>JAQPZY010001642.1:2130000-3512500 GCA_029931535.1 Margaritifera margaritifera
TACAGTACATGGTACTCGAATCATCACCTGGAACTGTATTTGATATTATTTTCACCTAAGGATATATATATATATATATATATATATATATATATATATATATATATATATATATATATATATATATATATATATATATATATATATATATATCACGCAATGTATGTGGATTCATTATCTCCTTTTAGACCCAAATTTCCTTTCGACAAGTAATATAAATTATTAAAAACAAAAAATAGTACATTTAACAAAGACTTCCACTGAAACTAGACTGCGTCTTGATGGTATTCTAGTGTCGAGTTTTACTCTTGCCGGAGAGTAAAATACCAATCATCTCTTCTCAAACTGCTTTTCTTCTCAACATTGTCGTCATTTTAAAGCATGCATTCCCGACAACGACAGTAATGTGAAATATGTTCAAACTGCCTTGGAATAAGGTATTTTCAAAGGTAAGCATGTTCGATTTCTTTGTAAGAACGTTGATCTTAAATGCAATACTTGGACGAGAACACTCAATCATACAATGCCTCTCTGTTGTCTCATATTCTATAAAAAAAATAATTAAGCCTCACGAAAAGGAGAAAAGGAATATACACAAATAGTGTTTTTATTGCTTCCTTCATTTTTCTGTTCTTTTTTCATAATACATGTTAATAATTCCCTGTCATTTATTTTTGATTCATCAACTGTATGTCCAGCTGTGTGATATAAAATGCATCGTATCATAACCGAAGTTCAATAAAGATGCATGTTGATTTTTTAATAACATTATTTATCTATGTCTATCTGTCAATGTTATCATTTTTTTATTTTTTATATTTGATAAAAAGCTATTTTAAACAATTCATAAAAACTATTTTGGATATGGAGAATTTTGATGGAATTAACTTCATTGTCATAAAAATCTGTCACATTGTCTAACTAATTGTAAATTATAGAAGGATTATTCCCTGAACTCAGTCTTTGAAAAGAACGTGACAGTTTTACTCTTTCTTGCTTGTCTTTCATATGTTCTTTGGGCTCATTGACAAAAAGTGTCTACATGAACGAAACAGAGTGCCTGCAATTTGCATTATAAATGTTATGAAAAATACTCATATATTCAAATAGGGAATTATGCATTTTAATTGAAATTTAATTGACTTCGATTTATTCTTTAATGATATGAAATATTTACGTACCACCATCTGATTATCATGACGTTAGATTGAGTGGAAATGGATGCAGATCCTCTCGTGTGTATTCGCAATATCAAACGTTCGACAAAAGAAGCAAAAAATGTGCGATAATTGTCTTTGGGTTGCCACCATAATAAGTTTAGGTGACTTAAGTTAGTATCTTTGGTAAATCATTCTGCATGAATCCTTTTTAGTATCATCGTTCATTCATGTAAGTAATTTGTAAATACAGGACCCACTGCAGTGGTGTATAACGGGAAACCTTTCCTTTGTCGGCTCTGGTTTATATTTTATTATATACTATCCATATCACTTAACCTGTTTTTAAAATCTGAATATTCTGGCCATCTGTCATGAACTCGCGACCGAGAATGACTCGAGCGTTTGCGAACGTTTCGAAGAACTGTATTGTTTTCGTATAAGGGTATTGGCCCAAGTACAAAATTATACAATGAAGAATATATATAATTGGGGTGGACACACATTGGTATTTTCTAAGTCTACAGTATGGTGGTAAGTCATATACTCACATGCATACAACAGAATATACATAATTACACAATTTGTAAAGTATTTTCCTTAGCTTGAAGGCAACATATATAAACTGTGCTGTTTTTCTGATTACCTAATCAGATTTATTACAAAGTAAATTGCAAAATATTTCATAAGATGGGTATCCGTAATAGTACTTTGGAAGAAACTTTAATCTTAATTCTGAGTATTTTGGGCATTTTAATAAAAAATGGAATTCATCTTCAGTTTCCCAGCTGTCACATACATAATATAATCTACGTGCACTATCGACATTTTTTGTCCGCCTGTAACTATATGAATTGGAAGTTCTATAATCTAAAGAGAGTGTACATCCGTCTTATTTCGTTTTTTTTCAACCATATATAAGTATTTTTCATATTCTATAAGACTGTTATAATTCCTATATTTCTTTAAAGGGGTTGATCCATTTACTTCTTCGTGCCATTGTTGTATGTTACAATCCATTAACCGTTGTCTGAATTGCACAATCGATAAATCAACATCGCCAATATTCTGTGATATGCACACAAAACCAAAACCATATTTACAAAGTATCTTTCTAATATAAGTTGCCCAAGTTATCCTTTCGCTATCATCCAGTGCCTTTAACATCATGTAACATTTCCTGGGATATCTATAGCTAGGCATATGCAACAATTTACACCAATATTTTATACATCTAATATAATACTCAATATGTATATTATAACGTCCTCATTCACCAAGAGCTCCCATGTTTTAAGATTGTCTTCCAAGAGACAAAAAATATGTACAGAACTGTTAATGGAATTACTCAACAGATTTTCTATTCTTGTATCGCCAAATCTCTGATGAATAGAGGAGAATGGGCTTAATACGAACATCAAAATAATTTGAACACAATGTTCGGTAATGGAGATCTGAGTCTTCTTATTAATTTCTTGACTGGAATTAAAGCTTTATTAGCTTTTATAACAAGTCTTTCAATCGATTTTGATAAATTCAATTTGCTATATGAGAGATATTAAATAATGGCGAGGCATACATACTTCATCACTTAGAGGGGAGGGGGAGAGTTTCAGTTGAAAAGGGATGATAGGAGTTTCAACGAATATAAATATGACAGGAGGTTGGATAGATGTAATAGATACATTTTACCGTCCTTGATATATACCTCAGGGAAATAAAGTTGATTTTTATTTTTTGTTGGCTTCAAAAGTTTATAAATAGTGCACATAAAGATAAGAAGAATCTAGATACTGATCCCCCGTGTCGATTTCTGCATTACGATCTAATTTACACAGGTGAAATCATAAGATATGGATGAAAACAGAGTGGTATAAACAACCATAAAACTATAACTATTTTGCTTGTCAATTGGAGTAGATGGAAAAGACTGATGTTACACCGAGTGACATCGTTTACCCCCCTGCCTCTACCTCCGTAATAAACGCTTACCCCCAGCCCTCACCCTCCAGGGGATTTAGGCCGCAAAACTATAAGGGAACCTTTAAACTGCTGTCTTGCTTCAGCTGCCGCCACCCCAGGAGTTGGTGTCTCACGAGGGCGGTCGATAGAAACCCTTGCAGCATTAAAGGCCTGCCAACACACATGTACATTACTCAGTCGCTTTACATTAAAGTCAATATCCTTATTTATTACGTGTATTTTTGTTGCCACCACTATTGGTCGATGGCGAAACCAACCCGCGGCTTGCCACAGTTTTAGGGCAAGTAGCGAGAAACTAACAAGTACAGAGTTGATTAAAGATCAAATCTGAGCCTAATATTCGACCAAATAGGGGAGGGGGGTAAAAAAAAAATTAAAAAATGCGGCCCACCGTTTCCTTCCTGATTCAAGTCTCATACCATTTTAATTATTGCAGCAGTGGTAACAATGTTTATTGTGAAAAAATTATGTTTGGTTGAGGAATAAAAAGAATAATGGGTCTTTCCTTGTAATTAATAAATCTGATCTGCATTGTCGGGCAAATTAGTCAGGCTCGCCGACAATCGGCCCAGAACCCAGAGTGACGAAATTTTGGCACTTTTTAATCCTCTAACAGCGAGTTTTGTGACTGAACTTCTGCACAATTGTGCGATTTTTGTTACACCAGATGTTTTGGTGACTCGCAGCAGTTTAAGCCGGAATCGTGTAATGTATCACCACATATTTACATGAAGGAAAATCATTTTACAACCGTTAACATGATAATTTTTGCATGATGTCTTGAAAACTATGTTTACATGAAACTAAGTAGTATGTAGCAAGGATGACAATAGCACTTGTGGCTGCCATTTAAAAACATGTTGGGGACGATGCGGATTTACCTCATAGTGATGACGAACTCTAGAAAGTTGCACAAAAGTTCTAAGGACAAAAGGCGGACAATTTTTTTAATATATTTGTCTTTGTTTTGCTCTGCACAACAGCACATCAAAGTGAAAACAAGCATCATATGGTTGTGGCGCGATGGGGAATAGGCCTCACGTTTCGCTCTATATTCAAGAGCGGAGTATGAGAGCAAGAAGGTTGTCGTTCAGACGGTTTGGGCGGATCTATTGTTCCAGTTGTTTTTGCCGTTTCAGCTGTTTCCGCACACCAAACACATGGCAAGCGCACATCTATGCGGAATTACCAGCGAGACGTTTCATTGTATCTTCGCGAGATTCTGTTTTTCCTTTAATTATCAGCTCGTTTGTTTTATTGCCATAACAACTGAAGCGTATGCCTTGTGTGATGCAGCTCGTATTTCGTTCTTCATGGCCGTATATTTGTCGACTTCATCGAGGATGAGGTTGGACTCTTCCTCTTTGCAGTGGGGCGCCTTGGATATGTGGTTGGATGTTGTGTTTAGTTTTGTCTCGGCGAGGACGCGGATTTCGTCGTGCTTTTTATCCCTCGGGGAGAGCAGCCGGCTAATTTCCGGCCATGGAAACCAGCCCGCAACCCAAAGCTGTAATATCTGTTGACACTATGCCAATACCGGACACACATGTGCCCACAGACACAGCCGTAAGTGCGGTGTGAACGCCATCAAACGCGTGTACAGCGCGCTTGCATATTTTGTACAGAGTGCGCCGCTGTTCAGCTTCTGTAATTAAGGAAGTTTCAGCCTCGCAGATTTGTTTTTTTTTTTTTTAAATCTTGTGGAGTTTTGGGTATAACGACACAATAACTCCTGCATGAAGATTTTATTATGAAAGGGATGTAGTGAAAGAAGATGTCAGTTTCCTAAATATCTCTAGATCCGGAAATGGTACGGTTTTCAACACGCTCGCCAACACGCTCGCCAAGAGTCACAACCAGCGTGCCTTCTGCGAATGTGTTTTTTGACCGATAGCCGTAATGCGACAGAACATATCTTGTTCGAAGATCACACAGCTTTTGCTCTGGTAAGCCGAGTGATAGAAGGCGCTACATACCCCGAAAGAAAGGTTAGTGCCGACGAAGTCTTTGCCAAAGGCGCTTCACCAAACACCACATCGTCATTGTAGCAGCAATCGCAGCCCCCACGCTTGTACTCAGTACTTTCGGATTTTGTTTATGCGGCAGTAAAGTGCAATTTTACTCCAAGCTGACCACGGGTTGGCTCAAGGTGCTCTGTGTTGCCCCAGTGCTCAATGTCTATATGCTTTGCACCCTAGTTCCATCTTAATGTGAACCGGGACGTTCCAACCCGATTTTGATGCAGATACTCTTTCAACAGGGGATTGTCTTCCATGCCGATGTCAGGCGCTTGTTTTGTGATCTGCTCCAATAATCCATCATCGTCCGCTAATGCGGGATCGTCAGGCGGCACCAGTTATTTATGTTTTTCATCTATGTCTGGTTGTTCACCCATGGCCTTATTTTACCTTTATAGCGATTTCTAATTACTTGCCACATTCTTGGCGAAGATCAGGTCAAAGATGGTTAGAGTAGCTGACAATTCCGTCAGATTTTCGTTGACGATGAGACGTTCACACCTAATGGTGGCGAACTTAGTAGCTAACAATTCCGTCAGATTTTCGTTGACGATGAGACGTTCACACCTAATGGTGGCGAACTGAGACGCAAAGCTAGTTGTAAGACTTTCGTGTGAGGCGTTGGTACTTCTTTTATGTACCATAAAGACCCCGTTTACACGATGCCCAATCCAATCGATGCCCATGATCCGTGGAGGTTAATGAAGTAAAACCCAGCGTCCGGAACTGTGATAGTGTCGTTGCGTTTGCTATGTGTGAAACACCAACATTTTGAAAATCTTGCGTTGAATGTCAACGATAGAAACCGGATGCATTTACTTATGTAACCAAACCAGCTGACGTTATTATGTACACAACATTCTCCTTTGAAAAAGGAGAGGCGACCTTTTCGAGAGGCGCAGACACTGGTGCCGCCAGCTCGTATAGTGTCACATACTTGGCAAGGTCGGCCTTTGTTATGTATGCCGGCGTTTTGCCTGAAGAGCAGTTGTCGCCACTAAATGGAAGTGATGGTCCTAAAGCAGCGACAAGCGCCGCAGTGCCACCACCAAAGAAGCCAGGACCACGTAGACACCAACTAGTGCTTAATTTCAAGGGTGATAGTGAACCCCAGCCCATTTACTGGCCTTTGTTTATCATCTGAAATAAATATCTAGAGGTCATGAATGCCGACTTCACGTAATCTGCTCCAATGTGGTTTTCCATAGGGGACAATACGCGTGTCCCCGTAGGACTAACCGTAGGACTAACAATCCACAGAAATAACTTGTAGCAGGGAACTGTTTTTCCCGTCAAGAATATTCTCGGTTGTGTTTATCTGATTAAGGTGGACTTAAAGCAGCAGGACGTTGATAAACGCTGGTGGATTGGATGCTGTTGCTGTTAGGGCTGGTGGCATGTCTAGACGTATTATATAGTTTGGGGCACTGGTTGTGATGCTGAATCACCCGGTGGTCTCGTTGCAGTCTGTAGTCAATCCAGGAACTGCAGCCCCAATGACTTGGTCATGCGTTTGTATGTTATAATACCCATCCAGATTGGTGATGATATCCGGCAGGATGTCATTGTTCCCACCCGCTGTGGTATTTACAGCCACACTACGCCTTGATTGTTGGCTGCCGCGGCTGTGGAAAGAGCGTGTTTGCAGGTGAACTTCTCGAATCTGCATTGAATGGCAACTTGGATTACATAATCATTATCTTCCATACTATACGCCTCAAAAAGGCATACGACAGGCCCTGAGCCCGCGGCCAAACGCGGGAAGATTTTTGGTCTGCTTTGTGAGCTCGCTAAAATTTCAAGGAACCAACCACGCTTTTTCTACTTGACGATTGTGCCATTCTTTCTGCTGTTCGGCTGCCCTTACTAAGCTCGCCTTTATCAGCCGCCATTCCGGCATCAGCGTGTGGGTTATAAATCAAAAACACAATTTCCGCGAGTATACGTCGTGGATAGCCCTCTTCTACTGCAAAGAAGAAGATTCATTTAGGAACACGCTGCTAGAAAACGATAGCACTGAGGCCTCGAATCGAAATGAGGCCTACTAGTTTCTTTGAAAGGAAATTTTTGGCAAGTTCCTTCTTTAGAGTCAGGCGATCAGTAAATCATGTCCAAAACTTCATAAAAGCCGTGTCAGAAGCTAATAGTGACCGTGATCTTGAGGAGATACTAAATGGGCTGGAAGCCAAGCCAGCAGAAGCGCTGTGGCAACACAGAACGCGCGGCGGAAAGCATACGACGGCCAGCACGCTCAGAACGACGGGAACGACTGGAACTGATGGAACGCCTGCAAGTCAGCGTGACCGCTTGTCTGAGCTAGTTGCTTCTGAAGCGGCAAAATAATATATAAGAGGGGATCTTACCACTTAGGGCTTCAAAGCGATAAGCAATAAAGAGGTTTCAAAAACTCAGCCATATACTGCGGGCTAAAATAGCAACTTCGCTGGTGTCGTCTTTGCTTATCCTGTACACAGCGGTCATGAGCCACTTTCTGCTCATAGATAGCCGCAAGCACCTTGCAACCGATTTAAAACAGGATCTGCTCATCCAAGCCTCTTTGACGAGCACCAGCAGTCACCTCTATTTTACGTGCAGTCCCGTACTAGTGTCAACTGCAGCAGGCATGATAATCTACCGGCATATTGAAAAAAAGCAGTTTCAAAAATATCTTCTTCAAGGATGATGAGTGCGACTTCTGAACCAGCACAAGTATCTTCGCTAAAAGTGGAAGCACCGAAGTCGGAACCCACACAAATACTTTTGCTGAAAAGAGAAGTAACGATGTCGGAACTAAAGTCGGAAGCAAGGTATAGGTCTGCCTAGCTTTAGCAGTTGGCCTCGCTTACGCCATTTTTCGCGGTTCAACTAATATCATCACTGCAGCATAACGGCCTCCATTGCAGGCCTGATCAGTGATTAGTGGGGCAAGTGTTAACGCCCGCACATTTACTAGCTGAAACGTTCTCTTTTCTCAGATATATAAATTAGGTGCCGACGATGAACACAACCGCCACGCTAAGGCAGTGGAACAGCTCCAAGCTGCGCAGGCTGAGTACGAACGTAAGCGCAGCGAGCATCTTGACTACCTCAGCAAAAGGAAAACAAGACGAACAGGTGGCCTCACAAAATGTCCAAGACGTTGATGAATCCCTTGTTCTAGCAAGACAGAAAGCAAGGCTTGGGCCCGAGCCAAATCTTTCTGACTTTTGTATACCATCGCCCCAACAGCAAAAATACGTAATGATTTTTATTTTTTAAGGAGCAGGTCAGTAGATTTACCTGACAGCACTGCGCACCCCCTTAACCTCTATCCCCGGTCTTAATTTGATGTTTCAATCCTAAACGAACTGCACCAGGCGGACCTCTTGTTTTTGTCGCACGACAAAGTTGGGCGATACACCTACAAGTACACTCTGACCGTGCTTGATGTCGTCAGCCGTTACAATGAGGCTAAACCCCTGGTTACAAAGTAATCTTCCAATATTTATGACGCTTTGGAAAGTGGCCCAAACTATTGCAGGTTGACACAGGCCGGGAGGTTGTGGGTGCAGTTTCGCAACTCTTTGCCAAGAGCAACGTGCAGGTGAGGCGGTGCCAGGACAGCATTCACCGTGCAAAGGGAATTGTAGAGAGGTTCAACCGTATTCTGACCTAGCGTCTGTTTGGGCACAAGTACTCCCAGGAGATGTTTTCAGTCGAAAGCGCGCATGCAAAGCGCAGCACTGAGTGAGGTAACGCGGCTTACAGGTAAAATAACTGTTGATGCGAGTCATGCTACGTCTATGCGAGCTACGCGTGCAACCGCAGCGCAAGCGTCGGCTGAGCAGCGCCTGGCCTCAAATGCCATGGTGCTGTACCTATATGCACGGGAAGAGCTGAAGGCGGACATCGCTTTACCACTGAAGTTGTGTGGTCACTCAAGGTGTTCACCCTAGCTGATATGTTTGACATCTCAGGTCAGCTACCTATATGCAATCTGTCTGGCAGTGACGTTCCGCGCAGAAGTATCGTTCGCGAGGAATTACAGATTGTGCCTCAAGATACTCAGCTACCACCATCTGGTGTACTCACCTATCACATCTTTCGGCAAAGGAGAGTGATCTAAGACTTCACCTCTTTTTTATATTTCTAATTTTAGTTTACACCTTTATTCATGTTCTGAGAATCTCTATCATGTATTTGTTGTGTGTTGTGATGTCAGTGTCATGTTATATGTAAAATTAACAAACAGCTAGTATGTCTGGTTTCGATCTTAAAATTTTGTCTTTAAATATAAGAGGTGTATATGAAAGGAAGAAACGAGGGTCTGTTTTAAATTGGGTAAGAGAACAAAAGGCCCACCAAGCTTTTTCCCAAGAAACATATGAAAAGGAAGAGTATGAAAATATTTCGAAAAATTAACGGGGAGGGAAAATTAATTGCTCATGCACACATAGCAGAGGAGTATAAATTCTGATTTCAAAATCTTTTAACTGATAAATTATGAAGGAGGATATAGGTGTCAGAAGTAGAATTCTTTATTCAAAAAATCACATTAAATAATTCATTTACTAAACATATATTCTCCAAATGCAGAATCTCATCAAATCCAATTTTATAGACATTTAAGAACATTCATAATTAATAAGCAGTTGACCTCATCTGACAATATTGAGATAGGTGGTGACATTAATGTTGTTTTGGAGAAAATGGATAAGAGAGGCGGGTTAATAATTTAATGTATGTATCTAGCATATCATCACAAAAGTGGCTATGTAGTGCCAACTAAAGAGAAATAAAAAAATAAACTGCACAAAATTTAGAAAGATAAACTCTTCCAAATAAATGTAAACATTAAGTACAACAAGATAAAATATGACAACACATGTGTGCTTTTCTTTCGGAAATATATGAGCTGATGGAGTTTTTTGACATAAATGATATTTGTAGACTAAAAGTCAGACAGAGAAGAAGTTTACATGGAGACAAAAATCGCCATTAATGCGAAGTCGGTTATATTATTTTCTTATTTCTTAAGCTCTGTTAGATTTTGTCAAAGAGACAAATATTATTCCCACAATTAGATCAATATTTTAGTATTCTACTTGAATTTCATAAATTAGATTCCAATGAATGAGGTAAGGGATACTGCAAATTTAATGCAAGCCTTTTGATTGATATTTGTTCTATAAGTCAGGTAAAAAAAATATTGCAGGAGTGGAAATTAGAAAGAAATAGACAAAACGATAATACAATGGGAACATATGAAACATAAAATACGCTAGTTTTGGAAAAGTTTTTCCAAAAATGAAGCTTAAAATAGAAAATGCCATGAAAAAAATTACTAGACAAATTAAATTATATGAGTTACAAAAAAAATTAAAAGACTAAAATAATGAGTTATATGAGAAGGTCAGGTCCGAGTTACAAGCTATAGGTTTAGAACGAATAGAATGGGTTATTGTGAGATCATAAATAGGATGGAATGAGTAAGGGGAGAAGAGTAATAGATATTTTTTTAATCTTGAGAAACGTAATAATACAAGATAATGTTAGTAAGATAATTATTGATAAAGGTACAGAAATAACTGACCAAAGTCCATTAGCAAAGAACATGGAAAATATTTATGGTCATTTATATACGAGAGCATAGACAAGTGATACTTATTTAGATATATTTCTGAGAAATGATTTGACTATTTTAAATGAAGACCAAACACATTTTTGTGATAGAGATCTGGCTGTGGATGAATGCTATAAAGCTTAGAAAATATTAAAATCTAACAAGTCCCCTGTCAACAACGGTTTGAAAGTGTAATTTTATAGCTTCTGTTGGGAGGACATTGCTGGTTTATTTAGTTCTTGTATAAGTCCAATTTATTAGTACGGGGAAATGTGTGTGCCACATGAACAAGAAGTAATAACATTGATTGATCCAAAAAATAAACATAGACAATATTTATAAAATTGTCGCCCAATCTCGCTGATAAATGTCGATTATAAAATTATTTCAAAAGCTCTGGCTCTTCAATTGAAAGATATTCTATCCAATATTATATGTGAGAATCAAACTGGCTTTTTTAAAGGAAGATACACTGCAAATAGTATTAGGACTGTTTAGGATATTATGGATCTAATGAAAAGAAGGAATCTTTTTGGTCTAATGCTTTGGGCGGATTTAAAAAAAAAAAAACAACCTTTAATTCGATAGACTGAAAATTTCAACAGAGGGTGCTAGAAAAATTTTAATTTTTGAATTCGATGCAATACTCAAAATACTTTCTGAGCTTACATGAATAACTGTGATATTTAGTACGTACATACACAATGGCTGACCTATACTTCAGACATACGAGTGCGTACATTAATGCACATGCGCTTGTAATCCTACTTCCTTTGAAAAACAGGTCAGCCAAATACTCTATGGGTTTTTTTCCGGTGTAAATTGTAGAAACATAGGTAGGTTGATATTTTTATAGTCTATATTGTACACACAGTGCAAGTATGACCAGAAACGTATAGAATATAAAAAACAAAAATTAGAATATCCAACAAACCTAGAAGAAAAATAAGCATTATATCTTAAATACCTATAATTATTTAAAATATAGGATATCAGTGAGTGTAAAATTTGGAAATTGAGTATCAATTTACAGACAATTTACCTTTTTGTATCACAAAAACATTTATCTTAGTTATTATACATCAAACATTTTAATGCAAGAGCATCAAGTTACACAACGCAGGTAGAGTACTTTACTCCAAATCTTCTGAGCAGATTTTGTCCCAGCACATCCGTTTCTCCAAAGAGCTAGACAGGATGGGACGTTGCTTGCTATCCCAACACGTGTCGAGAATCCTTGGTTGACTTATCCTGTCCGTCAGGACATGATTGCGAGAGCAATGTTGCACAACGTCCCTTACTCTGTTTAATATGAAGACTTAGAACTTTTTGATATGAATTGAAGTGGTCTGCAGATGTGCGCAACTTTTTGAAAAATTCGATAGGTGTTTTGGAATGCTTTTTTTTGTATATATATATATATATATATATATATATATATATATATATAATCTTACTGGTGTATATCGTGAAACGTCCCTGTTGTAACTGTTCTTACAAAGATAGCGAGACATGATTTAGTGGTCGCATGGAAGGTGAAGCAAGATGAGTACAAATGTATACAAATAGTGAGATACTGAGTACTCATTGCTTTGTCCTGAAATATTTGTACGTATGCTGCTGTTGTAACAAAATGAATAGTATCACTTGGAAAGTTTTATTTGATGTAATTCTTAGAAGTAAATTCAATTTCAAACATGCAACACAATTCTAAATTTCTTCTGCATGGTATTGTTTTAAAGATGTTTAAGTATGTTTTATCTGATAGAATCAAACAATATTATGTTTTCACTTAATAACAGTTTGGGAATAGTACTACAATGCCCTGGCGTATCGTTCTTTGTGCTCCTATGTAAGGAATCACTCAAAACTTTAAAAGACAACGCGATCGAAATTTTGTAAAAATAACCTATCTAGTCGGAAACTTGCGTATGAAATGACAAAAGAGATCAAACTTATACTATCTTATTTTTTGCAGTTGACTTTTTGGATCATGAAGGGATGAAAACTCCTCGACAGAGGCGCCAGAAGTTGAATCACTACCTAACCATGTTGACAATGTCCCTGTTCATCCTAGTGGCAGTATGGCTGAACGTGTACTATACGGATTACGATATAGATGCCGAAAAGGAGTATGGGATTGTTCTGGCGAGCGTCTTGTATGTTATTTTCATCTTTCCCTTTATGGCACTTCCAATAGGTCTGGGAAATGTTCTAGGAATCGTGTGTTTTAATCCGTTTCAGGAAGTGCAAAGACAGGGCATTGATTTTGAATCACTCCCGAGAATTTGCTTCCGTATCGTAACAAAAGGGATCTACAAAAAATTGGTTTTATCTAGTCTGAAAAAAAACCGTGACACTTGCGAGAAATCTGGCCTTAGGAACTTTCTATTCGAGGTTGTAACGGATCTTTGCATACCAGGTATTGAAAAATTCTGCAGATGTATTGTTGTGCCAAATGAATACAAAGCAATAAGAGGAACTCTTTTTAAGGCACGTGCATTGAATTACTGTTTAGAGCCTGGGGTATCAGATCTGGAAGACAAAGAATGGGTCGTCCACTTGGAGGAGGAGACAATACTTACTCAGGCCAGCATATGTGGCATTATCAATTTCATTAGAGACGGCAAGGCTGACATTGGACAGGGAGCTATTTCTTATGCCAATGGTAAAGTGGTGAATTGGCTTACTACATTAGCAGATAGCATACGACTAGCCATCGATTATGGACTGTTCCGGTTCCAGCTAGCCGTGTGTCACCGCCCTTTGTTCGGTTTTAAGGGATCCTACATAGTAATAAAACAGGGTGTTGAAAAGGATGTCGGACTGGATTTTGGTCCACGTGGAAGCATCGCTGAGGACTGCTACTTTGCTTTGCTCGCTTGGAAAAAGGGATATAAATTTTGTTTCGTCTTGGGAGAAATGCAAGAGAAAAGTTCGTTCACTTGTATGGACTATATTCGACAACGACGACGTTGGTTCATCGGACAAATGTTTACAGCGCTTAGCGGAGAAATTCCTTTATATTGCAAACTGTGTTTGATACTATCCTTATCTTGCAACATTCTGATGCCCATAAGTGTATCCAACTTATACTTAAACACTTTCTTCCCTTTAGCAAAGCCAATTATTATACAGATTTTCACTGGTTTCCTGGGTGGGACATTTGCATTTCTTTACTTTTTTGGCGCCTACAAATCTCTGCAGGAGAGATCATGGAGCATTTGTAAACACATTGTAGTATGCATTGTCAGTTGTTTTGTTGTTATTCCATTAGCAGCGTGCATGGACAGTATTGCTACCTTTTGGGGATTGTTTACTCTCAACTCCAATCAGTTTTATCTCATTCAGAAGGACACGGATGAGTATGAAAGGTCAAGGTCGCACGGAACTGTAAAACTTGTTTGAAAAATCAACTTTTGCTCTTTTTGTAGTTTAGAAGTGATAGTACTAATTTTCGAAGCTCGTGTTCCCCTGGGCCAATTAAAACAGATATGAGGTTAAAACACCTAAATTAACCCAAATCCACCCAAACCAAATCTCACTCAAATTCACCCAAATCTGTCAACAAATTCACCCAAATCTACCACAAATTCACCCTCAAATTCACCCAAATCCACCTAAATCTACCCAAATCTATATCAAATTCACTAAAATCCACTCAAATCCGCCCAAATCTACCTCAAATATAAATTTGATACGCCTAATATACAAAGTATATGTTCTTTAGGTATCATATATTACACGAAAATATGAGAAAAGTAGATAAATTGCACTATATGGTTAAGATTTTCTTGGCATAGCATAAGATATCGTTGGGGGTTTTGTTTTGTTGTTGTTTTGTTTTCTTTTTTTTGGAACACGCTCATGTGTTCTATTGATATGTATAAAATCTCAATAAAGTTCCTTTTTAATCTTTTATATTGACATTGAATTTCATCTTTTTTTACCGTTGTATGATACTCAAATAACAAGTACTTTGTTTATATTGCGTATCACAGGTATCAAAAGTATAGTTGTGTGTATGTATACGCAGTGTATGTTATTGGGGTATCATGTATTTGAGCTATAGACGCAGTGTATCCTTTTTGGGTATCATGTATTTGACGAAACAATCAGAAAAGTTGATTAAAACAAACTGTAGTTCAGATTTGTTTTTACCTAGATTAACCCAAGACATAAAATCACTCTGTCACGTTAGTCAGCATGTATAGATGTTGTTTCCAGCTGGTACTACGTGGAGGTGTGACTACAGATTATTTTTATGTTTAATAATTTTTTTCAACACCAAAAGTTTCACCAGCATTTTTTTTATTGTAAAAGCCAAAATATTAAAAGTTAAAAGACTATTTTTGTCTCTTTTCCTTACCTACTAATATTTTTAATGAAAAGTTCTAAATAGAGACAATTCAATTTCGTTTTTAATTACCAGATTTATTACCTGAGGGAGGTGCGCATCCCCAAATGCTAAATGGATCTGCACCTCTTAAGGGTACTAAAAGATGGTATAAGAAGACCTATATAAAATAACATATTGTACAATATATTATTGAACAAACGAAAATAATCTATAAAAGAAAATAAACAAACATAGATATATTCTCCTAACATGCAATCATAATACGTATACAAATATAAAAGAAAAAAAAAAAAAAGGATTTATATATCGAAATTAAACAATAAATACAAGCGATTTCAAACTGTAAAGATGTTCAACGTGTATAGTTCTTTTTTTAGTCATAGTCAATTAATAAAATGTATTTTACGTTATTGTCTTGCTATTGTTTTTCATTTAGTTTAATGATTAAAAAGATGAAATTAAGTTAAATAAGTAGGAACACATGTACAACATATTGAATCAGAGGAAACTATAAATGAAACAAGAGTCCCTTGAAGTAACTGACGCTCTACTGGGCGATCAAAATTTCCATGAATTCAAAATAAGATCATGTTTTCCTTTTAAATGTCGAGCGTTGCAAGATTTTTAACTTAACTGATGTTGTATACATATTGGATGTCAGCTTGGCACCATTTTAATTTAATACAAAGTGGACATCATTAGAAGTCTTTTGGTGAAAACTCCATGCCATTCAGGGCGAGTAGTGACATTTTTAACACAGTCGTCATGGCATCATATTGGATGTACGAGTGGCACCATTTTCATTTAGGACAAAACTAGGTATCATAAGAAGTATATTGGTGAAAACCCCATGTTGATATAGCCATCCATTTGGAGAGGAATAGAGATAAAAATATTTTCAAGATATGATTCAGGAGTAGCAATAACAAGATTTTCAAGATGGCTGCTGTGGCGTTCATACTGAACGTCAGATCAGCACCAGTTTCATTTAAGAACAACTGGACATCATAAGAAGACTTCCAGTGAAAACGTCAATATTACACTCTGTTCGAGTAGCGTTGTCATAACAAGATTTTCAAGATGGCTGCCATGGCGTCCATATTGGAAGTCAGTTAGTAGTAGGGTAGAAGGCGGATCTCAGCACATCATGTCCGACCTCCGTTCAAATCCTACGATCCCGTTGGGATCTCCGGATTTTCACTTCGCTCGTCCATGATGTGCCGATTATCCGCCTTCTACCCTACTACTTCAGACTGAAACCAAATTTGTAAACTGCTTGTTAACGGGAAAATTAATCCCCCTTCCCCCCTATAAATAATGTTTAGATAAAATTCAATAATGTTTAGATAAAATCAAATTGATACTTTTATTTATAAAATCAAATTCAACCAAAGATAATATCGAGAACATTCTCATTTTCATTATAATCATGATTGTACCCAAATGCAAATGTATTAATTCCGTCGTGACAAATTCTTTTATCATCAAGGTTACATAGTCCAGCTTTATTAATAACTTTGGTTTTAAGATTATGGTGGTCCGAGTTAATGGTTGTCATGGAAACAAAATTGTATTCTCCTTGAAGCGCATGAAGATAATCGTCAAATGAGATACACTTATTAACGACGGTTTTAACAATACCTTTTGCTTTCTTTTTTGTTTTATTATCATCTGTTTTAATACTATACAGTTTACTTCTTAATCCTACAAATTCTACGATTGGAGTAAAGTTTGTTTCATCTTTAAATTTACCAATAATCTTTTTATTATCGTCGCACTTAAATGGACTATCTTTAGGATAATCTGATAGGTCGAATAGTGTTCTGTCATTATAGATATCTTGATACAAGTCTTTTGTTTCGACATGATAGCAGAGTGAGTCTGTGTCTGTAAACAATAATTGCGAGCCAGGATACTTCGGTTTGACATAATCGTAATGAAATTCGTATACTAATATTTTTGATACATCTAGTATAGCAGATCCGACATAGATGGGTTTATTTAATTTTAGATCTGTTTTACGTTTATGAACTGCAACCAGGTTTTCTTTGAATATCTTCATTGACATAAATGTATCTTCTGCAAGAACTTTATCTCGTCTAATAGGATCGTTAATCAGCTCTATGTTTCTTCGCTTTCTGATATTTTCCATTGTCTTACCAAATACAGAATTGACCATTAGTTTAAAGAAGTCTTTTTCAGAATCCGTGGTGGCAGCTGTTCTCTTGCTCGTATTGAAATCGATGCATTCTTTGAGCCAGCAGCACTGTCGAACTTTTAGTGCGCGATGGACGTAAGTTATTATAATGCCGTGTTCTACAGCTTGTTTTAACGCGCGGTGATGAATTATGTATCTCGTTTTGTTCATTAGATTTGGTGCAAGCTTATGCACGACATTTTTTCCAAGATTATATTTTAATTTTAGATCACGCTGTTCCTGAGAAAGCATGTCATCTGTAATTAATAATGATTCTGCGCAGAAAGGGTAGTCGTTATGCAACTTGTGAAGGTGACTGGGATACATCAGATCGACTTCAACGAAATACCCAACATCCTCTGGAACGGTTTTACTTGTTTCTGTAAGGTATTGTTCGCCTGTTATCCAATGAAAATCATCAACTGGCATCGGTTGAGACATAGCCCAACCATACAGATTGTTTTATTTTAAATAAGTTATATAGCTTGATGGCTTGGTAGGATCGTATTTCTTCATGTACTTGTTATTGGCAACAGCGTGTTTGTTGGTGATGACGCTGATTCCGCCTCTTATCGATCTTTCTATAAAATAAAACATGGTCGGGTCCGTTAACAGTTTTAAATTAACTTTTGTTAGTTTTAGTGCGGCGTCCCAAGATAAACCTGGAGATGAATAATACCAACAAGGATCGAGTTTGTAGTAGTTTAAACAAATCCATCTGAACTCTTCAAAGATACCTGCTAGCAACAACACGTCCGTCTTAAGATAAATGTCATGATAATCTCACATTGTACGGCAGTTTAACGTGTTCCAAACTTTTTGAGCATGCGCGTAATCTTTGTCGGACAGCTGATCCATTCTAAGTTTAGAATCAAATTCTTTTTGCGGCGGAAGACATGTTTAATCAAATCTATCCCAACTGTCCATGTATTCATATGGGTAAATTCCTTTTTGTTTTAGTATGCTACTGTTTTCCTTAAAATGTTCCTCGAGATTAGTAAACGTACCACAACCAGCGGCTAGTACGTCCAATGGCGCTGGTTTAAATCTAAGAGGACCAATGGTTACAGACATATATTTCTCGTCTGTATTTGCGATGCAGCTGATTTTTTTATCACGTAAAACAGGATTATCAAAAGCTTCTACGATTATATGCGCATCGTAACCTCTGAGATTATGAAATACTACTGGAACAAACTCTGGACATTTGAAATGCAGATTACATTTATCATGTGCTGGGCCGCGATATTTTCCTGTGATATGGGAATGATCTTTAACTTTATCCGTAGAGATTTCGAGTTGGCAAATATGACATATATTTGATAGATTAAATTCTTCTTCTTCTTGTTTTGTCAGCGATATCATATTTTTCGGCCGCTTATGCATCGATCTTATCAAATATGCCTCATCCATCAAGTTTGATAGGAGCCATTTTGCTGGATTATCCCCGCGATATAATTTAATATCTTTTGATAATTTTGGATCTGTGCACACTACCTTATATGCAACACCGCATGGAACATGATTTTGTATTTCTGTAGTCGATGATATATCGGGATTATTGTGTACTGTTGTAATGGGCACAAGCAACGATTCTAAATCTGCGTATATTATAAAAGGCACTTTGAGCTGATTATTATAGTGCTTAAAGTTTAACGTTTCCTTTCCTTTTTCTGGCAACGTCACTTTTTGAATTTCTGTACAATAGTCTAGATGTTTCCTTAGGACCTCTTGTGTCTGGCAGCCATGAAGACATCTATAACAAAAGGACATTTTAGATTTATGTTTGTTATACTGAGATGCAACGAGCCCATCAAAGTTTTTAATATAGCAGTAATGTTCTTTATAATACAGAAGATTTATTGTATTTTGCGATGCTGTCTTGCTTATTAACCGTGGGTAATATTTTATTTTTTGACCGGTTTCCTCAAGGCCAAACACATTAATACTTATACTATTTTGTTTCTCAAATTTTGGAATCTGCGATTCCGCAACAGGGAACTCAATACCAGTAAAATTTAACGCATTCTCGTAATTTTTGTATTGTGATACTCTGTTAGGATTTCTATCTGGTGTATATAACGCTGATAGCACAGCCCATAAGAAACATCTGTTATTCTGTTATCACTGTTTTTAACGTTTATGACGCATCGGCTATTAGCAGTTTTTTCTGGTAATTCTACATATGATTTTCCTCGTAAAGGTGTAAATTTATGTGTGTGAAATATAACTGATTGCATGCGCTGCAGCACCCATGCAGAACCTGATGAAATGTATTCCGTGATTTTATTTTCGAGCTCGTTAAACACTGTCCTCGTTATTATTTTATTTAGATCTGAACCTAGCATAGCTGTTCGCGATTTTGATAAAATATAGGCTTCAATTTCTTGCTGATCTTTACCAGGTTGCAGTTTTGTAAATGTTACCTTGTACTGTACTAAAAATTTAATGCTAAGATGTTTGAATCGCTCGCGTATTATTGTTGGTGATATTATGTTAAATAGTTCTAATGGGGATAATGTTATGGTATTGCCGGCTAAATCTGCCTGCCATGAACTATCAAATCCGACAAAAGATGACGCGATCTTTTTAATATGTGCTGGTTTCCGCATCATTATTATAATAAATAGTTTTCTTTAATTGATTGTTCATTACTCGCTGCACAATCTCGTGAAGAATATTCGAGGTTGATGGTAAAAACAAATAATCAATTAGACATTTGATTTTACTATAGTATAATGACAATGAAATTATCAACAATGATGCCGGAATATGACGAACTTAATACTCCGTATGATCATCCAGAGTTTACAGGGTTTTATGGTACGATGGCAGGCCTGGTTTCTTGTGATGATGGCATTGATATGAAAATTATCAAAACGCCAGCTGGTTATAAAATCCATTGCGGCAAATGTCCTGAGATGTTTGTCAAAGATTTTATATATACCTGCATTGTTGGAGAGATTCCAGCTGGTCAGCGCGTTTATCACGTTAATGGATCATTCCTTGATAATAATGTCGAAAACCTCGGCTTACAAAACGAATATCAACGGCACTCAGTTCACAAAAACTACGAGGCGAATGACAAAGGTATGATACGGCATGCAAGAACAAAAACTATGGTTGGTTGTATGCATAACTCAGGTTATTTACATATTAACACAAGCCAAAATAAAACAGTTTATTCGCATAGGTTTGTTTATGAGGTTTTCTATGGAGCGATTCCACCAGGTCTTGTAATAGATCATATTAACAATATTAAAACCGATAACAAGCTTGAAAACCTAGATTTAGTTACTTATCAAGAAAACTCAATGCGGGGAGCTTGTGCTAGACAAACAACTTTTGGTAAACCAGCTCGTCCAGTAGTATCGTTAGATGAGGAGTTAGATGAACGGATTACCTTTGATTCTACAAGAGCTGCAGGCCGGTATTTTGATATCGATTCGAAATCTATAAAAATGGTTGCAGACGGCACCACAAGATCAGCCTTTTCAAAGAAATTGAAACGCAAGATCAAATTCGAATATATTTAATAATCTATTATCCCTTTTGTAATATAGTTAACATGTAGATTCAGTAAAATATTTTTTTTCTATAGATTTTTGGATTTGACAATCAATTAGACATTTAATTATACTATAGTATAATGGCAATGAAATTATCAACGATGATCCCCGAATACGATGAGCTTAATACGCCATGTTCTCACCCGAAGTACGATGGATTTTATGGTACGATGGCAGGCCTGGTCTCTTGCGATGATGGCATCGATACAGAAATTATCAAGACGCCAGCTGGTTATAAAATCTTATGCGATGGAGATGAGATGTTTATAAAGGATTTTATCTATACCTGCTTTGTTGGAGAGATCCCAGCTGGACAACGGGTTCATCATGTTAACGAATCATTCCTAGATAATAATGTGGATAATCTAGGACTGCAAAACGAATATCAGCCGCATCCAGTTCACACAAATTATGAGGCAAATGATAAAGGCATAATACGTCACATAAGAACAAAGAAGATGGTTGGTATTATAAGTAACACAGGTTATTTGCGTTTTACAGTAAATCGACATAAAGCATTTTATTCGCATAGGTTTGTCTATGAGGTTTTTAATAATATTATTCCACCAAGACTTGTAATAGATCATATTAACAATATTAAAACCGACAACAAACTTGAAAATTTAGATCTAGTATCTCAAAGAGAAAACTTGAGGAGAGGAGCTTGTGCTAGACAAACTGCTTTTGGTAAGCCAGCTCGTCCGGTGATGTCGACAGATGAGGAAACCGGAGAACAAATTACCTTTGATTCCACAAGAGCTGCAGGCCGGTATTTTGATATTAATTCACAATCTATAAAATATGCCGCTGATGGGGTTCAAAGATCAGCTTTTGTTAATTCGTCTTTAGTATACGTATTAAATCATCTTTTGAAATACAGTTGTGTACATATAACATTACGGCTTCAATATCCCAGTGCACGACAACGTGTTCGTGTTTGTTATAGCAATTTAGTTCTTCTTGAGTTAACAGAACATTTTTTTTTACTTGTGTTTCGTAGCCTGATTTGCTGATAAATACTCCAACACTTCCTTGAGTATCTCTATTAGCAAAACAATATTTGATTGAGCGCTCGAGATCAGGCATATTTTCAATAAAACCTTTTGCGTGATATCTTATTGCTGACATTACTATTATTAAATTTTATATAAAACTGGAATTTGTTCACAACGTGTCTGAATTTTAATGAAATTTATTGTAAACAAATTCAATTATTAAAATCCATTTCTATCGAAATTCAAAGATTTACACTAAGATATTAATATTAGTATAATGTTAGCGAAATTAAAATTACTTCTCGACATGGCAGCAGATTTTGAAGATCCCTCACCAAGTTATTATCGGACACGTTTACAATCTGTTGATAATGAGATAAAGTATTTAGATCTGCTTGTAGTAGATTCAGATCTGCTTGTAGTAGATCCGGTCGATTCAGAACCTGGCGAGGTCGTTGATAATTATGATGCGGTTATAGTCGTTGATTCTCGCCCATATAATAATTTTAGAAAACGGAGCTGTTATAACGCAAAGTATGATGTGGCTAAAAAGACAATCAAATTTAATTTTACTTTTGAAGAGCGTGAACAGTTTCAGCGGAGACTAAAATTTTTTCTAAATATTAAGATTCCAGGACGTAAAAAAAATATTAAATTCGATTATATTTTTGCTAGGATCTTTGAGCTGCTTAATATTAAGGAAGAGCGGCGGCGTGAACTGATTAGTTTATGCAGGCCTATAAAATGCAAATATATATTAAATAATTATCAGCGGATTTATCAGCAAATAATGTCAGCGCTGATCAACGTTTGAATTTCGTTAATAGATCAACCAATAAACTGAATCTTTCAATGAATTTTAACAAAATTCCACTCGAGAGTTTCAAAGATTTACAGAGAAATTCAACTCCAGAGTTTCCAGTTTGAATTTCATTGAAATTTCGATTCGAGATCAGCGATTGATTTACGGTTTGTAAACAGACCTTGTCGGCACCCAGCTGTTGAAAGCGTCGCCGTATCCTCTCCATTTCACTAATGATTTATTACTTCGTTGCGATATCACCTTTTCAATTACAAATACGTCTTGATCTGTATTCTGAAGTTCTTGCTCTTAGAAGCTCCCTGTGATCTCTTCTTTATTTGATCTCGCAGTTTATATGTGACAGGAATCGTGGTCAATACTTCATCAATAACAAATACCTCTTCTGTCCAGTTGGGTGTAAAACCTTTTTCAAATGGTTTTTTAGATAGTGAAATTCTAACGCGATCGCCAACATTAAATTTGTGTTTGCGATAAAGATTTTCGTTTGCGAGTATTGGATTGGTCATTGCTTCCTCAGGTGTCATTCCAATGGATTTATGTTTCGTATTATTGTAGTCGGAAATGATTTGCTGCAGTTGATCAACATATCTATTGGTATTATTTATCGTCATCCATTTATACAATTTTTCTTTAATGGTTCTATTAAATCGTTCGACAATTAGGCTTTTACCTTCATTACCGGTGACGTATTTTGTGATATTATGTTGTTTTAACCAGTTTTCAAATTGCTTATTATAAAACTCGGCTCCATGATCTGTCCAGATTTTGTTTGGTTGGCGCGCCGTGTCAGCAATAATTTTGTGAAACGCTGTTGTAATCGTACTGCCCATTTTATTTTTTATTGGTATACTAAAAGTAAAACGGCTTTGTATGTCGATCACGTTTAATAAAAACCTGTTGCCGTCGTTATCATTTGTTAGCGAGGACATATCAGCAAGATCCACAGCCCATGTGTCGTCTACTGTATTTGCTACAACACGCCTTCGGGGAAACTTTTTTAGTTGGTTTGTGAAGTTCTGTGGCGAGTGTGGTTGCGTGAATTGCGGTCTTGTCACTATCTCGGCCTCGATCTTTCTTTAAAACTCTAGAGTTTCGAAGATTCAGTTCGGTTGTTGAAGACTTGGAACCAAGTCCAGATTGTCCCTGATCACTCTTTAAAACTCTAGAGTTTCGAGACTTGGAACCAAGTCCAAGTTTATACTTTGCTCCAATGATACCTTGCACTAATCGCCTGTCAACACGCTCTCTGATATTTATCATCTAACATTTTATTATCACACATATGTTTATCTGTGGGGTTGTCACGATAACAGATGTCGTGCCGCATAGCTGTGGAATCAACTTGATTATAAGGTTCTTGTCCTGGTAACGGCTGGTCATTACTGTCAAGTTGAGTATCTAATGGATTCTAAGGTCCAGTATATTTATGTCCTGGTAGTGTCCAACCGCCTTTCGGTCTTGGCAACTTTCCTATGATACTATGTACATCGATGGCGCCGCCAACAATTTTACTTTGTTTGCATTTTTCACAGTATATATGTACTGCAGATCCTTCTACGCAAATACATTTTGGTGCGTCGCAGTTGCAGTTCATTATTCTTTAGTCCTTTTATTAAAATCGAATTGAATTTGTGAACAAATCAACAATGAAATGGATTTTTAATAAAAATCGTTGTAAACAAATTCAATCAAACAAAGATTTAATCTGATAGTTCATGAACGTCATAAATATCATCAACGTCATAATCAATTACAATTTTATTATGTGCAATTTTATCATCTGATTGAGTCCTACCACTAATAAATGTACTTTTTCTTTTCCCACATACTTCACATGTTCCTTTTACCATTAATCTATTGTTTTTTTTGTTGTTACGGTTTGCTCGTCGTCACTCTCTGTTTTAGTTTTACACTTAAGGCAATATGTTAACATTATTTATTTGTTTTTAGATAAAAATGAATTCGTTGAATCGAATTTGTTCGCAAATCAGCAAGTAAAATCATTGTAAACAAATTCACTGATTTTCAAATGAAATTCGTTGTAAATAAATTTCGCTGAAATTCAGTTCAATTATTAAAAATCGTTGTGAGCAAATTCATTCAAGCAAATTGCGTCATTTTTAAAACTAGGTCTTGGTTCGAACTTCAGAATAAAATCTATAAACGATTTGCTCTTTCGTGCGCTCATCCATCTTATAAATACGACGCAGTAGTAGCCGCATGTATTTGTGCCCGCTGGTTGAATTTGCTTTGATGAGTAATTTATCGGTGTGGTTTTGTATTTGGGAAAACTTTGAACATATCTTTTGATGGCGTCACTTGGAGGAAGGCCATAAGAATCAAAGTAATTATTTTTGTGTAATGCGACCCAATGTGTTCCAGATCCATCGTCGAAATCTTGTATATTAATAATACATTTCATTGTTTTGGTCGCGCGTCTATCAAGCTGATCTTTGCTGAAGACACCGCCGAAGTCTTTAATATTTTTCAGGTGATCCATAATTTCGAAGTTGCTTAATGGTTGCAACGACTTCAGTACCTTCTTCGACGCCGTCGTACTCCGTATCCTGCTCGTCTTGTTCCTGGAAGTGTTACCCCGTATCCTGCTCGTCTTGTTCCCGGAAGTGTCACTCCATGGCCGGTTCGTGGTCACCTTTTTTTAATTCCTCGGCCGATACCAAGCAAATTAGGTAAAAGATAACCTGCTATTCCTGCTAACAACGGAAGAATAAATCCACCTTGCCGAGATCTTGTTCCACGTCTTCTGATTATTATATATATATATATATATATATATATATATATATATATATATATATATATATATATATATATATATATATATATATATATATATGATTTTAGATAAAATTGGAATTCGCTTTCAATCTCATCTTCGATTTCAGATTGGCCGAACTCTTGAGTCAACGGCCCCACAATCGATTTTACTCGTTGACAAACCCTCTAGAGTTTCCAGTTTCGGTCACCAGTTCAATCAGACAAATGTGGACCGCCTAATTCCAGATCCATGTTTTTCAAAAAGGAAACTAGCGACCTTATCAAGCGCATCTGGCGAGTTTAGAATGTCCTGCGCGTCTTTGGTTGCCTTTTTCGCACGCGTTAATCTATTAGCTAATTCTGGAGGTAAAGTACTCGGTAAAGTAGGCCAATTAATAAATCCACCTGATCGTCGTCGTCGTTGGCGCTGCGGCGAAACTCTAGAGTTTCCAATGCCTGGAGATTTTCCAGTTCTAGAGTTTACAGTGCCCGATCCTCGTACAGCTCTATTCGTTGATCCGGATATTGCTCCAGATGCTGCCGCTTGACCTAATGTTCCAAGAACTGGTAATATTTTTGGCAGTAAAGTTTTCGCTAGAACTGCTAATGCGGGACCAAATGATCCGCCCGATTGCCGGCGCAATGCTGATCGTCTTGGTCGAATCGGTTTTCTTATCATTATAAATACATTTTAGATTAAATTGGATTTTTCGATGATCGCTTCATTGAAATCCGTTCAAGGTGTTTGAATTTCTATAGCAGATTTTTAATAAAAATCCAATTGAATTTTGCAAGTTGATTTGTAATCGATTTTACCTGTAAAATTCAGTTCAATCAAACAAAGATTTACACTTTGACAGACATTCTGCCATTAACAGCATCAAGTACAACATATCTGTCAGATGTGATCAGCGCATAAAAGTTATAAGGTGCTGCTATATCTCCGTATCCACCAGTTGTTGCAACATCTCCAAATACTCTACCACCAGCAGCGTTTGCAGCTGTTCCTAAAGCGGTGTACTGCGCATTATCCAGATTCCATTGGATTTCAATATCTGCTGGTGTCCCCACTAATCTTTCAGAATGTGATGTAAGATCAAAATGGAATATGGGATATAATCGCGCGAATTCGTCAACAGATATTTGTGATCCATCAGCTGTGTCCTGGTACTTTTGCATGGCTTCCATCAGCGTAAAGTAAGCATGAGAAACATTTCTATTAGTTCGGCTAAAATTGCATTCCAAAGCCCGTTCTGGGTACTGCCTCGAAGCCATTCTAACAAGTATCCGGGAAACGAACATGTGATCAAATATCATATTATTTTGTTGCTGATTATTAAGTCGCTCCGCCAGCTGAAAAACAACGAAGATGTGTCGCGGTAATCGTTCCGACGGCACCGTATCTATTCTCCATGTACCGCTGTCTCCTCCTGTTGACATATTATGTTCGTATGTTCTCCATTGTTAAAAGTACAATCTTCTGGTGTATGCGGTTAGCGATTGCTCAAGTTCTATTGACATTAACGTGGATGGAACAATCTTCGGCATTCAAAGCGACAGGTAACGAATAATAAATCTACCATCGGCCGCAGCTGCATCTCTAAGTATCGTGTTATTTGCGTCGTTAACGGTAAGCTCGATTCGATGCCTCATACTTCGCACAACAGATGTCACATCCTTGCAAAAACCGAACACAGAACTTAGTGGAAGAAGAATTGTTACCAGTCTGCCGTTGTCGCATAACGCACGTCTTTTTGAATAACCCTCGTTGTAATTTAACTGCTTAAGATTTGTTACAGCGGTTGCAATACCAATAGTAACCTCCGCACCAGAAGGAGCTGCTCCAGCAATAGGCGCCATAAGGTCATTGTTGTTATTAGTTGATGCTACTGCGTTTGCTACTTGTGCTCCTGCGTTTGCCGCTCCTGCTACTAATGTTACTGCTCTGAACTCAGTTGGCACCGCTCCCCCAGAACCGCCATCCTTAATCCAGAACATATTTGTTGATATCGACCTAGAATAATCTTCTGAAAAACCTACTAAGTTCATAATTGTACTTGCCACAGGAAGATGTCTAATGTGCTCGATCTCCTGGTCATTTATAATGTATTTCGCATCTTTAAACAGAGACCACCCATTGTTGACCAACGCTGTTACAGTATTTGCAGCAAAGGCCACAGGTGCTGCTCCTACCGGGTCCATAAGCTGTCCTCGGACCTCAATGTATCCCTTATGCGGAAGTAAGTAAAGGTCTTCGTCTCTGGTCCTTAAAATAAGATTACCTTGTTTATCTACTACATTAGGTTGATCCTCTTGGTATTCGATGTATTCGAATTCTGTTGCAGAATTGTCCACATCGTAAACATCATTAATATTAAGATAAGATCTGATAGACATTTTATAAATACGATTTAGATAAAAGTGAATTCGATTACAACGATTTAACTCATCGATTTTACTTGTTTGAATTTCATTGAAATGGATTTTTAATAAAAATCGTTGTAAACAAATTCAATTCAGTTCAGTTAAGACTGGTAAATTTCGTTGAAATTCAAATTCGAACACTTTGTTTAAATTGGATTTGAATTTCAACGTGTTTGAATTTCAATGAAATTTATTTTTAATAAAAATCGTTGTGAACAAATTCAATTATCGAAATCTACTATAGAGTTTCGAAGATCCGATTGTAAATCTTTCCAAGAAATGGAGCCGTTAAGTTCCGAGTTTGTCAACTAGTAAAATATCGGGCTGGTTATCTCCGGAAGCGCTTGAGTTTTTTTGAGTTCGAAACTCTTGAGTGGAATTTTGTTAAAATTCTTTGACAGATCCTTTGTTGTTTTTATCATTGCCCGCTCTATTTCCGGTGTTGGAACAATATCTTTTATAACCTCATTAATCTGTTTGGAAATGTCAACATTTCTCTGGGTGATCACTGGTGCGACAGGGCCTCTGATCTTATCGGCGATCTTCTGCCCAACAGCGGTTCCGGCCGCAGATGAAGCACCCGTAGCAAAAGATTTTGCAGCATCAAACGCGATTGGCGCGGCTTTAGTCGCTGCCTTGCCAAGGAAATCTCCAACCCAATCAAAAAACCCCTTCCCTACTGTTTTTTTCGTCGTATAAATCGCGATCGGGGATATTATGCTCTCTATTCCTGGCTTTATGCGGGAAATCTTTGAAAAGATCCCTCCTAGAAATCCTCCAACAATTTTTTTTTGTTCATGATCTTGCGTCGGCGCATGTTATACAATTTGACTACATAATTTCTTCAAATTTCTATCGGTTTACTAAGAAATGCTCAATCAATTTCCAGTCGATCAGAGGGTTGAATTCATTGAGTTTTACGTAAATGCAGGTAATATGTCACTTGCTCATTATTAAAATCTAATTGTCGTCCCGATTGATCCGTGATCTGCATAGAAATATCTGCAATTCTATCCCTAACATTCAACGGATAATAAATAACCTGTTTGGGAGACACCATCAACAGGGAACCCGGAGGAGCATCTGGAATAAACGAATAAATTGTTTGACCTCGGCTTCTCTTTGACGTATGCGATCCATAAATGAGAGAGCAATTTATCAAAATAGAGTTTACATCTGATATATTTATCGGGAAGTCACCGCTGATAGTTATATCTGCATTGGTTAAGGAACCGTAGATCCGACGTGCTAAACCAAACATATTTCCGATAGTGTTTGATGGAGTAAAATCAACTCGAAGGTTATTTTTTAGTTGTAATGACGAGCGCATCGTATTGTAATTCGCCGCAAGATTAAAATCATCACCGCTGAACCCGAGTTCTTTTATCTTGACCTTGATAAACTGATTGACGTCTTCAATATTGTAAGCGCCAGGTGGAATTGTGATCAAACTTGTGACACCGCCGGCTGGCTGCGGTATAAAACTAAAACCGTCGTCGACGTTACGTTTAATGTTATAAAACGAGTGCCACATCGTCGCTGATATTAATCTAAGTTCGTAATTCATGTTTGGCTCGAGTTATATCGCAGGATAATATGATACTCTAAAATTTGCGCTGTTCTGTGCTGTTATAGATGAGTCCAGAAGCAGTGTCACGGCGGACATTATTGTGATGATTTTATAAAAATTGAATATATATTTTTGATGATTTCGATAAAATTTCTATAGAAATTCAATTAAATATTTGATTTTATAAAAATTGTGAATATATATTTATATTTTTGATTTCGATGAAATTCAGTGATTTTTATTAAAATCCAAATTCGACTCCAGAGTTTCCAATTTCAATGAAATGGATTTGTTTGAATTTGTTCACAATGAATTTTAACAAAATCAATCGAATTTGAATTTCAATGAGATGGATTTGATTTTACTTGTAAAATTCAATTGAATTTGTTTACAATAAATTTCATTGAAATTCAAATTCGATTTTGTTAAAATTCATTGTGAACAAATCAACAAGTAAAATCGTTGTAAACAAACCCAAATTGAATCCAAAGAATTTCTCTCTAGAGTTTCTTCGTATAGTATTTGTACATACTATCGAATATGTACTTGCCAGCTCTAAGATAATCTAATAGCTCTACAATTTCATTATCAAGTTCTACACCAGAATTACCAGCCTTCTTTGACGAGATAAGTATCATTAACCGATCTAAGATATCTTTTTTATTTTTAAAGATTTTAATACCAGATCCGGACCGAGCTGATTAAGCAAGCGCCTCTATCAGATTTAAATCCTTACCAATAAAATAATCCCGAACAGGTTTAAATTTTTTAATAATATTTTCCTGCATCAGCGCGCTACTTTGTCGCCGCTTCTCGATCTCAGTCATATTTTTTAATCTGATCGCTGCTAACTTTCGCAATGCAGTCGTTCTACTCGGATAATTTCTATGAAATTCGACTTTAGAGTTTACAATACCTGATCCACGGCCTTTTCTTTGCAATTTTTTTACGACGTTTAAGTTCATCATTATAAATTTCTTTTACTGTAGTATTATAGCTTTGCTTGCGAGCAAGTTCGTCTTTTTCTTTCTTCGATATCTTTTTTCTTCTCTTAATTTTACTAAGTTTTATATTCTCCTTTTTTATTTTTATTATATCCGATTCTAAATCTTTATCAACCATTTTTTTTGCATTAGCTAGTTCGTCAGCTGTAGAAGGAATTTTTTCACCAGCATCTATACGTTCATCATGAGAACTTTTGTAAATTTTTAATAATTGTTTGTTATGATTTAATATTTTTTCTTTTAACTCTCCATCTTTCATATATTTTTTATCTCGTTCTAAAAGGTCCTCAATAGCAACTATTTTTCTTTTTACAACGTCTAATGGTAGTATTTGTGATCTCTCCTCTTATCTCTTGACCTGATTACTAATTTTATCATTATCTAAAACATTTTGTTCTTCTGTGGCGTTAGCGGACATCATACTACGAAATTTATTTTTTAGTGCAGTTAGACTTACGTTTCCTTAACATCTCAATTTTTTGTAATTCGTTGTACTCTTCACTTTCTGTAGGCACAAAAGTAAAAGTGTCTTCAATGTTTTCCTCCATTAATACCTCGCGATCAACTTCTTCTTGTTCAGTCTGATCTAACGGATCTGCTGATCTCACTGTTTGGATTCTTTCTAGTTCTTCACGTAGCTTTTCTAATTCAAGGTTATGTTGTGTTTGCTGTCGTATTAGCTGTTGCGTTTGTTTTATTAGTTGCTGCGCTTGTGGTTTTTCTTGTTCTTGTTCTTGTTCTTTCATTAGTTGTTGCGCCTGTTCTATCAGTTTTTCTTTATCATCTTCCGATTTCTCTAATAATTCTGATATTTTAGATATTTCACGTTCAATATCAGTTTTCATTTTAATTCCTTCTTCTAGTCTTCCCTTTAATTTATCTTTATAATTCTTTACTTGTCTAAGTTCCACGGAGTGCCTGTACATCTCCGTAATCAGCCGCTTTTTAGTTTCCAGTTCTTCTACCAGTCTTTCTTTATATTGTTCTTTTTTTTCTTCACGTCTTTGACGTTCTTCATCGATAAGCTGTTGTTGATCCAATCCTAAGTCAATCGGTTGCTGACGAACAGACTGAGCTGATTCAGTAAACATACGTTTTAACCCGCACTCATCGTCTTCAATTAAATTTAAATTTAAATCTCCTAGTTGTTTTTTTATACCAGCAAGATTGTCTCCCAGTTGCTCTTTTATTTTAACAAGAGTATTTTGCGTTGGTTTAAGACCACGAGAAATTGCTGTTGATAAATCCATTTCATGTTCATTACCGGCATCATCCTTAAACGTACCAATAAAAAACTTCCGAACAGGCCCTAAAAGACGTATCATTGATTCTTCCTGTAGTTTTTCACCTTGCCTAGTAGACTGAAACAATCTCTGATTTTTATAATTAACCTCAGCAAGGTGCTTTAGTAATTCCAATCTAATGTTAGTACTGTTAACACGTTCTAAATAATTTCGTTCCATTATTATTAAAATCAATTGAATTCCAACGTGTTTAAATTGGAAATGCTATCATTTCTTTGTAAATCTTTGAATACCAATAATTGAACTGAATTTCAGCGAAATTTATTTACAATGAATTTTAACAAAATCGAATTTGAATTTTAACGAAATTTATTGTGAACAAATTCAATTGAATTTAAACAAAATCAAATCCATTTCATTGAAATTCAAATTCGATTTTGTTAAAATTCATTGTGAATAAATTTTGCTGAAATTCAGTTCAATTATTAAAAATCTTTGAAAGATCATCGAAATCAACCAATCGCGTTCGTTGAGAAAAATCGTAGCGCCGGCAATTCGATGTCTTGACAGATTGTTCTTTTTCATCCATTTAGCACATTCTTTCAAACATTAGTATACGGTGCACAGAAATTGCGCCAGTTCATAAAAACTCTGTGAGATTTCTACGAAACATTTTGCCAGGATTAACAGCGTACTTGTCAAACAAAAAGAAATCGTATGTGTTAGCAGTCGCGTATTTGTACATCTCAATAAACTGATGTTTACCAATATCACCACCATAAAAATCGTTGGCAATTTTGCTTATGTCATTATTATCAAGCCCACCAAAGAAAATAAAACAGCCTGTGTTTCGTCTTATTGCTTTTGGAACCGTAAAATAACTTTGCGCCAGATAAATAGAATTACAACATTTGTTTCTCGACAAAGCAAAATAGGATTCTATTGGTTTAGTATCATTGGTTGTTAGAGGTATATCATCAAATACTACAATTTTATTTTCCTCGGCATCAAGATCGGCAACTGGAATAACATCATCCGGCGAATGAAACGTAATAATATCCTTACCAGATACTAGTCTTAAAGCCTGATTATTAAACTTATGCTGCAGATCGTATTTCTGTTGTTGTGGATTAATTGTATAAATGTACACTCGATCATAGGTTAACATTTTCATCGTTATTAGGTTTAATAAAAGATTAGTTTTTCCAGAGCCGGTTCTCCCAACAATTAAATAATGAGTATCTGGAAGCTCGTGCTTATGTTTTGTCTTATTACTCTTAGATGGATCATCAAAATTTATTATCGACATGTATATTTCGCGGCGTATATTAAAATATAATGCGCGTTGTTTACAAATTTATCGAAATCACTGAAAATATATATATTCGATTTGAATTTGAATTTCAACGTGTTAATTTGTGGACAAATTCAATTATCGAAATTTATCGAAATCACTGAAATATATATATTTTTATAATAATGTCCTATTACAGCAAATTTGGCACGTTAATTAAAACATCAGATAGCAGTACCTCAAAGGCAGCAGTGGCGGCCGCAGACATAACAGGATTAGTAAAGAAATCAGGGGACACAATGACAGGCAACTTAAAAATGAGTAATAGTAGGATTATAGGCTTGGAAACAGATTATCCTGTACTTAATCCTGATATAACCCAGGCTGTTAGTCTAGAGCAGATGACAGCGTTAAATGCAAAAAAGGTCAGTAAAACCGGAGACACAATGACAGTGGTGCTAGACATGGGAGCAAGTAAAATAACGTCGTCAGCATTTCCTACGCAGTCCTATGATCTCGTCAACAAAACGTATGTAGATGATGTTACGTCGCTATATATCAAACGAACTGGAGATGTGATGGTCGGCACATTAACTATGTCAAACAATTGAAAAATAACAGGCTTGTCAACAGCTTATCCGCCAGCAAATTCATCTGATGCAATTTCTTATGCGCAAATGTCAACAAAGTTCAGCGAATACGTTCCCCGGCTCGGAAGTACGATGTTAGGTTCACTCGACATGGGAGGATATGTTTTAAACGGAATTAATACTTATTTGTCATTGGCGGCTGACAATGCTGTTAACGTCCAGTATATGAACGATAATGCTGTTCTTAGAACCGGTAGCACAATGACAGGGACCCTTGACATGAACAACAGATTAATAACAAATTTACCAGTACCGACTAATCCAGGAGATGCCGTTCCTTACTCATCATTGCTAAACCTTAGCAGCACCGTGGTTAACAAAATCGGCGACACAATGACCGGGAATCTCATCATGTCAAACTGCGTTGTAAAGTGTGCAAAGGCGCCAACTGCAACAGATGAATAAGCAAATAAAGCATATGTCGATTCCAAAGTTGTCGTAGGTGGTGGTACTCGATCTAAAAATAATGTTGGGTATATTCCACCGCTGCAGGGAAATAATAATAATCCTACTGGATTTATCGTATCAACATCGTCATCATATCCTGGTTATGATGGTTTTAACGCGTTTGCATATCATCTGCAGTCGACAGTAAATACAAACGAGTGGGCAACAAATGGCATGTCAGCAAATTTCTGGATAAAAGTTCAGTGTCCGTCACCAGTTGCGATATGGAAATTTTACTGCGCGGACGAGCTAGCGGCGGAGAAAGAATTTATAATTGGCGACTTGATGGATCTAATAATGATGTTGGCTATTCGACATTATATACAACTGTTCCAAATGTTATTTATATTGGAAATACCATGCAAGAATTTGCTGTATCCGTCGTAACCAAATATTTGTATTTTAAACTGGTTGTAATTAACGCCGAACCTACAAATCCTGGTCTAACGTTATTTCAGATGTTTACCTTGGATGATATTGTTTAACAATTGAACTGTAAACATTTTTGTCTACGAAATTGGTATAAATAATGAGCGAAATTGTTGAGATATGTCGCGATTTCTACAATAAAATATTCGAATTTGATCACACATTAGATAGGCCAGAATTTAATACACCAGAGTTTAAAAAACAAAGTAAAGAAAGACAAGATTATATTCGATCATCTGTTCGAGAACTATCAGATGTGTTAAATGATACATCGGTAACCAATGATAACGTTATAATCTTACGATCAGTCATCGCAATGAGAAAAAATCAGCTAAAGGAACTATTAGATAATTATGATGTGTTCGTAAAATTTTGTGTTGCGGCGGAAATGGGAAAATTGGAAAATCAGCTCAAAGATTTACTTCATACTATAATTTTAGAGATGACGCGAGATAATGTTCTGTTAATACTACGAGCAAAATTAATAGCAAAACGAAAATTTGCCGGCGATAAAGAAAAAGCTGGTGAACATAAGAGCAGCTTAGACTGTTTAGATAATATTTTTGAAAAGAAAAAGATGATCCTTGCTAGAAATATAAAAACGCATAGTAATTTTGCTGAACGGCGATTTTTCAAAGAGGTTGGACTAGATTACAATGACATCGAAACCGTTCTTGCTGTAAACAGCGAGCCCGATGATGTTCATGCATTGGCTACAAGCTATCTAATACTAGTAGCATCAAAAACAAAAGGATATAAAAACAAGTATGATGATAATGATATAGCAACTGCATTTAATGCTATAGAATTAATTGAAAGAAGATTAAAACCAGTACAAGATTCTGAAAAAAAGTTTTTTTACGATGAGCTAGATTCACTTGCTGAAATACCAGATGAAATAAAATGGACGTCGGATCCATACCAAGAATCATATAATGACATAATAACCTAAGGTGATGATAATCGCGTATTCAAAAACTTTAGGGAGGAACCATCATATGCTAATTTTCGTGAAAAGTTGAAGGAAAAATTAAAAGTAAACGAACTCCTGAGTGAAGACAATTTTCTAGACGATTTCGCTGCAGCATATACGATAATATACCAGTACTTGTTGTTAGATACTATACCAATCGGCGCTGTAAAATCAGCTGTCGAATTCATCAAATCTATCGAATTAAATAGAGAAGATCTTGATTTAAACAAAATAAATAATGTTCCAGAAAAGTTCGAGTTTATAAGCAAACTATCGCTTACACCAGAACAGGAAGATATGCTGAAAGATAAAAAATCTGTTTTATTTGAAAAATATAGAAGTGTCCTTAATGATGAAAAAAATAAAAAATTTAGAAACTTAATTATAAAGGCTGCAACAGATTTAAAATTTGAAGAGGTTATTAAATTTTATAATGATATCGCCAAATTAGGTGACGCATACTTTACTCTTTGGCTGTATACTTGGTATCCTTTCGATCTCATAAAATTGCATAATAGTTTTGGAAACAAAATTAATGCGGCTTTAGATTTCTATACCAATAATAAGCATCTAGAAGATAAAATAAAAATAGATGATCTGAATAAAATAAAAATGATATTGAAAAATAAATTTTTTCTCATTATGAGATACAACCAGAGCAATGGAAACTGCCATTATATACGGGCAGAAAGATAACATCGGATATTATCAGGAATAGTAAGATTAAGCATCGTACTTCAATGCGTTTATATAATCAAATAAATCCGGATACGAGTATGCAAGAAATTAAAACAGGATTAACTGATCATTATCTCAAATATCTATCAGGTCAACCGTTATCAGATCAACCTAATCATCCTTCGAATGTAAAAGAAAGGTTCGCAACAGCATATGTGATACTTTACCAGTACCTGTTACCAAGTAATATTAACATCGACCTTGTTAAAGCAGCAATCGAATTTATTGATTCGCATTTAAATACTATTGGGGGAAATAAATGATATTACATCGGTTTCAAAAACATTAGATTATAAATCAACAATACATTATGAAGATCGGCAAGAAGAAAGGCTCAGAGATAGAAAATCAAAACTGTTCGACAAATATAGAGCAGTACTCGCTGACAAACATAATGTAGACTTTCGCGCATTAATTGTTAATACAGCTGCAACGCTAAAAATTGTGCATTAATTATTAATAATGAAAACGATTATTGATTTTAATCATATCTCAAAAACGATACCTGTGGACGAGAGAGATCAGCTAATAGCATACTTCAATACCTATCATAAAAAAATGTACTGTGCAAAGCGAGCACACAGGTACTATAGCAGACTAATAAAATTAATATTATATGCTCCACTGTTGTTGACAACAGCTGGTATCGTTTCAGCAGGAAGTTTATTTAATTCACTTTTTCTTATATTATCAGGTGCTGGCATATTTATCAGCGCTGGATTTAAACGTCTCGAACCAAAACTCGAACACAAAAAATCGTCATGTAAATTAGCAGCAACGATGTACTCAAAAATACTAACACAATTACAAGCATATCTGCGAGGTAAAGAATATGACATGATCGGTTTAATCCATGAAATGCAAACGAAAGAAGATATGTTAATAGATATCGTCCCCAGCAGAAAATCAAAATACGAAAAAAAGTATCTACTAAAATACGGGAAATAAATTATCAATTCAATTTTATCTAAACATTATTTATAGGGGGGAGGCGGGATTAGTTTTCCCGTTAACAAGCAGTTTACAAATTTGGTTTCAGTCTGAAGTAGTAGGGTAGAAGGCGGATAATCGGCATATCATGGACGAGCGAAGTGAAAATCCGGAGATCCCAAAGGGATCGTAGGATTTGAACGGAGGTCGGACATGATGTGCTGAGATCCGCCTTCTACCCTACTACTAATTTCACAATTTAGACTAAGTTGCAAGACAACACCTGGTTCTTCATCATTCTACTCCCTTCCCATTTCCCAATTCGATCCTATATATTTCCCCAAGCTGAACTCAGAGAAACATTCCAGTCACACTAGAATTCCTAGGGGTGATTGTGTCATTATAGACCATTACCCATTACACACACCAAGGCTTGACAGCACTTGTCCGGTATATTACAGTGAAAAGCTACCCGTGTCAAGAGTTTTGTTTCCGCGTCAATCAAACATAAGCTTTGACCTTATCACACATTGACGTTGCATGTGCACTTCCGCAACATTACTTGTACAACCATAATGAAATGCATCTCAAAATATAGAATAATTTTTTCCTAATCATTCCATCGTAAAAGTCGGTTCCTTTCAGAAATATTTCACAACGAAAGGCATAGCCAAACAAAACTTCTAAATTTAAATGTGAACTACTTTGCTCGGTACGGAAGCATGTTATCCAGGTCTGACTCCTGATACCGATGTAATGGGAATTAGGAGCCTTATAAAGCGATACGCAATGGCAGCTGATTAATTCTGGCTTGGACACGATTTAAACCAGTTACCGTCTGGTTGTGAGTCAAGGCTAATGACTAAGCCACCGCGTTGAGGAGGAAATATTACTGCAAATATACTACTCATAAAGATTCATCAACATACAAACAAGTTTGGTTTGTCTCAATGTAATAAGGTTAACGATGCAGAGAATATAGAAACAAAAAGCTGAAATTACAAACATTACTCAAGGGTGAAAATTAGGTCACAGTGACTTACCTTGGTATAGTTGAGTTACTCTCCATGCGATGAATTTACATATCAATTTTTATGAGTACATCTAAAATAGCGTCCAAGATAGTGATGTTGAGGGTGTAACGAACGAATAACCGAAAACAAATAACTCAAGTGTGAAAATGAGGTCACCGCGACCTAGTTTTGGTATGACTGAGCTACTCTCATTGAGATGCATCCACATACTAATTTTCATGAATGAAGGTGAAATAGGGACCAATCTATTTAAGTGCGTGAGAAATGTATATTTGAAAATACAAAAGTTACTCAAGCATGCAAATTAGACCATTTGTGACCTAGTTTTGTATTGTTGAGTTCCTGTTTCTGAGATGCATCTACATACTAATTTTCGGTGACTCAAGCGTGAAAATTAGGTCCAGTGACCTTGTTTTGGTATGTTTTGAGATGGATCCACCTACCAATTTTCACGAGTGTAGGAAAAATTGGTATTTAGGGCGCAACGAACAAATGGCTAAAAATTCTAAAGTCAATCAAGCATGAAAATTAGATCAAAGTGACTAGTTTAATTTTCTCTTCTTGACATGTATCTTATATCAATTTTCATGAGCGTATGTGAAATAATCTCCAAGGCATTGAGTGTGATATTGAGTGTGTAACGATTGAATGACTGAAAATAAATAAATCACTTAAACCTGAAAATTAGGTCACAACGACGTTGATTTTGTATCTTTGAGTTCCTCTTCCTGAGATCCATCGACATACTAATTTTCAGGAGTGTAGGTGAAATAGATTCGAAGATAATGAGTGCATAATGAACTAACAAACAAAACAACACACACACGAACGGGCAAAACGCTATATCCCCTCCCAAATTCATTGGCAAGGGTATATTAGAGTGTGAAAGATATATATATATATATATATATATATATATATATATATATATATATATATATATATATATATATATATGGGGAAAGCTACTCTCATTGGAGTAGATCTTTTGCAGTTATTTCCTTACACATAAGCAGACTCTATGTGATGTGGAGAGATTGAACATAACCGATATGTCTAGGGGGAGTCAAATGGGAAGTAGGAGGAAGAGATTATTCAGGTATTATAAGTGCATGTAATGTCTATCAGAGGGTCAGGTACGGGGATTTAGGCAGTCTTGATAAGTGCATGAAATGTCTATCAGAGGGTCAGGTACGGGGATTTAGGCAGTCTTGATAAGTGCATGAAATATCTATCAGAGGGCCAGGTACGGGGATTTAGGCAGTCTTGATAAGTGCATGTAATGTCTATCAGAGGTCCAGGTACGGGGGTTTGGGCTGTCTTGATAAGTGCATGTAATGTCTATCAGAGGGCCAGGTACGGGGGTTTGGGCTGTCTTGATAAGTGCATGAAATGTCTATCAGAGGGCCAGGTGCGGGGGTTGGACAGTCGTGTTAGCATTGCATCTGATTCACAGAAAATGTTTGGCTTAAAAGATAAAAGGAGCGTGAAGGCCGGGACATTTTAATTCAGCATGCTAACAGTGTATACACATAAAGTTACGGACTTTATAAGGTAGTTACCGACCGACTAACGTATTAAGAAAATATCTGAATATAAAATAATCAATACCAATGTAGCGTAGGATTTTCATGTTAATATATATTTCAAAATTAAGGATTGTTGATTCACATGACTCCGTGATCTACGGATCAATATAAAACCAACTTACACATATTCACTTTAGCAGAGTTAAGTCGTATCTATCTTTCTTCTTCCCCTCTCTCCCTATCATGCAAACACAAACATTTCAGACCTCCATTTGGATGTTGTTGCTGTTGCTGTCGTCAGTGTATTTATTGTTGTTCCTTTGAACCAAGTGCACAACATTCCTGACTTCAATTTATATAAAACAAACAGAGATGCATATTTGAAGAACAAACACAACCTGATAAATATATGCTTGCATCCGATGGAACACTGTCCGATGTAACTATTAATCGCAAGTGTAAGTAATGTACACATATATTGGATGTATTTGTACTTTCTGTCCATAGTTTTTACCTATAATCTCTAAATCTGAATCTGTTTCCAATATATATATATATGGCAGTAACAGTTGTTGCTCCTATTGCTTCTCCACCTTCCTGGCCCTAGTGGCGTTGAGTGTTGAGATTGAAGAGGGTGAGAGAGGCTGTGCATGACAGAGAAAAGCACATAAATGTGCCTATCTTATTTCACAAAAGGAGAAGCATATATATATATATATATATATATATATATATATATATATATATATATATGTGTGTGTGTGTGTGTGTGTGTGCAGGCCTAGAAAATGACTAGAAGACGGAAATTTACTAGTACTGCTCAATCTTCACTAGTTGTTCCCACAAATGCTGACTGGCAACAACTTAATCTTTACTACCCCATCAGACTATTGAAATTATGAAACTACTGGTCCGAAAGGAAATTTACTAGCCTCAGGCTAGCGGACTACAGCTAATTTCGTCCTCTGTGTGTGTGTGTATATATATATATCGTTACGACTGTAGGTCTTCAAACATATATAACAGAAAGAAAGTGAAACCAACAGTGTAAGTAATATCAACAAGCAATTTATTTCCCTATGCTACTCAAAAGATACCTACAATATTGTGAATCAAATTCCAAATAATCCTAAGTGTCCTAATTATAAGTGTAAAAATATAGAATGTTCCGAATGAGTTCCAATAGTCTTGAATGTTCTGATATAACACAATGACACAATCCAGAATGTCTTTGAATGAGTTCACAAAAGTCCAAAGTAATATATTAATTCAAAGGTCAATGAGCACTTATGTAATTCCAATGAATATATTAAATAAATAATTCCTCTCGAATTATATCTGATTTCAACGGTACAATGTAAAAATCTGATCTCAAATGGATTCACACAGACTGATCTAAAACAGGATTGAATTATTTGTTTGCCATATCCCTACTTATACACATTTTCACTTGACCTATATGAACAGAATGTCAAGCAATAAAATGGGGGGAAAAAACATAGTCTTACTGTCAACATGACTGGCCACGAACTCAAATGCTAGTCAACATTCTGTTTACTAGTGACCAGAATCTAAAGTGCAACTTACCTTCATGGACTAGAGGTAAACACACATTATAGATTAAATATACATATGTAGCACATTGGGCGTTAAAACCTTCAAATCATGGGATGCTCTTGCCAAAAATGGCACACACAGAGCACAAGAACCGTATCAGGAGACAATGCTACAAAAATAGTCAATAACATTGACTAAATATTGGCCCCGAGAGATACTAATAAAGAGAAAGATTGAAATAATGTTAAATGACTTCTTTATTCATGGATTTCATTAACATTAGATTACTTTGACTTGAATCATTCAATGGATTTTCAATGTGTGGAAGATTACATGGCAATGAACAAGTTTACTACACGGAAAACAACCACTAATCCACTTCAATTTACGTAAAAGTATATGTGTCCAAGTACTAGAATGGAGATTCCACCTACGTCATTGGGACACACCGGTCTAGTGCATTATACATGCATGTTGGAGCTCGGTAAAACTAGGTCAGGTCGGAATTTCCCCAGCACTGCAATACACTGAACCCCATATGCGTTAAAGCTACCAAAAGTAATTATATTGCAACAAACATGCATTGGAATAGTAATAAAGGCGGCCCACCATGGGTAGATAGACCTGAAAGAGCTCGGTAAAACTAGGTCGAGTTCCCGGTGAACTCGGTAAGGTTATCAAAGGGGAATTTAGCGATAAAAGTACAGATGCTGAAGTGAATGGAACATTGTATAGTTAATCAACATCGTATGCATACCGAACTGTGATGAATTTAGCGTATCTGTGCCTCCGACATAACAACGCAAGTTCACCGAACTTTACCAAGGTGGAGAGGTTAGATTTGGAAATATGTATTTACAGGACAAACTCTATAGGAAGCTCTTCCCGAATTCCCCAAACGCAACGATATTTATACCAGTAACGCACGCGCCTCTGCAACTCTAACAGCCGCTCAAGAGACACTCGCTGCCGAAGACGCATGTCAACTGACTAATCAGAAGGCAGCTAACATACCTCATCTGAAATGATCAGAGATGCGGAGAACACAGAAGACGTGCACAATGCAAGGAATTATACAGATTTACGATCAAATAAGCATGGACGTCACTTGAAGTGGATTCGTAAGTTACATTGAAAACATCATAAGTATATATTAATCACTCAAAATGGATAGCAAAGTGGAAACGTGTTAATTCAATGATGGAAGTGGAAATGTAATTACGCTTGCCACATAGCTTCATTACCGTGTTTATTCCAGTTAAAATGAAGACTATTAGGTGTAATATTTATATTATAGGAATAACTCTAGAGCTTTATTACAAAATAGCAACATGTCAGCACGTTACACAAAACACCTCCCCTCATAAAGAAAAAGAAAGATTTATGCAATAAAGCTTTCTTTTACATATTTGTCAAATATGCATATGATACTATAATAATCAAAAATTATACAGGAAGATGTCTTATGAATTACACTCAGCTTAATTACACAAAATATACACAAAATAAAGTAAAATATTACTTTGATACACGTGAGAGTGCATCTGAAATCACATTATCTATTACTGTGATGTGTCTAATGTCAATGTTATATTCTTGCAGCATTAAACTCCACCTCAACAATATTTGATTTATATTTTTCATTTTGTTAATAAAAAATAAGGGCATTGTGATCACTGAAATCAACAATCAAAGAGCTGAACTGACATACACTTCAAAATGTTATCAAGCCAATATCAAAGCCAAACATTCCTTCTCAATTGTGGAATAATATTTCTGGTGCTTGTTTAGTTTTATAGAAAAATAGCACACTGGATGATCCACACCATTTTTATTTTCTTGAATCAATACTCCACCAACCCCTACATCACTTGCATCAACAGACATTTCAAATAATTGGCTGAAATTTGGTGCTGAATGAACTGGTACACTCCCATGCATGGCTTTAATTTGTCAAAAGATTCCTGACATGTGTCAGATCAATAAAACTTTGATTTCTGACTCAACAAATTTGTCAGAAGTTTATTAATTATGGAAAAAGTTCAGCAAAATTTCCGATAATATCCAGCCATACCCAATAATCGCATCAGTTGCTTTTTACTACTAAGCATAGGGAATTCAGAGATAGCCTTGACCTTAGCTTCTACAGGTTTAACTTGACCTTGTTCCACAATATGTCCTAAAAATGTAACACAAGCATGGCCAAACTCACTTTTGCATAAATTAGCCGTCAGACGCTTGGATACTTCCCACCCTGTATCATCTTAAAGGATGGGTATTAAAAGGTGTGCATCAGAGACGCACAACAATATTTATGGTCTGCTTCGGCGAGTCCCGCTTTAAAGTGAATTGCCTAGTGGCTTTAGTTCGGCAGTGAGTATGAAGTGTCTTGCTTAAGAACACCAAAAGTTAGCTAACCCAGCTCAGTTTAGGAATCCAACCCGGTAGTCCTATGTAGAAGTCCAGCACGCTAACTACTAAGCTACTGTGCCTCTAAAGGAGGAGTATCAAGGCAATAGTTGTTAGCTTTTCTGACTTAATGCGAACATTGTTTTGTAGTACGCTATGATATCTTTGATTATATTTTCAATAGAGAAAAAAATCGTAAGCAATGGTAATTTAAATATAATATTTTTGAAATGACATCAGCAAATAACGTCTGAATCTACTGTATAGCATATTCTGAAACAAAGTTTTCTCTGTTTAACAAAACAAAGAGAGAATTAACATCTTTTAAAAAAATTATTAAACATTGTTTTAGCATTATTGTTTGCAGTGCATCGAAAACTTCTTTGACGGTCAGGGGACCCATTTAATATGCCTGTACTACGACAAAAGATCAGCAAGCGACTCGTTTGGCCTTCCGCATGGAGATGACGTCACAGAATACACAAAGCCGTTCAAGCTTGTGTATAACTCATCGCAGTTTCAGCAAGTTGACAACCAAGCCTGTGGGTTGTATAGCGCTTATTATATAAAATCGAGAACACAAAATTACTCTGTTGGATATTTTGCTATCGTTGAGCAAACGCCAACGCTTGACAACGACGAGCGTTTATAACGACTATTTGGATTTTAATGTAAAACAATAAGTATAACATGTCGTACTGACTACGTTGCAAGACCAAGACGGAAAGCGTCGGCGAGACACGCATCGAGACAGAAAACGGACGTGTCATGATACAGTCAACGTGTGCTGTGAGTGGACGAAAGAAGTCTATGTTCGTGAAGACGACCGGAGCTAATTTACCTGCAATGTTAGTTATCGATGATTAGTTACCATTGTCGTTAATTGTCTATGATGAATTAATATAATGCATTGTGATGGTGACACATGTATCGTCTTACAAGGAAATAAAATCTCACACGAGTGCAAAAAATGCCGCAAACGCAAAATACTAGGGGACGCTATGGACATCAACAAAATAATCTGAACATTTCCTAAGGCGCGTGGTGGCTGGACACTTCCAGGGCACAAATACACCGGACCTTATAATCCACTAGAACGCCCGGTGGATGAAATGACCAACCGTTGCCTCGAACAACCAGGTGGATGCCACTGCGATGCGCCACGATATTGGCTATCGAGATCACCCCGAAGACAAAGCCGGTTGTGATAAGACAATGCTTGATGAGCTAAAGGCGATCAAACCAACAAGAATGCGCGAGCACTTGTCAGAGCGGGAATCGGAACGAAGTATAAACCAGGGATCGGAACGGCATCACTCACAGATGAACTACGCAGAGTTGTGTCTAACAGAGTCGATGATATCCACGCTGCTGATCTTGTTGATCTCAGCGCATATTCGAAAGACAACGACAGATACAAATACTTGCTGAATGTCATTGCCACCTACAGCAAATACGCATGGAGTATACCTCTAAAGAACAAAACTGGAGTTGCGATCAGAAATGTGCTGGAAACAGATAAATTGTTGGTGAAGTTGAGCTGATATCCTACCGAGTTTAACTCATGGGTACCTGCTGCAAGTATTCAGCCATACTATCGTTGTAGATTTTTTTATTCTCGGCTAAAACACGCTTTGACTTAACAGGGTTGCACCACGCAGCCATCATGTACGCCCATCGCGATGAATATTTTCATAAAAAATAAAGTCAAACTGGATAAATTTTTGCCTGCCAATGATCGTCCTTCCGTAGAATATCCTAAACAGCTCGTCAAATCTTATTCGCTGATCATAGGACAGTTCAAAGCGCGTAACCTTGTTTTTGATATGATTCTTCCACGTGTATCTTTGTGGTTTGACGCGGTAATGAACATGCTGGTTTTCGACTTGATCTTCATACCCTTGCACGATAACAACACCGTCTTCTTTATACATTATACCAAAAGTGTACGAATAAGTCTTTGCCTTTTTATGCAGACAAATGGTATACTATATCAGACCCAACTGTCTATATCTGCAGATGCTATGTAGAGATCTACTCCAAAGTTGAGGACGGTGTCGTTTACACGCATTTGTTTCCCAGCAGCAGCATGTCAGTACGTGTCAAAATCCGAGGCGTTGGAAATATGCCAATACTACTTACCGAACAACAGCGGTGGCATCCGGAGAATATCGGCACGCCATTTTACGTAGACTACACGAAAGATCTTTTGATGAAACAAAGCGTGAGCTGCATGAACAGACAACAGCTAACTGACCGAGTCAATCTGCACAAACAACGTGCGGCAATGATGGCTATGTCGCTAAACAACACAGCTGTTTAATCAAAACAAATAGTATACTGTGACAACCGAACGGCTGACACTTACAAACTTTAACATAAAAAATACGACGAAGTTGAGGGTGCTCTAGCTTATAGGCACTTAGCTGATTGTTTCAGTAGCAAATCAGTAGTATACGCAAAAATCATAGACTCTGGAGACATGCCTATGCTGTTGTCAGATCAACAACGCTGGCATATGAAAAATATTGGCACGCCGTTTTACGTCAAATACACGGAGGGTCTTTTGCATAAACACAACCAGAGATGCATGGCCAGGCATTTCAAAGACAAAATCGAGCTATACAAACTACGGGCCATACAGTCAATAAGAAAATAAAAACATTTTATATACTATCCCCACAATACTCTATAGAAGACACGATCAAGTCTTTTCTGGCGCTGATAGAAGCTACCAAGCTGACCTAGACCAGGCAGTGTCGTCATCTGAACTAGCTGCGAGATCCGAAATAAGCTTAGATAAGATTATCACCTCGGAACTTCGTGTGCATTAAAGGCTAAAGTACACGATATATTTACGAAGATAGACGACACAGTTACCACAGCGAATTTTTTCACCAACGGAAAAAGGGTCATGAATATATACTACAGCGTCCAAGATATGTTCAGTGAACTCGAGTCAGAAATTGATAAGTTTACCAAGGAAGGCTCCGGGTGGGTAATAATCGGAATAAGCAAAGCGTCGTTGATCATCTCAAGATAAAATCCGCTCCGTTGTAGGTCGTAACTGGAACTACCTACGAGGATAAAAAAATATTCAGAGCTGCGTAAACGTCAAAAACAGCGACAAGTGCTTTATGTGGGCTGTGCTGCCTGCGTTGTATTCAGCTGATAATAAAAATCCTAACAGAGTCACCAACTATCTCCAGCACCAAAACAAACTAGACTTCACCGGGATAGACTTTCCAGTGCAGCTTGACAAAATAAAAGTTTTCGAACGACTCAACGAGATATCCATAAATGTATTCGGAGTTGCGGACGGTAGTGTGTATCCACTACTACTGTCCAAAATGACTCAGGCGCGACGCAGCCAAGATCACTGCTCTGTTGTTGACTTGTTATACATTGGCGACGCGGACAAAGGACACTACGTCTGAATCAAGAACTTTTCAGGGCTGATGAATGGACAGTACAATAACAAGTAGCACAAAATGTTTTACTGTAGACGCTGTCTACACGGATTTGTGAAACAAGAGCTGTTTGACCAGCGTTTGCCTGACTGCGTTGACAAGACTCAGACGTTAATGCCAGACCCAATCGACCTTTGGGTAAAGTTAGAGAACATAACCAGAACAACTCGTGCTCCAACTGTTATCTACGCGGACTTTGAGTCGTTGTTGGTGCATATCGAAGGAGTCAACAATGATCCTGAAATGTCGTCTACTAGGCAGTATCAGGAACATGTCCCGTGTGTATACACTTACAAGCTTGTCCATATTAATCCGTCGCACAGTAAGCCTCTTGCGCTGTATCGATTCACAGATTGTGTACAACATTTCGTTGATTCGTTGCAGAGAGAAGTAGCTTATATCGGATCCATTACCTACTCTGTAAGGATGACAGATGAGGACTGCGCGAACTATGCCGTTGCTGTTAACTGCTACATCTGCGGGCAGGTGGTGGCTGACGACAATGTCAAAGATCATTAACAATCGACAGGAAAGTATCGCGGAGCGACACACAACGAATCTAACATGAAACAACAGAGTCCAGAGTTCATCCCAGTGGTATTGCATAACCTACGCGGATATGAAAGTCATCTGATAGTAAAGTGCTTTGGGCACTACAAGGAAAAGATCAAGTGCATCCCGAACAATATGGAAAAATACATGTCGTTTTCGCTTAGACACTTGAGATTTATCGACAGCGTACAGTTTATGAATGTAAGTTTTGACGAGCTTGTGAAAAACACAAGAAAGTTTACGCACACGCAAGAGGAATTTAGAGCTGACCTAGACCTTGTTACTCGCAAGGGCGTTTATCCGTACGAATACATGACTGGCTGGGTCAAACCTTTCTTGAGACGCAACTACCAAGCCAAGAATCATTTTACACGCCAAGCATGTGGGATCATTTCCAACTTGGTAATGTTAGGCAGTATCACAACCTGTATCTGAAAACAGACGTAGTTTTGTTCGCTGATGCCTTCGAGAATTTCAGAGATGTCTGTATGTAGCGTTACGGGCTAGATTCCGCGTGGTATTACTCTTCGCCAGGACTGTCGTGGGACGCTAATTTGAAGATATCCGGAGTGACGCTAGAGCTGGTGACAGATCCGGACATGTTTCTGTTTGTCGAAAAAGGGATCCGCGGTGGAATGCCTGTAGTGACAAAAAAGCACTCGAAGGCTAATAATAAGTACATGCAAAACTACAACCTGATGAGGAGTCAAAGTACATTGACTATCTTTTAGCAATAACCTGTATGAATAGGCAATGTCACAAAAGATGGCAGTTGGTGGCTTCAAGTGGATATCCCCCATGTCATTTAACGAGGAGATGCTGCACTCGAAAGACGATGTTAGTTACATTCTAGAAGTCGATTTGGAATACCCAACGGAGCTGCATGATCTGCACAACGACTATCAGTTAGCGCCAGAAAATATTACCGCGCACGAGGAAATGCTGAGCCTTTCAACAAAAGCACTTGGGGCTGGAGTAGCTGTGTCCAAGCTGATTCCAAATCTCATGGACAAAAAATATACATACTGCACTACAGAAATCTGGAACAGTATCTGGACCTAAGGGATGAAACTTATCGAGGTTCATCGCTTGTTACGTTTGGACCAGCGACCCTGGCTGAAGGCCTATATTGACTTTAACACTGCCAGACGAACAGAAGCAAAAACTTACTTTGAAAAAGATGTTTTCAAGCTAATGAACAATAGCGTCTTTGGCAAGACTATGGAGAATATCCGGAAACAAGTTAATGTCTTTCTGGTGAACAATCCCAAGCAGCGTAACAAGCTAGTAACCTCACCGATGTTTGTGTTGATGAAGATCTTTGACAAGAATCTAGTCGCGATCCATAACAAACGAGCAGTTGTCAAGTTGGACAAGCCAATCTACTGCGGATTCACCGTGCTAGAACTGTCAAAATGGCTTTTGTATCGTTTCCACTACTGCTGGGTCAAGGCCAAATACAACGAAAAAGCAAAGCTGTTGTTCACCGACACTGACAGCCTCTGCTACGAAATAACAACAGATGACTTCTAGGAGGATATGTGGAAAAACCGATAAAAGTTCGATCTGACTATCCAGCGACAAGCAAGTTTTTTGATCCCACAAGTTAAAAAGTTCATCGGGAAGTTCATGGATGAAACGTCGTCGATCCCAACAGCGGAGTTCGTTGGTCTTCGAAGCAAGATATATTCGATCAAACTTGCCAACGGGGACATAAAATAAACACGCTAAGATGATCAAAAGGAAATGTGGTAAAAAAAGCACGCACGACCACTATTTGTCAGCGCTAGCGAGGCAAACATATTATGCAAAAATGAACACGATCAGATGAAATAACCACGTGCTCTACAACTGTGCGCTCAAAAAAATAGGATTGAGCTGCTATGATGATAAACGCTACGTGGCACACGGTGGTCATACGACATTGGCACATGGTCACGTCAATATAATGGGGCCCCGCAGAGGGGATGTACTACATGTTCTCGGACTTTAACCAATGCAGATTGTCATATTCGCGGATAATCTTTGGCATTTCCGGAGCTGGTGTCGTGTAAACAAAAGTCCATCCGGTACGCAGTTCATCTAGTCTCGCGTTGCAGATTTTTTTATGATCTCCTCTTGAACATCAACTAACTGACAAGCAACGCGAATCGAGTTAAACTGTTCCCGATAGTTAGTCGGAACGTAGTGAAGGATCACTGGTAAGAGTAAACTGAAGTAGCTTGACATTATTAAGTATGGCTATACTAAAATGTGTCCTACGGAAACATAACTATCATGAGGTATAAGATGGTGGTGTAGGGAGAATTGTTTAATTATTTGCACAACATTTACTTTTAAGTCATATATAGATACAATTAAATACAATATTCTCAACCAAATGTGAAGATAAATACAATTTTCATCCCATAAGGATGAACATAACTTTATGTTGGACATATAACTACCTGTACAAGGTTAATTCAAATTGATGTATTTGAACATTTCTAGTGAATATTTATAAGTGTAAATCAGCAATTATTAAGTAAAATGTTTCATGATAATGTGATACTAGCTTCTGCAACAATGCCGCACGATGGCATTCAATGTTTCAATCCAAATTACCAATAAAATTGATTGCATTTTATTTAGACTTACTTTTTTCTCATGTTGTCCTACATCTAGGTTAATATGGCACGTTGAAGAAAACATTTCACATGTTTTGAACATATTTCTTTTCAGAGACCTCATTCCCTGACAGTTTCAAATGGCTTAGTAGACAGACAGAATGGACTTTACTGCAGATTTTTCATTATTTTCAGATATTTTCAAATGGCTTAGTAGACAGACAGTATGGACTTTACTGCAAACTTTTCATTCTTCTCAGACAGTTTCAAATGAAATAGATTAGTACACAGACAGTGAACTTTACTGCAGATTTTTCATTATTTTCAGACATTTTCAAATGGCTTAGTAGACAGACAGAATGGACTTTACTGCAAACTTTTCATTCTTCTCAGACAGTTTCAAATGAAATGGCTTAGTACACAGACAGTGGACTTTACTGCAGATTTTTCATTATTCTCAGACAGTTTCATATGGCTTAGTACACAGACAGTGGACTTTACTGCAGATTTTTCATTATTCTCAGACAGTTTCATATGGCTTAGTACACAGACAGTGGACTTTACTGCAGATTTTTCATTATTTTCAGACATTTTTAAATGGCTTAGTAGACAGACAGAATGGACTTTATTGCAGATTCTTCATCTCTATCCTCTCCTTAATGACAATGTAACTATGTTTATAAACAACTGTTGTAAGGTATATAATCAGATATCTGTTATTAGTACATCACACCATCATAAGCACAGAATTTAACTGCCTAGATCCAAATAAACAGCTTAAACAGGGTCAAATATATCAGGTACAAAATCAACTAGAATGATGTTTTCATGTGTTTTGAATAAAGCCCCGTTCCGCTGATTTGAAAATGAAAATATACTATAAAATGATGCCGTGAGATTGAGTAGACATCAATAAATTTTCTCATAATATCAAATTGCGCAATTTTTATTTATTTTCAATGACATATACAAGAAGTGTGAAGTTTGGAGTTCAGTAGTGTGTTCAAATCAGAGATTTAAGATGCCATGTAACCCCTCTTAAAAGTCAGACCACCATTAGTTTTCCTATATACTACATATATATATATTTCTCCAAGCTGAGCTAAGAGCAATATTCCAATCACACTAGGATCCTTAAGGTGACAGTGCCATTATAGACCATTACACGCACCACGACTTGACAGCATATTTACATAAATAGTTGGTCAAAGCTACCGGGGTCAAGGGTTCTTTTTCTGGCTCAATCAAAAGATAGACTGTGACCATATCACATTTTGTTTTTGCAGGAAAAATACTCTACTCTTTCTTGATCTAAATATACTTGAAATTTATTATATTAACGTCGTTAATTTTGTAGATAAATATTTCTTAAATTGCGAACACCATTCGCTTCTTCACAGTTAAAGTCTCGGATAGTAATTTAAAATATATCCCAGTTTTTCTCCACTGTTTCTATGTCAATGTTATATTCAAAATATTTTTTGTTGATTCTGCTTCTTAAAGATGGCATTCCAATTGTTTTTATTCTTTGAGATGAACTGTGGTGAAAGCGCAAAGTACACAAGATGGGAGTAGCCTGCAGAGACAGTCATAATACAATTACTTGAGAGAGAAAGAATGATCATCTGAAGTATGATATGATAAGACATGATATATCAAAGTCAAGCAATGATGTATCAAAAACATTTACACGTGGGAAGGAAGACTCACTGAACATAAATTATCATTTACGTCTTTCAGTTTTGTCTAAATTGTCATAGGGAGTTGGGCCGTACATCAACTTTCTCAGCTAAGGTCTAGGTCGTTGCTGCGTTCTACAAAATAAATTAAAAAGGTACTGATTCTAAAAATGGCGGACAAATTGTTAAAAATAACTATCAGACCGTTTAACCCTTGGTTGAGTTTTCTTTAACAGGAACGTCTCTATTTCCGTCACAACAACTGTATTGCTTTAAATCACAAATTCAGCATGGGATTGGACCACAAGGTCTTGAGCGTATAAAAAATCTTCTTCCTAACAGGAATTATTGATACATATGCACGACACGGCCACTGTACAATATATATATATATATATATATATATATATATATATATATATATATATATATATATATATATATATATATATATATATATATATAGTGCTAGATATACAGTATTTAAAAATAGAGAAAATATTAAAATATAAGAAAATACTGAAGGTAAGATTAAAAGATAAGAGGGAAGAAGAAGACGAATAAGAGGAAGAAGGTGGAAATATAAAGTAATGAAACGAAAAGGAAGTTGGGTAACGTGGTGCAAATAGAAAAAACATAAGAGTCAATCAATCTTTGTGTTTAGTGAAAATAAATTGTAGAATAGATTTCTTTCGGTAGGAAGATAATCAGTAAAAGTTTGTTATTAGTTACAAGAAACAACTTTCTGCCAGTTCGATACAGTTTAATTATGTACTATCTTAGTTAACTGAAGCTGTGGCTATTAATTTGTTGTCTTGCTGGAAGCAGAACCATTGTTCCAATTATAAAGTATTAAATAATATGTGACTATCCTTTTATAATGAATTGTTTGAGAAAAGATGGATAACATGAAAATCTGATCTGAATGAAAATCTTGTAGTATCCAATTCCGTCACCCAAAAATGTTGCTTTATTTACTAATGTAAAAGCTGTGAGTATATTTTGAAACTTCCTTGCTACTTTTCCTTCTATCGGTTGTCCGTCTGTCTTTTTTATTTCTTCGAATTTAGCTACTGAGCTCAAAAATCCTTGTGAAAATTACTTTCACATTGTCTATGTAAGAAATAGATATCATATACAATTTGTTATGTTTTCCCAATAACTGTGCAATAGATAAACGAGATCCTATATTTACTGGTGGAGGAAGGAAATAACACAGGGGCCTAACTGAATTTCATGTACTCTAGTTTTAATTATTATAATAATAATAATAATAATAATAATAATAATAATAATAAAATAATCGAAATAGGTTCATTGAAAATGAAAATTAATTTTCTCCGTCCTTTCTAAATGTATTACCCACAATGACATCATCTGTACCTGATTTTGCCAAACCTTCCCTTTTATAGTTACAGGGAACAATTTAAAATCCAGCAGACGTTATTGACATGTTCTTAATATGAACTGTGAAAGAGGTAATATGTTTGCTTTTCAACACCAAACCATTGATTATAGTAACAATTCTGAATTTAAGAAAGACGAAATAAAAAAACTCAAATAAATCAATTAATAATTTTAATAAAAGATTAGCATCTCTTGTTTTTTTATATTAAAAAACCCCACAGATATTCTAACCCAAAATATATAACAAAAATTATTTTAAAAAAACACGAGCATCAGTTATAGCTTCCATGCCATCTACTTATTAAAGTAGAACTAACTTGAACGAAAAGAAGCTTTAAGAGGTTTTAAAAGCATTTACCTGCTATGTTAGCCTGGAACTAGTTCATTGTTAATAATTTAGATATGATATCTTACGGCAATATATATGTTAAAATAACATGCCTTCTTTCTAGAGGAATTCCCTTACACCCTATCCCTCTGATCCTCCAGCTGCCTTTGCAGCTCACCACCAATTTTTCTCTAATCCTCCACATGCCTTCGGCGCTGTTGCAAATCACTTACCCAAAATTACATGACCTGGCCCCATAATGACTAAATTTCCCAACTTTAGTATGCACACAAAAACTCAAAAGTTGGATTGTTATGATGCATGCTCTTTTTATTTTCATAAAAATGCCTATATTTAAGAACATTCTTCAAGTGAATGAATCATACCATTAAAATCTTTCGTATTTAAATCAATTTGTTCTCTATCAAGTATAAAAAAAAACTGGAGTTTGAGTGTGCACTTAGGTTGAGGAGTTTCATGACCACTGGGCCTGAACAGGTAAGAGAGAAAATAAGTGTATAATATTAGAAAATCAGTGACATCTAAAGATAACAATGCTTATCCCTGTTCCAGTGACGTAGCAACCGCCCGAGCAACCTCCGCAACTGCGGGGAAAGGGGGGGGGGGACAGCAAATGGGGGCCCAAAATTCCCATCAAACAACATTTTTGAATTGGGAGAGGGCCCTAGAATTGTCTTGTTCCTAAATAATGATTTCTCCCTTTATATCTCTGAGAGTTCCCAAATACACTGCAAAAAATCGAAGTGCAAGTAAAAGAATGAAAAAGATATTTACTTTTTGAAGAGATGGAATCGACCAGTGGCGGATCAAGAAATATCGTGTGTGGTGGTGGTGGTGGGGTCTAAACAAGTAGGCGGCTAGTCTGTGGTACGAAACCCCCTGCCTCCTCCCCCTTCCACCCAACCCCCGAAAGCTTCTGTATTTCAAGCGTTTCCAGGGCATAAATTTAACCATCTAACAGTAAAGAAAACTTGTTGTAGGAAACGTTCCGGTTGTTTCGCACGCAATTTTAGGGGTTTTGGAGGGGGCGTCAAGGCTCTGCAACCCCTCTCCCCCTCCCGATATGCCCCTGTCAACCTACTTAACTACGGACATCTGGCTCATCATTTAGTTTTTAAAGTCATGTGCATGCTTGTGTCAAAATATATAACGGACTGTTTGAAAGGATGTTTTAATGAGTTGGTTAAAACTTCAAGCAACAAATAAGCCTGAATCATGGCAATCGTTTTAGCAGAGTCAGTGTGGTTCAGTACTAATATTAAAGACGGAGATTACAGCATTTTCTATAAACGTCGGTACAGTTGTGGAGTAAATATAATAAGGGATTTCACATGCAATTATCAGTTTATTAGCTTTAATTATTGTTTTTTATTTAACAATTTATCCATGTGGAATAAAAATTTTATTATAACAGGGTATTATAGTTGCTGTTAAAGAATATTTGAGTACAAGAATTAAAAGCTTCAGATATTATCTTGCATAGACCAACTATGTAATTTTTGTTATGATTACTCACTCAACAAAAGAAAGGTTGTCAAAGTATTTATCGATTTTATAAAAAAAATAATGTATATCCAAATATACAAGTTAAATGGAGACGTGATCTTAACTTAGATGAGTGTTTTGATTGGAAAAAGTATTTATTGGTACATAAGTATACAAAAGGTACTTATCTTAAATGATTTCAATCGAAAATGTTCCGCCGAATTCTACATACAAATGTTCTTTTACACAAAATGAGAATTAGACAAGACAAGTTATGTTCTTTATGTAAAGAAACAGAAGAATAACTTTTTCATGTATTCTATGATTGTACTATAGTTAAAAAAGATTATACAATTATTCAGGTGGCTGAAAGATAAATGCACACACCTAGTACATTTGAACTTCACATCAGTAGATACAATATTAGGAATAAATAAACAAAACAATTATAATGCAATTTAAAATTTGATTTTACTTTTAGGAAAGAACTACATATTTAAATTGCATATTCACAATAAAGTACCAAACTTGGAAACAATTAAGAAAGAAATGTAATATCAGTATAAATTAGAAAGGTATACAGCCTACACAAACTGTGATTGGGAGAAATTCAGTCATAGAAATTGATGTATCATTTTTGGTATGTATCATTTGCAAGCTTTAATGTGTAAAACATAGAGCATTTATTATCATATAATATTCATGTAGGAATAGCTTTAGTTTCAGCCAATATCTTAAAAGGACTAATGTATTTGAAAAGAATAAGGGGAATAACTAATTTAACAGTTATTCCCTTATTCTTGTCAAATACATGTATTGAATGTACAAAAAACATGAATATTCATTCTCTCTCTCTCATCATTGATCTCCCATATAAAGTTCCTTTTTCCTGTACTATTATATCGTTTTTTTTTTTTTTTTTTTTTTTTTTTTGTTCAGAAACGAATAGAAATAGATATTATTATAATTTGTTTTTTTAAAATATGTGACTGTATCAAATTTTCTGTAAGGTAACTTGTGGGATGGTACCCCGACCCATAGCTACCCATGCACGAGGTTTATTAAATATTTAAAAATATTAATAATAATTGTAATCATCTAACAGTAAAGAAAACTTGCTGTAGGAAACGGTTGTTTCGCGCTACTTTTTAGGGGATTTTGGATCTGACACCCCTCGCAACCACCCCATTCGCCCATGCCAACCTACGTAACTATGGACATCTGGCTTATCATTTAGTTTTTAAAGTCATGTGCATGCTAATGTCAAAATATAAAACGGACTGTTAAAATGCCAAAATTGTAAAATATTACTCCATGATTAATAGTTGTGCTTCTTGCTGTCGTCGTTGTTGTCGTTGTTGTCGTTGTTATAGCTGTTGCTAATAGTGATGATGAAAAGGATCATAGTTGGTGTTTAATAATAATAATAATAATAATAATAATAATGTATACGACTGCGTTTAGGAAATGCTATTCCTGATACAGTCGTATCAAAGATGCATATTTCTATCCATAAATTATTTATTTACTTATGGTTTCATTTATTTATATAAGGTTCAATTTTTGCAATTTTAATTTGTGTTTTTATTTATTAAGGACGAAATGTTTGCAGTTCCCTTTTTTATTATTCAGTAAATGTCAGATAAAACATGTCTCGATGATTATTTATTTTATGTGCCATTTCAAATTTCTTTTTCATTTTCATTTCTTTTTCTTTATAAGAAGATCTTTGTGGATGAATAAGATCAACGTTTGCATTATTTCTTAAGAACACAAACTGAGAAATTCATTCGAGTGTCATATGAGTAACTAGACAGGAGATGTAACTACAATCGCCGCTTTTCTTCAGAAAATGTCGTCAGGTGCACGTGACACATCATCATAGCATTCAGCACAGTCGACTCGAATCAGATGACATATTGGTTGAAACATTCCCAAGGTTCTTTCTACAAGCATGAACTCACCAGAGAACTTTCCTTACTGAATTTGTGCAGATAATTCCGTAATGGTATCTTAATGCTTTTGACAGGACTCTAGTTTGCTTAGCGTACTTTAGCATCTGACTGAGTTCTCCGCCATTTTCTAGCGAGTTCCCCCTTTTTTACGCTGTATCGCCCTATCGAAGTATATCCGGGATGAAACTTGTGTAGAAAATCTACGAGGTTTTCAGACTGCATATATACCGTACTACCTTCCTGTGCAATGGACCGTTCATTGCTTCCTATAAGGTAGGGTATACTGCTGTCACGTACATGTTGCGTTGATTTTCTTATAGTAGAAAATTATTTGTTAGATATAACTACATGATATTCTCATTTTTTAGAAAATAATTTCTTAATGTTAGAAAACAACGATGTTTGTTTTCAACTGCTTGCCATAAAAGTGTGATCATAATATATGAACCTGCATTTTGCTCTTCGGCAGTGGAGCCAAACGCTTCCGTACTACCTTAACAAAGGTTTAGTCAGAAATTGATTAATTGACTAATATCATGGTTACCCCTTTGAAGAAGCCTGAATGAAATGATGCCATTAAGGTGTCTCTGTTGTGATGCATACAAATTTAACAATACTGCATTGTTGAACTATCACAGTCGCGTATTTTTATGGGGATGCCCCCTCATTTAACATTATCCTATTATCATATCAGCTGTCATAGTTATTTTTGTCTTCCTACGCTCATGTCAGAAGAATTCATATTTCATCTGACTTTAAGCTAATGTAAAAATTTACAAATTCAGATTGACAATGATGTTAAAATTGATATTGACAACAATGATAACACAGATAATTGACATTAATGTTGAAATTGATATTAACAACAATGCCAACACAGATATTGACAATAATGTTAAAATTGATATTGACAACAATGTTAACACAGATATTGACAATGATGTTAAAATTGATATTGACAACAATGCTAACACAGATATTGACATGAATGTTAAATTTGATATTGACAACAACACTAACACAAATATTGACAATAATGTTAAAATTAATATTGACAACAATGCTAACACAGATATTGACAATAATGTTAAAATTGATATTGACAACAATGCTAACACAGATATTGACAATTTTCTTAAAATAGTAAATATAAATTTTTACAAGACATGCAAGTTAGCCTTTTTTCGAAAACTATTTTTCTGGCACAGATCATCAAGAGCGGAAATACATCGTTTGGTTCTCACCCTAAACCATTTTTATATAAAAAGCTTTGCAAAAATATAAGTTGGAAAGATTTATTCTTTTGGTATCCTGATGAATTTTTTTTTTTTTTGGTATCACTTCGCAAAACAATACTGAATAAATATTCTTATTCAAAGTAACATTCTATCCATTACTTGTCGGCAATGTTCTAAAATAATAGATATGCATGTATATACAATTTCTAAGAATGATGACTGATAGGTGTGAGAACAAAAGTTTTGAGGCATATATGTTATAGGTATTTTTGTCTTCTTTTTCAGGCGACCGATTATAGCGACGATATAGTTTGTATCAGTCCTCTGTAAGCGGCGCACTAGCTTTGCTGTCAAAACAAATTAGTTATTGCCAAATCACAGCTTGTTTTATATCGTGCCTTTTAAGTTTAGCTACACGGAAGATCGAGCGCTTATTTATCTGTTGTAAGCATTTACCATAACGTCACGTACAGTTCTTTGACTCACTGCCAACAGGCGTTTTGACTTCAGCGTTTTCTTGCTTTTCTGGAACCATAAAAGATCCTAAATCACACCCAACCCAGTTTGTGTTCTTTCCGCTTAAACAGTGACCGAATTAGCCTACATGTTATTTCTATTGACATATATTGCACTCAACCTACTGACAAAAGGTTCGCTTGAAAAGACTAATGAAGTTGACATGAAACAAAATTAAGTAAATGAGAGCTCAATGTCAATTGTTTACATTTGTATGCTTATTTTCATATAGTATTGTCTAACTAACAGTTGCATTAATTTCAGAGAAAGCTCCTTCATCCTCCGATGCTTATGTTATCGTTATAATTTAAATTTAGACAGTTTAACTTTGTAACCGGTGTTAGGCCAATTCGTCCCCTAGTCAAATTAGTCCCCAAACCAATTTGTCCCCGAAAACAAATCGTCCCATTTCAGATTTTGACAAATTAGAACAGAGCCTAATTTTGTAATTTTTCCATTGTCGCAATATATTCTCCTCTAACAAAATGGGCATTGTTCTTATTTTCTGTTGTCTGGAATATTATTCCGTGATGTTTAAAATTTAAATAATAATAATAATAATAATAATAATAATAATAATTTGACTAATAGTGTATGGTAATATGCCGTTAATTTCCCAAGTGAAAGCTAATATAGTAAATTATTAGTCATTATTTACTCATCAGTAGTGACCAGATCTTAAAGCCTATTTGATTTTATAATAAACACTTAAGAACCTTGCCGAAAACATAGCTTTGAACAAAAGGTGTTACTAATAAGTAACATTCATGCAAAGGTTATGTCATAGTTTGTCAAAATCTGAAATGAATTTGTCCATGGATGAATTGCCTCGGGAAGTGGTTCCCAAACGCCAGGTCGCGACCCAAATGAGGGTTGTACATTTCACAATCGAATGAATACAACTAACGTTACAGGAATGCATATCAAAAATAAAGATGATTGAAAATAACAAATTGTTATGGCACTCGAATATATTAATTTCCAGAAACCCGTCCTCCAAACATATTATTAAGTTCTTTGTTGACAAATCACCAATCGTCGTCTGGCCTCACTTATGGTATACAGGCAAAGATGTACTCAATGATTTCTTTCCATGTTTTTGAAACCTTCCAGACTCGATTTCATGATGAAGGAATCCACATCAAAGACCCGATAAAGTTCATCTCGCATATTTAATTACAATATTTCTCCAAATACATGCCAGTTTAAGAGATGTTATACTTTCCAGTTTAGCTAATTTTCGAGAAAAACAGTTTTGAATGTATCAGTCTGATACATTTTCTGCCAAAGTTCCCAAAGACAAATTGTCACCATTATTATTCTGTCTATCTCAAGATCCATGAAAACAAAAATCAAAACTATTTTTTTTTCTGTTGATTCTAAAACGACCACGTTGTTTCATTATGAATAAAACATTTTCAACCAATATTTTGAACACGCTCACACAGCAGATTAGAACGAATTTATCGAAAGTGTACAAAAAAGTATGTTTTCTAAATTTTCAATGTCATGTTAGAACAGAAGACACCCGCAGCATCTTTCGGCGTTCAATGGTTGGTAGAATAGAAAAGACCCGCAGCATCTTTCGGCGTTCAGTGGCTGGTAGAATTGAAAAGACCTGCAGCATCTTTCGGCGTTCAACGGCTGGTAAGCTATTTTAGCAGCAACGAGTCAGGATAAGATGAAATAACAAGCTTAGAGAAGTAAAAATCACGATACTATATACATTGATTAGCTAATAAAATATCTGTAACAAACATGTGTGAGTTATTCATAACAAGAGTCCCTTAAAGGGAATACATTCGCAGGAAGTCTATTTCTACCCTCCTTTCATATTTTTAATTGATAACTATTTATACCATCTCAGATATTCTTGAGAAACTCCAACCTTCCAAATTTGTTGACAAAAATAATTTTCTTATATGCTTTTATTAACATGTTCACAAGATAATATATATATATATATATATATATATATATATATATATATATATATATATATATATCTATATATATATATATATATATCTGTGTGTACGATAATGTTGCTTTATATTTAGATGTATCATTCATCACGTGTTCTATATTTATATATCTGTTTTTAAATACTTTTCTTTATACTGAAAGATGATAAACTGTATAGTTTAAATCCGAATAAAGTTTCTGTTTTTGTTTTGTTTCTAAATATCATGGATATACGATCGTTCAGCTTGTCTCAGATACTGTCAATATATACCTACATGCTATGTTTGGCTTAATCCAAAATTATTACCGGTATTTTTTATTGAACTAGGATCGTTTAAGGTATTCTTCAAATATATATTTTAAAAAAATTAGTTTAGTAAAAATCCATTCAGACATGTTTGAGTTATGCTATAAAAACCGGAGTAAAAACTTTTGACCATGAAATCAACGTCAGAGTGCTGACGATAAACTTGTTTTGTGAAAGGCAACTAAATACAAAGTCTAGTCAAAATTCCTTTTGTACATGCAAACGTTACCGTGTTTATGAGATACATGAAGTACAAAATTGCAAGCAGTATCCATTGATTTGACTCTGAAGTCAAACAAGTCTGGTTTTCAAAAAAGCTCATAATATCGAGGATATGTTGGTGGTCAGACTGGCACCATTTTCATTCAGGACCAATTACATATTTCAAGAGTCGTTTTAGTGCAAACATGATATGAATGCCACCATTCATTCAATATTGGTAGTGATGGCAAGATGTTTTTATATGGCCACTTTGGTTGTCATGATTTTGGTCAGATCAGCACCATTTTTCACTGGGGACCTGCTATATCCTGTTTGAGTTTCTGTGAAAAGGCCATGTCAATACAACCATCCATCCAGGAGAGAGAGCCATAAGAAGATAGTAAAGATGGTCTAAAAGGCATGCATTTTGTTGGTTAGATCAGCACCATGTTGATAGAAGCCCAACTATATATTGCATGTTCATCCTATCATCTCTTTAGGAGGAGAAATCAAAACAAGAATTTCATGATAACCACAGCATAGTATCAGAGGTCACATCTGCACCATTTTCATTCAGGACCATCTATATATCACAAGAGGTCTTTTAGTGAAAACTTCGTGTCGATATGACCATCCGTTCAATACAAATAGCAATACCAACATTTTCCTGATGGCTGCCATTGAAGCTATGTTGGATGTCATATCAGTACCATTTTCATTTAGGACCATCCCCATGTCACAAGAAGTCTTATAGTGAAAACACTATGTCGATCTTAAAATCGGTGCAGGATGAGCAGCGATAACAAGTTTTTCAGAATTGCAGCCATAGCGGCTATGTTGGATGTCAAATCGGCACCATTTTCAGTTTACGAGTACCTACATGTAATATAAAATTATTTTAGTGGAAACCCTATCTCTCTATGACCATCCGTTTAGCGGAAGTAGCGATAACAACGTTTTGAATATGGCCGCCATAGCAGATATCAGATTTGGTACCGTTTTCATTTAGTATCATGTACACTTCATAATTTTAAAACTTGTTCACTTTTTGTCACGTATGCTTAAAGGTCAATATTTGCGGTAAAAACTGCCCAAAAAAATGAGACCTTCTTCATCTCATAGCATAGAACTAAAGTTGTCTATCAGTGTAGCTTTTGATGTTATCGTATTTTCTAGTCTGACGTCATCTGCGCCCGTTTAAATCCATGGAGATGTAAGTACATTCTTTTGCCGTTCTCAAGACGAAATTTAGAGAAAATTCAACCTGCAAACTTCTTAATTTCATCTAAAGAATGTGGAGCACCTTGTTTCTTTCTAAAACCATGCGTGCACTGTGAGTGCATAGTTTCTCATTCAAATCCTGTGGTAATCATACTCAGGTAGATACCTGCAACACGTGGTACATTTTCAGTATCTAAATAAAGCCGATTCACATCAAAATAAACTTTCCCAGGATTCTTCTTTCCAATCAAATGTCAGAACCTAATTTTTCTTTAGAATTTAACCCTGTGCAAATAACGAAACTATAGAGTGGAACCTTAAAAATGTCTTCTGGTGAAATCCACACGTCAATATGAACATTCACTCAGGAGGAGTATCGATAACAAGATTTGTAATATAGCCGCCATGACAGATACTAGATCGGTATCGTTTCATTTAGGATCATATATATGTCATTAAAAAGTATTTTGGTGAAAACCTCATATCGATATGAGAATCTGAGGAATATGGATAACAAGTTTTCAAGATGGTCGTCATGACGACCACATTGAATGTTTCAGAGGAACCGTTTTCATTTATGACCAAATAGATCTCAGAATATAAATGTATGCGAAATGTTTTGACTGTCCTCCAATTATTTGAAGACGAGTAGCAATCGATAACACGCCTGCTAACAGGGGACAGACGGAGACGGACAAAGGTCGATCGGATAATCTTTTCTGGTTTTCGACCAGCAGAGGTAAAAATCGTGTATTCTCAACTTTCAGCTAAAACTGCGGCTCGGTCATTGCAAAGATCCTAATTTACTTTATTATATCTTTTTCTTTACATGTTCATAGCGGGGTTTTTTTGTTTTGTTTTTTGTTTTTTGTTTTTGTTTTTTTTCTTTTATTTTTTTCTTTTGTTAAAATAGAATTATGTTCTTAAAATGTTCAGATACTATGACATTTTGTAAACATGTAGTTCCTCGGTATTGTTATTATTGTTGATTGTGAAGTTTTCTTACTATGGGACGTCACCTAGTCTGGTTTGTGTGTGACAGTGACCTAATTAATCTACATGTACAGCAACTATTATATCTCAGGTATAAATACGATCTAAAATGTTTTGCTGCACTTCTTTTTTCTTACTGCCGATTTTAAATTTCCCACCAAAAACTTATATAACGTAAATGTATCTCCTCTGTTTTAAAGTGGCTTAACATTCATCATATGAGTCACATTAACTGTCAGGCCATACAAAGTTGACATTTTCAGTGGTTCAATCAAATTAAACTCCTACTCACATATCAGGTTAAAAACAAAAGCATTTGGTGAAAAAAATGCAACGGACAAACATAGAAAGCTCAACTCGTATTCTTAACAAAACAGCTTTGACTTCAAAAATGAATTCCACATCATTACCAATAGATTGTGTTATGAGAGCAAATATTCTTTGGGAACAAAAAACACTCACATATCAGTTAGTTTACATATTGCTTGGTACACAAATTAGCATCACCGAACTAAGACGCAAAATAGAGGTTGAAGCTTTTGTTTAACTTTTGGCTGAGTGAAACCTATCCGCCCTGTGGGGTATAGAACAAAAAAAAAACAAAAAAACAAACTGAGGCTAACAAATGCAATTAAACCATCTAGCGGTATGAAAAGCATACTTTTCCTCGGGATTTCAATGAAGCGTGGGGATACTTTGATAGAGTTCCTCCATCCGTCCGTCCATATGAATGTATTGTCCTTGAACTCCTCCTTCACTGTTAAAGCTAGGCATATAACATTTAGGTCAGTAATACTCTTGTGGGTGTAGATCTTGGGTCATAACTTGGAAACTATCGAGATCCCCATCCTATAACCAAGCACATGCTTACAGAGCATGAAAAACAACATGCACACACGCAACTGATATTTGCCTCTGGGTCAGTCCTTACTCTCAGGGACCTACCCAAGAGGTTCGAACTTTAGGGTGGAGGTCAATACTGATAAGCGTGGGGATATGTGTTTAATTAACACAGAATTCTATTTTTAAATATGCTGCTGTTCATTTTTCATTCTGTAAAGAAGCTTTAAAGACTATAAATCGTGACAATACTAGCAGTACAAATACAAAGGGTCCCTCCCAAAACATCATTAAGCATAAATATAATGGACTAACGTGTTCCGTCGAAGGTTTTCGGTTATATTTTTGTTGCTTGTACTGATCTTTTGCTATGGGCAATAATTATTGCTCAGATTTATGTCATATCAAGGTAAGTATGGTAATTATTTTAACAAGGATAACCATTGAAACCCAAATACATGTATAGTTATTGATATTTCTATTATCTCTTTTTCAGCTTAACAAAGGATTCCGATTTTACACTTATCTCACAGTCTCTCTACCTATAGTGTTCTCACACTCTAATACATACTTGACTGGAGACATGAAGTGTAATGTAAGGCGATAGGCTTTACATCAATTCTCACTATGGTGTCTTCTGGGTAATGACCTTTCAAAATTTAAAAGTTCATTTGTTAAAATCTCTACTCTAAATAGACCATTTATAATCAATCAACAATTGTTTTAAATAATAGTTTCAGTTTCTTGATAGGAATGAATATAGTGAAATTTTCCTTGTGTTTAGTCAAGAGAAAACCTGTCCATTTTTAAAACAGTAATTATAGAATTCTCTAAATATTTTCAACATTTATGACTGTTTTGGTGGGATAATCAAACTTCCTCACAAACGTATAGCTGACAGAAATAAACTGAATTATTTTTGACTTGGTCTTATATATGACCAATGTAAATAAACCATTCATTATGATGCAAGGGCAATATCAAGATATGCTTGGCCCATACAATTTCCTTGACAGCAATCACGATTATTTCTCCATGGCCCATGCTTTTTGTTTTCCATTGTTGTATACAGGAAAGTAAGGAATTATTCCATCAAGAGGTCCCAATAATTTTCTGAGCCAGAGAGATTCGAGGCATGTACCAAGAGATCTTTCCTGCCTTACAGTTTCTTCGTATCTTTCCACTTATCCTATTATCTAAAGGCAATGTTAGGGTTAGTTCAGGACTGGCGTTAGTTGTTACATAATATTACAAGGTAATGGGATAACATGCGGTCATTAGTCACACAAACAGGACTAGAATATATAAAACATATTAACTTTGAACAGGAATAATATAACAACAAATCCTTTGAATTTCTTCAAATTTTAAAGCCCTGAAAAAGTGATGACGGAGCTGACTACCTGCCCCAGAGTCAAACTAAAAGTATATGTTGATGTTATAGAGTCAGGACGATTTTAACAACCGCCACATGAAAAATCAATATTTCTTTGTAGTGCAATGCTTTCTTCATCCCTATGATTACTCAACACAACCACTTCCTATATCTTGGAGAGAATAGTATCTTTTACAATATGTAGGGTGGAAATTTATATATATATAAATTGCCATAAATAATATTCCATTCATGAATTTTGATTCTAGATTATAACCTTTAAGATAGATGGCCTCCGGGGATTTCATGCTCTTAAAGAGGTACGTTTCTCTCAATACAATAACTATTTACCTCGATATTGTAATAAACCAAAAAATTCATCAATTAGATAGGAAAGAAATAGGTGCGGTGTTGTGTTCGAAATACTCCCAATTCATCTATGAGAACGCAATGAAACTAAAATTAAATTTAGTGTGTTTGTGTGTTTGTGTTTGTTTGGTTGAGAGGAAATGTATTTACTTAAAAGTATAACACTAGCGGTAGATACGTGTAAGTAAATGCGTCAGTCATTCCACAAGTGTGTATATAGCTGCGAAATGATTAAAAGTTAACCCTGGAAAACGTAGACCATCTGCCTTTTGATATACGAGAAGTTATGAATGTCATACATTTCAAAGTTATGTTAAAATGAAGAGGCTAAATGCAATTGTATCAAATAAAACGTTACGTGCGCATGATTGCGCAGATATCAAAGCTTTTGTTTATAACTTGAGATACGAGTCACCTGAAACAATAATTGTGACCAGTATCGTGTAGACCATTCAGTCGGTCTAATATGGTCACAATTGAAGGATGCATAAAAACTACTGGCGCAAAGCGATAAAATTTAGAATCCCCATTGGGTAGGATAAATCAAGATAAATACTTCAAATCAGGTCCAATCAGGTCGAATTCTGGGGAATAAGTGTCCACAATTAGTCACTTCATATTAAAGTATTATAGTGGTCAATGCATTGTGTTTCCCCCTGCTAAGAGAGGCAATAATACATGTTTAGTAAGACATAGAAATATGAAAGTCCCGAACTTTAATCTATGGAATTTCTTAACTGGAAAAGGCCGTAATGGATACCACCAAAACAGTAAGTATACAATTTTCAATCGCCTCAGTCATAACTGTAAATATTCTACATTTTTCGTTGAACAGACATATGTTCCATTGAAATAAGTAAAAGTAGACCATCATCTAGTGTTTACTTATCTTTCATTTTATTGAACTTATTCGATGAGTTACTTTCGGTAACAACAATGGCAAATGGTACTTGCGTGTTCCGATTTATATAGTTGGTAAGTTTTATTTGATATAAAACTTTCATGATAAAGTCGTTCAAATCGTAATAATGTGCACTTTTCTGTCTTTAATATTTGAATTAAAATTGTAAAACACTTACAATACAAAGTATGCGAATATTTTGTTCATGTTATTAAATGGTTCAACGGTACAATTTAGCATCTCAATTATATAGCTCGTAACAAAGATTTTTTTTAAAGCACGCTTTGAAATTTAAATAATGCAAGAAAGCTGTAAGATGCATTGCGTAAAATACTCTTTGAGTTTCAATAAAATATTTGGTGCTGTTTAATTTGTACATACTTGATCGGTTGTCTATACTTTTAGCATTTGAGTGTGTGCATTTATGAACGACCATTTATTTGTACTTGCGTGTATCACTAGGTCAGCCAGATTCTCTATGTTTTCCAATGTAAATCGTATAAACATAGTTAGGCTGATCTTTTCATTGTATATATTATACACACAGTGCAAATATGATCAGAACCATATAAACATATAAACAAGAAATGACAATAGTTTACATAACTACAACATAAATATGCAATATATATAAACTATTTATAATAATTTAACATATAGGATGAGTGCAAAATTGGAAATTGAGCATCATTTATAATAATTTAACATATAGGATGAGTGCAAAATTGGAAATTGAGCATCAATTTAAGGATAGGTTACCTTTTGGCATCTCAAATACATTTATCTTAATGATTATACAATAAAGTGAAAAGTTACACAGCACAGGTACAATATGTTACCCCATATCTGCTGAGTAACTTTTAGTCCCAGCCTACCCATTTCTACAAACAGCATGACAGTCATGTTTGCCAAGAGATTAAATCGCTTAGCCAAAATGGTAAATGGACTCTTTTAAGTTGTTTTGCGTTTGGATGGGACGTTGCTTTCTATCTCCACGCAGGTCGAAGAAAGGCTAGGGGTTAATTTATCCTGTTCGTCCAGACTTGCGTGCGTGCTCCTCTTCTGCTGTTTAATATGGAGACTTCAAACTTTGAGATATGGTTTTGGGGTGGTCTGTACATGTGCACAAAGGTTTCAAAATTTCTATTAATCCCTTTGGGCGGAGCTTGAGGGTGCTTTGGAGCGCTTGCTCACACACACATATGTGATGTGATGTGTGTGTGTGTGTGTGTGTGTGTGTGTGTGTGTGTGTGTGTGTGTGAAAATAACTGAGAAAAGCATGGATGTAATGCAGGTTCCATGCAGACTTTTAGTTTCATGAATGGCATCACATTAATGACAAATATAGGCTTTGTGATTAGTATCATGAAACTGCAAATCGTATCTCATATTTTATTTTTGAATCTCTTCAAGCTGAAATTCGATATCTTGGACCTGATTGCGTGGAAGGTATTTTCTTTTTCTATTCATTTGCGGATTGGCTGAAATATTCTTGAATACTATATTAGGAGATTAATCAAGATTGCGGCATCTTTCATGAAATCGTGATGAGAATGACCTGAACGTGTTCTGGTTGCATGTCCTTTTGTGTGCCTGGACAGTGTACACAAGCATAGAATTTTCAGTCAGGACATAAGTCCCAATATTCAATTAGATATATATTATTTCAAATGCTCAGCGGTTATGTTACCATGCGATATAATGATGCAGGTAATACGATAGCCTTGCGTGTTAGCTGTCAATGTCCAGTATGTTACGCTAAGATCTCTTGTCAGAATAAATATAAAGAAATAAATAAACAAATAAAAACAATGACATATCTCATACCATATTTCTCTAATGGGAATAGAATAACGAAAGAAAGACCTTAGTACACGATCTTAGTGTTGTATATCATCTTCGAACGTTGCCCTCTAATAGATATTAAATAATGGCAAGACATGTATGCTTCGTCACTGAGAGAGAGAGAGAGAGAGAGAGAGAGAGAGAGAGAGAGAGAGAGAGAGAGAGAGAGAGAGAGAGAGAGAGAGAGGAGAGAGCTCCTTTCACACAAATACCGAAATGTAGCCTTTCTGCATGGCAAGCAAAACCTATATGTAATGAGTTCCCTGGTTCATGGAAATCAATTATGGTGAGCGATGAGCTGAATGATATATTATTACTTATTTACTGCCACTTTTTATTTTATAGATCCTTTAAGAAACTGTTATGCTGCCATTAAAGCACGCCATGAATTTGTGCGATATGTAACCCATTTTGAATATCAAGAAGTTGTGAGCACATGAAATCTGGGAAATCAAATCTTTTAAATTATTATCCTAGCAAGTAACTGACTACAGTACATCGTATTCGAATCATCAATTGGACCGTATTTGATAGTATTTTCACCTAAGGATATATATATATATATATATATATATATATATATATATATATATATATATATATATGTATATATATATATATATATATATACTCAAATTATATCAATTGTCGGGTCTGTGTTATATAACCTGAATTAGTGGGACGTCTCCTTTATACTTAGAATTTTATTAAAAACACTGTTTTATCCTATGGTATTCACAAATGCAAATGTATATATGGATCCATATTTTATATATTGTATTTAATTCTTTCATATTTCAACAAAATATATTTGAGCCTTAAACCTGTATTATCGGGTCGTAGACCCGACAATTTTGTATATATATATATATGTAGGTCAAAGTATATGGATTGTCGGGTCTGTGTTATATAACCTGAATTAGTGGGACGTCTCCTTTATACTTAGAATTTTATTAAAAACGCTGTCTTATCCTATGGTATTCCCAAATGCAAATGTATATATGGGTCCATATTTTATATATTGTATTTAATTCTTTCCTATTTCAACAAAATATATTTGAGCCTTAAACCTTTATTATCGGGTCGTAGACCCGACAATTTTGTATATATATATATGTAGGTCAAATTATATGGATTGTCGGGTCTGTGTTATATAACCTAAATTACTAGGACGTCTCCTTTATGCTTTGAATTTTATCAAAAAATGTCTTATCCTATGGTATTCACCCGTGCAAAGGTACATATGGGTCCATATTCTATATATAATATTTAATTCTTTAATATTTCAACACAATTTATTTGAACCTTAAACCTGTAGTATCGGGTCTACGACCCGATAATTTTATATAAACACATATATTAGGATTGTAGTATATCGATTGTCGGGTCTGTGTTATATAGTGTGGATAACTGGACGTCTCCTTTATGCTTATAATTTTATTAAAAACTTATCCTATGGTATTCACCCAAGCAAATGTATATATGTGTTCATATTTATCTTTCATATTAAAAAAATAATAATAATAATAATAAAAATAACATATATTAGAGCCATAAACCTGTATGATTGGGTCGTAGACCTGCACATTTTATATACGTTACAATATCGAGTGTTAGACTCACTAATAATATATATGATGCATTACTGGGTGTTAGACTCACTAATATTATATATGATGTATTACTGGGTGTTAGACTCACTAATATTATATATAATAAATTCTTGGGTGTTAGACTCACTAATATTATATATGATGCATTACTGGGTGTTAGACTCACTAATATTATATATGATGTATTACTGGGTGTTAAACTCACCAATATTATATATCGAACTATTACTATACCATGCGCAACTCGCGATATATTTCAAACTCATATGACGTCATTCTATGCTTTATTGATTAATGTTTTATTACTTGAATTAATAATTTCTATAAGGTATCGGCAACTTTAATTAAGGAGTGATCTCAAATCTGACGTGTGGAATTTGGTCCTATCGACACTGTCGTAAATACATCTTATATTACGCCACCTCACCATTGATTTATTTATTTTAAAATAGGTCATTGTCTGTGATGCGAGTAAATAATATCTGTATCAGAGCAAGTTACTGACTCAGTACTAATACATAGAGGATATTTGCTTTTATTTGATGCTAGGCAGTGAATTACTGGATTACCCGAGTGAAATAATTTGTGAAATTTCACTTGAGTGAAACAATTAATTTTTTCACTGGCAGTCAATAGATATTGATAACATTATGACTGAGAAATTTCAAAATATCCTAAGACGTTTACGTGATGTAAAGGTAGATATGGCTGCTTCGCATTCAGGCGACTCGGGTTCAAATCCAGGAATGCAATGTTTTTTTCTTTTTCTTCGTATTTTTTTCATCTGCTGTTGTACCTGAATTGGGAAGGAGCATCATCTTACTACTGATATTTTCTGTGCAAATATACAGCAAACAGAGCAGAACAAAAACTGTAACATTATCGCGCGGGATATCCTCTATCCGCTATATTTCGTGCCCTTACGTGAATTTTAACGCGTTCGTTATAATATTGTGAGAATCTATTCAAATCACCATAGAAAGTGTTCAAATATATCTATTTAATTTATTCATCGTAGAAAAATGTTTATTAAATTCACTAAATCCTTTGCGAGCTATCGTTTTTCTGGGCGTCTCAAAATTTGTCTATTTCTGGAAGTCTATCTATGGTTCGTGCCCTTGAAATAAAGGCCACGTGACGTAAGATTGTAATGTGACAAATAGGCCAAAGTGTGGAAACAGATCGTTTATAATGTCTCTTTATTTTAAATAATTTAATTTGTAATATATTTCATTACTTTCGTACGCATATTCACTGCAAAACACATATCAAAAACGATGTCAAAAGAAAGTAAAAAATTTAAAAATAGGATGCGTTTTTTAATTATTTTGTTTTTAAGCTATTTCGATATAATTATCGTATTTAAAGATACGCTGAACTTTTAAAAGATTTTTTTTCTTCAGGCTATGTCACAACAAAGATTTTTCCCCCTACATTACAATAATCCAATAAAGAATTTCATACTGCATACTCTTCCATTTCATTTATTTTTTCTAACATGATATAAGAAGTACATGTTATATAAACGAAGTTTTTACATTGCCTTTGTCGTCTGTGAAATCTCTGTCGTGGATTTCCTTCTAATTAAAAGGTAAAGAAAATCAACACGTGAACAGCGGCCCTGGCTTGAACAGCTAACACTCACGCCAGGGCCATAAACTTGAGGCAAATATGTCATTAGTAAAATTGGCCGTTTTCATTGTGTTTTTTCAATTTGAATTGTAGTTCGTATTTAAATTTCATTTCATCGAATATTTCTTAATCAACACTTACTGTCATTGTCAACGAACGCTAGTGACCCAGCTGATGACGTCAGGATCTCAAAAGAAGCACGTGAAGTCGCGAGCACAGGGGCTCGTATTGTTGCTTACAATTTACCTATCAGTCATGCATGTACTATATAAATCTACAAGAGAGGACACTTCTCTACTTTCTCGCGCGACCTATTTAAGAATCGACGCTGATATTTCAAGCTACACTTCGCATAGCGTAATAAATTTTGCACCGATGTTTAACCCAGGCATTCGACTTTTAATTGCCTACACAAAATTTGACTTACTACCACACCTTTAAGGAATGCCAGACCATTTTCCCACGCCACCGGTCGATATGGCCATGATCGCGCCCGCTTAATATGCAGGTACAACGCACTGAATGGAAGTCTGCCCCCTTAATGGTCGACTGAAAATCAGGTTATCAGTAGGCGTAGTACGTCATTTTCGGTCGACCAATGAGAGAGCCGTATTCCATTCAGCTCATTGCACTTGAATATTAATCGAGCGCGATCATGGCCATGTCGACCGGTAGCGTTGTGTAAGGCATAAAATGTCGAATGCCTGCGCTAAACATTGGTGCCAAACTTATTACGCTATGCTAAGTGCAGCTCGAAATATCATCGTCGATTCTTAAATAAGTCGCGCGAGAAAGGAGAGAAATGTCCTCCCTTATAGTTTTATATAGTACATGTATGACTGATAGGTAAATTGTAAGCAACAATACGAGCCCCTGTGGTCGCGAGAAACATGGCTCACGATTCAAGGATTGCCACGAAGTTAGGAGGATCGACGAAACTCTAAGAAATCTGCTTCTTCAGTCTGTTGTACAAATTGCTAGATAATACGTTTGAGCATAAAAAAAAGAAAATTTGCTTGCTTCGAGTGAATAACGGATATATTTCATCTCGTGGGTGAAAAACTTAAATATTTTCAATTCGCCACTTTTGAAAGTACTGAGCTTTTCTCCCACTCGATGATATATATCCGTTATTCACTCGGAGCAAGCAAATATCCTCTATTTAGTGTATGCTCCAACGTATTGGCTAGCATATATAACAGACTGAAGTACTGAAGTAGCAGATTTCTTACGGTATGCGCGCGATAATGTATGTTGCTTACCGGTTATGTTCTGCTGTGTTTTGTGTTTATTTACGCAGAAAATATCAGTAGTAACATAATTCTCTTTCCTAACTCAAGGTAAGAAAAGCACATTAAAAAATTTGAATAAAATTTAAAGAAAATTAAAAAATAAGCACCTTGTGGGATTTTAACACGGTACTCTTATGTGACAGGTGGCCATGCTTACCACAAGACCAACTAAGTGACAAAACGATGAATTTTTTCTTGGACATAATGTTATACAAGTCTATTGAACACAGTGAAAAAGGTCTTTATCAGAATTCACTCCAGTGAATTATTGAAATTATTTCTCTTTGAAAATCCACTAATTCACGAACTAGCATAAAATAAAATGAATTTATTTACAAACCAAATAAAATAAAGTGAAATAACGACATCCGTCGACCCATCTTCCGTACTGTTTACTAGATACGGCATCATACAAAGCGTCAAGTAGTAATTACCTTTATAGGAAACATATTTTGCTCTTTAAGGCATATTTTATTTTCTCGTTGAAACTCAAATCGAATCAAACTTTATTCCAACTAACCACATGCATGATCTTGAGGTTATCAAGATTCAAACTAGGAGCAAGTGAATAATGCACATCTCTCAACTAATTAGACTATACCGAGTACGTTCTCTCAGAAATTCTCACAAATACTATCCTGGCAGAAGGCTATTAGTAGCCTCTTGTAAAAGCTCTAAAGTTTCAAGTTTGATTGGTTGCGTTCGGTTGGAATGTTTCATTGATAAATAACAAACAGCTCTTGACTAGTATTTGTCAAGTTTTCTTTCAAGAAACCATCCATTCGCACGGCGGCTGTGTACTGAATTTTACAAAATCTATTCTCACCGCTGCCGTGTACCCACTGTAGCAAAGAATATCCACAAAATGACCGCTGAATACATTTCGAACCATTCCAGACTACTCTGAATGATCTTGCGTCAAATCATCAAGTGAACATAAGACTTCGTAATAGATGAAATTAAGATTATCGGTTAATAGATAATTGAATGTAGGTGAGGGTATATAAACCTGTAATGACATTGTTACATATTTGGATCTCCCTCCTTGTACCCATTAATCAATACTCTTAATTGTACTGGAAAAGAGTGTTTGTGAAATTATATAGAGGATATTGCTTGAAACGAGTGAATAGCAGATATATTTCATCGACTGGATGAAAAACTCGAGTATTTTCACGAGTGAAAAGTGCTTGCGTTTTGCACCCACTCGATGAAATATATCCGTTATTGACCAGGAGAAAGCAATTTTCTAGTAAGCAGAGAATGGGAATTGCAGATTTATGCCACTTATTAGGGTTAACCCCTTCTAGACCCCCTGACTTTACACCGTCTGCAAACGTTCATAAATCTTCCATGAATCCCCGTGGGTTCTGAAACAAAGGTCTGAAGCCGCGATGCCCAAAGTTTCCATGACTACACATATTTTTGGTTCATGCAGGGTTAGCCCCGTGCGATCGCGCGGGTGAGGTTACTGATCAGGGTTAACCCGATAGACCCTCATGAATTTATTCCGCTGTCGCGTGCAAAGCGATGAATCCGCGTGGGTGACAAAAGCGGGTCCGGGACGGTGAAGCGCGGTGGGTCTAAGCGCTGTACTGTATTAGCCGGTTTTGGTTGCAACATTGAGACAGATCGATCACGCCGACATTGCGTAAGTGATTTACTATTACGTAATTGGAGTGGAATATTATATAACGCCTTCAAAAGCACCACCGTTTGACATATACAGTATCCTGAACGAATTCGCGTTTGTTGCTAATGCAGGAATTAAATTGCCCGAGCAATGGTGCGTTTGTAACATCACAGAAAAGATTAAATCGCTGTTTAGCCTGAATGCGTCATATCAATTAATTTAAGATTCACAAAAGATGCTGTATGAGTTTCAATTATGCACCCGGAGCATGTTGATAAATTAGTCGATTTAGGGATCGCGTTGGAGACAGCACGGCGAAGAATATAACATAAAGAGTGAAAAGTCATTGTATGGTGTCGTGCAACAAAAAATTCAAGTCGCTGACATTAAATGAGTCGCCGATGAGCGAAGACATCAAAATGCCCAGCGAGGGCAGCGAAATGACCAGCGAAGACAGTTAAGATCCTCACGATCGCCACCAAGAGCTAATCAATTAGATAAATGCTTTTGACATATAATATATGGAAACACAAAAGACACTTACACGTATGCACGACAATGCATTAATTTGTAGTGACAAAGAATATTGGGAAATGATACGAAGCCCGAGTAAATGGGGGAGGAGGGTTTGTGAAAAACTATTCCAGTGCGAAGACACAGAAACCATAGGCTCAATATTAGGAGACGACACGGTTATTGTAGGGAATTTCAAGTTCAAAGACAACTACTGCAACAGGTTTGAAATTCTTGGCTGCCAACGTGCAATGGAAGGCCATTTACGAGTTGGCATAATGCATTATCGCAATCGCAAGTGTGCAGTGATTTCGCCAAATACCCGCTTGAAGAAAATTTTATTTGCACAGGAAGAGCTATTTGATGCTAAGCTGCGGAGGCTGCCGCGTGGCAAACAAGCCTGCTTACGAGACTCTAACCAGTCTTTAAACATTACCATCATGGACGCAAGGGTTTTTTCGGTTGACAATTGTATGATCAGACGCCATCCATTGCAGCATAATCTGATAAAGAGCCGCATGAGGTTATACACCATGAATTAAAAGGATAGATGAACAGTATTTCATATTAAGTAATACAATCCTCATGTATATAGGAAGTCTGATGTTACTGGGACGCAGTAGATTCAGGGCGTTTGTCTTGTACAACGCACACTTTGCGGCAGAACATGCCAATATGAATTTTGTAAATCCCACTTGCTACTTTACGTGTTGGCACTGGCGCTCGACCATGCCTTAAATGCGGCATCGGAGTCAAGTCGCGTAATCAGCTTTACCTACTGTGCGGATCCATAGCTGATTATTATCGCGCGCGCCGGTGAAAACTTGCCAACATGAATATGGAAAAAGCCGACGATTCCATGGAGGAAAAATCCAACGATGCCGTCAAGGAAAAAAGACAATGAAGTCAATTAAATAATATCCAGAATCGAAGTAATTGCTGTTTCCAATCCTAGTAAAGTAAAAATAATACTATAAAAATGTATTATCGAATACGCAATTAGATGATATTTGTTATTTTAATTATACGGGCGTGCCTACCGTAAATCACCTCAAGCAATTCGCGCGAGTCAATGGAATTAGGATACCAAGAGGTATAAGAACGGCAGATTTACTTGGACTATAAGGACTTCCTCCGGATGAGCCACAGTTGACCGTGATGTAGCTTCGTTCAACGGCAGCCCAGTTGCATATCAAGATTCCTTCACGGGTCACCCGAGCTGAAATCGCACGTGGTCGCTGATGAACAAAACAACCGACCTATCGCAGCTACTATTGCCGCTGAGGCCGTTGCACAGGCTCGTCAACGAGTCAAAGTCCCAGAGTTCAAGTTGCACAGGCGTTCTGGTGATTTCGAAGATTACCGGGCAGTCATCCCAAACGCATACAAGCCAAGCATAGACGATGTGACGCTTCTTTCAAACACGTGCTCGGGAATCATATCAAAGTTGCAGCACGCGGGCACAACGCCACTCGAGTCCGGGTCCAAGGTGAACATTATTCTCGTTGAGGACTTTATTATGCCGATTTTCACCTCGGAAGGCAGTGGTGCCCTTGTAATCTTGAACCGCGGAGACACTGAGGCCATCAATGATGAAATCAACAAAGGTTTTGCAACGATCCTTAGGAAGTTTGATGATTACACGCGGGGAGGTTTAGGATATATTCATTCCAGATGTGCAGAAGTTCATATTGGGTTTGCCCCGTACAAGCCTTTCCGCGGGTCAAGTTATATTCCAACGCCGGCGTGTATTCCGCGGCGAGCAGTAGTAAACGCGAAAAAGAAGGACAACCGATGTTTCCAATGGGCGATTTTATCCGCGCTGCATCCTGCGCGGGACAATACAGATCAGCCTCGAAAATACAAACAGTACATGGGTGAACTAGTTTGGCAATATAGAATCCCCCATACAGGTTTCTGACATCGGCAAGTTTGAACGACTCAATCCTAACATAGCTGTTAATGTGTTCGCTTGGAACAGTGGCCTTCAGCCGATGCGACTATCCACTGTGGCACGCGCGCGGGTCAACTATGATCTGTTGTTGTTAAGCAACATGGACTGTCCAGGGGCGCGTAAGACCCTTTGGGTGTACAGTTACGTGTGGATTAAAGATTTTCTACTGATGGTTTACCGGTACAGCAAGCAAAAGACGAAATAGTTTGCATGTCGACGCTGCATGGATGTATTTAGCGTCCAACAGCTGCTTGATGACCATGACTTTTACTGCGGGGGTGTCAGTTGGAAGCCGTAGCGTATGATCATACCGGAACCTGGCAAGAACATTCTGATATTCACAACGGTGCAACCGAAGATGAAAGTTCCATGTTATTTACGCTTCCCGATGACCACGCGGTGCAATCAAATACGACACAAGTTGCCGAACAAGTCCCATGCGTGGTTTGCTACACTGCTGTCAGATGTGCCGGAGCAACTGAGCCGCCTATGTTGTACCGCGGCAAGGACTCTATTGAGGTGTTTATGAAATCGCTCGAGGTTACAGCGAAATGGATCCGACAACAGCTTTACTCGCCTGCAGACATGATCTTAATAAACGATGACGTTCGCAATTTTCCGCGGCGACTCATTGTTGGCTTTGCTAAAAACCATTCGAGGACGGCGAAGACGGCGCAAGAAGCTCCGGAAGCGAAGCTTCTCGAGTTCGCGATCACTGTCACACACTGGCACGTAAAGAGGAGCCGCACACAACGTATGTAATCTACAGCTGCTAATTTACCACGGTAAAATAATAATTCCTGGCGAGCTCATTATCCTGCGCGGTTATGATGGTCACTTAATCATGCAAGGAATCGCAACGGCATCTAACGCAAGAACAAGTGACATTCCCAACAGCAATCAAAAGTGCATGACGTTCCGGCTGGGTCAGCTGCAGTTCATTGACAGTTTCTCAATTCCAGCGTGGACAAACTCGTTATGAACCTTGCCGTAGAGGCGATGACCCCTTTACGATTACTTGTCCATACGGTGGAGCTGAAACTGGAACGTTCATTTGCTCACGCGCAAAGGAATCTATCCGTACTAGTACATGAGCGACTGGGAGAGGTTTTCTCAAAAAGAATCGCCTAAGTTGGTATTTCGGGAGTGGACTGGAATTTCAAAATTAACCCGCGATAATCAGATGTGGGAGGAGTTTAATAAGATCGTTTATGTGCTTAGAGCCACAAATGAAAAAGATACCGAGGCTTACTTTAATATATTTCGCAGTATATAAAAACCCTGCTGGGAAAAAAGCGTGGCTTTGTCTTCGGAGGATCTGTCTCCCGCAGACGACGAAGTTGTTTCAGAAGAATATTATTCCCGAAGGAGGAGGCTGACTCACAGGAACCATCCAAACGTGGAAAAGGTCTTGGATGAACCCGTGGTGGAATCATTGGTTCTCGTAGACGGCGTAGACCAGCAGCGGGTCGGTTAACTTGTGGATCGGTTGGAAACACTCGTGGGGTCGGATCCCGCCTGCAATAACGCGCCGGAAGTCATCAATGAGGTCACATCGATTAGTCAGCGGTTGTTCCTCGACAACATGATGGACTCAAATACGTCTCGCGCGTTGATGTACGAATTCATTGAAGACATCGATGATGTAGTATATGACGAACGCGCGTACACCGATGATGACGACCTCTGAAGGAACTGAGACATTTCGTGTCCTCGGCGAAATCAATGCTGTGATGCAGCGTATAGTTCCAAATACAAACCCGAACGTCACCTAAATGATTACAACATCGTCAATGAATCCAGAATTCCACGTGGTTTTCCCGACGCCAATATAGGTAATGAGGAATACTTTATTCCAATTACCGCGCGGGAAGGCTGCACACTCGAAATCTCACTAGCGTTGTTGCGCGTTTATTACAGTTGGTCTAATAACAGATGGACGTCGTTTGGGGGCCTCGACGCGAATAAGTCACTCGTGTTCTCGTCGGACGGTGGCGCAACCTGGAACGTTGTTGGACTTCTCACGGGCGCGTACGACATTGAATCGATGAATGAGAAGATACAACGGAGGATTTCGTTGGTGACCCACAAAGACTATAAAATCTACATATACGTACATGAACCCACACTTGACTCTACCATCTCGATTGAATCTCAGCAATACGCAGTGGATATTGCACAGCCGTCGCCGAGAACAGTTCTTGGTTGGCCCGAGGATATTACTGAGATTCCCGAACGCGAACGAAATTTACGCATGGGGTACACCATCGTGCCAGACATTGCCAGGTTCACCTTGACGATGCAGGTTAATCAAAAATGTGACGCCATCAACGGCAGCTACCGAGCCTCAGCCTCGACGATGAGCAGCGGAGATGTCACTTAGAGTTACATATTGTTTCTGTTTTCCCCAAATGCGCCCTGGGTGATCTGCTGTGTTAGGGTCCCCAATGAACGTGGACAAATAGAATTACAAGCGCAGGACACGTCTAGATAATTCTCCCGTGTGAGGCCTTCTTGGAGATCGAGGGAAAACATTTAAGTGCCTAAAACGGTAACAATTACGATGAAAATGTCAAGATTGCATTTGTCAGCAACGGCATGATGGTGTTGTTCAACAGCGCATGATATCTCATGGACGGAAAGGAAATCGAAGCATGTTTGGACAACGTAGACGCATAGATCCGCTGGTCCAACTATGATGTTTTTCAAGGATGCAGACGATCATGCAGATCACACCCAGCATATCTTACATCAACTTATGCGGGCTTCTTTCGTTGACCCACAACCTGCTGGTATGCCTCCTAAGATCTGGTGTTGGCGGCACCGCTATGCTGTTTAGTGGCAACCCGACTTTCTGCCTTGGATTGGCGACGCGAGGTGGACAACTTCGTCGAAACGAATTATTGTTTTCGTGTGCGATTCCTCTCAGTCCTATATTTCGTTTGGTAGAGATCTCCGCAAGGTTATTTTTGGAGCCAAACACACAGTCGTATTAACCCGCTGGCGTCTCTGATGGTGAAGCTGTGTTGTCAAAATTGATATTGTGGATGCCTGTGATAACCCTATCATTGGACACAGAAGCGAGTTTGTTGTCGTTTATGCAGTCTGGAGACGGGTCAACGTTATCGTTTCTAGCACTCACCACAGACACGACACAAAGCGCCGTTCAAGGACAGTTTATATAGCAAATAAATACGCAACAAGGTAACAGCACACCGAGACACGTATTCGTTACGTGTCAGAAAATGAATCGATTGGCCGACGAGCAAGCCCATAGTGTGATGATATTCGACAAGTTAGGAGAGTCTGAAGTATCACTGCGGTTAAACCGTCATCAGGAACCCTCCAAAAAATGTTTGCTCGATTGAGACGCCAAACAAATCGCACATGCATATCACAAGCTATGGTCGTACATGGGCCGGGATCAAAACATCGACACAGGTCTGCAGATTTCCCAGCATGACTTCACTAAGTTGTACCCGATTTACTAGTTTTCGTTGGAACATCTGGACTTGTTCAGGCAGTCCGTGGTCGACAAGCAGTTCATTGCACGTGTTAACCCGGCTTGTGTCAGTTACAGATGCCTTGATGTTATACTCTCCGACAAGACTTTGTTGTTGTTCAGTTGGCCGAATGAGGGTCATTGACTCGCCTGTGGAAAATTCGTAAATGTTCTCAAAACTCATACTTGTTTTCAGAAATTCGTAGTGGGTAATTAAACCTGTGACGTTTCAAATAAAATGTCGCACCAGCGTAAATTTGTCACGTTGAGCCGAGGTCAACTCGAAAAGATCTTAGCCGCGATGAAAAACAAACCGGAGTTCATTTGAAAGTTTATCCGGACAAATTATCTGGGAACACGCCAACGATGTTGACACCGACGCAGCTGCAACAGTTCGAAGCAACTAAACGTCAAAGCAGCAGGATAACCTTTAACTTGTCAGCAGTCGGGATCGCCACGACAAAACACAACGGCGAAATATTTCCATTCCTCGCGGCGATTCCATCTGCCGTGGTTGCAAAAGCAGGGCCGTCGGAACCGCATCCAGGATGACTGAGAAAGACGGTTGGTGTGTAAACAAAAAAGGGAAAAGGTCTTCGACTATATGGGCGTGGGGGACAAAGACTCTTGATTTGAAGAGGTCTTCGGCTATGCTCTAGCCGTTGACGGCCATGGAAGCGAAGCTTCTCTGACGTCCGTTGACCAATTTTGAACTCGAGATGACAAAATCAGTTAAGCATTTCCGAGGGGTCTTTATGCGGGTTGAACTTGCATCAATGATCCCCCGCACGTAGGAAACTGGAATCGTTAACCTGGATTCATCGACAGGACCTGGGACTGGTTGGGTCGCCTCGACGCCTATTCTATTTTGACTCGGATGGGTTTGTACCGCCACGGAAAGTTGTTGACTATCTGCGACGACTACCTCCGATTTATTCAACGCTGCCGTTGAAAACACAAACAGAAGGCCCAATATGCAAAAAAAAGACCCCCCCCCCCCACCCCACGCACTAGTCGATTTTGCGTTGTCATTTAGAAGCTACATTCGAAAGTATATACGAAATGCCAGTTGACATTTACGGACGGGCGAGCACAGCAACCCAACGGGGAGGCGCCGATGTGGATTTAACCAGGTTTGGCACCAAAGACGATTTGGTTCAGTTGAGCAACTGGTTTATTGTAGGCGTCAACCCAAACGAGCTTGTGATTTTTCAAGATTGAACTTTAAAACTGAAAACGTCCAACGTGGACATCAACGGCACTGTCTTTTGAAGCCGCGAGGAGCCATCGCGAAAAACCTGGCCGAAATCACCGAAAACAAAGAAATTAGAGACTCTGGCGTGTCGGTTGCATTAATCAAAAATTATGTCGACGATGTTGAGATGAAACAATACGTGAATGTAAAGGCCGCCCAGGTGTTATATAGCTCTATCCTCACAAATAAACGTAGTAACTTCATGGGGTTTATTCAGTGGAATATTAACTGGCGAAGGAGAGGGAAACAAAATACTGCATAACATGTGGTCGACTTTTTTCATTCGTGTAGTAATGACTTTGATAAACCTAAACCTCACATGTTAAAGATACGCTAGTCTGGATCGTATTTGTTTATCTTAACCGGATTTAGAGGCATGTGGGGTGTAACAATGTTGCTAAATAATCACCAAAGTACTAGATCATCAGTGATGCTTACAATCGAACAAGGCTGTGTTCAATATTTCACATCTGCAGTATCGATATTATTGGTCGCTGGAGATGAAACCGAGTTTGAAGAATTCAACGTTTATCCGAAACTGTTTTTAACCGTCTGTGTTTACGATTTATCATTACATATACGTGATGGGTTCTGAACAACCACGCAATGACGATGTTGCGGAACATCAGTTGGAAGATGGCGATCTTGTGCCACTTGTCGACGAATATCTACGTGATAACGGCGTTAATAAACGCTCAAATATAATCTCGCCAAGGGCCAGATGGAAATCGACAGTTTGGACCATCTTGGTGTACCAATACCCACTCGAGGCCAGCTTGGAATCATCGCGTTAGCACGCTAAAACGCCCAGTCGCTTAAAGTTATGCCATTGTCAGGAATGGAAACATCCAGGGATTGTTTTTAAAACAATGAAGAAATATTCACTGACAAGTCTACCACGATAAAAACTCTCCGTCAATTATACCGAATCAACAATAACTCGACCGGCGAAAGATAAACCCAGACTACTATTCAACAAAGACGTACTTGTCAGCGTAACGAAAACTAAAACGATTGTTGGCGACACAAAGTAAATGTGTAATCGGTGTATTTCTAGGCGAACACGGCACCGTGCAAACAATCGCCGGAGACATAAATATTCCACTGGAAAATATTTTCTACGATTACATGGCAGTAGTATCAGTGAAAAAAAAAAACAGTTGGCTGGAAGTGCACGTGCATCTTGCACCCAACCGCGATGGGTCAGGACTCGGTCTGTCTGTCGAGCAATCATACTACGCGATGACCTTTTTAATCGAAGAACTGTGATGAACCCTCATAGTCACCGACGCGAGAAAATAATTGAAGCGGAACAACAGCTGCGAGATGAAATCGCCAAGAAAACTAATACTCCCAAAATACAAACGCGTGTGTGTTGTCGCGGATGTAATTAATGGACTCGCCGCGGCAACAACCGTTGACTTGGGTGTTGCTGGAATTGCAACTACGGCAACTATCATAGGCATACTAATAGGATTTGTTCTCGGAGCTGTATTGTTTCTAGCTGGAGGCGCTGGAAAAATAATTTCGTTATGTTTACATAAACGAATACGTGTCTATTCGGAAATTCTCGCGGCGGCACGAAGCAGTCTCAGCACAGTCCAAGACAGAACCGAAAAAGGGATTTGATTTGCATATGAAATCGAGTAAACGGTCCAAAGGTGGTCTTGATGTAACCTTGACCAGTAGTCGCGCTGGGTAACCGAGATAAGTAACAGCGGTCTAAAACTCACCACGCGAGTGCACGCGTCCGTGGTCTCGGACCCGCGTTCGTCGCCCACCTCACCCGCGCGATCGGGCTGAGCTCACCCCGCAATAATCGAAAATCTGTGCGCGGTCATGACAACTACTGGGCGTCGCGGCCTCGGACCTTTGTTTCGAAACCCACGGGAAATCATCGTAGATTCATGGACGTTTGAAACGGGAGTAGAATCAGGGGCTCTAGAAGGGGTTAACCCTAATCAGTAGCAAAATCTGCAATTCCCATTCTCTACTTTTATTTTTATTTTATGCTCTAAAGTATTGGCTAGCAATATCTATCACAGGTTGAAGTAGTAGATTTCTTACAGTATCCCGCGCTCTAATGTGAGTGGTTTACTGTTTATGTTCAGATGTGTTTCATGTATATTGGCACAGACAATATCAGCAGTAACATAATTCTCATTCCTAATTCAAGATGGCGGATTGTCTAGATGGACATTACACTGATCCTTTGCAAATCATGGATAATTCAGTCTTTGAGGCTAGTTCAGGAAATACGTATACTAAACTGGGAACAGTAAACGCGAGTGATCCTGTTGCACATAGTATATGTGGTTTAAATGCATTTTATGAAACAAATTCGATGACTGAGGATCCTGACGATACAAATCTATGTTCACAACCTCAGTATACGAGTACGCAGAATGTCTATCAGACATGTTTTGACAGAGATGCCCAAGATTCATGTTCTCGCTGTAACAGCCCAAAATATCGACATACCATATCTCAGGTTCTCAACCAGGACTATATTAGAAGACTTGATCAGGAATTAGATAATCTACCCAGAGACATGTATATTAAGAAATTGCTAGAGGTCGCACCATACTGTAACCTGGTATAGGTCAGTCTTATTTAGTGGAGCAAGAGATTTTCCTGACTTTCCGTCGGGATTGTTGGTGGCTAGAAAGAACAGAACTGGTGTAAGTAGTTTAATCAAATAGGCAAGGGATTGCCATTCTTTAGCTATGTTTATGAAATGGGGTCCTTGCGAAATCAAGTCTACTTTTAGCAAAAAGAAATCAAACCCTAATGTTCAAACTGAACAGTGTGAACCAGACAATGAACATGTCTAACAGCAAACAGAACACGTGACTAATTCAGCAAGACTTTTGCTAGCTGAAATCAAGGTTAATTGCTGTAATTTATAACAAACTGTTGTGTCGCTTTGCGATGAGATTATATCCCTGAAGGCAATCCAAATCTCACTGGTGACAGCGAATGACCGTAATATATTTCATGCCGATTTAGTTACTGGGTGGTATGTAGGCCCCACCTTTTCAAATGGTACTGGTCAGTGGCGTACTAAGGGTATATGGCGCCCGGGGCGAATATGATGGCCCAAAGGGCCAAAATACGAGGCCCGAATTTTTATCAGCTGTTTTGGCGCTCCAAGACCTCTGGCGACCGGGGCAACGTCCAGTTTGCTGGTGCCCTAAGCATGCGCTTAGTCTGCCTATTGGGTAATCCAGCACTGCCTCCGTCCCTCATATGCCTGTCACGTATTTAATAGTCCTCTATTTAACCTCAAAATAATTCATTTTGTTAAACCCACAATCCCATTAAATGGTCGAGACTGGTCAGTCCTTTAGTGACCTTGCTCTAAAAATCATTGGGCTTCTTCCTTACCTCAAATGCAAGCGATTCACTAATTTTGGTCCAGGTTTGTGATGTAGAACCAATTTTATTTTGAAGATACCATTTTCCTCATTTTTCAGTGGCCTTGGTCTTTGACCTTTTGTCCCCCAAACCAAAAGGCTTCTTCCTTACCCCAGATGCAAGTCATCTGCAAAGTTTGGTCTGGGCGTGTGACGCGGAACGAATGTTGTTGTGCATAAACCATTTATCTTCTTTCTGATAGTGACCATAACCTTTTGGCCCCAGATTTCATAGGGTTCTTCCTTGCCCCAAGTACAAGCCATTCACTATGTTTGGTAGCCACAGAGATGTTGCCAAGATTTTATCTGAAATGGGGTACCCACCTCCACCCACCTTGTCATGTCATGAAAACAATGGGGGTGGGGTTAGTGTAGAAAACAATTGGGGGGGGGATGAGGAGAGGAAATCACTTCACTCTGTTTGGTCTCTATTGAAATCAAAATCTTCACAAGATTCTCCCTCTAGTTGTATAAGCATTAATCTGCTGACTGTTTCCGAGCTTAATCTGTGCTTCAGTGATGCTGACAGTGCATGCAAGTGCACAAATAATGCAAACAAACTGTGAATTTTTGCACTTGGAAAGCAGTCATGTATAAGAACTCCCGCAAATTAGTTCAAAGGGGGTTCTTAGCACAGAACACTATCCTTACATGGATAAGGAAAAGGTCAGAACCAGTCAACAGATTAATGCTTATACAAAACCTAAAACTAATAATAGCTGGAATATATAATCCAAATTTACTACTTTTGATGATGTAATATTCGTATTGTTTGATAACTTTTGGTAACAAGGGGGCACATCCTCCCTTCAGATGAAATCCTGGAAGCATCTCTGGCTCCTTATCTGTGCATGGGTAGTGTTCTGTCTTGAGAACCCCTTTTAGTCTGCCATCTCAAGGGGCATTTGCATAGCTAGCTTGAACAAGTTGGGGAAACTGTTCTTTATGGTTGTTTTGTAGAATTTTCCAGTTCACTAATATTTTCTCATGGATAACTCTGCTCTAAATGCATATTAACTGGTTACTCAAGGTGTCATAAGAGTTATTTTCCCATAATTCCTATACTTTTTACACAACATACCTCACATCTTGGTGTTGTGTTGTAACCGTATGTCACGTAACAGTCACGATTTCTGATACTCTGCACCAAATATTAGTTTCTTCTTTGGTGGTTCATCTAACCCGGAATGTGACATCGTTTTTTAATTATCATCCTGTTTGGTGAGAAACTCCACTTCATCCTTCACTTTGCACATTCGTGCCAGTACTGACTTGAAGTTGGAAAGAATCAGTAATTTTCTGCCCAGCCATCTACTATAATCTCACCTTCCAGAAAGGAAACAAAGTTTGCACATGCGCAAATGTGAAAGAGCATCAATTGCAGAACTCCTCTAGTACACACATTTTTCTGTTATAAATAATTAGTGGGATTTTAAAGCATCCTTTTGTTTTAACCTAAACCTGCACACTTTTGAATGGACAGAGGTATTTCATTAAATAAACATCCTAATTATTTTTTTAAAGTTCTTATTTATTCAGTTTAAATAAAAATTTGATAGTGTGCAGAGTGCATTTTTATATGGGGAACTTTGAACTAATTTGTGAGAGTTCTCACATATCACTGTTGTCCAAATGCACAAATCTGTAAAATTAAGGCATGATTTGTGCACTCACATGCCCTGGCAGCATCTGTCACAGTGACCTTTTAACCCCAAATCCACTGGATTCTCTTTAACCCCATTTGCAAGCCATCCAGAAAATATCGCTGCTGTAGATAGTAAATAACTCTAATTATGCAAAATTGAAATTGGTCACAGACAAACGGATGGGCATCATAACATAATATGATCTGCATTATGGTGGACATATAAAAACAGGTCATGGAGTTTGTTTAGGCATTTGTTGATGGCACGTCTTCATTGCTTGCACTAATGTACAGTGTTGTCATATTCTAAGATCTGTTAATAATGAGAGAGAGAGAGAGAGAGAGAGAGAGAGAGAGAGAGAGAGAGAGAGAGAGAGAGAGAGAGAGAGAGAGATGATTTGGGTCTAAACATTATATAATAGCATGTTTAAGGGCAGATGTTTCCTAAATGGGAAAAGAAAGTAGTTCGAGATACTGTGGCAATATCACATTTTCTGCCAATGATAGATTTCAATATATTGTTATGAAGTATATAATGAAATATGAAAATGTGAATGAAGACTTTACATAGCATAATTTTATGAACTTAAACCTCTGCCCTGTTCAAAGGTGACCTTTGCACCTATTTGTTCATCCTGACAATTTAACTTGCCAAAGCTGTAATTGGTTGTCTCAATGTTAGAAAACCTTTTCCCCAAATAATTCTTGCTAACAGGAAAACTGCAGAATGCAGTATGACAGGATTGCTAAGCACTGTGAGAAACAGGCATTCATGGCAAACTTATTTCAAGTCACTGGATTGTGAAACATTGGCCAAAAGTGACAGATCTTGTATTTATGACTCTGGAGGAAAAGGTACCTGCAAAACTGAGCTAAACACAAATTCTAACCAAATTATTGATGCCCCATATATTCTTTTTATTCTTTCTTATAACAGATAGTCGTCATCAGTTCGGTGAGTCGATTTGAAAATTAGCTAAAATTTGCTCATCATTTTCTTTTATTGCTGTATCTGTAAGAACTGAATATATTCTAGGATGATAGTGTAAGTGATTATTATATACTCATTTTTTTTCTCCATTGACTTTGCATTGTCAGAATCGTGCAGTATTTCTCCATACTGCACGGCTTCATACTGCACGACACGTGTGTCTAAAAATAGTATCGCGTGTTAGGAACTACTTTTCATTGTAAACAAACAATGTACGCAAATGTAGCAGACACCGGAGCTTTTGCTTTATTAGATTTGTCTGTGGATGAACTAAACAAGCTGTTTGAGAGTAGAGATGATAAAGCTGACGATGTGGATGAATTCATTGAGTCACAAAAGAATCTTTCAACCAAGCAAGTGACTGAACGTGATATTCACAATGTACAGCGGTGGCTTTATGACAACAAACGTGAGACATACAGTATTGAAAATATCATTCTGATCATTTAAACACTTATTTAGCCGATGGTTCAGACTATGAACCGTGCTCTCTAGAGTCTACAAAAAAATAGCATAAAAAGGCATCTTATGACCAAATGATATTCCGTTTCTCTCAGAGACCGCCAATTTTACAAGTCAGTCCAAGCACTAAATTCGAAAAAATAAAACTAAAGAAGGCGGGTTTTGGTATAAAAGCAAGTGCCTCGGAGCCATGAAGCCACGATAACGAAGAAGCCTTATTTTCCGCTGACGAAATGGGCTCTCACCCCAGCCGCTTTGCAATTTTGCCTTTTTTTTTTGAGAAATTGTTTGGATTTATTATGACAGTACATATACATATGTCATCTATAGCTGGTAATAAGAATGACAATAAATGTACTTACTTTTCTGCATCCTGAATTTCTTCAAAATGTACTTTCTGATCCACGGCGCGAAATTGCACTGCAATCTAGACTACATTTCCAACAGAAATCACATTCCAAAGGAGAATTTACTGCACTCCAAAACGAAATGAATTTAATATTCCCTAAAAAAATATTTAATCCTGCATCTTCTTGAGAATTTCACTTAAAAGAATTTCATATTTTGTCCACCTTATGATTCCAAACTGTCAATGACAGGACAGTAACACATGTATAAGCAAACACATGTATAAGCTAGCTTGCTGTCGAGGCCAGTCCCTCTAGCTACATGTACATCGTACGTAATAGAACCAGCTAAAAACTAAAAGAGCAGAATTTAGCTGAATCGACATAAAAACAAAATCCCTCCATTCCAGATCAACTGGGAAAGTTGTTCCAAGGCGCAGTCATTCACAATATGACTCAAAATTTCAATTTTAAGTAGACCAAAATGAGATTTCTTTTTGAAACAAATCACAGAGCGCGCGCTACTCAACCAAGTTCAAAGGTCACTGGGCGGTGCCATGTGCGCATGAATACTGTTACTGTGTATTGGTTTAACTTCGGTTGTGTATTTACTTTAGAATATAGCAGAAATTCAGTTACTTTGTTTCTTGTAGTGTGTTCTTTTTTTTATTCAGCCTTAGGTAGAAAAGCAAAATGAGTATATAATAAAAAGGTTACTGCATTTGTATGGGAAAATATGAACTCGTTTTTTTCTGAGCTATACTGCACTCCTGACGTCGTGCAGTATAGCTCAAAAAAACTCGTTCATATTTTCCCATACAAATGCAGTAACCTATAATTACAGTTAAATAACATTAACTTGCCTACAAAAATGAAAAAATGTTATTTTACATCTCCAACCATAAACAAAACTACAAACTGTTCATTCAAGGACTGGGTCAATCGCTTAGGGTAGAAAAGACTTGTATTTTAGCCTTAAATCATGCAAATTATGTAATAATGAATGTGAGAACATTTTATCGTTTCATTCTGCTATAAATGAAGACCATCTTTAACCAATATCACTGGTAAATAGTCTGTCTCCTTTGACACTCATCAAATGTATAAAATAGCAACTGCATGTAGTAAAAAATAGTCAAAAATAAAATAGGAAATCTACTCTTTGAATTTTAAATGTTGCACGTAGCAATAACTTCATAAGGATTTATGTATCAATATCCAATTTATAAAAGGCACAGAAATTTGTCCATTGGTATTTAAGTTCCTGGCTGTCAGCACCTGCACAGCAAGCCAATTCCAGACATTGATGTATCTGGCTTTTTGTTGGAAGAAGTGGGGTGTAGTTTTGTAATATATATTTGGGACTTGAAAATTGCTTATGAGAGAAATTTGGTTCATATTCAATAATAATGGAGATTTTGGAACAGACCATTTAATTTTTTATTTTATTTTTTTTGGGGGGTGGGGGTGGGGTGGTGGTGTTGGTGGTTGGTTGTTCCTTCAAACCAGAAATTAAAAAAAAAACCCATGTTAATATAATCATCCAGTCTCGTGTCATGACAAGCTTGACAAGATGGCCATCATACTGCAGTGCTGCATCCAAGAATTTTAAAGAATGGGGAAAGTGCCCATCCACACACACACAGAGTGGGGGTTTCTCAAATCAAATTGCTATTATTTTTCCTAACTAACATTTAATTGGGTACATAGTCACCTTTCTTTTCTTCTCTCTGGCATGTTAATATCGATGTCCTGAAATTGACACACACTCCTCCTCTGCTGTAAAGGGTTTTTTCTTTCCAATTCATACACAGATTGCATGTCATGTCACCTATTTTTGATCAATTTTATCCATGAAAATGTTTTTGTCCATGCTAATGGAAACTTTTGATCATGAGTGTACTTTTTGCTTGGCCAATCATCCTCAGTAACATGAACATCTCCAATCTGTCTGCCATGTTTGTCTGTTTCAGCAGAAGCCCCTCCCCTCCATCCCCCTCCAGTTGTTTCAAGTTCATCCAGAACATTTCCAGCAGGTACAGTTGCACCAGGTGCCAACATTATCAAGAGGACATTGTATATCCTCCATGCTGCCACCAATCTGTTTCATTTAAAAAGTTCCAACACTTGATAAGTGCTAAGTAGGGCTACTTAGAAAAATAAAGTAAGGAAAAAAGGTATATTTTATAAAGAAAAATAATGTAAAAGTTATGTATATTATTGAAAAACTAAAACCTGTACTTGATTTACCTTCATAAATTCGATCAAAAGCATGATCTTATTCACATACTGTCTCGTTTTAGTCCAGGTTGCCTATCTTTTCTTAAACACTGAGCTCCACATCACAAAGACCATTGCCGAATTTGTAGTGTTATGGCCATTCATACAGTGTGTAATCAATTTTCAACATAAAATTTAAAAATAGGGATGCTAGGTCCATTTTGGAAAAAGTTTCTAAAAAATAGGGATTCTGAAGGGGAAAAAAAAGAAAGGGAAAAACTAGAGCTGTTGGAAAGACTGGTTTTAGGACCAACTTAGAGACAGTGAAAACCCAATGTTGATATGACTTTCCATTTTGATTAAGTAGCGATAACAAGATTTTTAAGATAGCTACCAGATCAGCACCATTTTCATCTAGAAGAAACCAGACATTAAAAATGTATTTTGGTAAAAACCCCATGTTCATACAATATCTTAAATAAGCATTTGACAAGCAAGACAACACCAAAAATTTTGTTTGTGTTTTTTATTTTTATGTATGTAATCATACCATTTATCATTGCTCTATTTCTTGTTAAAACATTCATGCTATTCTAGAAGAAAAGCTTACATCCATGTGACTGAGTGACTGTCCAGAAGCACTGATAAATGGTATGATTACATACATAACATCACATTTCATGCTCAAATGTTCACATTTCTTCAAAATGTCATCGTCAGAGGGCTGTTACTGTCAGAAAGGTTATTTGCAAAATTAAAAGATTTTGCATTAGATAATTAAAACTGAGGAAAACAAACTAAACTCCGAGGAAGGCTGAGAGAGGTATCATATACATTCAAGATGCAAAACTTAGTTAGACTTTCCCTTTATTCAATTATTTCAGGTGTTAGCTATCGTGTGCATGTTAATACAATTTTTGTAAATGTTGCTGCTTTAGTTGCAATACTTTCAAAAATATCAATAGAATCTATATATTTTTAACATTCTTCATTGGAAACCCCTAAATGAATTTTCACTTTTATTATCTGATCGAGATGTCCTTATGTCACTTTGCTCCTCAACTTCAAGTTCTCTCTGTCACAATCCTTCTACAGCATATTGTCTCTATGGAGAAGAATGTGATGATCATCATAAACTAACCACTTTTCTTTTTCTTTCATTGATAAACTTTCTCTCAAATGGTATGGCTCCAAGCGACAACATGACTTGGATTGGAGCATTGTCTTTGCTTTGCTCTATTTCTTGTTAAAACATTCATGCTATTCTAGAAGAAAAGCTTACATCCATGTGACTGAGTGACTGTCCAGAAGCACTGATAAATGGTATGATTACATACATAACATCACATTTCATGCTCAAATGTTCACATTTCTTCAAAATATCTTTTTAAACTGCTTCAGTTCCTGGGCATCAATCCAGAGCTACAAAATGTCCTCCATCTTAAAAGAACAAAAGACATGTTTAAAGCAAAATCAAAACACACAGCAACACAAGCAACTTTCTTTTATGGGTAGGTGTCTATATACACTAACAACAAATTTGAAGAGCCTGGGACTATGTATCTCTCTAATCATCTACCTTTTCTCCAAAGCAAGGTTTCTTAATCATTAAGACATCTTTTAGTCTCTTTTTGCATTTGACACAAATCTTTTTATCATGCTGGAGGAATTTTTTTTCCCCTAAACACATGGACAGAATAAATGCTGATTAGAATCATTAGTGAGTGCACAATGCATGTACTTCTCTTTCTCGTCCTTATAGGATGAGGGAGTCAAAGTAAAAGTAGAATGTATGCTGGAACTATTTTGTATTTCCTATTTTCTCCATCAGCTTCTTAAACAACTGTTACTCTATAGATGCCCTATTACTTCAAATAGATGCCTAGATCATTATTTATCTTTCCACTAAAATAATGCACCTGCCAACTGCCCACTTTTACACAAAGTACTGCTTTAATATTTTTATTAAAATGACACATTAACTCATTAACCCCTAGCGCCACGTTTACGCATCATGAGGATGTACCCTACTTCTGAGCTCTATAACGTCAACATCATTTAAGAGATGCTAAAGTGGATGGTATTGCAGGAAAATAGACAGATGTAGCTCTACAACGATACCAAATAATGTTGACTTTCTACTTATATTAAAAAATAAAGCGAGAAAAATGCCAGTTTCTGAACCGGAGTTTGTGTCCGGACTTTAGACCTTTTGGCTTTAGATCTAAAGCAGACTGGTCCATACTGCACACAGACAGATGAACCTTTGCAAAAAGTAGGATAAGCTTGAGATCTAGAGTAAAAACGGGCCAGGACACGAAAATCTAGGGGCCAATACAGAAAAAAAGAAGTCCAACTTTTACCCTTCTGCACATGCAGGAGTGCAATAGCCAATCAAAAACAATGCTCCTGATACACCTAAGCATCCGGTTAAACGAAAAAATTTCTTAAGCAGATGTGTTTTGCTGCATTCAGAAGTAACCCCAAAAATGTATTTCCTACACCCATTTGAGGCGAAAATGAAAAGAATCTCCCGGAGTTAATGAGTTAAGTGGAGTAAGCTTGATTCTGAGATGTCTTTATTCCTACTTTATGACTGGTTACTATATTCTATTTCATGGGAAAAAGAAAGCAAATAATAGTAATTTCTACTGTTTTCAGACATTTTAATTTCTTAGAAAGAGACCAAACCCTGCTGTAAAACATGGAATTCAATAAACAATGATTTCCTGAAGCTACTGTGATGCTCTAGAAACAGACTGGGACTACATTCGTGGTACTGAACCAGAAGTAATAATAATAACCTGAGTCATATCAGCCAACTTACTTAAGGCCAATTTTAATCAAACTTTTATATTTGCATGTCACACCTATTTCAAGCTTACTCATGAAGTCTTTTTGAATTTCATAGCAAACAAGGTGTGTGACAGCTGTCAGAAAGTGTTAAGTGTTGGTATTCTACAGGGTGCAAGTTTTGGGCCAAGTGCTTTTGAGATGCCAAAACTAAATTTGCTATATCTTCCTTAAGTATAGGAATTTTTCAATAATGTAAAATCTGAATTGTAATACAAGATAATTTCTATCTGAAAATATGTTTGAAATATAAAAACACTGATGATAAATTAAATTTTAATAGAATTTCAAATAAACAATTAAATTTAGAAAACTAAATGTTAACATAAAATTTAATTTTCATACAAATTTTAAAAACGAAACTAACATATTTTAGACAGCAAAGTTGACAAATGAATGGTATTTAAAACAAGTGGTAGCTTGGGTCTGTACAACTTATAACATTTTGTCCAGGGGTAGTGAAGCAAGATAGCTCACTGATTTTGCAGCAAATTGCAATATGCCTGTTCACATGTATATAGTGTACACCCTAAAGAAACAATGACAGGAGTTATGTTCCACATTTATTGTGCCAGGTACTCTGCCAGTTGTTAGCATAAATAATAACACACTCAAATTTCCCATTTTGATGGAATCAATACCATGTTTTATAGCAAAAATGCATTGCATTTCAATGTCAATAACCACAAAAGGTGACAATGTAATAGGAAAATACAGCTCCAAGAAGGCTCTACCTTACCAAACAGTGGTGCTGGTCTCTCTCATGAAGACTTTGGCCATGTCTTTGAGGTGCTATATATCAGTGTGGTAGTATGAACTAATTCTGGTCACTTATGACAGGTACATTGGACATGTCTTAATGAGACCTTGGTATCACCACGTGACTAATGGAGAGCTTCCAAGATAATCCAACTCTACCACCTTGTTCCAAATACCAGGCTAGATCTGAAATGATATAACATGTTTTACTAAATCTTACAGATCAGTAAGATGTAGGTAAATGAAGTGAAAATGTACTAGATATGGAGATTTCAAAATGACATTAAGGGTGTAAGCACAGGGAAAAACATTAAACTTGACACAGTGGCATCTAGAAATGTGAAGCAATCAGCATGTATTAAAGTGACTATTCATCCCAAAATTATGAGGCTTCTAAAAGTATGTTTATCCGATTATGTTCAGCCATGTAGTCTAAATAACTAACAAGGACTAGCTATCATAAAGTTAAAGGCAACGTGGGGTAGATGAGGTTTGATCTTTGGTACAACAATTAGTACATACATGTACCAGTATACAGGGAAGTTAAGTAACAATGTACCAAATTAAAAAATATTACCATAACTTAGTTAATTCATGATGTAAATAGCATTTTTTGATATTTCAAGTGCATACAGCCAATTATTTGCCTCACAGATCAACTATAGGTACCAAGGGATGGAGTTGGCTTTAAAAAAGTTGTCGCAAAAAAATCGCCAACCTCAATATTTTGTCGCCAAATTTCAAAAAAATATCGCCCGGCAAGGAGTCAATATTTTTCCATGTCTATTAATGTAGTAGGCAATGAAAATTGAAAAAGATGGGGTATTTATTACTTTATTGACAACAAACAATACAATACCACAATATTACAGAATAAATCATTACATGACTGTTTTGATTGCTTATTTATAAATGTTTTGCACAATTAAAATGTTGTTTCATAAAAATAACAAAATCAAATGCCACACAAGTATGAGTCATGATTTTAATCGCCAGATGGTACATTTTGGAGCCAATCAGGACAAAAATCGCAATTTGGGACACTGGCGAAGCCCAGCGGAATCCCTCACCAACAGATTATATATCATCAACTAAAAGTGAAGTTCTGATCTCCAAGACTTGTAAACAAGGATGGAAATTTGCATAGGTGAAACATGTACCATGTACTTATTAAGATCAACTGTGCAAATTTAATGTAAATGATCTGTTTGAACTTTTCTAGTGCATTTGTGTGCCAGTTAACAATTATTAAGATGAACGGTCCATTAGAATGTGATATCAGCTGATGCTACAATACCGCACTCTGTCAAAGTACCAAATTAAAATGTATTACCATACATAAGCAAAATCATGATGGAAAAAACATTTTGGGATATTTTAAGTGCATGAATCCAAATATGTGCCTAACAGATCAACTAAAGGTACAACTAGATCCTATATGATGTACTGAATGTGAAATTCTGATCTGAAACATTCTAAAATATATCGACATTTGCTCATGTGGGACATGTAACCATGTTAAGATAAGTTGTACAAAGTTAATTCAAATGATCTATTTGAACATTTCTGGTGTAATGTTGATAGTGTCAATGAATAATTATTATTAGTAACTAGCAATGCATAAAGTAAAATGGTTCATTAGAATGGTATGTCAGCTTATGCCACAAAGCCGCACTTTCTCAATCAATGTCTTAACCAAAATGAACAATACAAAGAAGGATTTTTTGTTAGACTGGCATCATTTTGCTGTTTTCTTACATCAAAGGTAAATAGACTTGGGAAAAGTACATTTTATCCCTTTGACCTATATTTTTTCTCTCACATTTTTCATTCTCTGACAGTTTAAAATGGCTTAGTTGACAACCCGAGTAGGCTCTACTATAGAGTTATCATCTTCATCCTCTCATTAGATACCATATAACTATGTTCATAACAATTACTGAATGCCATACAAGCAGATATGTGTTACTCACATAATTACCCCATCATAAACACATAAATAAACTGAATGGATCCATAATACATGTTTTTTTAATAAAGGCCTCGTTCTGACTTTAAAAGATATCTTCTCTAACAGAATTTGAACATTATATGGTATAGCCATGATAATTATGAGTATCAACCCTATAAAGACTATAAATATTAACATATTTGCAAAATTTTAAAATTTAAATTTTTAAGAACAATTTAACATTTTAATTGATACTCCTATTTTTGAAGTCAATATATGCAAACTGTCAAAATTTCATGTGTCTACCTTTAATAATGAACTAGGGATACCAATTTAAAGTTTTATATTTATTAGATTGACAGGCCTCAGATCACAACTAATTTTCCTTTATTGTCTCTACATTAGTTTGTTATCTTCAAAGATGAACTCACTGTGAAGTTCATGTCATAGGTTAACCGGCATTCTTTCGAGGCTGGACTGTTAACAAAGCAACGCGCAATGGGTCACAGATTTCGCTTCCGGACCAGCACCAATGCCTCATTACTCATCGTGCCAAAATACACACAGACAACAACACCAAAATGCTCATATTCTAAAGAATAAACAACTTCCTTTTAATCAATACCAAGAATTTCTAAATCAAATGCACGCATCACCACCAAAATGAGAGGAAAAAATGCGCTAAAATAGACTGAGACTACATTCGTGGGTACTGAATTGAAAGTAATAATTGTGACCGGAGTCCATTTGACAGGATGAGCATGACATACAGACAGAAAAATGTCCATGTCATTTGGATGCTCATGTTTGTAAGAGACAAACTGTTTGGTAAGTTGGACTGTAATTCTGTTGCTCCAATAACAACTATAGCATTACTCTGTAGCCTCAACTTGTTGAGGTTACAATATTGTATGTATGTAGTAGTGTTTTACAGCACTTTAGCATAAAAGTGGCTATGTAGAGCTAACAAAAGGTTAAGTTTGAAAAATGTAAAAATGAACTGCACAAAACTTTAAGAAGTTAAAACCTTCCAAAATATGTAAAATTAGGTACAACATAGTAAAACGGATGCTAAAATCTGTAAACATATATAAAATAACAGATAAAGGTAACACATGTAAAATCCTTAAAACTTACTGAATAAACCACATTCTTTTAAAATGTCCAAGATTTTCTCGGGTGGTACATACTCATGCAGTTCTTCAAGCAGTTCATGTCAAAATACTTCTGATTCACAGGGTGGAAATCAACACACTTGACAAGAATGTGTTCCACTATCACTGGACACTGGATAGGTACATTCTTCGGTCAAGGTTCACGTTTCAGGAGGTACATGTATGCACGAGTCATGTATGTGTGAGCTCGACACAATACTACCTCATCTCTCCCATTTGTTCTATACGAGGGATGTGTCACACTCCAATAGTGGGTTTGAAGTTCTTCAGTTTGCGGAGTTTTCATTCCACATATTTTGCCAAGTATGATGAACATGCTTATTTATACAAGAGTATGATAGAAGCAGAACTAAAAGGAAAAATGTAATTACAGAAGGGATAGGTAACTATTACCTACATTGCCTTGTAAGTGTATACATAATCCATGAGGGACACTGATGAAATAAAGCTCAGTGGAAGAACTTAACATACGTACATAAGGATAAATAATAATAGGAGCCGAAGATGAAATATAAATATGTCTATTAAGTATGAAATATATAACTGGAGAGTAAGGCATGTTTGTTCTGACATCAGATTTTACAATTTTAGCACATTTCAATGCTAAATGAGGCAAGGTTGTTAAATGTTTAAAAGTCTTGGTTCATTACCTAAATATAACAGACCTAGATGTTTGCACTGTTCTTTCATTAAACCAAATACTTATTTCAGTAGCAGTACTACCAAAGATGCCTTATAATACTAACTGTGCAAAACATCTAATATTATTTATTTAGTATGTCGGACAAACCTGTCGCAAGCATCTAAATGCACGAATAAACACAGATCTGACATAAATAACTTTATCGATCCATTCTTTATTAATCTCATGTCTCCATACACTTTAATAATTGCTTCCATAAATTAAAAAAGATTTTTCATTTAAGGTATGGTATTGTTAATTCAGAAATGGAACATCTGTTAAAAGAAACGCATAGGATTCACTGTCTGGATACTATATATCCAATAGGTTTAAATTCTAAGATTATACATGAACTTGATTGCTAAATTTATTGTATTTGGTCACTTCTATTGTTATTGGTGTGGATTAGAAACACATTCTCAATAACTGGTTTGGTTTAGTATTTTGCCTACAATGTTTTGGGGTATTTCTGCTTCTGAACGGTAACCTATAAAATGCAGCCATTTTTCTTGTTTTTTCCCCATAAATTTGTTTATCATATTTACATGTTAAAAGATACAAAACCGTATTCACAATAATATGTATATGATATAAATATATTAAAAAGAAAACCACTGCTTTTTTATGTCAGAGACACACGTTCAAAGTCCAGTTTAGTTGGGCTGAGCTGACTTTAAAGTACAGAGGAGCCTCGTAAATCCGGACTCCGTTTATCCGGAAACATCGCAATCAGGACAGAGTTCAACGGAAATGGATTTCCTAAATGTTATTTTGCTCCGTTAATCAGGAAATCTGCGTTCCGGATCCGGAAATCAAAATCCGGGACCAAAGTGTAAAATTACTATAAAAGTTGCCTAGATCATCCGGGAATAATCTGTCCAAAAATAATAAAATTTGAAAAATCGTATATGAAAATACAGTCAGTCGGATAACACCGATTCACCTAAGCAAATTTGGAGGTGTGTCAATGTATCAATCTCTGATTGGTCAAATTCTCTAGTGGCACGTTAAAGTTATAAATTGATCACGTGATCATGTGTGTGGAAAAACTTCAAGTAATGTGACCGTATTGTAACCAGCGATTGTATAAACAATGTCTGTTTTAGCTAGTTGCCGACAGGGGTGTTAAAAATTAAATAAACACACTGGGATCAAATCGTCCACACTTTTTGACATAACAAATGGTTAATAAATTAAGTGTGTCATTAAGTCTCTTTGTTGTTTACCAATTGTATGTAACAATCACAGTTTGTTGATGGCTGAGCAAATAAAGTGGATTGACTTAAGCTGTGGACAGTATAGGGCTTCATTTCAGAATAAAAGGGGATGTCAATTATCGGCTCATTAGCAGTTGTAACAGTTGTAAAATACGACTTATAGAAATGACTGCATTTTATAAGTTTACCATAACGTATTTAACTGCGAGATATCAGTTTGTATTTGTTGTACTTTTATATTATTATGGCGACACCATCAAGCAAGCGTAGACGAGTAGAGATATTGGCCAGCATAAAAAAGAAGATTTGCCAGCACCAAGAAGATCACCCAAAAGCTACCATTCAAGATATTGCCAGCATGTTATAGTTGACTCATCCTTAGACATTGGCAAGTCGACAATTGCAGACATCATAAAAAACAAGGACAAATGGTTGTCCGTACCTGCCGACTCAACAGACCTAACCCGCGCTCGCCACGCTAAATATCAACAAGTCGATGATGCTGTATTCATGTGGTTCTCAGACATGTCGGCCCACCACGCCGCTGTCAACGATGAAATGCTCATTGCCATGGCAAAGATACTCGGAGACCAACTTGGCATCACTGACTTTGCCTATTCTCATGGTTGGCTACAACGCTTCAAGAATCGGCGGGGCATCAAATGAAAATTGTATGAAGCAGATAGTGCTGACATGAACAAAGTGCAAGCCGTACAAGTACATGTCATAATAAAGTAAATAAAAACAAGTCAATAGATGTATTCATTAATTTATTTCAACCATTATTGCCTATACAGTACATTTACAGCTAGCAAATACATGTACATGTATACGGTATGATGACATAGTAAAATAAAAATGTGGATGATTCAATTATCCGGAAAACTCAACAATCCGCATTAACGAGGCTCCTCTGTATTTGGCTTACAAGAATTTTGGTCATTTCTATTTCTCAGTGGCAGTTTTCTTCATACATACAGCAGCATGGTCCTTTCTTTTTCCCTACTGCTGTATATATAATAAAAGTTGCCTAACAAACAACAATGGAACTGAAATTTTATAACTATTTATTACTTGCAGAAAATTGACAAAAATATGAATACAAAAGTATTGTGCAGTTTAAAAATGTACCATCACTCTCTATGGTGCTTCTTTTGAGCTATTTATTTATCAAAATAATACAAAATAATTTGTTTCTAATTTTAAAATCTGATATTATAAAAATTTACAATCTTAAAAACTCTTTACAATAATTGTATAAAGGGGGATAATTCAATATTAATTCTGAAATGGAACATCCATTGATTCAGCATTTGGATACTATCAGAAATACCTGAAAAGTTATAATTATAGATTATTTACAATCTTCATTGATAAATTCATAATATTTAATCACTTATACATATTAAAAAGGAAATGAAACTGTTTGTCTCTTTCTTTATATAATTTCCACCAATAAATAAGAAGTTGTATCTACCTACACCGCTTCCGTTGGCGGGTAAAGTTTTACTTTCACTATGAACGAAACACCTACTCTCAATAGATGCAGTGCTGCCCATGCTCAGCAGTTAGCATTCAGCGAACAATGCTGAAGGGAATAAGGTTTTTTCACATCATGGGAGATGAGCTGTTCTATATATGTAGGCTACTCTATTCAATTTACAGGGTATCTGACGGGTACAGTACTCATTTATTATATTGTATCTTTTTGTGTGAGTATGACAAAGACAGTACTCTTCTACATAAAGAATAAAAACAGACCAAAAATACACGTCTGCCAAAAAAACAAAACAAATCTAATAAGGAGGACTAGCGTCCTCAAAAAAATATGAATATTTATTCTTCATTTGTCAAATCTTGGTTTAATTAGTAAATATTCACATTATAATGTATGCGCGAGAAAATGTATTAATGACCTTGACTACAAGATGGAAATGACATATGATAGATAATAGAAACTGTGGCCAGTTAACGTAATAGATGAATGTGGTACATATAAACACTAAATAAAGGTGCTGATATATGTACTGTGGCAAGATCGGAGGATATAAAACTTGCAGAACATAAAGCATTAGGAACGGAACACAACACTTTCTCCCTCTCTCTCATTTTTTAAAACTTGCCCACAGGGGTAAGTTCCTAGGAAACTTCAGGTTGCCCGAGCCAAAACTGAACTTGTCCCTGGAGTTGGGCAAGTGGATTTGTAGATCGCTGACCAGGCATATCCAGTTTATCAAGGATGAATATCACAATTGATGACTTTGTATATTATGAAGTCATCTGTCAACAGAACATGTCAATTAATTATATCCTATTTTTACTCTTTACAAACTTAGCAACAACCTCTCTGCATCAAAGTTTTCGACTGATGGATCTTGAGATATGACAGTTCACAAATATATCTAATAAAACAAAGTTATTCCATCTCATTATTTAATCTTGAGTAATTCCAAAGCACAAAATAAACCACTGAACATAACGTTCAGTATATTCTTACTGAATAATACAATAATTAAAACACACACATTTTTTAAAGTTTTGCCAATTGAAGCAAATTAACCAGCAATAAAACACAATTTAAGTTTGTCCACGTTGACAACTGGCTTCACAAGTCGTCATATTTTCCAGTTTTGTCTAATTGATTATAATCTGATGGGCAATCAAACAAAAGCCAATAACTGATCAAAAGTTAATCCAATCAAATCATAATTGATTTCCTCTTCCTCTATCTTAAATGTCAAAGATAATCTCTAAACAATCTAACCTTGAGGCAGGTGACCATTACACACAGGACATTTATACTGTAAATTTGATGGGGCGGGGGGGGGGGGATTAGAATGGCTGTTGTGAACAGGTGACAGCTGAGTAAAGGTGAAAAGGTCATAAGATGAAGTTGTGTGCATTTGCACGAAGCACATTGGAGAGAATGTTGGCATACCCATATGCAACTTTTATGAGCAGTGACTGAAATTTCTTTACATGTGGTATTAAGGAAACAACATGCTACCTTAAGCAGACAGCTGATTGAATTGGTTGCTCCCATATGCTTGAGAATTGAACTTGAACAACCGTATTCCAAAGTACACTCACCTGAGCAGTTATTAAAATCAGGAAAATGAAATTTGACAGAGTAGACAATAGTAACTTCTCTAAGTGCTATAAATGAATTATAAAATATATATAAAGGAAAAAAAAAACAACATGTTAGGCCAAAATAAAAATATGGGTGTTTCCGGTCGGCCGACTGTCCACATTTCTTATTGCCAACCCTAGCATCCTGCCCCAAATTAAAAAATAAAAAAAAATCATTGTTGAAATTGATTTGTGCATCTAATTGAGCCAGTTTTGGCCAGTACTTTGAAGTGCTTGAAATATTATTTGATTTATATATAATGTTTAAAAAAAACAACAAAAATAAAAATCTACCTGCCTACCCTAATTTTAAACCAGTGCAATAGGAAACTTTTTTTTTATGGCCTTATTAACTATTTTCCAATTGACCTCTAAAGTCCGGGACTTGAAAAGGACCAAGCAGAGCTAGCAGTCTTTTAAGAAATGCACACCTGAAGTAAGGCCACCTGCATACTCTAGATACACTGAGTTTTTCACCCACTCAATGAAAAATGTTATACATTCAATATAAACAAATATCCTCTATATATAAAGGAAATTATTGGCCAACCCAAATCAATTCTTCAAGTTCAATAGGATTAATGGTGGCTCAGTGGTCAACGAGCAGGACTCGTGTCCAAAAGGGTGCAGATTTGAATCCTACCATCGAACAGGTCATGTATGCATGTTATACACACTATTTCAGCTATAGATGTCTTTTTTGATAATTTGATTGCAAATACCTTTAAATGTAGATTAGTCACAGTTCATTTCACTCACTGTTGATCAAAATTCATGGCAAGATTATTAAATAACTGCCCAAGAAATACATTTGACAAAATCAGTTTTAAATAGACAGTGCCGTACCTAGGATCACATGGTCAGGGGACAGTGTCCCTCACCCTCCAGATTTGGGGGACACAGAACATTTTAAAGGTACAAAGGAAAACTGTAGTACATAATGTACTAGAAGTGCTAAAAAATTGAGATAATCTTATTTGCTTAGACAGTTTTGCCACCTTAACTTTCTCACATTTTCCTTAGACATTCACATTATTGCAATACACGTTTTATCATGTGATCAACTAACTCATGAAAACATTAACATGTTTGACTATATGGTTAACCTGAAATGAACTGCACCATGAATTTCCCATTCCGGATCTAGCTCTCATTTAACTTTAGTGTTCACTCATTATCTACGAGCATTTATTATAATAAATACCCATGTTTTCTTAATTACTTTTCTTTTAAAAGTATTAAATCATTAAAGGAATTCTATGGAGAAAGTACAATCCATATTCTTTAACTGTCCAATTTTATGCAAAAGATATTCTAGGATAAACAAATTTTCAACATAAAAACAAAACATAACCTTGCAGGTGACATACCAACCTGACTTTTGCAATTCTACTCAATCAACATGTATATTTTGGTGGGAAAATTGCATAAGCATGTTACACTTAATTTTCTGACCACAAGTGATGTTTTATTTTTGTGTTCAGTGGACCACAGAAACAACTGATGACTCTAAAGTACATCAATCGCATTAAAATCGAGATTACTTATAAATAAGTAGATCTTAGAGCCTTTGATAAAGGTTCATGCTCTGGTGACCTTTGGAATTCTCTGACCACTTACTTTTAGTAACCTATCAGATAAAGTGTTGCATTTCATGTTAGGGCGAGTTATCATTAGAAAAATGTCTTGAATGACATATGTCATTTTCAGGAATGTGCAGACATTAGCAGAACTTTAGTATTAAATTACATTTAATATTTAATTCAAATTAGCAAAGGTGCCTACATTACTATGTTGAGGTCACAGAAACTCATATCGCTGCACAAAATTTACCTTTAAATAATAGGTACTTTATCTAATAACAAGGAAGATCACATCTCCCTCTTCTTGAGTTATCATTAGAAAAATGTCTTGAATGACATATGTCATTTTCAGGAATGTGCAGACATTAGCAGAACTTTAGTACTAAATTACATTTAATATTTAATTCAAATTAGCAAAGGTGCCTACATTACTATGTTGAGGTCACAGAAACTCATATCGCTGCACAAAATTTACCTATAAATAATAGGTACTTTATCTAAAAACAAGGAAGATCACATCTCCCCTTCTTGTATGACCTACTTAATAATTTACAGATATTTCAAACTACACTCAATGTAGCATAATAAATTTAGTACCGACATTTAGCTCAAACATTTGACTTTTATGCCTACATTAAATCTGACTTACTATCCCACGTTTAAGGAATGCCAACCAGTTTTCCAACATTACCACTCAGCATGGCCATGATCGCACCCACTTGATATATAAGTGCAACACACTTAATACAATGCTGTGTTGTCATTGGTTGATGGAAAATAAGATTATATCTAGGCACTGTATGTCAATTTCAGTCCACCAATGACAGCGCAATGAAATCAACCCTCTTATAAAACAAGACAAATGAAGAATGATAGATTTGTGTGTGAAACTTCTCCCTTAACAGATTGGGGCGATTTTTATTTAGCCCTTCCATGCCAAATGGGATTTAAATTTTATATGGCAGGGACCTGACTGAATCCACTCAATCACATCTGATGAAAAAAAGTGGCGCAATCAGGTGTCGACTGAACACAGATTTTTCCAATGGTCAGCAGGGCCAGCTCACATGGAAATAAAAATGGTCTTCTCAATCATATACAAATAATTTCATTAACGTGTTAAATATGCAGTATTCTGAAAACATGTTTGACAAAACAATGGAACCCATTTGGCGTTGGAAAATATTGTCAGATGAAACTTCATGAAATTTAACATCTGCAGCTGTCAGTATTAACTGACCCTCTTTAAATTCACGGGCCTGCAGCTAAATCTACCCCGTGTAACAAAAATACATCTTCTCCTCAGGGACCGGGCATTCAATTGCCTCCGATTTTTTTACACTTCCGGTACCCAAATAGCTTGAAAAAATATTATTGGTCTCATTTTTACAATGAAAAAAAAAATCATATCCATTACAGTAGTTGCTAAAAAAAAAATGATCCCGCGATAAACGGTGAAAAAAAAAAAAAAAAAAAAATATCCCGGCTCGAGAGAAAATCAGAGGCACCATCACACCTCAAACATTAAATGATCGGTCCCTAAAATAGATATGCGATTTAAAACCGACAATGATTTATATTTACCATTATATTTGAGTGTTGATGCACACTAACATTTTTACAGACATTAGCGATAAGATGCATACAGCACAATGAAAACCTCGGTTCGGGTCCAGATACGACTATGATTTAATTTCCAATCCCCATGTATGTTGCAGTCCCATACAAACTAAGTACCCTCGTCCCATCTTTATCCATCACTATAATCTCTCCGTCTTTAGCACAAAATCACCATTTAAACTCTAACATGAGCTTCTGCAAATGTGAAATCACATGATTGTGTGTTGGCGCCACCCCCTTTGTATTTTTTATAGCTTTCTACCGATTCATACATGATTTTGTTTCTCTGGAGTCGTTAATTCAGAATTAAGTAGATTGCTATATACATATATCGATGTCTAAAAGAAGAAAGATAAAAACACCCCGAAATAATCAGTATATTTTAAATCGACTTACCAAGCATGGATATGAAAATGCTAAGTTAACCGCGACAACGCTACAATACAGTATGCGTCGATGAAGCCATTTATTTGATTTGTGATATAAATCGTTTGCGAACGTTTCAAAGAACTTTACTGTTTTTATATAAGGGCATTGGCCCAAGTACAAAATTATACAATGAAGAAAATATATATAATTGGGGTGGACACACATACAGTATGGTGGTAAGTCATATAGTCATATACATATACATACAATAGAATATACATAAGGACACAATTTGTAAAGAATTTTCCTTAGCTTGAAGGCAAAATATATAAACTGTACTGTTTTTCTGATTACCTCATCAGATTTATTACAAAGTAAATTGCAAAATATTTCATAAGATGGGTATTCATAATAGTACTTTGGAAGAAACTTTAATCTTAATTCTGAGTATTTTGGGCATTTTAATAAAAAAAAATGGAATTCATCTTCAATTTCCCAGCTGTCACATAAATAACACAATCTACGTGCCCTATTGACATTTTTTGTCTTCCTGTAACAATATGAACAGGAAAATTCTCCTCATCTAAAGAGAGTGTACAATCGTTTTATTTCGTTATTTTCAACCACATACAAGTATTTATTTTTCATTCTAAAAGACTTTTATAATTCTATAATTCTTTAAAGGGGTTGATCCATTTACTTCTTCGTGCCATTGTTGCATGTTACAATCCATTAACAGTTGTCTAAATTGCACAATAAAGAAATCAATATCGTCAATATCCTGTGATATGCACACACAACCAAAACCATATTTACAAAGTAGCTGTCTAATATAAGTTGCCCAAGTTATTCTTTCGCTATCATCCAGTGCCTTTAACATCATGTAACATTTCCTGGGATATCTATAGCTAGGCATATACAACAATTTACACCAATATTTTATACATCTAATATAATACTCAATATGCATATTACAACGTCCACATTCACCAAGAGCTCCCATGTTTGAAGATTGTCTTGCAAGAGACAAATAATATGTACATAACTGTTGATGGAATATCTCTACAGATTTTCTATTTTTGTATCCCCAAATCTCTAATGAATAGAGGAGAATGGGCTTAATACGAACATCAAATAATTTTAACACAATGTTTGGTAATGGAGATCCGAGTTTTCCTATTAATTTTTTGACTGGAATTAATACTTTATTAGCTTTTATAGTCTTTCAATCGCTTTTTTACAAATTGAATTTGCTATATAAGAGATATTAAACAATGGCGAGGCATGTATACTTCATCACTGAGAGAGAGAGAGGAGGGGAGGGAGAGAGTTTCAATTGAAAAGCTATGATACGAGTTTCAACGAATATAAATATGACAGGAGGTTGGATAGATGTAATAGATACATTTTACCGTCCTTGACATATACCTCAGGGAAATAAAGTTGATTTTTATTATTTGTTGGCTTCAAAGTTTTATAAATAGTGCACATAAAGATCACGAAAATCTGGATACTGATCCCCCGTGTCGATTTCTGCATTACGATCTAATTTACACAGGTGAAATCAGATATGGATGAAAAGAGAGTGATATAAACAGGCAAAACAATAACTATTTTGCTTGTTAATTGGAGTAGATGGAAAAGGCTGATGTTACAGGAGTGACATCATTTACCCCCCTGCCCCTAACCCCTAATAAGCGGTTACCCACAGCTCTCACCGTCCAGGGGGCTCAGGCCGCAAAACTATAAGGGAACTTTTAAAGTGTTGTCTTGCTTCAGCTGCCGCCACCCCAGGAGTTGGTGGCTCACAAGGGCGGGTTGATAGAAACCCTTGCAGCATTAAATGCCTTCTGCCAATACTCATGTACATTACTCAGTCGTTTTGCATTAAAGTCAATAGCCTTATTTACTACGTGTATTTTTGTAGCCACCACTATTAGTCGGTGGCGAAACCGGCCCGCGGCCCCCACAGTTTTATGGCAAGTAGCGAGAAACTAACAAGTACAGAGTTGATTAAAGATTAAAATCTGAGCTTAATATTCGATCAAATATGGGAGGGGTTCAAGAAAAGACCCCCTCCAAAAAAAAAAAAGGCAGACCGTTTTCTTTCCGATTCAAGTCGCTATAATATTTTAACTATGAGTGGTGGTGACAATGTTTATTGTGAACAAATTATGTTTGGTTGATGAATAAAAAGAATAAAGGGTCTTAACTTGTAATTAATACATCTGATCTGCGTTGTCGGGCAAATTAGTCAAGCTCGCCGACAATCGGCATAAAACCCAGAGTGACAAAATTTTGGCCTTATTTAATCCTCTTACAGCGAGTTTTATGACTGAAATTCTGCGCAATTGTGCGAGTTCTGTTACACGTAAGCAAATCACTTGTCAACTGGTGACTCGCAGCAGTTTAAGCCTGAACCGTTTAATGCATCACCACATATTTACATGCAGGAAAATTATTTGACAACCGTTAACATGCGGTAGTTTAAGTTGGATAATTTTTGCACGATGTCTTGAAGACTATGTTTACATGAAACTAAGCAGTATTTGACACATTTACAGAGCCATTAGAATATTTTTGCGTCAAGTATAAATAAAATTTTATGATTTAAAGGCGTACCGTATTTATCATCAGCTAAGGGAAATGTGTACGGGCTGCTTTGTTATTGACACGTTTTTGCGTTTAACATTATTAACAATTTCAACGTTTATTATTGTGGGACTTAGATTTTTGGCAGTGACAAAAGAATAAAGATGACACTAATAGTGCAAGAATTGCTGCTGTTGGTAAAACCATTCCCAAGGATGACAATAGCTGCCGTTAAAAAAAAACATGTTGAGGACGCTGCGGATTTACCCCATAGTGATGATGAACTCTAGAAAGTTGCACAAACGTTCTAAGGAAAAAGGCGGAAAATTTGTTTTTTTATACATTTTTCTTTGTTTTGCGTTGCAGAACAGCACATCAAAATGAAAACAAGCATCATATGGTTGTGGCGCGCTGCAAATTGGCCTCACGTTTCTCTCTATGCTCAAGAGCGGAGTATGAGTGCAAGAAAGTTGTCGTGCAGACGGTTTGGGCGGATCTATTGTTTCATTGGTTTTTGCCGTTTCAGCTGTTTCCGCAGACCAAATACAGAGCAAGCGCACATCTGTGTGGAATTACCAACATGACGTTTCATAATTTCTTCGCGGGATACTGCTTTTCCTTTAATTATCAGCTCTTTTTTTTTTTTGCCACCTCATCAATGACAAGTGAAGCGTATGCCTTGTGTGGTGCAGCCCGTATTTCTTTCTTCATGGTCGTATATTTGTCGACTTCATCGAGGATGAGGTTAAACTCTTTCTCAGTGATGTCTTTTTGTCGTGGGGCGCCTTGGATATGTGGTTGGATATTATGTTTAGTTTTGTCTCGGCGAGGACGCGAATTTCGTCGTGCTTTTTATCCTTCAGTGAGAGCCGCCGGCTAATGAAATTTCTGACCATGGAAACTAGCCCGCAGCCCAAAGCTGTGATCTTTGTTGACAATATGCCAATCCCTGCTCTGTGCCCACAAACACAGCTGTAAGTGCGGTTTGAATTTTTTGTACGGAGTGCGCTGCTGTTCAGCTTCTGCAATTAAGGAAGTTTCAGCCTCGCAGATTATTTTAAAAAAGAAAATCTTGTGGAGTTTTGGGTATAACGACATTATAACTCCTCTATGAAGAGTTTACTATGAAAGTACAAATGAGGGGGGGGGGGGGGCGCAAGACGGCGATGTAGTGAAAGAAGATATCAGTTTCCTAAATATCTTTAGATCCGCAAATGGCATGGTTTTCAACACGCCCGCCAACACCCTCGCTAAGACTCACAACCAGCGTGCCTTCTGTTCGCAGGGTTATGTGTTTTTTAACCGATACCCGTAATGCGACAGAACATATCTTTTTCAAAGATCAGTTACATACCCCGAGGGAAAGGTTAGTGCCGAAGAAGTCTTTGCCAAAGGCGCGTCACCAAATACCACATCGTCATTGTAGTAGCAATCGCGGCCCCCATGCTTGTGCTCAGTACATTTGGGTTTTGTTTCTGCGGCAGCGAAATCGCAATTTTACTCCAAGCTGAGCATGGGTTGGTTAAGGGTGCCCAATGTTGCCCCAGTGCTCAATGTCTATCTGCTTTGCACCCACGTTCAAACCCGAATTTGATGCAGATACTTTTCCGCCAGGGGTTTGTCTTCCATGTCGATGTTGGGCGCTTGCTTTGTGAGCTGCTCCAATAATCCATCATCGTCCGTTAATGCGGGATCGTCAGGCGGCACCAGTTATTTATGTTTTTCATCTATATCTGGTTGTTCACCCATGGCCTTATTGTACCTTTATAGCGATTTCTAATTACTTGCCACATTCTTAGCGAAGATCAGGTCAAAGATGGTTAGAGTAGTTGACAATTCCGTCGGATGTTCGTTGACGATGAGACGTTCGCACCTACTTGGACGCAAAACTAGTTGTAAGACTTTCGTGTGAGGCGTTGGTACTTCCTTTATGTACCATTAAGACCCCGTTTACACGGATTCAAATTGATGCCCACGATCCGTGGAGGCTAATGAAGTAAAACCCAGCGTCCGGAACTGTGATAGTGTCGTTGCCTTTAATATGTGTGAAACCACCAACATTTTGAAACTCTTGCGTTGAACGTCAACGATAGAAACCGGATTCATTTACTGGTGTAACCAAACCAACTGACGTTATTATGTCGACCGTTAAGTACACAACAATCTCCTTTGAAAATTGAGAGGCGACCTTTTCGAGACGCGCAGACGCTGGTGCCGCCAGCTCATGTAGTGTCACATACTTGGCAAGGTCGGCCCTCGTTATGTATGCCGGCGTTTCGCCTGCATAGCAGGTGCCGCCACTAAATGGAAGTGATGGTCCTAAAGTAGCGACAAGCGCCGCAGTGCCACCACCAAAGAATCCAGGACCACGTAGACTCTTAGTGTTCCTGCGGAACGCCAAATAATGTTTAATTTCAAGGGTGATAGTGAACCCCAGCATATTTACTGATCTTTGTTTATCATCTAAAATACATATCTACAGGTAATGGATGCCGGCTTCACGTAATCTGCGCCAATGTGGTTTTCCATAGGGGACAGTACGCGTGTCCCCGTAGGACTAACCACCCACAGGAACAACTTGTAGCAGGGAACTGTTTTTCCCATCAAGAATATTCTCGGTTGTGTTTATCTGATTAAGGTGGACATAAAGCCGTGGGACGTTGATAAGCGCTGGTGGGTTGGGTGCTGTTGCCGTGCCTCCCACGAACTCAAAGATTAAGGCTAGTGGCATGTCAAGACGTATTCTATTGTTTGGGGCACTGGTGGTGATGTTGATCCACGCGGTTCCCTCGTTGTAGTCTGTAGTCAATCCAGGAACTGCGGCTTGCATAACTTGTTCATGCGTTTGAATGTTATAATACCCATTCGGATTGGTGATGATATCTAGCAGGATGTTATTGTTCCCACCCGTCTGTGGTATTTACAGCCACACTGCGCCTTGATTGTTGGATGCCGCGGCTGTGGAAGAGCGTGTTTGCAGGTGAACTTCTCGAATGTGCATTTAATGGCAACTTCGACTACATTATCAGTATCTGCCCTACTCTACGCCCCAGAAAGGCGTACTACAGTCCGTGAGCCCGCGTCCAAATAGATGCGGGAAGATTTATGGTCAGTCCTGAGGGCTATAATCTCGGTGATCTGCTTTGTGAGCTCGTTAACAAGTTCAAGGAAACAACCACGCTTTGTCTACTTGACGAATGTGCCATTCTTTTTGCCGTTCGGCATAAGGAAACTGCCCTAACTAAGCTTGCCAATAGCAGCCGCCATTCCGGCATCAGCGTGTGGATTATAACACAAAAGCACAATGCCCTTGCCCGCAATTTCCAGGATCAGACCTAGTGGATAGCCCTCTTCTACTGCAAAGAAGAAGATTCATTTAGGGACACGCTGCTAGAAAACGATAACACTGAGGCCTCGCGTCGAAATGAGGCCTACGACTTTCTTTCAAGGGAAAGTTTTGGGAAGCTCCTTCTGCGTACAGACCCACCAGTGTTCTACCAGTTTATTTCCACCTCCGACTAGACTGTAGCGACTCGCTCGAGAGCTAGCGCGTAGGTTTGTATTACACTTTGTGCATCCGTTGCCAGCCCACGCTTGCGGCCTTAAGCTACGTACTACTTAAAGTCAGGCGATCAGTAAACAATGTCCAAAACTTCATAAAAGCCATGTCAGAAGTTATTAGTGACCGTGATCTTGATGAGATAATATATGGGCTGGAATCCAACCCAGCAGAAGCGTTGGGGCAACACAGAACGCGCGGCGGAAAGCCCATGACGGTCAGTACTCTCAGAACGAAGAGAAGGACTGGAACCGGCGGAACGCCTGCAAATCAGCGGGTCGATAGGGGCAGCACAGAACAACAAATGCAGCAGGAACTGAGAGATCCAGCAGCTACTATTAAACACACGCCCGATCCTTTTAACATGGAATAGTATTGTATTCCGTAAGCAAGTGTGCGCGAAACTCGCTTGAAAAGCTAAAAACTATGTCTGCACCTCCGTACGCCATAAACCTTAGAAACCTCCTTTATCATGGAGCAGTACTTGTCGGCCTTGAGGTTGGGTATACGATGATTGCCAAACCGGTCGAACTTGGCCTGGACTTTGAAGATGCGGCAAAAATCCTTACCATCGCAGCGCTGAGTCTTTGGACACACGGCATGCTAATTAAACAAGGTATCATTCCTGCTAACATCATCACTGCAGCACAACGGCCTCCGTTGCAGGCATGATAAGTGGGGCAAGTGTTAACGCCCGCACATTTATTAGCTGAAGCTTTCTCTTCTCCCAGATATATAAATTAGGTGCCGACGATGAACGCAACCGCCACGCTAAGGCAGTGGAACAGCTCCAAGCTGCGCAGGCTGAGTACACTATGTAACACAATTTTTGTTCCTGGGTAGTAAGTGTTATTTCCTAATTGCTTATGCCTCAAAAGTATAGAAAATGGCTATTATTCCCCATAAACTTTGCTTTTGTGACCAGGATAGTGATATTTTGAAATTTACCTATTTCCAATGAGAAAACGGGCGAATTTGTATCTTTTCGTTCTCATAAAGTCAGAAAAAACAACAACATATGAATCCAAATTAACATGTATTTATACTAAAGTAATACAAAAATGACTACAAAAGATTCAGAAGTGAGCAGTTTTTCGAGATTTACGATTATACTGTAAATCACTTTCACGAATCAGCCCCCAAATGTAGTCTCACATCATGTTCTCGTTATACAGTCCTTGGTAGCGGCGTTCAAAGTCCAGTATATCCTGGTGGAAGCGCTCGCCTTGCTCCTCCGAGTACGCTCCCATGTTCTCCTTGAATTTATCAAGATGAGCATCAAGGATATGGACTTTGAGGGACATCCTACAGCCCATTGTGCCGTAGTTCTTCACCAGAGTCTCAACCAGCTCCACATAGTTTTCGGCCTTGTGATTGCCCAGGAAGCCCCGAACAACTGAGACTTTTGACAGATATTTTTTTAAATACAAGTCAGGTAAAAGAAATATTGCAGGAGTGGAAATTAGAGAAAAAAAACCCAAACAAATAGACAAAACGATAATACAATGGGAATATATGAAACATAAAATACGCTAGTTTTGTATAATTTATTCCAAAAATGAAGCTTAAAATAGAAAATGACATGAACAAAAATTACTAGACAAATTATATGAGTTTGAGAAAAATTTAAAAGACGAAAATAATGAGGAATATAAGAAGGTCAAGTCAGAGTTACAAGCTATAGATTTAGAACGAAAAGAATGGGTTATTGTGAGGTCATAAGTAGGATGGACAGAAATAACTCACCAAAGTCCATTGGCAAAGAACATGGAAAATACGTATGGTCATTTATATACGAGAGCATAGACAAGTGATACTTATTTAGATATATTTCTGAGAAATGATTTGCCGATTTTAAATGAAGACCAAACACATTTTTGTGATAGAGATCTGACTGTGGATGAATGCTAAAAAGCTTAGAAAATATTTAAATCTAATAAGTCCCCTGTCAACAACGGTTTGAAATTGTAATTTTATAGCTTCTGTTGGGAGGACATTGCTGGTTTATTTAGTTCTTGTATAAGTCCAATTTATTAGTACGGGGAAATGTGTGTGCCACATGAACAAGAAGTAATAACATTGATTGATCCAAAAAATAAACATAGACAATATTTATAAAATTGTCGCCCAATCTCGCTGATAAATGTCGATTATAAAATTATTTCAAAAGCTCTGGCTCTTCAATTGAAAGATATTCTATCCAATATTATATGTGAGAATCAAACTGGCTTTTTTAAAGGAAGATACACTGCAAATAATATTAGGGCTGTTTAGGATATTATGGATGTAATGAAAAGAAGGAATCTTCCTGGTCTAATGCTAAGTGGGGATTTAAAAAAAAACAACAAAAAAAAAACAAAAAAACATTTAATTCGATAAACTGGAAATTTCAACAGAGGGTGCTAGAAAAAGAAATTTTTTGAATTTGATACATTGCTCAAAATACTTTCTGAATTTAGATGAATAGATGAATTAGTTGCTATATTTAATACGTACATACATAATGGCTGGCCTAGACTTCAGATATACGAGTGCGTACATTAATGCACATGCGCTTTTAATCCTACTTCCTTTGAAAAACAGCTCAGCCAAATACTGTTTTTTTTTTCCCAGTGTAAATTGTAGAAACATAGGTAGGCTGATATTTTTATAGTCTATATTATACACACAGTACAAGTATGACCAGAAACATATACAATTTATAAAACAAGAATTAGAATATCCAACTAACCTAGAAGAAAAATATGCATTATATCTCAAATACCTATAATAATTTAAAATATAGGATATCAGTGAGTGTAAAATCTGGAAATTGAGTATCAATTTACAGACAATTTACCTTTTTGTAGCTCAAAAACATTCATCTTATTTATTATACATTAAACATTTTAATGCAAGAGTATCAAGTTACACAACTCAGGTAGAGTACTTCACTCCAAATCTGATGAGCAGATTTTTTTCCCAGCACAACAGTTTCTCCAAACAGCTAGACAGGATGGGACATTTGCTTGCTATCCCCACACAGCTAGGCAGGATGTGACTTTGCTTGCTATCCCTACACGTATCGAGAAAACTTGGTGGTTGTCTTATCTTGATTGCGAGAGTAATGTTGCGCAATTTCTCTTACACTGTTTAATATGAAGACTTCGAACTTTGGGATAAGGTTTGAGACATGGAAGGTGAAGCAAGTTGAGTACAAATGTATACAAATAGTGAGATACTGGATACTCCCTGCTTTATCCTTAAATATTTGTATGTATACTGCTGTTGTAACAAAATGAATAGTATCACTTGGAAAGTGTGTGTTTGATGCAATTCTTATAAGTAAATTCAATTTCAAACATGCAAAACAATTCTAAATTTCTTCTGCATGGTATTGCATTAAAGGTGTTTAAGTATGTTTTATCTGATAGAATCAAAGAATATTATGTTTTCACTTAATAATAGTTTGGGAATAGTACTACAATGCCCTGGTATATCGTTCTTTGTGCTCCTATGTAAGGAATCACTCAAAACTTTAAAAGACAACGCTATCGAAAAAAATTGCAAAATAACCTGTTCTAGTCGGAAAATTGCGCATGAAATGACAAAAGAAATAAAACTTATACTATCTTATTTTTTGTAGCTGACTTTGTGGATCACGAAGGGATGAAAATTCCTTGGCAGAGGCGCCAGAATTTGAATCACTACCTAACCATTCTGGCAATGCTCCAGTTCATTCTAGTGGTTCTATGGCTGAACGTGTACTTTACGGATTACGATATAGATGTCGTAAAGGAGTATGGGATTGTTCTGGCGAGCGTCTTGTACGTTATTGTCCTCGTACCCTATATGGCACTTCCAGTAAGTCTGGGAAATGTTCTAGGAATCGTGTGTTTTAATCCGTTTCAGGAAGTGCAAATAAAGGACATTGATTTCGAATCACTCCCGAGAATTTGTTTTCGTATCGTTACAAGAGGACTCTACAAAAATCTCGTTTTATCTAATCTGCTTAAAAACCGTGAAACTTGCATCAAATGTGGCCTAAGGAACTTTCTATTCGAGGTTGTAACGGATCTTTGCATACCAGGTATTGACGACTTCTGCATATATATTCTTGTGCCAAATGAATACAAAACAATAAGAGGAACTCTTTTTAAGGCACGTGCATTGAATTACTGTTTAGAGCCTGGGGTATCAGATCTGGAAGACGAAGAATGGGTCGTCCACTTGGACGAGGAGACAATACTTACACAGGCCAGCATATGTGGCATTATCAATTTCATTAAAGACGGCAAGGCTGACATTGGACAGGGAGCTATTTCTTATGCCAACGGTGAAGTAGTGAACTGGCTTACTACATTAGCAGATAGCATACGACTAGCCATCGATTATGGACTGTTCCGGTTCCAGCTAGCCGTGTGTCACCGCCCTTTGTTCGGTTTTAAGGGATCCTACATAGTAATAAAACAGGGTGTTGAAAAGGATGTCGGACTGGATTTTGGTCCACGTGGAAGCATCGCTGAGGACTGCTACTTTGCTTTGCTTGCTTGGAAAAAGGGATATAAATTTTGTTTCGTCTTGGGAGAAATGCAAGAGAAAAGTTCGTTCACTTGTATGGACTATATTCGACAACGACGACGTTGGTTCATCGGACAAATGTTTACAGCGCTTAGCGGAGAAATTCCTTTATATTGCAAACTGTGTTTAATACTATCCTTATCTTGCAACATTCTGATGCCTGTAAGTGTATCCAACTTATTCCTAAACACTTTCTTCCCTTTAGCGAAGCCAATTATTATACAGATTTTCACTGGTTTCCTGGGTGGGACATTTGCATTTCTTTACTTTTTTGGCGCCTATAAATCTCTGCAGGACAGATCTTGGAGCATTAGTAAACACGTTGTAGTATGCATTGTCAGTTGTTTCGTTGTCCTTCCATTAGCAGCGTGCATGGACAGTATTGCTACCTTCTGGGGCTTGTTTACTCTCAACTCCAATCAGTTTTATCTCATTCAGAAGGACACGGATGAGTATGAAAGGTCAAGGTCGCACGGAACTGTAAAACTTGCTTGAGTAATCAACTTTTGCTCTTTTTGTAGTTTAGAAGTGGAATTACTAATTTTCGAAGCCCGTGTTTCCAAGGGCCAACTAAAACAGATATGAGGTTAAAAGGGTTAAACGAAACACCCAGATTCACCCAAATCTCACCCAAATCCACCCACATCTACCACAAATTCACTTTAATCTACCACAAATTCACCCTCAAATTCACCCAAATCCACCTAAATCTACCTAAATATTCATCAAATTCACTCAAGTCCACCCAAATCTACTCAAATCCACCCAAATCTACCTCACATATACATTTGATACGCCTAATATACAAAGTATATGTTCTTTAGGAATAATATATTACACGAAAATATCAGAAATGTCGATAAATTGCAGTATATGGTTAAGATTCTCTTGGCATAGCATAAGATATCATTCGGGGGGTTTTTTGGGGAGGGGAGCGGTTGTTGTTGTTTTGGTTTTTTTAACACCCTCATGTGTACGATTGATATGTATAAAATCTCACTAAAGTTCTTTTTTGATCTTTTATATTGACATTACAATTTCCGATATTTTGAATTTCATCTTTTTTCACCGTTGTATGATACCCAAATGACAAGTACCTTGTTTATATTGCGTTTCACAGGTATTAAAAGTATATTCATGTGTGTTTTGAGTGTATCATGTATTTGATGAAAATATCAGAAAAGTGTATTAAAACAAACCCCAGTTCAGATATTTTTTTACCTAGATTAACCAAAGACATAAAATCACTCTGTAGTAGTGATATAGTACGGATTCTGGCCCATTCATCTGTTTTCTCCTGTGATTTTTTTTTCATTTTCGATCCGGTTGCTTCTCAAGCTCGCACTTACGCGCTCGCTTGCTCGCTCCCTTCTCTTCATTACAAAAAATCACGCGAGAAAACAGATGAATGATCCAGAACACCGTACTTTATCACTACTTCAAAATTTCTCTATTAGATATAACCTTTTTAAATGAAATGAACAAAAAAACTTACATCAAATCACCTGCAAAGCCCGTTATTGTATTTGACATCAACAACATTTGGTCCAGGACCTATGCATCAGTATCATTTGCAGCAGCATGTGTAGGTCTATCTCCATCAGCTCTTCGTTCTTCTTGTCAATTTTGTTCAAAAACAATAAAATCCAAAAAACGTGGAATCACCCTAAAAAATTTTTGCGAAGACGACCCTTTCCTTAACGACTGGAAGGACTACCAGGACGGTGAGGTAATGTTGCTAGAGATTAAAGAATTAATCTATAAATATTCTCACATTCCTCGTCATGCCAAAGAAGTTCTTGATTACAATTGTTGGTAAAACCTAATCCTTATTATTAATATTTACGTTATGATAATTATAAGTTATAATCTTATCTTTTGATACATTTTTTGACAAGTTATTTTCCATATTTGTGATAATATTATTAACCTTTTCAAGTTTGTCATCCAAATCTTTTTTTGGTTTCTTTTATCTTATCAACAACAATTTCCATATCATCAATTATCTTATTTATTTTATCCATATACAATTATTTCACACAAAATTTACACATAATCATCTTCTTCAACTGAATTTCTAACGATTTTCTTGTCAGATATCTCCTCTGCTTCAATCGCATCACTAATCCCAACTTTGAACACATCATCATCCTCTTCATCGTAGTCTTCATCATAAGCGTAAAATACTCGTGCGTTTGCAACAATATAATTAATATCATTATATTCACACAGGAAAAACTTTACATCACCATTTCCAGACATACCTGGTTCTATCATTTTACAAAACTTACTGAACTTAACACGTTCATCATTTATAAAGCAACTTGTCTCATTATCAACAGTTATTTTTGTGTATTTATCTTTTGCGACAGGGTCGTACAAGTTATCAATCTTATTTTTTAACGTAACATATAATTCTTCAATGAAATTAAATATTCAGATTCATCAAAATTAACCAGTGATAATTTAAGTTTACCACCAGATTTGAAACCTGCACCACATAACTCATAATTAAAACTCTCACACAACTGCTCACCATCATACATTATCTTTTTCATTTTTTTTTTGTCTGTCTCCGCAACACTTACTCTTTCGAAGTTCATTATTATAAACATATATTCACACAACATTTAAATCTTCAGATATGTCATCAGGGAAATCCTTATATTCTTTATATTCTTTTTCGTAATCTTTTTCGTAATGTCTAATCCTTAACGGCAAAATGTCAGTGAGCATGTCATCCTTAATTCTGAACTCTTGTTTCAAATCCAACATTATAAATCTTTCTCCACGTAAATACGTCCTTAACTGGTTTAATATTTTAAAATATGTTATCATTGCGAATTTACAAGCTTCCTTTTTATTAACATATTTCGGTTCTATTTTTTTACCCACAGCCTCAAGAGCTTAACCAACACCTGATAATATCAACAAAAAGGGATTTAACAATCCTACTGCAGATGCAACACCACCTGCAGTTAAAATCATTGGTACATACTAGATAACTTTCAAAATTCTCCCATAATACCGATAAGCCTTTTTTGCACAATACGATTTTTTATGATAATAATTATAATACGCGATTAATTCACACCTTTCATCCTTTGTTAACGCTTTACAAATATGGTTGAAATCAATGACATTTTTTTTGGCCATATTTTTTTCATTCTTGTAGACAAAATCTTTTAATTCTTTTCCAATAGGAAATCCATCATAATCTTTTTCAACAAAAAAAACATTGTTTTTCGCAAGATCTCTCACACCCTCATAAATTTCAAGAATGTATGACCCAACTCTGAATCCCTCACCAGATCTAAGTTTACTCTCACCATATGTAAAACTGATAGATTTCCACAACATTATTTTTCTAAAATTAACATTATTTTTTATTACCTCACTTATTTTTGTATAAATTTCAGCATTTCCAGAATTTAAATCCTCCTCCTCTTTTTTGGTATAATCTTTCCTGAAGTTATAATAAAATTCTTTTGGAAATTTTATTTCATCAAATTCTGTATTATAATCTTTAATCTGCTCATGATGCATGTCAATAAACTCTGCAGCTGATTTTAATAAATCTAGATTCATTTTAAAATTTAATAATTTTTGAAACAATATAAAATATGCAGCCAAAAGTTTTTGTTTAAATTTTTTAAGATAATTTTTTTTTGTAGCAGCGTCATTAATTAAATAAAAGAATTTTTTATTAGCCTGGTTCCAATAATATTGAATGTATTGCACCCTTTTTATCATCTTTTTCACTATCACCAAAATATTTAGAAGATATTCCTGGCCAATTAAATTCATCAGGGATATTATGAAATTCGATTGTATCAACTAAATTTTTTAACTCATCAAATTTTTTTCAATATAATCCACAGATCGTAAATGAATTTTATCATTTATTTTATTACTATCATTTTCCATAATCTTATAATATTGTTCAATTATTGTCCCTGCAGCTGCAAATTCAGCAAGTTTACCGCTGATGTTAGAAAACATTTTTGTCAACGATATACCAGTTTTTATTGAGATAATATCAACAATTTTCGAATATTCAGGTTTAGCTTTCATTTCATTAACATTTTTAAAATATTCTTTATTTTTAACATTATTAAGCCTTACTGGTGTAAATTCTGTCTCCATTTCCCAAGCTATATTTGGATTAATATCAGTCAACTTAGCAATATCATCAATAATATCTTTCCCTAAAGGCTTTGTTATATCAGTAAACCTTTCCACAGCCTCTAACGCCGTGTAAACCTCTTGTTCACTATATTCTTGTCCCTTATTTGAAAATGATGAAAACAACACGTAAAAACTTGTTGCTAAAACATCAGCATCATCTGGCTGATTATGTACATTTATAATTGTATCAACCACGTCGTTGTAAATTTTCTAAAAAGCTTTCTTTTAGCAAATTCCTCTCTCAGTTTTGGTTTGTTACCAAAAGAATATTTTTTTTTATATTATCATCAAAACACTTGCTGTTAACTGTATGTCTATTTGCATCAGCCGGTTTAGCAATTTTGTTTTCTTTACAATATTAGACTTATTAATAATTTCCGTCACATCCGTATTAAACTCTAAAAGAATGTCATGAACAAAATCCTCAATAATCTTTTCTTGTTCTGCCATTGCAGGATCAGAACAATATTTTACCATTGTATCAAACCTTTTTTTTATTTCATTTTTTAACTGTTCACCTCTCATGCTTGTTACCGATAACAAATTGTTTCTTTGCTCTATTTTTTCAGCAGACATATCTGGCGTATTTGGATTATATATACTGACCCTTAATGCCTATAATTCTCTTGTATCATCTGTCTCTTGAAAAATTGTTTTGTCAAATACCTTTTCATAAAACTCACGGCAGACCTCAACAACATTTGAAACACGTTTTTCATCACCTATTTATTAAATATCATTTGGCAAAATATAAACCAAATCATCAACAGTAAACATTTGCCAACCAGACAATCCAGGATTTGGTCCTTCAGCTGTGATACACTGCAGACGATAACATGTATATTTTATTGTCGGAACCGGACTTATCTCAAACTCTTTTGGTGTCGACCCCAAATATGTGTTTTTCGTTGTGTACAAAATATCCTTTGTCGCAAACGTTCTGTCATTTTAACCATACATCTGCCAATTGTAAATACGTTCTGCATTTTTTGGTCTACCGCGAAACATAAATTTCCAAGTACAGACAGCACTCAAAAACTCAATCTGGATCCAAAAATTTGTTGACACACCATTTGTCGCCCACTCATTGCTCGGATCTGATCCAGCTTGATCCCAAACGAAACAAAACCAAGGATGCGCTATATTACCATACACACTGCTCGCAGAAACAATATGTCCACTGCGATTGCTGCTGTATGATGACAACAGCGGTATACATCCAACATTGTTTTTTCCACGTTTTGTTGCGCCACCTAACACAACACTGTCAACATAAGTTTTATTTGCCAAATCTTCACCAACAGTTGGCACCGCAGTTGACGTTACATTATTGTTTCCCATAACCAACACACCTGTCATTGTATCACCAGATTTTTTAACAAAAGCGCCATCAACGTAAGCTTTATTTGTCAGATCATTTGGTAATGTTGGAGTCGCAGTTGATGTTACCTTATACACCCCCATGTTTATACCCCCCATCATTGCATCGCCAGATTTGCTAACCGCATAATCTTTCAAAACTTTATGCTAACAGCATAATCATCAGCAGCTGGCGTAATTGTTTGCAAACCATACAGCACTTTATCCCCCATACTCAACGATCCCAACATTGTCGTTCCAGCACGTGGTACATATAATGACTCTTCAGCCTTAACTTGTGAATAACACTCAGCATCAGTATCACCTGGAGGATACGACGTTGGCAATCCTGTAATCTTTCCGGTGCTTGTGAACGACAATACACCTGTCATTATATCTCCAGTTTTTGTTACCTTTGTGTTATTTATGTAATTTAATTGCGTCAGACAAACAGCCTGACTAGGACTACCACCTGGCATTGGATATGTTGTTTCCAAATTTATTATTTTTTTACCTGTCATATTTAAATCACCAGTCATCGTACCACAAAATATATTTAATTTTTTATCATCAACAGTTTTCAATTGCCAATAGCTCACAGCTTGCGAATTTACAGGATTAATTGGTGGATATGTCGTTTCTAAATTTATTATCCTTTTATCAGTCATGTTTATATCTCCTGACATGCTACAACCAGTCAAACTTAACTTTTTATCATCAACACTTTTTAATTGTGAATAACTCACAGCTTGTGAGTCTACAACATTTATTGGGGGATATGTTGTTTCTAAACCAATAACACGTCTGTTGTTTAAATCCAGATTACCTAACATCATATCACCAGATTTTTTAACATAATTTGATAAATCAACAGTTCCTGTTGTTATTGTTTCTGTTCCACCACCACCAATATAGTTTCCAAACTTTGTGTAATACGTCATCTTTATTTTATTCGAGCGGATAAAATTTATCTGCCATAGATTAAATTTAATCAAAAGTTAAAAATACAAAACACAAAGTGTTCAACATGAGCGTTATAAATTTTGACACAGAAAACGTATTAACACAGCATCATAACAACAATCTACCAAACTGTCATTACCTTATTGTTGGCAGAACCGATTCAGGTAAGACAAACCTTTTATTAAATTTACTCCTGAAAGATAATCTTAATTATGACAAAGTTTACATTTACACTGTCAATCCACAACAGGATAAATACCAATTGTTAACAGAATTTAACAACACGTTATGAGAAAAACTTAACATGCAAGAGGATACGTACGTAATTACCGAACCTGATGATGTTATACCAGTCAAAGAACTTGACAATAAAGAACACAAAATAATCGTATTTGACGACATACCTCTCGAGCACAAAGAAATCGACAAAATTAAATCTTATTTTTCACTCTCACGTAACAAACAATGTAATGCAATATTTTTAGCACAAGGTTATTATAATGTTGATAGATTTATCAGACGCAACACAGGATGTTTTACGGTATTCTCAGGTATGTACAAAAAAGATGTTAAAAACATAGCGCGTGAACAATGTGGTGATGTTTCAAAAGAACAATTTGTTGAATATTACCATCAAGCAACAAAAAACCAACACGATTTTCTTTTGTTTGACAGATTTGCACCAACAAATGACAAAATGTTCAGATGTTGCATTTACAAATATTTGTAAATTCTGTCTAATCATCAACAATAATGGATCGTCGTGAAACAATCACAAAAGTAATTGCGTCAAGAAAACGTGCAAAGGAACTATTTGACGCTGCACATTTTGGTGAACAAGGGTTAGCAGAAGCACGAGCAGAAGCCTTTTTACCCTTAACACAACCTATTGTTGGTATTAAGGAAACAATAGATAAAAAACAGGATGAGGCTATAGCTACGTTAAAATCAACACAAAAAGAGATTTTAGACCAACAAAGTGCACAAAACATAATTCTAAACAACATTCAACAACAACAAACAAAACCTAAAAGACAACCACCAATTCAACCACAGGCTAACTTACCATCAATTGCTTATGATCCTGCTGATGATCCTTATGATGAGCCAAAAATTGAGGAAGAGTTGCTTGGTGAAGCAGCTGGTGGTTTTACCTTAGAGGAAATAGACCAGGAGAAAAAAACTTTCAGGAAATTATGAAAAAAATCTTGAGAGCATTCTTAAAAAATCAAAAACTACACCTGTTTATAATGAAATGGAAGTTTACTCTGAAACTTATGATTTAAAAAAAAATTAAAAATATTGAGAGATATAATTACAAAAATGAATAACACAAGAAAAAATATAGAAGACCCAACAATACAAAAAGATCATAAACAAATGAAAGATTTAGGAAAAGCTATCACAAATAAGATTAAATCATTATTACCAAAAACAGGTTCTGGCATTAAGATCTTTTCATCAACACAAGAGATGACTGACCATTTACTCTTGTTAATATCTGCAAAAGAGGCTGGTAACACTGGCGCTGAAATCGATAATGAGATTATAGACATTCTTGATAAATTAAGAACATCAGGTATATTAACAACACCCGAATACAAAATTTTACATAACTATCTTGTGTGATAAAATTGTCATTTTGTATAACTCTTCTGTATAAATGCAAACTACATTATTCCTCGATTCATCACAAACGAAACAAGACAGCGCTAATTTTAGCGTGACATATAATCCACCAATATCATTGGACACAAAACAAAAATATGAAATAAGTCTAATTTCAGCAACAATGTGGAATAGCATACGTACCATTAAACAAAACGTTAATGATGAGTTTGTATTCACTTACGGCAACAGTACGTGGTTGGACTATATACCACCTGGCGCGTATAATGTTCCCGAAATTAACACGACAATAAAATCTATGATGTCACGCATTAGTAAAAATGAAGCTGATGTAAATGCTGATGATTTTCTTTTGGAACCAAATTATAATACATTACGATCAAGAATGACATTAAAAAATAACATCGTGATTGATTTTAGGAGCGAACACTCGATAGGACCACTGTTGGGATTTAATAAAGAACGATATGGCGATCCAAATATATCAGCATCACTAAATTACGAAGGGGAAAATCCGGTGGACATAAGTTACGCAGATGTGATATTAATTAACTGCTCGATGGCTGATGGCTCGTATACAGCTAAAGGATCTAAAGCTGATGCTATTTACGCATTTTCACCTGATGTGCCACCAGGTTCAATAATGCAGATTATTCCTCGTGAAAAAATATATTATCCTGTAAATCAATACGAGTAAATATCTTCAATACGAATGAAACTTACAGATCAATCAGGTGTTCAGCTAGATTTCAACAACGAGATTATCACATATATTAATTACATTTACGTCAGGTACGAAAATTTTTACAAAATTATCTAATCATCAACAATAATGACCGGATCAATAATGAACAAACAAAAAATATCCCGCAAAAAAGTTATTGGTGGAGGTATATTTAGCAACATTTTCTCACAAATCGTGAAACATGGACCCGCACTAGCAACAAAGATGGCACCTGTAGCACAAGCTTTTGCAACTGGCGCTTTATCTGCAGCAGGCACTGCTGTTGGTGAAAAGATTGCGGAGAAAATCAGGGGCAAATCTCAATAAACAATAACAAATGAACAAATAATTCAGGCAATAAGCGAGATTGCACCAACACCCGCAACTGAGAAGGCAATGATCAAAACAACGAAAAAACTTTTGTCACCTCAAGGTGAAATTATTTTGAGAAAAATAATTTTAAAAAATCAACCAAAAATAGATCTACCACGTGGTTAAATTTTATCTAAACTTTTACAATAACATGACATCGATAGCGACTTATCTCAACATAACCGAACCTCAGGAAATAGATGAGTCAGCAACAGAATTTGAATATATCGAATATTTACCTGATGGTACCGACGTCAGTTTAGATAAACAAACAATAAATACACGAGATGAGGATATTTATCTTTTACCACATAAGGCTTATGTTGAGGTGCGCGGTCCTATAGCTACTGATGCTAATCCACCTGTTGCACCTGCTGCTGGTGCCCAGATTGCTTTACAAAACAACGGTTGGGGTATTTTCAGGTCTGCAAAATACCTGCTAGGAAACCAAACACTTGAGGACATCAATGACCATTTACCAATAGCAAGCACGATAATGAATATAGTATCCTTTTCTGAAGATTATTCACGATCAACAGCAACAAATATGCACTGGTTTAAGGACACAGCAAGTTGTGATCCAGAATCAAGAGAGTTTAGAACTGATGATGGTGCTGTTGGTGTAGATAATAATAACCAAATATAAATGTTTCGCGTCCTTATTTTGCGCTTATGGAGGCCATGGAAAAATATCAGGATACTGATACTGGGTGCCAGATATCACTAGAGGAATTTAGAGTAAATTATCCAATATTTCATTTTGACGTCAGTAAACAGGCAGAGCGGCTTAAGCACTCTTCAGCTGACATTGAGGCTACATGGACACTTGAGGGAGCTCCTTGTGCTGATTATCACGCTTATGCATTTATAACCTCAGACAGAGTTATTAAACTTGATGCAACAAAAGGTAAAATGTATGTTCAGGTGTAAGATCTGCGATTTTAGGTGTGAAACACTTGCTGTTTTTATTTTTATCTAAAGTTTATTTGTAATGTATTCGGAACAAGAAGTCAACTTGTCTAAAGTGCAAATAAGGAAATTAGCTGATGCGGTTAAAAATCGCAAAGGAGTGTCAATAAAGATTGATTACAAAGGTTCTGAACGAGTGAAACTGTTTTTAACAAAAACGCAAATAATTAAGATCAACATAGGCAGACCGTTTGTGATAAATTTATCTGAGGCACAAATTACCACAATGGCACGACATGGTGGATTTCCATTTATTCCATTAATCACAGGTTTAGCGGCAAAGGCGGCAGCATTTTTACCAAAAATATTGCCATCACTTGCTAAGATTGGTGTTGCCGCGCATCTGGTGCGGCATCTGCAGCTGCAGAGAAGGTTGTGAAGGGAAATGGAATAAAACGTGGACGCGGTATAAAACAAACAATGTCATTTGTATCTAATCATCAACAATAATGCCGCCAAAGAAACGAAAAACAACAACAAAAAGACGAATTGCTCCAAAACGTAGAGCACCAGCACGCAAACGTGTTGGTGGATATATACCTGTTATATCTGACATCTTAGGTTTATTCGGAATTAACGTGTGAAACACCTTTGGTGTTTGGACAACTTTGCTGTCTTAAATTTTATCTAACAATAATGATAATAATGCCAGCACGAAAAAAAAGATCACCAAAAAAAGGATCAACAAGGAGACCAAGAAGAGGCGGTTTGTTAATTCCATTGCTGATGTCTGGAAGAGGTCTGATGTTGCCAGGTACACAAAGATATTAACTCCGTGTGATTCCAGAGGAATCATGCGGCAGAGGTTCAAAGAACCTCCACCGTTGTCTAACTTCGACATTCATGATAAGTTTTAAAAAATGTAAAGGGTTTTATTGGTGTCTTTTGTAAAGACAAGCTGGCTTCAAAAATGAAACCAAATACGTCATGTGTAATTAACATTCAGAATTTTAACGACGGTAATGGCACACATTGGACCGCACTTTATAATAACAATTATTTTGACTCATTTGGTTTACCACCATCAGATGATGTTAAACGTTTTGTAAACAAACCTGTCAAATACAACTCAACACAAATTCAAATATCAGGCACAACAGCATGTGGATTTTATTGTATCATGTTTATCAAACAAATGTCGGGAGTGGGATCTCGTAAGAGATCTTTTATTGATTGTATCACTCAGTTCGAAACACCTGCGAGTATCAATAATGAGATCACTGTAGTCAAATACGCAGACAACGATAGTTGTCCGCTGAAATTTTGTGTGAAAATATAAATATAAACATGACAAGCACATATTGTCTCAAGTGTAAGACAGCAACAGATAACGTAGATGAGGAAATTGTGACAACAAAGAACAGTCGTTTGATGATGAAAAGCATCAGCGCCGTTTGTGGAAAAAAGAAAAGTGAGTTTATTAAACAACCAGCAGCTCCAGAGGTGATTGGTGTGGATTAAATGTTGTTGTGAGACCAGATTCACCTGAATTGTGTTTGGCTCCCTAAAATTATAAAACAAAAATAATAAAACATGTGTAACTGCGGTACAGATCATGATCTCTGTATCAAACATAATAAAATTGTGTGTTATTGCAAAAAATGTGATAAACGAAAGATTGTTGGTGGCGCAATAGATATTCATAAAATTATCGGCAAATTGCTAAAACCTAAAGGCGAATGGACACTGCCAGGTCATAAATACACTGGACCGTGGAACCCTTTAGAACAACAGATTGATGAAAACGATAATCCATTGCCAGGACAAGAACCGTTTAATCAAGTTGACGCAATCGCGATGAGACATGACATATGTTACCGCGATATGGGCAAAGAAGGATTTCCTGCTGACAAACACGGTTGTGATAAAATTATGTTAAATGAGTTAAGAGATATGAAACCAAAAGGTTTACGAGAACGTATTGACAGAAGATTTGTTCAGGGAATTATTGGTACAAAATGCAAATTAGGTTTAGCAATACCACCATATGTTGGCCTAGCTAGTGAGTTACATTGACAAAAAAAAAAACAATTTCTGAGAAGAAGAGTTGTTGCGAACGCTGTAGACGACATATGGTCTGTAGATCTGGCTGATATGTCAGCGCTTGCAGAACACAATTTGGGTAACAGATTTTTATTAAACATTGTTGACTTACAGAGCAGGTATGGATTTAGTGTGCCAATAAAGGATAAAATGAGAAATACGATCACAACTGCGTTCCAAAAATTAATTTCAGATACGTAGCGTAAACCAAATAAGATCTGGACTGACCATGGTGCAGAGTTTTATAATAAACAATTCGATCAATGGTTAAAATATCATAACATCACAAAATACACAACAGTAAATGAAGGCAAAAGTGTTATTGTTGAACGTTATAATCGCACAATAAAAGATACAATTTATAAATATATGACAACAAATAATACAAACAATTATGTTGACAAATTACCTGAGATTGTTGATGAATACAACAATACAAAACATAGAACGTTAAAAATGTCTCCAAATGATGCAATTAAATTTCCTGTTCTCGCAAATGAAAATTTATGTCGCAGACATAAGTTTGCTGTTGGTGATAAGGTTAGAATTTCGTTAAAAAAAAATATTTGAAAAATCTGCAACACCAAATTGGTCTGAAGAGGTTTTTGTGATTCACGATGTTTTAACAACAATACCTGTGACTTACAAATTACGAGATTTAAATGATGAAGATATCACAGGGAGTTTTTACGAGCAAGAGTTACAAAAAACAGATCAGGACGTATTTGTTATTGAAAAGATAATACGAAGAAAAGGAAATAAAAGTTTGGTTAAATGCAGAGGATACATTGATGTGTTCAACAGTTGGATCCCAACATCGAGTATAGAACCGTACGTCAAAGGGACTCTTGTTTAACAAAAAGCTGCTGCCAGAATTTATTGTTAATAATCAGTACGAAAAGATATTCTTTACCAAACATTTTTAACATAAGGAGACCACACCTTAGTTAACAAGAGTCCTGTCAGCGTAAATTATTGGTAATTGTTTTATAAATATGTTCATAATTAACAAGCACGTTTTTACACTTAACGGGTTTGCAAAGTGAGATAAGATAATTTCTCCTATCAACAGATAACTCTGTCATCAACAAAAATATTTTTGCAAAAATAAAATCAAGCTTAATATTTTTTGTCTCCCTGGAATCTTTATGTTCATGAAATGTATAAGTCTTGCGTAAAAACTTTTCATTTCATATTCTGTTAAGTTAAACTTTTTTTTTTTAAATGATATTTTTACGTTATAACGTCCAGTTGTTGGTGGAGCGTAATGTTTTTTGTCAATGACAACATTATTGTATTCTTCTGGAACAACTTCACCATTATCTGGTATGTATTGTTCGGTAATGCAGACTTGATGATCAGGTTGTTCTTGTTGTTGAATTATTGGCTTAATCTCAGGCGTAACTATCGGTGCAGGTTGAGCGTATAATCTTTGCAACATTGAGAACATTTATTTAAAATAATTTTATTTAAATAAGAATTTTTTGTGTAACAACAAATAATAAATGGATAACGTAAAATATATCGTCAGGTGTAAGATTATTGATAAGGTTGATCTCTACGACGAAATTAAAAAAATGTTTTGAAGATGAAAATCGCAAAATCATGTGTGATTTTAAAATCCTATACGGTAGTGATGATCAGGTTTTGTTAACAAAACAACAACGATATTTATTTTTGCAACATGGGGAGATTGCTGTTTGTTATGATAAAGATACGTTAATGAACTTTGCACACAGTTGTCTTAAACGTGAGGTATTGCAAAAGATAATTTCGTGTGAATATAATAATATAAGATGAACAAAGATATTTGCTATGACGAAATAAACAAGTTTGTAAAAAAAGTTTTAAAAAATAAGATCAGACAGCGTACAGAGGATTGGTATAAATTATGGCGTCAACTGTTGGAGGTACAGAAATTGCGACAATATTGGGAGTAAATCCTTATAAAACCTTGAGAGAGATTGCAAAAGAGAAATACAGGATGAGAAAAGGTGAACATGTTAAGTTTGAGGGATCACTCGCGTGTTATTGGGGAAAATTATTTGAGCCAATAATTGTTAAATACATTGAAAATGATTTTGGTGAACGTGTATTCGGGAATAATATTTGTGTAGCAACAGATTTCGGGATCAGATATTCACCAGATGGTTATGTTGTTGGCAGATTCAGAGATGATAAAATTCTTTGCGTAAATGAAAATGAAAATGAAAATGATATTTATAAGATCATGTTGGTTGAGCTGAAATGTCCGATGCTAAGGAGACCAAAAGATAATGTGCCTGATTACTATTTACCACAGGTGTTGTGTGCTTTGGAGGTAAGTGAGATTACTGGACAGGGTTTGTTTGTTGAAGCGGTGTTCAGACGTTGTAGCGTTATAGATTTTGATTTCACGAGTGATTGTAACAAAAGTTTACATTTTGACAAAAAAATTTACGAAAATAAAGCGCCATTAGCAATTGGTGTAATTGGTGTATTTGGTAATAAGAGCAATAATGAAATTATTGATTTTGGGAATTGTGATGAAGAAGATTTTGAAAAATTTATGAGAGATGTTGATGATAAAAAGTTGTAAATTGTGAATATATCGTGTTTGATGAAAATGATGTTGAGAAAAATATTGTCGGGAAAATACAACAAAATAAGAAAAAAAAATTATTTAGATTGTTCTGTTATAAATTATTTGACGTTAAGTATATCGTTGTTGATAAAGAAAAGGATTATCATCAGGTTTTGGTTAACGCTGTTGGGATTTTGGAAAACGAGATTAAAAAGTTGGGTTAATTGTCACAATAATTGAACATTATGGGTATTTGGAATCTTTTTGAAAATGCTGATTTTGTTTGTTGTTAGCAACAAATTTTACATTTTGTGGATGAATATCCTAATATTTTGCCACTGCATTTATTGATGGAAAGATTATGTCATGGTCATTATAATTATTAAATGATGAAACAGACCGTGAAGCTCTAAAATTGGTTCCATTACCACCTTTTCCGCGAAGAGAGTTTTCCTGTTGAGTAATCATTTCTAAATTTTAAAGATTATTATTAATTTTATTTCCGTCATTGTGGTCTATAACCATTGCTAATGGTATTATACCACCAAAACACTCATAAATAAAGCAGCGGTGGCTTTTGTATTTTGCTTTTAAATTTTTTTGTTTGTTAGAAACACCGATTGTGATGTATCCATGCATGTTAACAGAACCAACAATATTTTTTGTTTTAATATTTCGTATTATACCTTTCTCGGAAGCCTCATAAGCGTCATATATTGGATGAGATTTAAATTCATCATCTAAAAATAAATTATAAATATTGTTATCATTAACGCAGCCGTTTTTGTGCTTAACCCGTTTGCCTTCAGGAATCGGGCCATTGAAAATTTCCCAAATAAAATTTTTTACGAAAATTTTTGTAATCGCATGACCGTCTTTTTCATCGAATGAAATAAGTTTACCAAATTCTGTTTGCTTTCCTGGTATTACCGTTTTAAATGTTAGATTTAGTACCATTGACAATTTGTTGGCAGCATTGTTAGTGTAAAGAGGATGAGTGATAAACTCATCATCAGTAAATGTAATCATCTGTTCATTACATATCATTTTTTGAGCCATGTTTATATATATTTTCCGTCTTTAAATGCTTGTTCAAAATCATGTGATTAAGCATATGATTAAAATTTTTCAATTGAATAAATAATATGCCTATTATTATAAGAATGAATAAATCAATGACCACACCTGTTAAGCAACAAGTTGTCAAAGAGCAAAAAACAGCATTCTTAGGTTTTGACAAGCAGTTTACTGTTGATAATGAAAATGTATTGAAAAATCTTGACGCAAAAAAGTTATACAGGTTGATTAAGCCTAGTGTACAGTTAGAATTGCAAAGACATAATGCAATAAAGATAAATTTCTTTTTTGAGGCATTGTTGGAGAAATTGTATCATGAGGGAAATGAAAATGCATTTGCAGATCCATTTATTTCGTCTGGTTTTTATCGTTTGATGCTTGGTGATGAAATAAACAAATTGGCTGATGTTGTTTTTGATAAAATAAATGAACAGATTGATCTGTATCAAACACAGGGATCGGGTTGGCGATTTATCGGAATAAAAAAGATAGAGTTTTATACAGCGAAATATACACCGCTACGGGGTAATTTGTATTGTCCGATGCCTGATAGAATCAAAAACAGCAAGTGCGTTATTAACCTTAAAAATAACGACAATGAGTGCTTTCGTTGGGCCGTGCTTTCAGCGTTACATCCAGCTGATAAACATGTTGACAGATTATCAAATTATCGAGTATTTTCATCAGAATTAAAATTTGATGGAATAAGGTTTCCTGCTGAGGAAAGACAGATTCCCAAATTTGAAAAATTAAATAATATGACAATAAACGTATTTGGTTTAGATGAAAAAGAAAATGTTTATCCGAGGCTAATTAGCAAAGATGCGGACCAAAACACAATAAATCTGTTGATTTATAAAGATCATTATTTGCTGGATCAAAAATTTCAACGGTTTGGTTGCAAAACAATATAATAAAACAAAAAGTAAAATGTTCTTTTGTTACCGGTGTCTACACGGTTGCATGAAAAAAGGAATATTAGACAGTCAAAAAAAGATTGTAAAACTGTTCAGGTAATACACATGCCAAAATTAGGGAATAACGAACTAAGATTTACTAACACCAATAAACAGCATCAAATACCTTTTGTGATTTATGGTGATTTTGAAGCGTTATTGCAAAATGTTGTTACCGTAATTGGTGATCCAAATAAGTCGTCAACAACAAAAACACAAAACCATATTCCATGCTCAGTTGCGTATAGGTTGTTTGCTCTGTGGATAATAGTTTATCAGAAGATATTAAACTTTATCGTGGTGAAAATCCTGCAAAATTTCTGATACAAACTATGTTTACAGAAGCAAACAAAATTATGGAAAGATATAAAAATCCAAAAGCAATGTTAAAATTAAGTGATGAGGAAAAATATAATTTTGAACATGATGAAAATTGTAGTATTTGTAAAGAAAAACTTGGTGATGATAGAGTTAGGGACCATTGTCACATAACAGGCAGGTATAGAGGTGCTGCGCATTATGGCTGCAATCTGAATTATAAGGTTCCTGAATTTGTGCCAATTATTTTTCATAATTTACGAGGATATGACGCACATATTATTGTTCAGGCTTTTGGTGATTTTAAAGGTAGGATGAAATGTATTCCGAATAATTTTGAACGATATATGAGCGTGACAATAGGTAAATTACGATTTATTGTCAGCTTTCAATTTATGTTAGCGTCACTGGAGGAGATTGTTAAGGGTTGTACAAATTTTTATAATTTGGAACAATATTTTGGGGATAAAAGTGATATGTTAAAACAAAAAGGTATTTACCCTTATGAATACATGACAAATTGGGATAAATTTGATGAAAGTAAGCTGCCTGAAAAAAGTTCGTTTTATTCATCTTTGACGTTAAGTGACATTAGTGATGAAGAATATGATTGGGCTTTAAAAGTCTCGAATGAAATGGGATGTAAAAATCTTGGTGACTATCATGATTTATACCTGAAGACAGATGTTTTGTTGTTAGCTGACGTGTTTGAATAATTTAGAAATACTTCTTTGAAATATTATTGTTTGGACCCAGCTTGGTACTTTACATTACCAGGACTGAGTTGGGATGCTGCGTTAAAGATCAGTAAGATAAAATTAGAATTATTTACCGATCCTAATTTGTTCTTATTTGTCGAACGAGGTATCAGAGGTGGAATAAGTGTCGTTACCAAAGCATGCAGTTGCAAATAATAAGTACATGAGTAATTATGATAAAGATAAACCTAATAATTACATAATTTATCTAGATCCTAATAATCTTTATGGTTATGCAATGAGCCAGCCATTACCTTATGGAGGTTTTCGTTGGATAGATCTTGATACGTTTTTGAAGGAAACAGATAAAAAAGTTCCAGATGATGTAGGATATTTTGTTGAATGCGACATTGAATATCCTGGAGAGTTACATGTTTTGCATAACGATTATCTATTCTGTGCTGAAAATATGTTAATTACAGATGATATGTTGAGCGAAGAGCAAATAAAAATGAAAAAGGAATACGGGATTGTAAATGGAAAAATTGAAAAATTGGTACCAAATTTGAAAAATAAGGAAAAATATATTATTCATCATAAGATGTTAAAAATGGTGATAGATAATGGATTGGTGTTAACCAAAGTTCATCGTGTTTTGAAATTTAAACAAAAACCATGGTTAAAGTATTATATTGATTTCAATACGAATAAGAGAGCAAGTGCGACAACTGAGTTTGAAAAAAACTTTTTTAAGTTAATGAACAATAGCGTTTTTGGTAAGACGATGGAGAATATCAGAAAGAGAGTCAATATTGAGATTGTAAATGATATTGAAAGACGAAACAAGTTGGTATCGGATGAGAGGTTTGTAAATATGAAGATATTTAAGGAAAATTTAGTCGCGATACAAAAAGGGAGAAAAAAATTGGTGCTTGACAAACCTGTATATTGTGGATTAGCGATATTGGAAATAAGTAAGATGTTGATGTATCAATTTCATTATAATTATATCCAAAATAATATCCTGAGAGCAAGTTGTTGTTTACTGATACAGACAGCTTGTGTTACGAAATTGAAACAGAAGATTTGTACAGAGATATTTACAATGACAGGAGTTTATTTGATTTATCAGATTATCCTGTAGACAGTGGTTTTAATTGCAATGATAACAAGAAGGTCATTGGTAAATTTAAAGATGAAACGAACTTTGTACCGATAATTGAGTTTATTGGATTAAGGAGTAAGATGTACGCTATAAAGTTGGATGATGGTGAAATAAAGAAGAGGGCAAAGGGAATTAAGAAAAATGTGGTAAAAAAATAGTCAGGTTTGAGGATTATAAAGATGCGCTAAATGGTGAACGGAAAAAGGTTGAAATGACAGTGTTAAGGAGTCATGGTCATAACATTGAGACTGATGTTGTAAACAAAAGTGGGCTGTGTAATTTTGACGATAAAAGGTATTGTGTTCATGGTGTAAATACATTTGCAAATGGTTATGATCCTGATAAGTTAAGTGTTGTTGATGTTGATAAAATGCTGGAGGAGATGGGGTTAATATAAATTTTGTGTGAATAATATTAATAATAAGGATTAGGTTTTACCAACAATTGTAATCAAGAACTTCTTTGGCATGACGAGGAATGTGAGAATATTTGTAGATTAATTCTTTAATCTCTGGCAACATTACCTCACCGTCCTGGTGGTCATTCCAGTCGTTAAGGAAAGGGTCGTCTTCGTAAAAGAATTTTAGGGTAATATTAAGCTTTTTGGATTTTATTGTTTTAGAATAAGATTGACAAGAAGAACGAAGAGCTGATGGAGATAGACCGACACATGCTGCTGCAAATGATACTGATGCATAGGTCCTGGACCAAATGTTGTTGATGTCAAATACAATAACGGGCTTTGCAGGTGATTTGATGTAAGTTTTTTTATTCATTTTATTTAAAAAGGTTATATCTGATAGAGAAATTTTGAAGTAGTGATATAGTACGGTGTTCTGGATCATTCATCTGTTTTCTCGTGTGATGTTTTGTAATGAAGAGAAGGGAGCGAGCAAGCGAGCGCGTAAGTGCGAGCTTGAGAAGCAACCGGATCAAAAAAGAGAAAAAAAACTCACACGAGAAAACAGATGAATGGGCCAGAACCCGTACTATATCACTACTTCTGTCACGTTAGCCAGCATGTATAGATGTTGTTTCCAGCTGGTACTACGTGGAGTTGTGACTAGAGATTATTTTGATGTTTAATAATTTTTTTCAACACAAAAGTTTCACCAGCATTTATTTATTTATTTAAATTTTTTTTTTTTTTAAAGGCTAAAATAATAAAAGTTAAAAGACTATTTTTGTCTCTTTTCCTTACCTACTAAGTTTTAATGAATATTTCTAAATAGAGACAATTAAATTTCGTTTTGAATTAGCAGATTTATTACCTAAGGGAGGTGCGCATCCCCAAATGCTAAATGGATGTGCACCTCTTAAGGGTACTGAAAAATGGTATAAGTAGACCGATATAAAATAACATATTGCACAATATATTACTGAACAAACAAAAATAATCTATAAAAGAAATAAACAAACATAGATATATTCTCCGAACATGCAATCATAATACATATACAAATATAAAAGAAACAAATAAAAAGGATTTAACATAACCAATAAATACAAGCGATTTCAAGCTATAAAGATGTTCAACGTGTATGTTTTTTTTTTAGTCATAGTCAATTAATAAAATGTATTTTATGTTATTGTCTTGCTATTGTTTTTCATTTAGTTTAATGATTAAAAAGATGACATTAAGTTAAATAAGTAGGAAAACATATACAACATATTTAATCAGAGGAAACTATAAATGAAACAAGAGTCCCTCGAAGGGATTGTAGCTCTACTGTGCAAATAAAATTTCCATGAATTCAAAATAAGATCATGTCTTCCTTTAAACTGTTGAGCGTTGAAACCATCTCTGATATTCTTCAGCAATAAGATTTTTAACTTAGCTGCTGTGGTACACATATTGGATGTCGGCTTGACACTATTTTCATATAGGATAAAGTGGACATCATTAGAAGTCTTTTGGTGAAAACCCCATGTCGTAATGATCATCCATTCAGGGCGAGTAGTGACAACGAGATTTTTAATACAGTCGTCATGGCATTCATATTGGATGTACGACTGGCACCATTTTCATTTAGAACAAAACTAGGTATCATAAGAAGTATATTGGTGAAAACCCCATGTTGATATCGCCATCCATTTGGAGACGAATAGAGATAACAATATTTTCAAGATATGATTTTCCATTCAGGAGTAGCAATAAAAAGATTTTCAAGATGGCTGCTGTGGCGTTCATACTGAACGTCAGATCAGCACCAGTTTCATTTAAGAACAACTGGACATCATAAGAAGTCTTTCGGTGAAAACGTCAATATTACATTCTGTTCAAGTAGACTTGTCATAACAAGATTTTCAAGATGGCTGCCATGGCGGCCATATTTGATGTCAGATTGACATCATTTTCATCTATTTCGAATTAATCTTCGTTTGCCTAAATTCAACACAACTCTGTACAAAACATCGTTTATATATACTACAGCAGTATTGTAGAATATCATTCCCAATGATATTAAACAAACACCAACACTCTCTTCTTTTAAAAGATCGCTTCACAAATTTCTTCTATCTGATTATGTCATAGCTCATAGCTCAGAGTGGGATACCCAACTTGGATACACCTACTACTTTCCCATTTCCCAAACTTACATTTATATCTTACGTTTTTTTTAAACTCTAATGGGTATGTGTGTGTATATATATATATATATATATATATATATATATATATATATATATATATATATATATATATATATATGAGTTTTGTATTGTACATATACGTTGGATTTATGGTTTTGATTTTCTATTATCTGAGGACTCCATGTAAGATTGTTTGATTCTGAATCAAATGTATTATGCTTAGAAAAAAGTTATTATTATTATTATTATTATTATTATTATTATTATTATTATTATTATTATTATTATTATTATTATTTGATTTAATCAGTAGTATTCTAAGTTTTTACAATTAACATGTGTGTTTTAATCAAATAAAGGATTAATTCATATTTTGTGAATCTATTAAAATGTTGTAGAAACGTTAGATGTTACCCGACATGCTGTACCTTGTGGAGCATTAAAAATGAATAATTACATTAGATTTTGTGGATCAAAAATGTAAGAAAAGAACGTTCGAGTTCGTTTCTTACATTTATGATCCACAAAATAAGATCTCTAAAACTCAACATTTATCTTCTGTTACATATTAAATAAGTTTGCTTACCCTCGTATTGTAGTGTTCACTGTAAAAGTGTATGCAGCGTGCTCATTTTTCCCTGTACTAATATTATCTTTGATTTATAGTCTATCTCTCTCTCTCTCTCTCTCTCTCTCTCTCTCTCTCTCTCTCTCTCTCTCTCTCTCTCTCTGTTCAGTTATTATGCAAGCGGTGTTCACTGATTCGTTTTCGCAATATAACTGGCAGAGTAAACCTTTATGGCATCCATTTAAAGCAAATATGAACAATTTCACAATTCAGTCTAAGTTGCAAGACAACACCTGGTTCTTCATCATTCTACTCACTCTACTTTCCCAATTCCATCCTATATATTTCTCCAAGCGGAACACAGAGCAACATTCCAGTCACACTAGAATTCCTAGGGGTGATTGTGTCATTATAGACCATTACCCATTACACACACCAAGGCTTGACAGCACTTGTCGAGTGAAAAGCTACCGGGGTCAAGGGTTTTGTTTCCGCGTCAATCAAAACATAAGCTGTGACCTTCTCACACACTGACGTTGCATGTGCACTTCAGCAACATTACTTGTACAACCATAATGAACTGCATCTCAAGCCGGTTCCTTTCAGAAATATTTCACAATGAAAGGCGTAGCCAAAAAAAAAAACATTTCTAAATTTAAATGTGAACTACTGTGCTCGGTACGGAAGCATGTTATCCAGGTCTGACTTCTGACGCCGATGTAATGGGAATTAGGAGCCTTATAAAGGGATACGCAATGGCAGCTGATTCATGCTAGCTTGGACACGATTTAAACCAGTTACCCACTGGTTGTGAGTCTAGGCTAATGACTAAGCCACCACATTGAATTGGAAATATTGCTGCAAATATACTACTTTTAAAGATTCATCAACGTACAAAGTTTCATCACTGAAGGGTTGAAACAGGTTTGGTTAGTCTCAATGTAATAAGGTTAACGATACAGAGGATATAGAAAATAAATAGCTGAAATTGCTAACATTACTCAAGAGTGAAAATTAGGTCACAGTGACTTAGCTTGGTATAGTTAAGTTACTCTCGATGAGATTAATTCACATATCAATTTTTATGAGTACATGTAAAATAGCGTCCAAGACACTGATGTTGAGGGTGTAGCGAACGAATAACCGAAAACAAATAACTCAAGTGTGAAAATGAGGTTACCGCGACCTAGTTTTGGTATGACTGAGCTACTCTCATTTAGATGCATCCACATACTAATTTTCATTAGTGTAGGTGAAATAAAGGCCAATCTATTTAAGGGCGTGCAAAATGTATATTTGAAAATACAAAAGTTACTCAAGCATGCAAATTAGACATTGTGACATAGTTTTGTATTGTTGAGTTACTCTTTTTGAGATGCATCCACACACTCATTTTCATGATTGTAGGTGAACTAGGGTCCAGGAAAATGAGGGCGAAACAAACGAATGGTTAAAAAAGGTCACATAAACGTGAAAATTAGGTCACAGTGACCTTGTTTTGGTAAGTTTGATTTACTCTTTTTGAGATGGATCCACCTACAAATTTTCACGAGTGTAGGCAAAATAGGGTCCAAGATATTTAGGGTGCAACGAACAAATGGCTAAAAATTCTAAAGTCAATTGAGCGCGAAAATTAGATCAAAGTGATTAGTTTAATTTTCTCTTGTTGAAATGTATATTATATCAATTTTCATGAGCGTAGGTGAAATAATGTCCTAGGCATTGAGTGTGATAGTGAGTGTGTAACGATTGAATGACTGAAAATAAATAAGACACTTAAGCTTGAAAATTAGGTCACAATGACGTAGATTTTGTATCTTTGACTTCCTCTTCCTGAGATCCATCGACATACTAATTTTCAGGAGTGTAGGTGAAATAGATTCCAAGATAATGAGTGGAAAATGAACTAACGAACAAAGGAACACACAAACGAACGGGCAAAATGCTATATTCCCTCCCAGCTTCGTTTGCTACGTTATATTAGAGTGTGAAATCATTTCTGTCAAGCGGATATATATATATATATATATATATATATATATATATATATATATATATATATATATATATATATATATATATATATATATATATATATAAGGGGAAACTACTCTCATTGCAGTATTGCTGTAGATCTTGTGCAGTTATTTCCTTACACATAAGCAGACTCCATGTGATGTGGCAAGATTGAACATAACCGATATGTCTAGGGGGAGTCAAATGAGAAGTAGGAGGAAGAGATTATTCAGGTATTCTAAGTGCATGAAATGTCTATCATAGGGCCAGGTACAGGGATTTGGGCAGACTTGCTAGCATTGAATCTGATTGACAGAAAATGTTTGACTTAAAAGATGAAAAGAGCGTGAAGGCCGGGACATTTTAATTCAGCATGCGAACAGTGTATACACATGAAGTTACGGACTTTATACGGTAGCTACCGACTGACTGACGTATTAAGAAAATATCTTAATCTAAAATATTCTATACCAATGTAGCGTAGGATTTTATTGTTAATATATATTTAAAAATTAAGGATTGTTGATTCACATGACTCCGTGATCTACGGATCAATATAAAACCAACTTACACATATTCACTTTAGCAGAGTTAAGTCGTATCTATCTTTCTTCTTCCCCTCTCTCCCTATCATGCAAACACAAACATTTCAAACCTCCATTTGGATGTTGTTGCTGTTGCTGTCGTCAGTGTATTTATTGTTGTTCCTTTGAACCAAGTGCACAACATTCCTGACTTCAATTTATATAAAACAAACAGAGATGCATATTTGTAGAACAAACACAACCTGATAAATATATGCTTGCATCCGACGGAACACTGTCCGATGTAACTATTAATCGCAAGTGTAAGTAATGTACATATATATTGGATGTATTTGTACTTTCTGCCCATAGTTTTTACTTATAATCTCTAAATATGTTTCTACAAAGATATGTATATATTTTATATGTATGTAAAATTTGTTGCCCCGATTGCTGCTTCACCTTCCTGACCCTAGTGGCTGTTGGATGTTGTGATTGAAGAGGGTACTTGGGTCAGACAGGCTCTGCATGACTGAGAGAAGCACATAAATATGCAGCTTTGCTGCAGATGCCCATAATACATATATATATATATATATATATATATATATATATATATATATATATATATATATATATATATATATATATATATATATATATATGCAGGACTAGAAAATGTAACATAATTTCTTTGTAGCCAGAAAGCCAGAAGGACTAGAAGACAGAAATTTGTACTACTACTGCTGAATCTTCACTAGTCCTTCCCACAAATGCTGACTGGCAACAACTTAAACTTTACTATCCCATCAGACTGTTGAAATTATCAAACTACTGGTCCGAAAGGAAATTTACTAGCCTCGGGATAGCGAACCACTGCTAATGTTGAGCCCTGTATATATATATATATATATATATATATATATATATATATATATATATATATATATATATATATATATAGAGAGAGAGAGAGAGAGAGAGAGATAGTTACGACTCAAGGTCTTAAAAAATATGTAACAGAAAGAAAATGAAACCAACAATGTAAGTAATATCAACAAGCAATTTATTTCCCTATAACACAAAGTGAAATTCAAAAGATACTTACAATATTGTAAATCAGATTCCAACTAATCCTAAATGTCCTAATCACAAGTCCAAAAATATAGAATGTTCCGAATGAGTTCCAATAGTCTTGAATGTCCTGATATAACACAATGATACAACCCAGAATGTCTTTGAATAAGTTCTCAAAAGTCAGAAGTAATGTATTAATTCAAAAGTCAATGAGCACTATAGTAATTCTAATGAATATTATAAATAAATAATTCCTCTCGAATCATATATGATTTCAACAATACAATGTAAAAATCTCATCTCAATGGATTCCGACAGACTGAGCTTAAACAGGAATTAATTATTTGTTTACCAAATCTCTATTTATACACATTTTCATTTGACCTATATCAACAGGATGTGAAACAATAAAATGGGGGGGGGGGGGGGGGGGGGAACAGTCTAACTGTCAACATGACTGGCCATGAATTGAAATGTTAGTCAACATTCTGTTTACTAGTGACCATAATCTAAAGTGTAACTTACCTCCATTGACAGATGTAAACACACATTATAAATTAAATATTCATTATATATATATATATATATATATATATATATATATATATATATATATATATATATATATATATATATATATTAGCAATACAAATCTAATCCTGTTCTGAGTTACTTTCATTTCATGATGTAATTATTTGCAGCTTTAGCTACAGGGAATAACCCTGCGTTGAATATATTTTCTAAAAGGTCCTTTAATAATTAATTTATGTCTTCTAATTCTAGCGTAGAGTTTCTGTATTTAATATTGTCTTTAGATGCTTGGATACTTCCCACTCTGTATCATCTTAAAGGATGGGTATTAAAAGGTGTGCATCAGAGACGCACAACAATATTTATTTATGTCTTCTAATTCTAGCGTAGAATTTCTGTATTTAATATTGTCTTTAGACGCTTGGATACTTCCCACCCTGTATCATCTTAAAGGATGGGTATTAAAAGGTGTGCATCAGAGACGCACAACAATATTTATCGTCTGCTTCGGCGAGTCCCGCTTTAAGGTGTTTTGCTTAGTGGCTTTAGTTCGGCAGTGAGAATGAAGTGTCTTGCCTAAGAACACCAAAAAGTAGTCAACTCAGCCCAGTCTGAGAATCCAACCCGGTAGCCCTATGTAGGAGTCCAGCACGCTAACTACTGAGCTACTGCGCCTCTAACGGAGGAGTAAGAAGGCAATAGTTGTTAGTTTTTCTGACTTAATTTGAACATTGTTTTGTAGTACGCTATGATATCCTTCATTATATTTTCAATGGAGAAAAAAATCGTAAGCAATGGTAATTTAATTTTTTTTTTTTTAAATGGCATCAGTAAATAACGTCTGAATCAACTGTATAGCATATTCTGAAACAAATTTTTCTCAGTTTAACAAAACAAAGAGAGAATTAACATCTTTTAAAGAAATTATTAAACATTATTTTAGCATTATTGTTTGCAGTGCTCAGTAGAACCAGCAACTTGTTTTATGAGCGGATATGTATAAGGGAAGTAACTCTTCAAGCTATTGTTCAATCGGAACATCATTTAAACTTTTCGATTGTTTGTTGTTCTTTGTTTTTAGAAAAGTCAGACGATGGTCCAATTGTCGACTGTTTCCTCTCAGATGTATTCGCCATGAATTTAAGAGGAGAAAAACAACAACAACGACGATGATGATGATATTGGTGGTGATGATAAATTATTTTACTATGAATGTATCTATGTAGCTATGCAGACAGGTAAGAAGGTAATCAGGCGGATAGATAGGTAAGGAGAAAGTGAGGGAGATAAGGAATAAGCAAGATAAATATATTAGAGGATAGAGAGAGAAGGGATGGGGAAGCGGAGGGGGTTGAGCTAGAGGTAAGGGAGAAAGTGGACGTAATGTAAGACGGATGGAAGGAAACAGACAAATGGACGTGTTGCGTGCTGTGTGCTTATTCACAGATGTAGACGTGTAAATTAGAAAAATAGAGTGTAATGTAATCACCAGGTCCTGTGAAATCGCATGAGATCCATTTGGTAGAGATGCGTTTACGTCATGCACAATATTCTTAATGAGAGGAACTCTTATATTCTATTTATTTTTTTCTTCATTTAAATCAAATTATGACATCTGTATAATTTTGTTTAGATTGGATAGCAATTAAAATGATAGATTTGAAAAGTAATTATTATCCTATTTCGCGATTTCTTTGTTGAATTGCTGTGTTCGGACATAAGGGAAATAACTCCAAAAGGAATAACTTGGGAAGAAAACAGTATTATTCAAAATAGTTGATTATCCGAAATAGGGTCATATTCAAGGAACCAGTTACACACACCCATACTGGACATGTTTTGAAAGCTTACCATGCTTACTCGATGGTAACATATGATGTGGTGGTGGTAAGTGGCGTTGTAACCATGGAAATGGCGTTCTTGCAGTCTTCACACTTTTGGCTAGAATTTCTTGAAAAGACGCAACACGTGTAACTTATTGGTATGTCTTACAAGCAATTATTGTCTTCGCAAAGATAATTCTTGATTAATTTATTATTATTATTATCATTATTATTATTATTATTAGTATTAGTATTATTATTATTATTATTAAAATTTCTTTTTTTAATTCCTTTTTGACGCGAGGAAGCTTATACATTATTTTCCTCTTCTTTTGTAATTTTAGGATGAACTCTTCCTTGTGGTGAAACAGTAGCAATTGTTTACACATTCTTTAAAGTTCTACGACAAATTAAAATCAGAAATAGCTATCGGTCTTGTAAATTTCGCACGAAGTTGTCCAGTTTCTATTGACAGGAGGAAAGTTGTCAATCCATATGCTGAATACTGTTATTAGGTGTCTAAACTTCATACTAACAAAACAAATAAAGTGTTTAAAAAATGGTTTTGCAGTTTACTCTGGTAATTTAAAATTGGAAACTTGAAACGAATCCATATTTGAAATTTGTTTGTTCTATACAGAGCCCAATAGTTTTAAGCAGCGTGAACAAAATGTGATCATTCTAGTTTACATAGGGTGTAATTGTTTGATCGCGTTTCCATGGTAACGACATCACTTGCCAACACCACCTCATACCTAATCTTCAAGTAGACATAATAAGCTTTCCCAAAATGTATGATATAGCTGTGTGTAACGTCGTACATTCAGTGGACTCGAGAGGGAGTGTCTCCCGCTCACCTGTGTGTAACGTGGGTACATTAGGTCGACTCGAGAGGGAGTATCCTCTCCCGCTCGCCTAAAATATATACAAAACGCTAGAAATGTGTTATTGGAACACAGATGCTCCACTACCATGCATGAAAACTGACTGAAGCGCAAAATCTAACCAAGGCGTGACGTACGAACATACGGACAAGGATAACGCTATTTGCCCTACTATTGCCGTGTTGGAGCGTGATAAAATATAAGGATACGTTACAAGTATACAATTATGAGACCATTCTTGTTCAATATTTCAAGACTAATTAAGAGGTATATCGCTGTGTACAAAAGCACGTGGATACTTATTCATGCACTAGTGAGAATAAAGAATCTGTAGCTATATTAAATTCAAAGACTTTGTTTAAAATATTGAATTATGATACTGGTTCTGATCAAATAGAACATAAAAGTAATTGATAACCAGAATCTACCTTAAAAAGGAGAGACAGACAGACAGACAGAGAGACAGACATACAGAGAATTTTAATATAGCGTGTCTCCGTGCATTTTGCATTTCCCCATTTGCCTCGTTCCCTCTGCACCCTACACTTCATGCCTGTCCCATCCCCGATAGTCCAGGAGTGTTGGGGTGTGGTATGGTAGAAACCCTGACTAAAATCCACAGACTAGACCAGACAAAACCAGAGCCTATCCACCGAACAGAGCAGGGGCCGTTTAAACTAGAAGGAAACAACAAGATAAGATAAGAGCTTTCTTGTTTTGTTTTCTACACCAATCTTTAACTGTTGAAATTTATTTTCAAGTCTCCTGAATAAAAACATATATACTTTATTACCACTAGGCTACTCTAATAAGTCCCGTTCTGACTGACATGCAGCTAACAATTATATTCCAATACGTTATGTCTACCTGTATCAACGTTTTATGAGTGTAAGATTGTTCAGTAAGGTCAGGAGACCAAGTTTGGCATTAATCGATTATTGATATAGCTAATGCTTCTTTTCCTATTTAGTTGCGAGGTTAGTTGAGATTTATCCCCAAGATTTATTCCTACAACAGAGTGGAGAGGCAAGATTATCAAAATTTGTCCTTTAAACGATATGGACTCCATTATTTGATTAAGTTAGCTATAATGCCTTATCTGTTCGGGTAAAAGTGCGACCTTTTAACAAATGCTGCATAAAGTGCATGCAAACATAGTGTGTGTTATTTGCAAGAAAATGGATGGTATGCAAATACAATATATAGTATCTGCAAGAAAATGGACTAAAAAGAGTTTCCTATAAATCTCCATATACCCTTTCTTAAATTGCTAGATCATATATTATACAAAGTTGTAGCATTTTTAAGTTTCTATTTGTATTTCAAATTTTAACTCGGTATCTCAGTGGGTATTGCACGTATGCCAATTTCCAGCCACCTTTCACAGCTTTTATTTGCGAGATTCCAACAAGGGGAATATAGAAAATTTCCTTGCAAAGCCCCTAGAAACGTCATCATCGGAATTGAATGAGTCAAAATAGTCAATACAAGATGACGAATAAGATTGATTAAAGTTTGAGAGAGAGAGAGAGAGAGAGAGAGAGAGAATAAAGGGAGAGAGAGAGAGAGAGAGAGAGAGAGGATAAGATACCGGAAACATACGGAAGGTAATATCTTCCCACCTCTCCTGCCACAAACCCTGGATATTAACTTTCAATTTGGTCCGTGACGTACAAGATACTACACAATGACCGTCAGTAGGATAGGGGGACAGACGGGCCGGTATCGGAACAATGGATATTAATATTAGGCCGCCATTGTGATCGTGCATCGATATGGGGACAGATGGGCCGTTAATGAGACAATAGGAGATTAACATTAGGACGCCATTTTGAAAAAATATAGGGCCAACGGGAAATGTAATGTGCAAACTACACTTACTAACTAACTATCCTTTTGACTGACCATCACTCACTCACCTACAAACCAACATCCATACTTACCAACCAATACAGGATACGATGTAAAAGAAGGAGGATAAAATAGAAGTGTAATCCCTTATAATCAAAACTAAAACTTTCCCTACTACCCCTATCCCCCTATAACTTCCATATCATCCCTTTATAAACAAAACTAACACCCACACTCCTCTAATAATCAATATAAACCTAGCAATGAAGTGTAAGGAGAGAACACTCACACACACATTATATCAACAAACATACTATCACACACCAGGCTAGGAAAGCTAACACACTATACACACAAACATACTATCATACTATCAAACACAAGACAAAAGAGTGGAGTGGGGGGTTAAATTTTAGTTGTGAAAGACATACCCAAACATAAAACGCACAATATTGTGACCATGATTGACAATATATCTTGTGTGTTTGAGAGAACTATGTGACCCTAAAAAGGGTCGTTGATTTTAGGCCTGAGAAGACCTGGGTTTTCTTTTTCTGTTGGTCACACGTGCCTTTAGTGGCCATATCTCCCAAACCGGGCTCTGTTCTCCCTTTCTCTTAGCCTCTCCTGAACTTTGATCCTATTTTCATTGAGGTGACACTTCTTTGTTCCTTCATTATTCTTTCCTTCTCACTATTATCTTCATCCCAAGCTCTCTTGATTTATATCTACTCCTCCATCACATCTCTAATGAATCCTTGAGCTGTTCTAATCATTTATGTTTGATCACCTGGACCAGGAGATGCTCCACCATCCTCAATAAGCTCATGGCCTCGGCTAACTTGCTAATATTCTGCCATCTTGAAGAATCGACGACGAATGCCACGAGACAAACGCGCCTCTATGTATAGTCTGCGGGAGAAAAGAAACTGATTCGGAGATTCCACCAATCAAAACGCGTGTGACATATTTCAGTCATGGTGTGTTTTATATCACCCAATCAGAATGTAGGAGAGGGTATGACGTCATTTTAGATCAGAACTCTGGTGGACATGTTACGTGACTTTCAAGAGTCAAGGAGCAATCTGACATTTTTTCACACAAACCTATTATCACTCACACTGATAGACTATCACACAAGATCACAAAAGATGAAGAGTAGCGGGTAGGGGGTTTAAGTTTTAGTTATTGTGGAAGACAAAGACATACACACATAAAAACATCGATTTTTGGCAATAATTGAGGAGTATGTTTCTGTTTTTGAGAGATCTGGATGGCCCTGAAAAGGCCGTTTCGTTTCTTTCTTTTCTTTCAGCCACACTCTCCATTAGTGGCCGGGCTCCACAGGCTAAACATATTCGTCTCCATCCATCGCCACCCCAAGGATTGATGGAGACAGAAAGCTTAAAATTAGGCGAATCTGCCTCCAACTTCAGTTCTCCACTTGAGGGACTAAATATTGTTCTGGCTGATGATAACTTTTTTGTTGTTGCTGAAATTCCATTTCAAGCTACATAACCCAGTCTTCTTGCTAAACCCTTTCCCGCTGCTGGGATCGTCGCCGCTGCTGTTACTGCTGCTCTTCTTCGTTTTGTCTTTTCCCTCCACCAACTCCTTCGTCTCTCTCTTTTTTTTTTTTTTCTATCATCCTATATCAGCTCTTTAGCCATCTTGTAGAAAATCAACGTTTTTTTTACCAGTCTCCTATCGGGAAAGAGATTCATTTCTTGAACCCGGTCAAGGAAGTTCTTGACCTTGTCTTAGTGGATGGTGGTTTCAATACGTCTTCCATTAGTACTTGAGCACAGTTTGCTTCTTTTGTCAAACTGACAATGAATGGCAAGACTGATGATGATACTTGCATTAAAGACGTTTTCGGTCATTCGACCATGTATGTCTATTTACCCCTAAAGCGTGCGAAGCACGCAGTAGGGGGTTGAGATGTGTGCAAAGCACACTATTTAATTGTGGTCAAGTGTGTTGACAGCTTGCAACACACTTGACACGTTAGAGCGTAAGGACTAACCCCTCCATCGCTGCATGATTTCCCCACTAAGGGGGTTCATTGAAGGCGCGATATTGGGGGTGTGGTGTGTGTATATAATTATACCTGTACATAGGAATAGAACCACAATGTTTGCAGGGGTGCGCAAAGCGCACTTATTTTGTTGATGTCAGGAGTGGCAGGCAGCACGTGCTAGCCAAGGGAGGCACGAAGCGTGACGGAGAACTGAAACGCCATGAACGTACATGATCAAATTCTGCCCAGTTAGCTAAATCGGGCTGTCCCTGAAGCCAATTATGTGTTAACCACATATTTAATTATGGCAATTCTTACAGTTACAAATTTCTTTATTTATTTGAATCCATTCAGTTATAAATTTTGCGTACATAGTGTACATCATTTTTCCAAAAAAAATACCAATGCGCGAGTACAAGTTACTAATATCATTTTAGTATCATGCACAATTTACTAAATTTAAGGCTATAATTTTGATGGTGGATCAAAATAAGTCAAATTTGTATTGTTAAGAGTCTAATCAAAAGGGGTTTTCAAAAATTCAAAAGGAAAACCCAATACAGTCAGGCAAGTTTGATCAGTCTGCTCGGGTGGCAGAGCCCTCTCGGTAGTATCTGCTCTCAGGTTCTACCAGTTTCTATCGGCAGGCTGAATCGAATCCGGCCGTCAACAGCAAATCGTATGAAGAAGGGATATCTGTGTGTCGCCTGTCTCTACGGGTAGGCGCTCGGCTAACCTGGGTCTGCGTCGTCGGCTGCGACTTCGTAGCTCGCTCCCCTGTTGGCGGCGTTTTCCTCCCTGCTCCTCTTTACATTCTGCTCAAAGCATGGCAGGCTGCACCATCTGCGTCGGGGTACTTCCGGAGGGTCCATGCGTGTCCTTTGTACTCCTCGTCTCTGTTACGGCTCTTAAGGGGTTTTGCTTTGGTGGTGGGGGTAGGTTGGCCATCTACTGTGCCGTACTGCCACGTATCTGCATGTATGCCCGTGGCTTCCTGTATTCCAGTAGCAGGCTGGTCATTACATGCACGTGGCAGTCCGTGTAGTCACAGTTGACCCCCTCCCCTTCATCCTACCACAGCAGGTGTTGACTATCATCGGGACGATCTGACTTGCTGGACGGCTGGCTCCTGACTCGAATGGAATCATGCCAAGACTGGCGAATACAGCGATTTATGTGCTCTAGGCGCGGACGTAGAGGAAAAGATTCCTCAAAATGGAGACACGGACTTGAAAGAATACATTCATCTTAGAAAATGTCAAAGATCGAGATCGAGAGAGAGAGAGAGAGAGAGAGAGAGAGAGAGAGAGAGAGAGAGAGAGAGAGAGAGAGAGAGAGAGAGAGAGAGAGAGAGATAGTGACAAGGTATGTCAAAAGAATTTTTTTGTAAACAACCAGTTAGCACCATTTTGTCTTCTAAATCAACAATTTTTGATCAACCTCGCTAACTCAATACAAGAAACAAATGAAGAGGGCGTATTAGGGCTAGTACCTCCCTCCTCGTGCACAACTGACAAATACCTAAAATAAATGTTAAACATTAACATATTTACAAGGATGACGACATTGTGGAGTAAGACGAGACTTCCAAAGATCTAGTGCAGTGTCGTTTTGCCATAGATGGACACAACATTTCTGAGCCAAAGAAAATATATTTCAATAATGGTCACAAAACAACATTTCTATTTTTCAACGTCTCGAGAGAAATCACTTCCAAAACAAGTCAGTAAATGTTCTAATGGGAATAAAAGACTGCGATGATGAAGAAAATACACCCACTATAGAATCTGATCCTTGTAATCTCACATTATTGATTTGAGTGGATACAGCATTTCTTCCCATAAAGTCTATGATATTGTCTTCGAGTGGAGGTAGTGCATATGAATCAAAATGTCCACGCTGAGGTCGTTGCGAAAGTATACGGCTACCGAATGGGTTCCTGAGTGATGACTGTCGTCCGTGCTGATGACATAAGCTCGAACGTCTTTAAGTTTTCGATGAGGAAGTTCATCTGTAGCACACCAATGGATTCCAGGAAGCTGTGTACGAACCGTAGGTCACAAGGTAAGTTCTCAATTATTCATTCCTCAAAGGAAATGACAAGCAATGGTTTCACACTTGAGTTTTCCTTTCAAAGTATCTGCCAAGTAATTCGATGAACGGGAAGTCACGGCACTCGGTTGCAAGAGAGCTTCGACGCGTTTCGTCTTCAAGGAAGTCAATGGAGGTAATGAATGGTCACTCAAGTATTTATACCACTCTTTCAAGATCGTTTCTTCTGTAATGAGTTTCCACGCTTCTTCCAGATACTCCTCCGACTTTTCTTCTTGACTCATTATCAAACATTGATCGTGTTGCACTTGGTTACGGTGATCGATTTGACAACCATAACAATGTTCTGTTCTCTGGTCAGGATTGTGATTCTTTTAGCCAAGTAGCGAGCAAATTAGGAGACAAAGTGTTGTTCTTGTTCTGGCCATCGTGACATCTTTTTGTTTTTTCTTCTTCTCCATTTGGAGTTGGTGTCTGTGACTGCTGTTCTGGATGGAAAAATGATCCTCTTCGCCTATGTTCATGACTTTGAGTTCCATGTTTTTGTTTTAATAGTCTAGGATCACGTCTCTCAGACTATTGATTTTCAGACTAGTATTAACGTTCACTGTGTTCTCGAGGGCATGTGAAAACTGAAGTTCCACACGGAATTGGCTTAATTTTAAAGAGTGGAAATGTCCCTCGTCGTTGCCCTGGTCTGGAGTGAAATCAAATCCTCACATAGCAGATCCCCCTGCATAATCGTCGTACGAAATGCCATATTTGTTCCTAAATATCCTGTGGCTTCAAACAGAGTCAAGTAAGATCTCAAGTAATATTTCTGGGCAAAGGTATATTCAAAAGGTCTGACACAACTTCGATCTTGGTCATCTTGCAATGTTGAAATGGAAAGGATTTTGATCAATAGTTTCGTTGAAGGCAGCATTGCTGACGATGCCAATAAACAGACGTTTACGTAGTTTACCTTGGAAGACATGCTATTCGATCTTGGACCGGAGACCAGAGATACTGGTGAATGGTTCGACTTCCATTGGTTGTAGACGATACTTGGTTGTTGTTCTGGTCAAAGTTTGACTGATGTCGTTTCCCACTTTAGGTAAGACTTCCACACGTCTCACGTAGAGTCTGGCTTCTTCGATGTTAGTTTTGTACTCGCTAGAATTAGCCATCAAATGGAACACGGTACTACTTCGAATCTGTCTAAGATGTACATCCACGCCATTCAACAAATACTTGTCTTGCAACCACATGTCTAAGTGCAAACGATCCACCGTTTCTGAACTACTTCCTTGATGGATTTTCTTTCGCCCTTCGTTAAATCCATCATTGTGGTCTGGATCATTATCAGCAGTCAAAGTAGTGTCATTCAACTTGTTCAACGTGTCAGGTTTCCACACCACACAAGAATCGAGGTTTGTGTTCTTTATTTCTTTTCCATACGTAAAGAGCTTCTCGAGGTAAGCTCGGTAAGGGTAAATGTCCATGCTGCTGTCGCCCAGTTTGTTATTCAAGTACAAATCCAATTCGCTGAACAATGAATGCATGACATTGTTGACGGAAGCTACTCTAGCATCGGTACCTGGATCGGTGTTATTCACTTTGAGAACTTTTACTTTCAGGTACAAGTAACTGTTGTTTAGATGGATGTAATTTTCTGTTTGTCCTTTGATTTCAAACTCAAAAGGAGCTGATGTATTCAAAGACGACACGGGATGAAATTCTACCCACTGGAATTCTTGCATCGTTATGATGGTCGGGGGCATGACAAACAGATTGATTTCTGTCTTTAAGCATTTACAAGAATCGCAGTGCACCATTTTTTTTGCTTTTAGTAATCAAAGACGTCCAAATCTGACTGTTCTTCTTTTCTTATTCATTTTGTGGTCGTGTCTATGAGCTCTGAAGGTTTTTGACGTCTCTTTCTGCCTTCTCCTAGCTGCGGCTTCGAGGAGGAATCAATGCCTTCGATAGGGGTATGAAGGGAATTAATAGGCGTGTCTCTGCGACCAAGGAGTTGTTTTCCTGTTTAGATCAGCACATTTTTTCATGCTTTCATTAACGCTTGTTTGGGACTTTGTTTGTCAATGAGCATGTAAAAACAGGCAATCTTCAAGTCACCATAGGTTTTAAGATGAGTGCCACGGTACGAAAGGCTGATTGTAACATATCTCCTAAACCATGTCCTCCCTGTCGAACTACTCCTCGGTAAGCATGATACATGAGTTTCAATTCAGTCGGGAATCTTTTTTTTCAAAAAAAACGTATACTGTGACTTTTCCATTCGAGAATAAAATATTTTGTCAAAGATCTCATTTTATACTTATATTCACACTTTCAGAACACGATATACTGACAGGAAAATAATTAGGATGCACAAATTCTCGGTAAACGTGGTACGTATATCCTCTTTCATCGTAAGAAGCTATGGCGGAATACACTTTGAAAGGAATGACTCTCAGCAACGGACCGGCTGTGTTTCCCACTACGTTGTACTCAACGATATCAGAGTACACAAACATAAAATTCATTCCTTCGTTAAATTCGATAGGGTAGCGAAAATACATGAAACATCGGTTGTTGTTGTTGTTGTTGTTGTTGTTGATCATGATGATTACGTCTTTTGAGTGCGGTGCTATGTTCGTTTTTTGAACCCAGAATAGCCAACAAACTGGGAGAAAAGGTGATGGTCAGCATTTTGCTCTCGGAAAAATCCAATTCGAGACGATGAGAAGGTCGATGGTAATCGATCAGTACACGTCTGTTAGTTTTCTGGAGTGCTTTGCCAAACAGATCGTTGAAAATAGTTGAAATCGTTTCGAAGAAATATCGAGCATTAAAAATAATATCCAGCAGGAATTCTCATGTCATAGATATCCAGTCGGGGATTAACTGACGATTGTTGTATTTTTTTCGTAATAGCCATGATCATTTTTGTCCCAGTGTTCTTGGACTTTTCGTTGAGGATTTCTACTACGAAAATGGTTTGATCTATGGAAATGTTCAAAACTTGAGTGGGATGAATGATTTCTACCAAAGCTACTTCGTGATCCAATTGTATGGATTAAGGTAACAACATAATGTGTTGCTAGGAAACACATCCATAGAACTGTCACTAGATAATGTGAAATAAAATTGGTTATTCATGCTTCGATGGTTCTTGTCTCCGAAGAGTCACTCGATGTCAAGGAGAATGATTTTCCCAGGGTTCCAGAGGATTGCTGCTATGACTGGAAGAATTGTGACTGGCGTAGAAAGAAGATAGCCAATACAACTGCTGAGTAAAATAGTTCACAGTTTGTTATGTATATTGAATTTATAATATATGTCCATGAGGTAAGTTGTACTTTAGTTAGATTATGGGCATTTTGTAAAAAAGTTGTTTACATAGGCATTTCACAATATCTTGTTGTAAACAATATATTTACATAGAATTTCACAATTAGTACATAGTATTTCGCAATAAGAAAGTTCCTTTCAATGTCTTTTGTCAGGTAACATTTGCTGTCTAGAAAAATTAAGTCAGGTGACTTGTGTTTATGTACAGGGAGTTGGGTAAGCATTAATTCATTCTTGTTCCAATGGTCAGTCTATGAAGAATCATTTTAATAATTAGACGCTTGTGTAGCTGTGTTGAGAAAATCAGAGCAAATTCAGAGAGAGGAATTATTAATTTAAAATATTCATTGGATTACTAAAGTGCTCATTCTCATTATAAATTGATACATGACTTTGGGAGTTTTGTGAATTCATTCAGAGATATTCTGGATTACAACGTTCAGGCATGTCATGACATTCAAGACTCCAGGTACATCAGGACATTCAAGAACAATGGCATATCAGTACCCTCAAGGCTACTGGAACTTATTCGAAACATTTTATATTTTGGACATGTGATCAGTACACTTGGGATTATTGGATTATTTGGACTTTAATTCACAATATTGTAAGTGTCTTTTTAATTTTTACTTTAATTGTCTAGAAATAAATTGCTTGTTGATTATACTTGATTTTGTTGGTTTCACTTTCTTTCTGTTACATATTTTAGGCCATAGAGTCCGAACAAGTTGTTTTTGTCCTTTCTCTTTTTCTTCTATCACTGCGGCCGTGTCTGTCGTCGTCTTTGAAGCTGATGCTGCATTTTGTTTTTCTTCGGTTTTCGTGACATTCTTGAAATAGATTTAGTCGTCTCGTCTAAAGCTTTCTGATGAAACAGTTGAAGATATTGCAATAATTGTCCATACAGTTGCGATTTATTTCCGTTTCTGACAAATCTATTTGATCCATCAAGGATTGTAACCCTTGTTGTAAGTATGACATCTCTGTGACATTAGGATTAGGAAGTAAGTGAGGTATCCGTTGTTCGTACCAACGATGGAGTTCCGTCTACCGTTTGTAAGGAACTAAAGTTAATATTCGTCCTTCCATAAGAGTCAGGGGTACAGGTGTAATGTCATTCCAGAAAGGTCTGTTTTTTAATGTTAATCTCAACACTTCTCCAGCAAGTCCAGCAATCGATCCTAACAAAAGGGGAGCAGCGACTTTTAACAATGGACCTATCAACAAGGGAAGAAATCCTCCTCGATGAAGAGCACTTTTTGCTTCTGACTGATTGGAATTTTCTTTTTCACCATTTGGCGAAGAACGTGACGTTGTGGTCCTAATCGCTGTTTCTGTATCTTGCTCAAAGGAACCGTTTCTTTCAAGCTGTTCAAACAACATTTACACACTCTATCGCTGATTCCTTTTGATGCTTTTTGAATTATTTGTTTCCGCATCGGAGCATTGGCTTTGGTAAGTACTGACATGACATTGTCATTGCAATGTTTAGCTAAACGGGAAGGAATAGTCTTTTTTTCGTTTTTGGAAGACATCTTTGGACGTCGAGGATAGTGTGAACTTTGAGAGGAAGACATCTTTACTCAGAGGAAAACTAAAGTGAATCTTGTCCAACATTTTTTCTTTTATTGGAATTCGTCTCCACTGATAATGTCGGGACGTCGTACCAACTTGACTTTAAGTACCACTGGACGAAGAGGTGTTCTCAACGACTAAATCGTGCCAGTTACTGTTTGCACAAATCCAGTAAACTGTGTAGCATGCCTGCTCTGTCTTGCACTTTTTCTTAAGGGATTTCCACCTTTTCGGCTGCAGGAGCAGTAGCAAAAGCAACAGAAGAAGAAGAAGACGTCGACAAATAAGAAGTAGAAGTCCCTTTAGGGATGGGTTTCCATTTTTTCATCAGATGGGGAAACACTCGTCTTAAATCAGGTTTAGCTGGTATCATCAATAACGGAGGAGGAGCAGTAGGAGCAGAAGGAGAGAGCCGTCACAGATCGCGGTTTTCGTGAGCAAGTGCGCGTTCTAGATGCACTACCTCTCTTTCTCGAAGGAGTGGATTGTTTGGTTTTCTTCGCTTTCTTAGGAGATAATTTTGAGTGTGAACTCACCGCCACTCTTCTTATTTGTCTGTCTTTTGGGTCTGAAGGTAGGTTTTGCTGTTTTAACTACGACATTAGGATCCCATTGTACAAGTGAACAAATAAAGACACCTCCTAGAGATCAACTTCCACCTCACTTCAAGATGATTTGTTTCTTGGTTTGAGTATCGATTCTCGGTTTGGTTAGTTGTCTCAAAACTACTTTATGTTGTTTTGTTTGCTTTTTAAAAAAGAAACCAAAAAAAAAAACACACAAAAAAACAAAAAAAAAACAACGTTTTGTTCGATGAGGAATGAGAATAATTCCTTGCAGCAGTTGACAAAGTAAACCATCGTAACACTTCTTTGAGACTAGTTTCTAACAAATGTGAACACACTTGTGGATTCTTTTAGCGAATGATGACATACAGTGCATGAAATCATTTAGCAGGAGGATGAAATTGAAAGGAGGTTATGTCAGAGAGGAAAGAATTGAATGGTGTTTTCGTTTCGTTCGTTTCTTGCATTAAAGTCGTGTACGCCTATTCGGGCATGTACGACTATTTACCCCCACAGCGTGCGAAGCACGCATACGGGGGTTCGTTTTAGTCAGGTGTGTTGACAGTTTGCAACACACCTGACAATTTACTAATTTAGTACACCCCTCCAGCGCAGCATGGTTCCCCACAATTAAGGGGGTTAATTGAATGCGCGCTATTGGAGGATGTGTACAATTTACACACCCCAGAAGGATGTGTTTAATTTTGAAATTTTGAATTATACCTGTACATAGGATTAGCACCACAATGTTTACAGGTATACAGATGTGCGCTTACAGAATAATTTCAAGGGCTCAGTCTGGAGTGGCATTAAGCACGGACTAGGCGAGCGAAGGCGCCAGCAACGTACATGATCAAATTCTGCCCAGTTAAATAAATCGGGCTTTCCCTATTACCAATTGTGTGTTAGCCACATGTTGTAATTGTGGTCACATTTAGTCAGTTGAATAAATTTTCCTAAATTCCTATCAATTTTGAAATTTCGTGTACATAGTGTACATATATTTTCCGAGAAAAGCTAATAAAAAAATTTGGGTTTCAGTAACCCTCTCAATTTTGTGGTCTTAATCCGATATGTTCAAGTTATCATTTGATTCGGCGGATACTAAATCTAGTTATATTTCGAAAAGGTTTTCAAGCCAAAGTGAAAACCGATAGGCAATTTGGCCCGTCCATAAAAGGACTATTCAAGGTCTTCCGGCGGTCGCAGGTATGGCCTCAGATCTTCCGGTGGCTCGAACTTGCGTCTTACTCTGTTCTTGCATATTTCAGGAGGATTAAACAAGTCTGCCACCACTAGCTGAGAAAGTGGTGCCCAGAGTTTGATTGGAGATACCGGTAGCTTGAACAATTCAATAGCACAGTTAACTAGCAAAATTGCTAGTGGGATGGGGCATTCAGCAAATCTTTGTCCCATATTTTTGATGTTTTCGATGGCTAGTTGAATTTGTGGCATCTGTTTTTTCGAAATTTTTCCTCCTGATTTTAGTTGCTTAGCTACATCTATGGCCGTGCTGAAGTCAAAGTGGCAACTTTGGGCTGTATGACCTGTCGAGTCATCCACAAGGTGGGAAATATTATGTGGATCATATTGATTTATGAGCCAGTGGTCTGCTTTGTGGATAAGATCTTTTTCCCTCCTGGCTCCTTTTCGAATATATTCATGTTTGTATTCCCGATATTGTTGCTGTTGCTTCGGTTGTTGTTGTTGTTGTTGCTGCTGTTGCTTCTGTTGTTGTTATTGTTGTTGCTTCAGTTGTTGTTGTTGTTGTTGTCTTTGACTTTTTGGTGCCTGAAGGGGTGGTTGCGGTTTGCTGGCTTCAACTATTGTCCGTTCCGGCTCTTTTTCTTTTTCCCTGATCTGGGGTACCGGTTTTGGAGTGGAAACATTGCTTGGTTGTGATATTTTCCCCTTATTCGCCTCTTGAGTAATTTCCTTTGGGGCCTCTTTTAGTATTTGTATTCCCCTCTAATTTCCTCTTTTTCTTGCCGCGCCCCTTGCTGCGGACTACTTGTCGCAGCTGGCTTAGGAAATTCTTTCCTAACTTCAATTGTTGGAGTTGGAAAGTCTGATGTAGAAGTAGTTGTTGTTCTTGTAGTAGGAAAATCTGATGTAGAAGTTGTTGTTGTTCTTCTAGTAGGTGGTAAAGTTTCTTTCATAGTTGGCCTTGGTTCCGTGGTAGGTACCGTTGACATTTCCTGTCGCTGATAAGTGGCAGGCGTCTGCCTAGAAAGCCCCCACTGTTGATATTGCCGTCCTCCACGTCCAGGTCTTCTATAAGGGCTTCTTCTTGCTCCTTCTATCCTATCTTCTTCCCATATCAGGAGAAGAGTAGTCCTCTATGGTGTTTTTATAGTTTTTTATTTTATTTTAGACAGACGAAAACGAGATAAATTGTGATTTAGAATAATTCGTGTTTATTGATTTTTTTACAAAGAAAATTCTTTTGATACTCTCTCTCTCTCTCTCTCTTCTTCTCACTCTCTCTCTCTCTTACTTTTTCTAAGAAGGATGCTCTCTTTCACGTCGGCGTCTCAGCTTTGAGGAATCTTTTCCTTCACGTTCGCGCCTAGAGCATATAAAGCGGTGCGTTCGCCAGATTCAGGGGCGTAGCTACAAATATGAGGCAGAACGTTCACAGAAGCGAACCGACCTACCCCCTCCACACACACACACACACACACACACACACACACACACACATCGAAGTCTAGGAATACTAACGATAGGACCAAGATACTGGGCCAAACATCGAGAAGTACCCCGACGCAGCGGGTACCAAGCTAGGCTTGCAGCAAGCCGGGAGAAGAAGCCGAAGTCCAATGAGTAAATTCCCCTGTGACAGCTGCACAAGGACGACTGGAATTGAGTCAGCCTACCTAACTCTGACAGCCTGTGAGCCTGCTTGAACCATGGGAGCAGAACCACTCAGTGACCCTCGAGCAGCAGCCTGATCAAAATTGCCTGACTATATAGGGTTTTCCATTTAGATTTTTTGAAAACCCCTTTCGATTTTACTCTTTTAAAATACATATTTGATCATTTTTGATCCACCGTCAAAAAAAAAAAAACATAACTGCAAATTTAGAAGAAAACCGTGAGTGATACTAAACAGAAAAGAGTAACTTATACTCATGGATTAGTTTTATTTTTTGGAAATATTATGTACACCATGTACACAAAATTCAAATCTGAATCCTGAAAATTAATAAATAAAGAAATCTGTAACTGTAATGATTGCCATAATTAATATATGTGGCTAACACGTAATTGGTTGGTAGGAATTACCCGAAATAGATAACTGGGTAGAATTTGATCGATAGTACGTCTATTGCGTTTCAACAACACTTCCGCGAACGCTTGCGACTCCGGCTGGGACTCTTCCTCCCTTTCCACTTCCGACATCAACAATTAAGTAGTGCACTGTGCGCGCAGTAATGCGTCGAATGGGTACTTGATTCGACGAGTAAGTAAGAAGTACGCTTTGCGTACGTTAACAACACGCACATGGCCAAAAGGCCGCACGCGTGTATAATTTAAGTTCAGTCAGTCAGTCAATCAGTCTTGCCAGCCGTCAACATCGAACCGAACATCGAGCCGAGCTGCACCTGCTGTGGTAAGATGGCGGGAGGGGGCCAACTGTGGATTGCCACGGACTACTTCGTGCAACTAATGACCAACCTACTACTTGAAGCCAAGGAAGTATGGGGCGTAGCTGCGAATGCAAGGCAGAAAGACACAGGAGAGCCGAACTACCCACCACCACCACCAAAGTCGAGGAGTACAAACGAAAGTACCAGAATACTGGGGGAACCATCCGGAAGTACCCCGACGCAGTGGGTGCCAAACTAGGCGTGACGCAAGCCGGGAAACAAGCCTGTAAGAAGGGGTTCCAACAAACAAATTTACTGGAACTGCAGCACACAGGACGACCAGAAGAGAGACACTGAAAGTCATAATCGGCGATAGAACTCAAAATTGTCTGACTGTATGAGGTTTTCCATTTGGAATTTTTGAAAACCCCATTCGATTACACTTTTTCGAATCACAAATTTGACCGTTTTCAAGCCACCTTCCAAAACATAATCATGAATTTAGAAGCAAAATGTGCGTGATACTAACTTGAAATGAATAACTTTTACTCCCGGATGTGTTCTTAATTTTTGGAACATTATGTACACTATGTACACAAAATTCAAATTGAATGATAATAAGCTAAATTATTTTGTAACTCGAAATATTGTCATAATTAATATGTGTGGCTAACGCATTATTGGTTGTTAGGGACAGCCCAACTTAGTTAAAACTGGGCAGAATTTGACCGTAAAGGATTCCGCTGCCGCTTTGCGACCCCAGCCGGGCCTCTCTATCTATGCCTCTCCCAGACATTACAATTAAGTAGTGCGCTGTACGCACAGTAATGCATCGAGCGGGTACTTGATACCCATTCGACGAGTAAGTAAGAAGTACGTCTTACGTACATTAACAACACGTACATGGCCAACATGCCGCACACGTGTATAATTTAAGTTCAGTCAGTCAGTCAGTCTTGCCATTCATAGTCGATTCGACAATAGAAGCAAAATGTGTTCAAGTACTAATGGAAGACATCTTGAAGCCACCAACCACTTGGACAAGGTCAAACACTTCCTGGACCGGGTTCAAGAAATGGATCTCTTTCCCAATAGGAGACTGGTTATAAAAACGTTGATCTACTATAAGATGGCTAAAGAGCTGATAAAGGATGTAATGGCTGAAGAAAAGAAAGAGAGACGATGGAGTGGAAGGAAGAGAAAATGCAAAAGGAAGAAAAAACAGCAGCAGCAACAGTAGCAGCGATGTTCCCGACAGCGGGATGGTGCCCAGCAAGAAGACTGGGATCTGGAGCTGCTTGAGGTGGAACTGCAGCGAACAACAACAACAAATTTATCATCAGCCAGAGTAACCCCTAGTCCCTCAAGTGGAGAACTGGGAGATGGAAGCAGATCCGCCTAATTTTAGGCTTTTTGTCTCCATCATTCCTTGGGGTGGTGATGGATGGAGACGAAGATGCGCTGCCTGTGGAGCCCGGCCCGGGAGGAGCGCCCACTAATGGAGAGTGTGGCTGAAAGAAGAAAAAAAAGGGGATGATATGGAAGTTATAGTGGGATTGGAGTAGTGGGAAATATTTTAGTTTTGTTTATAAAGGGTTACACTTCTATTTATCCCCTTTCTTTCATATCATACCCTGTAGTGGTTAGTAAGTGTAGATGTTGGTCAGTAGATGACTGGATGTCAGTCAGTCAAGCGGCGTGTTGGTTAGTAAGTGTAGTTTTAACATTACATTTCCCCTTGTCCCTCTAAATTTTTCAAAATGGTTGCTTAATGTTAATTCCCATTGTACCCATAACGGCCCATCTGTTCCCCTATCCTCCCCCTGTAATATTACCGTCGGATCAGACCCGCTGATAAAAAGTACTTGTGAAAAACAAAGATAAACACATACATACACTTAAAGAACAACACAAGCAAAGGAATTGAACTCCAGGAGAAGTCACTGTTGTTGGTAATGCAATCTAATTCCGACTCATCCAGTTCCTCTGATGACATTTCAAGGTAATTTTCTATATATTCCTTGTTGGAATCTCGCAAATAAAAACTGCGATGGGGTGGCTGGAAATTGGCATAGCTTCAATACCCATTGAGTTACAGAGAGAAAATGTGCAACACTAATAGAAACTTGAATGTTCTACAACTTTGATTGATATATTTTCTCCGCTTGTTATACTAGATTTATGAGCTGGAAGTTGACCAGCGAATTTTAACACAGTCTTATTTACTCTTATTTACTGGAACAAAATCAGAGGGTCAACATTCTATTTTGCACAGTTTTACTCCATAAGCTGAAGCACTGACGATAGTGTGTCGCTAGGGCCGTACACTAGAATGCTTAACCGTGTCTCAATTTTTAAATTTTGGTTATGATATAAATTTTTACTATTAAACGAAATGTATACAATACTGGACTCGGGCCTTTTCTGTAGCCAATGTCCTTCCACACTCCCCTTGTTGCGAACTTTACCATATTTAGCAAATTTGAACTCAAGAACTTTGAAAAAAGTTTGGCACCGTCAGTCTGTCTGTCTGTCTGTATGCGTGTGCAAAATGAGTGTCAGGTAGATTTGATCAGATAAAAGATTCAGCAGTTTCCAAACGGTACACAATGCTAAACTGCAAAACACTGAAAAGGTTTACAAAGAACCGAGCTCGAATTTTAGCTCATTCTTTTCAATGTAGATTGAAAGTCGAATGATGGTATTTGTTGGGATTCCTCGCCAGTGCGTCTTCCATATAATATTTTTAATATTGTTGAATGATTATGAAAAACAGTGTGTAAATGTGCTTGTATTTCCTAATTCTCTTACACGAAAATAAATTGTGTTAGTCTAATATCGGATATATGCTAATTACATAAAACTCCGTCCAATGATAAATATCAAAGTGTCGTTTGCACCTAAAGTAATTGTATAAATTAAGATATAAAACATGAATTGGGGGAGACAATCAAATGTAGTATTACTGCCAGTCCTGGTGAACGAAGCCGTTGACAATTCCAAAGAGATTCTCTGTATATGAAAAATGAACAGCTAGATATGAACTTTTAAGTACATTCTTTGTAATCTATCATAGAAATATCGCATGTTGAATTTCTTTGTATCGAATAAGACAACGATACTTATGTCCATAAGAAAAGAGAAAATTACATCAAATGCCTGAACTTTCTTCGCTATACAAAACCCTTCAATTTCACGCTTTCCCATAAGCCCCACCCCTGTTACTATATTCTTGGAGAGGGAATCACAAACTATAGTACACTTCTGAATACATATATCTCTGCAGATTTGGGAGGATGCATACAAGCGCCAATGCAGGCAAGTACAATTCATTTTTATACCGATATTTTTCTGAAACGGGTATGGAAAAAAAAACACATAAGAGAGTTCGGTACTGTTGGCAAACCTTGTTGAATTTTGAGTAATGTTAGCCGTTAAATCGATGCAAATTATTATTTAAGCCCCCCCCCCCTCTCTCTCTCTTATATATATATATATATATATATATATATATATATATATATATATATATATATATATATATATATATACACACACTTATGGACAATTAAAGTGATGCCCGATAACATGATGAAAGTTTTCCCCTGCCCGTCCCCCTCCCCCCTTTAATTTCTTTTCTATTCTCCTTTCTCGAAAATTTCTGTTTTTGTTTTTACATACCAAGGCATGTATGTAGATGACCCTTTGACTTAGTGACGGGTACCTACGGTACAAATGTTTTCTTCTTTGCGGTCCAAAACCCGTTACTTTGCGCCTATAGAGCACTCCACTGATTGTTTTGTTTCAAATTTTAACAATTCAAACAAAACCTGGAGATATATCAATGTTTGATTACAAAGAGATTCAAAAGCCGTTTCGAGTGCTATTGTTGCAGACTAAATAAGCTGACATAGATCTTTGCAAGGTGCTTTGACGTTCGAGTTGAATTGACCTAACAAAACAGAGTTGATTTGACGAAAGATCTTGGATTTGAAATGTAGTTATGAAGGAAACATTTTCCTAAAAGAATAATATAATCAAATTGTTTCTCTTCCAGAACATTTGCCAAAATGGTGGCCCAAGATTTCGATGTTGCATTTCAAGATCGACTAAGTCGGTAAGTACTGATAAATATTATAAATAAATCTTGAAAATAGGTAATTAAATTGTCAAACAAAATCGGCACTAGATAAATATATAGGCGATTACTTTGTTTTTTTCTTTCAGAACTGAATACTATGTAATAGGTAGACAAAATGTCCTATTTTGACTTGGGCCAAATGTAATCACATTTTTTGATCAAGATTTCGACACTGTTGACCTCATCCAATTTATTTTGATAAAAATACATTGAGTTCAAAGCATGTCCAAATCCAATCAGGTTTGTTGGTGTGTGAGGTAGCGACTACACAAAGTTAAAGATTGGTGTGTTAGGTTGCGACTACACTAAGTAAAAGGTAGGCTTTCTACGTGTTCTTTTTTCCCCACACAACAGAAAAAACAGCACAACAAAAACACAACAACAATAATGATGATGATGATAACGACAACGACGGTGACTGGGACGATGGTGACGCTGGTATTAATGATTCAAAAATATGAGCAAAACCAAAGATATAAAATGAATGCGGAATACTTTAAAAATTAATACCCACGGTTAGGATAATTTGTCGACACAAAAACAACATGGTTACTAGACGAATTCGTCATAACATGCAAAATAGTCTTATTTTTATCAACATTTTTGTGCTAATATTGCTGCCGAATCACCTGTATTTGTCATGTATATTTTTGTGCTAAATATTGCCGCTAAATCACCTGTATTTGTCATGTCTGTTTTATTTTTTGTTTCTGGTTCAGCATTGTGTCGTGTACTTGTGCATTGCGTGCCTGGGCTATGCGTGTGTACTATGTGTGTTGGTGAATGTAGATACGTGTAATAGGTCTGTATATAGTCATATGGCATACTGAATACATATTTGTGTGCATGTTCTTGTATTTTTAATTGTGTGCACTGTACATATTCATCACAGTTCGGTGTGTGTCAATACGGTGAGGCCTACATGGTAGACTGACTTATTGCCAAATTTTAAATAAATAAATAAATAAATAAATAGGTTAAAAAAAATTACAATTGATGTTTTTGACAATTCCTTAATATTTCATAATGGTTATGGTTATGGTCAAGACTTTATACTCTTCTTCTTAATGGTTGTTTTGGCCTGGTAGAATTAGTAGTAATAGTTGCTGTTGTTGTGGTTGTTTTTGTTCTTGTTGCAGCAGCAGAAAGTTGTTCTTTTTTTTTTTGGTTGTGGTGTTAATATTAGTGCTTGTGGTATTAGTAGTAGTAGCAGCAACAGCAGCAGCAGTCGCCGTCGTCGTAGTAATAGTAGTAGTAGTAGTGTACCGTTATCATCAGATTCCCTGCGATTTAAAACGTTCAAGTGATATTTTATAGTATGTAACAGTATATTTATATAGTTTCTACTTTATAGTTTCATTAATGTGTGTGTGTGTGTGAATTTGTAAGTGAATAAACCCACCCTCTGTTCTGCATGAATTTAGGCCCTGAACCTATCCTGATTATAACATGTAAAAATAAAAAAAATAAAAAAAAAAAAAAAAACACTTGCGTTGAACCCCAAGCATATATACAGCAATCTTTAAACAATTCTAAAGCAGTTGTTACAACTTTGCAATATTTAACCACACCCCATATCTTCAAAACTTGTTTACGATTAACAATCAACTGTTCACATTCGACACCATATCGCGGTGACCTGTGATTTTTTTGCCCCAATTATTACATCCTATGATAAATTTACTGACAAATTTTACGTGTACCAAGCCCAAGCTAATATACTGTATATACTTACTTATAAGTAGGGTCTAACTGAAAAAACAACAACATAGACCCTGATCTGCCCTCGCATAATGAGCCGGCAGATCAGGGTCTCTGTTGTTTGTTCAAACTGATTAATCCTAACAAAATGCACATACATAGATCGGCCGGTGCGTTATGCGACGACAGATCTAGGTCTGTGCAGTTTGCAATTGGATCTAACTTATAAAAGAGTATAGATAGTATGCTGTCTGTGTTCACCATATGTATCATGTTATATGTCAGCAGTATATATGTATCATGTTATATGTCAGCAGTATCTATGTATCATGTTATATGTCAGCAGTATCTATGTATCGTGTTATATGTCAGCAGTATCTATTTATCATGTTATATGTCTGCAGTATCTATGTATCATGTTATATGTCAACAGTATATAGGTATCATGTTATATGTCAGCAGTATCTATTTATCATGTTAAATGTCAACAGTATCTATGTATCATGTTATATGTCAGCAGTATCTATGTATTATGTTATATGTCAGCAGTATATATGTATCATGTTATATGTCAGCAGTATCTATGTATCATGTTATATGTCAGCAGTATCTATGTATCATGTTATATGTCAGCAGTATCTATGTATCATGTTACATGCCAGTAGTATATATATATCATGTTACATACCAGCAGTATCTATGTATCATGTTACATGCCAGCAGTATATATATATCATGTTAAATGCCAGCAGTATATATATATCATGTTACATGCCAGCAGTATCTATCTATCATGTTACATGTTAGCTGTATCTATGCATCATGTTACATGTCTTCAGTATCTATCTATCGTGTTACATGTCAGCAGTATCTATGTATCATGTTATATGTCAGCAGTATCTATGTATTATGTTACATGTCAGCAGTATCTCTGTATCATGTTACGTATCAGCAGTACTATGAAGCATGTTACATGTCAGCAGTATCTCTGTATCATGTTACATGTCAGCAGTATCTATGAAGCATGTTACATGTCAGCAGTATCTCTGTATCATGTTACATGTTAGCAGTATCTATGCATCATGCTATATGTCAGCAGTATCTATGTATCATGTTATATGTCAGCAGTATATATGTATCATGTTATATGTCTGCAGTATCTATGTTGTCACGACCAGATGTGAAACATAAGTCTTATGACTCTGCAGTTTGGCTTTGTTTTATGGATGCGTGTACATCTGTATTCGTCTACATCAATAATGTTTCTTGCAATGAAAAGACGCATACACATATTTTAAGTGAAAAAGGAAAAAAAAAAAGAAAAAAAAAAAAAACAATTAAAAAAAAAAAAAAAAAAAAAAACAAATTGAATTTGATTGTTGCCTTGTGTGCAATATCCACTTCATTTGTGACGACTGGGCTTGTAGGTAATTGGTCTGCGTCAAGGCGCGGATTATATTTATTTCTTAAGGTATTTCAACCATTTTATTATGCAAATATACTGGAATCCATATAAGAAATCACATCTGATTGGCCGAAGTGACAAACTGACATACCGGTGCAATACTAACTTATTATCTAATGTGCAGATTGTTTCTTACAGACAGCTGGCTACAAAGGTGTCAATCGCAGACCGGTGCAGAATTAAATTGCTATATGTGTAATTTTGTAACACACCACTAAGGCATATGGCATATTCAAGACTCCATATACTGTCGACACGAGTTTCACTCGGACATTCAAAAAGTTGTACGCAGCATAATTCTTTGCGGGACTAAATTCGTGCGATCTGCGTTGAGGGTATTTTATTAGGCGGTAAGATTTACTTCAGTTGGATATATGTTCACTAGACCTGTTAAGGGAGGCAACTTGCGATAGAACCAATTTCTTCAATCTGTGCATACAGCTGAGTCTGAAACATGTACCATAACCACTAGCGCATGAAAATTAGGTCACTTTCTGCTGTTCTTAATTGTAATAAAAAGTCTTACTAAAGCAAAATCCCACACCTGCTCAATAATTACAAAAATATTCCTGCTTTAAATAGATTAACTAACCTACTTCTCCTGCCCCTGCCACTTATTTTTTTAAAAATCTCTTTCTTTCCAAACCAAACAATGGATTAAAATATAGCGGAGTCATACAACTTTATGGAAAGCTAACAATTTTATGTGTATAACATCAGCCTATCAAAGGGCAGCCTGTACATAGTGTTTCCAAGAAGTATTAAGCCTCCGTTGTCAAGAAACCCTTCGTGCACGAAATATTTTGAACGAACAGAAAACTCAAAGGCTAAAACGGAACACACATGGAAGATAATATATATATATATATATATATATATATATATATATATATATATATATATATATATATGCGTGTGTGTGTATGTGTGTGTGTGTGTAATGGGACTGTGTAAATCTAGTTCGAGATATTGAGAAAATTAATTCAAATTAACACTGCAATCTATCGTGCCTTACCTCAGTCAGAAAACCACTCAGATGTAACACAGTTATCACCAAATTGTCACTACTTTGAATGACATGAACTAAACATGGCTGCAATACAAAATATTGTTCGAATTGGTATGTGGTCTGAGTTGGTGCGATTGTGGATAAGTAAGTGAATGGCCGGATTTCCAGCGAAGTTACACTAAAAATTTTAAGTAATGATCTACGTCGTGACAGTTGAGCTTTTTCCACTCGCAGTAAGATCTAAAATGATACGATTGGTCGGTGTCTCGAGTTAAAATAAATCTTGTCTTTGACGGTTTCGTGTCTACGGAAAAGGACAGTCCGTCTTTTTACTAAAGTAAGTAGTCATGCAAGCATTCTCTTTCTCCTTTTTTCCTATTAAATTCGCAAGAGTAAACGAAATTTAAACTAAATCTCTCAAACGTGATATCAAACTTAAACCCTTTGTTTAAAGGTATTAATATAGTAAATATTTACTGCTTAACACGTGAAATGTAGATTTTCATATATTACCACAACTTTAAACTAAAATGTTACTATAACCCGTCTGAATCAAATTTTTTTATTATATATATATATATATATATATATATATATATATATATATATATATATATATATATATATATATATATATATTGCATAAGATAAGGTATCTACTGTTTAATTCAAAATTTATTCTATTTCTACGAAGACATATTACCGCAGAAAAGATTTTCTACTAAGTGAATCTTACAATTTCGCTTCATAATGGAGTGGCCACTAATTAGTCTTTACCGATGAAGGAATAAACTATGTGTATAGTCATTGTTTAACTCACTCAAAAATATGTGGTACGATTTTTCTGAAGAAAAATTACAAAATATAGGTTACAGTTTTACGTTTCGTGTTGAGGTACTCTATTTTGTGGAAAAAGTTTGGGAAGGGGATCGAATTTCTATGCAACATAAATTGTACCTGTCTCGTCCCACTCACTCTAATAAACATTGTCTGCTCTCTTAGGTCGATTTTAGTCATTAGGAAAGGCATTAATAAAATTGGATTCTTTAAAATTGTTATGAATTTATGTAATATTTCAAGTGACGTAAAATCTTGCTATATGATATTTATGGAGGACTACAATTGTGATGCGAAAATGAGATACAGGAGAATATCTGATTATTCTGTAATGCTCGGTATTTTACCATGCCAGAGGTCTAACAGTACCTAAAGACCGAGCGAACAAACAATGTCGAATACCTGCATGAGGCTGGCTTGAGGTCAGTGTTTCCCCTATTTCAAGGCCTCAAGACAGTCGTTGTCAACTGAAGGGTTCTTAAACGCGCTAATACCACAAATAATGTTCCTCTTTTTAAGCCGAAGATCGCTATTTCGTCCTACTTATTACAAAACATGACATAATATCTAATGAACATAATTATTCCTATCTCAAATTAACAAACACTTATACGTGATAATATATCTAGAATTCTTTATGTTAAGAAATTAGGAGGGATTATTTTACGAAACTGGTATGTGGTACCAGAAAATCTCGTGAGTACCGTACATCATGGCGCCAGCTCCTAGTAACTGGGTGATTGCTTGGTTTGAGAAACATATTCCTAACACCGATCCCCCATAATCAAACAAATAATCACTTAAATGTAATAAGAATATAAACATAGACGTAATTGCAAATAGCACATACCCTAGTGTTGCCACACTATATTTCAGAAGTATAGAAATGATAAAAGTATATTCTGTAATTCCTAATAATTCTGAAAATAAATATTTAAGTTGAATTTTCGTTATATGAAATAGGAACTATATTTTTTTTTTCTACTTAGTATGTCACTGAACTGCTCTTTATCTAAAGTTGATTCGTAAACGGTTGTACCTGTTGTTACCGCCATGATATTCACATCCCATTCATCCCAATTGCTGGCCTCTTTCAAAACTTGTTTGTATCCATAACCTTAACTTTGAACTAAATATTTTGGAAAGAAATGTAAAATGAAGTAATGTTAATGCAAAGGGATAGCTGTTTATAGATTATGACACCTTGAATGACGCACTTGCCCGCCTCATTACTAAGAATGTAAGTTTACAAAGTCCTGAAGTATACAAGTTGCTGCATAATCAAATGACCGGGGGTAAACTTGATGACAACACAGAACTCGACCATATCAACAAACATGATATGGACGCTCTCTCTCTCTATCTCTCTCTCTCTCTCTCTCTCTCTGACGCAGGGGTGTACTGGGTAAGCAACTCGGCCCTGGACTTAAATGCCGGGACAGGCCCTGGGTTTTGCTCACACCAGTAAAACACCGGTAAAAACGGATTTTTTTGACTGCCCACCGGCCCACCGATGAGGCGGTCTGCCGGGACAGGCCGGGGGTTTTGCTCACACCAGTAAAACACCGGTAAAAACGGATTTTTTTTGACGGCCCACCGGCCCACCGATGCGGCAGCCCACCGGGATTTGTCCCGGTATGCCCAATGGCCAGTACACCACTGCTCTGACGTATAGTCATTAATTTTATTGCAGGCATGTACAACCCACTGCCCACGGGCCGCATCCGCGATCTGGTTTCATCCGGTTACATTTATATCATACGAGTACATTTAAAAATCGCTTTCCGGCCCGCGCCCTGAAGGAAGTTGCACACGCCTGTTTTAGTGCTAACGCTGGAGGAATAGTCTTCCGAACCTTAAAAAAATTATACAGTGTATTAAATGATATTGTAATTGGTCGCTAACTTAAACTGTAAGAAATGCACGGGATTCTGAAATATTCGATTTATTTTCTACACAAATGGAAAAGATTATTCTGCCTTCAAATCATAATTGTTATCTGCTTTTAGGATGAAGACCTGGTCCCGACATCACCAGGAAATGACGCCAAGAGAGGCCAAGGAAATTTATGTAAGTATGACCCAAACTAGTCTTTGGCCTCTTCCTTAAGAAAAAAATCTTTAGGTAGACTTTTCTTTGTTCATCACACTTCTTGTTTTATTTCCAAAATTGACCGAATGAACTAATGCCAAAATTAAATAAATAAATAAATAAATAAATAATGAAATCAAAATAAAAAGTAATTGACTAAGTTACATTACAAGAACTGTTTAAATTTGTCTCATCGCTAATCTGAACGATTCATTACACTTACAGATGTGTCGGTTACAATTCATATTTGTCCTCGTGATAAATAATTTTGAGGCATATATCAGAATAGCGACATCTTTGTTTTTTTTACTTACAGGTGGTTAATTGATTTTAAGGGGGTTTATATGGGGCAAAATCATATATGATTATCAATCGAACATGTCCTCGGTGAGGTTATTATACATTTTTAATTTTGTCATCAATAAACTTAATTTTATTTATTTTAATTTTTTAACTTTTAGTTTGACAAAAATTATTTTGCACGTTGTAGGTTAAGTTTGCCATGGTTGATTAATTGATGGATTAACACGGGGTTTGGTTTGTTACCAATTTTGTCTATGTAAATATCTTCTTATTTCCAGGCCACGACTTACAAGAGAACTTTCGACCCCAAGAAACTGGATTTCAATCCAGACCGCTCCTTTTTAGGTAACAATTTTATCTGTCAAACCACCACCAAAAAAAAACTTTTTCGAAATTGGAAATAACATTGTTTCACTGACATACGATATTTATTCGACAACAACTTTCACACAAGTGGTAACAGGCTGGATCCAGATCTGCCGTTATAGATCCATAATGCGCAGGCAGATCATGGTCTACGCTGTTTGCTTGAGACTATAAGTAGAACGAAAGGTGTGGGTCCAATTGATCTGCAGTCGGAACATATCTCGACCTTTACCTTCAAAGTTAGAATTAAACCCCTGAAGTAAGTGTAGGAATACCTAAATTTGATGGCTTTTAGAGACTCGCCTCTGGCGGAGTGCACCGTAAATGATGTGACGGCAAAGGCTAACGATGTTCTGATTGTCAGTCTACCTCCCTCCGTCGCTCCACTGTGCAATGTGTTTAAAAGCAGTTCCTCGGGTAGTTTTGAATGGCGTCGAATTGCATCTGAGCTTTTACAGAAAATGCCGACAATGCTCCAAATGCCTGATTTGTTGACGCATTATGAGGAGCAAATAACTGGTTTACTCTTTCTGAAGTTACATTGCGCTATATACACAAGGAAATGCCGTGTATGTTTTCTGCTACGTTTGTGTCAGACATTGATGGTTACAATAGTCATTATTACTTTTATTAGAGTTATAAAACTGCAGTGTTTTCCTGTTTGTATCTTGTCTGCGTTTCTTTCACTTTTTGAGACTGAAACGCATTCAGGCATAATCATATTACAAGGAAGATTTTCTACTTGGGTTCCATCTGTCTAAGATTGCAAGGATTGGTGAGAATCTCTATATATGTTTATTACCTGATATTTCACAATTTGTCATCTCATTGATCTTTGAATTTCGTGAGAAAAAAGAATTCGTGTTTTGTTCTGTGTCAGGGGAAAGAACTCGTTTGATATGGCGTATGAATAAGCCTCGGCTTGATGGACTAGACGTGTCCGTACGCCATATCAAACTCGTTCTTTCGGCCGACTCGGAACAAAATACTTGTGTAGTTTAGCGTATATATCTGACCTAACCATGCACATGGATTGGTGTGTTTTGTCTTATGATCAAAATAATATTAATCAGTTAGAACATCATATGAACTTTACCTCTCTAATTTTTGAGCTTTATATAATGGCTTCAAGTGCCTACAGAACAGGCATGACTTTTCTAGTCCGATAAAATCAGCCCCCAAACCTGTACTGATACTGATGGACGGTTTGGGTCGGATCTCACCTATTCATTAAATCGTGCAATTATGCAGAAAATTTGTCCGCAACACATAGTATACATTCTGGATCCAATCCTATGTTTGACATCTTGTAAATCTCATGTAATAACACAACCCTACCTCATGTCACCATTTCAAATTGTGTAGTGACCAAAACCCAGCACCTACTATTTAAAATGCCTTTTGGAATTACCAATATTCAGTCATTTACTGACCACACAGGATAGGATATAAAAGAAAGGGGATTTAAAAAAAAATAGAATTTAAATCACTTAAAATAAAAATACCTTCCCTATCTCCCCTACCACCCTATGATCCCCATTAAAAATAAAGCAATACTCCTATTCCACTACAACTTCCCTACCTCTGTTTGGAGGGACCAGAACCCACTCATCTACTGACCACACAAGGATGGATGTAAAAGAAGAGGTATAACAGAGAATTTAAATCTCTTATAAACAAAACTAACTTCCCTATTCCATTATCGCCTTATGATCCGTATTAAAATCCACTAGCACCCTATTAACCTTATTAAAAATAAAGTAAAATTCTTATCCCCCTGTAACTTCCATACCTCCGTTTGGAGGGACAAGCACCCATTCATCTACTAACCACACAGAGTAGGATATAAAAGAAGGGTATACAAAAATAGATTTCAAATCCCTTATAAACAAAACTAACTTCTCTATCTCCCCTACCACCGTATGATCCCCTTATAAACAAAGTAAAACTCCTATCCCCCTATAACTTCCCTATCTCTATTTGGAAGGACCAGCACCCACTCATCTACTGAGGGTAGGATGTAAAAGAAGGGGTATAAAATATAATTTAAATCCCTTATAAACTAAACTAACTTCCTTATCTCCCCTACCACCCTTTGATACCCCTTAAAAATAAATTAAAAATCCTCCCTCCCAAATCAATAATGTCCTTACCGTCCTATTTATAAAAAAAAAAAAATCCCCATTTACACAGGGTAGGACATAAAAGAAGGGGTATAACAAATAGATTTTAAATCCCTTATAAAGAAAACTAACTTCCTTAGCCTCTTACCACCCTATGATCCCCATATAAAAAAACTCTCGTACCTATATAATCTCCCTACCATCATATTTTAAACAAAAATACCATCCCATTCACATAGGGTATGATGTAAAAGAACCGGTATACAAAAAATAAAATTTAGAACCCTTATAAATAAAAATACCTTCCCTAACCCCTTACCAACCTATGATTCCCTATTATAAATAAAGTAAAATCCCTCCCCTCCCCTACCCCGACGCCTTTTTAAACAAAACTACCAGCCCCTTTACTATTCCCATAATCCCTATAATTTTACCAGTGGAGTGAAAGAAGAAATAAAAGTAGGCCGCACTTTTTTTTATTTTGCGGCATTGCTGGTGTCTATGGGAAATTAACATTAGGTTACCCTTTTTATGAAATTCTGAGGACAAAATAGAATTAAAAACCCTTATAAATAACAATATCTTCACTAACTCCTTACCCACCTATGATTCCCTATTATAAATAAAGTAAAAACTCTATCCCCCTTATATAATATCCCTAGTCTCAACAACCCTCCTTTTTTAAAAACAAAATTACCAGCCCCTTTTACTATTCTCATAATCCCTATAATTTTGACAGTGGAGTGAAAAAAGAAATATAAGTAGGCCGCCACTTTTTTATTTTGCGGCATATAGAACAAGGAGAAATTAACCTTAGGGTACCATTTTTACGAGTTTCTGAGGACACGGCTAAATCCTATGTTAGAAACTAAACTCTTCATTTCACATAATCAGTGAAATGTACCCTATTAAAAAACACACAATGGTTCTACATTTGCTGGTGTGCACGTTTTTTTTAAAATAGGCAAAATTTAAGTAACATAGCTTTCTATTTCACATAATCATTGGGATTAGGCAAAGAGAGAGAGACAGAGAGAGAAGAGAGTGGATTTTACTCAACATTCTACCGACCCCGTAAACAAATCGTTATTATTATTATTATTATTATTATTATTATTATTTCATGATGTGAGAGAGATTTTAAAATGTGTATATGTTTCTCATTATTCTAATCGATTTTTTATTTTTTTATTTTGCCAAGTCCGGTCAATTGATCATATGAACGGTAGAGTTTAGTTTGGGTTTGTATATGTCAGAAATCGTAACTTGGGTATTGGCCGTAATATTTTGTACTGCGTTGGTTTCAACATCTAAAGCAAAGTATTAAAAGATGGAACAAGAACCTCTGGAAATAGGTGAAAAGGATGTTTTCTATCCAGAACAGCAGCAGTCACAGACACGCAGTGGAGAAGAAGAAGAAAAGAAAGATATGGAACGCAAAGTCATGGACGTAAACAAAGAGTATGATGTTTTCCAACCAGAACAGCAGTTACAGTCCACAAGTGTACAAGAAGAGAAACATACAGACATGATGTCACTATGACCAGAACAAGAACAATACTTAGTCTCCTAGGAAATCTAGTCTTACTAGACAAAGTTGTGAACCTTGTAAATATGTTCATGTTTAATATTTGGTATTTGTACATGAAAAGCAAGGGACAGGCCCTAATCCTCCCTCTTCATTTATTGATGTTTAAGTGAGCGGGGCTTATTTTAAAATAAATGTTGATTGAAAAATGGTGTTGACTTGTTTTTCAAACGTTCTCTCTCTCTCTCTCTCTCAGACACATCACCCTTTTATGATGCACTACTTTGATGTACTTTGATGTCACTATTTTTATCAAGCCAAACAAAATAAAACATTTCACTTCGAGGGCAGATAAACTCACATTCCCGCCTGTAACATGCTACACTGTTAAAAACAGACAGACTCATCTTGTGAAAAAGACTATGAACCAAGATGGCGGCCTGATGTTAAAATAAGCTTATGTCCTGTACATTTTTTTACCCTGTTTAACACGGCAGTCACGTTTAGGTCTCAAGTGCCATCCTGTACTACTGATGTGTTGCGGACAAATTTGTATGCATTATTGCACGATTTAATGAATAAATGAGATCATGCCCAAACCCTCTATCATTATCAGTACAGGTTTGGAGGGGGGGGGGTAATTTATCGGGTTTTGGGGGATGATTTATCGGACTATGACTTTTCCAGATCATGTGCTGTAACCATTGCTTCCCATGGTTGGGATTTATTTGATGGCTGGAGTTGTTTACCCTTTGTACGTACCCTGCCGAACAGACTATTAGTAAGACACACTTTGGGAAAGAAGTTAATGAAATTTCGAGATAATTTAATAGAGATTATGTCGTACAAATCAAAAATGTTTCCTCACATAGTGTATTGATTTATTTATTTTAGATCGTTACAGCTCCAGCAACAGAAACAAGTTGAATACCTCAATCAATCAGAGGGCTAGGGAGGGTTTCCGATACTGGGTTATCGAGAGGCCCAGACCAAGCCACTGTAAGTATAAGCATCTGTAAGTATCATTCTTATTTATTTACCAAGTGTGCCGTGCGGTGTCTGCTACTGATGTCCGCTTTCACCTTGTGCAGGATTACGTTGTGTGGTAAAGCATCGGTGTGAGTAGACTCTACATGTTTGGTGCACGTGTTGTGTGCTTGCAAGTCTGTATTCAAGTTCCCACTGTCTTGTATGGAAAGCGGTAATATTTTATTGTCTCCGACGATGCGTTATAATACTGGTTATTGGCTGTTTTTGAGAGCATGATTATGATTCGATTGTCACACAGTCTAGCTTGAAGTTGCGTGCTAGGAGCTTGATCACGAGCTAAGCATCGGTATGATTTTTTTTTTTTTTTTTTTTGTGACATGGCATTTGTTAGTGTTGTCTCCTGGAGAGTATGTTACCATGGAAATATAATGGCTACATTAACTCCAAATTATGATGTCCAATACGCTAAGTTCGACATGCAATAAAGGACAATGAAAGTTGGGATGTTTTCCGAACCAGGTTTCTTTCTGACCTTTTAAGTTTAGAAATGCGCTTTTCATTTTACCACTTCGACTGCTACTGAAGAACTTTACAGTTTCATTAGTTCAACAACTACACAACAAATTACAGCGACAGGAAACTTTGTATAAATTTAGACTATAGAGGAATCCCACGAACTCAAACTTGGCGCATCATGTAGCTGATATCTACGCCAAACTAAAATGTAAAAACGGTGGTAGCTACACATGCTGGCTCTAACTCGGTGAAACACTTATTGTTGACCAAATAGGCACTCCATGGGATAAAACATGTGAATGGAGTTTGCACATGACAGGCATGTCGCTATCCAGATATAAAAGTGATTTATGGTCAGTGATGCACACAAAAAGTATTCAGACATTTATAGTGAAATAATACATTTAAGCGCGTGGATAAACTAAAGATTTGTGTTTTTTCAGTGGAGAACCCTTCTACTCTTTTAAAGCATAAAATTCCCTCTTTCTTCCTTTATCCATGACTTAATACTAATAATAATAATAATAATAATAATAATAATAAGAAGAAGAAGAAGAAGAAGAAGAATTCTATTATTCATTAATTTGTTTGTTTGTTTATTTATTATTATTATTATTATTATTATTATTAAAGCGTACTTGTATCTTTCAAAATTGTAAGATGGGTCATCTTATAATGACAAACTTAATTAAAATTTTAACAATTCAATAGAAACATTGGTACTTTCAACTTTGTTTTCTGATTTGTGAAAGATACTGCGGATAATGTAGAAAAACCGTACAATACCACCTTTACGATAGTATTGGCTTGGTGATAATATCCTGAACGTGCAAGAGAATAATTCGAAATAAGAAATCAAGAAATAAAGAAACTTATTTCATGGCAAATTTGTCTTGGCTGTTGCTCGAGGATCACTTATCACTTATTTTCCGACTAAAGTCATTCAGTTGCTTACTTCCAATACTATTACATCTTCAAATAATAAATTGGTTTACATATACCACTGCAACAAAATGTTTATGTCATTCTAAACTTATCTATAGTCATACTGTAATATTGTCGGCGCTTCACGAACCAGCTACAAAAAGTGACATTTTCTATGTATTCTGATTAACTCGGAGTTTAGGTGTTTTTATCACCATAAAACAATTTTTAAGTCTCTCATTTCCTTCTTTAAACAGTGGTTATCTGACACTGAGAAGAATAACAGTAAAAAATCTTATTGCCAGTAGTGCTTAAGCGTGTCCAGAAGTCTTTCAGTTTAGTCAAACACAACATTTCTTTCAGGGAAAATGCATGCTTTGGAGTTATTGTTTCCGTTAAGAAAATTATTATTTGAAACCATACTATTTGTAATAGCTACAGGAACATATTCAGCAACATGATGTGAAAGGGAATAAACACGTATTGAAGCAGTTTATGAAGTTTATGCGCACATTGTTTTGACATGTACGGAAACCATTAAAGGACACACTTCGCATTTTCGTCTAAACTGAGATCTCGATTTACTAACCCTAGATTTCGATTTACTGATCCGAGATCTGTGTTAATTTTTTCGAGATTTCTGTTTACTAATGCCAGATCTCAGATTACTAATCGGAGAGTTCGATTTACTAATGCAGTGTGTGGGTTTACTAATCCATGATCTCGATTTACTAATTTGAGGTCTCGGATTAGCAAATCAAAATCTCAGATTAATAAACCGAGATCTCAGCTCAATGAATCCAGATCTCAGATTAGTATATCAAGATCTGTGATTTGTAAATCAAGATCTCATAAAAGAAAATAAGTGAAGTGTGTCCCTTGATGGCTTCCGTAGTCTTGTATACAAGTGTTGTGATAATGATAATATTTCATCACCAATACGGCATTTATAGGCACTACTTGTTTATGAATAACTACTTATAATACCATATCATCTAAGACAATTTTCAAAATCTAGCTATATGATACAAATAAATTACATAAACATAAACAAACCTAAACTTTAAGTTTGTTTAGTGTTCGAATCGCTGACGGACAATTACACGGACACTAATGTTCGTTGAGTTTTCTATTCATTTGAATAATCGTTTACTATGTGACGAAGCTCTTTTGATTATAAGGGATAAATCTTGGGTTTGTTTCTATTTTTTCTTTCTTACTCTCATTCTTTCTTTATTTTTGCTCACAAAGATTTTCCGTACCAATCAATGAACACACATTTGTAATGCTTATAATTGAATACACATGTTTAATGCTTATCATTGAATACACAATAATTTTAATGCTTATCATTGAATACACAGTTTTAATGTTTATCCTTGAATACACATTTGTAATGCTTATCATTGAATACACAGTTTTAATGCTTATCATTGAATATACAGTTTTAATGCTTATCATTGAATACACAGTTTTAATGCTTATCATTGAATACACAGTTTTAATGCTTATCATTGAATACACAGTTTTAATTCTTATCATTATAGAAACAATGGATGGCCAAGGAAAGATTATTCTAAATTTGCAACTGATGCATCCCTTGATAAGTTGATGCATCCCTTGATAAGTTTCTTGTAATGTTATTAGATTTCTTACTTATTCTTGTTTCAGTTTAGATAGTAATTTCTCCTAACTCAATCAAGCCCGATGACTGAAAAAATCCTTGTTCTAACAAGAAAAAATTGATCAACGACGGCAAAAACTCTAACATTGATTCTTTATTATGGACTGCACTATTGAGAAAATGTAATGATAGCACGAGCATTAATGTAAGAGATAGACTTAACATTTTTGAACCCTAGAATGCAGATGACAGCGCATTCATGACCCAGGGATATCGTACAAGGCCTCATGCACCTTTGTCCATGCAGCTGATAAATTTTGGATCATTAACTTGATATTCAGGTCTGTAGAGTGATTATTTCTTGAGAAGAAAGCTGAAACTTTTGTTAGATTAATGCGTCACGTAATAATATTGTATTATTACAGCAACGTATATATTACGTTTGGTGCTTTTAACTGTATGGACTATTTCTTTGTTTTCATGTCCTTCAAATAAATGTTTCACTCTTTATCTTCGGCTCGAACAATATTAATGAGTATTTCCAAAATAAGTCATTTCACTGATTTTAATTTCAGTTGGAAAATATGGAACTGGCTCGTATAAAATGACCTTAGGACTGGGCATGTCACCTCGCACATGATATCATCAGGAGTCACGTCATCTGGAAAAGTGCTCTACTCAATTCATATGGAAAAATCACTGACTCAGAGACTCTTGTCGCATTTAACAATTTTTATGAATAAACAGAAGTTTTAAATATATATATATATATATATATATATATATATATATACATACATACATACATACATACATACATACATACATACATACATACATACATACATACATACAATTAATTTTAATAGGGTAGCATGTGAATATCTGATAGGCATATGTTTAAACTGATTTCTTCTGTAAAGCAGACTTTGTTTTTTTGTTGTTTTTTTTCTGACTACAAGCAACAATCAATCTGCTAATGGATATCCATAATTTTACTATGACATCATCGCATGCACTCACCCAACCAAAACTGCTGCTCATTCGAGTAGGTGATTCACTACCTTTGTATCGATTTAAGCTTTTTGACTTTGATAGTGAACAAAATCTTTTTAGCTTTACATTGTTCTTCTGTAACTGAATATTTAGTGCTAATAAAATGTTGAAATTTATTCCTAAGATTTTATTAACACAAACATAACATGTATGGCTTCAAGATAAAACCATAGGCTAGTTCTATTATACTTCTGTGAGACTTGTCCACTGTCGATCTTTCGGCTAAAGTAAGCTGTAGCTACAGATGGGCCTGCGGCTAGGCTACATTTTCTATAAATACTTCTGTTTACGAGTAGGTAGAGGAAACTAAATCGTTTTTCTGTATGGAGCGCCGTCTGGCAGAAAAGAGACAAATGCACTCTTAAAAACGAGCTGTTTGATATGCCCGCTTTTAGAGGTGCAACTGCTACCAGAGTACCATATTTCGCATTAGTTCCTAATATTGTATTCGTATTATTGCTCAAAATGGGAGAAACGTGATAGAATCGATTATTTAAAAGACGGATTGTATGAACGGAGGTGATAATTGGTTTAGTCATATAGAAATAATTAGAACTGTTTCTGTTTTTTGCTGTTATTCTTGCTGCTGTTGTGAAAGACATGTTTTCTGAGCCTCCACCTTTCTTCGTTGCAAATAAAACTGTTTGTAAATGGGGTTTTTTTTCCATGAGTGTTTTGTACAAGGGATCCTGTATGTATGCAGTTGTCTTTCTGTATCTTATGATTCAAGCTTGATTCTTGTAGGTCTTTTTATTTATATATGTGTTTTAGTTTTAAAAACAAAAACAGAAGCAATCCGAAAACGGTTTAAATTAGATTTATTTTCCGTATACGTCTACAATTAAAGAATAATTATATATTTCTTTATTTATTTAGCTAGACACTAATGCCATGATATTAAACTATAAAGAAACTTCGTACATAAGATACGTATTACTTTGTGTATTTCAGTCTCGTTTATATCCCAACTATCATAAAATATATTGTATTTGATACTAATATTTATGTACTAAACTTGATGACTTATATTGTCAACTATATATAAGAACAATAAGTGATTCATATGTAATCATATTGTATATAAATATAATTTCTTTTGTCGCCATTGTATTTTTGGAAAAGACGATAAAAGGTTGAGCCCGCGGCCCAATCCCATTGAGAGAATTTTCAATAAAATATTTTTAATACTGAACTGTCATGCTCCTCACAGTGGGTCACCTCCATCTGCAAGGATAATATCAATGCTACAAATTTGTAAATTTGGCGGTAAATTACCACTTGGTGGAAACCGTACGCTTTGATAACTGCATCACGCTCAATGTATATTGCAATATCGGCGATCTTTTCTCTACGATGGGTTTTAGTGCAGAATGTGAAGATTCTACCAAATACGTAGGAGGAAAAAGTCAGGAAATCTTAGATGGGGCACGGGGCTGACGAATGACATGGTTTTATGCGGCGAACGTCACAATATACCGATAACGTCACAATAAAGGGCATCTGAGCCACCGTGTTCTTCGTTTTTGATTGGATTTCAATCTGTGATTAGAGAGGGAAGGTAGTATCCAGTCAATGTGCTCCTGTATTAAATGCGAGAAGACGATGTACAAAGATTTAGATAAGTCAAGGGTCAGAATAGCCTTATGGAAACAATATATTCTAAAAGAATATGATCTGTGAGGAGCATGATGAATTGTACATTATGACTATCCATACCGTGAGTGCAAAAAGTCTAGACATGGACGATAGAATATTAATCTTTAGTCTAGGTTTAAGTGCGTGTCTGCAGAAACACACAAAAGTGCTTAAAAATCATGTTTGAATAAAAAGATCAAACGATGGATTCATATACAGGCCTTACAACTGTAAAGGAATAAAGAAAAATATTGAACATAAAATAAATAGGGACATGTCATATAAAAAGGTGAATGCTAGGGACTTAGCAGATGAAGTGTGAGAAGTTGTTGTTGGAGACTGTGGAGCAGATGAAGTGTGAGAAGTTGTTGTTGGTGGACTGGGATTGAATGGCATATATGGAAATTTAGTTCGGAGACTGTTGAATAAATTGCTAAAGGTAGAGGTCTTAAGAAAAAACGCAGGAGGTTGTCCGATCGCTGATGGTACCGTAAAATATCCAGGCCCTTGAAATTCTATTCCATTCCAAATATATACCCATACGGAACTGTCATTTGGAAGATAAACATTCATGGTGGTGACATTTGTGGCAATTACCGGAGCTACAAGTACGTCTCGTCCAAACATATATTGGTACGTGATGCTCCATGCCTTAGGGTCATCAGGGTACGCGAGAAACAATGGTTGCTGCACTGGAATCCCTTGCTCACTATTGTTCTTAACCAATAATCTTGTATAGTTTGAGATGTGGACATAAATCTGCGCTAGTCGACCAAATGCACTTTGAATTTCAGGAGATGAATAAAACTGTGTGTTCGCTTGCGGCTGATTTCCTGAAAAGGAAGAATAGCTTGCATATCGAATCTTCGGCTACATTTTGCATTGCCTGGATCAATATGCTACGGAATGACAAATCTGAGCCTAGCGAAATGAAATGGAGATGCCTCAAATTTGGGAGCGCTAAGAGGCGCTGCGAGTGTTGGACAAAGATAAAATAAAATTAATACTGAAAATAAAGTATGCCAATTCACACCTCTAAGGTAAAGGAAAGTAAAATTTATAACAGTCAAGACGAATGTTTAAAGAATAACATGGTTATTTAAAAACCGATCGTTTTGTGACGTCATGCACATTATGACGTCATAATATCGATGATATCAACACTACAGTATTCGCACATCCTACCGTTTGTTTGTACCCCCCTACCGATGACTAAGTTTTGTGCATTTTTTTATATCTTTGATGCGTTTTGTTTTTCTCAAATCGGTGTGTGTGTGTGTGTGGGGGGGGGGGGGTACAGACAAACGGGAGGTTGTGCGAATACACGATAGCTCAGGATGGAGTCAATGCGTATCAGCCTGATGTAAACAAACAAAATTGTATATGGACATACTGTTTGGACAGCAAAGACTACACTATGAACTGTGTCATTTACGATAATGGCGCCTAAGTACTTCCCTCTTTCTTCTTTACTTTGGGAACGAAATGATAAAAGATAGGACAATAATGGGTAACAATAAGCGATTTATAGTACAAGTCATACAGGTCATGTAGACATTCAGTACCGACTATTTCAGCAATGGGTGTCATTTTTTAGAATTTGATTACACATACCTTTAAATGACAATTATGCACTTTATTTGGATCCCCATATATCCATATTTCTTTGGAAAGTTATTATTTACACGCCCCGAGAAATATATACGGCAATATCAATGTTAAAGTACGTGGACATTTTTGGACATGGTCATCCTAAAGGTGTGATTCAATACAAACCGGGCTGAATGTCGCGTGCTGTGATGTCACAATGACAGCTGCGCGTGTTGAACAAAATTCGTACTACCCTGTTATTTGTTATGATAGACCCGACGTCCTGTTTCTTCACCCAGTTTAGGACCTGGCCACCATTGCAAAAGGCCATAGCGATCAATAATTTTCGTCTGGAAGTTTTTTTTATGACATTTAAGGTGCAAAGCATTCAACAATCAGAATTTAATAGACTTTCGTTAAACTATATTAGTATTAAACTTTAGAACAACAATTAATATTTAATTTAATTTGAGTAAATGCGACTACATGACCACATTGACACACTTTAGTATAGTGCAAAATAATTCCTTTAAATATAGTATATCCACTCGTCCTACCCACCAGCCCCACCCCCGCCTTTCAAGGAATGAGACTATTCACCAGAAATAACCAAATTAAGAAATATTGTCATTTCCATTCATTTTGAAAAAATACCTGATCGATTTCCTGAAGTTGGACCAACTCAGAATTTAGACAGCTATTACTGAATCTGATCAGTTCTCTTTATTGATAGGTTTGACTTTTTCAGTTTAAAAAAATGGATTTAATTAAACTTACTAACAGTTGAAAATGAATTATATGGCAGCACCTATCTTTTACTTACTTGCATATGTTTTTGTGGGAGTGTTTTTTTTGTTGTTGTTGTTGTTGTTGTTATTTCGAAAAGCTTGATTGCTTTCCGTCTGGTTGAATCTAAAGTCTTATGTACAGTGGCTGAATTATAAAATAATTTGAAGGCTAGTAATTGGCAACAAAGCCTACACGAATTATCACGTGCTTTACGACTCTTTGTTGCCACCTACCACCTTACTAGATGCAAATTTTTTACCCAAAATATACATTTGATAAACAACCATCCATTTGCGATGATTTAAATATTTTAAGAAAAGATGTCCACTTAATAAAATTGTATGCCTACTTATGTTTTATTCCCAGTTAAACAAGGAAGTGTGTTTTAATATACTTTTTACTTAGAAAGCTTTTCTGGAAGAACATTCTAACTGCGTGACTTGACTGCATCGCAAAGTAAATTCCATATAAACTGTTATGATGTACACACAGGGTAAACTGAAATTTTACGAATATTTACCTTCGTGTGACCTGAACATTGCCGTAAAAATGGCCGCCTCTGCGGACCGCAGGAGAAGTTCTGGCGACCTTCTAAGCCCCAGTGCTCCGAACGTCGTGTAGCCACCGATGTCAAAGTGTGTTATACCGATGCCGCTCAGCCCCATTGATAAAGCTGCAGGTATGACGGAGGGAAGGCCATCGGCATACGTAAAGTCAACGTCCTGATCACCAGCCCACATCATCGTTGTGTAATTATGTGTACCTTGAAATGAATTTATACAGTTTATTCGGTAGTGAAATTATTGAGATAGCAGGACCACATTGAAATATAAATTTCACGAGATTTGTTTGCGTGGACACCGCCCACACGTAAATAAATAAAGACGTCGAGAAATTCAAATTAGTTCTCTCAATAATCTCACTACTCTCAAAATTACTGGACCAGTCAGACTTAAGAATTTCAGAAAAAATTTTTTAAAAAATAAAAAAAACTGCACCAGTCAGACTGAAGTAAAAATATTACAATACCGTTCGATATGATTTTAGAGGTAAATCATGTTACATAGTAATCAAGACAGAGAACTTATCTGACTTTTACACCAAAATAAATGCTACAATTGTGGTTTAGAAAAATCAGCAAACTGATTAATTCAAAAGAACGTATTCAAAAGCCATTCTGCTGTGATATTTAAATGTCGTTGTCCCTTAGAAAGAAGCCTTGTGGTATGCCAGTATACGGGTAAGTTTACGTGTTAGTGACTAAGCTCGTTGGTCTAGGCGTATATCATTAGATTACAGAACGAAAAGTTTGTGGTTCGTTTATTGCCAGAGATAAAAGTTTCTTTCTATACAAATTGAACGCAACTGTTCTCTCTAGTCGATTAGGAGTATGATATCAAATTGGTACCAGGGTTGGGTTGATATTACTCAGATTATAGGGCATGTAAAACTGTGGTTCACATTGAATCTCTCGAGAACAGTTTATGGCATCTTTCTATGAAAAATGGCCAAGGTTGTACCATACAAGGTATCTTTGCCATCTGGGGTATCTTCACAGATATCGGAATTGCTTACTGCGAAAGAAATTATGGTAGATATTCTACCGCCATCTTTTAAAGGACTTCTATAGCTAGTTGAGTTTCCAGTCTAAGTATTTTACTACAGCGCACAGATACAGCATATATATGCAAAAGATCTATCAGATATTTGCTCCTAGTCAACTGATGAACGGCGATTCATATAGCCAATTTATTTGGCAATTCGTCTTTGTGGATGGATTTAGTCTTCAGACATGGACTTTTATTTGACATGTCCCTCAGATTTAAAGGCAAAACAAATCATTTGAGTAATATTCAAAGTATCTTTTGGTATGGCTGCTTAACGATTTTCAGTTTGAAGTTTTCATTGTGAGTTTTGAAGTATCCGTCTTAGAAGCACATAAAAGGCTTGTTGAGAGAGAACCTTCAAAAGTCCAAATGCAGCTTTGCGAGGTCAACACGAACTACACAACACATTGAAACAAAGAATGGGTGTCTTCTTTTATGCTATCTCTTGTTTTCCTGCTTTATCCATAAGTGTCTCTTTTGTATCTTTGTAAAATTCAACGAGTGTTTCATATGGATCATTTTACCGTGGAAACACTACGTCTTCAGATGTATACTTCTGGCAGAGAAAGCACACGTCAAAGCCAATGTCGATATGGTCATCATCGCTTCCTAAACTCGAGCTCACTAATCACTTCGTTATTTATTTGCACACGCAAAACTTTTGCTGAGAAATAGAAGAAAATCTCAAAGGAGAAATGAGGCTACGCAGATATATTTCATTACGAACATTTATATTACAAAAGAACGTCGGAGCAATAAGGGACTTGTTCGTCCTAAAAAGGCGTTACTGCATCATATTCTCAAGCTACAATATTTTCAATAACTGAATTTACATGTGGCATAACTATTGTACCTGACCTAGATTACAAGCAGAACCACAAGAATCGACTTGATAATCTGTTTTTTTTTGGTTTACGATGGCGGCGGGTAAGCATGGATTACTTTAGCTCTGGTTTTTCACTTGCTTACTGCAAGATAGTTAAACGATCTACATTAGGTAAGTTTTTAATCAAACTGAACATTTTTATCGCAGAGACAGATCGTATATTCTCCTGGGAGGCACAAATGCTCGAATGCTTGACTTTGAACTGTTGAATAGGCCAAATGCTGGTCACACACATACTGTTACGACTCTATGGTCTAAGAAAAATGTAACAGAAAGAAAGTGAAACCAACAAATCAAGTAAAAATCAACAAGCAATTTATTACTAGATAATTAAAATGAAAAATCAAAAAGTCACTTACAGTAATGTGTTTTGAAATTCTAATAATCCAATAAGAATGATTGTTCTAATCACAAGTCCTAAATATAGAATGTTCCGAATTCACGGCTGTGTCCTTGAATGTTATGATGTGCTAATGGTCTCCAAAGTCCTGATGTACTAGTAATCTTGATGTGCTGATGTCGAAATGAAGTATTCCAAAATCTCTGAATAAGTTCAGTTAAATTCCAAAATCATCAATTAAAAATCCAAAATCCAAAAGTTGATGAGCACTGTTATAATCCAATGAATATTTAAAATAATTCCTCTCTTAGAATTTGGAATGAATTTTCACAACTGCAATAGCTCTTTACAAGACTGATGGTAATGTCAAAACTGAATAAATGTCCACCAAACATGGCATATATAAATATTGGTCACATGACAGAATGTTCTAGAATATGAGTCATCTTAATGGAATTTTTACTTGTAAACAAAAATCAACCTTGACCTTCAAATTGAGAAAACATATTGATCAAAACAACCTAATTCAAGGACACTAGTTAAACATGTTGTTCCTGATAACATTAAGATTTAAGCAAATATTAAAGTGAAGAAACATTTATAATTTCCTAAAATATTTATAATATTATATAAACATTATACATAACACCTCCCCTCATAAAGAAAAAGAAAGATTTATACAATAAAGCTTTCTTTTGAATATACATCTAATACTATAATAACCAAAATTACATAAGAACATGTTTTATGATACTGGACTTAATTACATCAAGCAATATTACATTTCTAGGCACGTGAGAGTGCATCTGCAATCACATTGTCTTTTCCCCTGATGTGTCTGATGTCAATGTTTTATTCTTGCAATATCAAACTCCATCTCAACAATCTCCGATTTTTATCTTTCATTTTGTTGATGACAGTAAGGGGATTGTGATCACTGTACACAATAATTGGAGAAAGAGCTGAGGTGACATACACTTCAAAATGCTGTAAAGCCAATATCAAAGCCAAACATTCCTTCTCAATTGTGGAATAATTTTTCTGGTGCTTGTTTAGTTTTTTTAGAAAAATAACACACAGGGTGATCCACACCACTTTTGTCTTCCTGAATCAATACTCCACCAACCCCTACATCACTTGCATCAACAGATAATTTAAATGATTGGCTGAAATTTGGTGCAGAAAGAACTGGTGCATTCTCAAGCATGGCCTTTAACTTGTCAAAAGATTCCTGACACTTGTCAGACCAATGAAATTTGGTTTTCTTACTCAATAAACTTGTCAAAGGTTCAGCAATTTTGGAAAAATTGGAACAAAATTTCCGATAATATCCAGCCATACCTAGAAATCGCATCGGTTGCTTTTTACAAATTGGAACTTGAAATTCAGAGATAGCTTTGACCTTAGCTTCTATAGGTTTAACTTGACCTTGTCCAACAATATGTCCTAAAAATGTGACACAAGCATGGCAAAACTCACTTTTGCTCAAATTAATTGTCAGATTCGCATCGCTGAGTCGATCGAAGAATTTTCGAATGGTTTCCAAATGATCTTCCCAGGTGTTGTTGTAGATAATGACGTCATCGATATAAGCGTCACAATTATCAAGACCAAATGTTATCATGTTCATCAGACGTTGAAACGTTGCAGGCGAATTTTTCATTCCAAACGGCATGACTTTATATTGATAAAGTCCATCTGGAGTTGCAAATGCTGAAATTTCTTTTGCCCTTTCCGTCAGTGGAATTTGCCAGAATCCTTTTAAAAGGTCAAACTTGGTGACATATTCCGCATTTCCAATTTTATCAATGCAATCGTCCATTCTTGGGATTGGAAATGAATCAGTTTTGGTGACACTGTTGACTTTTCTATAGTCAGTACACATACGGAATGTATTATCTGGCTTGGGAACAAGAATACATGGTGAACTCCAGTTACTTTTACATGGTTCTATGAAATCATTATCCAGTAAATACTGAATTTCTTTCTTCAGATAGTTCTGTTTGAGAGGATTCATCCTATAAGGATGCTGTTTCACAGGCGCAGAATCTACAATGTCAACGTCATGACAAATTTTACTTGTTCGTGTTGGAACATCAGGAAACAAGTGCTCATAGTCATGTAATAGCTGTTTTAGTTCATTTCTTTCCTGTTGTTGTAGATGTGAAAGTTTCTGGTCTAGTTTGTTCAATATTTCTGAATTCCGAAGATTGGTTATACCAGAGTCACTATAGTCTGATCGTACTCCATCGTTGATATCTTCACTGTGTGGGACAGGTACAACTAAATTAACAGAATAATTAGCTGGGCTATCTCTGTCAAAATATTCCTTTAACATATTTATATGACAAAGTTGTTTCTGTTTCCGTCTCCCAGGAGTGTTAATGATATAATTTAAGTCATTCACTTTCTTTGCAACGGTATAAGGACCATAACATTTAGCCTGAAGAGGATTCTGAGGTATGGGAAAGAGAGCCAGAACTTTGTCACCAGGTTTAAAACTCCTTTCCTGTGAATTTCTGTCATACCTTAATTTCATTTTTGACTGGGTAGTGTGAAGATTAGTTCTTGCTACTTCACAGGCCTTTGACAACTTGTATTTGAAATCAGAAACATAATCAAGAAGATTAATCTTTGAATCTTCATTTGAAAGAAGTTTCTCTTTCAATAATTTCAGTGGTCCACGGACAGTATGACCAAAAGCTAGTTCAAAGGGACTAAAACCCAATGACTCTTGAACTGATTCCCTAACAGCAAACAACAACAAATGAACACCCTCATCCCAATCCTTTTCTGTATCAAAGCAATATGATCGAATCATATTCTTCAAAGTTTGATGAAATCTTTCCAAAGCACCTTGACTTTCAGGGTGATAGGCAGAAGATTTAAACTGTTGGATGCCTAATTCATGCAAAACTTGTTGGAAAATTCCAGACATAAAATTTGACCCTTGATCTGACTGGACAGATTTGGGAAGGCCAACAAGTGTAAAAAAACTTCACCAAAGCTTTCACAATAGTTTTAGTTTTTATATTTCTCAGAGGAATTGCCTCTGGAAATCTTGTAGATGCACACATGATGGTCAACAAGTATTGGTTGCCCGACTTGGTTTTAGGTAAAGGACCAACACAGTCTACAATTATTCTACTAAATGGTTCATCAAATGCAGGAATAGGTTGCAGATGAGCCTTAGGTATCTTCTGATTGGGTTTTCCTACCATTTGACAAGTGTGACAAGATCTGCAGTATTTAGAAACATCACTTTTGAGTTTCGGCCAATAAAAACGATTCAAGATCTTGCGATAAGTCTTACGGACTCCTAAATGACCAGCCAAAGGAGTTTCATGGGCTAAATTAAGAATTTCCTCTCGATATGACTTAGGAACAACAATTTGATAGCTCACTGACCACTCGTCACCAGCGGGTACATCAGGTGGTCTCCATTTCCTCATAAGGACCCCATTTTTCACAAAGTAACACACTGGAACTTGTGTGGCTTCAGTTTCACTAATAGCCCTCTGAAACAAACAAGATATCTCGGGATCTTGCTCCTGTTCAACGACAAGGGATTGTCGTTTGTCATCCTGATTAGAACAAAGAGAATGAGTTGCCAAAAGAGGATCACTGTGATCAATACCATTTGATTGATCAATACCTGAGGAAAAAGTGACCTCATCAAAAGACTGACCAATACATGTGTCAGCTAAAGGAATAATATCCTGATCAACATCAATCTCAAGAGATCTTTTTGCCATAGCTCTAGTAACTGCACAAGCAGGGTACAAATCAGGGATTTCAGTTTCGACAGGATCAACTTTCTGATCCAAACAAAGCTTGTCAGTTACAAGTGGATTAACCACAACCTTATCTCCAGCTAGGTCATTGCCTAGTAATAAATGAACACCCTCTATGGGTAAAGAAGTCACTGCCCCAACAGTCACAGGTCCAGAAACTAAGTCTGATGCCAAATTTACACAATGAAGAGGAACATTTACAAAGCCGCACTCAACTCCCTGAACAAGAACACTTTCACTTGAAGAAGACTCCTCAGACAAAGGCAAAGTACCTGACAATAAAAGACTCTGAGAAGCTCTAGTGTCCCTTAATATTTTAATTGGGATAGATTTGGCAGAATCACCAATAAGTGATATAGAACCTTCTGACATGAATGGTTCATAAGCCTCCAAAATAGAATCAGACTGGGGTTTGTTTGACCCAACAAATGTATTGCTTTCAATACAAGACCGTGACCTTGACCTCGTAGAAATAAGAGCATTTGGAAAAGCTCTGTCTTTTCTCTGTTGCTTATTTTTCAACTTGAAGCAATCAGAAATAACGTGCTCTTTCGCTTTACAATAAGTGCACGTAGGAAGAGATAAGGATTTCTGATCAGTCTTATCAGATGTTTGATTCCTAACAGTTGTGCTGTTGTGAAATTTGGAAGTACTCGAATGAGATTGAAATGGTTTTTTACCAGAAAACTGCTGAGAGGACGACTTATTGCCAAATGAAATTTTGTGAGTCAAGGAATAATCATCAGCCATACGAGCAGCATTTTCCAAAGTTTCCACATTCTGCTCGTCAAGATAGGTTTTAACATCACTATGGATGCACCTCTTGAACTCTTCAATTAATACGAGCTGTCGGAGGTTATCATAACCTTGATCAACTTTCTTGGCTGAGCACCACCTATCAAATAGTTGTTCTTTATCCCTTGCAAATTCGACATGAGTTTGTCCAGTTTCTTTTCTACAATTCCTAAACCTTTGTCGATATGCCTCTGGTACCAACTCATAAGCTTTCAAGATGTACTCCTTAACCACATCATAATCAGTGCTTTGTTGTACTGACAGTGAAATGTAGACTTCACGAGCTTTGCCAATAAGTACACTTTGTAATAACAAAGTCCAATGCTCTCTGGGCCATTTCAAGTTTTCAGCTATTTTCTCGAAATGAAGAAAGTATTTATCTACTTCTTTTTCCTGAAAAGGGGGTACTAACCTAATATATCTAGTAACATCAAAACCTGAACTTGTGTTTAAAGGAGTGGAGTGTGCTCTGTTTGCCAGTTCTAATTCTCTTAATTTAAATTGCATTTCCCTTTCTTCTCTTTGCATCTGCATTTGTATTTGCCTCTCTTCCTTCTGCATTTGTAGCTGCCTCTCTTCCTTCTCTCTCTCCATCTGTATTTGCCTCTCTTCTTTCTCTCTCTCCATCTGCCTCTCTTCTTTCTGCATTTGTATCTGCCTCTCTTCCTTCTCTCTCTCCATCTGTATTTGCCTCTCTTCTTTCTCTCTCTCCATCTGCCTCTCTTCTTTTTCTCTCTCTCTCTGAATCTAAAGCTTTGCCAATTCTAAATCCATCTGGTTCTTTAACTCTAATTCCCTTAATTTTCTGTCAGAACCAGATACAGGCTTTCTCTTCAAACTTAAAGCACTATTTTCAAAAATTCCCTTTCCTACTAAATACTGAATTAAAATAATCTTTATCTCCTGTTTTGTCAATGATACTTTTGCCTCAGATAGACTGTATTTTCTGGCAAGCTCGAGCAACTCATCCTTTCTCATGCACTCTAACCCCTCCTGGGTAGGTTTTGAAATGAAATTCTGAACATTAGATGCCATAGTAAATGCTTGTTGGTTTCACACAAAAAAATTTCTCTATATAAAATCTTTGCCAAAGACAAAAAAAAAATTCCAAGACAAAATCAATATGAATTTCAAAGATAAATTTAATATCTCTAATATGCTTTAAAGAAATTCAGATCCCGGACGAGCCCCCAATTTCTGTTACGACTCTATGGTCTAAGAAAAATGTAACAGAAAGAAAGTGAAACCAACAAATCAAGTAAAAATCAACAAGCAATTTATTACTAGATAATTAAAATGAAAAATCAAAAAGTCACTTACAGTAATGTGTTTTGAAATTCTAATAATCCAATAAGAATGATTGTTCTAATCACAAGTCCTAAATATAGAATGTTCCGAATTCACGGCTGTGTCCTTGAATGTTATGATGTGCTAATGGTCTCCAAAGTCCTGATGTACTAGAAATCTTGATGTGCTGATGTCAAAATGAAGTATTCCAAAATCTCTGAATAAGTTCAGTTAAATTCCAAAATCATCAATTAAAAATCCAAAATCCAAAAGTTGATGAGCACTGTTATAATCCAATGAATATTTAAAATAATTCCTCTCTTAGAATTTGGAATGAATTTTCACAACTGCAATAGCTCTTTACAAGACTGATGGTAATGTCAAAACTGAATAAATGTCCACCAAACATGGCATATATAAAGATTGGTCACATGACAGAATGTTCTAGAATATGAGTCATCTTAATGGAATTTTTACTTGTAAACAAAAATCAACCTTGACCTTCAAATTGAGAAAACATATTGATCAAAACAACCTAATTCAAGGACATTAGTTAAACATGTTTTTCCTGATAACATTAAGATTTAAGCAAATATTAAAGTGAAGAAACATTTATAATTTCCTAAAATATTTATAATATTATATAAACATTATACATAACAATACAATAATAGTTCATACACGACCTTTATTTAACGCAGAACCAAACAGTCTTGAAATAGGACATCCAATAAAACGTCAAGCACAAAATCATTGCTGGTATTTTCCTTGCTGAGATCTGGTGATATTCTTACGACTCTATGGTCTAAGAATAATGTAACAGAAAGTGAAACCAACAAATCAAGTAAAAATCAACAAGCGAGTTATTTCTAGACAAATAAAGTGAAAATCAAGAGGCACTTACAATAATTTGAATTAAATCCAAATAATCCAATTATCCTAAGTGTCCTAATCACAAGTCCTAAATATCGAATGTTCCGAATGAATGAAATATCCTCGAATGTGTTGATGTGTCAATAGTCTTTAAAGTCCTGATGTGCCATTAGTCTTTAATATGATGATGTGCCAAAATGTCGTGCTCCAGATTATCTTTAAATAAGTTCACATAAATTCCAAAATCATCAGTTCAAAATCCAAAATCCAAAAGTCTGTGAGCACTTTTATAATCCAATGAATATTTTAAATAATTCCTCTCTCAGAATTTGGAATGATTTTTCCCAACTGTATTGGCTCTTTAAAGACTGATGTTAAGGTGGAAACTGAAAAACTGTCCACTAAACATGGTATAAATCAAGATAGGTCACATGACAGAATGTTCTTGAATATTATGGTGTATGTGACTCTTAACACACAACTCTAAGGGAAATTCTAGATTTATCTGTAAACAAAATCAACCCTTAGTTGGAATAAACAACTTGTTTACCAAAACCGTCCTTGAACTCAAATACTAAGTAAACAACCTAATGCAAGGACAACAGCTAAACATGTCAACATTATACTTAACATTAAGGTTTAAGCAAATGTTAAAGTCAAGAAACATTTATAATTTCTTAAAATGTTTATAATATTATATAAACATCATACATAACAATATTCATCCAAATCCACGCCTTATACAGTCTTCTCCATTAAGTAATAAATCTACCACTGCATAACGACAGCCTAAATACCCATGCGTACGATGTGGTAAAGGGCTTACCACTCTTATCGTTCGATCCAAATTATATCCATCGGCTATATCTCTGAGGTAGATTGCAATAAACTTGATGCCACGGAAATCTCATCATCTTTCATTTTGCTGAATGTTCTATCCCAAATCCACCATTCGCCTCGGATTGGGATAAAAATCCTGAATTATTGGACTCATATGCTACCCTTTCAGAACAATCGGAAGTAGATTCTGACCAAAGTTCAACGTTTTGAAAAGGAAAGGTTTACACTTCATCCAGCTAAATGCCATATCACTCCTGCCAAAGTTAGAGCTGCTGCAGTATCTGTATTAGACATTTGGCGGAATGATTTTGTAAATGATGCAGATATTGCCATGGGTGGTACTTTGTTATTCGTTTTGACAGAAATATAAACAATGGAGGCGTATGTACTTATATTAGAAATGACACTGTTTTCTATGGGAAAAATCTACACACAGAAAGTCTATTTATATGGACAGATACTTTTTAACCTAAATCAAAACCAGTTGTAATTGGCACTAGGTTTAGATCTCCAAATCAGCGTCATTTTCATTAAAATTCAAAAGATATTTTGCCTTAAGCTAGACTAGACAAGGAAAGTTACATTTTAGGTGATTTTAATATATGTTTTCTTCAATGAAAGTAAAAATTGTTCAATAAATATTCAACTATGTTAAGATCTGTTAATCTTAACAATTGATGATACCATGCTACTAGTTCTTATTCAACATTGTTAGAATAAATGTTGTGTAATAATCACGACAATATTATCAATCAAGAACTATTCCAGTAGGATTTTTTTCCGCCATCAAAAACTGCATGTTCACATTTGAACGGTATAAGGAAGTCATAGACCAATGTCAAGTAAAGCGAAAACGATGACCTTAACCTTTATACATTATTCCTGAGTGATCCTGGACCTCTAAGTATTTCATTAGCCATCTCACGATAATTATAAACAATGATTTCGTTTATATGTTTAATAAAACTATTAAACAGATGTCATTTTACTGTGATACTAGTAGAATTCACGCTGATATACATGCAATAAATTTGACATGGACCTGTAAACTTGACGTTTGAGATATAAAAAAATACCGAGTGTTTTCATGCTCCTCTGGCATAAACTTTAAACGAAATACTTTGCCAACTTGTTCACTGGTCCTGGACTAAATTCCACGTCTGTACTTGTCATTAACTGACTGCGCAATTGAATCCTAAGTAATCGTATCGTGCTATAATGTTTTCTAGTTCATAATCCTGATTTCATCCTTCAACCACTTAAAAGACTTTTTCAAGTGTGATGCTAATCTGAAATCCCGTGGAAGAGTACAAGGGAACAGTGGGCAATGATCTGTTAGAATTTAAAAGTCTATTTGGATTCTAAACTTGTTTCCTCGAGCCACAAATTGTATAGCTTCATTACTAGTATTTTGTGCATTACTTGCTCCTGATCGTAACTTTCTCAATTTATCATTCAGAATGCCTTTTTTCAGTCCTATTTGTTCTAACTAAAACAGGTACAACAAATGTTTGTATATCATTAAAATATATTAGACATTCAACTAGAAAAGATAAACGCTTCCGTAAACCCAAATTATTTACCACTGCACCGTTAGCATCTTCTGTCATCTTCATATTAAACAAGACGAAAACTACACGGTATAATCAATATATTTGGACTCAGCGTTGGAATTGCAATATGTAAAGTTTGCTCAGGTTTAATTTGCCCGGCGTGTATGTCATGCAATGATTTGTTGGCTTGAGGTATGTAACTCATTGCGGTATCTTTCCCTGCTTGTGATTACCAAACGGCAACATCTTTACCATGTATTGCAATAAAAAAGTATACAGAATTACCTACAAAAACATTGGAGACATTTGAAGAAACTCGTAAGCAACATACACACTTAAACCCATCACAAGTGCAACGAACATGTACCCATACTTGGTCATTTAGAAGGTTTATAAAAACTATTATGTTTAGATCGTCTAGGCTTTTCGAGTCTTGCCTCACCATATAGATCGTTTAAATCATGTGTATTATCATCATTTATTAATTAGCCTTTTCATTTCTTTTCAGATTTTTATCTTCTCCATGTTGCTTTCTAAAGCATATGTTGCTGTGTTTATTCTCTTCTCGGTTGGCTGTTAAGACTGTTGAATATTAAATATTTCATCTGATCTTTCTTTTCCTCTAATATGTCAATACAAGCCAGTACGAAACTGATGCTATTAATTTGTTCTCCATGAATGTAGACATTTGTATCTGTTTTTTATTGTTCAACCTTAACATGAAACTTGTTTAATTTTTTTTATATTTAAAATTTCAGTGTGGCCCATCTCTCTCTCGCTCTCTCTCTCTCTCTCTCTCTCTCTCTCTCTCTCTCTCTCTCTCTCTCTCTCTCTCTCTCTCTCTCTCTCTCTCTCTCTCTCTCTCTCTCTCAACAATTTAATTACTGTCCCATTCCCATGCCTACAGTTTGCTTTTTAGGTGTCTCGCTACCTATTCATAATTTACTTGTAGACATAAAATATCTGAATTCCCAGATCTACCTGAAAAGAACCAAGATACAAAAAGCCAAATGGTAAACTCGAAACTTGGTCCAGGCAGCTAGAGTGTACAATTGGTGCAGATGAGTGGACCAACTCTTTTGTTTTGGCTAAACGTTGTACAAAAGATACAAAACTTATTAACTTTAATTTCAGATTTCTTCATAGAAATATTGCCACAAACCAGCTTTTGAAAAAGATTAATTTAAGTCATAATGATAAATGCACTTGTTTTTGTAAGGAGGGAATAGAACAAATTGAGCACTTATTCTATGAGTGTTCAGTTAATGAACACTTTTGGAATTTATTTGTGGTATGGATCCAAGCTTATGATCCAAATTTTAGAATTACACGAAAAGATGTCTTTATAAGAAATAACAACTTTGATGATCTTATTAACTTCCTAATTTTGCTTGCAAAATATGTTATATACAGATCACGTTGTGCATAAAAAAATCCCAAATCTTACCTATTATAAAAATTGTTTTATCAGATAAAAAGCTAGAAAAATGTTTAGCCAAAGTGAAAATGCAGAATCGATGAGGTTAATAGAAAGTGGACCATATTGTCAACGTTTGGTGCGTGATTTTTTATATATATAGTTGTTTTACATTTTCATGCACTTTCTTTTTAAGCAAAGAAAACAATATTAAATTGAAGAAAAAAAAAACAATAAACAAGTAGGCAATTTGATAAAGCCTTGGGGTTTGTATGCGAGTGTGTCTTTGTTTACAATATTTGTGAATTTATGTGTCTGTGGCGTGGGCATGAGTGTGTGTAGTGTTTAAGTAGACGAATATATGTAAAGATCAGGATGCAAAACAATTTAAGGTAATGGCCCATACATCAGGTCAGATGGTGATGTAGGTAAAGATGTAAAATCCTGACAACTTATATTCAATAAATTTTGTTTAATAAAATCTACATTTTCGTTTTTTGGCGTCACTATTCCCTGGGCTACATGTACCTAATGCAAGTCCTTAAAATTCATATGTTATCACAGATATACACCCAGACACGTCCTTAATGAATTGATACTAGCTTGCCACCTGCTGTATTAGGAACCGTTCAATGTACGAAACAGAGTTCAAGAAACCTTTGTCCAACATCATCTTTCCATTTGACATTCAAACTGCAAATATGGATTTAACAATCGATATTTTGTCCTAGCTTAAAAGTATAAATGCATATGGTGACAAACATATTTCACTTAATTATATTATCTCTCTAATTTTATAGATGCCGACTCTACTGAGGAAGAGTTTCTTCCTTTTTTTTACGTTTTATATTTTATTTTTATAAACTACTGAAATTTATTTAGTTCGTACTTCTTTAGAAAGACATAGGATGGGTTGTTCATAAAGGGAAATTTCATCATTATTATCAATTTTAGCAGGTCTAATGTTGTATGATCAGACGATCACAAAGTTGTGCTTTGACAATAAATATGCAAAAGCAACCAATATAGTATCATGTACAAATTAGGTTCCAGACCTGAAAATCCAGCTCTCAGCCAAAAGACGATGTCTCCTAACTTTCCGGATTCTTCAACAGCTTCCCTGTTAACCTTGGCCCATAACACTGGCCACGTGTTATGTAACGCCTCTCCTGACTGATTATTGTAAAATTTGACGCCACTAGTAGGCAGATACTCCCCGAAATCCGCCATCCAGCCGGATATTCCCAGTTCAATGAGATTCTTCTTTATCAGACCTGTTTTAAGACTTAACAAAGATAAATATGTCACGAAAGAAACGTTCAAAGACATTACAGAACATCTAAATGAAATAAAAAGCAGATCCATATTAATTTTTTGTTAAGAGAAGAGATAATCGCTTCTACAGTTAGATAATAAAAAATATTACTATTTTACATATTTGTAACTTCTGTGGAAAATATAATTCATCGGGTGGGAAAGGTAAAGACAACGGAAAACCATGAATCTTTATAAAATGAAAAAAATTATATGTATATCAGGTTTTTCCAAGCGTTTTAGAAAACTGTGGTGCAAATTACACATGCATAATTTAAAGATGCATTTCATTTAGCTTTGGGTAACTACATGGAACAGCATATTTCTTTCCATTTATACGTACATGGAACAGCATATTTCTTTCCATTTATACGTAAGCATCCTCCAGTTATGAAATATTGATTATTGTTTTGTGCTTTTCTACGAAAAAGTCTTCGAAAGATATGGTTACGCGAAAAACTTCACCATGAGAGGAGTTGTTGAAAACAAGACTTGTAAAAATTTAATTATTTGGTACCTAAGAACATACATATTACATAAGTACTTAGTCTGCACATACATACATACATGCGTGCGTACGTACATACATACTTGTTCTTAAAATATACATACATACATACATACATACATACATACATACATGCATACATACATACATACATACAAACATACATACATACATACATACATACATACATACATACATACATACATACATACATACATACATACATACATACATAAATAAATATATACATACTTACGTACATACATACATGCACACATACATACATTCGTACATGTATACATACATACACTATGGTGCAATTATCTTACAATATTTATTCATATATAAATAGAGAGTAAATGTGAAACTAACCTTTGTACCAGTTAAAGGATGCCGGGTTCGTAAAATCTACAGTTGCACAATAGAATTCTCCAAAGTCGGAAATGTAAGGCTGACCCGTAGCGTTCATCACAAAGTAGTTCTTGTCTTTCACACCCTGAAAGATACTGCCCTCGATATTCAGGTAAGGGTTGATATAAGCCAACACTCTTATACCTTGTTTCTTTAGAGCGACTATTGTGGTGTCCAGTTCTGATGCATACACAATGGAATAACATATATGCATGATAAGTTCAATCAATCAATCAATCAGTCACTCATGAAGTCAGTCAGTCAGTCTGTAAGTCTAATAGTCGATCAGTCAGTCAAAGGAAAGAGAGAACGAGAGGAAACAAAGAAACAAAGGGAAGCCTGACAAAATAGGTTGTCAAGATTACAATATGTGGTCTGTGAAAGTAGTAGGTTTGAATTGTGCAATCATATTGTATGCCACACGCATTGAAGTGAACCAGAATCGAAACTGTCAAATGATTCTTAGAAAACTATAAATGTGTTTTAAGTTACGCTATATTTGTAGTAGATATTTCATCTTCCTCAGTCAATTTTTAATAGAAAATTGTGTCCAATTTCTTTTGTCTGTCTTTATTATTGCTTCTGATTGTGATACAATAGCCTCCATGTCTGATTTCTCTTGTTGGTTGCTATTTTTATAAGCATGTAATGCTTAAAAGAAATAAATTCATTGATTTGAAAACTTCTGACGCCAAATAATAAGATTATTAATAATGGTATCATCTGCACAGGAATATTAATGTATGTCAGTAAAAAGTATATAGCATAGTGCTATTGCTATATGTTAGTCAGTTTTATATTATTTATGACACTGTGCTATGTTCGTTTCCAAACATAATGAAATTATTTTGTTTTGTTATGATGTTATTGTGGACAATGATCATCCCAAACGAAGTTTTATTAAAGTTACAATTCTAAGAGTGGAGTCTTTATTAAAGGTTGACAGTTACACATTCTCCCTCATTTATATTGCCTAGTTATAATATGAAAATATGAAATATAAAAAAGAAGATCATAAACATAGTTCTTTCATCTCTAATTAGGGTTCGGAATTAAAGGTTTTTAACGTGTTTCAGAAATCTGCCTACGTTTTTATCCGTTGCTCTCAGCTGAAATTATAAAAATAGACATGCACAGACGTGGCTGCATGCTGCGGTCTTTTCAAGATTCTCCAACATATATATGATTTGTGCAAATAATAACAGGAAACTTTCAAATTACCCGGATAACGAGTGTTGTTCCATTGCCAATTCCAAAACAGACGAGATCCAAACGATGTTTGAAGTACTCCCGCCCAATCCTGTATCCATAATCCGCTGACAGGAACTTTGCTATTCTGCGCGCTTTGCAGTCGCTGTAGCATCTGTTACGAGGGAAATTACGTAATGCATTTTAAGTGAAGGACTAGAGATAGCTATTCCCATAAACTTACTGCTTTTGGCTGTAAGATGGGATAATTGGCAAACAATGCAAGCCTAAACATACCCAAATATGTGTGACACTTTTATCTCTTTAACACAATTTTCATAAAATAACACATAAAGGGACGGCACATATCGCTAATAATTCATGGACTGTGCAATTTGGTTTGTAAATTTGACCATGTTCACTAGTTCATTATGGAATATAATACTCAAGTCATTTTACCTCGAACAAACAATGCCAGACACTATAACAATATCAGGGCACAGGAAGAAAACTGAAATTAATTGACTTGACGTTCAGAAGATGTAGTCAGTTTGAAAATGTCACCGAAAGGAATTGCTGCTGATGATTATCCTAAATATTAAAGTATATTGGGACATTTTGATGTTCATTAAATTGAGAAGGATACAATTTATTTGTGTTGTATTGTTCATTTTTTGCAGAAACGACACTCTAGTGTTTCCTGTCACAGACTGGGATACCCTCGTGGTTGCATTTGAAAAAGACCACATCATTTGCACCCCATGTAAATTAATGTAAACATCCTTCTTTGTCTCGATATTGTGATTGCGTCAGTCATTGTTCCGGGTATTGTGACTTTTTATTTGTATTTCAAAGCTTCAGGGCTTGTGCAATGAATAGTGCAAAAATAGCATTATTAGAAGGGAATGGTATGATCTGCCACTTTCTATTCTTTAAAATCGATGTCGCTAATTTAGTGGCAAGTATTTTATTTTTCCGAACTGAACTAATTCGAGGTAATTATTTTTCTGCGAATTTCTCAGACGAAAAGTGATTTTTGAATAAAAGTATCATATAGGAATATCTTTTATATCCAATACACATTGATTGCTACCAAAGTACCAAACGCATCCATTGTGCATCTCGGTGATTTCTGTGAGTTTGTCTACATTCAAACCGGTGAACTTATATTTCTATACATTTTGGGTTTTCATGTAATTTTATTATGAGTCAGTTGACAGACGAAACTTTAAAATGAAATTTGCATGACCAAGTACGAGTCAAACGCTTACTACAGCCGTGCCACCCTGTACTCCCAATATGGCTCCAGTGTAGATCCATTCTGGTAACTCATGTTGTCTTCCTAAGAATGTAGCCAGCTTCTGAACGAGTCCCAAAGGCGTGGAATCAGTGTTGAAATAAAACCTCTCTATTTTACCGGATACAAATATTTCATGGAAATGAGGGTGATCAAACGCTAGCACTGCGTAGTTACTTCCGGTGTAATGACAGTAGTAGAGGCGGGAACTGTGAAATGTCGGCTGCGGGTAGTACGTAGTATGGTAATCTCCGCCACTCTGCTGCTTATTGGAGTAAAATGTGACTAATTCACTGGCATTTCTTCCTACTCCTGAAGTGAGTAACATAGGCCGGGTGTCTTTGAAACATTATCACGAATCATGGTTGCATTTTGAAGGAGTGCAAATAAAACCTGCCCTAATTGTTATGGCCAAATTCTCTTAACTTGCAATCGAGCAGTGAGGCACTAACAACACAATTTTAATGAAAGAAACAAAACAGAGAAGTATAATAAATATAACACATTGTAATAAAGAAGTAAAATGTAGCTGTTTATCGGTAATATAACACCTATTAGAATGCAAAATAGTATCATTAGAAGATATGGTTCAAAGTGTTAGGTCACTAAGATCCGGTTAAACTTTGAATGTCCGCCAGGGATGTTAAATACTATGTAGAAATAGTATAACTACATTATAATGAATCATACAACACAAACTAGGTGAAAAGTCAACGATTTATATGTATAAACAGAAATATGCAAGGAAAATTTATACTTCAAATGTACTCCCTACATATAGTTTTTCAATATACTAATGAAGGGTTTAATTTCAACTGATCTCACCCTTGGTTCATAAAGTGTTCGATAAGTCATGCAAGTGTTGCTAAACTTTTTGTGCACAGTAACCTTAAAAAGGACTATACATAGTGCTGTAACTTTACAAAATGGAATCCAGTTGGAACAAATTGTGCTCCCTAGGACCTCACACTGCTCATTTTCAGTCTCATAGATGACATGGGCTGCTATTTTACTGATTTTGACTGAAGTTATAAGTCTGGGATTTGGAAACTTTGTGATTAAAACAAACCAAAACAAGTAGAATCATGCAATGTCTGAACTCGAACGGCCTACAGAGCTTGGAGAAGGACATACTGTAATTCACCATTACGTATCACTTTTTGCGACGCATATCTCAGGGGAGATTGAAATATCTTCTTTGCGTATTACCTTGCTCTCTGGTCCATATTGGAAAGGTTTTGCCCCTGAGGTTGAAATAAGAATATTGTTCTCCACCACCGAACACCTTTTCGTTGTTTTCAGCTTTTATCCGTATCCACATTCTGTCGTAGTGACAGGTGCCCACATCATGAAAATCTACCACGAGCGGATGGTTATCTGTGGTTTGAAGGGACATCTTGACCTAAAATAATAATAATAATAATAATAATAATAGAAAGAAATTCCGGTCGATGGAAGTCGAGAGGGGCTCTAGATAAGCAGCTGTGAAAAAGACAGTGGAATGCAGAATACCAGTGTTGTCGGGTGTGCAACTCCAGAGATGGATAAGCCTACGACTTGCTTCAGACGCAACTTAAAGAGAAGACGGAAGCTGAAAGTAATTTTAAAATGTCCTGGGCTAATAAGCAGATACTGGAAATAAGATGCAGTACATATCTGAGGTCAGCTGGGTTCTCAAATGATTATTAAAAAAACAGAGATCAAAGATGATGGAGGATAGAGAAAAGATATTAGAAGGCGAAAATGCGAACAAAAGTGAAAATATTTAGTAAGACGTTTCCAAGGCAATACTATTCTAGAAGTAAACAATGGAAAAGAGAAACTTATGGGGCCTAGGACCAAGGATGTAAAAATAATATAATAGTAACTCTGAGAAGTGAAAATTCTCCTCAGGAAGTGACAAGCTTTCATATCTGCACTAAATTGCAACTAATGCAGACCGATAAGCTTGAAAATAAACGCGTTGGTGTGCGTTTAAGTATAATTGGAAACAGAAGCGTAAATTGCAACGTAGCGGTTTCATTCAGAAAGTAAAGAGCTTGGCCACTGGAGAGTTGAGTGCACATAATTGGGGATAAGTTGAGAAACATTTGTGGCTTGAAAGTAATCATCAGAGAAGAAGAAACCATACATATGTCAAACTGTAAATTTGACAAAGGTGAAACAACTCCAGCAGAATAAAAAAAAATGAATAAAGTAACTTAAGCAATTAGAACAAAATCGGCACACACACACAAAAAAAAAAGAAAAAAAAGTGGCCTATAATATCTGAAGACAGACTGAACAGGTATCATTGTCACAGATTTTAATAATATTATTTATTTTCTGTATATATTTTGAAATACTGTATGTGCAGGTATGTTGTATGGTCTGGTTTTAGGTTAACTAGAACTATATTCACTCACGAGTCAATGTCCTGCACAATCAGTACATTGTGATTTGTTTTGTGTCGTTGATGTATATGATACACGTTCATTAGGTGAGTGTCAGAATGCACAGGTTATCAGTACAGTAATTTGATCTGGGTGCTTGTATCGCGTCGAGTTTGATAGCAGAAAGACATTGGACATGACTATCAAAAGAGACAGGATACAAGCACTTACATGAAGTTATTGCACTGGTGGTGTGTTTATTATATACCCTAAACAATTATTTCATACTAGAAAGACGCCATTTTATATTGTTGTTTTTCTTTAACTTTGATTTCATTCATCTGCTCCATTCACGTGACGGCTATTAGATGACGTCATCATAGAGAGCGAGGGATCTAAATCTGTACCAGATGCGTGTCTGATACAAGGTTTCAGATCAGTCTCGCGAAAAGTAGCCTTTATTTTGAGCTGTATAATGATGGATATATAATAAATGTATGTATAAATAATCAGACAGCCAGAAACTCTCTCTCTCTCTCTCTCTCTCTCTCTCTCGTGCTGCTTCGCTGTTATATCTTACAATTCTGAGATAGAAAGAAGAATTTCCGATTCTTTACAGACAGAGTGATATTCAGTTTGCAACCGTAGTTCTACAGTTGTTGCCTGGTAGGTCAGTTAATTTATTTTATTTCTATTTGATATTATACACTCTCACGTGTATGGGATTATGAACTAAAGCGTTTGCTAAGACCAAGCTGCAAATAGATTGTTTCATAATTAAATTGCACAAATCTTATGTAAGAGAAGCTTCCAAGCCTACAAAACGATACAATATGAAAGTCAACAGATAGAATTGGCTACAATGAGTATATATGTATGTATAGGGTTTAACGGCACGTCAGCACAATACTGACTATGTGGTGCCGATTAAAAGTTAAGTTGTAAAATATAAAGACAAAGATCTGAGGAAGAAGAAAATAAAACCACCTAAGAACCTGACGTATATTTAAGTCTTGCTGCTTAACAGAGACTCTACCATTTTACCCTGAGAAAATACGCTAGAATCAAGAAAAGTTGTCAAATACACCAATGCAGACACATTTATGTCTGGAACAGGTAAACTGTATTATTAAATTTAATGTTCTGATGATAAAATATTTGGGTATCTCTATAATAATGCCCTTGGAATCATGCATTGCTAGCTGATGCATTCATGTATTAATAAGTATATATTGGTTGGTTTTCAGTAGAAGTAATATGACAAATGAATATACGTCAATGGGCTAGTGATATAAGTGTTTCAGTACTATAAATTCATACTACTAATTAACCATATATACTCATAAATGCCAGTAGTCTGCCACATTGGCTATTGCGTCGAGCGTTTATTAATATTAAAAATAATGATTGCTCATAAAGAAGTTATGTTAATCACCGTGTAATTTCCATTTGTAAATGTCACATTATCCCCAATGGAATTATTTGACAGTGTGAACATCCGCAATTCAACTCTCTCCTCTGTGTAGTCCTGAATGTCAAAATTTCCCCGGAGCTCGCTGTATTGGATCTGACCTTGACCCACAAATAAAATGGGAGACGTGGTCTGATGCTGGAATATCTGCGGAAAGAAACAGAACATAACTCTACGTATCACATTATAATTGAAGACAAATGACCACCAAAAAAAAAAAAAAACTATGGATATTCAGGAATTTCGACTGTAAACTCTCTCTAACTATCTCTAGGTAAATGTGGCATAATTTATGTTATAACATTACAAAGGAAAATAAATATTAACGCGGTTTTCACTTCCAACAGAACGATTAAACTATTTAGTGCGCCATTTATTATGTTGCAGTTTTCATAACGAATGTGTTGAGATGCTGAAATTATAAAGAAATATCAAACTATCACATAACTAATATATATATATATATATATATATATATATATATATATATATATATATATATGTGTGTGTGTGTGTGTGTGTGTGTGTGTGTACCTTTTCCAATCTTTCTGAAAAATGACATTACTTCACATTAATACATACATTAAGGCTTTCTCAAACACATGAATTGCCATAAATTTTCACTTTCCTTCATGTCAAATATACTTTGTATACATATTATATATATATATGTATGTATATATATATATATATATATATATATATATATATATATATACATTTACTTATACATATTTAGGATAATATTTGCAAAATTCGCACGTGAAATAGTGCACCCTTCTGCGTAATTGTACGTTGTATTTTTCAACAGAAATCAAACCAGAAGACGAGGTTTTAAGACTGAATAAGTTATTAAGTCAAAAGCGTAACTATAGCATAACTGAACAAGAACGAATTCTCTTAAGAAAAATGTATAGTGAAAGGCACTCACAACATAAAATTATATCAGCCTATACTCACACAAGCACCCTCAAATACCGGGCGATAAGTAATATTCGATTTGTACGAAAATTTGAAATATACAATATTTTATTTTCAATTTGCCAAAAACGTCAAAACTTGAAGAAAGGTGGTCATACCTTTGACAGACACTGCAATGAATTGGTCAATCGAACTGGTGTTGTTGAGCAGGGTTGAGTGGATAAAAAGTTGTATTTAGGGGTGGGATGGGGGTAATCAGCTAAAACTACATTTCCGACATGTCAATTAACCATGCTTAGCACATAATGATGCAATTATATATGGCCAATGAGAGGGCTATTAGCTGAGACTTAGTGTGAGAAGCTACATTTTTTAGATAAACTTTATATAAAAACTACTGCTTCGGTTTCGCTCAAATTTTGCCATCACTTTTTTTAATTTATGGGATATGTCTGTAAAATTACTTTTTGGTGCAGGAGAAAATATAATTTGTATGCAAACGAGCGTGAGCGAATTTCGGAAAGGTCCATAAAGCCCCGAGACATAAGCACGTGGTAATCACTGACAGACGCGTAACCTGGAAAGGCGCAGCGCATGCGATTTGTACTTTCTATATTGTATACAATACCCAAATACAATTAAAATATAAATATCTACGAAAAATGGTTCCAACTTGTATGAATTAGTCATTTTCTTTTATTTTTGTTCCATGCCTGATGATTTTCAGCTTTTTGGCTCGCTATCAGTATACATGCAGATTAGTAGCAGACGCTTGTTTTGACGCTATCAATATCCATGCAGATTAGTAGAAGACGCTTGTTTTTACGCTATCAGATTCTAATTAAAATATTTCGGTGCATATTTTAAGGAACCACGCCGCTCTTCTTAAAATTTTGTTCATGAGTACGAAGAAGTCACACACAATCCCTTTAATTATTTGCCGTTTTCTGACTGCGTCACTGATATACCAGTATGTTTCCTATTGATACGTTGAAGCCAGTATCAAACGTGGTAATTGAGTATTTCTTTGCCGTGGAGGCGAGGCCGACCCAAGACAGCAACATTGCCCACAGCAAACCTTGGAAATTCATCTTGAGCTGCAAGATAATTCCCACAAACATCTTAAGTGAAAAGGTGGTGCTGATAATATTTTATCTTAATGTGGAGTTAAGGGAAAGTTAATTTTTGATATATCTATGTTAATTTTGTTCAAGCCACACTACAGTAGTTTGCATATTCTCATTAAATGCTAGTCACATATATTAAAAACAAATTAACTTAGGTAAATGAAGAAACATGTATGTGAAGCACAACATCAACTAGATGAATAATAAAACAAAGTATATGATTCTATAAATATCCTATATATTTGAAATGTTAGTATATCCTCATTTACATAGCAGTCATAGGAACGTTAAGATCTTTCAGAGCATAGAAATTCTTTGTAGTGCAACCTTGAAACGCTGGATTTTCTTCAAAGTACATAGTAGTAACTAGAAATTACTATAAATTCTAAGAGAATGACAACAAGATTTAACGAAGTAAAGAAATTAAACAAGGATGGAGAGAAAGGAGGTTTGAATGAAAGATCAAAGAAGAAAAACACATGCAAGGAATTCATGTATTTATGGGGTTTAACGGCACATCAGCACAATCCTACCTATGCAGTGCTGATCAAAACTTAAATTCTAAAAAGAAATACAGGTAAACATGTTAAAATCCAAAGGAAGATTAACCCTTGTAAACGAACGTAAATGTTTACTAGTACAAGAGCATAAAACGGAAAGAAAAACGTATAAAACAATGAATAAATGCTTGAATGCATGAATCGATAAATCAATCAATCAATCAGTCAGTCGATCGATCAATGCATCCCTCAATCAATTCATAAATCAGTAAATGAAAACCGTATATAGACATGTAAATACCTTCGTCTGGCAGTAAAGGAGAGAAAAATGTACTAATCATGAATTAAGAAGTATCAATCAATACATCAATACATCGATCAATCGATCATGCAATCAATTCATCAATGAATGAATTATTCAGTCAATGAATACTGTATCAAAACATATACATACCTTCCTCTGGTAACACTGACAGACAGAAGGACACTAAATCGCCGTTGTTTGTTATCATAAACATGGAAGGTCAAATTACAGCGTGATGTTAAAGTTACACTCCAGGTTATCTCACACTTGATATAATTTTCGAAAGGTCAAGAGATATCAACACTGCAGAGGTATAAACTCCTGCAGTATCCGATAATCTACGTGTGGACCACTGTAAAATCAGCTGTTGAAAGAATGCTATTTAGGTTTAGATGTCTCTTTCTCGTAAAATAACAATTAGAATCAATAATTTTGATCTGTTTCATGCAGATAAAATGTGGAATATTCAAAGGTTCGCTTGCAAAAAAAAGTAATGATCCATCTTTTTGAATAAAAACAAAATAGCAAGATAAAATTACAAACAAGGACCTTCTCAACCTTACTTCTTGAGATATTCAAGATACAAACGGGTCTTGTCACCATACTTTTATCCATCTTGTCACGATTTAAGACTGTTATGATATATATATATATATATATATATATATATATATATATATATATATATATGCAACAAACCGACAACGAACAGTGTAAAAATAGTTTTTAACTAGCCTAAGCGCTTTCGACTCTAATTGAGTCTTTATCAAAGGTAAATACAAAAGAGAGACAAGACAAACAATAAACACAAAAAGCGTTGAAATTACAAAATTTGACATAACTATTTCTAATAGAATTAATGAAAATGTTTGATATTTCGTCTAGTTGGCTTAAACTTGACTGATGGTGTTACAAACTATTTGGTATTGACCCACAAAGAAAAGAGCCATAACGCCATCTGTTTTTAATGTAAATTGGTGTAGCCACAAATGTTACCCCGGAAATTTCAAAAATAAAATCACACACGCAAACAAAATTATTATCTGTTTACAACTACCATTTTGTAATTAAATAATTCTTCCATTTTGCTCATTACTCACTGAATCCCCTATAATTATTACTTTTTTTTGTTGTAGTTCTTCCTGTTGTTATTATTGCTGTCGTCATTACTCGCATTACAGAAGCAATTAAAAATCCTGAATATAATTTGCGGCTACACCAATTTACACAATTTATATTAACAACAGATGCAGTTCCAAACTTCAATCTCTCATACAGCAAGCGAAACCCAATTGCATACATACATACATACATACATACATACATACATACATACATACATACATACATACATACATACATACATACATACATACCGCTCACGCGATCAATGTAAATTGCACCTTAGCTGCTGTGTTATTTGCCTTATGAATGCTCAAAACGTAATATTCAAACCTGCATTATTGTTCGTCCTTCGAGTTCGAAGATGACCATGACATCACTAACTGGTTGAGTTTCTGTGAGTACTTGAGTGGCTGATCAGGCCAATTTGTGCTCTGAACTGTCCGTGGCACACTGGACAGGAGATGCTGCTTGGGGTTGCTTGATCCATAGAGGATGCGCTGCAATTCTGAGATTTACGCTGCTCGCGCTACTGCACTGCCTCTGCATTTCTCCTCTATTCAATGTCTGTAGCTCCAGTATGGATGAGACTCCGCCAGGTGGAGCGATCCTGTGCGAGATCTTCCCAAGACTCAGGGTCAATGTTGATGTTTCAAAGATGACTTGAGTGAATCTTTTAAGCGTTTCTTCTGACATCCCTGATATTGCTTTCCTTCAGCTTGTCGTAGAAGATCTTCGTTGGTAGTCGTTCTTCTCACATTCTGGTGACGTGACCTGCCCATCTCATCTGTGATTTCACGTGGATGCTTGGAATGCCTGCACGCGTGAGAACCTCAGTGTCTGGTACCCTGTCCTGCCATTTTATCCTCATCAGTTTCCGTAGGCAGCCCATGTAAAAATGTTTCAGTTTCTTGACATGGCGTCTGTACACCTTCCAGGTTTCGAATGCACATAACAGCTGGGTCTGCAACACAATGGCTTTGTAGGCCTTTGGTTTTGTTTGCAGACTGATGCTTTTTTGCTCCCACACATTTGTGCGTAGTCTACCAAAGGGCACACTTGCTTTAGCAATTCAAGCGTTGGTTTCATCATCAATGTGGACTGCACTTGACAGTTTACTGCCGAAATATGTGAACTTGTCCACTGCCAAGAGAGTTTGGCCATTTCCGTGATGGTAGGCTCTACCTGGTGCAAATTGGTGCATCACCTGTGTATTGTTGATACTGATTGTGAGACAGAAATTGTCACAAGCTGTAGAGAAATAGTCTATAATCTGTTGCATGTCAGACTCAGATTTGGCATTCAGGGAACAGTCATCAGCAAATAAGAGATCAAGAACAGTCACTTCCTGTAACTTTGTCCATAGTCTACTCAGTTGGAACAGCTTGCTATCAATCCGATATCTGATGTCAATCCCAGTGTCATTGTCACAGAAGGCATCAATAAGCATGGCAGAGAACATCATGCTGAAGAGGATTGGGGCCAATACACAGCCTTGCTTGACTCCAGTGGTGACTGGGAATGGTTCAGATGACTCAAAGATTCCACGACACAAGCGAGCATGCCATCATGATGAATTTCTCTGGGCAACCAAATTTTGACATGATCTTCCAGAGGCCCCCACAACTGACTGTGACAAAGGCTTTTGTCAGGTCGATAAATGTCGTGTACAGGTTGGAGTTCTGTTCCTGACATTTCAACGCAGTTGACGAGCTGCAAACACCATGTCTGTGGTGACGTCCTTTTCTAAAGCAACGCTGATTATCAGGCAGAAGCTCTTGATCAATGTGATGCACAAGGCGATTAAGCAGAATTCTGGCGAGGATTTTGCCGGCTATTGACAGCAAGGAGATGCCCCGATGGTTGTCGCGGGATTCTCTGTTGCCTCTCCGCTTGTACGAGTGGGCAATGGATGCATCCTTGTACTTCTGGTGTATGGTTCCTCGAGTCCACATTGACTTGACGAGTTCAGTCAGTTTCTGTGCCATGTGCGAGCCTCCGGCTTTGTAGACTTCTGCTGGTATAGCATCTGCTCCAGGTGCTTTGCTATTTGACAGCATGTCAATTGCTTACTCAGTTTCAGTCAGCGTTGGATGATCAGCAAGTGGTATGTTGATTACCACTTCGAGCAGTCGATCAATTGCCTCCTCATTGAGGATGTTGTTGAAGTGTCTGCCCATCTTTGTATTATCATTTCTTTGTCCGTAGTCAGTGTGGAGCTGTCAGCACTTAGTATTTGAGATGTTCCTGATGACGGTGACTCGTAGATTGTCTTCAAAGTATCATAAAAATTCTTTTTGTCATTCCTCTCGGCGTGTGACTGAATCTCATCTGCCTTGTTGCTCAGCCATGAGTCTTACAACTCTCTGTATCCGTTTCAGTGTACCATAATTGTATTACTGCAACAATTGTTGCATTCGTCAGTCTTTATGGAAACCATGGACTTAAGAAAATCTTGATATAATATTTAAACAATTATAATCAATCACTCCCTAACTTTTTTTCTCGAATGCAAAGCACACATAAATTATGCATAAAAGTTCTTTTTGTATTTGGTAGTTTGTATTGTATGTTTGGGGACATTTTGGGGTTATGTTATATTGCTAGACCTTCTGATTACCGGTAATTATGATAACTTTTCTGTAATTCAAGCATAGCATATTTCCCTAGCAGGTAAGATTCAACTAATTTAATGCATCCGTAAATGGTGCAAGGAAGAGTTTAGTCCACATTTAGTTCCAGCTTCAGCCTAGATAAATTTAATCCCAGTTCTGTTTCTTTCTGCAGGCAGACGCTTCCTTTTAACAAACCGTCAGTAAAAGCTCAATGATACGATAAAGCAGCATACCCTGATACGATTGGAAGATTTTTCAAGCATGAAATATGGCTGATCATAGCTGGGTTAAAGGAATGAAGGACGGCATTACACATACTGAAACTATCTTTGAAAAAGACTATTGTACTGCAGCTTCTCACAACATCCCTTGATTAATACAGTGTCTAATTATTACACTTGGATAGGTCTTCATCGACGGATATTTAAATAAGGGAGATATTCTGATACCTCATACAGCTAATGGCAAACCATATACCGTGAGACTGAAACAATTATAATATTTAAATGATATGTATAGTCTTGCACGTTTTAGAAAATAGAAGTGAATTTATCCATCCTAGTAGTCAAATGTATTACCTGTCTTTATAAACTGACAGACTTAACCATGTCAGGTGCATTATTATCTACGTCATCTTGAATGATACCATCTGCCTATGTGGCTGGGAAGACAAATGTCTCTCTGATAAAGGAAGAAGGGGACTAATGTGTGTCTATCAATCTGGACATACTTTCTGTAGATCCCCGTCAGAAGCAGTTGGATGAAGACATGAGATTTCTTGGCATTTGTTGTGACTTAGCAATTTATGTTGAAACTACACTTGCCCAAACTTACGGAATTTTTGAAAAGGTTTGTTGTGCATCAGGGATGCTCTATATGTGATGCAGTTCATTTCAGAAGACAAACGTCCGTTTATGTGATAAATCGGCCGCCGCAAACTTGAATCTGATTGCTACTAGAACTGACAAGATGGAAACCATATGCAATGATCTTGAATGATTTGGATACAACGACTTGAAAAGTGCAGGAAAACAGCACCAAGCAGTCAAAGTTGAAAAATATGAAATGAAAGCTTGACTCCAAGTGCCTGCTTCTATATCGTTCTATATCAATGAATCCATAGCACTGAATGAAAAGGCATACCCTCCGTGGTGCATTCTTTAAGAGAGAGAGATAGAGAGAGCTCAAGGCCCAGAAGACGTAGAGACGTTGACGGCGATCTTGATTTTGTGTTGTATTTTCAAATATTGAGTGCTAGTTTTGAGTCACGGGAACTGTTTGATTGGCATCGCCCGATGCAGATGTTTTTGAGTCTTTCTTATTCATATTTTCCCAAAACTGAATTATTTGATTCATTTTTAATATTTAATTGAACGAGATCGTAGTATTCACCTTTGGATAAACAATGAATCAGAAAATCATATCTTATACAGACGATTTATACCTATGCACTAATTAGTAAATTGATAAACCTTTATTTCTACATTTTCAACGTACTTCATTGATTATATGAAAGACCACATTCTACTCTGTAGCTTGAATCCTGTTCAGTCTTGGAGAACATCTTTCTATGTAAGTGACCAAACGTATTCTCTAAAATGAGACCACTTCCAGTGGTGGCGTGAGGGGGGGGGGTCGCCGGGCGAGGGGGGACGCCGTCGGGAGCTTTGTTTTCTTTTTTTGCAGCTGTAACCGGGCGTAGATGAGGGGTGGAGTAGTCGAGGTTGGCAACTGACATAAAAACTGTTCTCTGCGGCAGAGTTAGGGCGCCACTAAAGAACATTGCCCCCGGGTACCTTGGTAGGGGTGGCACTAAAGAAATTTGCTCCCGGGCGCCTCAGTTGACCTAATTGAAGATTTGTACATGCGACCACTTCCCAATTAAGACCACTTTTCTCAGTCCGATTGGTAGTCTTAATTGGGAGGTTTAACTGTATCACTGTACCCAATATATATATATATATATATATATATATATATATATATATATATATATATATATATATATATATATATATATATATTAACAATATTAATATAGTCCGCAGATCAATTCGTCTCTAGTGTCTGTCTGAGTCATAAACACCCAATTGTGTCGACGTTTCCTTGTATATTTTTAGACTTTCTTTCCCTATAATATTTACTCTCTTTTACTAATCTTTCTTACTCTAATTCGGAATTGTATGTGCAGTTGGGTCTTATCCCTCAGCAGCATTTGTGTTGAACGTGACTAAGTGCGCCTTCTTTGGAAGCTGACATTGGCCGAAATAGCTTACCTCAAAAAGTTAGAGCCTGTCTTACAAATACGCAAGTGTCGAACAAACGTCAAACAAATTCATACAGTTTCTAAAATATCTGTCTTTTGCACTAAAAAAATGTTGAAAATGCTGATCAATACGCGTCAGATGACCTAATTGAAGATTTGCACATGCGTAATTTTTCATTTGTTAGCGTTAATGACGCAAGGGCGCTGCCTGAGCAGAACGCATTATAAGAAAGGTCATTAATATAACAAAAGTAAGTCATTTTGACCAACTTTCACCTGGGGTGGTTTAGAATGATGCAAGAAATAAACTGATCAGATTATATAAGTACAGCATACCTGCAGCTGGAGATTTCCCAGTAAAACAAAATCTTTACACTGGGGTTAACCTGTAAACAACATTTATTAGTGTAAGAAAAGTAGGTCCCTGTAACATATATTTACCTGGGGTGGTTCGAAATTATGCAATAAACATCCATAATACGTCTCATGAACATACCATGCCTACAGCTGGAAATTTGCCGGTAAGACAAAATTTGCACACTGGGGTTAACCTTAGATAACATTGTCATCTGTGTAAAACAGTAGCTTATTGTAACCAACTGTAACCTGGGTTGGTTCAAAATGATGCAAGAAAACCCCTGAGTTTCGTGAAGATATAATGCCTAAAGCTTTTGGCAGTGACAATGAAACAAAGTATTTACACTGTTAACTTGCACAAGACGACGGGGCCAGGAGTATAGCAAAGCTCTCCTGCACTTCATGCAGGCACGCTAACGAGAAGTGGAAATAATAATTAATTTGCTCTGATTTTCACAACTGTGACATCTGATTACTAAAATAAATTCCTTAATAGACTGATCTTAATGACATGAAGTTTAGCATAGGAATGAAATCTTGTTTACCAAACCTGTATAAATATAAGGATAAGTCATCTGACAGAATATTCTAGAATATGAGTAACTCTAATGGAAATATCATGTGCGTATCTGACTTTTCTCACATCAAGACGTGGAAATTTCCAATTTAATTGTTAAATGCTATGTAAACAAGACTGACCTTGAACTCAAATGCAGTAAATATGTTGTATACAAAATGACTAAAGTACCACTTACCTCAACTTACCTCATGGACACATATTAGAAATTCGATATACATAACTATAACAATAACTATATATATATATATATATATATATATATATATATAGAGAGAGAGAGAGAGAGAGAGAGAGAGAGAGAGAGAGAGAGAGAGAGAGAGAGAGAGAGAGAGAGAACGGAAAGTGCTATCTCTGGATCCTGCTAGAGAATGCGTGATAATATAAAGTGAAATTATGTAATAGCTTACATTCTTGCTTAATTTGGATGATATCAGGATATTATGAACATTTTAGAGATAAATGGTTTATTGACTTGAATCACAGGCATTTGAAACAAACTCTATAATTGTAGTAAGAAAATGTCAGAATATTTAAGAAAAAGCGAAGAAACAAAATAATCTTTTACAGAGATATATAATAAAGGAAAGGTTGGCAACCATTTTTCTAGGTGGTTAGGGTGCAGAATCAACATTCGTCATTTTTTGCGATGCCATTCAAAATAGTTTAATAAATCCTACCTTTCTTGAAAGAATGAATGCCGATCATCCATCCGCCACGGTAGCATAACTGTAAGGACGGTAGTTCTAAAGTAATCCAGAAGAAATCACTGTGAATGCAACATTTGAAAATGTAAGGATAATTCCATTTCCAAGGTAAAGTTTGCGTGTGTACTTAGTATTTAAATTCGTTCATGGTCAACAGGAGCGGCAGAAAAACTTTGATTGGCTTACAGCGACTTTTCAGCAGCGAACATCATTACACCATGCACTTTGAAAAAGCAACCTTGATCTTGGAAATGGTGTTTCCTCTAAATGTACATACACACACACATATATAAATGTTTAATATTGTTTTAATGTTACAATATATTATGCTATATATTTTTCATATTCTTTTATTTGTGCGATGATTTTTCCCCATACAAACATTGTGAAATCAACTTGGCATCTTAAAAACATAATATAATTTCATGGAGTCTGTCAAGCTGATGAAGAGTGATTGCACTAACTATAGCATTTCATTAAAACACTGAACATAATTATGTCCCTTCCTCTGTGTTTGTTGTTGTTCATCCTTCTAGTTCAAAGATTACCATGCCATCATTAACTGGTTTGGTTTCTGTGAGCACGTGAATGGCTGATCATTCCAATTTGTGCTCCAAACTGTCTGTGACAGGAGATGCCGGTTGGGGTTGCCTAATCAATAGTGCTGCAGTTCTCAGGTTTACGCTGCTTACGCTTCGGTACTGGCTCTACAATTCTCCTCAAACAGTCACTTCCTGCAACTTCCTCTTCGCCCGAGGTCTCCTCAGATTGAAGAGCTTGCCATCAGTCTGAAATCTGATGTCAATCCCAGTGGTATATTCACAGAAAGCACCAGCAAGCATGGCAGAGAACATCATATTGAAGGAAGTTGTCGCCAACGCGCCACTTTGCTTGACTTTGTTGGTGACTGGGAATGGTTCAAATGACTCCCCGTCGTCCACGACACAAACGACCATGTCATCATGGAATTGCCGAACCATCACTATCAATTTCTCAGGGGAACCAAATGTTACGAAGCTTTTCCAGAGGCCCTCACGACTGACTGTGTCAAAGGCTTTTATCAGGTCGATACATGTCGTGTACAGGTTGGAGTTCTGTTCCTTGCATTTCTACTGCTGTTGACGAGCTGCAAACACCATCTCTGTGGTCCCTAGTTCTTTCCTGAAGCCACACAGATTTTCAGGCAAGAGCTCTTGATCAATGTGATGCACAAGGCGATTCAACAGAATTCTGGCGAGGATTTTGCCGGCTATTGACAGCAAGGAGATGCTCCGATGGTTGTTGTACGATTGCCTGTTCCGCTTGTGTAAGTAGATGATGGATGCATCCTTGTACTCCTGTTGTATAGTTCCTTGAGTCGACATTGCCTGGAAGACTTCAGTTAGTTTCTGTCCCATCTCCGAGACCCCGGCTTTGTAGACTTCTGCTGGTATAGCATCTGCTCCAGATGATTTGCCATGTGACGGAAGATCAATTACTTTCTCAGTTTCAGTCAGCGTTGGAGGATCAGCAAGTGATAGGTTGATTTCCACTTGGGGAAGACGACCGATTGCCTCCTCACTGATAGCTAATTGTTGATTATGGATGTTGTTGAAGTGTTCTGCCCATCTTTGTAGTATATTTTCTTTGTCTCTGAAGTTGCATTGCACAGTCCTCTTGATGTTGCTGAAGGCTGCCTTCTTAGATGAGGAAGTGCTGTCTTCTAAACTGGCCTTTTGGAACCGATATTTTTCGTTCAGTGGTCTCCCTATGGCAGGATCGTTCTCATCAAACACAATCTTGATGTTTACGTATGGTGGGATCAAGAATTTTGGATGCAGCCGAGTACAAAGAATCTCTGAAGGATGCCCGGTTTTTCTCAATGTTCTTGGAGTTCGCATGAATTGTTACTAGTCTCACGTTCTCCTGTTTCAATTTGGAGCCATTGATATTGAGCTTGGAGACTACGAGCCTGTAGTCAGCCCAGCATTCTGCACTTCGCATGGCTTGTGTCTTCTTCTGTCGATGACGTAGTCACTGAGATGCCATTGCTTGGATCGCAGGTGCATTCAAGACGTCTTGTTGCGGTTTGGCAGGCGGAAGACTGTGCCGGTGATTAGGAGGTCGTATTCAGCGCATTTCCTCAATAGGAGGAGTCCGCTGTTGCTGCATTAGCCAAAGCCATTTTTACCAATGACGCCTGGCCATGTCTTGTGATCTGCGCTAACTCTAGCATTGAAGTCACCAAGGATAATGAGCTTGTCTGTCTTCGGTACTTCTGTGATAAGAGACTCCAGGTCTTCATAAAATGTGTCCTTAATCTCATCTGAGTTGGTAATGTTGGGTGCATAGCCGCTGATGATAGTTGAATGTCTTTTTCCAGACAGTAAGAGTTTCTTTTGCATACATTTGTCATTTGCACCCTTTAGCAGATTTGTGAGATTGCTAATTAGCTATGATTTCATGGCCAAACCCAACACCAGCTTCACGTAGCTCTTCTTTACTTAGGCCACTCCAGAAGAAGGTTTAATCGGCTCCTACTTCGGTGAGTTGTCCTTCCTCAGCTAGGCGAGTTTCTTTTATGGCCGTTATCCGGATGTTGAATCTGGCCAGTAATCTACCAACTATAATTGTTCTTCTCTCTGGTCTATCTACTGATGTATTGTTCATTAGTGTGCGCACATTCTAGGCACCGATGATGGGTGGCGTCACCTTTGTCTTCTTGTGTGATTTCCGACCGCTAAGGTGGGATCCCCACCAGCCGCGGCATGCTGACCAGATTAAGGTGAAGCAGGCAATGTTTAGTGCATCTTTTATAGCCCGTTCTCTGTGCTGTGGGGGTGAGCAGTGTGATTGTAAATAGGGCTGCTCAGTCGCCCAGAAGGCTGCCGATTTCAACTGTTGTTTCAGTCCAGTGAAAAGCGACTCTATGCCCTGGGCCGCCTGTATGCAGGTCTGCAGCGACAGCTCCCAGTGTATACACGCCTCCTGCTTTGCGGCTTGCCCATTGCCACAAGACTTGAAGGTATCTTGGAGGGGGGCAGGGGGAGGATGTCATGACTTGCGGGTGAGTTGAATTTAAGTGAGGGTAAGGTGCTCAGATTCACTCTCACACTATTGTAGAGTCTCGTCTGAATCCAGTGAGACGACAATGTTGAGACGTCTGGAGACCAGTCCGGATGGAATGGATGACCATCAGGACTTTCTGCACCGGAGCTGATGCATAAAATAAATATTTTTCAAACTTCAGTTCTTTCCATACAAAATCATTTTGCTAGGATAAATCATTTTGTCACAAGATATTCTGATCTGCATGATATATATATATATATATATATATATATATATATATATATATATATGCGTACTCAATAAATACATACTATTGTGGTATTTGCATAAAGATTATGATCTAGTCATTCTTGATTCTTGATTAATTTCTTAAATTAAGGTTTGTCTATTAGTAAGAAAATACTATCTAATTTTTCAGTGCAAGAGAGTAGTATGAGATGAACATGTCTAATTAGATTATTTAGCAAAAAGGAAGAATGTTGTGTGTGTATATATATATATATATATATATATATATATATAAGGAGAGGATACAGAAATAGATACACCGAGGAGGCCATTAACAAAACTTGACTCCTCGGTAGAGGAGCACTCCTGAAATATAAAACCAAGAAACCAACAAATGCGTCCCCTTTGTGGTTACTTTCCACCCGACGCCCCAGATATTTCATGAAGTTCCTATGGTTGCATACGGTAGACCTAACAATCTGGAGGACCATCTGGTACGTGCCAAGGTAACTTCAAACAAGACCACACATTCATGCACATATTGCTACAAAGACAAGTGTAGCCTAATTTGCAAACATGTGCCCGAGACCAAATCGTTCAGAAGTTCGACGACAGGAGTTAGCTAAACTATCCATCAGAAATTAGGATGTCGAACCAAAAATGTAACGTATCTTTTAACATGCAAGATCTGTGGCACTCATTATTTTGGCGAAACTGTTGATTTCAGAAAACGAATGAATTACCACAACAGGCACATTCGCAACAAAATCAACGCGAAAGTCGCCAACCACTACAACTCGACTGGGCATTCAGTCGAGTCCCTCGAGATAATAATCGGTAGGATTGATTCAGGGGTGGACCGATATCGATAGAGAACGCACACGTGAGGAACGATACGGGATACTTCAATTGAAAACTCACGAGGAGGTCGGCCTAAATGAATAAGTCAAACCTTCCTAATGCAATCTTATCAAAGCCGGGCATCAGTTTATCAGACATACGCAATTTTTGAGATAACATTTACCCAAATAAATATTCCGTAACTCTTTACGTGTATTCTTCTTCTTCTTCTTCTTATTTATATTATTATTATTATTATTATTATTATTATTATTTGAACTTTTGTCCATTATCTCGCTATACTATGCTCTTGACATAATTCCTTAGTACTTCCATGCATAACTTTACCGGGATATAATTTATTTTGCACATTTTGATGATGGCGTTGATTTTTCGATGCGCATGATGTCAGTCCTTTGTTCACAGCCTGGAATTAGGTCAAAATACTTTAGTCCTCTGCGTGATACGCACGTTAAACACTTTTTTGAATTCTTTTACACAACTTTGTTAGATTGATGGTAGCAAAACATAGATATGTAGTTAACCCGTTTTAGACTGATATTTAATTTTGTCTTCTTTCTTTCTTCTATTGTTTAGCATTTGTTTGTTTATTTCCCCGTCATTGAAACATGTAGGAGTCAAGAATTCTTCTTGGCTTTTGTGTTTAGTGTTTGTTTTGTGGATGTAAATTATTTATTTCCCTGACGAAGAGCTTGTTTGGCTCGAAACGTTGGGAAACTGTTTTGTATTAGCAACGTTATCCAATTTTTTTGCCATTATATATATATATATATATATATATATATATATATATATATATATATATATATATATATATATATAACGTTTTACAGATTGCATCATCATTTGTTAAGTACACATTCACTAAGCACACATAAAATGTGTTGTGTTTATAAGGCATAGTTGTTTAAAAGTTAGACTATTTCCTTGTTGAAATAAAATGTTGTAAAAGATATTTATGATACACTGAAGTAAACATGTAAGTCAAATTGATCGTTGGTACAAAGTAGTTATCATGCTGCCTCGGAGATCTATATGTTTATAAGTGTTTCACATATTTACATTTGTTTCTTTTACCTGAGGTTCTCCTACAGTTCTCAAGAGATACTTTCTCCTTTTGGGAATCTGACCAGTTTCTTTTTGTAATCTTACAAATAATTATGAAAAAAAATACTTCCTGTTTATGAACATTCCTTTTTATAATTAGAGATGGTGTCTTTTAATTTTAAACTTTTCTAGTGATCCATGAGGGAAAAAAATTAAATGACTTATGATAAATATTGTTGCTTAACAAATGTTAAAGTTTTAAAATAAATATTTAACACTGGCATTGTCAATGCTGTTTTACATTAAATTTCCAGTGTTCGCTCATGAAATAGCTTAATGCACTTTTTATCTATACTGTCCCCAAACCAAATATTGTATTAGCTTGAAGAGGTTAATTTATAGTATAAAGTTTCACCTAGTTTTCACTGGGAGTTACATGTGTTTTTGTGTGTTCTTACATTAGTGTTCCACATATGCTAGCGGATAGCAAGGTCGAGTCAGATGACTGTATGGCTACTGATTTAAACAAACTTTATATAATGGGTTTCTTTATATAGCTTCCCCATGACACAATTTGATATATTTTTCTCCATTAGTTTTCCTCGAGAAATCTTGTAATTTGTTTCTTTTTAAATTTATTATTATTATTATTATTATTATTATTATTATTATTATTATTATTATTATTATCTTGTTTGTTGGGGGTGTTTTGCTGGCAGAATTGTGTTTGATGACTGTATGGTTAATGCTTTACATATGTTTTTACTGAGTTTCCTCAGCTATTTACAAAATGAAAACAGAAATGAAAAGAGAATTGGAGCAGGAAATAAAAAAAGGATCACAGACTTGGAAGAAACACTAGAGTCATTTGGTTTTGAAAAGGAACACTTAAAAGAACATCTAGAAAATACTAAAACTGAAAATATGAATTTGAAAGAGGAACTCAGTACAGCAACACAATGGGCAAATGAGGCAATGCAGAAGGAGAATCACAATGAAGAGTATTCCAGGAAACACAGTGTGAAAATATTTGATATGCCTGAGACACAACAGGAAAATCTGAGAACCAAAATTGCTCAGGTAGTGAAAGAAGCTACAGGTAAAGATATAGACCAGGAAGACACACTTGCCATCCATAGAATTCCCGGTCCTAGAGGTGCACCAAAGCCAATAATCATGTAAATTAGAAATTCTGAAGTCAAAATAACCCTTATAAAGGACAAAAGGAAATTGAAAGAAAAACTTTCAATTAGACTGTCTGTAGATGTTACCCAACTAAACATGGGTCTCATCAACAGGCTTTTAAAGCACTCTAAAATAGAATGGGCCTGGTACTTTAATTGCCGGGTATACTGCAAAACGAAAGCAGGGAGATAGCTTACATTTTACCTTTTGGACGACACTGATGTAGTTAATCATTCAAAATCAAATTTATACATATTGTGTTTTTGTATGGTTTAAAGATACAATTGAATATCCTTTTCACTTTTAAATAAGGTTAGAAGACCATTGTATGTGTCCATTGTTGCATACATTTGTGAGGACTGTGTTGAGGTTTGTATATACCTTTCTATACTTAAACTATTGGCAAATAACATTCGCAGTTATTATAAATATTATGATACTTCTTTAGTATCAAAATAAATATGAAAGTTGCCGGCTTGACACAAAAAATATATAATCTAGTCAGTAACTAACAATGTACTAACCAAATATTCATACACGTTTTCTATATTGAGCGAGTTCAAGTTAGGGTCCTCATTACCCTTTATGTTCTTAACCTGTCTTGGTGATTTCAACCTGTAACTGGATAATATGAGTAATACTACTAAGTATTTTTGACTGCTTTGATTGTTTTTATGTTATTCAGCCTACTCAACTGCTATTGGTTTGATAATTATAACTGTAAAACAGCTTAATCCTCATGAGCACAGTTCAGCTATGGAGATTAAGCAATAATTACAAGGGTAATTTATTCAGTTACTCAGGCTATTTACTGCATGAGAGGAGCAATGCTTAATGTATAATATAGGAGTGGTTAACAATTAGCTATATATTGTCTCTAACAGACATCAGTAATAGTGACTACGAATGTGATGGTGATGATTGTGACAATAACAATATCTAATTATTTAATGGTCTTGTTGTTGTTGTTGTCATCATTATTGTTATTGTTATTATTATATAAAGAATAATTTATACAGGCACGGACAAGCTTCTACTTCAAACTGGTCAATAAAACATTAGGCTATTACTTCTTAGCGGAATATTCAAGAACAATCTTCCAATCCCTAATACGTGTATGTGTACATGCACACATTTGCTTATCACTTGTGTTGAAATTCTAGTTGAAATATTAAATTATGAATAATCAAATTAGAATTGTATCAAATAATGTAAGGAGTTTAAGTTTAAAAAGGAAAGAAATCTTCACCTGGGCTAAACAAAAAGTACATCCATTTTATGTCTACAAGAAACACAGAATACTACGGAAATTGAAAAATATTGGGAGGCATAATGGGGTTTCCGGTGTGTTTTTAGACATAAATCTAGTAATGGTACTGGTGTTGCCATCCTTTTTAGAAATAATTTTGAATTTTAATCCAAAGAATAAGATGTGATGATGATGGTAGATATATTGTAATATATATATTGACCGATGGAAATAGAATATTTTTGTTTCAATCTATACGGTCATAATAAGGATAAACCCGACTTCTTTAAGAATCTAAGACAATATATTGTTAATTTTGATAATTCATATATTATCATTTGTGGTGACTGGAATGTTGTTCTGGACATGGAACTTGATACAGTAGTGTTCATGATAGAAATACCTGCTGTCCAGGATATCAAGAATGAACTAGATTTATTAGATCTATGGCAAGTAGTAAATCCAGATGCTAGATAATTTACTTGGAAACAGCCCAGTCTTAAAAAACAAAGCAGATTAGACTATTTACTGATCTCTTAGGACATGTTTGCATACTTCACAGATTCACCTATTGTTCCAGGGTACAAAACATACCACTCTGCTATAACCTTAACCTTATCATTATCTACACTACCTAGAGGTCATTGTTTTTGGAAATTCAATGCAAACCTGTTACGGGAAAAGGAATACACTAACTCAATTAAAAAATGTATTTTACATACAGTTGCAGAGTACAATTTGAATGGTGATATAAATGATTCACTACAAGTAAAGATAACATATACTGATCAGCTCTTTTATGAAATTCTTATTGAATATTCACAGGCAAAGGCAAAACAAGAAAAACAACATGATAAAAGAATTTAAGCTAAAGGTTTACACTTAAACAAATCACTTACTCAAAAAAATGATACAGCGATTACAGCAAAAATCACTAATAAACAAACTGATCTAGAAGAAATAAGGAAAAACATATAGAATAAGTAATGTTAAGATCAAAGGCAAGATGATTTGAATTTGGTGAAAAGACTTCAAAATGTTTTCTCTACCTGGAAAAGAGGAAGTACACTAACAAAATAATGCAGGAATTAATTTTTGGTGATGGGAAAAGGTTAGCAGATTAAAATGAAACACTGCATCAACAAAAAGATTTCTATGAAAAACTTTATCAAAGCAAAACTAATAGTTATCTACAAACAAACGAACACATCTTCGTGCATGATAAAAAATAAAATTGCTGAGAGAAACTCGTCTGAGGGTAAGCTGAACTCTCCAGAGTGTGGTTTAGCATTAGCAAAACATGAAGAATGAAACCAGCTCTGGGTCTGATGGATTTGCTGTTGAATTGTATAAGTTCTTTTTTTAAAGATTTGGGCGGATTTATATATAGATCTCTAAATTTTGGATATAAAAAAATTAAACTTTGTCTGATTTTCAGTCTCAGGACATTATCACATGTATTCCAAGAATAGATAAAGATAGAAGGTTTATTTTTAAAAATTGGAGACCAGTTTCATAACTAAATGTGGACTAAATAGCATCAGTTTCATAACTAAATGTGGACTAAATAGCATCAGTTTCATAACTAAATGTGGACTAAATAGCATCAGTTTCATAACTAAATGTGGACTAAATAGCATCAGTTTCATAACTAAATGTGGACTAAATAGCATCAGGTTCAATAGCAAATAGGCTTAATAAGGTACTTCCCTCTATTATAAGTGATACTCAGAACAGTTTTATGAAAAGGATATTTATTAGCGAAAACACTAGAATTGTATATGATTTTATGAACTACCTCGATAAAACAAAACAGTATGCCCTCCTCTTATTCATTGATTTTGAAAAAGCATTTGACTCTGTCGACTGGGACCTGCTGGAAAATGCTTTGAAATCTTTTAATTTTGCTGATTCTATTTGCCAGTGGTTCAGAGTATTTTGTAACAAGTACAAAAGCATCGTCATCAACAATGGTTACTTGTCTCAGTTCTGTCATCTAGAGATAACGTGTGTCAAGGAGACACATTAGCTCCATACTTAGTTATCATAAGAATAGAACTTTTCTCCAATGAGCTCAAGAAGAACAGAAATATTACTGGTATTTTCTATCATGACAGAGAGTTTAAACTGGGTCAGATGATCCATTTTTACTATTCCACATTCTTTCAGATCTACCATCGGAGCTCTAAAGGAATTTACATCGATCTCCGGTTTACACTGTAATGAATCAAAATCGAACGCTATCTGGATAGGAAGAAACAAATTCTTCTGGAGAACCCCCCCCCCCCCCCCCTCCCCCCCGGCGCGACATTGAAATAATTTGGTTTAATTCTTCCTTTCGACTGTTAGTAACAGCGTTTTCTTTGAACTTAGATGATATGTTAGAGTTACATTGTGCAAAGAAGTTAAAAGAAGTCAAAAAAACTTCTGGGTTGTTGGATGAGGAAACATCTGTCCCTTATTGAGAAAAAAAAAACAACAATTTAAATCAAATTAATTTTTTATGACAAAATGTATTAATTTATTATCAGCCTTGCCTAATCCTCCATGATATATATGAACAAAATATTTTGTTAAATTTATTTGGAGTGGTAAAACCGAAAGGATAAAAAGAGACACATTTATAGCCCCATCTACAGATGATGGCATATACATGGTTCATGTTCATTCATTTATTCAATACATAAACATCACTTGGATTAAACGCCTTATCGCAAATGAAAAGGACTTTGGCAGAAAATGGTTAAAAACAAATAATAATTTTAGAAACATTTTGAAGCATCCAGACATTAAAAAAACTTTAATTCCTATTTAAAATGGCGGTCAAATGGAATAACACGAATAACATAAATTTTGAAGCAATGTGTCAAAATCTCACACTAATAATTAGACTGAATATTTGTCAATTATTTAAAAAATATCTGAACATTGGAGAAAAAAGATTAAAAGTTGTATCGAGAGAATTAATGTCTCAAATCAATTTTTGAAGAATTTTTTTCTCGATGATGATATGTGTAGATTTTGTAAACAAGCAGTCAAAAGTACTGAACACATTTTACGATTGAACAATTATTGAAGATTTTTGGAAATCTTTTATTTTATGGATTAAGAATTAGATCCCAACTATTACGATTTCCAAAACTTATATCTTTTTTTGGAAATGACAAGTTTGGTATTATAATTAATTTCTTCATTTTGATTGCAAAATATCAAATTCATATGTCACGCTGTACTTAAAATTAAACAAACTTTACAAGTTACAAAAGCAATGTTTTATACTACAAAAAAGCAATGGAAAAATATTGAGCAAAGTTGTATAATAAAACGTTCACCTTCGAGAAAAAGTGGACCCTTTTTTAAAACTTTAACAGCTTACAATACTACATCTAAACATGTGCCTACTATTGAATGCGTAATTTTATGCATCACTTTCTGTTCCCTCAGAAAAATAATAGGTGTTTGCAAATATTGTTATATAATTGCATGTTTACTGCTTTATATGAATTTTTCACTGAGTTCTTTCAGGGAACAATATGACATACTTGTGTCCCATTTTGTGTTCCCTCAGGAAATACGGAAGGTTTCTTTTGCATTTACGTGAGATCTTTCTTCACAGAGTTTCCTAATGGAACAATTTTATATCATCTTTTCCATTACCTATCACTCAGGAAATGTAATTCTCAACGCGTAACAATTTGATATAATGTTCTCTACTACTGTTTGTTCAGGAAATATGTAGCTTTTTGCGAGTGTTTTTACATGAGGTTTTCGCTGAGTTTCTTTAGATAGCAATTTGACAAAAGTATATGTTCTTCTTCATTACTGTTCCCTCAAAAATCTAAAGAATGTTGTGGGGGTGGTGAGGGGTTGCTGCAGATAGTAGTTGATGATCATTATTGCTTTGCGAAGCATAACATTTTCACTAGCTTTACTCAGGAAACAATCTGATATATTTTTCTTTATAACTGGAAATAATTTTCTCTGCTTTTGTAAGATGATTGCGTGGTTAACGTTTGATATGGATTTTTCACTGTGTTCCCTCCAAAAACAATTTGATGTACTGTTTTCCATTGTTGTTCCCTCAGAAAATGTAGCAGGGTTTGCAAAGGTAAGTCTGATGTCAGTAGTTACTGCTTTATGTGAATTTTCACTGAGTTCCCTAAACAAAAGTATTTGATAATACCGTTCTCAACAGTATTGTTTGATGACTGTATTGTTACTGCTTTTACGTGAGATTTTATCACAGTTTCTTCAGATAACAATTTGATATACTCTTTTCTATTACCCCTATCTGAGGAATGTAATAGTTTTTTGACAACTTCGTGGTTACTGATGTTTATGAATTTTTCACTCAGTTATCTCAGGGAACTGTTCTCCATGACTGTTCCTGCGGGCAATAATTAGTAGGTTTTTGCAGAACTGAGTTTAAAACATAATAAGGTTACAGCTTTTTCCATGAGGTTGTCACAGGGTGTCATCAGGTAACAATTTGATATATTTTGATATACTCTTCTTCGTTACTGTTTACTCGGGAAATATTGTAGATTTGTGCAATGATCAGTGTCATGACTACATAATTACTGTTTTTAATAATGCTTTACTGAATTCCATCAAAAAACAATTGTATAAACTGTTCTTTATTATTATTTCTTCATGAAATACTGAATTATTTTTTCCACAATTGGCTAAATGACTGAATGGTTACGGCTTTAGGTGAAATTTTCATTGACTTTCGTCAGGGAACAATTTGATATACTGTTCTTCCCTCAGTGAATAGGGCACGTTTTGTGGAGTTCGCAAGGTGGTGCTACGTTACTGCTGAACGTGAATTTTTCAACGAGTTCCCTCGAAGAACAATTTGATTCCATGTTTTATTACTGTTCCCTCAAGAAAATGTTAGAAAGTTTTGTAACACTGAGTTAGATAACTGCATGGATACTGCTTCATGTGAAGTTTTTAATATGTTCCCTCAGGAAACAATCTGATATACTATTTTTGCATACATTAGAGCCATAAAAAGAAACATGTTAGAAGTGTATGTTGAAACATGATGTCATATTGCATAAAAACACAGAAACGGTATTTAATGCTGTGAAACCGCCATACAATTGATTCTCATTAGACAGGAAATAAAATTATATAAATTACTTGTAAGTAGTAGTAATTATTTAAAATTCAACCAATTTATGAGAGCTATAACCATACACACAGTATAAAAAGGGATGCTGTATTCTGAGGGACTCTATAATGAGGGACCACTGTATGGTAGGTATTTTGCACAGATGAGTTATCTGTTTCAAAGACAAGTCGAATGGATGTATGGTACCTGCTTTACATGAAGTAGTTAGGAAACTGTATTCTAAGGAAACTACTTACATGATGTTCTACATTACTGATCTCTTGGCAAATATGAAAATGCTATGTAAATTTGAGATTGGCAAATATGAAATTGCTATGTACATTTCATATTAGTCGCTGAATATTTACTGCTGAGTACGAAGTATTCACTGAGTTCCCTCAGAGAACTGCATGATATAATATTTTTCGGCATTGTTTCATCAAAAACACTCATGTAGAGGTTGGAAAAGATTAGTCAGATCACTGCATTATAGTCACTGCTGTACATAAAGCTCTCATTAGGAAACTATTATAATACTTTTCACATTAGTTGTCCCTCATCAAACTTACACGAGACAACAGCAACATTACTACTTGTCATGCAATGTTTCCAGATTTCCCTTAGGAAATTAACAATCTGAGTTTTTATAACGGCATAGTTAAACAAAACTTAAGTACTGAAACCAACATACATATTTCCCTAAATACGATGAAGTATTTGTTCTTAATGTGAGTACATCCTTCTTTGAAGTCACAGAGATATAAAGCATCAGCGCAGACTCTTTTTTAAGGGTTTTTGATGTTTATTTTCACCAAGTTCCCCAAGAAATAACTTCATGTATTTATTAATGGTTTCACAAGCTTATACATTATTAATATTACCAGCAGTAGTCGTATTTCAAAAATTGTGAGTACTTGCTCTGCATTTTTACTTTTTTGATATACAATTATCACAGAGTCTTTTATTTAAGATAATGAGTATTCATGCACAGGATTTGAGTAATCTTGGAGTGACAGCCAGCATTATATAGTTCATATATCAATAATTACATTGATTAAACATAACAGGTGAGGCCTCATGTGAAAAGCAGGTCACTCACCTAATTCCTGTACTCATTTACATGTACAATGCACAGTTAACCTGGTGATGGTAACATATCACAATATACAATGTATAGTCATTAATACGGAATGTTTAAATAAACATACTTATTTCTACTTCCAACTTCATTGGTCAGAAAGGGCCTTCTGACTACTCTGGGATGTGTAGAGGTCTACCACGTGATCATAAACACAAATACTTAACTCATGTTAGTAAAGTATACAATGTAGGTCACGGTGACCTTTGGTTTTAAGCACATAGTAGGAACAGAGATGCATTTAATTATCAAGTTTCATGATTGGAGCTTAAACAACACCCAAGACATGAACTTTTAATACAAAATGTGAAGAAAATCACTGAGCATGAAATATAGGTTACAGAGACCTTTTGTTGCAAAAAGAATGTAGAACTTATTAAGATGAATCCACTCACCAAGTATCGTGATTCCAGGTAGAATAGTATACATATAACATTCCCAAAAGCTCATGCGGTCATGAACCAACTAAAAAAGTTAACCAGAGCCAGTAAAAGATGAAATACAGGTCACGATAAGCCTCTTTTATTGTAGGGGTGTGATAGTAACAGAGGTGCATATCGTCATCAATATCTCAATTGTCGCATGAACAGTAGGTGAGAAATTAACATCAAACACAAAATTTACCCCAAGTGAAGCATAAAATATGGTCGATATTGACCAACTTCTGAAATGAGGAAGTAGTGCTCTTCAAGATACATCCCTAAGTTTAATGATTTTTCTATATAGAATAGTATGCCCATAGCATGCCAAAAACGTATGTAGTCATGAGCTAAATGCAACAACTTAACCTAAAGCAGTAAAATGTGAAATACAGGTCACAGTGACATGTTTTGGTATGGATATAGTACGAAGAGAGATGTATACAATCAGGTAATTTAATTACTAAAACATCAACAATAAAATCGTCAAATTGATCCAAAGTCAGTGAAATGTAAAACATGGGTCACGGTGACCAACTTTTAAGATGAGGGTGTAGTACTCATCAAGATGCATCCTCTCGCCGAGTTTCATAATGTCAGCTATGGCAATGTTACACAGTAGATAAAACACAAACGTGGTCATGAGCTAAATGCAAAAACTTAATTTAGGTCAGTACAATGCTAAATGAGAGTCACAATGACCTTCTTTGGTTGTAAGGGTGTGTTTCTAATAGGGATGCATCCAATCACCTAGTTTGATGATTCTGGCATGAACAGTAATTGAGACTGAACCCAAAACAGTGAAGCATGAAATGTGGGTCACAATGACTTACGTTTGTGATGAGGGTGTAGTACTCATCAAGATACAACCTCACCCAAATTTCATGAATCTTGGTATAACAGTATGTATACAGGATGCTAACACATAATATTTGGTTATGAACCAAACGCAAAAACTTCACCTAAGCCAGTAAAATGTCAAATGTATGTCACAATGACATTCTTTTGTGGTAAAGGTATGAAGCTAATATAGATGCATACAATTATCAAGTTTGATGATTCTAAAATGAGCAGAGCTTGAGAAATAAATTTAAAACATTAAATTTTACTAAGTGATTGAAACATGAAATATAGGTCACAGTGACGTACTAATGTGATTAGGGGATAGTACTTATTAAGATGCATCCCCTCACCAACTTTAATGAATCTAGGTATCTATCTATCTATCTATCTATCTATCTATCTATCTATATATATATATATATATATATATATATATATATATATATATATATATATATATATATATATATATATATATATATATATATATATATATATTTATGTACAGGGAGCCAAAAACATTGTCATGAACTAAATGCAAAAACTTAACTGAAGCCGGCAAAATGTGAAATGTAGGTCAAAGTGACATTCTTTTATGGTAAGGGTGTGATACTAATATAGATGCATACAATCATCTATCTAGATGATTATATCATGACCAGAGCCTTAGAAATAAACTTAAAACAAAATTCAACCGAAGTCAGTGCGGCATGAAATATAGGTCACAGTGATCTATTTTTGTGATAAGAGTGTAGTACTCATAAAAATGCATTCCCTCACCATGTTTCAGTAATGTAGGTATAACAGAGTATATATATATATATATATATATATATATATATATATATATATATATATATATATATATATATATATATATATACAGGGTCGAAATACCTAGATGGTCAAGAGCTAAAGGTCAAAACTTAATCTAAGCCAACAAAATGTGAAATGTATGTCACAGTGACCTTTCTTTGTGGTCAGATTGTGATACTAACAGAGATACATACAATCATATAGTTCGATGATTCTATCATGTACAGAGCTTGAGAAATAAACTTCAACTGCAAAATGTAACAAAGCCAGTGAAGAGTGAAATATAGGTCACATCACAATTACAATATATTATAATCACAACTTCAATAGTTGCAAAAAGAATTAAACGATGAGAAGAATGATAATCATGAAGGTATTAAAAACTTAGTTGATGACTGTAAAGCTGGTATGAATAAGTTGATGACTTTAAAGCTGGTATGAACAAGTCGATGACTATAAAGCTGGTATGAACAAGTTGAAAGATAGACTGACAGCTATCAATAATAGTCTCTCACAATTAGAGAGGAAGAATGACTTCAAAGAAGTCAGTAGATACACAGTGGACTGACATGAGATTAATGTGACTGAAAGTACGATTAGATCTATGCAAATGACCGATGATGTACCTGTTTCTTGTTTAAGTGATAAAATAGAGAGTTTAAGAGTGCAGGGCTTATGAACTTTCAAAGATTAACAATCGGCTGCAATAGAAAACGTTCTAACAGATAGTAAAGTATATACAGATAAAGAAAATTTTAATAACACTGGTGATGTGCAAGTAAGCATTGACGAATTAGATCAAAAGATGAAACGATTAAGATGATATTGTACTGATATAAAACAAAAATAACAGAAACAGACAAAATTAAAAACTAAAGAGCTGAAATTAAAAAAGAAATTAATAATGTCGTAGATAAACAGACCTTAGCAATATGTGAAAGAATTGATATAGTTAAATCAAATATAGAGAAATCATTAATTAAATTAAACATAGATATGGAAGAACTGAGTATCTCAAATGATCGTATTAATAAAAGCTTGAATCAATACAAGGTTCAATAAATTTATGAGGAATCACCTGGAGGTATATTACTTACTGACCAAAGGTGATATGTTTCTTGACGATAAAACAACACCATATATTTATGGCTATCTAAGTGATATAGAACGTAATCTTAACTCATTCAACAGTTTTTAGATACATTTGCTAGCTTAACAAAACTAGGAATATTACCTAATATACATGGATTCGATTATGTCTTACACAAGATAAAAAGATTAAAATAAACAAAAATCTAGTATATATTAAATTTCTATAAACTCAATCGTACGAACCACGTTTAATTTTGTATTTTATAATGAAATATAGATCAATAATATAAATAATTAATAGAAAATATACATAGAAAAAGAAGTTAATAGAGAAATACAGGAAGCACGACTATTAGATTATCGTAGAATAAGAGCAAGAAAAACATATTATCTAGAAGAAAACAGTATTTTATATTTTACAGCTGGATTAGTTATTGATACTGGTTATAGTAGATTAGTGTTAGCGTTTACTCTGGATAACGCCAAAAAATTTAAATAGCAGGAGCAGAAGTAATAATCAGGGAGATAATTGCTAATGCTTCAGCATTCACATAAAGTGATTATCTGTTAAACTTATTCGATTCTAGTGCAGCTAATACAGAAAGAATAATATATAAATCACTTGAGGAAATTCAGAGAGAAACTAACGAGTTCAAGGAAATAGAGCAAAGACACTTGATTGCATAAATGAAAAACGAAGAGAGCAAGGTTTGGTTAGTCAATATATAAATAATTTGGATGGAGGTTTTGAACCATATTCTTCTACTCATCCAAACGATAGTACCACTTTAGATAAAGCTATCTAACCTAAACTTAGCGATTTATACCAGCTTTCTGGTGAACAAATAACTTATTTGTTATTGCAGTTGTAATGGGTGGTATTGTTTGTATTGGCTATAAATATATTTGAAATGTGAGCAAACCGTAAAAGAAAGCGATCTAGTTCTTAAAGTTGTAGACGTCCTAGAATAAGTATAACTAAATTTAACTAACGAAATAGGATGTATGGAAAATATATAACTCCTCACAAACAGGGTGTTAATGATCTTAATCCAACACACCATTGTATTAAACACACTCCAAGTACTATAAAATCTGAACAACACTTACAAGTTGCAATGTCTAGACTAAGAACAAATGTTTCAATTGTATCGGGTAGTTTTTTTTTCTTCATATCATTGGATGTAAAGCTTAAAAGAGATACAAATAATTCACTTATAAATAATCTTGGAAGAACACTGAATAAGGACAAAACCTATTCGTTTGGTAGTGATGATATTTTCCACTGAATGAATACGATATTGTTCTTACGTTTAAAGATATGTGGTTACCAATGTCTCTTAGAATAAATAAAAAGCAAGGCATAATGAATGAAAAACTGAGAAAGTTAAGATCAGGAGAGGGTACAGAAGCTCTGTGGTTTATTGCATACCAAATGAAATTTAGAATTCCACTCATTTTATTTAATATTAACAAATCATTGTCCATTGCATCCATTTGCTCTTCCCCGTGGTTTGAGATTATGATTACGTTGGAAAAATCGTAGTGGGTAATCGCTTACTTACCAATACCTGTGTTGTCGCTAGCGCCCCAGTCACGTATCTGTGCTCGGAGTTGCCTGTGGTTTTCCATTTCCGCCAACACGGTTTCGAACTCGGCCGCGCTAATGATTTAATCTTCGATAGCCACCGAGTATAGCTGAGTAATTGTATTGAGACTAATTTGTGCTGCTGCGAGAAGTTCCGAATAGATATGTATTCGCGAATGTAGCCGTTACGAAATTATTTTACTGGAACTGCCTGCGACACCGGTTACTATCGATAAAGCCCCAACGATAATTCCGATTGGTGCACCTATAATAGTTGTCATGGCTGTGATTCCAGCAACACCCAGACCAACATTTGCTGCAGAGGCAAATCCACAAATAGCATCAACGACCACACACCCGCGTTTATATTTCACTAGCAACGCGGTTCTCGTAGCAATTTCATTTTGCAGTTGCAGTTCCGCTTCGATTATTTTTTCACGTCGGTAACATTGAGGGTCTATCATAATTCTTCTATTAACATTGTCAAAGTGAAGACTAATTGCTCGACAGGCTGGTCTTGTTCAGGCGCAACACACACACGCACTTCCAAACAATTGTTTTTTATCACTGGTACATTCATCAAGCAATCATAGAAAATATCATTTGGAAGAATATTTACGTCTCCGGCGATTGTGCGTTCCTGTTGTCTGATACCACCCTGAGGCTGGATAGCACATTCAGACTAAAACACACTGATTACGCTTGTGCTTTGTGCCTGAATTTGGTTCTCGTTTTCGCCCAAGAACTGTTATACGGACAAGTGCGTCCTTGTTAAATAGCAGTCGAGATCTTTCTCTTTTCAGTTGAGTCAGTGTTGGTTTGTCATACTCAAAGGGGAATTTAATCGGCGTGGATTCAGCGGTGAATATTACTTCATCGTTGTAGAAACAATCCCTGGATGTTTTCGCTGGTATTGTAATCAACGGCTGAGCATTTTCGCGTGCTAATGCTATGACTCCAAGCTGGCCTCGAGTTGGTATTCGTACATCAGGCAGGTGGTCCCAACGGCTGATTTCTATTTCACCCTAGCATAGATTATATCTGAGCATATACGAGGGTCTGGTAACACCATTTTGAAGCAGATATTCGTTGACAAGTGGAATAAAATCACAATAGATGTTGGCGTCACTGGTCAGCCGATCCAACACCTCGTCGGTAAATTCCGCAACCTCATCACGTATATATAATGATAAATCTAATCTTAAACACAAACGCCAAAAGCGGTTAAGTGCCCGTCGGGATAAACATTTGAAGGATTCCTTCAAACTGAATTTCATCTCTTGCGACTAATGATGTTGATACTGCATATGTGTAAACTTCTGCACTAACAGTGGCCGGTCTGTTAACACGTGATATTGGTAACAAAACACTAATGTGCTGCTCATCATTTATTAACATTCCCATTCTACCCCAATTACCTTAATTTCCGGTTATGATAAACATATATGATCCGGACTTGCGCACCTTGAGAATGTCATATTTTAGGTCTATCAAAATTACTTTCAAGAGAAGCGAAAACAAGCAGGTCATTTGCTAAGGTTAACGCGTCAGTGGTTTCAGCTCCTTCATTGATTAATATTCCTTGAACTTGGCTCCATGAAATTTCTACGCCTGGTGGTGCGGGAACGTCTTCAATCTGTTCATCCACGTATTATTTCGTCGTAGCAGCAGATTCGTCCACGTAGTCTTTGATAAACGCAATCGACGTACCAGAGTCTCCGATTCCTCCGTTTTCGGCAATCGTGACCAGGTTTTGCGCGACAACACCTCACAGCCTCACAATAACATCTTGAATGTCCACGTTAGACGTTTTAAGTCTTCCAGTTTTATCTTGGAAAATCTCAAGCTCGCCCGGATCAACACCAACAACAACCCGACTGGTAAACTCAGTCAAATCCGCTTTGGTGGCAAACCTGCTCAAATCCACATCGGCGTCGCGTCGTCGGGTGGTTGAGCGTCTGTAAATGTTAATAGGCATCTTGTATACTGTTAAGTGTACTCTAATATAAACTCAATAAGCGCTTGCGATGTCTGTGTTGAGGTAGCTTTGTTTACCGTGACTGTATGCAATGCTTCAAGAACAAGATGACCACATATTGGCCCGTCCAACCGAGTTTGCAACGGCAGCGGTGAATAAAACAGTGGTTGTCGTCCACCAGCTAGGGTTAAATAATTAACAACTTCTCGCGATGGTGCAAGCCCATACGCGTCAAAATACAAAAGATGTCATGGTGTTATCGTATATGCAACCCAGTGAGTTCCAGGGCCCATTGTCAAATCCAGGTTTACAATGCCGGTTTCCCTTGTGTGAGGAATCATCGATGCAAGTTCATCTCGCATAAAGACACCTCAGAAATGCTTGACTGATTTTACCATCGCGAGTAAATCAAAATTGGTTAACGGCGAGGCCTTATGCGAGTTGTTCCGGATAATCGAAGACCTTTTCCCTTTTTTATAGACCCTGCGCGTCTACGGCCGATGGACCTCGTAGGTCCGCCACCGACCGCCTTTTTAGCGCCATTCCGGATGCGGCTCTGACAGTTTCGAGCGCAGCCACTTTTGCCGCTAACAACGCTGGAATCGCAACCAAATATAGGAATATTCCATCAGTCTTTTGCATTTGCGCCGCCTCAGATTTGGACAACGTTAATGTTCGCAAGCTGGCTGTCGCTAAGGCCAACCTTAACTTCGTGGTAGGACATTATTTACAAATGGAACAGATTCAATTGCAACAACCATGAGTTTTTCACAGGCGCGTCAATAACCCTCATTCGGCAACCTGCGCCCCCTAACAACAGAGTCTTGTCAAAAAGAATCAAAGCAATGCATCTGTAACCGGCGACATCAACGGACCCATCTACACGTGCATGAAAGTACATGTCAACTACGGACAGCCGAAATAATTTCAGGTGTTCCAATGAAAAGCAATAAATCGGGTTTAACGTACAAAAATCGTGCTATAAATCTGCAGACAAGTGTCAATGTTTTGATGCCGGTCCATGTACGACCACAGATTATGATATGCACGTGTGACTTGATTGTCTGTGAAGTTAAGCAAAATTTCTTCAGAGGTTTCCTAATGACCGTTTAACCGCAAATAAACTTCAGGTACTCGTAACTTGTTAAATATCATCTTAAGTTTTTCTTGGTGATTGTTTCGATTCGCATTTTGAAACGCCACGAACACGTGTTTTCGTGCGCTAAGGTCATGTTGGGTACCTATTTGCCATGTAACTGTCTCACAATATTAGTTGTCGTGTTCGAATATGTGGTGTGTGCGAGAAACGACAGCGTTAACGCGGTTCCAGACTGCAGAAACGACAACAAACGGCTATCTACAGCCAGTGAAGGGATTAACACGGGCATCCATAATGTTAATGTTGACAACTCAAATTTGACAACAGCGACACCATTAGGAAGCTAAATTGTATCGTTTGCGTTGCACTTACGGGTTAAAGTGACTGTGTGTTTGGCTCCGAAAATAACCTTGCGGACATCTCTGCAAAGCCCAAATATGTGACTGAGGTGAATTGCACACGAAAACTTCAATGAGGCTCCCTCAAGTTGTCCTCTGCGCTGCATACATCCAAGGTTGAAATTAGCATTGATGGCAGTTGCAGCAGTTGTTGCTGCATCTGCTCCTGCTCTTTTGACATTTCCAATAAGATACTGAATATGATCTGCATTGTGAAACATCATAGAATGGCCAGCAGACCTCGCGTAATCATCACTATATCAAGCAAGTTCGAGAATTGTTGTGGCAACATCAACGTTGTTGAGAATTGCTTCGATTTCCTTTCCGTCAATGGCATAACGTGCGCTGTCAAACAATGCCATGATGCCATTGTTAACAAATCCGACCTTGGTACCGGCTGTTGTCACCACGTACAAGTTTTCCCTCTATTTCCAAGAAAGCCTCACACGGGAGAAAATACCGAGACGTGTCCTGCACTTGTAATTCTTGTTTAAATGGCATGATGTCCCTAGATGGATACGAATAATAATGAAAATCATTTTTGCTCCTATCTACCACAGGCGCGTTTGTTTTCACTTATACAGAATCGGCTTCGTCTAGTACATTATTGCTGCCGTCCCGTCCACAACTGTAATCCGCTTCCCATTGCCATATTTGCAATCGCTGATTCGGCGATACTCTGTTGAGCAGCTTCATTGATGATTTTACCAACTGGCGCGGGCATTTTGTCTGCCGATGGAAGTGTAATTGGTTTTGGTTCTACCCGTGGCGCCCGAGTCACTAATCGTCGTAATTGATCTCGAAGCGATTGAAACGCCTGAGATCCCAGATTTTTCAACCGATCCACAGCAGCGCTTTTGATGCTATCAACGACTCGCATTGCAATTTGTTTAGCAATTGGTGCAGCGCGCGAAGATAAGGCTGTGAGCATATTTGGTGCACCTGTGAACAATCCCTGGACAACATCACCAGGGCCGATTCCATAATATACCGTGTAAACGGATTTTCTCGCGTTTACAACACGCACTTGTATCTAACGTCCATGTACGACTGTCATTATATTTAAATGTCAGGTCGATCTCTAATGTACAGTTGTATCGTCATGGTCTCTCCGCGCAGGTCCAACAGGTGCCCGTCCTGATCCGCAAGTGTGAAACGGATATGTGTCAACCCACCATTGTGCCATGAAAGATACACCGGTGATGCGGGAATCACCCGGTTCCGAAGTTTGGAAAAAAGCAAACAATATGTCACCTTGAGAAGCCACACTTGAGCGAGCTCCGCTTTCATAACTGCCACTGATGACGTCACGTGTTAAATTGGTTTGAATCGTTGAGGTAATATTGACAATGCCAGACGCGATATGGTATCCCATACGCAGCAATCGGTTGTCCGCGGCAATGACTTCGGGCCAACCTAAAATTCATCTTATTGACGACCGTACGATATCAACCGCTTACGGTGCAGATTCGATCAGGATGACAGAGCTGCGTGTGGGCTCGTATTCACGTATGGAAATTTTAGAGTCTTTACCGGTCACCAATGTGATTCTCCGTCGAATCTCTTCATTGATCGATTCCATGTCGTACGCGCCCGCGGGAAGTTCAATATTTTTCCAGGTGGCGACACTTGCGGAAAGAAAGAACACTAAATGGTCGTGATCGGATATTAGGCCAACAGTAACAAACTCGCAACGACGCCAATGCGATTTCGAGTATGCGGGATTCAATAGAGTCAATCGACCTTTTAAAAATCGGTCCATATAGGATCACTACCGTATACTTTTTTAGATCCAGTCCACTTCGGGAATAGCCATCTGGCCCATTTCCTGTTGATGTAACTCCGGCACGTATCCGCGGGTAGTTCAGAGTCCAACATGTAATCTTATAATTGTTTTGGACAAGTTACCGCAGTGGCAAAATATATGGGATTTTCAAAAATTGCCTGCTGTACCGATTTATCAAATGTTTGAGCTCGTGTTTCCAATTTTGACCGGTAACTGGGTGTTTTTTGTTTTGGAAGATACGTAAGTACCTCTCCAACATCCTCTTGCATGCCCCCATAACCTTTAATATATTTTTGCTAATTGTGCGGGCCCACTCCTGATCGGACCAGGTTGTTCTTACGTTCCCATCATCGTGGCAGTGGTGATCGGGACTCTCTTTGCTTGCTGCATAGCTTCCGCAGTCTTGGCTACAATATATTTTGTTGGTTTGATCAGCAGTGCAAACGTTTGTTCAAAGCCCGCTGTGAGATCCTCTCGTGCGCATTGTCGCGACTGTAACATATATTTGACACGCTCGCAGCCGGCTATAACATTGCGCATCAGTGCCTGGTGTTCGCAGGCATCTTGACAGCGTCGCTTTCTATACTCTGCTATGGTATTACTGGTGGAAAGCGGAGCTTTCTTCGTCGAAGCTTTCTATGTTTTCGACATTTTATATTGCTATCGTGGTTGTTAAATTGCTTGATCCAAACCGGCTCGATATTTTCCTCCGCGGCCGCTCTGCGGTCCACCGGTCAAGTCAATAGTGAGAAAACTATACGGGTCCGAGGTGACATGCGAAAACATATTCCGAAACTCATCCCATCTGTGGTCAGCGGCATACCAAGTCCAATGAAAGTTTGCAAGACCGTGTGCGCCAATACAACGAAATATCATCAGCATGTTACAGTTGTCTCGGATAACTTTAAGCACATGTGCGTATCGTTGTGTTCAATAAATCACATCTGTGTTTTCATGTCGCCCTGGGAAAAATATCTGCGCGGAATTGATCTGGTGTTCCAGAATCAGATCGTCGTACACAAAAATATTATTTGCGCTTGAATCAAGGTCATCAATCGTAAGCTCTTCATCAACGATGGAAAAGAAATAAACCGCGGACGTAGTGGTGCTGCAGCTCGAAGACGCAAGCGCGCTCGCAAAATCCGTGAGTACGTCGTAACACGGTTGATCATCCGCCGATGGTGCAATCACATACAACCGATTCCACGTCAGCCATCGCAAAATCATATTCAACAACAGTTGGGTTTTCCCTGAACCGCCGGACCAATGATTAGTGCACGAACCAAATTTGGAAATAAATAACCTTGTTTTGACGGTTTCGGTGCTGCCTGCGTGGAAAAGTCAATGATAGAAAAATCTTTGATTTTTCTCAGCACGGAGTTCTTCAAATCTGTTTCATCTTCGTGTTTCCTTTTTCGTGATGCCATGTCAAATGTCAACAGCGATGTTGTATAATACAATCATGCCTTCATATTGTGTCCGATGCCGCATGAAACCTCGTAGTGCGAATCCAACTCGAGTTCAAACACGTAATGGTTGAGCCGCGATCGCGGGAACTTGTGTTCGATGTAACGCAAACAAGTTCACGTTTGTTGGTGGACGGCAAAGCCGTCTCACTTCCAGGTCCACCGGTAAACGGTAACACGGTTTTAAAATAGTCGTCGGCGGTTATGTCGCTGCCGCGTTAGCAAAGTTAACTGGGACACTATGAAGTAAATACCCTGGTGAAAAACATATTGTCAGATACAATTACTGTGGGCGTGGAACAAGGCTGGATATACGACTTGATTCTGATAACCGACCAGCGCCTGGGGAAGCACCCGTGAACCTCGTCGATGCTGCATGTTAACGACATGATCTCGCGTATAAAGCATCAAGTGATATCCGTGCGCGTCAACGTGCCGATTTGGATCTCAAAAAATGCCTCGATCAATCCTACACTCGAAGAAAGAATCGCTCGATGAATCATCAAAGGAGGCATGAAGATCAAGATTATTTTGGGTGGTGAACAAAAGTCCACGCATTGGAGGTAAACTATATTGATATAATAAACAAACATAGTTTCCGAGCGAACTTTAGCCCGAATATACTACAGCCCTGGCACGTATTGGCGCGGTTAAGCTGCTGTTGAAAAGTTAGCGAGCACGGCAGCGGTCACTCACGGGATCGCTCGAGAATAGTTGGCCAAACAAGCACTGTGGCAAATTTACCTACCTGCGCCCAGAAAGCTTACCAGTAGGTGTTTTATGTCCAAACACCTAACGAAGTTCACCAGGCCGATCTGCTATTTCTTCCACATGATCGGGTACACGGAAGCGTATACAAATACGCGTTAACCAATGTAGATCTCGATAGCAGATACAAGGAGGTGGAACCGCTGACGTCCAAAGACTCCGCTGGCGTCACAGATGCATTCGATCGTATTTACGCACGCGGGCCGTTAATATGGCCACGATTGTTACAAGTGGATCCAGGTAAAGAATTTCTCGGAGCCACATCGGCGTTGTTGACACGAGACCAGTCTGTTGTGGACCGATTTTACCGCGCACTTGCGGAGTTATTATTCGGACATCAGTACGCTCAGGAATTGTTAATGAGGTCTCGAAGTGCTAGCACTTCACAGCGATCTCAGATCGTGGAACATTCTAACGAGTGGATGACACGGCTTCGTTCTGTCATAGCATCGCTGAATAATGAAATCTATGTATGACTGTCCTGCTATTGGCCTGAATTTATCAACACGTCAAGTTATTTATGTTATCCTCTAAAAAAAAATTAATGTGCATCTATACTTATTTCCTGATTAAAATGTGTATTTAGTATATCAAACAGTTCTTCAACTTTACTTTATATTTCATTTTTGTTCATTATGTTTTTAGCTGGTTTCTATGATACCAATCTACATAATGATAACGATACTCCATCTGCCTCTATTTCCTTTCTTACGAGATGAATCAATAAATCTAGCTGGACTTTGACTCAACCTAAATGGCAATTTTGTCTACCTATTATTTTCCATATTTATGGTTCAACTACTTTAAAACAAATAAATAAAGTTTCATTCCAAAGTCTTTTTATGTCTCTTCTAGTTTGAAGACGAATTAGAGGAGATTGTAATTTCCTTCTTATTGTATCAAGCCAATTATGTACCATTTATAATAATACTATTAAATTTAAATAAAAATTTCGGTGACATTTTTTCGTCTTTTTAAAGGTATTTTTCCATCAATAAAATTAGTGCCAAATCTATATTTTTTCAGGACTGAACATTGAGGTTCTTATTACACTTTTTCCGAATTCACAAGTAATATTTTTTGCTGATTGTATTCTCCGATTTTATCCTATTCTTCACTATAATCCCATTGAGATTTCATTCACAATCTTTACATCGCGTGTACTTAATATTTAGACGTTCCATTTCATCAGTAAACTCAATTTAATAACACGCATAAGAGATAATTTGTTTTATTTATATAGTATAATTGTTTTACATACAACTAATGCACTGTTTTTAGTGACACAACATTTTCTTCCTGCTTCCTACTATTACAAGAGTTTTCATATCCTTTCCATTTTATCAGCACATATGTTTTGCCATTCATTTTAGTGTTTTACTTTTGAAATGTTTCTCAATCTTGAATGATCTTGTCGTATAGAGATAACTCCTCCTATTAGACTATTCCCTCAATATTATCTCCCTTTAAGTCTTCTAATTTATATACAACGGGGTCTCCTAACATTACTTGTATGATTATGAAAATCTCTTAAATAAGGAAGATAGCATTTAGCAAAAATAAACTTATATTTTGAGATCCCGACTTTCTCATCTATTTTCTATTTAGGCACTCCATATGTATCTGTTGCAAGATAGCCAAATAAGTTAATTCATAATTTAGATCTATTTTCTTCCTTGTTTGCGTCATTTGGCAACATGTCTATAGATCCAGGATATAATCTATTGTACCCTTTTGTATGGAAATATTTGTTTGGTTGTTTGTGTAAAGTTGAGTGTTTTATCAGCCAGTTTTTAAGTTCAAAATATTTTATCGAACTTAAAGATTGTTTCGCTATCCTATTCTTATCGGACTTTGTCCTTACTTTGCTATCAAGTTTAATTTGTCTTCACAATTGATTAATATTCGTGTAAGCAACGGGACTTTTAGGTTCGTTGTATATATCACTTAAATACTGTTCTTTGTTAGTGTATGTCATTTAATTATATAAGTTTTATTACCTTGTTAATATTCTTTGCACTCTAAAAATGTCTTATTAATTGTGAGGGTTATATACTATATTAAGCACGTGGCTAATCGATTCGTATGTATTTATATTTACACCTGTCGTACAAATTCCTTGACTTGTTTACGAGAGCGAAGCAGGACTTTATTTATCATGATATACTAAATAGATGTATCAGGGAACGGGACGTAAGGACTGCTTTGCTGGGAATATTGCATAGGTCCACCTTGATTTATTTGAATATAGTAAATATATATCTCTAGGTGATAATTAAACCGTGCAAATTTATGACGACAGTCAATCTCTTGAATGGTTTGGACTGGGGTTTAAATCTACGTGGCTTTTTCTCTGTGTGATAAAGAAAAAAGTATAGTAGAGTAAGAATTTGTACAGAGCTAGAGATTTTTTTATAGTACGACATGGTACTGCTTCGCTATAGATATTATTGATAATAAATTTATTTATCTCAGCTTGCTAACAGCCGAGAAGTGTATTTATTCTTCATATAGGATAGAAATTATATTATTAATAACTGGGTTTTATTTACAGTTCAGTCTCTCCAAGACAAGACCTTCACTGAGTTCATCTTTGAAGATACTTTAGATTAACATATGATTTATTAGGATTTGGACACACAGGAAAGTTCAGTTCTGAAAAACAAACGAAGGGACTATATAGGGAAAATAACTGTGTACTGAGTCCAGTTAAGCAAAGAGCGTCTTCCTGGAAAGTAGTACATAGTATCATTCCGCATAGCGCTACTAATTTATGAGTTCCAATCAGGATACACTTAGCGTAAGAAACTTCCACCTGCGAGACAGACTCATGCTCATGTCCCACCCATCCCCATCCCATCCCGTGACACATGCACACTCACCACACACACGCACACACACAACACACAACTGTACTCCTTATTTCAGTACTCTGTTTGTGAACGCTAATTAGTTAGGCCATGTACGTTTTAAATTAACAACAGTGAGCATTATATGTGGCTCCCAAGCGATTTTGACGATATAACATCGACGTCAAAGGTGCCAAAACAATGGTACTAAATGTTGCTACCTAATGATAGTGTGTTGTGATTTTGGGGAGTGAATGGAAAAAATCAGCGTTCTGTTTGACTTTCTGTCGTTACAAGTCAGATAGTGATTCCTGTTCCACGTTATTTGAACCGATAGAGTTTTAAATTATTACACAAACCACCCACCCACCCCAAATCAAGTTCCTTGACATATGATATTATCCCCGTGTATTTTTTATAACTAGCACTGAAGCTATTGTCATATCCTCCGTTTATACCTATATCTGTTACTATATGTTCGATGAAACAAGTGACTGGAATATAACAAAATTTTTAAATGCATTGGTTACCAATATAGTAATACTGTGCAAGACAGATATTATTTTTACCTCTCTCTCAAGGAGTATCAAATGCCGTTCGTGTCAAAAACGTAATTACCTGACGCGTTAGAAATCACAGTTAAGGCGTTCAAACATACTTTACACACGTTAAAAATAACTTTTCATTTATAACGCGTTACTTTGGACCGAAAACCAAAGCGTTAATTTATTATCTTGGAAAATCAAAACTAACGCGTTAAAAGTCAGTAAAAGTTGTTTTCGACGCGTTAGACTGTCGGATTTGAAATAGTCGGGACAGCCAATCAGAATCATTCTTACATATAAACTGCGGTGGAATATGCGGCCTTGACTTACAAACTAGCGACTGATACACGTAACGAATGTAGACATAAAGTCACAGAACAAAGAGTCACAGAAAAAAATCACGAATAAAAAGCCACAGGAAAAAAAGTCACAATCTGGGTATGAAAAACAATACAGAACTTGTACAGAGACCTCACAACTGGCCAGGAAACATTAGCCGAATTCTTGCGTGGTGTTGGCTGGAACATCAGACTTTCACATCAACATTAATGCAAATGCTATTTCAAGAATGTGATAATGTTAAATAATATATTGATTTTTATCGCGATTATCATAAATTATCTCATATGTAAGATTAAATTGAACAATATATTCTTGTTTTTTCTTACAACGAATAATACAAATATGACTTTTTCTTTTGACTTTTTTAAAATTATTTTTTATGAAAACGAATAGTACAAATGTGACTTTTTGTGACTTTTTTCCTGTGACTTTATTTCATGTGACTTTTTCCTGCCCAGACTGCGACTTTTTTCCTGTTAATTTTTTTTTTCTGTTACTATATTTCCGTTTACCGATGTAACATGTGTAAATTACCGAGACCTAAAAAAGTCAGAGAAGAAAAACAATTCTGCTACTGAACAAAGAGCATGCCGTAAAATATGGGTGCCCTTACGGTACTCTCCGACTGAGATCAAGGCCGATTTGAATAAAGTTTAAGGATGTTATTCTCTGTAATATCCTACAACTTTAAAGTAGTTTCATCGTTTTAAAGATGGTCGCAAATCCATGGAAGACCGTTATCCGTGATTGGTGAGCGGGAAGAGGCTGCTGTGAAGGGTGCAATTGATGAAGATGCTCGATACACAGTGGAAGATATTTCTATTATCACAGGCATTAATTCGTCAGCTGTTTTTAATATATTGAAGAATCATTTTGAAGCTCAGAAAGGTTGTGCAATATGGGTTCCGCATTTGTTGACGGCTGATTACAAGCAGTCTCGGGTTGAAATCGCCAAACGGCTACTCGCCAAATATGAAAAGAGTGACTAGAGACATTGAATAAGATTGTCACATATAAAAAAACATGGATTTACTTTTTTTGAACCCGACTCGAGAGAAAATAATAAACTTTGGATCGGACAAAAGGAACAGAGACCACAAATCGCTCGACGTACTCGGACCCTCAAGAGAGTTTTATACGCATTATTTTTCGATTCAAAAACCCCGGCCATCCAGGTACCTGTGTCTGACTTTGCTAGTGTCACTGGACATTTTTATACCTCCAAAGATTTTCCAAAAGTTGTGGAATACTACCCAACAACCCGTCCGCGCACTGGTACGCGAGGTATCCATCTACTCCATGACAAAGTAACGGCGCATAAATCCGCCGTCTTGACAGACTTCCTGAATGAGTACAGCATCCAACTTTACTACATCCTCCATGCAACCCTGAGTTAGCTCCAAGTGATTTTTGGCTGATTCCCATTATCAAAGATTTGCTGATTGGCAGACGATTTGAAAGCCGCCATGCGGTTGGAAGTGCAGTTTTCCAGTGTATGAAAGTGCATACAAAATGGTATTTAATAATTGGATTATCAGACTGAGAAAGTGTGTAGAGGTGCATCGGGAATACTTTGATGGAATGCACTGACGTAATGTTCACTAATAAAGAACTTTGTTGTACAGGGCACTAATTCAGAACTTTTTAAATACCCCTCGTAAATTTGCAAAACATATAGCGCTGTGGATTTGTCCAATCCTGAACATATTTTGTTTTGCTTTTATTATAATTATCATATATAGTTAAGCATGTTTATTAATGATAAAACAAGTTTTTTTTTTACTTTTTGCATTTTGCAAAATAATTTTCATAATAAGTTTTAGTAATGCTACTAAAGTCATTTTAACTTGACTTATATAAATACAAGTTAGAATAATTATATACTTAATAATGGTGACTTTTCCTGTTTTTTTTTTTGTTTTGTTTTTTTTTTGTAACGTTTTTCTTTGTGATTTTGTTCTCCTGCGACTCTTTCCGTGACTTTTTTTCTCTGACTTTCTTTCCTGGATCCTCCCCATACAACTTTTATAGTAGGTCAACCTTTTTCTACAAATTAAACTTTTTTGTAAGAAATGAGTGTGTACATGTTTAATAACAGAATTATCACTAAAACCCCAGATCTCACTTCCATATAAAAATATTGGCAAAACAATATTATCAAAACGTTTCCATTGTAAATCCAATGGTAAAAACAAATTTCCAATTATTTTGGAAGGGACAAAAAATAATTTCTAGCTTGTTAAGTGTGAGTCTCGTTTTTGCCAAATAAAATGAGCCATTGTGTTTTAAAAAGCAACCATAAATGTGACTACTGATGAGCTATTTCCGATATTGTGTTGAAAATACAAAAGAGAAACGGTTAAATACTTGAACGAAATATTACTATTTTTGTTTCTGTAATTGACTTTTAATCTCCATTCTCTGCAGTATATATATATATATATATATATATATATATATATATATATATATATATATATATATATATATATATATATATATATATAATTCATTCAAAGTTTTCTGAAGATCATCTTTGTTAACTGCAAGAATAACAGTATCGTCAGCATAAAGAATGTCAAGTCCCGTTAAATACAGCACAATATCGCTTTTTTCTTCCTTTTTTTCTCCCCTTTCTTTCCTTTGTATTTTTTCAACTTTCTATACATTTTCTTTATGCTCGTCATATACTCCCTCGTTATTGCTACTCGTGCTTTATATAAGTTGGCTGAATGCTGTTATTTAACCAAGAGACTCTTCACTTTGATTATTCAATAGTTTCAATTTGTCGTCATTAAAAATCAATATAGTCTGCATCCATATATCAATACTGGCACAACAATATTATAAAAATTCAGCAATTCACATATATTTACAATTGTTGTATAGTTAAAGTAGAAGAACATTATAAGCCATTGGTTTTTGTTTTAATTCTTTACCTTCCATATTGTACATCTTGTAATCTCCAACTAAAAATGTATGAAATAAAATATGTTTAAACTAAATAAAGCATAAATCATATTTTCTGATACTCAAAATTCACAACATTACCATTTTTCTGACAAAAACCGTTCTAAATCATAAAAAATATATCTAAAATAAGTTGGGTGAAAGATTTTCACCTTGCTTTATTCCACACTGTCAAGCAAATAAATCAGAAAATTCTTGATTGATATACACACATGACTTAATCTGACTACACATATTTCTAATCACATTCAGCAATTTATCATTAGCCTTATTTACAACCAGTTTTTTTCCAAAGCATTGCCCTTCATACAGTGTCGAATGCCTTTTCAAAATCGTTAAATGCAGAAAATATTTTCTTTTTCTTGCTTTCAAAATTTCTACTAAGGCGTGTAGAGAAGAATTTTTTTTTTACCTAGAGTGGAATATTCAGAACAACTCAATAGTACAATAGGGTTGTAATTTCCATTTAAAACACTGATTTCCTTTAAAATACTAGTCATCTCTAAATACTTTGTAAGTTTTACATTTAAAATAGAGCTAAACAATTTTCCAGAAAAACTTAATAGTGTAATAGGTCTGTAATTTGAGTTAAGATTTATATAACCTTTATTTTTATATATTAGTTGTATCAATCCTATAACCCAAGACTCTGTTACAATACCACTGTATAAAACTAGATTTAAAAAGGAAGTATATAAATGTAGATATAAAACTAGATTTAAAAACGAAGTATATAAATGTAGAAAAATAATAGGTTCAGTAGATTTTATATACTTTTTTTATGATGTCTTCTATACACGCAGCTATATCATTTTTTATTTCGACTTTTTTCTACTTCTTTATCATTTTTCTTTTTTCATTTAAATCAAAAGCCTGTTAAAAATTAGTCTAAGTTTGTATCGGGGCCATTTGAGACGTATAATTGTGTGCTATACGGAAGTGGACGAGACATATTATTATACAATTTTATGTTATGAGCACCTATTCCGTTGTATTGCCGATAACACCTAAAGTATCCTTTGTCACTGGGGAAATGTGATTACGATGGTGAAAATAAATTTCCAACCTTATCAATGTATCTGATCAGAGACGTATATAGCTATAGATGTCTCTAATCTGATAAGTAGAACTGAACTAGATGTCATCAATTGTTGTTCGTCCTTCGAGTTCGAAGATGACCATGACATCACTAACTGGTTTGGTTTCTGTGAGTACGTGAGCGGCTCATCAGGCCAATTTGTGCTCTGAACTGTCTTTGGCACACTTGACATGAGATGCATCTTGGGTTTGCTTGATCAATAGAGGATGTGCTGCAGTTTTGAGATTTACGCTGCTCGCGTTCTGCACTGCCTCTGCAATTCTCCTCTGTTCAAAGTCTGTAGCTCCAGTATTGATGAGACTCCGCCAAGTGGAGCGATCCTGTGCGAGATCTTCCCAAGACTCAGGGTCAATGTTGATGTTTCAAAGATCAATTGAGGGAATCTTTGAAGCATTTATTCTGACCACCCCGAGATCGCCTTCCCTCCTTCAGCTCACCATGGTATTATGTATGATGTTTATATAATATTATAAATATTTAAGGAAATTATAAATGTTTCTTGACTTTAATATTTGCTCAAACCTTAATGTTATGTATCAGGTTCACATGTTTAGCTATTTTCTTTGAATTAGGTTGTTTACTTAGTATTTGTGTTCAAGGGCGGTTTTGGTAAACAAGTTGTTGATTTAATTTGAGGTTAGGGTTGATTTTCCTTACAGATAAAACAAAAATTTCCTTTATAATTATGTATTAAAGTCACATACACCATATAATTTTCTAGAGCATTCTGTCATGTGACCTATCTTTATATATACCATGTTTAGTGGACAGTTTTTAGTCTCGACCTCAACATCAGTCTATAAAGAGTCATTACAGTTGTGAAAAATCATTCCAAATAAAGAGAGAGGAATTATTTAAAATATTCATTGGATTGTAGTGCTCATCGACTTTTGGATTTTGGATTTTGAATTGATGATTTGGGGATTTATGTGAACCTATTTAAAGATATTATGGAGTACTTCATTTTGACACATCAACACATTAAAGAACACTGACACATCAGGACATTAGAGAATATTGGCACACCAGCACATTCAAGGATACAGTAATTCAATCGGGATATTCTCTATTTAGGACTTGTGATTAGGACACTTAGTATTATTGGATTATTTGGATTTTAATTCACATTACTGTAAGGGTCTTTTGATTTTCATTTTTATTATCTAGAAATAAATTTCTCGTTGATTTTTACTTGATTTGTTGGTTTCACTTTCTTCTGTTACATTATTTTAAGACCATAGAGTCGTAGAAATAGAATATCTTCTTTGGTAGTCGCTATTCTCACATCCTGATGAAGTCGCCTCCCAGCTCAGCTGTGATTTCATCAGCAGAGTGTGCATGCTTGGACTACCTGCCGTGTGAGAACCTTAGTTTCTGAAACCCTGTCCTGCCATCTTATCCTCATCAATTTCCTGAGGCAGCCCATGTGAAAATGGTTCAGCTTATTGGCATGGCGTCTGTACACCGTCCAGGTTTCGCATGCATACTGCAGGGTCGGCAACACAATGGCTTTGTAGACCTTCAGTTTTGTTTGTAGACTGATGCCTCTGCGCTCCCACACATTGCACGTAGTCTGCCAAAGGCCACACTTGCTTTAGCAATTCTGGCGTTAGTTTTATCATCGATGGAGACTGCATGTGACAGTGTACTGCCGAGATAGGTTAACTTGTCCACTGCCTGGAAGGCATAACCATTTACTGTGATGGTAGGCTCTACGTAAGGCTTTCCTGGTGCAGGCTGGTGCATCACATCTGTCTTCTTGATACTGATTGTGAGACCGAAGTTGTCACAAGCTGAAGAGAAATGATCCATACTGTGTTGCATGCCAGACTCATATTTGGCATTCAGGGAACAGTCATCAGCAAATAAGAGATCACGAACAGTCACTTCTTGTAACTTCGTCTTCGCATGCAGTCTCCTCAGATTGAACAACTTGCCATCAATCCGGTATCTGATGTCAACCCCAGTCTCACAGTCACAGAAGGCATCAGTAAGCATGGCAAAGAACATCATACTGAAGAGGCTTGGGGCCAACACACAACCTTCCTTAACTCTACTTATGACTGGGAATGGTTCAGATGACTCACCGTCGTCCACGACACGAGCAAGCATGCCATCATCGATCAATTTTACTGGGCAACCAAATTTTGACATGATCTTCCAAAGGCCTCCACGGCTGATTGTGTCAAAGGCCTTTATCAGGTCAAAGAACGTCGTGTACAGGTTGGAGTTCTGTTCCTGGCATTTCTCCTGGAGTTGACAAGCTGCAACACAATGTCAAAATGTCTGTGACCCCTCGTTCTGTCCTAAAGCCACACTTACTCTCAGGCAGGAGTCCTTGATCGATGTGATGCACACGACGATTTAGCAGACTTTTTGCATGGGGTTTGCCGACTATTGACAGCAAAGAGATGCGCCGATTGTTGTTGCAGGGTTATCTGTTGTCTTTTCGCTTGTTCAAGTGGACGATGGATGCATCCTTGTACTCCTAAGGTATAGTTCCCTGAGTCCACATTGACTGGAAGAGTTCAGTCAGTTTCTGTGCCATGTGCGAGCCTCCGGCTTTGTAGACTTCTGCTGGTATAGCATCTGTTCCAGGTGCTTTGCCATTTGACAACAGGTCAATTGCTTTCTCAGTTTCAGTCAGCTCTGGAGGATCAGCAAGATATATATTGATTTCAGCTTGGGGCTATTGATCACTTGCCTCCTCGTTGATAGATGACTGGTGATTGAGCATGTTGTTGAAGTGTTCTGCCAATCTTTGAAGTATCTTTTCTCTGTCAATGAGTAACGTGGCGTTGTGAGCACTCAGTATTCGGAGATGTTCCTGATGACTGTGGCCCATAGATTGTCTTTAAAGCATCATAGGCGTCCTTAATGTCATTCCTGTCTGCGTAGGACTGAATCTCATCTGCCTTACTGCTCAGCCATGAGTCTTGATACTCTCTGAGTTTACATTTACAGTCCTCTTGATGTTGTTGAAGGCTGCCTTCTTAGATGATATTGTGCTGTCTTCTAAAAAGACCTTCTGTAACCGATGTTTCTCATTCAGAAGTCTCTGTATGGCAGCATCGTTCTCATCAAACCAATCTTGATGTTTACGTGTGATGTGACCGAGGGTTTTGGATGCAGTTGAGTAAACATAATTTCTTAATGATGCCCAGCTTTCCTCGACATTCTCGGAGTTTATATCGATTGTATCCAGTTGGCTGCACAGTTTTTCGACAAAAGCATGCTTCACATTCTCCTGTTTCAATTTGGCGACATTAAGCTTTCTGGGCACTTGCTTGCCTTGTGGTCGTCTGCTAGGCTGAATCCATATATTGAACTTGGACAATATGAGCCTGTGGTCACTCCAGCATTCTGCACTTCTCATGGCCTTCGTCACTTGGACATCCTGCCTGTCTCTTCTCCTCACGATGACGTAGTCAATAATGTGTCAGTGCTTGAAGCGCAGGTGCATCCAAGACGTCTTGTTACGGCTTGGCAGGCGGAAGACTGTGTCGGTGATTAGGAGGTCATTTTCAGCGCATTTTCTCAGTAGGAGGAGTCCGTTGTTTTTGCATTTAATAAAAACCATTTTTGGCAATTACACCTGGCCATGTCTAGTGATCTGTGCCAACTCTAGCATTAAAGTCACTGAGGATGATGGGCTTTGTCTGCCTTTGATAGTTCTGCAATAAGAGACTCCATGTCTTCATAAACTTTGTCCTTGATCTCATATGGGTTAGTCATGGTAGGTGCATAGGCACTGATGATAGTTGCATGTGTTTTTCCAGACAGTGGGAGTTTCATTTGCATTAGTCTGTCATTCACGCCCTTTTAGGAGATTTGTGAGCTTGCTGACTAGCTGATATTTGATGGCAAACACAACACCAGCTTCACGTTGATCTTCTTTGCTTCGGCCACTCCAGAAGAAGATGTAGCCAGCTCATACTTTGGTGAGTTGTCCTTCTTCAACTAGGCGTGTTTCACTCATGGCCGCTATCTGGATGTTGAATCTGGCCATTTCTCTACCAACTAGATCAGTTCTTCTCTCTGGTCTATCTGCTGATGTGCTGTCCATTAGTGTGCGTACGTTCCAGGCACCGATGGTGAGTTGCGTTACCTTTGTCTTCTTGTTAGAATTTCGACCGCTAAGGTGAGATCCCCGTCAGCCGCAGTATGATGACCATGGTTAAGGTGAAGCAGGTTATGTTTATGGCACCTTTTTAGCCCCTTCCTTATTCTACAGAGGTGACCAGTGTGATCCTAAAAAGGACTGTTCAGTCACCTAAGGGGGCTGCCGAGTTCCACTGCTACTTCAGTCCAGTTAAAGGTGACCCTATGTCCTGAGCCGCCTGTGTCCAGGTCTGCATCTACAGCTCCGAGTGTATCCACACTGCTGCTTTGCCGCTCGCCTGTCGCCACATGACTTGAAAGTATATGGTAGTTGAAGGAGAATAGTGTCATGACTTGCGCATGAGTTGGATTTAAGTGAGGATAAGTTGCGCAGAGTCGCCTCACTCTCTTGTCCTGGCCTGTATGAATCTAGCGGTACGACAATGTCGAGACGTCTTGAGAAAAGTCTGAATGCAGTGGATGGCCATCAGGACCTTCTGCACCTGAGCTGATGCCCTGCGCTGTCCACACAGTTCTTGCCATCTGTCTTTACATCCGTGGAATGAGCATATCGGCTCGGCCGCCTAATCCACCAGAAAGGACTTTCCAGAGGGAGCCAAGTGTATCTGTTCATTCGGGGTCAACAGTAACAGGTAGTAGCGTCTAATGTTACTTACGGTAGCAGGGGATGCCTGACGTATGAATGTAAAGACCCCACTGTCGTACTGACACCGAATATTTTAAATTCAATAAAAACATTTTGTGGCTTATCTGGTGCCCGTACTTTGATTGCGCTGACAAAGAATACAATGAAAGGAACTTGGCAAATATTACCATTGATGAACTAAGTGATGAGACCTAATACAGTACGTGCATGTCTGATTGAGCGATAAAGCAGAGACATCTATTACTCTGGATGAAGCCACACCTGTCCTTCACGTGTTAGGTGAACGATGTCGCTCTGGCACTGTAGTGTTTTGAAACTCGAAACACTCCCACTAGTTTCAAAAGACTCCTTGAAATAAAATCCAATGTAATATCAGAAGAATTATTTATTTAAATAGTATTACTACTATCAATTATTTGTTAGCGTCTTCACAAGCTGATTGTACTAGTGTATTTGCTACTTAAGTATTTAGACAATAAGTATGTAAGGCACGATGGTATCTCATATTATTTGTCAAATTTAAACGAGAACAAAAAATTTAAAATGAACAAAGAGTAAACAGCCGGGCATGTGTACTGTTAAAGGAATACTGTAAAAGAATGAAAAGTTTTAAAGTTTAAATATCTACGTTGGAACTGTGTTTTCTGACAAGGAAGAGGAATATAATCTCTGTCACTAAATTGCTATAATGCAAATTTATCAAATACTTCTATTTAAATTAAACTGTATCTTAACAATTGTCATCAGAGACATCGCTAGAAAAAAAATTGTATTATTATTATTATTATTATTATTATTATTATTATTATTATTATTATTATTAACGTCCTTCGAGGTCAGGGGCCCCGGGTGACCTTTACCGATCACTGCTATCTCACCTCTGTCCGCGTGGGTTCAAGTCTTGGGTACGGCCAATGTGGTTATGTGAGAAAGCTTGCCAGTAGCTTCCCGTGGGTCGGTGGTTCTTCCCGGGATTTTCCCGGGTTCTTCCTCCACCAGATATACTAGCCGCCATGTATAGCCTATCATGTACAAAAAAATGGCATTAAACCCATAAAAACCAAACCAAACCTTCGAGGTCACATCTTATTACCCTCACATTCTCTCCTGGCCTCACGTCATATTATCCCCACGTTACCGTCATATCACCTTCCGACTGTTCGCACTGCACTACAAGTGCCATTCTTTCACTCACGTAATTTAAATTTTCCTTATTATAATAAAACAATTATTGCCCTCGTTTTAAGGGTAATTAACAATTTGCCCACCCTCGTCATATGTTATATTCTTCTTGGGGTGAGCCTTCAGGTAACGTAACTTATTATATGCTTGATAAACAGTCCCATTAGTTTAACGTTTTTGCTACCGGTAAATATCCTGTGGTTTTGACCTTAATTAAGTAAAAATATTCACCGCTTCCTTATATGGTAAACAAGTGCCCGCATTCGATGAACTACTTCTGGCTACGGCTAAATAAAAATGGCGACGGAATCGTGGAACACTGACCACGACAAAAATATGATGGCCACCAGAGACCAACAATGTCTGTAACCATTTCTACCTGACACTAGAGCTGGAGAGTCAGTAAGATCTAGCTCTCATCCTTTGTAACAAACTTAGTTTCGTTCACTGCTGAATGAGAATCACCCCATACGTGCGCTGAATGAGAATCACCCCATACGTGCGCTGAATGAGAATCACCCCATACGTGCGCTGAATGAGAATCACCCCATACGTGCGCTGAATGAGAATCACCCCATACGTGCGCTGAATGAGAATCACCCCATACGTGCGCTGAATGAGAATCACCCCATACGTGCGCTGAATGAGAATCACCCCATACGTGCGCGTTTCCTTATCAGTAAGGTAGCGTGAATTACTGAGCTGTGTTCAAGTTTCATTACAAACTTTTTGCATATAAAACGTTCAATAAAACGTTAAAATAATGTTTTGTTTCAATTGTGTTATTCCTATAACATAACAGAATGATTAATATGCTTTTTTTAAGTATATAAGAAAAAGGTTATTGACTGAATATTACAAAATATTGGGCCTGCATTTAGGTGGCTTAGAATGAGCGCGCAAGCTCGGGCATCCTGTGCCACATGACCTAGGACCCAATATTTTTCAATACTCAGTTAATAATATATACTAATTTCTATATTGTTAAATCTCTATTGGGTTGTCATGCCATGCAATTAGCCAAGCAAGTTAATGACATTCAATGATTACTTCTATATTTGTAATGTTTGAATATTGCGGTAGACATTGATGAATTTCAAAATAAGACATGCTTATTTCAAAAGGAAGTGAACATTGGAAAACAATGCTAAGTATGCTAACTGTTAAAAACATTTAATTATATTATTATTTTATCAATTTGAAAATGACATGCTATTAAAAATGAAAATTGCTGGATGTTGAACTTTTTTAATATTACCATATTTAAAGTCTGAAATTAACTCTAACATAATTTCTATAAGTTTATCATGTGATAATGATTGCAAGAAAGCTTATCATGTGATAATTATTGTAAGAAAGTTTATCATGTGATAATTATTGTAAGTAAGTTTATCATGTGATAATTATTGAAGAAAGTTTATCATGTGATAATTATTGCAAGAAAGTTTTTAAAAAAGCAAACAAACAAGTAAATGACTATAATGTGACATCAATTTTGCTTTTTTTGCTATTTAAACATATTTTACAGTTTTCCCTTTTGCGAAAAATTTTATTGCGATCAACGTATTGCCTATGTTTGCTGAAGGGTTAATATTGACCAGTTTGGCGGGAAAGTGTAGACAGTAAATAAGCTGTGATTGGTCAAGAAGGCAGAGCTCAGTTATCTACCCGTATCAATCAGTGGGTATCACGCACAGACATGGCCTAATGATCTAATAAAGCACGGAGTCAGAGTTTAATGAACATCTCTTTACAGTCAAATTACCTTCATGAGTGATCAGTCGTGTTTTAAGCATTATCTGCCAATCACTGTGCCAGGTACTTGCAATACCATCCAGTCAGTTATATATTTTTCTTAAAACTAATCATACTGTCTAATTTTGCAAATACAAATATTAGTACATTCTCTACCTGTGTCACACAGTCTGTTTGTTATATCGAACTGTCTGGGTTTTTTCCTCCTCTCTCTCTCTCTCTCTCTCTCTCTCTCTCTCTCTCTCTCTCTCTCTCTCTCTCTCCCTCATATCTGTCAAATTATCTTTCTTTAAAACCCTGTTCTTTATTTATTCCGTCCTTCCTTTATTGAATTATCCTTTGTTGTTCTTTGTTAAGCATTGAATTATCTTTTGTTGTTCTTTGTTAAGTATTGAACACTTTTTTCTAACGGTGGCAATCAAAATACAACTTACATGCTATTCCACTCACACTCTACGAGCAGTTAATTTGTGCTCAAGACTATCGAGTGAAATAGTTGTTCACGCAGTCTTTTCCTTTCAAATGTTTTATTAGGGAGAGACCATTTAATTTTCGGGGGGGGGGGGGAATTACATTTTTTTTCAAAATCCGGCTCTCTAATAGCTGAAACAAATTCTTGCTCTGTTTAAAAGCACAAAAAACTATTATATCCATCAGCTGAAAAAAAATATCTTGAGGTAAAAATAAAAAAGTAAATAAATAACCCGGCTCAAAAGAAAAACACGGGTCCACCCACCCCACCATCCATCCCGAAAACTAAATGGTCGGTCCCTTAAATCTCAACTGGCTCCGTAAACTTCGCTTTCTTTCACTGAAAGTAAAACTTTATGCTCTTTCTGAATGAAAAAAAAATATCAAAACTGTCTAGAAAGAAATCGAATGATTTTACCGGGCATTTCGTTACGTTTTATTGTTAAAAACTCCATATGGAGAGAAAGAGAAAGTTCATACAAGAGGCCATATAAGAGTTACTGTATCGAGGATTCCAAAATCCATAAATTATACCCGAAGGTTCTTTTCTCTCTCTCTCTCTCTCTCTCTCTCTCTCGCTCGCTCGCTCGCTAGCTCGTGCCATAAAAAAATATATGGAAATCCGTGGAGTGAAAGAGAAAAAAGAACTTGAGATGGATGAAAATTTGAACTTGAAGCTACGCCAAATATCCTAAAGGAACCCGAATCGGTATAATGGTATGTGTACACTTCCCATTACATTTTTCTACAGCGTTACACGATACCAGTGATACAAAATAGCCTGTCGAATAAAATGGAAATATTACATTGTCACGAGTGGCGAAGCCACGAGTGACATTACAAAATGTCTCCACTTCACGAGTGAAATATTTCCGTATATTTACTCAAAAAACGTAGATTTTCTTTTTATTATATATTTTTAAAGGCAAAAGCCGTCGATTTGCATGGGTTTTCTCCATTCTGTGTCTCTATGATTAACAGCCGCATTACTACATTGATAAAAAGAAGTTCCTAAATTATACAATAATTTTGGGAGAGTGACGTTTTACAAACTTAGCTTGTACATATCTTGCTTCAAATTGCGTATTTTGTCAAAATAATTACTGTATTTGTACGAAAATGCAGACATTTTTTATTTTTGTTAACACATTTCATGCGCGGATTGATACTGTTGGGTCGGGGAACTAGAAACATAACATAGCGATTGTATCTGTCAGACTTCAGAGCGTAACATCTTTAAACAAATGATTTGAATGATTGTGAGTTTACTTGTAAGGATTTCCATTCTTCATTTTGTTTATTTCTACATATAAACGTAAATTTTTGTATGGCCTTGGCAAGCTTGCAGTCTAGCTCGGTAGCACACGCTGTATCCAATTTTCGATTCTCACTTAATTTCGGTTTGCAATCAACACAAATCAACGCCTAATGTATCCATTGTTTTCAAACACAATTGCGATGCGAGTTAAAATTGCTACTTAAAAATTGTATTACTATATTTAATCACGAGATTTTTTTTCTAAAAACTGTGTACCTTTGTCGTAGAGTATTACAGGTATACAATATCCTGTATGAGTGACACATAGCAATAGGTCATGTAACTTCAGTCACTGACAGTTTCCTTGATTCGTGTAGAAAACTAATTATAAAAAAGTTAATACTTGAAGTCTACTTTTTGCTGTTTGGAGTTCGTTTTTAGACATTTCTTGATGGCATGTCATTGATTGCGTAAATGTACACTAGAGGGCCTACAGTGACTCATTTTAAGATATGTACATCCTGATGTGGAGAGAGAGAGAGAGAGAGAGAGAGAGAGAGAGAGAGAGAGAGAGAGAGAGCAGAAGAAGAAGTAGAAAAATGAAATAGGCCTAAATATGGAAATATGGGTATGAATAACACACTTAAGGGCAGATATACTTCCTAAATGGAAAAAAAGTAGTTCCAAAAGTGATATCGTCATTGTAGATACTTACATTAATTAGTTCATTAAAATAAAGTGCACAGCTGGGGTCTAAAGACGAACAAAGATGGCGACTGGCCTCTTTTTTATCATTCAACAATACAACATGAGAATGAAAAGTCATCGTAAGAATTTTTATGGAAAATATTGTTATGATTATCTTATCTGAAGTCAAACTCTTGTAAAAGGATGGTGTAGTGGTGTAGTGCAATGTAGGATGCTGTGATGAACTATGCGAGCCCACCAACGCAAATACATTTACCCTCTTTGGAGTCTTTTTCTATTCTTGCTGGAAAATGATTAAAAATCTATCATTTACTGATGTAACGAGACCGACAATAAATACCAGTTTTGGGTCGGACTGGCTAGCCGTAAATATAACAATACAATATAATTAAATAAATGAAGTTTGCTGTTTGCAACTTGGTTTTCTTTTCAGTGTGAAATCTTTTATGACCCCCAATTTCATCCAAATGTCTGCCAAATACATACACTAGCGTCCATTTTCCCCTCCTATGTTTCTCTATAATTAAAAATATAACTTGCTAATGAAACTTCCTTCTATTTTAGATCCCTCCACCAGATGAAGAGTTTATTCTCTATGAGAACGCATGACCTCAAAAGATGACACCATAATACCTATGGGAACCATATTGGCATAAATTATGTCAAAATATATAGGTATACTTATCTGCAATAAATAATTCTCCTATTATATACGCAAACGTTACAAACGAAACATTCCTCCAATGCACTTATAGCACCATGCAAGTATTGTTGGTTGCAACATGGAACGTAAAGATAGAGAAAACTAAATCGGTGGAGGTACTGCTCTAAACTTTTGGGATTATATCAACCAAAAAGGATGTACCCACTATGAGATCAGTGATATCAAAAGTATATGGACTGAAATATCTATTCAGTACTTTAAACTTTTCATTTCATGTACACTATACCGGCCTCCCATCTCTCCTTCCTCTTAGACTGACTTATTAGAGCTGACCTTAGTGTTGCTACTATTCAAAATTTTGATATAATACTTATGGGACTTTCAACTCAGATTACCTCCCTTGTACCAAAAAGAAAGTTTATAACCTCTTTCAACTGTGGGATCTACACTAATTTGTCACATCTCAAAGCCGAATTATATCTAATTTATCCACAACGATAGATCATAATTATATCTAATTTATCCACAACGATAGATCATAATTATATCTAATTCATCCACAACGATAGATCATAATTATATCTAATTCATCCACAGCGATAGATCATAATTATATCGAATTCATCCACTGCGATAGATCATAATTATATCGAATTCATCCACAGCGATAGATCATAATTATATCGAATTCATCCACAGCGATAGATCATAATTATATCTAATTCATCCACAACGATAGATCATAATTATATCTAATTCATCCACAACTATAGATCATAATTATATCTAATTCATCCACAACTATAGATCATAATTATATCTAATTCATCCACAACCATAGATCATAATTATATCTAATTCATCCACAACCATAGATCATAATTATACCTCCTCTCCAGAGCATTTTACTGATTGTTTTTACCAACTTTTTCAGTAAGTGACTATTGCCCTGTCTGTATTCCAAGGAAATCGTCGCCAAAAGTAGAAGAAAGAAATAGATAACATAAACACTTATCACGTACTTTCCCGTCTTTTGCCAAATTTGATGTAATGAACTTTCTTACTGAGCCTGCGACTGCTTTGTCTACCCTTCCTTCTTCAAATTATATAGACCGATAGCTTACAAACTGGTACTCTGCCTTTCAACATGTTTTAAACACACAAACTGATACACTCTTCCTCTCATTTATGTTTTAAACACACAAACTGGTACTCTGCCTTTCAACATGTTTTAAACACACAAACTGGTACTCTGCCATTCAACATGTTTTAAACACACAAACTGGTACTCTGCCTTTCAACATGTTTTAAACACACAAACTGGTACTCTGCCTTTCAACATGTTTTAAACACACAAACTGGTACTCTGCCTTTCAACATGTTTTAAACACACAAACTGGTACTCTGCCTTTCAACATGTTTTAAACACACAAACTGGCACTCTGCCTTTCAACATGTTTTAAACATACAAACTGGTACTCTGCCTTTCAACGTGTTTTAATCACACATGCTCCTGTCACTAATTGTATGAAAAACTAAGACTTCATGAATGGATTTCCCTTGCTATTGTTGAAGTATTGAAACTTTCTGACATGGAATAAAATAGGCACTTTAAGAAATAAATCAAAAATTCCTTATTACGCAAGCTGTGAGAAACTTGTTTTCTAAAATAATGTCTACATCTAAAGATGTTAAACTGATCTGGAATTATTTTCATTACCTCAGCACTGATAACAACACCAACATCCTCAATGAACTGCACTTCATTGGTTTAAAAATTTGCTGATCTTTGTGATATTCTTGAACAGCCAACTGATTTCCTTGTTTCTGTTTAAAAGCATATTATCACTGAACCCTCTTCTGGAAATGACTAGAATAAACTGAGAAATTCTAGAAATGACTATGATAAACTGAGAAATTCTAGAAATGACTATGATAAACTGAGAAATTCTAGAAATGACTATAATAAACTGAGAAATTCTAGAAATGACTATAATAAACTGAGAAATTCTAGAATTGACTATAATAAACTGAGAAATTCTATAAATGACTATAATAAACTGAGAAATTCTAGAAATGAAATGGTCCAAGGTAACAAGGCTTACCTCTGTCTACCATTAATATCGAAAGATGAGGTGTTAACATATCTGCTTGATTTGAATACAAATAAATCAACTGCTGCTGATGGATTACGTCATTAAAATCTTTATTTTAAAAAAGCTGCCCATGTAATACTGAATCTATCAATAGGTTAATCAACCTTTTTATCTCAACTGGAGTCTAGTTAAAGTTAACCCTACACATAAAGGTGGCTACAAAACTGACCTCTCCAATTACAAACCTATATCAATCCTCTCTGCTCTTTCCAAACTAATTTAAACATTTTTCTCGCCATTTTCTTCCTTACCTTAATAAATATAACTTCTCACACGTAACCCAATAAAATGTCAGAGTCCGACATTCTCGTCAAACTGTTTTGGTTAAAATGATAAATGAATGGAAAAACTCTTTAGATAATGGCGATCTTATTGGAGCAGTATATCTTGATTTTTATTTTTAAAAAAACTTTGACCTTGTGAACCACACTGTTTCACTTAACTCTGTATAAATGCTCCCATCGATTCTCTCATGGTTTAGATCAGTGGTTCTCAAAGTTTTTTGATTGCGACCCTAAATACCATCTTTTGCGACCCAAAATGCAGTACCAGTAGCGACCCGGGGTTTGGGAACCACTGGCTTATTTCTGTAATCGTGTACAAACCGTTTCAGTTCATAATTTCAAGTTAATTACTCACGGCGTTCCACATAGGTCTAATTTAGATCCTATTCTATTTTTATTTTATATACATGATCTTCGATAACGTGCGGCTCAATGTAACACTGAGTTGGTTTATGGAGAAAATTGATTAATACTGGTATAAATGGGAAAATACTCAAGGCATTAATAAACATGTATGTGGATGTGAAGTCTTGTATCTTCCACAATGGAAAGAAATCAGAGCTATTCACATGCAGTCATGGAGTTAGACAATGCGAATTCGTTCTCCTGTATTATTTGCCCTGGTTTTTACTCTATGCAGACGATACCGTAGTATTTTTAGGTATCCAAGAAATATGCAAAATAATCCTGACGTATTCTTTAATTACTGCAAAAATATAAGCTTATTATTAACTCAAGCAAAACCAGATTTTTGGCAAATGTAGAAAAAGACAAAAATGTGAATTTCAAATTAGGAGATTAGCAATTTTAAATTATCAGACATTATAAATATTTAGGATTCATCCTTTCGAAGGATGTCAGATATTTATTGGAAATAAGAATCTAATTAGTCAAACCAGGAAAGCTATATACCATCTCAAGAAAAGAATATTAAATCTTAATTTTCCTGTTGACTGTCAGCTTAAACTTTCTGATATGACAACAGTTCCAGTTCTTACATATGCAGCTGAGATCTGGAGATTTTAAAAATTAGATATAATGGAACGGGTTCACTTAGGCTTTCTAAAATCTGTACTAAAAGTTTTAAAAAATCCACCCCCAAGTATATGCTTTATGGTGAGCTTGGTAGAACCCCTCTACATCTACAAATAAAAAAGAGAATGGTTGGATATTGGGTAAATAGCAATAATAGTAAACAAACTAAACTATCTTATATCATGTATTTGAGGCTATTGCAGGATTATATTAATGGTCTAGACAGAAGTAAATGGATAGAGAGTATTCATAATATCTTATCGAAAACTGGGTTTCAATTTCTTTGGGTTTATCAAAATATTCCCAATAAATCCTGGTTAGATACAATCTTTAAGGACAGACTTTTTGATCAGTTTATACAGACATAGGAATCATCCATTACTAACTCGACAAAAGCCGATACATATAGAATTTTTAAAACAGAATTAAAACTAGAACATTATTTATTAAAAGACTTATAAAAGAAATATAAGGCAAATACAATACAATTTTGAACATGTAATCATTGTTTACCAATAGAGATGGGAAGATGGGAAAATTTGCCTAGATATGAGAGATTGTGCAAACTTTGCTTGCGACTCTGCGTGTGTGATGAATTTAATTATCTTCTTGAATGCAGCTATTTCCGAGAACAAAGAAAACAACTATTACCCAAACACTTCTCTATCAGACCAAATGTACTAAAGTTTAAAGAAATATTTAGTTCTGAGAAAAAATTCGTGTTTTAAGAAAACACTCTAAAATGAGTGATTATATTTTATCAAATTTCGTTGATCATCTTTACTCGATGTGAATGTTGTTCTTTCCCTTTTTTCTTCTTTATCGTAATTTATATCCCTTCTTTCCAATTGTATGAACATCCGTGTATTGCGATGTAAAGAGATGCATGTAAGTTTGTACTTGCTTGTATTCCATTGGAGTATTGACTGTGATATTGCTGTCAATCTGAGTTAAATTGTTTCCACTGTGAAAACAATTATATCGTCCATGGCTGATGTACACGCGTGCAGAGTGAGATACTAATATTTTACCTCATATGTTGCGTATTGCAACCTGAGTGTAATAAAGATTTTGTCATTGTCATTGTCATGGACTGATTCACCGATGATACAACTATTCATACCTCTGGGAAATTAATAGACGATAAAATGTAAAAGGACCTGGCCACTGTTTCCGAATAGCATACATCTAGTCACGTGGTAATGAACCCACAAAAACTACTTGTATTAAAATTTGTACACGACAAAGATTGGCTGATAAACAAGATCTGAAATTATCAGGAACATTCATATTGATCAGCTTTGCTCAATAATTTCAGCTAAAGTTTCTCTTGTAAAATGTCATTGAACTTTTATGTTACTTCGTTTTGAAACAGTCCATTTACTGTATTAATAAACAAAAACAATCCGGTCAACCAATTATGCAACTTTTAGAATTGCATGCAATAAGATGTGTTAGTGTGTGCAGAAAGTTACAATGTTCTATCAGTTATAGCAACAAATGTACAATAATGAATGGCTATATATAACATAGCAGAAAAATCAGTGTGGTCTGAGGCTAGACTATTAACTTCTTTGCATTCATTTAAAAGTTCTATTAAATCCTTACTGATGGAGGGTATTTTGTGCAGATATCTACAACATTACGTTCCTCTTCATGCATTAGTCTTCCTCTCGTCAATAGTTTTTGTACTAAATCTTGCCGATATACAAGCACTTGTCTAGTTTTAATATTTGTGCCCTCCATGATTACTCTATTCAGACACACACACACACACACACACACACACATTTTATATCTTTACAATGATGTATTTGATCCAAATTGCTTAATTTCTTTGATGTTTGCTGCATTTGTCTAAATCGCTGCTACTTGCAACATTATTGCTAATACTCTCCATTTTCCTGTACATATTTGTCATCCAAGTTGTCCCATTGTGATGACTTTGTAAAACATAGCATTTTCACTCTTTCGAACGATGTACCCGATCTTTACTATCTCCTCAAATCATAACTGAATTTATAGATTTTATTCAGATATGTTTTAAGCATTAAATCTTGCAACACCATAGTTTATATTAGTTTGCACTGTTGCAAACAGCTTTGTACTCAAAGTTGGGTCATCCTTGATAACTCGGACCAAAATAGCATCTTTTTTTTTACAATGATATACATGATCGTTTTTTATTTAGTTTGCTATATAGATTTTTCTTTGCGTCTTCGGTAGTAATATTTTCAACACTGATGTTATTACTTGGCATAGTTATATGAATCTCGTTTCAGATTCTGTACCATTCTTGATGACTTTATAAAAATAAGATTTTTCCATCTTTACAATGGTAGACATAAACTCTTACATTGGCTCTAACGGATTATTATATAAATGTATAAACCAATGCCACTTCCAAACCATCTCTACTATTACTTTCCTTTACATAGCGGTGTTGAAGGTACCTAACCTTGTAACAACATAGTTATTATGTCTTTGCATTGTTGCTAATATCCATCACAGTTGCGTCATCTTTGATAACTATGACAACCAAAACATCTTTGATAACTATGACACACAAAACATCTTTGATAACTATGACACACAAAACATATTTCATAACTATGACACACAAAACATATTTCATAATTATGACACACAAAACATATTTCATAATTATGACACACAAAACATCTTTGATAACTATGAAACACAAAACATCTTTGATAACTATGACACACAAAACATCTTTAATAACTATGACACAAAACATCTTTGATAACTATGACACACAAAACATCTTTGATAACTATGAAACACAAAACATATTTCATAACTATGACACACAAAACATATTTCATAATTATGACACACAAAACATATTTCATAATTATGACACACAAAACATCTTTGATAACTATGACACACAAAACATCTTTGATAACTATGACACACAAAACATCTTTAATAACTATGACACACAAAACATCTTTGATAACTATGACACACAAAACATCTTTGATAACTATGACACACAAAAAATCTTTAATAACTATGACACACAAAACATCTTTGATAACTATGACACACAAAACATCTTTGATAACTATGACACACTAAACATCTTTGATAACTATTACACACAAAACATCTTTGATAACAATGACACACTAAACATCTTTGATAACTATGACACACAAAACATCTTTGATAACTATGACACACTAAACATCTTTGATAACTATGACACACTGAACATCTTTGATAACTATGACACACAGAACATCTTTGATAACTATGACACACAAAACATCTTTCTTTACAATTATTTCCATAAACATGGCTCTTTGTTAGTTTCAGATATATATTTTCCTTTGATGTGTCTTAGCAATAATATTTGCAACACCGATTTCATTCCTGTACATTTTTATATCAGTCTTCTTTTAAAATTCGAGGCAACCTTGGTGACTTTGTTAAAAATAAGGCCAGTTACTTTTTATCTTGTGCATCACTCTTACCAGCCTACAGAGAATCATAACACAATTGCCGTAAGTGATCACTTTCTCCAAACAGAAGAAATAGAAGTTAAGTCCATTTATATGTTAGATCTTGCTGGAAAATGTGTTCTGTAATGATGTTGCCATTTTAATGCAAATGAAAGAATAGTATGGCCCCAAACCCATAATACTCTGAAGCATCACTCTACATTCTACAATATACAGGATATCACAGATACATAATATCTTAAAAGAGTGCTCATTTCAAATGAAATTTATTAAACAAATCGGATCAATTATATCTTTTGTTCACCAAGGCTCGCAAAGGATTGAAATTATTCCATAAGTTTCATAAATCTCGTTTGAAATTATTGGTTTCGTTTGGTTTCATGGTGTTTTACGGCACAACAAGTTGAGTAAAGTACCCTACACAAGAACACACTACGGTAGCTAATCCCAGGCTGATTCAATGGTGGGAATCGAACCCGCACCCTTCTGGTCACGAGTTCAACGCCTTAACCACTGAATCAATGCGGATCCCATTTTGAAAAAAACAACATCAAAGTAAGATTCTATGTATCATATGACGAAACATACTGATTTTACAGGTATATTGAGCAAAATAACACAGTTATGTCATAAATTGTATTATTTCAGCTTGCTTTTATCAGCGTCCTGTGTGAACAGAGACTGCTTTAGGCAATATGACTCCCTGCCCTTTTGTGCAAACTTTCTATCACATAAGAAGTTAAAATTTTACTATAGTGACTGATATCATACTATATATATATATATATATGTGTGTGTGTGTGTAAATATATATATATATATATATATATATATATATATATATATATATATATATATATATATATATATATATATATATTAGAGGTGCGCGGTATTACCACTATACCGGTTTACCGCGGTATTTTTATCCTGTGGTACGTATTACGGTACTTTTTCACTGTACTGGTACTTCGGTAGTTTCCGTCAGTGAGGTATGTACGGAAATTCCCGAGTAATCTTTTTACGAGTTTAATGATATTAAAAAGCATGTTTTCGTTTTCCATAAGAAAATAATTCAAAAAAATTATTAATGTTTTTGCAAAATAGTTATATTTGTCACAAACTTAAGTTCGAATATAAACCTTTAATCACATGTTTGACACCTATCACGTATACCAACATGGCGGCCGAATAGGATGTTGTAAGATATTCGGGTCAAATCCAACGTTTTGAAACATTTCAGATGAAAATAAAGAAAAGAAAAAATGTCATACTTTTTTTTAGTTATTTACTAGCGTATGTAAATGTGTAAAGTACATGTATTCCTTTGTAAAACCGAGAATCATCATGAGATTGTCAGGAGAGCAGTTGTTTTCTGTTTGAATTTTACGTAATTTCTCTAGTCCACTAAATAGTTTCTCGTTTGTTGAGCCAGTGTGTCTTATGTTTACTTGCCCTCGCTGATAAATATCTTTCCCACGTTTTGGCATCCCACTCAAAGTTTCCCGCCTATTATATCAATAGTGTAGCAAGTAAATTGTAGGCTTCAGTATCAACACTTCCTATTTTTATCAACAAGCTCTCTAATGTCAGCACAATGTCGTTTACAGATTGTCGGCTATAGTGTAAGCTTGATCATCCCACTTTAGTTACAGCTTTTAGATGACAATTTATACAACAATCAACAAACACATAGCAAATTAATCTACTATGAAGTACTAACCATTTAAGGGGGGTGGTGCGATTTTCTTTCGAGACGATGAAATTATTTTCCTTTACCTCAAGATAAAAAAAATTCTAATAATAATACGGATACAATATGATGTTGTTCTGCTATAAATCAGAGCAAGATATTTTTTCCAGCCATTTGAGAGCCGGAAATTTAAAAAAAAACAACATCCCAGGCCCCTGTCCCGAAAATTAAATTGTTGATCCCTAATTGAATTGCGATATACTGTGGTACGTATCGCGGTATGTTCAGAAATACCGCGTTATACCGTGGTACGAAATGTTTCGTGGTACCCAACTCTAGTATGTATGTATGTATGTATGTATGTATGTATGTATGTATGTATGTATGTATGTATGTATGTATGTATGTATGTATGCATCCATGCCTGTATGTATGTATGTATGTATGTATGTATGTATGTATGTATGTATGTATGTATGTATGTATGTATGTATGTATGTATGTATGTATGTTTTGGCTCTTTATGACTTTTGTTGTTTTCTTAACTATATCATACCCTTTATTAATTGTGTACACTACTATTTCGTATAAAAGACACATTTATTTTACATTTATTTTCATACTTCTGTTTCGCAGACAGCAGCCGTTTTCATATGTTGCCAATTTGTATAGTGTTGTATAAAGATGAGCTGTTAATATTAACATTTCTATTTCCTTTAACAACTGAAAAAAATGAATAAGCGTGTGAAAAACGGACAAACAATACGTTACCTAACATATGTTACTTGACTGCATCTCTTCAAAACAATACGTTACCTAACATATGTTACTTGACTACATCTCTTCAAAACTTGCAGATGAAAAACATAATTTTATATTCTCGGACTTGCAGGTTCTACTTACCGATACATATTGTAATTAAAAAAAATGCACTCTTTCATTCTTGAATTCTGTTCTCTTTGAAAGTAATTTTAGCTTCAATGTTAAACACCTATGTTTCGAATGCAAGACAAAACTTCAGAATTTCGTTCTCCTGTCCATCATTATTTGGCTCAAGCAAGGTCAAACACAAAATAACTTTGAAGAGATCTGATATTCCGTATACAAGCAATTTCATCTATCTTTCATAATATGGACTGAACATTGTCTGCTTTAGCTGTAAGTTTTACGTCATATTATTCAGTTCATAGAAGGATGCCACAGTAAATTGAACCTTTATGTATTATACAGTTACAACTACTTCTTGGCAAATCGATCTCAATGCAAACATATCCCCCGACCCCCATCGACCCCCCCCCACCACCCACCACCACCACCACCACCCCCCCCCACCCCCAAAAAAGGCAGAAAAAATAACTCCGACAGTGTTCTTTCCGCAACTGGAGATGCTTCATCCACATTTTCAATGATTATCTCTAAATTTACAATCTTTGTAAAACAAAAGGCCGAAGAATTATTAATTTGAACAGAAATTAATTGATAGCTTTATCAGCAAAGAAACTTGATCAAAATTCACGTCAGGATATCTAAAATTTTGAACTTAAAGCCATATATTCTAACCCTACCCCATTATTTGGCGAAGAGTGAGATGTGTAGAATGACTGAATATCAGTGCTGGATTACCCAATAGGCAGACTAAGCACGTGCTTAGGGCACCAACAAAGCAGAGACACCAAACAAAAATGAGAAATTTTTAGTACGCCACTGAGAAGAAGCAATCTGTATGTATGTATGTATGTATGTATGTATGTATGTATGTATGTATGTATGTATGTATGTATGTATGTATGTATGTATGTATGTATTATAACTCTTGGAACGTCTACAAGTGCATGACGTTTTTCTTGTTTCCATGGCGTGAGGCAAGTAAGAAAACACGCCTTCTTCTGGACGCATGTCAACAGAGAAGCCCGAGTGGTTGCTGATACCTATAAATAGCTGGGTACAAGAAAGATCCCATGTTAACAACCTGCAATGAATCGTTTTTGACATGGTGTCGTGAACACGCTGTAGTTGCATAAGTGGAAGTCGGATTAACGAGAATAGACTGTAGTCGAGAGTCAGGAAAACAAAGTGAGAGAAAACTTAAATTGGTATTTAAAAAAAACAGCTCTTCATATCCAATAATTTCATGTTGTTTGGCTCTTCTCACTACGTTGTATATTTCTGATTATGATGCATTTAATATTTATTTCATTACATCATGTTCTTGGGCTATATGGCTTCAAATGAGCACAACTGAAATAATATATACAGTACATTATTGTGATTAGTATGAGGTAAAATCATTTAATAAACTGCCACTAGAACAACCAGTTTATTTTTTGTAAGTTTCTAAAACTTCACTTAAAAAATGAGCCCCAAAACAGTTCAAAGCTTTTTTGAAACAGCCCCTATAAATGTACAGGAGAGCACATGCACAGATATGTTCACACCATAATGGTTATGTATTACAACCATTGTGGTCACTGATGTTATGGGTGAGTAACCTCAGCTTTACAGCTACATGTTGAGGGGTAAATTCAATAATGAATTATGAATGTTCTGGACTTGGTACATTTTTGGTGAAGTTTTAAAAATGTAAAAAAAATTTGAATGTGTGGCAGGTGATTAAATACCTATTTGTCATTATAATAATGTAATCTAGGTACATCTATCAGTTAGAATTAATTACAATGGTCAGTTTCTGCTGTGCTCATTTGAAGTCATATAGCCAAAATACAAGGTGTAGTGAACAAAATGGTACGTAAACGTTAAAGGTTCCTAACAGAGTTTTAACACTCTTGGAGTCGAGGGTGTCTGCTCTAAACTGTACCGTCTATTGTCACAAACAAAATTAGAGTGTCTATCCTTTGTACAACCAAGCGGAGAAAGCAACTACGTCTAGCGCTCGGGGCTAGATGAATTCAAAGTATAATGGTCAGTTATTGACCGGCCACAGTATGGTGGCCTTTTCCGTATATTTCCATCTAATAGCAACCAGGTATTGCATAACGGCTCGAGGCTCATATAAAAGTCCCAACTACTATGAAAGAACACCGAGCATGCACTGACCGGAAAATTGGACGTAAATGGCCGAATGGCCGCACACGTCGTTAATTCAACTAACGAACGAACACTGACCGGAAAAGCTGTAGGATGAATTGCTTCAAGATTTGTGCACCTCTTCTCGGAGTTGCGTTGCTGTTACTGACATCTCAGACTTGAAACAGTTTGTATATGCTGATGATGGTCACAAAATTATAACTGCGCAGGAACGGGTAAGTAGAAATTATTCATGGCCTAAAGACGCTTTTACTCGAGGCTTGATAAGGTTTGCTATTCAGTGCAGCAAACGCATGTGAATGGGGAAAGCTGTCAGGTGTGGTGAGATTAAAAACACGTCCTGGCTTCAAAACACTCGAAAACGTTTTTTGAGACTAGTTTCAAAACACTCTTTTTAATCTCAGAACATTCCACCAAGAAAAATCCAATGTAATACCCACAAAAAGTGATTAATTTGAATTGTATTAATGACATTAAGTTTTGTAAGCGTCTTCACAAGTGAATTTAACTTTGCTAGTGACTAATTTTATGAGTATATTTGTATTCGAAGGAATAACGCAATTGTATTAAACACTTAGCTTAGTTAATCTGTATCTCAACCAAATCACATCGTAGATATCGCCCAGATAAATAATAACAATAATAATAATAATAACAACAACAACAACTACTACTACTACTACTACTACTACTACTACTACTACTACTACTACTACTACTGCTGCTACTACTACGATGATGATGATAATGATATTATTATTATTATTATTATTATTATTGACAAGTTTTTAACATAGTATTCTTAACGTGCATCGCTTTGTCAGACGCCGTTGATTCTTTTATTCGGTTTTCTACTAAAGTATTTCTAATTTAATCCACTCCACCAGTCCTATAAAGAACACAATTTTGAAGAGTTTATGGGATGGCCTGATCTCTGTCGTCCGTCCATCGTTTGTCCATAGTCCAGCCGTCCGTTTGCACAACATTTTTTTATTTCTATTCCTCCTAAACTACGTGATGCGGTAGGCGGAGCAATCTATTATCTCGTGTAAGGTCAATTGTCTTAAAACTGTACACACATATTCATACCAAGGTCTAGTGGGTGTTAAATGAAAATGGTGCCGCTCGGACATCCAATATTGCCGCCACTGCGGCCATCTTTAAAATTTTGTTATTGCTATTTCTCCTGGATGGATGGTCATATCGACAAGGGGTTTGTATCACAAGACTTCTTATTGTGTCTAGTTGGTCCTAAATGAAAATAGTGTTCCTCGGACATTCAATATGGCCGGCATGGCAGTCATTTTATAAACTTATTATCGTTACTCCTTCTGAACGGAAAGTCGTGTCGATATGGAGTTTTCACCAAAAGACTTTTTATGATATTTGGTTGGTTCCAAGTGAAAATGGTAACGCTCTTACATCCATTATGGCTGCCATCTTGAAAATATTGTTATCACTATTCTTACTAAATTGAAAGTCATATCGACATGGCGTTTTCACCACAAGACTTCTTATAATGTCTAGTTGGTCCTAAATGAAAATGATGCCGATCTTACATCCAATATTTGTTATTGCTACTCCTCCCTAATGGAAAGTCATATTGGCATGGAGTTTTTACCAAAAGACTTCTTACGATATCTTCTTGGTTTCAAATGAAAATAGTTCCAATGTTACATACATTATAGCCGCCTCGATTCCTGGAAATTCTTTTTGTCTGGTAGAGCGTCCTTTGCGAGGGACTCTTGTTGTATTGACTTATACCATATGATGCAAATGTTAGCCCTTTTGGAACAGGCCGATTTAGTGAATCGTTTCCCTTAATACCAATTACGTAATATCAGGTCATGTGACTTACAATTATTTTTCTAGTCAATCAAATGACGTTAAAACGCAATTTTGCGCACCGCACTGGAAGCTATGTGTGCTTCTCATTTGGAATATATACGCCTAGTGCAAATACTCCAAAATGGATTTTTTTTGTTTCCACACAATGTAATATTGAAAGAAGAAATATTTGCGACCACCTCTAACATTCAAGTTTTGGAATATTAAATTATTTTCCATATTGTATATTTTCCAAAAATTGAATATTCGTGTTAATTTAAAAAAAAAAAAAAAAAAAAAAAGACGAATATTGGCTGTGGTCGTAGACAATCCCATTTTTGCAATATTCTATTCATTATTTTCCGCACATTTAAATATCCAAAGATACCACAGGTAACCAGTGGATAAACTCAGACACCAAATATTCCATTCTAGGAACATCTCCGAGCTTCGCACATATAGCCAATACTCCACTTTCGGAAGAATACCAATAGCTTTCATCTGTGGCGGCGAGACGGGGTGGGTGGGGGGGAGCAATTGCCTCCGGGCGCCGGGAAAGGATGGGGGGAGGGCGCCGTCTGGAGCTTCTTTTTTTTTTTTTTTAGCTGTAACTGGGACGTAGATGGGAGGTGTTGGAGGTTGGCAACTGGATGGGAGGTGTTGGAGGTTGGCAACTGACATAAAAACTGTTCTCTGTGGCAAAGTAGGGGCGCCACTAAAGAACATTGCCCCCGGGCGTCTCGAACCCTCGCTCCGCCACTAGCTTTCAGAAAATAATACAAACTATCTTTATAGTCCTATTTTTGGAAATTTTGCGATTAGTGCGAAAATTCCTGTTTCAGAATATTTCACTAAACTTTTCTTTAAAGACCCATCTTGAACTATCTGATTCCACTTTATCAACTTTTTTCGTGCCAGGAATATCTAAGACCACCACAAATATTCCTCATAATATTCGGTTTTTGCGAATATAATGTGATAGATCATGTAGGTCCGTCCGTCCGTGCGTTAGTGCGTCCATTAGTCTGTCACTGTTTTCCGTGTTAGCTGAACTCAGTCTATTCCGACTGAAAGATAATGATTATATTTAGTATGCTGTTTTAGGGGGATGGGCAGGTGAGTACGAGGGTTTAGGTTTATGCTGTATAACGCGTGTTGATTTGCGATGGTCGGCTACTGCAACCGCTCTGGTTAGGATTAAAGCAAACATTTCTTTATTCCGTTATTTGGCTGCAATATTCTATTTTTGGAACACATGCGGAGGTTGTCAACACTCTACTTTTAAAAGCTTATGAAACTATCTTAGGATAATAAAAACAATGCAATTTAATTAATTTTTTAATTTTTTATATTCCAATTTCGGAAAATTGCAATCAGTGCACATTTTTTTTCCTGATTAGTACTATTATTAGTATTATTCCATTCTCCACCACCACCACCACACCACCCCTTCAGCATATTCTCCACCACCATCACCACCACACCACCCCTTTAGCATATTCTCCACCACCACCACCACCACCACCACACCACCCCTTTAGCATATTCTCCACCACCACCACCACCACCACCACCACACCACCCCTTTAGCATATTCTCCACCACCACCACCACCACACCACCCCTTTAGCATATTCTCCACCACCATCACCACCACACCACCCCTTTAGCATATTCTCCACCACCACCACCACCACACCACCCCTTCAGCATATTCTCCACCACCATCACCACCACACCACCCCTTTAGCATATTCTCCACCACCACCACCACACCACCCCTTCAGCATATTCTCCACCACCATCACCACCACACCACCCCTTTAACATATTCTCCACCACCACCACCACCACACCACCCCTTCAGCATATTCTCCACCACCATCACCACCACACCACCCCTTTAGCATATTCTCCACCACCATCACCACTACACCACCCCTTTAGCATATTCTCCACCACCACCACCACCACACCACCCCTTTAGCATATTCTCCACCACCATCACCACCACACCACCCCTTTAGCATATTCTCCACCACCACCACCACCACACCACCCCTTCAGCATATTCTCCACCACCATCACCACCACACCACCCCTTTAGCATATTCTCCACCACCACCACCACCACACCACCCCTTCAGCATATTCTCCACCACCATCACCACCACACCACCCCTTTAGCATATACTTTTGGTACTTTATATCCCAAGATGATACATCTATTTGTAAAAATAGATTTTATATATATTTTTAAAACCATTCACCCAAAAAATAGTGTAAACATGTGAACTTCATGAAACTGTGTACATTTTCTAAACCAAGGAAGTTTACAGCTTGTACCTTTACAAAATAAGAAACATATTTCATGAAATATCAGCTACACTTATCCATTTGGTCTTTAGTAGTGTAGTTATAATCAAAAAGATAACCAACGGTTTCTTTCTTTTTTCCTCATATACTAGTATTACTTATATATATATATATATATATATATATATATATTTATATATATATATATATATATATATATATATATATATAAACTAAATATCAACGTCCGCTTATACTGTATCTTAGATTTAAACAATTATTACGTTAGCTTTATCTTTATCGTCAACAAATAGTCATACTATTAGCTTATTTTAGTACGAAATTGGAGAAGAGTGGTGTAACAATAACTGGTGCAATGCAAATATTCAATACACTCTAAAGAATTTTGAAAATCACTTTAATTTCACTCTAGAGTGTTTTTGAAACAAGTTTTCAAATAATTTTAGAGTGTTAGTAAAGGGGTTGTTGGTGTTAACGGCACCTTCAAATACATTATTGGCTAGATCATGTCGAGGAAACGGGAGCTAAGAGCTTTTCCCAATGACACACCGGTGGAGCAGACCCTGGCTGTCACGGGCGGGTATCAAACCCGCGACCCCTGGATTACGAGTCAGATGCTGTACCAGCTGAGCAACCGTGGCTCCCGTTTTTAAAAGGGAATTCAAAGAAACTGCTATACCGGCAACTTTCCCAATTTCATGCCCGGTCCATTGTTAGCGGATTATCTTAACATTTTGTCGGCTTTTGATTGTAGTATGTAAATACTATGAATGTCAGTTATCAAAAAACTTTCAGTTAACATAATTCATTAAAGTTGATTCCAAGTAGAAACTCATTTGTGCAAAGTACTTTAAAAGTAATGCAAGAAGCTCTGTGCTGAAGTAAACAATTTTGAGTGTTTTATATAATCCAATACGAGGATTACAATTACAAATCCCTGTGTAAATATGTACGTGTTTTGTATACTGTATGTATAAGCTGGTGTTGTTGGTCGCCACGTAGTTATTTTTATAGCATGAACATGCTGAAATTAAAAATATATTTTTTTTTTATAAAAAAAATTGTTCAAATCTGCAACAGTTACTTACATCTCAGCAGAGTTAGTAAGCATATCTATATTGCAAATTGCATGAATATTTTGCGCATACCAAATGGATGTAGGTACTAAAATCTCCAGAAATTGAGAAGTACACTGATAGAAGTCCATCAATCGTCAGTAATTTAAACATAAATAAGTAAAAGCAAATGTCCATCCAGGAATATTCAGTATATTCAGCAGTAATATCTTATGCCTGCAAGACCTGACACCATTTTGTCTCGCCAACTCATGGGCGTCGGAATCGGGGCGACCATGGCTGCTCCAAATTTCTCTCAAATGAAGAATATTGAGATTGGTGGCTGCCGAACTCATTTTAGAAATTTCTCCCGAAAACAAGCTATCCATTTTTTTTTTTTTTTTGTCTCCACCACCGCCATGCTATTCTAGCAGGTAGCGAGACATCGAACCCTGCTATTCTAGCAGGTAGCGAGACATCGAACCAAGCTATTCTAGCAGGTAGCGAGACATCGAACCATGCTACTTTTTGGCGGCTTTACTCTTAAGATTTTGTTTGAACAATTTTTTTAAAGTCTTAAGTCACTGTGATACTCTAAGCGAGACAGTGTTACGTGGCACTGTTGAGCTTTTTTCCTTCATACTCAAGAGTATGGGACTCGTCATAGTGGGTTACCTCATATCACAGCTCCTATAACACCACTGAATTGAAATCTTCCACAAACTTCCAGAAAAGCTTTTTTCTCGATTTAATCTTGCTTTCGAAATAATTTGACAAAAGTAACTGATAAAATAGAAAAATGAATGTGAATGCTTAAGTTAGAAATCTAGCGCTGTCACAGTAAGTTTATTGATAATGTTTGCTATGTTTGGTCCAAGTTTTTATTCTTTACGGCATTATTTTGGTGGACTTTACCCCACCCCCATTTGCTATCTAGCCACCCAAATCATAGTCCTTCCCGGATCCTAAATGTTTCAGGCTCTTACTAGTCATTTCGAAGTTAACAGTGGGATTCTTTATGGTTATTCGCAGTAACGATGTTTGTTAAAGTGAGGCATAACCAAAGATAAATCATGAGTGCCGATTTAAATTTAGTAGTACAAAATTAATTCATCTTTCGATAATGAGCCATATTGCGCGCACTGTTGAAAGAATGCATTAGGATTATACTTAAAACTCTACTTAGGTATTGGTCGTGGTGTATGGACTTTTTTCCTGCGAAATTGTCAGCATATTGCTTTTTGACGGTTTTCTAAGATGGTACCTATCTGAGAATTTGGCAGTATTCGTCCTGAACAAACTTTGTAACGGACATTTTTTTTATCGATAACATATAAAGATGTTATCGAAGAAAAACGTGCAAACACCTGTTGTGCCAAAGTTTCATTATTTGATAGCTATGAAGGTAGAGAGGTGGCTAGGTGTATTGATAGATCGGTAGGTTGCAAGGTGGGTACATTTGTACATGTACGTAATAGCTAAGTGTGACTATAGGAAAACTGGTCAGCGCAAAACCGTTCAGTTATCAATATTTGCCTGTAGCGTACTAAAGGGGGGGGGGGGGGGGAACGGGTCGGTTGCCCCGGGGCGCCAAAACAGCTGATACAAATTCGGGCCTAGTATTCTGGTATTCATCGTCGCTCCGGGCGCCACTTAACCTAAGTACGAAACTGATATTTATACATGTATATAAATTTCCCCTGACACTTTTGTACCAATTGTTATGCAGCATATGATCAATACACTGAACTAGCAATTCTTGACAACATATATAATTGGAATATTAACGCTAGTTAATGGAAAGGTTACAAAGTCCACTCGCAGTTCCGCTAGCTACAGCGCGGCCACATCGCTTTACATACATGCATCATAGATGAGCTAAGTTAAGAGTAATTTACTCTTCTCTCTCTCTCTCTCTCTCTCTCTCTCTCTCTCTCTCTCTCTCTCTCTCTCTCTCTCTCTCTGCCGCATATATGTCCAATTATCTTTCTTTAAAACCCTGTTCTTTATTTCTTCCGTCCTTCCTTTCTTGAATTATCCTTTGTTGTTGCTTGTTAGGTATTTAATTATCCTGTGTTGTTGCTTGTTAAGTATTGAACACTTTTTTGTGACGGTGGCTGTCAAAATACAACTTACATGCCAGTAGTCCACTCACTCTACGAACAGTTTGTTTATCCTGAAGACTATTGAGTGAAATATTTGTTTACGCAGTCTTTTCCTTTCAAATTTTGTATTAGGAATAGACCATTTAATTTTCGGGGGGGGGGGGGGGGCTTACATTTTTTTAAAAAATCGGGCTTTCTAATAGCTGAAAGAAAAAAAATCTTGCTCTGATTAAAAGCACAAAAAAGCTATTATATCCATTATATCAGTTGAACAAATATATTGAGGTAAAAGAAGAAAAGTAAATAAATAACCCTTCTGGTCGGTCCCTCAAATCTCAACTGGCTCCATAACCTTCGCTTTCTTTCACTGAAAGTAAAACTTGATGCTCTTTCTGAATGAAAATAAAAATATTAAAACTGTCTAGACAGAAATCGAATGATTTTACCGGGCATTTCGTTACGTTTTATCGTTAAAAACTCCATATTGAGAGAAAGAGAAAGATCATACAAGAGGCCATATAAGAGTTACTGTATCGAGGATTCCAAATCCATAAATTATACGAAGGTTCTTTTCCCTCTCTCTCTCTCTCTCTCTCTCTCTCTCTCTCTCTCTCTCTCTCTCTCTCTCTCTCTCTCTCTCTCTCTCTCTCTCAATGCCATACAAAAATACATGGAATAAAAAAGTAAAACAAAATTGAAACCATACAGATAAAGTCTTAACATTAATGGAAGACATTTTTGTAGCACAATTGATGTGCAACCTTGGTTAAATTTTATCACGTAATGTGTTGGTCTCGAAAGCTTAGTATTTGACCTCAAGTGCTGCAACCATTTTATGACTGGAAGATTTCTTCTTTTTTTTTTAACGGAAATAATAATATTTTTACGTGACGCCGGTACATTTAATAACTAGACTCACTAGAGTGTATAAAACACATATCCCCGCTCTGTGCCCCACCCCACCCCCCAATATTTGACCCAATGGTCAAGTAAGTACCCAGGGGTAAGAATATATTCAGGGGGCAATTTTAGTTGCAAGTTGGAAAAAGAAACATGGTGATAGAATGAGGTTGATAATGGCTGGTACAGAGTCATTGTGTATCAAGGTTGTGACAGAAAAATTCTACATTGAGATGACGGATAATATCAAGTTTTATAAAACAACGGATTATCAAAAGATTATCATATTTGGTTAATATCAATTTTTATAAAACAAAGGATTATCGAAAGATTTTGATATTTGGTTAATATCTAGTTTTATAAAACAACGGATTATCAAAAGATTATCATATTTAGTTAATATCAAATGAATAAGAAAGTTCATGAACTTTTAAAAGATCAGTTAAACTGTGTTGCTGTAAGAGAGCTTTGTGGGTCAAGGTCAAAACTGTATTCATTCAGGACTGATAAGGACGAAAAGAAAGTTTGTAAAAGGATTCAATAATGTGTTTTAACAAATTAAAAATGTGTTTAAAAAAAATTAATAATGTGTTCTTCAAAATCAAAAATGTGTTTTTAAAAAATGAAATGTACAAATATCGTCTATTTAATCACAAGAAAAATTAACAGGTTATGAATTTACTCAGATCATGCAACCATGAGGTGTATGACATCAAAATGAATAAAAAAAATTTGAGAAAAGTGGATCTGGTATGAATTTTGTGCAAAGTAATGTGTGAAGAAAGAAAAAATTCATTTCCTGCTTATCAAAATTAAGAATTATTTTGGATACATTTGTAGTAATTCATATTCATCTTAATAAATATAGTATGCAACAATTTAGTAAATAAAAGCAATATAGAATCAATCTGACAAATGTAGACTGAAATAAAAACGTTCACAACCCAAGCATCATCACCAGCTAGATGTGCGCATCGTCACCAGCCAGATATGTCGGCGCCACGTCACTGGAAGGAATAGAGGACTTAATTCAGTTGGTCTCAGAGTACCTGGGTAAAGCCAATATGGCGCGGCTCTGTGATAATTACCGTCTATACGCGCGTATAATCCCATACCAACTGCAAACTGCATAGACCCAGATCTGCCGGCGCATTATGCGACGGCAGATCAGGGTCTATGCAGTTTGTAAGGACTAATCAGTAAAGCAAACAATAAAGCATTATGCGACAGCAGATCAGGGCCTATGTTTTTTATATTTGGACTTAGATTATACGCGAGTATATACGGTACTTTTGGGCTTATATCTTGATTAGCAGAATAGTCACAAGTTTGAAAATTGGTAAAATAGCTTTTAATTGTATGCAGATTAATACGGGGATAACAAGATTGAGGACCGGAAATAGCTTATAATTGTCTGCGGATTAATACATTGATAACAAGATTGAAGGCCGGATTTCCCCTTTAGAGGATGCTCCTCAATGCCTGCGAGGTGCAAAGTTTTAATTTTTGAATTTAAAAAGAAATTAAGTGGAAAATGAAGGTAAACAAAAGAAGATCTCAGTAGATAACAGGCTATAGGTACTCTATGTTGCGAGAGAGAGAGAGAGATTTTTAATTTTACAGATTATGTAAAATATGTTCAGTTCTCTCTTTCTAAAATCCCTTCTTTCTATCTTTCCATGTAATTTCTCCACCCCCACCCCCTTCCTTTTCTAAGTCATCAATTCACTGCTGAAAGCCCGAGAACAAACGAAAATGAACGTCCTGTTTATTAAAATTCTTATCTTAACAAGAAATTTAATTGTTGCTTTATTGTCCTTATATGTCGTCGCTATAGTCCTAATCTGTTTCAATTTCTAATTCTCATTTATCACTTTGTTATTGGGCTAGGTGAATAAGGTTTTGTTCTCTTAAAAATAGACAGTCCGTGTGTCTAGAAGAGAGAGAGATATGATACGGACCGATGGACAAATAGATAGTCTAATTCATACTAGCGAATTGAAGGGTCGTCAACATAAACCTATACTTACATGGATCATATAAAACTTCTATTTTAATAAGATCTTTTATTTCATTGCACATTGTTGGTGATGTTAAACTGACTTGTGTGTACCACGAATATACTCTTGTGCAGAGTTGTAAAAATAAAAAGGAAAAAACACAACAAAAACTATTAAAACTACAAATTTTTTAACGGCTAAATACATTCTAATGGCATGCTATGGTGTAAATGGAACGTAAAAACAAAAGAGAAATCATATATTCACTCTTTCACTCTACGGGATTGAAGAGGACAATCATGGACTGTTTTGTCTGTGGGCTTCGGTTTGTTATAATACTGCCTAGTAAAAAACAACTTTTCGCATAAGCCAGCCAATACAAGGTTAAATGAACAAATCAAAATTTACAGCTGGTATTTATCAATGTACATCTTTGAAGAGTCATGATTCCCCAAAAAAGTCCTCAATCGTTGATTAGCAAAGCGAATAAGAAGAGACGCTAATATAAAAAATAAAATGATCATGACTACTACATCGAGCAAATCTGAAATACATGCCATTTGCAAAATTTCCTAATTATGATCTATTTAGGAATTATATGGATTAACAACAAAAGAATGATTTTCTGTTTTCAAAGAAAACAAGTAATACTCTCTTGCATTAATTGCGGTCTGAAACATTTTTGCACTGTATACAATTATCCTATTTCTCCAATAAAACAATACTTTTTTAACAAATGTTGGATATCAGGTCAAGTGTAAACGTCATCGTTTTCATTGATATTTAATAACGACAGGACCCCAAAGGCGTGTAAACTTTCTCAAATTAATTTATATGCCTTTTTTAGTGATAAAATTTGCATATGTTTAGGAATAAATAAAAAGATGCAACCTTTTTTTGTCAAAACAGAAAGAAACAATCTCAAATTTGTTAAGACAGAAGAAAACAAATCTGAACATGCACCTGTAGCAGTGGAAATTATAAGTTTTCTTAGCTCCATGTTTGAAGTTTTTGTTTCATTCATGAAAACATTTGCAAAAAAAGGTCACGTGGACAAAGTCTAATCAGAAAAAAAACTACTTAACATCCAACTTTTTTCAATGAACTTGAAGATTATAGTTTTACTGTGTACTTGAGATTAAAATGACTTTCAATACAAGAATTGTTTAAGTCTGTGTATACATTTTGTGTTCTACAAAAGGTAGAATCAGCCTTTATTCCTTATTTAGCAGTTGATGAATAATGTAGATATTCAACATACTGAAAAATGCTGTCTTTCCGATGGAAAAAAAAACAGAATCATATTTTTGTTTTGAAAATGATCTTATATTTTCATTTGGTAGCTACCTCATTTCATTCATATTTCATCAGTAAGTAAACATATTTTCCCAATAGAATATAGATGCGAAAGACATTATAAGTACTCGTTGACAAGAAATAAAAATAGAATATGCATCAAACATTTCTTTAAAATATTTTGTAGTACGGTTGCTTGCCTCAATGACGTTAACGTCACGAATTTTCTTCAAAACCTAATGTAGTCCCCTTTTTAAAATCTATTTGTAGTCATATAAAATTATTGTATTATATATATATATATATATATATATATATATATATATATATATATATATATATATATATATATATAAAGAAACTAAACAGAATGGAGAATTTACTTTTCTTCATTTATAGTATTGGCATTTACGAAGTTGCAGGAATTTCAGAACCTCCTGATAAATAGTTAAGCTATAGAAAATACGATTTATTTGTGGACACCTCTAGGACCTCTAGCTATATAAGCTAGAAAGCCTTTAAGGTGACCCCCTTGGTTAAGAAAATACGAGTGGTTAAACTCTGATTGTTTTTCTCGTCAGCTTTATACTAGCTACGTCTAGTTCCATATTTAAACAAAGGAATCAGTTCAAGAGGCATTAAGGTATAAATTCTCCGAATTGTATTGGCTATATCCACTTCATTGTTTGGTTAATTGAAGTCTGATTTTGTGACATTTTTACTCCTGTGTTATTTTATCAGATTTGCTCCCGGTCCATTTATAAGTTCTGGTATGTGAATATGTGCTCAGACATGTTTGGCGACGATTTTCCCTTTTATTTCATTAGCTACCATATCACACCCTGGGACGGTGTACAAAAAATCTCATTAGTAGCTATTTCAGTGTACGACGGGTAGCGACTAAGCAATGGCTAGGAACAATGATTTGCATTTATTATATATAAGCTATTTCGGATACAGTACCAAGCAGAGACAAATAGATATAACTACACATTTGAGCTGGTTATTTGAATTCTGGAAGTGTAAAATAGAAATAGAATTGTTAGACTTTCACGGTAGTCAGTAATTGTCACAGAATATTGAAGTTCAAGACATTATTAGTGAAATGTTTGTCTACAACAACAATTGTTTTGATTTTTCTTCAAACAATTCATAAATATCATGCAATTATAAGTTACCGTACAAACAGACTGGTGGTATTTCCTCTTGTAATGAGAAATGATTACTCGCTTATCAGTGTATGACCATATTCACCGGTAGCGAGGATCATATACTTTACAGCGACTGCTTCGATTCCGCCGTGAAGGGTAATAATGATACCAATCTGGAATCCATAAAGACTTCTGTTGCTGACTTTTTTTCTTTTTTTTTGAGAGTTAACAAATATCAACATTTTATCTGAATGACTGGAAATGGGTTGCATTCATGTAATTTTAATTGCTAAAGAAAATATTTCCGTCATCGCCGATTAAGTCTTTAATGTATCCGAAATGCATTTATGCAACCTAAGAAAAAAATGACTTAAGAAAAACTTCTTTTTTCCCTTATTCGAGCTTCTCTAATTTCAATCATTCTTTCCTCTGCTCATGCAAACATTACACATAAGATTCATCCTCAAATCGATGGTTCTGAAGAACAAAATAATATAAAAATCTTTTAATTTTGCAACAGCTAAACGGTTGTGGTAAAATTTTAGGTCCGCGTGACGACAACGTAACGTTATAAGAACAGAATGCATCAAGCGCTTATATTTCGACTTGAAAAAAAAACAAACAACAACTTGAGAACAAATTTTAAGATTCAAAGGATGGTAAAAGGGTAGGGACCAACAGGTCATACCGACAATGATTATCCCCCCAAACCCCTCTAGTTTATACAGCCATATTGAATTATATATATATATATATATATATATATATATATATATATATATATATATATATATATATATATATATATATATATATATATATATACTCCGCTCCCGCCTTTATCACATCTGTATCTAATTGGTATATTCATTCGTTCGTTCATTCATTCATTCATTCATTCATTCATTCATTCATTCATTCATTCATTCATTCATTCATTCATTCATTCATTCATTCATTCATTCATTCATTCATTCGTTCGTTCGTTCATTCATTCGTTCATTCGTTCGTTCGTTCGCTCATCATTTCACCTTTCTTATTTCTTCCCTATTTTTTTATCTCTCTACATAAGTGCTTTGCTAGCAAATTCATTATGGAGGTAAACTGGTAAATGTAAAGACCGGTAAATGTAAAGTGGTTTTGGCTGTGAGTGAGAGTAACGCTATGACAAGAGCTGTTGCCATCCATCATATAAAGCATACTTTACGCACTTCAGCCTAATTGCACCCGATACTTGTGTAAACAGTTTCTTTTTAAGGTCTATCTAATATTCTAAAATTATAATTAAATTTTAAAGAAAAATGGTATGCACATTTTTCCTCATATAAAATGTTTAACTGCGGAAAATTATTTCTTTGTATAAATTATTCTGGAAATTAGCGTCCTAATATATACAATGTGATTATGTAACCCCCACATACCAACTAATGTATTGCCAACCCACACATACCAACTAATGTATTGCCAACCCCCACATACCAACTAATGTATTGCCAACCCCCACATACCAACTAATGTATTGCCAACCCACACATACCAACTAATGTATTGCCAACCCACACATACCAACTAATGTATTGCCAACCCCCACATACCAACTAATGTATTGCCAACCCACACATACCAACTAATGTATTGCCAACCCATACATACCAACTAATGTATTGCCAACCCATACATACCAACTAATGTATTGCCAACCCATACATACCAACTAATGTATTGACAACCCACACATACCAACTAATGTATTGACAACCCACACATACCAACTAATGTATTGACAACCCACACATACCAACTAATGTATTGCCTTTTGCTAAAGTTGTGGCAGGAAAGAAAGATCATCAATTATATGTGACCATAACTGTAATATGATGTTCATTACAGTTAACATTGATTTAAAATAAGTAGCATGTACATCAAGATAAAAGAAATAGGCTACTATGTGAAATAATGCAAACTGAACACGTATTTAAACACGTTCAGTGTTGACGTTGAGGATAATGACATAGATGATATCCAACGTGTAACAAAGAATTCAATCCATCAATAAATTATGTAAGAACTACTTTAGTGTATTCCAAGCTATAAGAATTACGTGGTCGTCGTCTTCATTCTATGATATCGCCGGAAAGTGACTTTAAACCAGTAGAAACTGTGTATACTTATTGAGGAATTACTACCCTTGCTATATTATCTTCTTTGTCTTCAAAATATACAATTTTAAAGATTCATGGTATTTTTTTTAAATTCAACAATTGTATGAACCAGATTGCTTTTATGAGTCACTGCTTGTCGAACACTAGAGCTCCATCCAACAATATTGGTGGTACACCTTCCAAGGGTGTGCATATTGTCAGCCCGGAGGAGTGAGTGGTTATTTTCAAAGTAACAATTCCATGATTATGTCACGTGGTCCTTTGTTAGGATTGCCTCGAGGTGTCCATTTAGTCATGTATTGCATGGTCAATTTTCAACGGAAGAAAGCCATTTTGCCAGTTTTATTCTTGATCCCAAAACTGTGTTTATAGATTAACACTAAAATACTTAATGGCTTATCCCTTCTCAACAGGAACACCTTAATCTTCTGTAAGGTCTGACAATCATATTGTACAATTCAATTTATTTCAGTTCTTTATTTCTCTTCAGAATGACTTCCCTGTCGAGATAATTATCTAAACTTAGCAATGGATATTGCATGTACTGTTAACCTAGGGGACTAGACTTACGTAATTTTAGGACTGTAATTACGTATCTCAGGTCGCAATGTTAACACAGATAGAAATACAATACAGACTTAATTACAAAATAAAAAGTAGACGCTACTTATAATCAATTATTTATATTAGATATATGATATATACTAGTATTAGAGATATTAGAGAATATGTCAGACTGACAGAGCATACTTTTTAAATTCAAATGTAATATTATTCTTCATTATAAATTGTTTTTTTCTTTTATGAATTTAAAAGTTTGAAGCATATCAACATAAATTCATGCCTCTAGAAAATGTACAATTTATAGAATTATAAAGATTCCTAACTTTTGCAAAACCATATATAACCAAGCAATGTTTTAACAAATAACCCCATTAAGAACTATAAAAACTAAGATGACTGTTCTTACAAAGCACTGTACTGTCTTTCTCATGTAGTATTTTCAAGTGTTTTTAGTAGTCTTACTCAATTAGACATTACTTTGAAGACACTCGTAAATGTAGGCACCTAGGAATGTTGCTCGCCTCGAGATATTGGTTAATTTTGTAACAACTAACTGAATGCATTCCAAGCTATAAGAATTATGTGAACGTAGTCTTCATTCTATGATATCGCCGGAAAGTGGCTTTAAACCAGTAGAAATTGTGTATACTTATCGAGGAATTGCGACCCTTGCTATATTATCTTCTTTTGTCTCCAAAATATACAATTTACGGCACATTTTTATTCTACAATTGTATGAACCAGATTGCTTGTCGTACACTAGAGCCCCGACCAACAATATTGGTAATACATTTTCCAAGGGTGTGCATATGGTTATTTTCAAAGTAAAAATTCCCTAATTGTGTCACGTGGTCCGTTGATCCGATTTCCTCCGGGGTGTGTCCACTAAAATCATGTATTACATGGTCAATTATCAACGGAAGAAAGCCATTCTGCTAGCTTTATTCTTGATCCCAAAATTGTGTTTATATATATACACTGAAATACATAATGGCTTATCCCTTCTCAACAGGAACACCTTAATCTTCTGTAAGGTCTGACAATCATATTGTACAATTCAATTTATTTCAGTTCTTTATTTCTCTTCAGAAGTACTTGCCTCTCGAGATAATTATCTAAAATAAGCAATGGACATGGCAGGTATTGTTAACATGGGGCACTAGACTTACGTAATTTTAGGACTGGACTTAACGTTATTATAAGACTCGAATTACGTGATTCAGGACCCTGTTTTAACACAGATAGACATACAATACAGACTAAATTACCAATAAAAAGTAGCCACAAATTATAATCAATTATTTATATTAGATATATGATATATACTAGGATTAGAGATATTAAAGAATATGTCAGGTTGACGGGGCATACTTTTTAAATTAAAATGCAGTATTTTCCTTAATTACAAATTGTTTATCTCCTTTTTGAATTTGAAAGTTTGAAGCATATCAACATATATTCACGTCTCCCAAAAATTTTAAATTTATAGAATCGTAAAGATTCCAAACTTTTGCAACTTATAACCAAACAATGTTTTAACGAAGAACCCCATTAAGTACTATACAAATCAAGATGACTGTTCTTACAAAGCACTGTACTGTTTTTCTCATGTAGTATTTTCAATCGTCTTTAGTAATCTTACTCAATCAGACATTACTTTGCAGACACTCGCAAATGTAGGCACCCAAGAATGTTGCTCGCCTCGAGATATTGGTTTAAGTCATTTGTATTAAAATATTCTTAATTATATCACAACCAAGCAATTACATTTATATGAATTAAGGATTAAGCAGAAAGCTTATCATTTTTAGTCCTTTCTGTTTTCCCCAAATACCCCCCCCCAAAAAAAAAAAAAAAAAAAAAAATATTTAGAAAAAATTATAATAGTGTACAATTAGGTGGCTGGCACGAGTAGTTTGAAAATAAATAGATACAAAGAGTAAATAATAAGCAAATTAATAAAGTATTTATTATCAGAGTGTCTTAATGAGTTAAGTTATTAATATGAAAAACAAGTGATTGTGACAAAAAGTTATGGTTATGCTTTTTTCGGGGTGGTGGGGGGGGGGCTTTTAAAATAGTGTTAGAGATAATTGAGTAAGCCCACAACACATCTAAACTGCTTCATCAACATAAATTGGCTGGAACTGTACATCATCTCTGTAGTTGCTACACAATGTACACCATACTCTGTAGTTGCTGTATAATGTACACCATACTCTGTAGTTGCTATACAATGTACACCATACTCTGTAGTTGCTATACAATGTACACCATACTCTGTAGTTGCTATACAATGTACACCATACTCTGTAGTTGCTATACAATGTACACCATACTCTGTAGTTGCTATACAATGTACACCATACTCTGTAGTTGCTATACAATGTACACCATACTCTGTAGTTGCTATATATTGTAGGAGTGGAAGTACCTTAGATTTTGGTCGTATACTGGAGATAAAGTTTCGTTCTGTTAAATAAACAGGAATGAATTACGATTCATCTTGAATCTGTAACAAAGTACAACTGATAAAGCAATGCGTCTAATGCACCGAAATGTTTGTTGTTTATAATAACAACAAACTTATTTATCATTTTTAAAGAATGTATGAAAAATGACAATAACTATTTAGGTACATCATTTAATTCACAATATATATATAGAGAGAGAGAGAACAGATATTGAACAAGTGAATTTTTTGCATATTTCTTTTCAGATATGGCCTAGGTTGAAACTGCGTCTCTTTTATCATTTTATCATTCTTCCAGACACATAACTTTACAATCTTTTACAAATAATGAATACTCTTCTGAGTTTCGCTACCAACATTTTGAGGTGTACCCCTTTCCTTCAAATTAATAACTCACAAGGAAGATGTACTTTGACAAAATATAGCTTTTTGTATCTTAATTTTGTTTATTATTCGTCATCAACGGACCGGATATAGATTGAAGAAAGCGAATTAAGTGACCATCTTTTCGGTTGAAATTGGCACTTATCAGTTGACCGTGAAATGACCTGCGGCCTTATTGGAATATGTATGATGATAAATATTAATGTACTAAGTTGATTAGACCCACCCGTAAATAGTTTAGTAGTACAACCTAAACAGTGCTCTATATTTATCATAGGAATTGATAACTTTGGATTTTGTTCAATTTGTTGCATACGCTCTCTCTGTCTCTCTCTCTCTGTCTCTCTCTCTCACTCTCTCATATGTGCAAAAGGAAAGAGAGTAAGCTCAAAAGCAAAACGATTAGTGCCCGCTTTTGCCTAAGGCAGCATGTCCAGTTGACTGGCAAGGTGAAAACAGTGAAAACGTTCGAAATTTCCCATAAACCTACTGGTCAGTCAAGTGCGAGTTTGCCACGTCATAAGAGCGGAGCGGGGCGACCGATCGGTGTCAATCTTATTTGGGGGCCATACATTACGCCCCTGTCCTTAAAGAGAGAAGAAAGGATAGGAGTTCGAAAGTATCGCCTTATTTATCAGTACCAGAAATGTTTGTTTTTGCTTTAATTCGATTTGGGGAAACCCCACTAACATTTGATATTCAGATTTGTTTGTTTACTTATGTATTCTACTTAATTAGTACTGGTCCATTGGTCACGCAACGTGGCCAAAGCGCAGGGCAATTGCGTCATCGATTGACCGCAATAAATAGACTACATTGCATTCATCTGTTTCATTCTTGAATTGCGGCCATCCAGTTCTGAGCGGAGAGGAAGGGAACAGCGAAAGTTTGTTTTCCAGATCAAAGGGAACTGTGAAACGTAGAGTTTGAACAACCATGGAGGATTTTGTGTTTCTGTGAATGGCACTGTTTGAATTCACGGTGTAACAGTACTACCACCGTGGACTAACAGTGCTATACACAGAGACTTGATTGTACGCAATACCGGGCATCCTTCAGGACAAAATAACGAATGTTTTTCAACGAGTGATGGACGGTTCAAAACAGCTACTGAAATATGTTCTTTTGTTTTACATTGGGGCTTTTTGGCCATTACCTGTTTCTGATTTTGTGCCTCCGTTCGATTTGCCAACTTGTGCCATTTTAAATTAACATTTGTCCATAAAACGTGGAAACGAGATAAAATAATGCAATGCACTTGTTGGGACATGTGAACTGCTATAGAAACTACATGTACATATTCATAATGGCGTATGTGTTTGAGTTTTGGAGCTAACTGAAGTTTAAAATCATTCACCGGAAAATGCTTGGCTGGAAGAACATCCATTTCGAAGGTTAGAATCTCTTCAGATAGGACGGCCTGGACAGAAATTATTTAAAGACTCTATTACCGTTTATACGTTAGTTTTGTTTGTTTGTGGTGTTTGTTATGAGTCAGTTTGTGGTGTTTGTTATGAGTCAGTTTGTGGTGTTTGTTATGAGTCAACGTCTTTACTTTTCCAAGAGAAACATAGGTAAGATTTAATTTTAAGCTCTTATAATTTAAAAACCGGAGGTTCAATAAATTGTACTTCTAACTTGAATATGTTTATGTGATTTGTTATTTTACTTTTTTCCAGTGCAATTATGGCGACTTATCCTGTAGGGGTTGGTCAAATCGCCAAAAGGAAATACAGTTTTACGAGCATATAAGTCATCGCTGTAAACATTTCTGCAGATTGATGAAATTGATAAAATAAAATGAAAAATGCCCCCAGTGTAACATATGTAGTTAAAATTGCAAATTTTTCTTTCCTATAAAAATATTATAGAAAAAGGATAATGTTTTAGAAATTGTAATACTCGTTGGATCAGCGATAAATATTTATATCATAAAGTATGGGAAAGCATCTCATAACATAATAAAAACTGCAAATAGTAGTAGGAGTTTTTAAAACTGCCATGAACTTCTAAAGTACCTGAACACTGTTACAAGTCTATAATTTCACATATTGAAATGAAATTTCGTTACATTTATGTTATTTTCTATGCAACTTTAGAAATATGAATGTGTTGTTTCTCATTTTTACATCCCAGTCTCAATTTTTATTTTGGGGGCGCCACGACAAAATGAACGTTCAATATATATATATATATATATATATATATATATATATATATATATATATATATATATATATATATATATATATATATTCTTGAGAATCGTGCGTATACTGTATTGTTAAGAGTTTAAAAATAATTATTATTACCTGTGTACACAACAATGATCAGGTGCGTAGGTGATAGTTATTATGTATGTACTTGGTAGATATAATAGTTATTATGTATATACTTGATAGATATAATTTACGTTCATGTAAGGTACTGAGTTATAGCGTGCGTATGTGATAGTTAACATGTACCTATCTGATAGTAATACTTAATTACCGTATATACTCTCGTATTTCATAATAACACAAACGTTCATAATAATTATCAATTACGTACAGGATAGCTAATACATTCGTACGTCTTATGTACTGAAGTTTATCAGTCTTGTGATCAATTTTCAGCTTAAGTTTATTGAAAGAGTTCAGCTATGCAAATTTATTGCTGTTTGTACGAGAATGGCCACCAAACGTGGGATGTGTGTGCATCTTGGGGTTGCACATCTTACCTTGGTCACTGCGAATTTGTTGTTTTTTTATGGTTGGCTAAATATATAACTTAAAAAATAATTATAGACTATGCTTTCGACGTTGTTTCATCAACGGCCGGAAAACGTAGAATATGGGTGTATTCTGGGGTGAACATGTGTTATGCAAATAAAGTGGTTCACTGTGACCTATATTTTAAGGCTTGCCAACTGTTTTTATTCATCAATATATATATATATATATATATATATATATATATATATATATGTGTGTGTGTGTGTGTGTGTGCATATATATATGCTTATAATGACAAATAATACTAGTATGCAAGTTCAGCAAAGGCAAAGGTCCATTTTTTGCCTCATGTTAGAATATTCCATTTGTTTATTTTGTTATAAGGTGGATCGATAATGTTTTTTTTTATTAATTATTCAAGTAAGTTTTGTTTGATTGAATTAAAATTTGTACAGAAGGCATTTTAAATTTCCCTGTAAACTAATGATAGTAATTTCACAATCATAACACGTGACCAAAACCCAGATGAGTTTTTGATATGGCTCTACGCTTGTGTATCACTTACCATCAGTGGCGGTGCGAGGGTTCGAGGCGCCCGGGGGCAATGTTCTTTAGTGGCGCCCCTACTTTGCCACAGAGAACAGTTTTCATGTCAGATGCCAACCTCCACCCCACCCCTAAACCCACTATCTACGCTCCTGTTACAGCTGCAATAAAAACGCCCGACGGCGTTCGGGGGCAATTGCGTTCCCCCGCCCCTCCCTCCCCCCCCCCTCGCGCTGCCACTGCTTACCATACCATGTATCTTGAATTGTGGATCTACGTCCTTACGTGATAGTTATCGTCTACATACTGGGCTTCTATCATGTACGTACATGATCGTTATCGTGTACATACTGTTTAAATCATGTATGTATGTGATATTTATTTTGTACACTACTGTTACTGTTACGTTCGTACGTGTTACTATTACGTCCTTATGTGATAGTTATCGTGTACATACTTGTTACTATCATGTACGTACGTAATAGTCATCGTCTACATACTGTTTAAATCATGTGTGTATGTGATATTTATTTTGTACACTTCTGTTACTACCATGTACGTAGTTTGTTAGTAACATTTGCTCATGTAATAATAATAACACGTACGTACGTATTCCTATCATGTATGTACTTAAAAGCTAATAAGAAAGTACGTGTTAATATCACATACGTACAAGGCCGGATTAAAGGCGGAACAAATGGAGCAGCTGCTCCAAGTTTTCCGCCCAGAGGGGAGACCCGCAACGCAGTGAAATGGTATTTATGTGTGTGTGTGTGTGTGTGTGTGTGTGTGTGTGTGTGTGTGTGTGTGTGTGTCGGGGTGCTTATTGAAATTGCTTCAGGGCCTCCTTCCACCTTAATCTGGCCTTGTATACGTACATGTTGACTATCACGTAATTTTTTGTACGTTATAAATAATACGTAAATACGTATCAGTTATCGATTACGTTTGTGCATGGCCAACATGTATGTAAGTGATAATAACTGTTATTATAATATTTCGTCTCTCGTGTCAGCAGTATGCTTCCGTAATGTACAGTAAATAAAATTCAACTCATGTCATCTACATAATATTAATATATTGTTTTCCTCACCGACATGGAATTATATGGCACTTTCGAGTTTTGTGACGCGTGACAAGTTCAAATGGTACTAACATGTGTACATACAGAATGTATGCTCATGCAGGTGCCCTTATTGCACTTAATCCACCGCGCATCACGTGTGACTTAAACTTTTGCTATTGAGATGAAATGAAACAAAAACGTCGTACGAGATTTGCATACTGCTGTGGTATGAATTATTACGAGACTTAGGAGTTTGACTATACTAGAACAAGCATATCCATGGTAACGCGTGAATGAGACATTAATGCATGTCTTGTTGCAGTGAACCGATAATGAACACATTATATTTACTGTTTATTGTATACTGTACTACATTTCCATAGTGCACCTGATGTTTTATTTAAAATTAATAACTGACATAGCAAGAGACTTAGCTGTGACAATGATGTCAGTTACTCAGTCCGTTCGTTTTTCCGCCATTCGCCAGTAAAACAGGACAATGATTCTTTTACACTGATTGTCGATGAGGATAATTATTGATTACAGAAGATATTTAAAGATAATCAAGGAGGCGTAAGGTCAAATTACATGACAAGTGATGTTGTTTTTGTTGTTAAAATAGTTATCCTTAAATGACTTGTAAATTAAAAAAATCTGACAGCCTTATAAAATGGTTTTTCGTGTGTCTTCATAATCTGAATTAATCTTTAATATTTACTATATAGTTTAATATTGTTGTTCTGTGTGATATCTTTAACAGTTTAAAAATGTATTTTATGGCAATAGCGAATCGGTAAACCAATGTATCAGAGAAAGACCCGATGCAATTAAGTGACGTCACAACTATATCCATCATGGCAACGTTCTTAGACCAGACTATCGACGCGAATGTTTGAAAATAATCGGCCATATCTTTAACACTGGTTAGTGGATTTTACTAAAATTTTTGGTGTATGTTTCCATTCACTTAGTATATTCATTCAACGCACGCATACAAAAAAGAGCTTGTTTTCTTTTAAGATCTGCTCCGTAAAGAATTATGGGGGGGGGGGGGGAGAAGAGCAGAATCTTTCCACCTACATCAGTAACTTGAGTGAGTACCCTCCCCCCTTCCAATTTTGCAGGGATTTCGTCTCCAAGTAAAAAGATGTGCTGTTCTTAGTAAATACAATGAGCAGCAACAACCATAGAACAGCAAAAAATGATAGTGATTTCCATTGATTGAAATTACAGATACCCACAAATATTTATCGCGTCAGAAAGATCGTTATTTCGTCGTAGATATTATATTACTCGTAAAATTGTGCGCCAAATACGAATGATCAACTTAAGTGCACTGCCAAGACATGCCATTTTTAAAAAAAAAACATAATTACTCATGGAGTTGGAACAAATATTTATTTATTTATTTATTTATTTATTTATTTATTTATTTATTTATTTATTTATTTATTTATTTATTTATTTATTTATTTATTTATTTATTTATTTATTTATTTTTTATTATTATTATTAAGGACAAGGCCGATTTGTATGGGATTTTGTCCCCGATGAGGGCGGTTTTCAAACCCAAAAAATAAATTTGAAAAAGACAAAATATGTCCATATATTTTCCACAAACTAACTCCAAATATCTTGAAAATACTCAAAAATAAAATTACTGGTATATTTTCAACTTATAGAAAGAATTTAAAAAAATATTTTGTGTAACACTGTACACATAAATGCAAAGACATTTTGTAATTTACGGGGATTATTCCCAACTTTCAAACAATATTCACCCTAACGTGCAAGAGAGTACATATGTAAATTTTGCTCCAAAGAATTGTATAACAATACGCTGCAATTTTAATGATAAATCACTGATATACTAGACTCCGCTCTATGCGAAATATACCTTTCGAACATATTTAAAATGCGATTTTAATGATAAATCACTGATATACTGGACTGCGCTCTATGCGAAATATACCTTTCGAACATATTTAAAATGCGATTTTAATGATAAATCACTGATATACTGGACTGCGCTCTATGCGAAATATACCTTTCGAACATATTTAAAATGCGATTTTAATGATAAATCACTGATATACTAGACTGCGCTCTATGCGAAATATACCTTTCGAACATATTTAAAATGCGATTTTAATGCTTATGTGTTTATAAACAATGTTACCAAGACTAATTATGTAATCATTTTAGCTCAGTGGTAGAGTGATCGATGTGTATGCCAGAGGTTTGAGTTCGAATCTCGTATAAGATATTAGTTTTCTCTTTCACTACTTTATTAACCTGTCAGAATAAAGTTGAGTCCTTTTTTTCTGTTTTTTCTGTACATTGATTATTTATAGTTTTAAAAATAGGCAGAAAAATATAGTTGCAATATAACAGTATTTTGGCTTTGCCAACTGATAATACAATATACGTAGCTTTATAATAGGTTGACTGGTTGTCCATTCCTCAGGTAATAGAGTTATAAATACATGCGTCAGCTTATTTGAGCATTTAAAAAAAGTATTTTATCGAGGAAGTTTTCTCTTCAAAGCTCACGTTGTCCTTAAATAGCACTGACAATTGTTGCACGTAACATTACATAAATGGAAATGTTTGTTATTTGATAACTTCCTCCTTCAACTAAACAAGCTGTGATATAACACAAAACGTGCTCCAGTTAACAAATATATATATATATATATATATATATATATATATATATATATATATATATATATATATATATATATATATATATATGCCAAGATACCCATTCTAAGATGACTACACCCGATGTTCTGTCCGCAAAATGTTATTTTTCTTCTTTCATTTCTTGTCGTTTCATTTTTTAAACTTCTTTTGGAGAACGTACACTAGAAATGGCATTTTTATGCATTAAAAAAAAATTTATGCTGCAGTTGACCAATATGATGTTTACTATACATAGGGGTGCACACACATAAACACCAGCCAGTCCTTCAAACGAAATTTGGCTAAAAAATATCGCAAAACGTTTCTCATTTGCTGTTCTTCTTCTCTAGGACATTTACTAGCCTCTGTAACTTTCTATTGGCAGCTTTTCTCCAAACGTAATCAGTCACCCTGAAGAGGGTATGCAGTAAATTTAGATTGTGGGCTTTAATGGCATTTTGACCCGAGATTAAATATATATGAGGAATTTTCATCCACCTTTCCACTACTTAGCGGATAAGTACCCGTAAGAAGTCTTTGTTTACCACAATCTTTTGTGTCGTTCGGTTCTCTATAGAATTTGTTGTGCTCTTTAAGGACCTATTGTCAAGGACACAATTGAAATTGCTTATTTTGCTCTACATTTGCCTTCCCTCGGGTGGATTTCATCGATATGTCATTGTTTATTTAAATCCGAAGCAGAAATCTTTGTCCAGAGTTATGCCATTGCTTTTATTCAAGAAATAGGTAGCCCAGATGAGGATTTTTTTCACCTGAAAGAACTGGACTGTGGTCATCCGTACTTATCGGTATCGGTGTACAACACGTAATACAACTGCAAACAGCTGTGGTATTGGTCTGTTCTGTTCTCTTGAAATCCTTTAGAAGAACGATGAGTGTAGAACTTGATCTGCATGCGCTTTATGCAAACGGCAGATTTGTGTCCACGATGTTAGGTACGCGTTTTACTCTGGTACATATGGTAAATGTGAAACGCCACTGGCCACTTTTGTACATGTAGGCACAACTGTATATGTATGTATGTATATGTATATATGTATGTATGTATGTATGTATGTATGTATGTATGTATGTATGTATGTATGTATGTATGTATGTATGTATGTATGTATGTATGTATGTATGTATGTATGTATGTATGTATGTATGTATGTATGTATGTATGTATGTATGTATGTATGTATGTATGTATCCATGTATGTATGTATGTATGTATGTATGTATGTATGTATGTATGTATGTATGTATGTATGCATGCATGCATGCATGCATGTATGTATGTATGTATGTATGTATGTATGTATGTATGTATGTATGTATGTATGTATGTATGTATGTATGTATGTATGTATGTATGTATGTATGTATGTATGTATGCATGCATGCATGCATGCATGTATGTAATGGTGTTTTACCACACCTCAGCACAAAAGTGGCTATGTAGTGCCAGCTAAAGGTGAAATTCGAAAAATGTAAAAATTAATTGCACAAAAATTTAGGAAGATAAACCCTTTAAAATAAATACAAACATTAACTACAAAAAATAAAATATAAAACTTAAAACTGTTAAAATTTTATAAAATGTATATAAAATACAGATAAAGGTAACACACATGTAAAATCCTCAAAACATGATCTACACCTTTCTGATTTAGTGTATGTATGTCTAAGTCTTATATTGTACATGCATGTGTTTAATTTGTGTACATTTTATCCATGCTTTTATTACTTCGTAAAATGCTTGTGGCAAATGCAAGAATTGAATTAAATCGAACTGAATTATTGGCAAACTGTGACCATAGAGTGCCATAACAGTAGATGAGATCTCTGCTGCGTTGCGGTATGATCAGACCCCTACTCGTCTGCGTCTGCGTCAGAGACCAGTGCATTGATTATAGATGGCGCTACGAAGCAACGACCTATGACCCTTCATTACAATAGTATTCCATCCTCAAATGTATCTCTATAGCTGCCATTAGGATCACTTCGGCTATGTACGAAACAAGTTACGAATGATAGAACTATTTTTTTTTTTTTTTTCATTCGTAAAAATCACGGTCAGTCTGACAGTCAGTCCAATCGTAGAAATAGCTGAGGTGGTCATTTGACTTTCTCTTTGTTTCTGAAGAAATTTCCGGGGAACAAAATGTATGGTTTTCCTGGAAATTGCTGCGCCGACATACATCCGAGGCATATTTTTGTCTAGCATAAATAGCCGAGGTAGTTGGGAATGCCATCATGTATGTAATTGTCTGCGTTGTCCATTGAGCGCCCTTAATAGTAAATAGAACGATCTTATCTTAGCCTTTTCAGCGAAATTATCGTTGAGATGACTTAAACAAAGTTACACTAAGATATTACAACCAACAACAAAAAAAGCGGAAGAATTACGAATGCTATAAGTTTTCTTCTTGCACAAAGTATAGTTTTTATTATTATTATTATTATTTTCTAACAAAAAATTGCATATTGACCAGTATTATAAGATCTGCATAGATACAAAATGTATTGCAAAAATTGTTCTGATTTTTTAAAAAAAATTTCGTTATTTTTCTTTTAGGGGTTTCGACGACTTTTCGACAGAACTCGCCTACTTTCTACAAGTTCAGTCTGCAAGTTTATCATTCGGCAAGCCTCACATCGGTGAGTTAGTCTCTTTGATGTCGCATCAAGGAGTTTGTCGTTTGGCGAGATGTCGCATCCTCGAGTTATCCATTTGGCGAGTTGTCATAGGCCCGTCTTTGGTAACCTTTGACATGGAATGGTTGTCCAATTCTATACTTAAGTAGTACCAGGTTGTTTCATTCTCAAGAGACCTAGGTCTATTTTCATATCGACATTTTTGACAAGATTTAAAACCCTGTTACATGTATATAAAACACTTTAGGAAGTAAAAGACGTCAAAAAGAACGAGATCAAAATGCACGAATGGTGTGCTTGACGATTTACCAGGTTAAGTAGTCCACACATGTACTAAGAGTTCACAAATTAGATCAATTAAACTTTGGCACACATATGTTTATACTATCAGTATTCTATATCCATAGTCGCCACTGGATAGTACAATCATAAGAAACGTTTAGTAACGCTCGCACTGTGAAAGTAGTTGTTGTTTATTTGTTTTCTACGAGAAAATTAAAATAAGTTCCTAGTTTTTAAATCTTCTTAGTTTTTCAGTTGACTTAATCAATTTGCTCGTTGTATTTTCTTCGAGAAAATCTGAATCAGGTCAGAGAGTTTAAATCTTCTAAGTCAGTCTTTTAGTTGAGTGAAGTAATTATTAATTGACATTTTTTAACTCCAAAAGTTTAAACTAAATTGTATTTTTACTTGTTTTTTTTTTATTTTTTTTTATTTCTTTTCTTCTTCAGCCTTAATATAAATATGATACATGTGTACATGTATTAATTAGTACATGTGTGGACTACTTAACCTGGTAAGATGGCATATTTGAAACGAGTAGTCTGGGAGAAAAATAATCTCGTAAGAAATATTTATTCACTGGGCATACAAAGTGGCCACAGCTGTTGCTGCATGGGGGAATTTTCATTAAGGGTATACAAAAATAAATATTGAGACCTTTTCGCTGCAATTTCAGCTGAATGGGTGTTTATAATATCCGCCAAATACTTGTATGTTCCTTTAAATAGGCTTGCTCATTTGGTTATGAAATATGCATGAAAAGTATATATAAAACTAGAATAAAATACCCTAGCGTACCCATTCAACATCAAAAACATGATTATGGTTAATAATTTACTGAGAAATCCGCAAACTTTCGCTTCCACCTCAAATCCGCGAGAGCGACTAGAAATATGCAATTTGAAGAAAATTCTGGAAGTGTATTCTTTGTGGATATTTTTACAAGGAGATCTACTAGTGTATCCATTAGTATAAGTTTCTGTCTTTCAATTTCTAATGGCAGACCTGATTGGACCGACTACAGATTGATTCATACGAAAGGAGTCTTGATAGAGTATATGGGTATTTTCTGGGAAACAATCTTCTGGAGTTTATGAGGAATACCGGCATTTGTTCTTTACACAAATATATACCTACTTCTACTCTCTTATAATTCATTACATCAAGCAAGTTTTATTAAAAAACTGGTGAATGGATGTGGATTTTGCGCTTAAGGCGCACCTTACTCCCCTTACAACTACGAATAGATCTTTCGTTTTCCGGATTGACACCTTTGATATAAGCATCGCGTTTACGAGATATAATTTGAAAGCGAAATTACTAGTTCACAAATTTGCAGTGAAAAAGAACTTTATTTTTGCATTGAACTTTAAGATGTTGAAATTGTACGTCTAAATTTACTCTTTTTTTCTTCAATTATACTTTTTTATGTAGACATTCTCTGCCAAACTTGAACCCTAAGGGTTAGTGAAATGCTTATTCAATAATCAAATAATGTTGGGCTTCTAAAATGCAGAGAAAAAAAGAACCCTCTTATGTCAATTATCTGCTTAGCGATTTTAGAGGCAGTTTGAACAAAACTTTTGGGGAAAACTAAACTTCGCCGCAGATCAACATGTCCCCATGCTTTTCTGCGATATAAGATACACCTTTTCTTTTTTTAAAGTTTCTATCTGTAACAATTGATGCTGAGCGACGCTACATAGTCCTATGTATAATTTGTTACTTGGTGGTGTAATAATAATAGTACATGGGGACCTGGGTTCCAGGTTATATGACACCTTCCCCAAGCTTTCCTCAAATGAGCGTTGGAGCAATAAAAGGTATAAAACAGTTGATGATAACACCTGTCTTTTTTAAGATGCATACTCCACACTTTGACAGGGAATGGGATTAATTTTTGGCACGTTACCTTATGCAATGATTTTCAGATTTTACAACAATGACCTCCATTTTCCTCGCATAACTTTTTATTTTCTTAATTATTTTCATTATTATTTTTGTTTAGTGAATGGATTGAAAGACTCTCGAAAGTAATTAAAATATTTGTATTTGGGAAAATGATAGCTAGATAGTAAATAGCAATATTCCTTGACAAAGTTATGTCTAACCACCAACTATAGCACGCAACAATATTGGGTTCCATCACTGGGTGAAATTGCTGTATTAAATTAACCAGCTTTCTTTTTCGGTCATGGTGTTCGCTAGACAGAATTAACAATTTCCAAATATTTGTAATGGGTTTATAAAACAAATTATTATATGATAGTAATTGGTATCTTAATTGCAAGGGAAACGACTTATACTTGATTATGACAACACAAATGTTAATGGATTTGTCGTTCTTTGATATTAATTCAGCATTATTGGGCAAAGGGAGGTTATGCTAAAAAAGAAAAATAACACAAACAAACAACCCCTTCCGAAAAAAAAATCTGATGTGTTTTTCTATGACCTAAAATATACAATGTGCGAGTCATTATAAAATGACAAACCTCGTTTGGGTCCAGACTATAGAATCGATATATATATATAGTTTAATTCCTTGTTACAGTATTAGCTGATTGAATCAAAGTTACGTTTATTAATAAGAGTGAAATCGCCAGTCTGGTATCTCAGTCAGTATAATTAAGGCACGTCTCTTCTGGTACAGTCATTCAAACATTCATTCAGTAGCCATATTGGTAGGCAACTTACAGACTAATTAAGGCACGACTCTGCTGTCACGGTCATTCACACACTCATTCAACAGCCACGCGAGAATCTTATTGATCATGTTTGACATTGTGCTATTGGTAGCCATATTGGTAGGCAACTTACAGATTTCACTATTGATTACATAGGGTATTTGAAATTTTAAATGATCTCTCTGAATTTCAAGAAAATCTTGTAAACTATATATCAACAGAAAGAACGGAAATTATGCTGCTCTCATTGTCTCTTTTAGTAAATTGAGTGCTAATTTTGTATCATTATGCCTTCGTGAAAGCTGCAAATTTTGGTTGCCTTATATTGGGCCAGCTTTTAGTGAGTCGATCTTACAAGTAATGTGATGGCCACTCAGCCTAAAATGGTATATTAGTGACCATAACGGAATTACCATATAAATTTTACAAAAAAATCCTCTTTTATCCGCAGTTAGGGAGGGACTAAAATCCGCATTTGCAGGAAACCACTTGGGAAAATTGGTTGAAGCAGCACACACAAAAAAGATATGTCTAATTTTTATGGTATTTTTCTGTAATTAAACCTATTAAAATTGCAATATTTTCAAATACCTGAAATATTCTGATATGAAAATAAAGTAGCAGACGCAAGAATTCTAAAGAAATAGTCAGTTAAACAATGTAAATTTCGATAATGAAAATTCGCACCTCTGCATTATCCGCCCACATATCTGCAACTATGACGAACAATCAATATCATACGGATGAATCCTTAACGTGGTCAGCCTACTGTAATAATAAAAAAAGGTCTATTCGTAAGAGAAGTAATTGTTTGTGACTTCTGATAGATTAATAGGAGGTATACCAAAGCAGATGGTAGGTGGTATTGTCACTCTATACCTCATTTCCGTTGCTGTTAGTTTTACATCTCTCGAGTTTACCTGACAAAAAAAATATGTTCAGACTATCTACACAAAACATTGTAATTGACTCTACAATTCCATCAACCAGGAACGTGTCATATACAAACGCTACCTCTCCGTATCCGGATCCTTTGTGTACCTCACAAAGCAACGAGTGAAATAATTCTCACTGAATAGCTGGTCCCACAGGCGTGACAAATGCATCCCACAAATTGTCGATCGCACAGTACGGCACAAAATCAGCCATACACCATACAGTAATTACCCTCATGGATCACACTTACTTCGTCAAGAAATTCTGGGGACGCCATCTTGAAAAGATCTGGCTCACCTGCCTCACTTCGGCGGGACATTACTGCTGCAAACCCACGATGGCAGAAAGGCACTTAATGGACAACGCACCCGGGAGCAAGATGGGGTGAAAATCAACTAGAAGGTGGTACTGAGAGTTGCAAATGATTGTGTCGCTGCAATTGGCACTGGTAGAATTCACTGATGCCATGAGTAATTTTTCTCAGTGAATTTTCAGTTCCAAACTCGGTGAGCAAAAGTCATCGAAAATCCAACACCATCGATTCATTATACTCCAGGGAGCACCGGCATTTCCAATAATAAAAGAGATCTCAACACGACCTCAGTACAGGTAAGTAGGTATGATAGAGCTTTAACTGTACAGTATGTATCTTCTTCATAAGTGGGCTTATTGAAAGAAAAATCTACTGTCTGGGACTAACATATTGTGCATGTAAGTCTCATCTAATGTATTGTACATAAAACGATGGTAGCATATTTCAAATCTTTATTTTAAGTTATAGCTACAACAGTTCATTGTAATTTCGTGCATGTGAAATGGGACATGTACCAAATCTAGTTTTTCATGACATCTGGAGATTTAAATATAAAGGTCCATTTCTACTATGTTATATGGTTGTCTTGGAGAGAGACAGACAGACAAACAGAGAGACAGAGACAGGTCATTTTTATGCATGTAGTATGATAACAAACCAATATAGTAAATAATTTCAAAGCTACTCGCTCTTGCGAACTTTAATCACACACACACACACACACACACACACACACACACACACACACACACACACACTCTCTCTCTCTCTCTCTCTCTGTTCATTTCCAGTTTGATCAACCGTCCATGGCAAAAATATGTCTGCCATTGGTTTAGGTCGACTGTCAACAGCGCTTCATTAACAGTCATATTAATTTTGTTGACATAAATTTAATTATTATGCAAACACACAATGACTCTTCTATACACAGTAAATGCTGTATTGGTAAACATCTATATATAGCATATCTGCTCATCAAAGTAACGTATATGAATCCCTCTTCATAATTTTACTTGCATAACCTTCAAATAAAGTTGTCGTGTCGAATCGGGACGACATTGTGTGGTTTCCTAAATGTTTTTTATAGACAGACTGCATCTATCTTTAGTCTTCATGCATATAATCATGATTTTATTTTATCTAGATACATAGTCATTAAAACTCAAACAATTTCATGTATTAAAGTGGAAAAAATTACTTTTAGCAGATAGACCCACAAAACGGCGGAGAGTGATTTCAGGGAAGGTACGTATAAAAGCTGGAGACTGCTGAATACAATTGTTTTGAAAATGTATGAGATTTTATTAACACTTTCTATGTAAAACTGTCGGTGCAAGCTAATGTATCATATCTGGTTAAGTAGATGGTAAGCCGGTAAAGGGTGTTTGAGGTGTTGAACTAAACATGTTATTTTATCCAACATTTATTTTAATTTATGCTATTCAACCAAAAAGTCCATCTGAAACTATTCAGTACACAAGGCAGCGAGTAAACTGTGTAGAAATATATTTTTACACATGTATTTATTTCATTTGCGTGGACGGATTTAATTTGGCTGCGAAATTGTCGAAATGTCTGATATTTTTTATTCTAACTAAAAATACAAGTTTACCTTCATTAAAAAGTGAACCCTTAATAGGAAGGTAGCGGTAGTCGTGCTGAACAAACGTTGTTAGTGACGGATCAAATTATCAGATTATACATGAAAAGGTTACCACGGAAGATATGCACAAAAAGGTAAATTACAGACTTAGAGTCAATGTAAATATACAAATGAAACACACCGAAGGACAGCTGTAATGCATCCCTATGAACTGATTTATACCTTATATATTCGTGTGAAAGAACTAACCCAGAATGATACTACATATATTCGTGTGTTATGCGCTCTCGGCTGCGAACAGCATAGACCCTGATCTACCGTCTCATAATAAAATACATAATAGTGTCTATGCTGTTTGTTCTCCTTATAATCCCAACTGTAAACAGGCCCGCCGACATAAATTCCGGCCCCTGGGCAAAGCTGTCATGGGCCCCAAAACTAGTTTAATTTTTTGTATATAAAAACCTGTGTACAGTTTTGCATATAAAACCTGTAGTAAACTACCATAACTTAGATTCTTGCAAGGAACAAAATTTTAATATTTACTGCAAAGATTAATTAATTTTGTTATAACAGAAATCGTCGGGTTCCTGGGCAATTGCCCTCCTTCCGCCCCCCCCCCCCCCCCCCGCCCCCCCCCCCCCCCGCCCCCACACACACAACGTAGATTCGGATCTGCCGGTGAATAATGCTGCAGAAGACCAGGGTCTACGCTATTTGCAGTTCGGAATGATCATTATACACGGTGAATACGATACGTGCATACATGCATACGTCTTGAACGGAGGAAAAATTCATAGCTTTAATTCAATTACTGGAGTCATCCGTCTTAACAAAAGTGGCATATGTTTGCTAATTAACATACGAACACATCTACTCCAGTCAAAATATAATTGCATTTTCTTTTTACCTCAAAATGTCTAATAGAAGAGACGCGATACTGTAGATTTGATGCATAAGCATGGTAATTTGTCTCGCCTGCATAATCATGAGGAGTTGTCCAGCGGCGACAGTGTTGCTGTTGTCAATCCTAACGTTTGTTTTAAAGTTTTGACGAGTCCGATGCGGGGTGAGGGGTTGATGGAGGGGCCACATCATTGCAGCGACACATGTAAGATACCGGGCTCTGCAGAGCACATGTTTGATCATAACACCTTTCTCACAAAAAAAGGAATTTATTTTCTTAATTTTTATTCCGTCCTATGAGAGAGTCAATATCGTCGATCTATTGAGAAATAACAACTTTTGCAAATCATCAAGAATAATCAGTGGCGTAGCGAGGAGGGGGGAGAGAAGAGGGCGGTGGCCCCGGGCGGCACTTTCTAAGGGGCGGCAATTTGGTAAGAGTACCGTATATATCATAAATAATACGAATGGAGTGGGGGCGTAATTTTGGTAGTTTTCCCTGGGCGGCACTTTGCCTCGCTACGCCACTGAGAATAATAGCTGTAAATTTGTTAGGCATAGAGCAACTACCATATATTTGGCAGGTAAATACGTGAAATTACACAGATTATCAACCGTATTTTGATTGATACACAAATGAGAATACACATCGGTTGCTGTGGAGCAGACGAGTTAAAAATCCTCTTTGCGTACTTGGTGTTTTCTATCGCTCTGATTGAATACGGTGTGTTAGGGAAAGAGAACACATCTCTCTAAAAAACACTTCTCTTCTGTGCGACTAGAGAGCGTAATAGGATTACATATTTTGAGCCAATACACACAAGATGTTATAACAAAATATTTAGAACTTTCCAAATATCATTCCTAAATAATGCTGTATCTCATGTATTACTGTGGAAAATTACGGTGAAATTTCAGGGCATTTCTTTTGGTACAGTAACTAATTTAGTTTGTTGATCTTTAACGAATTTTGGAATAGAGACAAATGTATTGTATATTAATGCAACACCTAAATGTATTATTCCACCACCCAAACAATTACACATTTTATTTGAACTTGTTTTTGCTTGACTTTCAACATGACTTTCAGACAACGTTAATTTCTCTTTCTCCTGAATTAATATTTCAGCTTTGGCTATTTTAGATTCCTGTGAACTTTTTCCAAGCTGTTTTCGAAGTTCACCTACTTGGGCCTTTTCTTATTTGTAAAGTTATTTGTAAAGTAGCCTTTATTTTGTTATTCTCTCTCTCTCTCTCTCTCTCTCTCTCTCTCTCTCTCTCTCTCTCTCTCTCTCTCTCTCTCTCTCTCTCTCTCTCTCTCTCTCTCTCTTGGCGATCTTTCATTTAGTGTGCAACAAAATAACAAACGCACACAAGTATGCTTTTAGGGTACTTGCAAAAAAAATAGAAGGTGACCGAAACCATGTTTTAGTAACCTCAGTATTGACTTATTATTGACTTGAATTAATGTTACAAGAAAACGGTATAATTTGAGTAGTTCAAAGTTCATTGAAAATAAAGTAGTACAAATAAATAGAATCAAATAAGTTTTAAAACGGAAATTGTAGTCATTGCAAACACTGTATGAAGGAGTACCATAAGAAATGGAGAAAGGATACTAGAGAACACGTAAATAAATATACCAATGAATGCATAAAACAAAGGTATCAAAATGAAGAAAATTTCAGACCAATTAAAATGACAAAATGTAGAATGTTACAGGCATTGAAACAAACTATAAAATCAGATAAGACGTTGCAAATACTCAATGTACCATCTACAGACATACAAGGCGTTTGTGAAAATGAGCTAGATATAGATTATTTATTGCCATGTTCATCTCTTGAGTTATCAAACTAAGGTTAAGAGAGACAATGTTGTCACTGGTCAAATACAAGGTACATGAAAGTCAGTGAAATAGGTCTAAAAATAATAAAATGCATACTGAGGAAGATATACAATAACACAATACAAAAATAGAATTATTCAAAGTGGTCAGCTTTATCATTGTAGGAGATTCTAACTCAGATCTGTTAGTCACGTTGTAGGAGACTCCGTTGGAGACTTGGTTTTTTAAATAATTTGACTACGTAATTTATTGTTACACCAGATATAATTTGGATTGCTGTCGTAATTGGAATAAAAGCGTCGACCACAAAACACCCCAAAAAGGTAGCCAATACAAATTGCAGGGGAAATATCAATTCAAGTAATTAATACAAATGAACTATTTGACCAGCAAGTAAGAGAAGTAGAAACTTTACTTGATGATTGACACAAAACATTCAAAGTGGAGAACTTCCACCTGCAGAGCGTCGATTGTTTACGCTGCAAGAAGAAAGAGACTTTCTAGATTATGTGAATGATGTTGAAGTAGTAGAAAAAAGCTGTGAAAATAGAGAGTGAAATGTTTGATCAACAGACAGAGAACATAAAAAAGGACATCACCAAAGATACAGATGCAACTAAAAAAAACACAATCGCAAGAACTGTTTGAAAGTATTGAAAGCAAAAGAAAACAAATAGTTGAACATAACACAGATTTAGAATATAACTTTAGAGAAAAGATTACAAAACTAAATTGAAGTTAGACAAAAGTCACCATTAGGCGAAAGACAGAAACATCTATTCAGGTATAACAATTGCTACAGGTATGATAGCAACTTTAAGCACGCCAACTTTTGTTTTAAAAAAGTGTTTTGCTTCATACTCCTACCATCGGTCCAAGTTGATCATTCGAAGACAAAGTAAAAAAAGATTGAAAAATATTGACAACTATTTGTTTGAGTTAAAAAAAACACAGCAGAATTACCAGGAATATTAGAAAGTATAAAAAGTTGGTTACTTACGACAGCAGCTCAGGTTGTCTCCTTTTTATCTGTATATGTCATTTTGCTTGTTGCAGCAGTAATTGTCCTATTAGTTGTAGCAATAGTAGTTGGTCTATTAGTTCTGGCAGTAGTTGGTCTATTAGTTGTAGCATTAATTGGTATATTGTAGCAGTGGCTGGTATATTAGTTGTAGCAGTAGTTGGCCAATTAGTTGTAGTAGTAGTCGATCTATTAGTTGTAACAGCAGTTGGTCTATTGTAGCATTGTTGGTCTATTAGTTATATCATTAGTTTGTCTTTTAGTTTTAGCAGTAATTGGTCTATTAGTTGTAGCAGTAGTTGGTATATTGTAGCAGTAGTTGGTTTATTAGTTGTAGCAGTAATTGGTCTATTTGTTGTAGCACTAGTTGATCTATTAGTTGCAGCATTAGTTGATCTATTAGTTGTAGCATTAATTGATCTATCGTAGCAGTAGTTGGTCTATTAATTTTAGCATTAATTGGTCTATTAGTTGTAGCATTAGTTGATCTATTAGTTGTAGCAGTAGTTGGTCTATTAGTTGTAGCAGTAGTTGGTCTATCATTTGTAGCATTAATTGGTCTTTTGTAGCAGTGGCTGGTATATTAGTTGTAGCAGTAGTTGGTCTATTAGTTGTAGCAGTAGTTGGTCTATTAGTTGTAGCATTAATTGGTCTATTAGTTGTAGCATTAGTTGATCTATTAGTTGTAGCAGTAGTTGGTCTATCATTTGTAGCATTAATTGGTCTTTTGTAGCAGTGGCTGGTATATTAGTTGTAGCAGTAGTTGGTTTATTAGTTGTAGCAGTGGCTGGTATATTAGTTGTAGCAGTAGTTGGTCTATTAGTTGTAGCAGTAGTTGGTCTATCATTTGTAGCATTAATTGGTCTTTTGTAGGAGTGGCTGGTATATTAGTTGTAGCAGTAGTTGGTCTATTAGTTGTAGCAGTAGTTGGTCTATTAGTTGTAGCAGTAGTTGGTCTATCATTTGTAGCATTAATTGGTCTTTTGTAGCAGTGGCTGGTATATTAGTTGTAGCAGTAGTTGGTTTATTAGTTGTAGCAGTGGCTGGTATATTAGTTGTAGCAGTAGTTGGTCTATTAGTTGTAGCAGTAGTTGGTATATTAGTTGTAGCAGTAGTTGGTCGATTAGCTGTAGCAGTAGTTGGTCTATTAGTTGTAGCAGTAGCTGGTCTATCATTTGTAGCATTAATTGGTCTTTTGTAGCAGTAGTTGGTATATTTGTTGTAGCAGTAGCTGGTCTATTAGTTGTAGCAGTAGTTGGTATATTTGTTGTAGCAGTAGCTGCTCTATTAGTTGTAGCAGTAGTTGGTATATTAGTTGTAGCAGTAGCTGGTCTATTAGTTGTAGCAGTAGTTGGTCTATTAGTTGCATTTTTTTTAATAAAAGGTATTATTACCGCATCAAGAAGGACCAGAAACAAATTTACCTTGACATGAAAAAGTAATTTAAACCAGCTCCAGCAACAATTATGACAAGAATAATTGATTCATTGTTTATTTCATGATCATTCATTTCGTTTAAATCATTTTATTGATCTGCTTTTACAAGTACAGGAATATCACCATTTTTTTGTTTTGTCTGTTTTATATTCACGTTCTTACAACGCGCTTATTTTATTTTGTTGTCTCTTTTTTGACGAGTTATCATAGACTAATTATACGCTACCGGAATTCCATTTTTACTATGTCGGTATGTATGTTAACATTTTGTCCTGGTTTAATGCTATCTGATGATTTACAAGAAAATAACAAATGTTGTTGTATCTAATATGTTACCTGTTTATATCACAATATCACTAGGTAACAAAAATATGTAATCACCAGCAAGGGCATAGTTTGTCAAACTTTTGAATCTAAAATATATTGTTAAATCGTATCGTAATGTTTTCATCAGTTTCATAGCATTGTTCGTCTAAAATTAATTTTTCAAATACCTTCTTCACAGTGTCTTGAACAGTGGAAACATACTGTGTAATACATGTTCTTTTTTTGTACTTCAACACCTAAAATGCAAATTGTATATGATCTGTTACTTTGATTTAACATAGCAATACCTTCTTCTGTTAGTCCGTTACTATATTGTAAAAAGAACAAGCCCATCTTATTTTTTCATCACTTGTCAACATTTCATTACTTACTTCATTTGGCATTTTTCTCCAGTATTCAACTGTTCCAGTTCCGTAATTATAATGCCGTTTGAACGCATCTCTTACGTTATCTGGTGTAGGCTTTCTAAGACACTGATGCACAGTTGTATCAACATTATCAATCAGCTGTTTATTTTTCCATTTATACATTTCCAATCATGATGATGAGGAATGCCAACGGTATTACAGGTGATGCTAACTTGCTTTAGATCTATATTGTTATCGGTTGGATTAAAAACTTCATCATCAGGTAATAGCATTGAGCATTGAGATGACAGTTTTCGTATCCGAATGTAAACATGAAACCTATATACTAATTTGTATAAAAAAAAATGTTTCATGGTTTGTACGTAAAAACATTGTCTTCTGTGTAGTATATTTTTATCTCTTTACATTTTTGTGTAATGTTTTTAACCTGGAGAAATAAAAACCGAGTCGTAAGACAAGGATAAGATGTGTATTTTTTTAAATCTGAAATTCATTATTTTCTTTGTTTATTTAAATGTTACAAATTGTCACAAACCAATCAAGCAGTCATATAGTACTAATATATGTATAGGAGTCATATAGTACTAATATATGTATAGGAGTCATATAGTACTAATATATGTATAGGAGTCATATAGTACTAATATATGTATGGCAGTCATATAGTACTAATATATGTATAGCAGCCATATAGTACTAATATATGTATAGCAGTCATATAGTATTAATATATGTATAGGAGTCATATAGTACTAATATATGTATGGCAGTCATATAGTACTAATATATGTATAGCAGCCATATAGTACTAATATATGTATAGCAGTCATATAGTATTAATATATGTATAGCAGCCATATAGTACTAATATATGTATAGGAGTCATATAGTATTAATATATGTATAGGAGTCATATAGCACTAATATATGTATAGGAGTCATATAGTACTAATATATGTATGGCAGTCATATAGTACTAATATATGTATGGGAGTCATATAGTACTAATATATGTATGGCAGTCATATAGTACTAATATATGTATGGGAGTCATATAGTACTAATATATGTATGGCAGTCATATAGTACTAATATATGTATGGGAGTCATATAGTACTAATATATGTATAGCAGTCATATAGTACTAATATATGTATAGGAGTCATATAGTACTAATATATGTATAGGAGTCATATAGTACTAATATATGTATAGGAGTCATATAGTACTAATATATGTATGGCAGTCATATAGTACTAATATATGTATAGCAGTCATATAGTACTAATATATGTATAGGAGTCCTATAGTACTAATATATGTATAGCAGTCATATAGTACTAATAATAAGTATAGGAGTCATATAGTACTAATATATGTATAGCAGTCATATAGTACTAATATATGTATAGGAGTCATATAGTACTAATATATGTATGGCAGTCATATAGTACTAATATATGTATAGGAGTCATATAGTACTAATATATGTATAGCAATCATATAGTAGTAATATATGTATAGGAGTCATATAGTACTAATATATGTATGGGAGTCATATAGTACTAATATATGTATGGCAGTCATATAGTACTAATATATGTATGGCAGTCATATAGTACTAATATATGTATGGCAGTCATATAGTACTAATATATGTATAGGAGTCATATAGTACTAATATATGTATAGGAGTCATATAGTACTAATATATGTATAGGAGTCATATAGTACTAATATATGTATAGGAGTCATATAGTACTAATATATGTATAGGAGTCATATAGTACTAATATATGTATGGCAGTCATATAGTACTAATATATGTATAGGAGTCATATAGTACTAATATATGTATAGGAGTCATATAGTACTAATATATGTATGGCAGTCATATAGTACTAATATATGTATGGCAGTCATATAGTACTAATATATGTATAGCAGTCATATAGTACTAATATATGTATAGCAGTCGTATAGTACTAATATATCTATAGCAGTCATATAGTACTAATATATGTATAGCAGTCATATAGTACTAATATATGTATAGGAGTCATATAGTACTAATATATGTATAGCAGTCATATAGTACTAATATATGTATGGGAGTCATATAGTACTAATATATGTATAGGAGTCATATAGTACTAATATATGTATAGCAGTCATATAGTACTAATATATGTATAGCAGTCATATAGTACTAATATATGTATAGCAGTCATATAGTACTAATATATGTATAGCAGTCATATAGTACTAATATATGTATAGCAGTCATATAGTACTAATATATGTATAGGAGTCATATAGTACTAATATATGTATAGCAGTCATATAGTAATAATATATGTATGGGAGTTACAAATTACAAAATGGTGTTATTTACTATCATCTATCTGCCATGCATAATTTTGAATGGTCAGCACCAAAATAAAAATGGTATAAAAATATCCTCTTGTGTTTTAGATATACATATTACTACTTGTTATATCTTTTCAGGTCTGGCCTAGTATTTTGAGGAATGCGGTAGAGTTGGATTAGCTTCGATGCTGTCTGGAAAATGCCTCATTAGGATATGTCCAGTGTACCCGTCAAAAGTCACTAGGACTAATTCATACTTCCAAACTGGGATATAGTATCTCAAATGCATTGCTTGGGTCTTCATGAGAGAGATCAACACCACTTTTCAACAAAGCAAAACCTTCCTATACCTGTATTTTACTATTACATGGTCGCCAGTTATAGCTATTGATCTTGAAACGCTTTGCATTTTTTTTTTTTTTTAAATGATTTAAAACATGGTGCATCACTATAGGTAATTTGAGTGTGCTATTATTTATCCTAACAACTAGCTGAGTACCTGACACAATAAATCTGGAACAGAGAACTTTTATTTGTTTCTTTAGCTTAAACATTCATACACATTTGAACAGGTATATTGTACTTGGCCTCAAAATTTACTGTGAGCTATAATGCTTCACTGACCCTGCACCATAAGCTTCACAGACCCGAACTACCACTCGTTTTAATTGTCATTCACTGGTCAACTTTTCTGTCTCAAATTTGCCGGTTTCATGTTTTAAATTGGTATGAAAATTTAATTTATATGTTTAAAAAGCTTTTTTAAAAATTTGCATTTTATTTCCATAAAAAATTAAATGTATCATTTTTTTTTAAAATAAATTTTTCTTCTCCCATTTAGAACAGATTTTAAAATAGAAATTATCTTGTATTATTAAGAAAAAGTATTATTGCTTCGAAAAAAATCCTGTAATGAAGGAAGGTATGGCAAGTTTATTTTTAAGGCCTTAAAAACATCAGGACCAAAAACTGTACTTGCTGAACACCAACGCTACACAGTTTATGACAGTTGTTAACTCCTAGTTCTCCATGAAAATGAATCAGATCTGGTGAGTAAAGTTGAAATATGTTTCGCATGCAAATATAAGAGTTTGACTAAAATTAGACACCAAACGTTTGGCCTAATAAGAATCACATTACAATTATTACTTACGCGTCAGTACCCACGAATGTAGTCCCTGTTTATTTTTAGAGTATTTTTCCAGTCTTTTTCTGATGGGGATCCTAGACTTAGATGTAGGTAGACTACCGTGTGAATCTCTGTCCGTGTGTATTTTGGTTACAGTGCACAGTAAACAATCAGATATTGATGCTCTTCTGGAAGTAAAATGTGTGACCCATGTCACCTTGCTTTGTTTACAGTTCAACCTCTCCCAAAAATTGAGGATAACCTGTGACAAGAGCTTCAATGTAAATTTGTATAGGAAGATACTTTTGATTAACATGACTTATTTGGATTTGGACACACTAAAAGTTCAATAATGAAAGGAACATGTAGAAAATGTAATGGAAAATAAATGTGTACTGTGTTTAGTATGACTTTTTCTCGATTTAGCATTGCTTTCGAAACCATTCGCAAAAAGGAACGGATAATATCTAAAATTTAACACTTAAACTAGCAGATCTAGCGCTTTAATACTCTTTTCGTCAAAACTCCATCGCTAAAGTAATACAAATGACGCTTCGAAAAAAGACTGACCCCGAAGGCGAACGGTTTGAACAAAGAGTACCAATTTGAGGACGTCATTTGGGGTACAGTTTGGACAACTACATTCTAAGGGAAGTTACTCAGATCAGTAAATAAAGAGACTTCCACAGGTTAGCTCCCATGAGTAGCAAATGACTGTACGCAATCTGGGTCTGCGCTTTTCACAGTTCAGAGAGTGTTATACTTGAGCAAATTCGGTATAATGGAAAGGAAAAACCTTAAATATCAGTATGTATCTGTCTGTGTGTGTGTGTGTGTGTGTGTGTGTGAATGTGTACCTCACTTACTTTAATTACGAATTATGCGACGAATAGGTCAAGTTTTCATCACCTAATAACAGTATAAGATTTTCTTACCTTCCCCAAGGAGAAGTCACAGTGACACAGTGGTTAACGCGTCAGGCTCGTGACCAGAGTGACACGCGGAAAACAATTTACATTTTGGCGCAGAAAATCAAAACCAGAATTATCAAAAGGTCAAAGATAGAAAGAAAGTAAAAAAACAACAAAAGAAATTAACTACATGGCTGGAAAGGGGACATTGTATCTATGTAAAAGATTTGCAAGTTCGAATGATGCAATCAAGATGCAAGATAGCTCTCTCTCTCTCTCTCTCTCTCTCTCTCTCTCTCTCTCTCTCTATATATATATATATATATATATATATATATATATATATATATATATATATATATATATATATATATATATATATAGGCATGTGATGTGAACCTGAGGAGAATAATTGCTGTCCTTGCTGTGGATTTAGACTACTCAACATTTTAACTGTCTAGACCAGAATTATTTATTTATTTATTTATTTATTTATTTATTTATTTATTTTATTCATTTATTAGGGGAATTTTATAATCACGATCGATCACTTGATGAAGAGTGTGATCTTCAACTAATCAGAAAATCTAATCAATGTTTAACGCCTACCTTTAATAAAATAGCTTTTGTTCACAAATAATGTTTTATAAATATTTACGTGGTTGTCATTGTGTAAAATATATTCAGAATGCATTCAAATCATTTGCAGTAAATCCCGGTAACTTGCACTCTAAAAATTAAGAACCTGTTATCGGTGGAGAGGTTTCCAATTTCACCGTATTTTTTTGTATTCGCGTATAACGAGTTCCTCTTTTGCGAAAAACCACGTGGGTGTGGGCCCCTATATACTGTTACCTTTTGCTCTCACAGATCAGTGACATCGATGTTCGTACTACATATGCTTTCAGGCGAACAATGAAGATCTAGATCTGCCGGTGTATCACGTGACTACAGATCTGACTCTACCATGTTCGTTGTGCGTGTTATTCACTAGGTGTTACAGTATAATCGTAATTATATAACGACATATCGTAGTGCGGATCGTTTAAAGTACATATTAATCAGACAGTTTTGTTTTCGAACACAGCTTTTTGTTGTTATGCTCAATAGTCAAAAAGATATATATGCTCTCCACTCACTAATCTGAGACGATTATAGTCTATTAAATGGTTTAAAGTAGGGAGGGTTAACGGCACTTTTACATAAATATTGGCTAGAGCTAAGTGCCTTTCACGAGGACACACCTAGGCAGCTGACCCTCTCTGGCCTGGGTGGATATCGAACCCGCGACCTTTGGATTATGAGTCTGACTCTCCACCAATGAGCTACCGCGGTTCCCTACGATGAAAGTGTTTCGAGTATTAGTATTCAACAGCAGTAGATTATTTAGAACCGAGGCAATTGAATTAAAGTGACTTGCCCAGAGACACACCACTGTAGCCGACCCGGGATGATCCAATGGTGGGATTCGAACCCACACCCTTTTGGTCGCAAGTCTTGAGCCACCGTTGCTCTTACCTCTATTTGTAGCCACTTACGTAGTCTATTCTACATCCCCGAGCTCGCAGGGAGGTTTGCCAGGAAGCTAAGTGTCAGGGAGGTTGCCAGGAGACTCAGTGTCTCTTGAGCATGCGTAGAGATTTGTAACAAAATTTATTGCTGTTGGTACAAAGAATTAATAACACACTTTACAATTATAATTAATAGTATCATAACAATAAAATGGACACATGATATTGTGTATATTAATGGGGTTGTAGTATACTCTATTATAAATATGGGTGTTTGATTAATTAATACAGTCATAGTATGTAAATAAAAAATCAGACATGTATCATAGAGAGACTTCATAGGGGCAAGGGAGATAGACAGACAGACATACACAGAGAGAGTAAAATATAAATTGCTAGTATTATCTAACAAAGAAAATATGAAAGTTGAAATAAGATGCAGTTCCTGTGAGAGAAACATTTGTGAACAGATATGCCAATCCTTTAGAAAATGTCAGTATTCCAAAATGTCAAAAGTTCCATGACTTTGAACGTACTAGGTCTTGTGCAAAAATGTACTAGAAATACTTTTTCTTCTTAAATTTTCACGCAAAGAACAAGTCAATGTAAAATGATACACATCTTAAACACCATCGCAGAGTTAACATTTTCTATTTTCACGTGGAACTGGTGGATTTGTCAATCTTCCAATTTCAATTTAAAGACGTCGTGCCTCATACTCACTAAACGCGCTGGAAGAGCTGGTTCTACACTTGGGGCGTATTATAAAGTTGGAGGGTATTATACAGTTGGGGCGTGTTATACACGAGAATATTTGGAATTATCGGACATCGATACTTTCCTTTCCGGTACGAGATGCAGTGTCGTTGGATAAAAGGGAGTGGCGTGCAAGAACTATAGAATTAGCGGATTTACTTTTAACTGCAGAAGAAATCAAGATATCATTATCATGACTGAAATAAAAGAGATAGGATGAAATCAAAATTACGATCAATGTTGTCGCTAGACAATTTTTTTCTGTAGTGAAACTTACAAAGACATGATTGAAAAAGTCGATTTTGCTCTGTCAACTTCTTATTAATGATGGAAATTCTCAAATTAATTACAGAGTAATATTAGTCGCTTCTTTGAGGAAATTGTCATACTTACAATTAATAAGAGGGAATAACACCAAAAATCACTAGAGAACCGTTTATTATTCTTACAGATGCTAGTATCTAAATCAGCACATCGTTCCTGTTGCAATGCCAAAAACGCAAAAATAGTAGAATGAGACAGTGTCTCGGCTGAGGAGAAAAAAAAAAACAAAAAAATTCTACATAGATTTTATTATTCACTTGCGCACTTTTAACGCGAAATGAAATTCTCAGTCTAAGATCAACTCATTTTTCAAATTTAGTCTGGACTGAACATTCATGGCAAGACCTCTACTCTATATATTTTTTTAGTGTTACATACAATTTATTTGACCTCCACCATTTTGTTGCCCTACTTTAAAGTGGCTCAGTGGTTAGCGTGCTGGACTCACGACCAAAAGGTGCCGTGCCGTAAATCATCAAACTAAACCCTTAAGGCCTTATGAGGATAATTCTACCATCGTTCTGATCCCAAAACAAATGCGACATTATTTACCAAGCGTGGCAATTATAAGGTATTCTTGTTTTTGGCCAACAAGTTTTGGATTATGTAGAAATAAAACGGGATTTTCAATTCTGAAGTTCTAGTATCAAAAACACTTAGAAAAGTATTGAAAGTAAAATTATTATTATATCTCAGAGTATCAATTTTCTTTCAATATAGAGAGAATATTTGCTTAAAACGAGTGAATAACGGATATATTTCATCGAGTGGGTGAAAAACTCAGTATTTTCACGAGTGTCGAAGCCACGAGTGAAAATACTTTAGTTTTTCACCCACGAGATGAAATATATCCGTTATTCACTCGAAGCAAGCAAATATTTTTTTTATTTTATTTTATGCACAAGCGTATTGTCTAGCAATTTGTATAACACACTGAAGTAGCAGATTTCTTACTGCATCCCGCGCGATAATGTCAGTAGTTTACCGTTTATGTTCTGCTCTCTTTTGTGTATATTTGCACATAAAATATCAGTAGTTACATAATGCTCCTTCCCAATTCAAGGTAAAACAGCAGATAAAACGAAAATGAAAGAAAAAATATTTGCCCATTGTGGATTTAGACATCTTAACATTTACACCACGCAGGCGTTTTACAAAAAGTTTGGAATTTCTTAGTTATAACGTTATCAATGTTTATTGACGGCCAGTGAAAAAATATGATGGCCAGTAAAAAAAATAGCATATTTTTTCACTGCAGTGAGATATCACAATTATTTTAGTCGAACAAGAATAATCATCTCGCCTACATACCACTAAGAAATACCATGGGGATACACAAACAATATAGCGTCATCGGGCATTAAAATAAAGCTTGCAGAAATATTAAAAGAAGTTTGCGAGCGCAGGACGATAAATATTTGAAACAATACTGAATCTTGAACCAAACGCGAGAACTTTCTTATAACACAAATATATATCTTGCCCAAGGGTGGGGCATAGATGGTTTAACGGATCAATATTTAACATTGATCTCTAAGTAATATATATTAATTAGGTCCATTAACCCTTCTATACAAAGAATACATATAGAGATGGCCCAGATCGTCACTGAATTATTTATCTTTATTTTCCATAGACGATTTCTTGCTTAAAAAGCTTTCAGTGGACTTTGAATATCAAACATTACGGAGATCTGACACACACCGATAAAAAGTTAATGTTCTGCTTACAGTTGGAATTCACTGTCCACTTGTTTATAGTAGCCTATCAGACAAAGCTTTACATTTTTGTTTGAGAGAGTTATCGTTAGCAAAGATATGTTCCAAATTATATTTTTCACTGGCAGCACTATGAAAGCTGTAATTTGATTGGTAAATTAAAATATAAACAGAACATGACTTTGTGTTGGTAACTGTCATATCTACTTAAAGTAGATCTTCGATTTTAATCAGACTGACGGATTTAGTATCATTTGCTATGGAGCTGCATTTGTCTTCCTTTTTATTCCCTTCTTTAGCACGCATTTCCTGCTGAGTATATATACTCAATCAAAGTAAACTATGAACGTTTGTATTGAACAATTCAAATAATGAAATGTTAAAAATATCTAATTTCAAGTAAGATACTTCACCTTGAACACTCTGGTATAGGGACTAATTTGAGTTTCTTTCAATTCAACACCTATCGATACTTTCTAGTACTTTCTTATCTCCGGAGTAATCTGATCTACACACAACCAAGAAGAATGGAAAGCTATCGAAAATTGTCTGGAGAAAACAGCACATATATTATCAAGAAAGACAGCAGCCAAGCAAACCAGAAGCGAGAGTACACATGAGAGAAGAAGAGAAAGTTCTCCAGTAACCGAACTCTACGGTTCCAAAGTTAGACCAACATCTCTTCACAGACCCTATTTTCTAGACAGGGATCAACAGGTAGTCCAAAGGAGACTTCGTCCCCAACTGGGGTCATACGCAAGCGCAGAATCCATAGATAGGATATCACTGGACCCTTTAGGAAGTTACAGCAGCCAGGGACAGATATATATACATCCCCGTGGATCGGCGGCTATCGCAAGGGTGGCTGGCGATGATATTAGCAGGAAAGTTTGTTCTGAGGCTGTCTTCTACATCTTCTGATGAAGACTCGCCAAGCAGAAATCCACATCAACTCGTGCACAAAACGTCGACGAAAGACATGGTACAAAAGATGCATAAATTGATGCAGAAGAAGAAACATATTATTCGAATACGGAAATTACGGGAAGACAAGACTAAGGTTAGTCCTTGTCCTCTCTCTCTCTCTCTCTCTCTCTCTCTCTCTCTCTCTCTCTCTCTCTCTCTGCTCTCTGTCTGTCTGTCTCTCTCTCTGTCTGTCTGTCTCTCTCTCTCTCTCTCTCTCTGCAAATTCAATGTGTTTAACAAACAAAAGATTAATAGAAATTTTGGAGAATGTACAACAATATTTCTCTCGGTAAGTACAAAGTTCCCTCAAAGATCGCCGATAGGATCTACTACAGCATGCTTGGGAATGATTTCAAATGGAAGCTAGCATAGATAAGCAAAAACTTATATTTATAGGTCGTATGTGTAGAACATCGGTAAACTTAACTCCTAAAAAGATTTTCCTATGGATTGTTGACAATTTGATTTTTTACTCCAAGCATAGTCATGATTGTTTTTAAATATTATATCTATACTGTACTCAAAAAGTATGATTTAGAAAATTGTCTCAACGACTTTATTCTCACTGGAAGGTTTCCAGACAAATTAGCATGGAAAAACTTAATTTGGAAAAGAATAAAGGTCTTCGAGGAGAGAAAACATGAAATATATATCCGAAATCCATCGGAGTTGTTAGGTCGATTTTTAAATATTAATCCACAAATAAACCTGCACCATTTATGGAAACTCGTTTACATTGACTCAAGCAGAAAAATGGAGTATGCGACATTAATTCGTGTTGGAGGAATGAAAGTAAGATATGGACTGTGTCCCCTGTGTGGGAAAACAAGTGATGACCATATTTCACACATTTCAATGAATTGTCCCTCAACCTTGGAGGACAGAAACCATATGATGGAGAATTTATTTGCATATATGCCTCCAGAGATTTACTGTAATTTCTGTGATCAATTAGATGATAATATACTGATTATGCTACTTGGTAGTTTAAACGATATTTCAGAACAATTGGAACTCGATTCATGGATAAATGTGATAAGACTATCTACGAATAATTTCATTAAGATAAAAGATATTATACATCTATATTCGACTGATTAAAGATCTTTCACAGAAGATAACGCAAGAAACAATTGCATTGACCCGCAAAGCGAGTAGTAGATTAACTATTTTTGTTGTTTAGCACTTTATAGTTTCAGAAGTTAAATTTTGTAAATTAGTGAGTTTAGAACTAAATATAGATATAAATATATCTGATGGATATTACATGATTCAACAGAAACTCAAAGCAAGTGACTGTAATAAATGCTTTGCACAATACATATACTTCAAGTGTAATATTTAAAAGCATATGCAATTTCTAATGTTGGTATTCATTTATTTATCATTTTACTAAATCTTGAATTTTTAAAATTAATTCATAGGGCTTCATAAGTTTTGAATTGCATCTTTTCTTGCCTTTATATATTGCATTGCATTTCTTTCAATTATCTCAAAATCTTTATAAAATGGAGGAATAAAAGAATCTCTCTCTCTCTCTCTCCAAATGCTATGTGTTTGAAAAATAAAAGATTAATGGAAATTGTAACTTTACGGAACACGCGGTCAATATGACGACATACCTATATGACTATAGCAACGATCTGTGTCGTAATGTGCGGGGTTGGTTGTGGGGTGGTTTGTAAAAATACATGTTTGTCTGTTATTTTCAACTTTAGGTTAAAATATGATTCCCATATTTTATGAATCCTAAATATCAACTACCAACGAGATGCTGTGTCCTTCCAAATGTTGCTGTTTGTTAGACGAACCGGATTAGTTTTGTCTGATTTATTTGGAACAAGTGTCCTACACAGATCGAGACTGATTTTTTCATCTAGTGGATGAGAGCGTGAAGTTTGAAAACAAAAACATCCCACAATGGAAATGGATACTGCTTTTATACCAAATACGCATGCTCGCCTTTAACACATATCAAATGTAAATGACAAGTATTTATATTTCTCGTGTTTGCTTTAAACATACACAGGAGCACTTTAAATATTTGAAATGGTACACAAAGAAGCTTGTTTTCTAATATCTGCAAATTTTTATTATTCTTAGGGAAAACACGCATACAATATCTATCTTGCAATCTCAGTCTATCTGCGAGTATGCCTGTCTGTCTATCCACCCATTCATCCACCTACTTATCTATCTGTCTATCATATATCTGTCCGTCAATCTATCTATCTATCTATCTATCTATCTATCTATCTATCTATCTATCTATCTATCTATCTGTCTGTCTATCTATCTATCTATCTATCTATCTATCTATCTATCTATCTATCTATCTGTCTGTCTGTCTGTCTATCTATATATCTATCTATCTATCTATCTATCTATCTATCTATCTATCTATCTATCTATCTATCTATCTATCTATCTATCTATCTGTATGTCTGTCTGTCTGCTTATCTATCTATCTGTCTATATGTCTGTCTGTCTATTTATCTATCTATCTATCTATCTATCTATCTATCTATCTATCTATCTATCTATCTATCTGTCTCTCTGTCTATCTGTCTATCTATCTATCTATCTATCAATACAGAGAGTTTCCTGGAGATTCAGGAGAGAACTAGCAAAGAATATAAGGAACCCGTTATAGCGAATAACAAGGTTTTACATTGTCCCTTAGTTATTCTTCATACCGAATAACAAGGTTTTACATTCTCCCTTTTTTATTCTTCATACCGAATAACAAGGTTTTACACTGTCCCTTAGTTATTCTTCATACCGAATAACAAGGTTTTACACTGTCCCTTAGTTATTCTTTATAGCGAATAACAAGGTTTTACATTGTCCCTTAGTTATTATTTATAGCGAATAACAAGCCCTTAGTTATTATTTATAGCGAATAACAAGGTTTTACATTTTCCCTTAGTTATTCTTCATACCGAATAACAAGGTTTTACATTCTCCCTTTTTTATTCTTCATACCGAATAACAAGGTTTTACACTGTCCCTTAGTTATTCTTCATACCGAATAACAAGGTTTTACACTGTCCCTTAGTTATTCTTTATAGCGAATAACAAGGTTTTACATTGTCCCTTAGTTATTATTTATAGCGAATAACAAGCCCTTAGTTATTATTTATAGCGAATAACAAGGTTTTACATTTTCCCTTAGTTATTCTTTATAGCGAATAACAAGGTTTTACATTGTCCCTTAGTTATTATTTATAGCGAATAACAAGCCCTTAGTTATTATTTATAGCGAATAACAAGGTTTTACATTTTCCCTTAGTTATTCTTTATAGCGAATAACAAGGTTGTACACTGTTCCTTAGTTATTCTTTATAGCGAATAACAAGGTTGTACTCTGTCCCTTAGTTATTATTTATAGCGAATAACAAGGTTTTACATTTTCCCTTAGTTATTCTTTATAGCGAATAACAAGGTTTTACATTGTCCCTTAGTTATTATTTATAGCGAATAACAAGCCCTTAGTTATTATTTATAGCGAATAACAAGGTTTTACATTTTCCCTTAGTTATTCTTTATAGCGAATAACAAGGTTGTACACTGTTCCTTAGTTATTCTTTATAGCGAATAACAAGGTTGTACTCTGTCCCTTAGTTATTATTTATAGCGAATAACAAGATTGTACATTGTCCCTTAGTTATAATTTATAGCGAATAGCAAGGTTTTACATTGTCCCATAGTTATTATTTATAGTGAATAACAAGGTTTTACATTGTTCTTTAGTTGTATTTATAGCGAATAACAAGGTTGTACATTGTCCCTTAGTTATTCTTTATAGCGAATAACAAGGTTTTACATTCTCCCTTAGTTATTCTTCATAGCGAATAACAAGGTTGTACACTGTCCCTTAGTTATTATTTATAGCGAATAACAAGGTTGTACATTGTCCCTTAGTTATTATTTATATCGAATAACAAGGTTTTACATTGTCCCTTAGTCATTCTTCATAGCGAATAACAAGGTTTTAGATTGTCCCTTAGTTATTCTTTATAGCAAATAACAAGGTCTTACATTGTCCCTTAGTTATTCTTCGTAGCGAATAACAAGGTTGTACACTGTCCCTTAGTTATTCTTTAGAGACGGATTTATATATTTATTCAAACAGATTGATTCATATAAGTTGTATGTACATATATTAGCCAATCTTGTTCACCGGATAGCAATGGAATATTTTCTAGAACTAGACCCCAAACATATTATGCAAATTATATGTACAACTTACACATTACAATCAGATAATCTCCCCGATAGTAGATATAAATAATGTATATCCTTACCACTAATCAGAATATCACAGTGTTGCATTAGGACGCAACCATTATTCAATTATTATCAATGACAAATACCTAAAACACTTCCTTGATTTATAAGGACCTTACAGAATGCACACTGAAGACCCATACAAGCAATTTTTCGCCAATATTTGTTTTATCAATTATTTGACCCGATATTTAAGAGAAAGACTGAATATTTTGAAGGGGGATATGGAAGTAATGTAAATTATTCTAAATACTATTGACCCCAGAGCCTCGAATTTTGCCAGAATCAGATATATGTGTGTCCGTGGGTGTGTGCATGTGTCACAGCCAGAATGGAGCATCATCTAGGTCAAAAGTATAGTCTCTGGTATGCGTCACAAAAATGTCCCAACGTACCACATTGAGTTGTGTAATGTGCACTCAACAGTGCTTATGCATAAAGGATCTTCAGTCTTTGCTTGAAATCATAAGCAAAAGGAACAATCTAGACCCTGATCTGCCGGGGCATTATGCTACATACACATCTGGGTCTACGCTGTTTGTTTGGATGTGACTTATACACGAACAATAACGGTAATTGCAGCACCAGCACGAATGCCATCTGAGTATTGATCGATGTAAATTCTTCTTCTTCTTCTTCTTCTTCTTCTTCTTCCTCTTCTTCTTCTTCTTTGTGTTTCTTAATGTATTTATTTATTTATCAATAATTTCCTGTCATTAAAAGCATTGCAGCATATCTTTCTCCTTGTTTTGAAGCAAGGCTTAAAAACCTAGTAATTCGGAAATTACAACGGAAATTACGATGGTACAGATTTCTACCATGGGGCAGTGAATAAGGTCCATGCAGACGAGCTGTTTTCATTCACTGGCAAACGGGTTCTAACCCGTATGCTGAAGTTAAAGATAGGAGAGGAGCGTAAACACCGATCGTCAGTTTCTGATTGATGAAGCTTGCATATCGGGGTCAATGTCAATGATTTTACGGATAATTTTAAATAGAGAATATTTGTATATTTTTATCTAACTGTAGTTTATTCACCCTTTGCTCTCGGATTTACGTTATTGTTGTCGTACCTTTATACCGTGTATCGTATTTGTTCTTTTCTGGATCTTACAGTATTCTTAGAGGGTAGCTGTGTGTATACGACGTATATTTAGCACAGATCCTATAATATTCTTAGGGGGTGGCTGTGTGTGTCCTACGTATATTTAGCACAGATCCCATAGTATTATTAGGGGATAGCTGTCTGTGTACTACATATATTTAGCACAGATATTTAGCACATATCCTGTAATATTCTTAGTGGGGTAGCTGTGTGTGTTCTATATATATTTAGCACAGATCCTATAATATTCTTAGGGGGTAGCTGTGTGTGTTCTATATATATTTAGCACAGATCCTATAATATTCTTAGGGGGTAGCTGTGTGTGTTCTATATATATTTAGCACAGATCCTATAATATTCTTAGGGGGTAGCTGTGTGTGTTCTATATATATTTAGCACAGATCCTATAATATTCTTAGGGGGTAGCTGTGCGTGTTCTATATATATTTAGCACAGGTATACAATTAAAGTTACTGATCTAGTACAAATACAATGTAAGTGTTTGCTCTGTCGTTCAGACGTGAAGAAAAAAATCTGACCTTATCCTAGTAAATAAAGAGGTGGCAGCCAATGGTAAGCCTTGCATTTTAAATTGTAATTGGACAATTTGTCATGAATAAGCTTTTTATCCTAATGTATACTGTGTAATTCACTCTCCTTTTCGGGACCTTATCAAACCTTGCCTTGCACTACTATAAGTCGGATCCAACTGTAACAGCATGGACATTGATTTGCCGTTGCATAATGCGCCGGCAGATCTGGGTCTATACAGTTTGTTCCGACTAATTAGTAGAACAAACAACATAAAACCTGATCTGCGGGCGCATAATGCTACGGCGTATCAGGGTCTACGTTGTTTGCAGTTGGTTCTGATTGATACGCGAGTATGTACGATATTTTTCTACGCAAGTGATAATAACAAATTTGTAGTGTACAGTGCATGTTTATAAAAAAATTAACATGATAACTACTTTGATTTGACTAAAAATGAGAACATTTGCAAATGATGGTAAAAGATTCGATATCAAGGCAAATATATCTATAATTCAGTGAATTTAGTAGCTACGAGGATAAACCGATGAATGCGGATTTTGTATTAGCATTAATAATCTTAAAATTGAAAATTAAAACCATTTAATAAAAAGATTTTTCATGAAAGCATAATCAGTGTCAATCTGCAGCTTTGAAAAATGTGGCTTCCAATTGGTGATAACCGAAATTAATTCATGTTTCCGCAAGGATAAATAGTTTCAGAAACGTATTTATTTGCATGGTCAAGTGATATATTGGCATACTAGCACTACAAGGGACTTTGGTCAATAATACTAAATAATGGTTTTTGACATGCTTCCCAAATAAGAATGACAGTAATGTTCGTTTATCTTCGGCGCTTTCAATAGCATATGCTTTAAGCCCAAAATTTCCCAGGGGTGTGTTTCATTTCTAAGCCTGCAGCACGTTAATATACTTTATCTGTTTCACACTTTTCACAATCTCAGATAATTTTTTTTTTAAATGGAGTTACTTCCATGACTCGCCATGGTAAATCTCCCCCACCTCCTCCCAACTCAGACCCCGACTCCGACGACCTCATTCCGACCTATCCAGATTGTGGTACACGGGTCGTAACACAAATTCCGATATATATGTCATGTGTCGTCCTGCTGCGACTGCATGTACAAAAGTTTGGTCAAAAATATTTATAAAAAGTCACTATAATTGCAATTTTTGCATGTTTGACTTTTGATTGCCTCCCAGGGATCTCAGGAAGGCACCCAAAATGCATACCTCTCTCGCAGATGGTCACCACATGTATAACTAATGTATTAAGGTTGGTGAATTTCCACTCATCGGTCTACGAGGAGATATGGTTATGGATAGACGGCCGGACAGACAGAGCTGATCACAAGATCCCTGACACTTTTTGCGTGTGAATAAAAGCAAATTTTTACAATGACCACGGGAGCTCTTGTATCTCTTCAATAGTTACAGGGTTTGAATTGACCTTTTTGTATTGATTCGATCAATATTGCACGGACTTTACGTGATTTTGAAAATAAAAATTGAAGGCACTTTTCATTTGAACCAGTCTTAATGTACGTGTTACTGTTGAATTAAATCAGATTGTGATGATGTGGCAACAAGTTCACATAAAAATGACGTGAATACCGACATCTGATTGTGATGATGCTGCAACAAGTTCCCATAAAAATGACGTGGATACAGACATCTGATTTTGATTGGACGCTTTTGTGCTTTGAGAGCAGGCTGATTGAGGGGCAGAGGACAAGCATTCCACAAAGTAATATATCCCAATCACTCCTTAAAATTGTACCATTAAATACAAATCAATGAATATTTGAATTCGAGTTGTTAGTATGGGCAGATTAACCACATCTCTCTCTCTCTCTCTCTCTCTCTCTCTCTCTCTCTCTCACACACACACACACACACACACACACATTTTTTTTACAACTCGCACAAATATTCTGCACCAAGGCATAGGGTCAACGTCGATCCACAACTGTTGTATACGTGTTTCCGGTGAGTGCTAACATTCGTTTTGCTCGATCTTGATCTTTAGTCCCGTGTGAAAATTCCCAACTTCGTAGCTTCCTAAATATTTTAATTTAAGCCCGAACAATCTGCGGGTGAATTATTTACTTGCCTTTTCAGAACAAATATTTATTTGAAAAATGAAGACGCTGCTAAAGGAATATATTATGACTGAAGTTGAAGGACTAAAGGAATATATTATGACTGAAGTTGAAGGACTAAAGGGATAAATGGCGGATAAATCTTCTCGTCAAAAAAAGAAATAACGACTTCTTATCTGTTAATACCAGGTTTATAGTCAATGATAAAATGCAAAGGGATCACGGTCGATGCCATATATAATGAATTTGAAAAGAAAACGTATGTGATACTAATAATTTATAATTCAAGAGAAACTTAACAAAGACTTTTATTTTTAGTAGTGAATCAATGCTCAAATATTAATATTTTACTTAAGTCTCTAAATGGATATTGTATTATTAATCTAAGTACGCGATATCTAAATCAATGTTGCCTCTCAGGATTAAAAATGAAGGTCTAAACAATTATAACTGATTAGCTACATTCGATCTGTTAATGCGTTGTATTTATCAGCGATCCATTTACTATCAAATAAGTCTGGTTCATCTTGTTGTTACATTTACAATGTATCGGAATAACAACATACAAAAAAAAAAAAAAAAAAAAAACAAAACAAAACAAGACCAATTTGTTTAATCTGAAACCATCCTTTTCAAAAGTCTGTTTTTCTTTGTCCATGGAGTACAAATGCAAAGATTATGTTATTTACAGTGTGACAATTCTTTGCCCTGTGACTTTTTATCGAATAATGCGAGAACTGTGGAAATATGATCAACATGATAGCCTTTAAACTGATAATACTAGAACTCATATGTAGCAATGAAATGATTTGTTTGTTTGTGTTGATTTTAAAGGCACTTATAACACTTCATTGGCTATATCATGCTGAGGAAATGGGTGCTAGCCTAGGTGTTTTTCCCAAAGACACACAGAGCCAGCCAACCGGGCTGGCCTGGGCGGGTATCGAACCTGCGGCCCTTGGATTACGAATCCGACGCTCTACCAACTGAGCTCCCAGCAATGAAATGAACATCCTTTTATTTGCAAAGCCATGGTAAATAATAATTTAAGAATAAAAATGTTATTTTTACATTCATTGTTAACGCATTAGCAATGAACCCAAAGAGCTTCTTTTTTTGTAAATAAGGACCACAGATTCTATCGCCTTACCATAGCTATGGCAAGGCATTACTTTGGTGGTTGCACAAATGAAGATATAATCTGTGATAAATTAAAAAATTTTAAAAAGAGTTTTGATTATCAAAATCAAATACTTCCATAGCTCTTTGTTCTGTAGGTAGGAATGCATTACAACCATCGTATCGACTTTATCTGTGTGAATCATTTCTACATCTAGAAACCATTTTTTAAACATTTTTTTGTAAAATATATTAGTTAGTGCATATCAACCTGAATATATAAACATGTTAATCTATTATCTATAATACGGATTATAACTCTATTCCTGGACAATACTGAATCTCTGTAAGTGTGATTATTTTGAAATAAAGCTTTGAGAATGAAAGGATTAAATGTTCCTGACGACACATACTTGAAAAGAACAAGTAGTGACATTGCATTATTGTATTTAACCTTGTCGAGTCATAGCAATAACCTTGAATTTAAATGAGTCGATTGTCCAGTCATAGTAATAAATACCGAATACATTACGAATCCAAATAAAAACAAATAGTGAATATTGATTGGTTTGTACCACAGATGACGTCAATAACGAATAGTTATTCTAATAGTAACACCCATCTTAAACTGCTTTCTATTGGAGAGAAGCAACTACTGACATTTGACGCTCTTGTGAAATATTTAAGCTGATTTCGTTTTTGAAAAATGTTAGTGTGATTTTCAAATTAAAGTATCATTTGAAATGTAAAGAAGAATATGGCAGCATATGTGCTAGGGTAGGAGATCATTTTGCTCTGGATATTCTGGGTTCTATCATACAACCATATACTAGTATGTGACATGCTATTACTATTGTACTCGCCCAACCTCCTGGCAGCTTGTACCCCCACTCCACCCCCACCACCGATTTTAAAAACGAAAAACATCAAGGATAGAAAAATGGAAAAAATTTAGTCATTTCATTCATCAATTTATAATTTCTAACCTGATTTTCGCCAGTGATCCTACAACACTGTCGTCTCCTTCACGTTTCAAACCAAGCAGGAGATTTTTCACTAAGACGGACGCCATATTTGCGTGGGCGCAGACAACAGGAGTGATGTAATTCATCGTGTTCAATATGCTTCGAATAATTCCGTAAATTTGGGAGTTACATTCCTTTTACTTGCTTGCCCTTTTTATTCTATTTTTTTTTTTTATAGAAATGTTAAAACTAAACATTGCAACTTCACTGAAAATGGACTTTCCCAGGAAGCGGAAAAGGACAGTGAGCAGGTTTTTGTTATTTATTTATTTTTTTAACACTGAAAACTCCGTTTGAATTGCAACGCGAACAAGATAACAGTGTTAGAGACCCCCTGGCGATAATCAGGTTAGAAATTATAAATTGATGAATGAAATGGCTAAGTTTTGTGCATTTATTATATCATTGATGCCTTTCGTTTTCAAATTGCTAGGAGGGTACAAGCTGCCGGGAGGGTAGGCGGATACAATAGCTTTAACCTCCTAGTCTTGGTCCCTTGGTAATTTAATGATCGATTGATAAATCAGTGTTTTACAGCATATCAACATAAAAGGTTATATAGTGCCGAGGCAGTTGTACTCATTTGTCTTGACAAGAGACACACCATTGCGACGGATCGAGCCTTCTTTGGACACAATTCGAATCCGCACTCTCTTGGTCGCGAGTCCGGCACTATAACCACTTTTTTGTTATGTAACATCTGTCGTAAATTCTTGCTTTACTTTAAAGCCGTGTCCACTCATGCTGGTAACTACAACATGGTATCGGCAAAGCCTGTCATGATTTATTAGTCACCTAAAAACAACTGATAATACTTATTATTTCGATTGTACTACTTTGAACTCAAGGTAGTGTACTGCGACGCGAAAGGTCGTTTGATGAGTTAACTGCGAACATTGATAATAAAGAAAGAAAGAAAGAAAAAGATGGAAGAAAGATGAAAAGATAACAGAAAAGAAGACTTCATAGTTTTCAGCCACACCTCGCTCACAAATAAAATCACCTTTTGTCTCGTAGTGAACCAAATTGATAGTCATACGTACACCTTTAGGTGCAACGCTAACACGCATCCACTGCAGATAAAGTGTACCCTGACTACGCTGGCACACGTGTACTGTAGATAAAGTGTACCCTGACAACGCTGGCACACGTGTACTGCAGATAAAGTGTACCCTGACAACGCTGGCACACGTGCACTGCAGATAAAGTGTACCCTGACAACGTTGGCACACGTGTACTGTATATCACGTGTACTCTGAGATTTTTTTGGCAAAATTGCACTGATCTTGCACACACCTTCCTGGTGTCCGAATGAATTCGCCGTGCTATGCGGGTGATAATAAGGCTTCCAAACTGTATACCGTATATACTCGCGTAAAATTCGATACCAACTGCAAACTCTACAATGCGCCGGCAGATCTGGGTATATGCAGTTTGTAAAGACTAATCAGTAGAACAAACAACATAGACCCTGATCTACCGGCGCATTATGCGACGGCAGATCAGGGTCTATGTTGTTTGCATTTGGACCCGGTTCTACACGAGTATATACGGCAAGTTTCCGTCCTGTTTGGCATACCTCATGGTCTCTAGGCACTGACATAGTTCATTTCTCAATATCACCCACTTGTCATACAGCTATATTGGTTTATCAATAAATTTCTGTAAATGACGAACGGATCAACTGGACTTCATATTAGTGACAAAATTGCCTTGCAAGTATGTCAAGATAAGCTATACTCCTCATCTGACAGTTCAAATAGCTCAGAGTAATCGATTTGTTTAAAACACAAGTACACCCACTTACTTTATTTGGCGCCGACGATGTAATCTTTTGAAGTTACTGTGTATCTTATGCGAAAGAGTCCTGTTTATTTTGTGTTGGAAATAACACTGAAAGAACCTGGATTTCGAAGAAGAATAAAGCCACTTCATGTGGAAATTGTCAATATATATGAAACTGACAATTCTTATACTGGTGAAATGAGGTCAGATGAAGAGTGGTAGTGGACGATAATTAAAAAATAGGTCATGATGACTTTATCATAGTCCTTAAAAAAATCTTAAAAATATTTCCCTTTTTTTTTTAGACGGTTATAGTGTATTATGAAATGTATACCGCTTCTAGAATAAAAGTTCTTTTGTTATCAAAATACGATTACAATGTCTGAGGTAAACGCAGGACATTATGTATCCGAGGACAATTATGCCCGTTCTGCACGTGCTCGGGCCATGTGGAGGGGAGCCTCATATCATATTGAGCTCATTGTTAAATCCCATGTTCTGCATTTAACCAAGCTGAGGAAGAAATATTGGACATCAAAGGATGTAAAGAGCTCAATCTTATTTCAGAAAGACCTGTACAAGAAGTTTCAAGTGGTGGCTAAAGTTGTCCTCTTCTGTATCAAGAATTTCAGGGAACATTGTTTAAGGTAAGAGATATACACAGAAGCTTGACGTTTTATACTGTTTACATTTATTTATTTTTTCTGTATCGTACTTTGTATATAATAAAGATAAGGACGGACAGCCGCCATCTATGCTTCCCATAGGCTGATAATTCTCCCATACTAGAGTGTTGCTTTCTCCATCTTTGTCTTTGTTGTCGCTATCGTCGTCGTTATTATTATTATTATTATTATTATTATTATTATTATTACAGACTTAATGAGGAAGATGACGAACTATCTCCGTTCATTAAGCAACTTCATTTCCATGACTACGGAAAAGAGATGCCCGACTTACTGTTTGATCCAACGCGGTACAAAGCCAACCGTCAGGTGAGAGCTTAAAAGCTCAGTTTTTATTTAGATCTTTAATTACCGGGCATAGTTTTCAACTCAGATACACAGGTGTAAATATAAATGTTGAATTAATTATAATTAAAGAGACGTTGATAGCTGCATCTCCATTTGGATTATTTAACTTGAATTTCAGAAAGGAGTATTGCTGTGGTGAAGACAGGGAGCCATAAATGTGGTACGAGCCTAGTGAAATGTGGATGAAACGTTAGAAATATAGATGTGGTTCCTTGAAATATGATAAGAAAAATGCATGTATTTTCTGAAATGATGGTGAGATTTCGTCAAAGGCACAAAAATACCTCGTCATTATTTACAAGCAAACATATTTCAATATATATATATATATATATATATATATATATATATGTGTGTGTGTGTGTGTGTGTGTGTGTGTGTGGTGTATGTGTGTGCGTGCGTGTGTGCGTACGTACGTGTGTAACGTATTTCTCTGTAGATAACTAATTTTTCAAGCTATAAAATATACACCTAGACACAACATCCAAATCCAGTACACGCCTAGACACAACAGCAAAATCCAGTACACGCCTAGACACAACAGCAAAATCCAGTACACGCCTAGACACAACAGCAAAATCCAGTACACGCCTAGACACAACAGCAAAATCCAGTACACGCCTAGACACAACATCCAAATCCAGTACACGCCTAGACACAACAGCAAAATCCAGTACACGCCTAGACACAACAGCAAAATCCAGTACACGCCTAGACACAACAGCAAAATCCAGTACACGCCTAGACACAACAGCAAAATCCAGTACACGCCTAGACACAACATCCAAATCCAGTACACGCCTAGACACAACATCCAAATCCAGTACACGCCTAGACACAACAGCAAAATCCAGTGATGTGATCACGCCCTTGGCATATCTCTTCTTACGGGCAAGAACATTTCTTCAAGGTACCGATGTTTTTTTTATTTTTTATTATTGTTTTCTTACATTTAAATTTTGGGGTGTATTGGTTTGCAGTTGAAGGTCTTTTAGAAGTCAAAATGCATACGTCATTTAATATCTGTCATTCTTCAAGGAGCTTTCAGTTGTATGACCATCCCGCAACGTTTTATCTATTTCTATAAATGAATCGATCGACGTGTCATTTAAATAGCGTACCGTATCTTTATAGAGTCTTTTTGTATCCATTAATCTTATTTTTGTTCAAACATGATGTTTGTGGTGAATTTAGATAAAGATTTTTTTTAAAAAAGAACTATTTTGCTGCTTTCTACTAAGTATTCGTCCTCATCCTCTTCATCCACCTCATCATCATCTGTCCTTATCATACTCACCATTATCATCTGTCCTTATCATACTCATCATTATCATCTGTCCTTATCATACTCATCATTATCATCTGTCCTTATCATACTCATCATCATCATCTGTCCTTATCATACTCATCATTATCATCTGTCCTTATCATACTCATCATCATCATCTGTCCTTATCATACTCATCATCATCATCTGTCCTTATCATACTCACCATTATCATCGTCACCATCACCTGTCTTTCTCTTTATTCTGTGCTTCATCATCGTTGTAGTCAGAGTCGTCTTTCATATTAAAGCTCGTGACATCGATGAAAATTTTTAAAAAATTCTTCTGTTTTTCAAAGTTTGATGTTTTTCCAATTTTGTTATAATATTTTTATTCTTTTCCAAAGTATCCGAAATTATAACTATCAACCCGAAATATTGCTATTTTATTTTTCTTCTTAGCGTTAAATTTTCTTGATAGTTGCTTCAAAAATATGAATACACATGAGTCCTTTATTTAACGTTTTTATGGTCCTAACCTAAGCATTCCCCAGCCAGTGATGGTACTTGGTTTTGTAGCCATGATACCAAAGCACGATGAAAATGGAGAAGCCGGAAGGGGTCGGAAGAGAAGCAATTCAGAGTTAGAAATAATAACTGGAATAGATCGATGTGACCGAAACATTCCTCAGCCAACGAGTTAACTTGGTTTTGCAGCCATGACAACATGACACTATAAAAAAACGGGGAAGAGGACTGTAAAAAAAATTAAAAATTAGAAATTTAAATTGGAAGCGGCCGATGAGTTTTCAACATGGGACACAATATCGGGCAAATCTTAACTTAATTCTAAAATATATACTGGGTCTACTTTGTTTCTATGCAAATTATATATACTTAAATATGAACCAGACACATTTATTCTTGCTTGCACAGCATAAGAGGGACATGGGTTTTGTTGTTGTTGTAAGCGTCAAGGTTAGTCTCTGAATTTAGGTCCATTTCTGTGAAACGGCTGTATGTTCAGTCGTTTCGATGAAATCTATTCACCGTTAGCAAATGTAGGTTACACTTACCAACTTTTCACTCTTAATGTTGACGTTAAGTTTTTGCAATTAGCTCCATTTTCTAGACACAGCTATAAAATTATAATAGATTCATCTCCCCAAATAATATTCACGCACACAAAAATAAGGTCACAGTGCCTCTTTAAGTTTTCAAATCATGTACTGGCACAGCCAGCGAAACGTAGCATTCCGAAAAATTCGTATTGTCTTGGTGAATTCTTTACAAAAAAAAAAAAAAGAGCCAGTGGTCGGTCTACTAGTTGTTAAAGGCTTCACCGTCTAGCCAGGGGTCATATTCTCCTCGAAATAATTAGTAAACAAATTGAACTCTACATACAATGAAAGCACAGGTATTTGATAATGATGGGTATCTCAACAGTCAAATAAATAATTAAACCAGAAGGCCCTTTTACCGTCCCTGCATGCGCTCGATGTTATGCCGTACATTCGTATTCATTTGTACAGGCGAACTTGTTAATTAAATTTAAATGACATATTTGTTATCAATAATTCTGATTAATTTGGGAACAGAGCGAGTGCGAGGTACTATTAGCACCAAGCAAACATTAAGATAAAAAGTTAAGGGATAATAACAATTTATTTTTCACTCATCACATTGTATTTCGATAATTTCCAGATCCAGGTGTGTTTCGTTATTTACTTTTCATTTAATGAGCTGTACAGAATAACTGTGTTAGTATTACGTTTCTAATATCAGATCGAACTAGAAAAAGAAAACAGCAACACTGAGAACAACACCAAAAGGACAACTCTTGACCCAAAAATCCATTTTTCTTTTACACACATCGTTCTCTCTCTCTCTCTCTCTCTCTCTCTCTCTCTCTCTCTCTCTCTCTCTCTCTCTCTCTCTCTCTCTCTCTCAAATGTGTCACATTTTTTGTTGACAAAGTAATTAGGCGGTTTGGTTTGGTTGTTTGGTTTTGTGGGATATAACGCCATTTTTCAGCACAGGATAGCCTATACATGGCGGCGGCCAGTATATTTAGTGGAGGAAGAACCACAGACGCACGGGAAGCCACATTGATCGAGCCGAGACTCAAACTCACCGGGACAGAGGTGAGATGTGTGAGTGATCTGTAAAGGCGAGCACCTTAGACCACTCGGCCACCCGAAGGGCCCAACAAATTATGCGGATCGTGTTTGAAAGGCTACCATCGTCGATGGGCCAACGTAAAGGTTCATGGATAATATTTTAATTCAAAACTGGTGTACATTTTTACAAATACAGTATGTTGACTAGGTACTATTTCTATATGCTAGTCGATTATTACATTCGCCTCGCTTTTGTTTCGTACTATTACATATTGTGAGTTAGGGAGCAAGATGTTAGTGCTCTTTTTTCGAAGTTCTAAGAAGGTGCAGAGGATATTCCTACCGCTTACGTTGTTTATTCGGGGAAAAATGTGGCATTAAATGGCTTAGCGAAAAAGTATCATGTATTTATCGAAGTGCAGGCAGAATTTTCCTGGGATATGTGTGCGTGATGTGTGTGTCTGTGTGTCCGTGTGTGTGTGTTTGCATTCTTTAAAAACGCGTGGTCTTCGAAACGATTGTGTTTCTTCTTACTCAAAAAGACCCACTAATTCTTGTTTTGTATTGTTCCAAATCGAGAAAGAGTAGATGGAAACGATTCCGTGGACAATAACAACTATTGTTTTTAACTAAGATTCATTCCTCCCTTTCTTTTTTTTAGTGATCGGATATTAATTATGACTAGTGACATGTGCACACAATTTAATTTTGAAATTGTAACTTCATGAACCTGGGTGTAGTTGTACATTCTGTTTTCTTTGGATTTTATCATATCGTGCCGCACAGAACAAAATTTCCGACCTTTACAAAAATCGTTGGACTACAAGGGTCGCTGGTTCGATACCCGCCTAGGTCATCCCGAGTCGGCTGCCTTGGTGTGTCCTTGGGAAAGGCACTTAGCTCACATTTCCTCAGCATGATATAGCATTTTACTCTAAATTTTAAAATTGGTTTTAAGTTGGTAGGACGAATGACCAAACTGGTTTTAAGATGGTAGGACGAATGACCAAGCACTGGCGCAAAATTTTAAGGTAAGGCGCAGCAACAGGAGGGGGGAAAGGGGAAAAAATGACCGGACAATGTCAACTTTAGAAAGTAGAGCCGACGACTTTGTTTGTTTACTACTGTTACAAGAAAGAACTTTACATATAACTTTTTTCAAATAAGTCGCCTACAAATCAGATCTAATCAGAGTGATTTGAAATTATTTACATTTTTAAAACTTAAATAAATATAACCTTTAATAAATGTGTTTGTATACGATGAAATTCGAAAATATTACGCACGTTAAACGATAAGAATATAACGACATGTATTTTAGAGTCACTTTTATGTTAAAACTTCGCTTATAAATTCGAGAAAGGTCAATATTTACAAACTACGCACGTCTTAACTTCGTGAAGTGATCGATATATTCTGCACTTAAGTTTGTGAAGTGATCGATATATTCTACACTTAAGTTTGTGAAGTGATCGATATATTCTACACTTATGTTTGTCAAATTTAGAAGACATTGATAAGCCCTTTTTCTGTTTCGAAATTTCAGATGTTTACTTTACATGTAACAGTAAGAACCTTGAAGAAAGCTGGATTTGTATTTTTTTCTTGATTCATGTGTTAACTATTGCTTATTTGTTTTGCTATTTAACTACCTTTGTAGATTCGGATGCCAGAGGATACAAAAAGAATCTTAAACAAGAGTCCAAGTGAAAGATCTCCACAAGAACTATACACCGTAAGGAGAAAGAGAGAGAGAGAGAGAGCATTTATTCATCTGGCATAATCTTGGATTCTGAATATCATAAATGCAGATACATACAATGTATTAAGATTATATAAAAAAATTGTGTACATTACTTCCCTCTGCATATGAATATTGGTAAATCCAATTTTCGCTGACAACTTCGTCACACTTCCGATACTCGTGATATTGGCTTGTCAATTTAGGCAGCTACCAGACAAGCTCCAATTTTGCGTGAGAGAAGTTTAGCATTTAAGTTAAAATAAAAATAACCATTCAAATCATAATCATTACTCTTTCACAAGTTAAAACAGTTGTACATTTTAACAGAACGCAGTGGCATCGAAGGGGGTCGGGGGTGGGGGGCAATTGCCCCTGGGAGCCGGGCGAGGAGTGCGCCGTTGGAAACTTTTTTATGCTTTTATGCTGTAACCGGGACGTAGATGGTGTTGGGGGTTGGAGGTTGGCAACTAACATAAAAACTGTTCTCTGTGGCAAAGTAGGGGCGCCACTAAAGAACATTTCCCCCCGATAGCCTCTGTAGGGGCGCCACTAAAGAACATTGTTCCCGGGCGCCTCGAACCCTCGCGCCGCCACTGACAGTACGTGACTTTTCACTTACAGAAATGATACAGTGATTTCGACATAATTAAATCTCAATTTAAATTCGTTACTCACACAGTTTCTCACTTTGTGTACATTTTAATGGGTGATTTTCACCTACAGAAATGATCCAATCATTTCTACATAATTTAACCAAAAATGACTTTTATTACTCACATTTAGTCGTGCGAATGTTCTCATTACTTATGAGAATGCTTTTATTTTACCTGTACCTTCTCCATCCAGGCGGAGATAACTCTGAGGAACATTAAGGCCATATCTGAATACCCTGCCCGCATGCAGAGAAAGATAGCTGAAGTTGGACAGTACGAAACGTAAGCAATTGCGAAATTTACTCAACAATTAAACTCAGTGACGAAATGCATACATACATATATATATATATATATATATATATATATATATATATATATATATATATATATATATATATATATATATATATATATATACACACATACATACATAATACTAGAAACCTCTATATATCATTTAATGGAATCTTTCTACTGAGTTTAATAATGTCCATTTTGGTTCCTAGAGCTTTGACAGGGGATTCGATTTGGTGTCCTGATAAATTATATCTCGTAACAAGAACATAATCCACGTGGTATCTCCGATGTATTATGGTAGATAGCTGTTGGAAAAAAAGTACCTAGGAACAAGTTTACCTAGGAACTAGTTTACCTAGGAACAAGTTTTACTTATTCAGTTCAAAAAAGTTTCGCCGATTCGCCTTTCACTTACTTTTCTTCGCCTTTTAAAATGGTATATTTCGTTCTCGGGGCACCTTATGTTGTGATTTCATTCAAACCTATATATATATATACGCTTAAATGTATTACGATCTCTATACAAATCTGTGTAGTATGTTTTCCAAATAAACTTTCCTTGTTCAAACTTTTACAGGTTAAAATTTATATAAAATCTTCGCTGATGTAATAATGTTATATTGCATAGGAGTTTGTTTTTCTCTTCAGATTACTGGCTTTCAAGGCCAGTGGTTGTTTGTTTTTTTTTTACTATAATTTTAATTGAAATATGTCACAGAAAGATCTCTGTGAATATTTGACATTAGGCTGTTGGGTTAATATACCTTGATACAGGAAGTTTGAAAATGTCTGACAGATAGAGGCACTGAATTTTCAGAATTAAGTCTGGAAGATATATCATAGACAGGAAATGCAACATGTACTGTTATTTTGTAGCTTTGCCCTTTATATTATTTTTAAAAATTATTTTCCTTGACGGTGTTGGTAATCATCAACTGCCGTTTTTATTTTGGAATAAATAAAATAAATAGTATGCGGCTTCTGTACGTGTACAGTCCATACAGCTTGATTCGATTCATCAGTTTATAGATGTACCAATACCTCTTTGACATTCTCCAATATCACTTTGCCTCTTTGTTTGAAAACGTTGTATCAAACGTGTTCTAATTAGTTATGTGGAGTATTAGCTTACAATATTAAGCAATTGATGTGTTCTAATTAGTTACGTGGAGTATTAGCTTACAATATTAAGCAATTGATGTGTTCTAATTAGTTATGTGGAGTATTAGCTTACAATATTAAGCAATTGATGTGTTCTAATTAGTTATGTGGAGTATTAGCTTACAATATTAAGCAACTGATGTGTTCTAATTAGTTATGTGGAATATTAGCTTACAATATTAAGCAATTGATGTGTTCTAATTAGTTACGTGGAGTATTAGCTTACAATATTAAGCAATTGATGTGTTCTAATTAGTTACGTGGAGTATTAGCTTACAATATTAAGCAATTGATGTGTTCTAATTAGTTACGTGGAGTATTAGCTTACAATATTAAGCAATTGATGTGTTCTAATTAGTTACGTGGAGTATTAGCTTACAATATTAAGCAATTGATGTGTTCTAATTAGTTACGTGGAGTATTAGCTTACAATATTAAGCAATTGATGTGTTCTAATTAGTTACGTGGAGTATTAGCTTACAATATTAAGCAATTGATGTGTTCTAATTAGTTATGTGGAGTATAAGCTTACAATATTAAGCAATTGATGTGTTCTAATTAGTTACGTGGAGTATTAGCTTACAATATTACGCAATTGATGTGTTCTAATTAGTTACGTGGAGTATTAGCTTACAGTCTTATTTTTTTGCTTCTTTCACTTATACAACACAAATATTCGCTAGGCGCACACCTATAGGCGGTCTGTCTGTGAATTTAATAAGTGGTCAGTGTTGTGTGATTGTACCTATGTGCAAACGAAGTATACGTTCAATAATACGTACTGGTGTAGAGATTAATTAAGATATTGATCACATGCAAGCTGATATCTAGAGATGGAATGAGTAATGAGGTTTTTGATAAAGTTATGAGAAATATCGGTGTGTGATGTTTGAATTTTGCTATCAACGGATAATGAAAGTTAAACCTTTGGTCACATATTCATAAGTAAAAAAAACAAATATTGAACATTTTATTTGAAAGACATTTCCTAGAATGCGCTTTGCGCTGTGCTTTCTTTAAAAAATAAAATAAAATGTTACTGATTATTTATCTCTGCTAATTATTCTATTTGCAGGGGTAGGGTTGGGGGTTGGTGGCGGTGCAAACAATTTTCGTCTCTCCTTTGCTGAAAATATTTTTTACTTTACCATCAACATTCTGTCCATAATGATCTGGTGAAAAAGAAAATATGGCATAATATAAGAGACAAGTAAAGTAGAAAGAAAATATTATGGCTCCAAAGAAACTCCCTGCCCCCCCCCCCCCAACAACAACAACAACCACCACCACCACCAAAATATTAAATGTTCTGTACTTAAGATTGGGCTTAAGATAGTTCTGTCGTAAGTGCACTGGGCATCTTTCTTTGCTGTAAAGTCCACTGTGTATGTGTGTGGGTGTTCCCAGAAACAGATGTAATAAATCTTTGTGTGCGAGTGTATGACTATATTTGTGTGCGAGTATATACGGTGCAAGGGGATAATATGAGAAATATAACCATGGTTTAGCTCAATTTAAAAAACAAAAATTATTAACCGTCTCATAGGGTCAGGTTATTAAGGTTATTATTGTAACAATGTTACCTTTTTATGCATCAATTATCATCGAAACTTTTGATAAAGTCCTTCACAGTACTTAAAAATAGCTGACTGAGACACGTTTTTATTATTTGTTTGGACAACCTAATATGTAGCATTATACTTTTTTTTTTATCTTCCATTGAACGTGGCAATCGAATATAATCTTCAACATAAATACTCATGAACGGACTGTGACACAATTGAACATAGACTGTACCATTTTTAAAGTTCTTGATACGCAGTTAGTAACATAAAGGAGATCTCAACGTGAGTTCTATGATTTTAGTGGAAAAGTGAAATGCACTAAAAAAATACTATGGAAAATTTAAAAATCCATAAATGTACTCGATGTAAGGTCGGTACAATTATATACCGTACTCTGCTGATGTAAAACGCTCCCTCATCTGCGATAAGCAACATAGATCCAGGCCCGACATCACATAAAGTGTCGGCAGATCAGGGTCTGTGTTGTTGATGATTCTACTTACGATTGAAAGCCAACAATGTAGACCGTTATCAGCCAGCGTATTTTGCGACCGCCGATCTTAGTCTATGCAAATTGCATTTAAGTGATATTATGCATGTGTAAATACGGTCAAATAATCATAGCTTTAATTGCCGTTACTTTTAAGAGTTTGCCACGATGTTTGCCCTTGAGTTGTTACTGTTGTAATGGGTTAATCATTTTGTGTTACAAATAAGATCATGAAAATGTCCCTTTGAGGAGAACATGGGCCACTTTGAAAGAATACTTGAGGCAATTGGCAAAACCTTTGACATTTTAGCAATGACAGGTGCAATTACCAGTGACATTAATGTTTCAAGTAATTATTTCAATTTTATTCAATAGTTAAATGATCTCAGGAGAAAAGAATACATAAATGTACAGAGACTACACTGCCAAATCCCCATTTGTCACATACAATAAGTGGAAAAGTTTCCTTCAAATAGTAATTACACAATGTTCGCTTTCTTTATTCGAACATTTGCAAAGAAAATGTACCAATGGTTGATCAATCTATTTCCAATAAGAATGAACATATAAAAATGTGGTAGGTGAATAATTTCAATGAAAGTGTTTTGTACGTAATGTGGTCGTTCAAAATATGTCAGAAATAATTAAATGATCACGTGATGTAGAAATATATAATTCTCTTATTGAGTGAAAACCTATCCGTTGGATATTTCAAATGTTTTCAAATTGTTGAAACCAAAGTGTAGTAATTTTGGTGGATACACGTAAAGTGTAGTAATTTTGGTGGATACACGTAAAGTGTAGTAATTTTGGTGGATACACATAAAGTGTAGTAATTTTGGTGGATACACGTAGATTCAGATGTTCAGACTGATTTATGCATTAAATAAGAAACAAAAAAAGACGTGTATGAAAACAAAATTTAGCAATCTCCCCTTGGAAATATCATCAAGAAATAAACGTTAGAAAAGGAAAATGCTAAGCTAGATTTCGCATACTCCTTGAACTTGCATCCGTACATTTCTGAAACTCAAGGTGAGCTAGAACAGTGTACGGCTGATCTAGACTCCGAAACATGCGTACATTCGTTTTAAGGAATAAAATCGGTCGAATGTCTTAATGTATTGAATTTTATTCAGTGGCGGCGAGAGGGTTTGAGGCGCCCCGAGGGCAATGTTCTTTAGTGGCGCCCCTACCGAGGCGCCCAGGGGGCAATGTTCTTTAGTAGCGTCCCTACTTTGCACAAAGAACAGTTTTTGTCAGTTGCCAACCTCCAACCCCCCTCCTCTCCCATCTACGCCCCGAAAAAGCTCCCGACGGCGTCCCCTCGCCCGGTCCCCCGGGCAATTGTCCCCCCTCCCGAACTCCCCCTCGCGCCGCCACTGATTTTACTTTTGTGAATTTGTAGGAGAATAGTTTCTTTACCTATAGATGCAAAATGCATGACCTTGTGTAACTTTTTACCATTTAATTTATTTCTGAAGAAGGTCAAGGTGACAAGAAATCGGTAATTTCACTTTAGTGGTATCTTTCCGGCTAAAAAAATGCAGCTAAACTCCATCACACATTGAGAAAAATTTGATTTTTTTGTAAATTTTATGTTGAGCTTCAAAGTTGTCGATATGTTTCTGCTGTGTAAAATATTCAATAGCTATGGAAAAAAGCTAATTTTTGTACAGAACATGATCACTTTTTGCCTGACATCCGTACATTTTGTCTAACGTCATTCCAGTCAGTGACTATATCAAAAAGAAAGTACAGGGTGTATCATTACTTTCCGCAGAGTTGTATTATCACATTTCAATCATTTTACTACATTTTGTTTTATTTTATTTCATTTTAGTTTTTTTCTAATTGTATTTCTAGCTATGAATCTAAGAGGGTAATCGTGAGACAAGGCCATCCAGCGTCAGCATTCTACTTCATTTTATCAGGAGCAGGTAACCATTCATCCACTTTCGTCAATTGATCAGCAAGAGTAGACTACTGTTGCTTAAAAAATAGATGTGTTTATCTCTATATCGATCTATCCATGTGTGTGTGTGTCATCATAAGGGCATGCGTCTCCATAGATGCGTTTATCTCTATATCTATCTATCTATGTATGTGTGTGTGTGTATGTGTGTAAAAGCATGTGTTTATTTCTATATATCTATCTATCCATGTGTGTGTGTGTGTGCCATCATAATAGCATGCGTGTCCACAGATGCGTGTATCTCTATATCTATCTATCCATGTGTGTGTGTGTGTGTGTGTGTAAAAGCATGTGTTTATTTCTATATATCTATCTATGTGTATGTATGTGTGTGTACCATCATAAAAGCATGCGTGTCCATACATCTGGTGCATTTACGTTTATTGTAGTATGGTATCAGACGTGATCCATTCAGAAATAGTATTTTATTTGTTTAATTTTATTTACAAGTATAAAAAGCTTTGACTTCATGGTATCGCTTGATCTTTTTAACTTTACTCTTTTTCAATACATTCTGAACAAATTTTTCAGCCGTCGTGATGGTGATGGACACAGAAAGTAAATATGCTCGAACTGTTGCTCATCTGTATAAAGGTCAAGCTTTTGGGGTAAGTAGTTTGGAAACTTTTGATGTTCCATAATAATGTGAAATATTTACGTATAACACAATTTGTCACCCGGTCTGATTAAAATCGAGATCTACTTATACTAAGTAGATCGGACAGGCACCGACAAAGGTTTCTGTTCTGCTGACCTTAGGAATTTCCGATCCACTTATTTTAGTAACCTATCAGACAAAGCATTGTATTTCTAGTTAGGGAGAGTTGTCCTTTGAAACGTTATGATCTTTCGATTGATATTTCTCACTTTCATAAATGTGATAGCTGTAATTTGATTGGCGAATCGAAAGGTCAGCAGAACACGACATCGTATTGGTTTCCTTTAGATCTCCGTCGGAATCGCGATTTTAATCAGACTGTTTGTTCACCTAACTGAGAAAATTTCGAAACAATTAAAACTCATAATTTACATGACATACTCTGGTAGAATATTGCTAAAGATGTTCACACGATCGTAAAACCCTACTCCTACCAAAGTAAGGAGAACACACACACACACACACACACACACACACACACACACACACACACACACGCGCGCGCGCGCGCGCGCACACACACACACACACACACATATATATATATATATATATATATATATATATATATATATATATATATATATATATATATATATATATATATATATACATACATACATACATACATACATACATACTTGAGTGGAAATGTCAAAGGCACGGGGAGTTATTGATATCAAAATTGTCTGACTTTCAATCTAGTGTCTTTGTATGACTTTAACAATTTCAGAGATCTGTTCTGTTTTTTTCTCCTAGAAAAGTTTGTTTCGTTTAGAAGTTTCAAATTGTCCAATATTTCCAATATTACAGGAACTAGCGATAATCAACGGTACACATCGCCAGTCGACTATCATTGCGAAAGAAACATGTGAATTGCTCAGTATATCCGTCAGGGTAAGTTTTGTTCATAAATCAACCACAATTACAAAAAACACTTTATTTTCAACTCGAACCAGTTAGGAAACCCCCAAATTAAGGAAAAAAACCCAAAATTATGGGAAACCCCCAAATTATAGACTTTCATCACTCTTCCTTAAGATTTGTCATTGTTTTGTGTCCACAAAGTTTTGCTTCTGTTCCGATGATCAATTTCTGTATAAAAAATGAATTTGTTCTACAAAGAAAATGGTGATTTTATCAAACCCATCTTAATAAGATGTTATAGCACTGAGTTGACAATGATAATGTTCAAAATTTCTTCTAAGCATATTCACGTCCGAAAGTATTCAGTCATGTTAACTGCATAACTTCTGGGTTAAGTAATTTAAATCTTTCAAGATATTTGTCATCAGTTGGGAAGACAGAACATTCAGGAACGAAGTTTTGCATAGGTAATTTACAAAGTTCTACTATAGATTCTTCAAGCACCTCTGGCGGCATTTACTTTGTCTGTACGCTCATATTTGCACGTTCAGTTTTGTTAAAAAAAAAGAGAAAAAAAAGAAAAAAGGCAAAGTATCTCGAAGGGCGCTGACCGTCCCGAAATCTATTTATCGGATCTGCAGTATCAAAAACGTGCTATCGTATTAAAGAGGTCTTTTCATCACATGTAGACATAATATTGGTCTGTATCAATCATGACACGAGTGCTTGCAATACATCGAATACTTTCGACCTAAAAGTAACCTGTAGTTTAAAGTTTTGAATTCTACACTTAGCATTAGCATGCGTGTTCTTGCCGAGGAAATATAATTCTCCTCATGCTCAAGCTACGAATAAGAATTATTTTATATTTATATAATTTCTTTTTATTTCAGGATTATCAGAAAATCTTCATGGCGGGAGGAGTGAAGAACATAGATGATCCAGATCAAGAACTATTCCTGCGGTAAATATATCCGTTAATTGTTTCACATACTTGACCGCCAATTTAAGCTGTCTGTACCCGCTTTCATTTCCATGGCCTCTACCCTAGTATTTCTTTTTCTAACAAACCTTTCACCAACATAATAATAGTTGATGGACCGTATTGATAACATCAGGAAAGATCTAAAAATACATTAAATTCTGGGGTACCATTGGCACAAGGTACTGAAGGCCAAAACCCAACTATAAAAGGGGGAAAATCTGTACTGGGCTCATCCAAGCTTGACTTTCCTAGGGGAAGTTGATAAATTGATCCTTACTGGGATCTGATTGGCTGTGTAGCGCTCGACACACACACACACACACACACACACACACGAGAGGCCTTACTGACCAGCCTAGCTGCTCCAGGCATCCTGTAATGTGGTGGTATGTTGGTATGCGTGCCTGACTGTGAAGGAGAAATACCTGTTTCGATACTTGTTGGCGAAAATTAGACTTTGTATCTCTTCCCTTTGCAACTGTTTAGTCTCTTTGGTCTCAGATAAAACCTGACACAAAGATTGACGGGTGAAGCTTCACACTTGACTGATCTACCTATCAATTCTAACTGACCTGGGGTGGGTGGGTGGGTTAATTGGCTTACAAATCCGTGCATCACTGTATGACACGGGTAGATAAGAAGCTCCACTTGCTGGACTAGTCATAGCTCTCGTGTAATATACGTTCTAGTCCTGCCGTTTGGTTTCGGAACTTGACCTTTAAATACTTGCAAAAAAAACATCGAAAGAAGGAAATACGTGGTTGGTGGGTGGGGTGGGGTGGGTGTGTATGTGTAATTAGAAATGATTAAGAAGACTTTCAAGAGACATTGGTTTCTGTCTATGACCTGATATGGTGTATGATAGATAATTACTTTCATGTTTAAAATCTATGTGTCTCCTTGCACCTTTTTATACGAACATTTGATATTTGATATTATGTTTTGTTAAAAATGCCTGGCCAAGTTATTTGTTTACAGTAATGCCCATGATTGGCTGGGGTAAATCGAGGGATGTAAATGTCAAATATGGAGAAAATCTTAAACAAGTAAATTCTTCGTGATTTTTGTAAAAAAAAATGTCTTAATTAAAAATTCCCTTCCCCTGTACAATTTTTACTCCACCGATTTTCAAGAAATTTTGCACAAAAATTCATGAAGTGTTTGAAACTCCAAAAAATATAGACAATATTACCTCCCTTGATTTAAGCACCGTTTGTTGTTATACTTAACGTCATTCTGGGATGAGTCGAACATCCTTTATTGTAGAAGTATCATAAACAGTCAACATAAGTGAAATTAACGATTTCTTGTTTTGGGAAAGAATGACGCCGAAAATATGGATCGAGCGTTTAAATAGGGTACAACCAGGATACATTAATAGGGTACAACCAGGATGCATTAATAAGAGCCTCGAGAGCATGGCTCATTCTAAATTTACTCCCAAGCATATTAAATGCAATCAAATTACAAATTGAAAAATCCTTGTAAACGCTGAAAAAACATTTAGATATAGATAGGCGGTCATAATATGGGGAAAAATGGAGAGAGAGAGAGAGAGAGAGAGAGATTAAAAATTAAGTCAATCTTTTTCACAGAGTACAGAAATTCAAACTTAAAGCATAGTTCTTCATTTTTACTTTCTCTTAACTGAATAACGAAGGAAATATAAAAAGCAGCAAATATCAAGCAGAAAATGGCGAAGATATAATTGTCAGATAAGTGTGACTTTTAAACGAAGTTTTCACCATTTACAATCTCAAATAAAAGCAATTTATTATCCGATTGTAATTGTCGATCATTTTGAACCAAAATGTGTATTTGATGTACTTTTTTCTTTTTATTACGTAATATATATATATATATATATATATATATATATATATATATATATATATATATATATATATATATATATAAAGGGTAAAAAATGCATGCTTAAAGAGCCGAGATTGCGCCACTGCATTGGAACGAAAAGTATTTTCGTAATTTTCCTTACAAATGTCAATAATCTTTTTTCTTGTAACCATCGATAATTATATTGTCTAAAAGTTAATATTATTCGTATTAATTTCGTAATTTGCACAAGGTCATTATTCGTTTCATGGCATAACGTGAATCATTTTCGATATAATCCCTACTTTAGTAAGCTGTTTGTTCCCCTGATACGTCACTTCCGCATACGTATCAGGGGACGGTAATGCCTGCGCCAACTTATTTAAGGGTAACACTTAAAAATGGAATAGTTCCTAGACTATGCATCCAAATTTTATAAGAACAACAAAACTTACAGGTATTGAAAATTCAAACTAAGTTTAAACTGAAACCTCAATAATTGACCTTTACATGAAATTAGGCAAGCAATTAAATGGAATGTGTCAACATTTTCTTTTTTTTTCTTTTTCTTCTTCTTGCAGTAAGTTCTGATTTTCAATGTTTGATCCCTGCTGTTTCTTTTCCGACTTGGGTAATTTTTTGCTTTACCTTTGCCGACGACAGACACAGCTGCCTCATCATGTCAGGCAAAACCCACATGGCTGATATTTTGATTATCTTTTCTCGCCTATCAATGAGAGAGGAAACACACTCGCAACATTACAGATACTCAAGATAATTGATGCTATAATTGCATTTTTGTAATGTTTATTTTACATTTATTCTAGGAAACACTGTATTCTGTATCTCTCTATCATTCCAGTAAAATATATTTATCATTTAATAAAGCAGGTACTCGCCATTCTAACAGGTGCAAGGACTGCTATGCTCCGTGTACCGAAGAGCATATTAACAGCAATACAAATGGCGGTTCAAGGACCAGTCAACCAGACCGTAATTTTTGTATGTCCTTAAAATCCAATATACTACTTACCCCTATAATCTTAAACAACAGGAGGGAGAAAAAAAAAAAAACGAAAATTTGTTTTCAAGGATTAAATATAAACGCTGGAAGGGCAAATGCGATATAATTGTATGTCAAACTTCATTTAGGGCCAAATATTTGGCACAGTAGCGACTGTTATTTGTTAGTTGGTGCTAGACGAAGTAGCAGCACATGAAAGGGACTTTGTGCTCATTGAAATCGTTATGTATCACAGTAATTAATTTACTTAATGCTGAAATTAATATGTATGATAGTAACCAATGATATGTGTCATAGTAATCAATTAAAATCTGTCTATTTGATATATTTAGGAGCCTAAGTTTTTTAAGAGACTGGCCAATCGAACTCCTACGTAACAATCCTAAAAAATGTCAATTCCATTACTTCAGGTACGTACATCTCCTTTTTGCTATTGAAACCTTTTTTTTAAAAATGAATTATATTTCCTTTAACTCTGATTGTCTTTTTCTGCTCACGACCTATCCCATTTTAAAACTGGACTGTGAAGTTATTTAAATATTTGCAAAGCATGCAGATAAATAAAATAAGATTCTCATAATTTGGGTTCTCTCTGTGAACATATGATTACAGGCGGTAACTCTATGTCCTTTACACGACATAACCCAAGTGTTTCGAATTAGAATTAATCTCTGACGCTTAGCGATTACATACCAATATATTTGATCTATTTTAAGATAATTTTTGAGTGACAAAAAATAATTGAAGAAAGAGCAAAAGTAAATGAAAATATAGCAATTGTTTTTGCAGGTATTTGTTTTGGATTAGGATTATATTAATAAATAACGGCTAGTGAAAATATATCATGACAATGTTGAATCAGAGATGGCCTTAATTATGGTCTATGCACCGACAACAATCTTTTTGAAACTATTGAATCAATGAATCCAAAAGGAACAAGCAAAAACCTATCAAGTGACTGTTAAGCAGTGTCGATAACACTGTAAGTAATGAAGGGGAGAGAACTCGAAAGATGTTGTATGGTAATGCATATGCTGTTGTCCAAATAGCTATTTTTCATTTTATATTCAATTCAATTTATTTAATTCTATTGATGACTTGAGAGCATAGTGCTTACTCATATTCTTTTTTTATATTTAAAAAATAATAATTTATGAAAATATTTGCAGACGAGGTGAAGTTCTTGTCAAAGAGACGCACTTTTCTGATTGGATAATCGTAGTGAAATCGGTAAGACAACTCTTGATTCTTTTGTTGTTCTGGTTAATTTGAATTGATATGACATATATAGCAGATTTTGCCCAGGAGGAAACAAGCAGCATTGCTTCAGACACTGTGTAGAATCTTAGGTCATTTGTATACAGTCTAGTCTTACAGGGCTTTAGGTCATAAAGGGGCGGGGAGGGGGGGACGGATTGGTTTTGGAGGGGTGGGGACCTATATGTGTATATAAATATCGCAAGGAGGAAGCTTGTCGGGACACAATTCCATAACCCTGCCGCGTTCAAGGGTCCATTTCAACAAATACATCAGGCTCGGTTTTCAACTTACATCACGTAGATTCTTCAAACATTTATCTATTCTTGCCGCTCAATAACTTCTGGCTCTTATCTTCAAAGTTTATATATTTTTTTTTAACGAAGAATTTACCTGCGCCATAAAGCTGAACCTAAGTTCCGTCCACAGCTAATCTGATTGTTCAATCATGGAGTCAACAAGTATTTTGACTTGCTTACTACTGAAAATTGCGGGGGAACGACGTAAAATCATCTAGTTCATTAAAATTGCTAAAATTTCCCATCGTCCCTTTGCTCTTTTGATATGAAAAAATAACATTGCAAAATGCTTTTTTATGACTAACACATCAACTCTAAGTCTAGTCTCATAAATCTGGGGTATAGTCTCATAATCCGGCGCAAACCTTTGTCTTTAAAACTTGGGATACAACCATTGGTTGCATTCATGGCTTTATCTTTGAATAATGTGAAATAAAGAAATGCATTCAAATTGAAGCGATAGTTGGATACGTTAAAGTCGGATCATCGCGACCAGACTGTACTATATTTTCAGTAATTATCTCAATCATCCAAACGTGATTGATTTTAAAGGATACTGTGACTTAACAGGCTCAACAAATGATGTTGTGAAACAGGATGTACTGACATACAGTTGTGCGACAGGATGTACTGAGATACAGTTGTGAGACAGGATGTACTGACATACAATTTTGATACAGGATGTACTGGCATACAGTTGTGAGACAGGATCTGTTGAGATACAGTTGTAAGACAGTATGTACTAAGATACTGTTGTGAGACAGGAAGTACTGAAATACAGTAATGAGACAGGATGTTCTTACATACATTTGTGTCACAGGATGTACTGACATACGGTTGTGAGACAGGATGTACTGCCATACAATTGTGTGACAGGATATATCGAGATTCAGTTGTGAGACAGGATGTACTGACATACAGTTGTGAGACAGGATGTACTAACATACAGTTGTCAGACAGGATGTACTGACATACAGTTGTAAGACAGGACATACTGACATACAATTGTGAGACAGGTTGTACTGACATACAATTGTGAGACAGGATATACTGACATACAGTTGTGAGACAGGATGTACTGACATACAGCTGTGAGACAGGATGTACTGACATATAATTGTGAGACAGGATGTACTAATATACAATTGTGAGACAGGATGTACTGACATACAGTTGTGAGACAGGATGTACTGACATACAGTTGTGAGACAGGATGTGCTGACATATAATTGTGAGACAGGATGTACTGATATACAGCTGTGAGAAAGGATGTACTGACATATAGCTGTGAGACAGTATGTACTGATATATACTTGTGAGACAGGATGTGTTGACATACAGTTGTGAGAAAGGATGTACTGACACACAGTTGTGAGACAGGATGTACTGACATATAATTGTGAGACATGATGTACTGACATAATTGTGAGACAGGATGTACTGACATATAATTGTGAGACATGATGTACTGACATATAATTGTGAGACATGATGTACTGACATAATTTTGAGACATGATGTACTGACATATAATTGTGAGACAGGATGTGCTGACATATAATTGTGAGACATGATGTACTGACATATAATTGTGAGACAGTATGTACTGACATATAATTGTGAGCTAGTTATATTCTATGTAATCTTCATTCTTTTACATCAGTTTATTTCATTAATCACAGTGCAGACGTAGCCTAAGTAACTTCATACAATTCTTCGACATATTTATAATTTTTCCTTCATGAATGTTGATCTTGTAAACTACACAAAGTTATTTGGTAAATGTCGACATATTGGGAACATAACCATCTCTAATTAAATTACTCTCCTCCACAGGCAATCTCAAATAGATTTTTGTATAAAAAAAATTCAAGTCTTTGCCTTCAAATTCTAGCCATATGTACATAACAAAAGTTACATGACTTGATTAAAACCTTACAGGGAAGTGTTGGAGTTCTAAAGAAACTTAAACGAGTCAGGAAAAACGAGAAAAGAGATAAAGGTAAGTAAGACTCACATGACGCCGCATTAACCTTTTTAAAATATTTAAAAATTTTAATTTAATAAAAACGACTCAACCTGTTTCATGGTAACTATATATATATATATATATATATATATATATATATATATATATATATATATATATATATATATATATATATATATATATATACGTATTCTCCTGTAGGATCCAGGGATAGCACTTTCCGCTCTGTTTGGTGTTAATATGTATCTCTCTCTCTCTCTCTCTCTCTCTCTCTCTCTCTCTCTATATATATATATATATATATATATATATATATATATAATCTTTTATTTCACCTGATACTTTAGAATATATATGTAGTTTTCTGTTTATAACTGCATTACTACTATCCATGACATCAGCCTTCATGAAGACGAAGACAGCAACACTACGATTGCTTCGATTATATACCTCGTAAAATTTTATTTTATTCTTAACCTCTTGTCATTACCATATAAATAAGTTATATTAATTAGCGACAATAATGTTGTAAAATAAATAATCGAAAGCTTAGTGAAAACATAAATCATGTTTCAATATTAATAGGCTGTCAATGTATCTTTTATATATAGAGAAAGAGGTCGCCTTGACTGCAAAACAGTTTAAGGAAAGAGAAGATAAGCGACAACAATGGCGGAAGTTCATTTTGCCTGAACTGAGAATTCCCGTTTTACATTCTATAGCAACGGAAATCAAAGAACTTCCTTCAGGTAGGCCCAAGCCTTTTAAACATCCACAGACTGTGTCGTCATCTCCACGTGAAAGTGTGGTCATGAAAATGGACAAGGAGAACATGCGCCAAAATACTAGACAACCTTTAGATAAATCATTTTCAAAAATTGAAAAACACGTGCTCAGTCTTCCAGATATACCGGAGTCATCCCCCACATACCCAGAAACTGCTGGAATGGAGCAAGTCATTGGTGAGGAAGAGGAAGAAGATGAACTGAAATGCATACCTGGGAACAACGTCACTAATCTTGGGTCTTCAAGAAGATTAAACAGACCTAAATCGCCAAGAAATAGAATTGTTCGCCATGGTATGTGCATTTATAATTGCAATAAAAAGAGATGAAACATAGTTGTTTGTGACGTTTACATGGATTGTCGTTCTGAGAAGTGTCTGATCACTGTATGTTTTGCCAACTGAGATTTAAATCTATTCATTTTTCAGCTCTGAAGAACATAATACGAAAAACTGCCCTATTTGTATTCGTACGGTAGGACGACAGTTGTAAAGAAATCACCAACTGCTCGTCAAATTAAAGAGAACATCATTGTTTATTTTTCTAAATTTAAATTCTGTATTCAGTTACATATGCATATGGTTGGAGGTTTGTTTTAATTGCCTACATAGGTTGTTGAAGCAACTTTAATCTTCTAAGCAAAAGTCTGTCGTTCTACTGGAAAACAAATTTGTGATTCTATACGATACATCAGAACTTATGAAAATGTGAATTTGATGCTTTTCTAGCAAACTTTTGACTCAAGCAGCTACGGTTCTAGCACAACAACGTCATGGAACTCGCAATAGGATTCAACATATTTTGCTCTTAAAATGTAATATATATATATATATATATATATATATATATATATATATATATATATATATATATATATATATATATATTCACTGCTTTAACTATATTCCTTGTTAGGCATTTGTCGGCCGCAGATCATCTGATCACATTTTTTTACCTTAGTGTAGCAAGACCTTGGCTTGAGACATATCCATACACCCCTAGAGACAAATGTTACCCTCTTCCTTCCCTTGTGACGTGTTTGCCTCTCAAGGCTTGTCGATCACCTATGTTGTTAACATTGTGGAATTAAACGAAATCATCTTAACTTGCAAAGATACACACGGCGCTAAAATCCGAGGGTCATAGCAACACTGCATTTTGAATATGCTTTCACCACAGATATGTCCTATATTCGATCTTTTAGTTATATCTACGAAACCATGGCTTGAAAGTGCGTCTGGTCCGATTGATTTACTAGCAAAATTCCTGATATAGATTCAATATTTAGAAACAAAATTTAAACACTTTTCATGTCTGTTAAGTGAATACTTATACCAAAACAAAATGTTCAGTTTTTTAAATGGTCTTCAAGACTCCTTTCCCCTGATGATAAATATTCGATTATTCTTTTCTTGGTACTGTCATGTGACATGGTTTCTTCCATCTTTTGCAACTTGTTGTTTATAGAGAAAAAAGAGTTTTAAACGTTGACTATTTAATGCAGCAAACATGCCACGTCGATTGAGAAGTAAGAGTCTGATAGCAGAAGAAGAAAAGGAACTGATGGGATTTAGACCACATATTCGAACCATCACAGAGGACATTAACGAGGGACTAAAACAAAAGGTAATCACTTGTCTCAGAACGTAAGTCAGGGAAATACGCCATTTTGCACATACCGCAATGAGACGCGTGGAATCGGATACCCTGATTTAAATGCCAGGTCCCAATTGTATAGAGTAGGCAACTGCATTCGGGACCATGTAGATGATAGCATCGTACCCTCTGAGGTTTAACGAATTGATATTTAGTTCTCCCGCAAAATTCGTGGCCGGATACAAACATTTATTCAGTTTGTATGGTAGCCATATAAAGTAGTGCTCATGTGCTCCGATTTGCATGTCCCATGATGGTGACTTTCTGAATACATCACGATGTAATCGTCCCAGGGATTTTTTTTCTGAATACATCACGATGTAATCGTCCCAGGGCAACTGGTTATACTCTCAGATTGCATATTGATTCGCGAAAACGTTTAAAACCGGCCAAAGACACTCGAATTAAATACGCGACTTAATCATCGATTTTAAATTTAGGCAATGGAAATTTTCTGCATGATCGGTGGCAATATCGATAAAGGGACATAACTTGTTTATACCCAGACAGGTCTTACAAAATGTTTTTCTTTATGGTCATTTTATAGATTTAGAAATAGAAATATGAATCATTTGCTCCTCTTGTAGTACCGACTTTACTCAACTGTAAGAACTTAGGAAAGAACTTCTTTTCATCAGACTGTGTTTAAAATGTAGGAAATATTTAATAGTGTGCCAGCTGAGGACGTCTTAGCGCTAAACGTCAACTTTTTACCCCACTCGACGTTAACTCTAAGGTCCATGACGTTACAAAATTGTATGGGGTTCCAGATCGCTAAGATCAGGAAGTTTTCGATACGACAGAATCGTTAAATATGACGCACTACCAAGAAACTTCACAGCTATATTCTCCAACCATATTTTATAACTTCCATGGTAATTTCCAAGGCTCGATCTTTTCCAATTAACCTTTTGGTATATGCACTCGAATTCCTTGGACGGTTAAATTTTTATGCCGGATATGTAGCTTAGCGGCACAATTCTTCGCCTGACACAAACCTAACAGGGAAGTAGTGCGACATATGTTATAAAAACGCAACTAGGTGTTCCGAACGGCTACATCGACAACAAACGGAGTCTTTTCAGATACATCAGAGGTTCCGCTGACTACTCACTGCAACACACTTCCGGTGGTCGTGAAACCGCAGATAACTATCAACCGCCATCTTTGAAAATGGTACAAAATGTTCATGCCTTTTATCCATTATGCACCACGCGAATGTGAAGCTACCGACCAATCGCTGTAGTTAATGGGGAGTTTTCAAATTAGCCGTAATTGAAATGACGTCACTGTTGTACAAACGACGTCACTGACTAACCAATGTGGAAACAAAGATTTTACTAGTTACCGGCCTATAATATTGGATTGCCAGCTTAGGCCGGGAACCAGCGAACATTTGAGGTTAGCCTGGGTCACTAGGCCCACTTCGGTTTTCATTGCTTCGGTATGGAAAGCCAAATTAGGGACTCATATCTGCAATATTTATATGCCGATTCAGTCTCTGCTGGCCAATATTGATCTGAGGCACGATATAATCGTCCAAGAAGTTCTGAGTGTTGTGTCAGAAGAGAAACTGTTTTCCAAATAGAAGAGTGCCTTTCTACAACGATGATGATGATGGATATTACCTCGTAGCTAAAATCTCGGGATCATTGAGAGTTGTTTCTCAGAAGTATAATTTCGCTTTGATAAAAACAAAACGCAGAAAGAGGGTCATTTATTTTATCAAATCAGCAAATTGTTGTGGCAAGTTATTTATCACAACCGAGGCAGTTGTTAACAATTTTAATGTTGTTAAAGAAGTAATATAGAACAGTTTTGACCATACCCTCAATTGATTCAAACTACCGCATTGTGCAAGATGTCATTGGATATTTTTTTGTTGTTCCAGGATCCCGCTGACATAACTGATGCAGACCTCCTTCCCGAATTCGTACGTGTGCAGACTCTTACGAAAGGAATGATTTTTGTAAGTTTTACTTGTATGTCATTGCGAGGAATTTGTTAGAGAGAAATGTTTACATTTGTTGTCAATAGCGTGCTAACCTAAAGTGTCGAGTGCAAGTTCTGGATTAATTGAATATTTTGTTTAGTGTTATTCTTAAAATAACAAAAGAAAACCAATTGATAAGTATTTAACAAAAATGTCATCTAAATGATCATATTCTAATATTACATAAGCCATCATTACCGTAAATATCTTTGCATGCCGAACACCCATCTTTTTGCAGGGTAGACCTATATGTGGAGTTACATTATCATGAGTTACTGCATGACTTTTGTAATATCCCATCTGCTCTAGAAAAATATTGTCTGGCAAAAAAGAGAAGCTCTCAAGACAAAATATTGAATAATGAGGGTAATAAGTTACTTAAAATTTGTAAAAATAACAATCTGATTATCTTGAACGGAAGATGCAAAGATGATAAAGGTTGAGGAGCGCTTACCTTTCGTAATGTTTCAGTTATTGACTATTCCTTCGTATCTGTCAAAGCTGTTAGGTAAGTTTTTAGTGAGGATCAACTTCACTCACTCTATTCAGATGATCATTCGCTTATTACAAGTACACTACAATTCACTTCTTATAAGTACACTACAATTCACTTCTTACAAGTACACTACAATTAGCTTCTTACAATTACACTACAATTCACTTCTTACAAGTACACTACAATTCACTTCTTACAAGTACACTACAATTCACTTTTTACAAGTACACTACAATTCACTTCTTACAAGTACACTACAATTCGCTTCTTACAATTACACTACAATTGGCTTCTTACAATTACACTACAATTCACTTCTTATAACTACACTACAATTCACTTCTTACAACTACACTTCAATTCACTTCTTACAACTACACTACAATTCACTTCTTACAACTACACTACAATTCGCTAGTACTATAAGCAATCCCAGGGTGAATAATAATAATGTAATGACGTTCAAAAATAAAAGGTGGAATGAAAAGCGGAAATGCGATTTTATTAAAAAATATGGATAACGACAAAGTAAACGCTTTACATAGAAACATACAGCGTGCAAAAGAAAATAAAACCGAGATAGACAAGGAAACTATTAATGATATCTGCTCAACGATATTGAAATTATTTCTTGATTCAGCTGATAAACGTTTCCTAAGTTCTAAAGGTGGCATTTAAAAATGAAAACAATCTAATCAAAAACAAATCTTAGTTTGTCACAATGCGCGGAAAAAATACCACTTAACGGGAAAAATTTATAATAGAAATCCCTCACAAAGTGTAATGTCCAAAGTGGAAGTAAATATTATAAGCGAATCATGAAATTCCACGTAAATAAGTATAATTACAGTATACATGCAAAACTCAGACAACTGAAAAGTAAAAACCCGGGAGATTTCTGGAAAATTATTAATAGTATTGAAAATAGGCACGATAATTCAAGCATTACACTATATACACTATATGACTATTTTATAGATTATAATGAAAACATTGATGAAGACAGCTCCAATAACCCCAATTATCTGGACAGGGATTTTGAAGACGATGATAACATATTGAATTCATCGATAACAGAGGAGGAAATCATTAAATGTATTAAAGCTCTATAAAAAAATATATATATATAAAAACTTAAAATGAGAGTATACTTAATGAATATTTAAAAAAACATCAAATTTGCTAATGCCTATCTATATCTCTTTTTTCAATGTAGTACTTGAGAAAGGTCTTATCCCGGAATCATGGCTTGAAGGTATCATAAACCCAGTTTATAAGCATAGCGGAGATTCTACTGAACTCGAAAATTACCGGTCGATTATTATCCTTAGGTTTTTTATTAAGTTGTTAACTCTATCTCACGGATCAAAAAGTTTTTTAACCATCAAAACATATTAGCAGAAAACCAAGCTGGATTTCGTGCTGGGTACTCAACAATAGATCACATGTTTTCCTTACATGTATTATAAGAAATCTTGAAACACAAAAGGAAAAAATTATTTTGCTCCTTTATTGATTTTAGCAAAGCTTTTGATTCAGTTTGGCGGGCTGGTCGTTGAATAAAGTTATTGCAAAGCAATATAAATGGCAAGTGTTTTAGAATTATTCTCAAGATATATATCAAAATATCAAATCCCGCGTGATATTTGCTGGACAACAGTCTGTTTTTTGTTTGTTTTTTGCTTGTTTTTTTTGTTGGCATTTTGGGTTGTTTTTTTTAAAATTCTTTGGTGAAAATCTCTCGCCGATACTATTTTCCCTGTTTCTGTACGACCTGGAATGTTTTCTGCAAGAGAATGATTGTACAAGAATTGCACTAGAACGAAAAGATTCTGGCACCGAAATGTACTTGAAACTGTTGATTTTACTGTATGCAGATGACGTTGTAATATTTGGAAGTGATGCAGGCTCTTTTCAAGAAAACCGTAATGTTTTCTTTGAATACAATAAAATGTGGAAATTAAATGTAAATTTAACAAAAACAAAATTATTCATTTTAGGAATACGTAATTGCACTCAGATTGAATTTAAATGGGTGGAAATACCATTTCTACTTGAGGAATTTAAATACTTTATGTATTATTGTCCCAAAAAAAATGACGATTTTTAAAAGTTATAAATCACAACATTGAACAAGCAAAAAAGGTCATGCATTCTCTATACAAGAATAAACAATCTGCACATTCCAATCGATTTACAATTACAATTGTTCAATCACACAATTTTACCTATTTTACTGTACGGAGGTGAAGTGTGGGGGTTCGAAAATACCCAGCTTATTGAAAATGTTCACCTTGTATTCCTTAGATACAAAAACAAAACTCAGAAAGAGCACACCACTTTTCTGTATTCAGAACTTGGCGGGAAACCAACTGACATTCATATTAAATGTCGCATGATTGGATTTTGGATCTCAATAATAAATGCCAAATTTCCCCCAAAACATTTACAATACCATGTTGAGTGATATACATTCCGGTTTTATTTATTTAAATGGTTTGAATATATTAGAAACATTTTGGTTTCAGTTGGAAGAATTGGTCTGTTCTACCATGCGTCAATACGTAATCCTCAAGCTCTGAAAGCAAACATTGCACAATCTTTAAATGATTTATTTATACAGGAATGGAGTGCAAGCTACATCAATAGGTACGACTTACCAGTTATTCAAATGAGACTTAAACTTTGACAAGTACTTGATATCTCTAGAAAGAAATGCTTATTTGCCTTTGCTCAAATTTAGAACTAGCAACCCCAAACTTCCAGTAGAGTCAGGGCGTTGTGAAAACATAGCAAGACTAGACAGAAAATGCACTGTGTGCGATAAGGATGACATAAGTGATGAATTTCACTATTTGCTTGTCTGTCCTTTCTTCTCAAGAAAAAGATTTAAATTCTTACCATCTTATTATTGTACTAATCCTAATGTAATAAAGTTTGGTAAACTTGTTTCCTCCAGAAACTGCTCAGCACTAAGAAGTATTGCTTAATTTGTTGACATAATTATGAAGAAATGTATGTAACTGCCAGCAACATATAAATTTAATCGCCGACTGGATGTACACGTGTGTATATATATATATATATATATATATATATATATATATATATATATATATATATATATATATATATGTTATGTGTTTCCATGGGTAAGTATGCGCATATGTGTATGTATGTGTATGTGCATATACATGCATGCATGTATGCGGGTGCATATATATGTGCATGTGTGTAAGTGCATGTATGGGTATATATATATATATATATATATATATATATATATATATATATATATATATGCATGCATATAAGTGCAGGTATACGTATGCATGATGTGCTGTATATGTACATGTGCATGTGTGTTCGTGTGTATAAGTATATACATAATACGTTAACAAAATAGTTTTCATAATGTACTGTTTACTTTGTGTTTTACATCATAAGATAGTAACTGCACACCGCATTTTGTCATATATCTGTTTGTACCCTACAACGCTTAGTAACTACTCTATACATACACTGACACCTAATATATAAGCATTACGTTCTTCTCATATGGCGCCTGCGTCTGGCCTGTTATGTTCTATTCTACATAATGTGCCAGTAGATAATGGTGTACACTGCTTTTTTTCTTTATCATTCGGCAGATGGTTGCACGTTATACACAAGACATGACAGCATTTGTAAATCAGACGATTTATTGTATTGCCCGTGTTAACGAGCAGCGACGCATAGACTAGTTGCGTTTTTTTCCGGCTGTGACGGCATCATGGAGTTCGTCGACGATGTTAAGATTTTGTGTCAATAGTTTTCCAGGTCATATAAAACTCTGGATCAGTTGCTGTATTCAAAAGCTTTGCTTCCCTATAATATATTTAAAAAATCGAACTTGTATGGCGTGACGTCCTGAACTTCTGTCTATGACGTATTTAAGTGGAGAAAGAAACTAATTCGCGTTCAACTTTTGCGTTTAAGTTTTGTCTTAAAGTTTTTCAAACTGTCGTAACTTCTGTATTTCTCTGAAATCATACCATGTACAGTCCTCAGACATAACAATTTCATTTATCTTGAGGTGTGGTATTTAAAGCTGCAAACATAGGTCACCTTGACCTACTTTTCACACACCATTGGCTACATTAACCTAACGCAGTTAGTACCATTTGTCTTACATTGTTGAACGTGTATTAATGAACTTGAAAAGTGTAATCCTCTTTAGCAGTACTGATAATCCCTTGGTAAAGGAGGCCACATTGACATACAGTATATACTCGCGTATAATCCGATACCAACTACAAACTGCATAGACCCAGATCTTCCGTCGCTTAATGCGCCGGCAGATCTTGGTCTATGCAGTTTGTAAGGACTAATCAGTAGAACAAACAACATAGACCCTGATCTGCCAGCGCATTATGCGACGGCAGATCAGGGTCTATGTTGTTTGCATTTTGACCCTTTTATACGCGAGTACATACGGTAATTCAATTTTGAATGTCCGTATATTTTCCCATTTCCGTGTTTACCGTACTCGCGTATAACTCGATACCAACTGCAGACTACATATACCCAGATCTGCCGTCGTATAATGCGCCGGCAGATCTGGGTCAATGCAGTTTCTAAGGACTAATCAGTAGAACAAACAACATAGACCCTGATCTGACGGCGCATTATGCGACGGCAGATCAGGGTCTATGTTGTTTGCATTTGGACTCTGGTTATACGCGAGTATATATGGTACTCAGTTTTATATCACCTGCGTTCGCGAATGGCGAGACATAGGTATAACTAGGCATTGGGCGCAGGCGAGATACCGCGTTCCGCAGATCTATTATTACTGTGATGGTAGTAACTCCGAAGACTTGGAACTTTCTACGTGCCACCATAGTTCTATGGGTCATACTAATCGCCATTTACTTCTCCTGAGAATAACTACGATTGCATCCTCTTCCCTCTGAATATCTGCTTTATTGCATTTCGGGAACAAAATGCCATTAATGCTAATGGTTGATTTGTACATTGAAAAACATGAACTTAAATTTCTAATTTTACAAACTTTCAGGGCCTTGCTGATCTCATTCTTGGAGAGCAGCCCAATTTTTGCCTTGTCAGCAATGGTGCCGATTGTATCCTCATTAATAAGCATTTCTATATGGATCATGCGTCAGAAAAACTTCTGAGGAACATGAAGCAAGAGGTATGCTAGTTTTCTAATTTTCAAACAAAGTCACCGTGTTTTTCAAGTGCAAGCTGAGAGTGAACATGTGTGTTGAGGATTACTTGTTCACAAACAATAGCCATCTGTATCCAGCGACGAAATCTTTTTAAGTTATTCTTAAGGAGAATGTTTATCAATTCAAATCAGCACAACAACTACAATGAGATTATAATTTCATGTTATTTTACTGATGTCTATGTTGGACTTCTTACTTTGTGACAAATACCAAATGGGCACAGATTGAAATCTAATGTCGTTTCTTGTAACAACAACAACAACAACAAAAGTGTGTGGGGGGGGGGAGGGACAAATTTGTGTGACCTGTGTCTTTGAACTCTTTTCTACCTAAAAATTGGCCCATAACAGCTGTATTTACTCTTACCAACCGATCGAGTCGCGTACAAGTGTTTAACCTTACAATAGACATTGTTAGATTTATTTCCCCTGGACCAAAACAGATCGATATAAACGACACCTCCTCATCATCATACACAAGGCTGACATGAACACATCTGTTTCACTTTGCGAGTGAAATGAAAAATAAGCAGTCTGTGTTTATCTTTATATACACCTATATACACTTAAACCTCGTTTATCCAGAATGTTTGGGTGGTTTTAGAGTCTGACAATCGCATTAAAATCAAGATCTACGTATCAACTGCGAACAGCGAATATATCTGCGATCGCATAAAACGCCGGTAGATCAAAATCTACCGTTGTTCTTTATTCCTATTATTTCAAGCGAATAGCGTACATCCCAATTTTTGGTGCATTGTTCGACGGCAGATCTGGGTCCACGTGCTTCACAGCTATGAGTGTTCTATAAAAGTAAATACGGTATTCGATTTAATTTGTACAAAAGGACAGGCCCACTATCGCAACTACCCTTGTTTAGCATCATCATTTCTCACGTGTCCCTATCTCATTCTGTGACCGGCGTCCTAGCTCAGCATACCAATACTATACTTCTATCACATTACAAATGTACTGAGCGTGCTTTGAAGGTCACTCACTCGCAATAGAATGAAACACTACTCCCGATGTAGTTCTGTGGCAAAAGATGTATACGAAAATCTCAGTTTACTCATAATTACCATATCCATTGTGGTATAAAAGGTAATGATATATTCGGTAATTTTAGAGACATGACCGTGATGATAACATATGCCAAAAAAATCGAAGCACAAAATTAGTGATGAATTTCCCCACCAGTAACAACTTACTCGACGGCTAGACACAAGAATCTCACAAAGAAATATCCATCTCAAAAGTTCTTAGAGAAGGACCATTTGATATGGGGTGGAGGGAATTGGTGGAGAATGGGATTTTATTATTTGAAAAAGTTCCGTGTCTCATTTGCCCGACTAAAATAGTTTTGCGCCGATCAGCTAGCTCCTCGATTCTACCCATATATCATTTATTAGCCAGTTAAGAAATTCCTCGCCTTTAGATGGAGCAAAAGAAAATATTCTGGCTCTGAGAAAAATTCCAGTCCCCGAAAATTAAATGGTCCGTGCCTAACTCGCTTTAAAAAAATAAGTTTAACGGCCTTACGTTAACATATAGCCTTCGTCCTTTTCGTCGTAACCGCTATATTCGTAGGCCTGTTTGTTCGTCCGTCTGTATTATGCATTAAAAATTTTATATCAAGGGCGCCGCTTGGAATCATGTTTAACTATCTTAATTTTCGTAGACAGTTAGTTTATGGTTCACTTAATATATTTTACAGAGAATGTGTAAAAGAAGAAAAACAAAGCAAAACAAACAAAAACTTATGAATGACCATTTGGATAAAACTTGCAGTTCCAGGTTTGATCCCATCTTCTATCTATCGGGCCACCGTCACGCCGTCACACCGTCACGCCGTCACACCGTCACGCCAAAACCTTGGACGTTGATAGTACCTGCTAGACCTAATATAAACCATTCGTACGTCTGCAATGAATTTGAAAGGATAAAGTGTAAACAAAAAAATGAAAAGCGACATCATTGTAGTTCAACGTTGTTGATTGAAAATATATGCTACAAAGAAAAGACAAAGGTGCCTTCTTTCAGTATTTGGCTTCATTTTACAGTAGCAAAACAACGTCGGTAATTATGTAGAAACAACTGCCGATAGACATTTTGTTGTGGCATTCATTTTATTTTCATGGCAGGTGCATGAAATTATTCATCTCTAAATTTAAGAAATGTTATGTCATGTTACACGCTCTGATTGCACTTGATAAATTACAGATGCCATTTTAAGTTAAAGTCTTACATTTGTTTTTTGATAATCAACGTCAAGCTTCAACGTGACGAGAAGACTTATACCCTTTTTACACTAGCAGTTTAGGCCAGCCCAGGCCTTGGACTAGTTTTCACACTTGCAAGTTAGGCTGGTCTTGGAGCGACCCAGGGCCGGCCTAATTACTGGAGGTAGAAGGTAGTATAGGACAAGCCAAGGATAATAATAATAATAATAATAATAATAATAATAATAATAATAATAATAATATAATTATTATTATTATTATTATTATTATTATTATTTAAAGAAGAAGCTCATTTGGTCAAACAATTAATCTTCCATGAGTGCCTCTATAATTACATGTATATGATGTACTATTTTTATAACATAGCTATTAAACTATAAAACTGGTCTACTACTATACTGTAAGCATGAACAATGCATTACAGATGAATATATTATAGAGCATTCATAGGGTCGGATGGGGGGTTGGGCGGCGTCGCCCTCCCTCCCCACCCGCTCAGAAAAGAGCGCGAAACAACCGGTACGTTTCCTACAGTAAGTTTTCTTTACAGTAAGATTATTAAAATTATGCCCTGGGAATGCTTAAAAGGAAGGAGTTTCTGGGGAATAACCCCCTGGGCCTCAACTGGGGATTCCGTCCCACAGAATCCTCGCCTACTTGTTTTACGCTCCCTCTTAAACGATATTTTTGGATCTGTCCCTAGCATTCATATAAAGAACAGTAGTGAACCTGTACAAGGCACAACAGGTAAGTACATGAAAGTATATTGTTTTAAAGAGGGATAGTACTGAATTACACATCGTTACGACTAGTTGTAATGTAAGAAAAGAAAAGGCTCAAACAAGTTTTCAAGATTTAAAATACAAATCTTTAATTTCCTAAAATATTAAAATATTTCAACAAACAATCAAAGTGAAAGAATTAAAATAACTTACAGTATAGAATATCCTTAAAAGTCCTAAATTGTTCTAAAGTTCACTGATCTGGAAGTTAATTCAAATATTCCAAATGAAGTATGTTCCCAATGAAGTAACCTTCACTGTACTAATGTGCTAATAAGAATCAAATATATCCAAGTGTTATAAATTCCAAATAGTCCTTGCGAATATAGAATATCACAAGTTCTAGAAATGTTTCCGATAATTCCACGAAGCTGTATAATTAATAAATGTTCAAGACACAGTACTGAATCCTAAATGCACTGTATTAAAATAAATATATATCTCTGAAGTAGAATATCCACACATAAAAAGAACCAAATTCGGTTTATGACCTCTCAATCCAATGTAGCTATGAAGAATGTTAGAATGCTACTATTAATCCTGTAATATAGTCTCCCACTACGCAGAAGCAAAATAAAACCCATTACGTCTTTGATAAACAACTGGGCATTTCAAAATATTGCAACCCTCTCCGAACCAATCAGAAACTAGATTATGCGTGACATCGCTAAGTACTTTTACACTAACGCTTTTTTTAAACAATCAATAACGTATTGACTCTGAAGAAACACAGAATCTAGGTCAGAAGTTCATAGCCTCACGCGCTAAACCACGTGATATACTACTGTTACAATTGATAATTCTTCCCACGACCTAATGTACTGAGACACATTGAAATACCGTATATGTACTTTCTGCAAGACGACAGCTGTTAGACTATTATGCAGAGATCATAAACCTATACCATTATTTAAAAACGAAAAAATACATAATTCCGTAACAACACAATCATATAAATGATTATTTCTGTCGATGTTAACTAATATGCTTCTAAAACACTTGGATGAGTCAGTTGACAGTATATAGCTTGAAAGGAAATTCCGTAGTTTGACCCCAGAAAAAGTAAAACTCTTCTCATAAAATTCAAAATTTGGTTTGGGTAAATTTAAATTGTTTGAGATGGATCTTAGTTAATACGTATGTACATTTTCCACAAATTAAAAATAACTTGTTCGATAATCACGAGCTAACCCGTGTAAGGATTTGTACACTAGTAATAATTGTTAAGTTGAGTTCACTGCTGAAATGGAAGCCACTCAAGGGTTTTAAAAAGATTAGTTGATAGTGTGTCATGCATCAAGAATAGCCATAGCTGCTCTCTTTTGAAATTTCAGTAGTCAATCCTGATTTTCTACATCACAATTTACCACAGTAGAACAGAACTATTATAAATGAGGCACTCTATTGGCATTATTCAATTGAGTGAGATAAGATTTTATTCTGTTCAAGAGATAAAGCAATGAGTTTACTTTTTTATTGACCTTATCAGCTTACATTTTCCAGCTCAAGATATTGTCATGATGCCAAATAGTTTTTCATTTTCACACTCTTCTGTATCTATTCCTTTTAGCATTACTGGGAAGTTTGTTGCTGTTTGGTTGTTGTTGTTTTTTTTTTAAGGATTTACTTTGGTTTGACTACCTGTGATAGCTGCTTTTGACGTGGCTGCATTTATATTTATACCATTGTGCTCACATCCGTTGTTTACATTAACCAAACCCTGATTTAATTTAGTGCTAAGCTCATGGCCAGTTGATCAGATGTTACACAATGCCGTGTCGCCTGCGAACATTTTAGTGGTGGATAGCTTGATGTGATATGGTAAATCATTGATGTACAGGAGAAAGAATAATTGTTGGAGAACTAATCCTTGTGGAACACCTGACGAGTTTCTTATCTGAAAGTTTATTTAACTTTTAGTCGTTTGGTTTACGATAGGGTTGAGACCAAGTTAAAATTTCATGGGTAACTTTATATAATCTGGTTTGTTGTTGTTTTTTTGTTGCTTTTTTTTCTTTCTTTTTTTTTTTCGAGCAGGATATTGTAATTAACAAGGTCAAAGGTCTTTGTAAGGTAAAGAAACACAGTACCTACCAGATTACCTTAGTCTATTGCTGTTAACCATAATCTACCATTCTAGTGAGAGCAGTGTAGCATGAATGTCTTTCACGAAAACCTGATTGTCTTGAATGCAAAAGATTGTAAAATTCCAGGTAGTTCCCAACTTCATTACAAGTATGCCTTTCTAATAGCTTGAAAAGTGATGGTAAAACTAAAATTAGTCAATAGTTATTAATATCAGATAGATCGCCCTTCTTGTCTATGGTAGTTACTTTGCCACTTTAAGATTGTTTTGAAAAATACTTGTAGAAATACTTAGATTGAAAATATACATAAGTGCAGTCACGTGAGATGAGAGTTATATAAATTTGGCACTTATATCATTTAGATATGTAGATGTTTTGACATCAAAGTTTATCTGATTCATTTAAAATTATTTCTAGACGTATTGGAGGTATTTTGAAAGAATTTATTTTCTTCGCTAAGTTCGGAAGAAATATGCTCATTTAATTCATCACTTGAAAATCTTTTAAGAGCTGTGAGATTCACAAGTTTCATGAATCTTAGGTCAGCCATGGTGAAAAGCTTAGAACGGCCTTGGTCCAATTAGGGGAAGTGGACATTAACTAATCACATGCCCTGTGTCATGTTTAAAAGCGGTTTATGAGTGTTGTTGTATTTAGGTCACTCCTAGGAGAGGTATATTTGATTTAAATTTTTCATGCTTTCTGTACAACATTATGTTCAGATTAAAATCCGTTTCTCCGTAAACTTTGCTCCAACTGAATTTCCTTAATTTACCATTAAAATGAAAGAAGAATTAGATTTTCATAACTTACTGACGGGGTATTACCCCCTCGTGACTAAGGCTCGTAATGTGTGACGTCATTCTAGAACGAGCCGGCCAGCCACTAATGTGTATAGATTGCACGGTCATTTTAAGTAAACATGACGGATTTGTTTTGCAGTAAACAGTCGCAAATTGTGATCAAAAACAGAAGAAGAGCTATTGTTTTCTCTTTTTTTCTAAATTAAGAATGACGCAGAAAACATGGACCTACCGATTACACTTTGTCAAACCGGAAGTATTATGAAGAAGTTTCATTCTATTTTTTTTCCCAAGCATATAATAAATCCGTCTAAGCATTTTTAAAAAAAGGATTTGGACATAACATTTAGGCATTCATCAGGGGAAAATGAGAGAAGAAGAATATTGAAATCTGTGTCTTTGTCTTTTATTGGGTACGGAAATCTGTATTGCAAACACATTTCTTCATTAAATCTTTGTTTTATAGATTGATAAAATAGGAGCAGTAAATGTCAATCTGAAGTAAGAAATAAGGGATTTACATTTACATGGGAGCGAGGTCCCCGATGTACCTTTTCAAAGAACTGCAGGTAATTTTAGAAGAGTTATTGTCAATAATTTTGACTAAAAATAGGGATCTGATGTTTTTATTTTTCTTAATGTTGCTAATATAATATAAAAGTTTGAAAATAAGCCAAGATCGCGCTTTAGAGTTTGAATGCACAGTGTCTCGTAATTCTTTCCAATAATTATCATTTGTTTTCCTTTTATTTCTCTCAATCTGTAGATGACCATATTGACTGTAGGTATTACATTCGTCATTTCAATTCCTTCGGTTCCCACAAGATCACTGTTCATTTCTTAACCTACTGCAAATTCCCTACACTATAATCCCTACGTTACCGAATTCTCTGTTCTACTGATGCGCCACATCCGCATATATAACAGGGGACAAGTAATTTCTACGCCAACGTTTGTGAGGGTCATACTTTTAAACGCTTTTATTAGTAAAAGAATTTGGTTTTTCATGTATGGAAGAGTAAACAATGCGCTTAAAAAGACCCCCACCCCCATATTTGACCTCTATAGCGGCCCGGGGTCAGCTCATGAGCAACACATTTACCAGTAGGAAAGGGTGCTGACACAAGGTCGTCCTTGGAGAGTCCTAATTTAGGGTGATCCAAATTTGAAACGGTCCTGGACTATCTGTATGTGCGAAAAGGGTATCCACAGCGGTTCAAGTTTTTAACGATACACTATTTCAAGAAGAAAAGCGTTCATGAAAAAGGTGACTTTCTTTTCACGAAGATTTGTCTTGCCATTACTATTAAAATCTTCACTCTTTCCAGGATAAAAGAATCTTATCTGGCCAAAAATGTCAAAAATTAAACGATGTACATATTTTATGAAGATTTAACTTTTACAGAAAAACATAATTTTTCGTAACAAAATTTGCATCCTGGAGAAGACGGCATATTTTTCGCGAAGAAAGCAGGTGTCAAGCCAATTGTGATGATGCCAAAATATAGGAATACTGGAATATTGTTTAAAACAATATAGGAAAAATATTGCAATTCTGAATCAAATTTCTTTTTTTCTTGTAACTTTATAGGAATGACTACATAATTTTCTGTTTTTCTATCAGTTATCAATATGGAATTGCATAAAGCCAGCAATCTTCGATGCAGTTTAATTTTGTATGTTCATTGTACCAAGAAATAACTCACACTACTCTGAATTATCAGACCCCTTTCAGGCTCTTCAGTACCCCTTTAAGTCTCTTCAATACCCCTTTAAGTCTCTTCAATACCCCCTTTTGCCATCTAATATTATTATTTGTTTATTTCTCTTTTTATATTATTATGGTTGTTATTAATCACATATCAAAAACATTACTTTTAAAATCAAAATAGGCGCTGGAATATTTTAAATCAACATTATTGCGAGATAACATAAAGGAGAAATCACGAGCAGTTACGAACTTTCAACACGAGCACTAGCAAGCAGTAATTACATTTTAGCATCTTTACTGACTCCATAGGTAGAAATAAAATGTTTGTGACTGGATTATAAGAATTCCTCTTAAAAAACTTTATACGGTTACCTTAGAACAGTAAAAAAAAAAAAATGTCTGTATTGAGGAAGGAAATTTTGAGCAATTAATTACTGAAGGGTAAAAGTTATAAACAATCTTAAACTTAAACATCTTTTATAGCAAAAGGAACATTTCAAGTTTTACACCAAAAGGGACATTTCAAGTTTAATACCAAAAGGGACATTTCAAGTTTTATACCAAAAGGGACATTTCAAGTTTTATACCAAAAGGGACATTTCAAGTTTTATACCAAAAGGGACATTTCAAGTTTAATACCAAAAGGGACATTTCATATTTTATACCAAAAGGGACATTTCAAGTTTTACACCAAAAGGGACATTTCAAGTTTTATACCAAAAGGGACATTTCATGTTTTATACCAAAAGGGACATTTCATGTTTTACACCAAAAGGGACATTTCAAGTTTTATACCAAAAGGGACATTTCAAGTTTTATACCAAAAGGGACATTTCATGTTTTACACCAAAAGGGACATTTCATGTTTTACACCAAAAGGGACAATTCAAGTTTTATACCAAAAGGGACATTTCAAGTTTTATACCAAAAGGGACATTTCAAGTTTACTACCAAAAGGGACATTTCATGTTTTATACCAAAAGGGACAATTTATGTTTTATACCAAAAGGGACATTTCATGTTTTATACCAAAATGGACAATTCAAGTTTTATACCAAAAGGGACATTTCAAGTTTTACACCAAAAGGGACATTTCAAGTTTTATACCAAAAGGGACATTTCAAGTTTTATACCAAAAGGGACATTTCAAGTTTAATACCAAAAGGGACATTTCATGTTTTATACCAAAAGGGACAATTTATGTTTTATACCAAAAGGGACATTTCATGTTTTATACCAAAAGGGACATTTCAAGTTTTATACCAAAAGGAACATTTCAAGTTTTATACCAAAAGGGACATTTAAAGTTTTACACCAAAAGGGACAATTCATGTTTTATACCAAAAGGGACAATTCATGTTTTATACCAAAAGGAAAATTTAAAGTTTTATACCAAAAGGAACATTTCAAGTTTTATACCAAAAGGGACAATTCATGTTTTACACCAAAAGGGACATTTCAAGTTTTATGCCAAAAGGGACAATTCATATTTTACACCAAAAGGGACATTTCAAGTTTTATACCAAAAGGGACATTTCAAGTTTTACACCAAAAGGAGCATTTCAAGTTTTATACCAAAAGGGACAATTCATGTTTTATACCAAAAGGGACATTTCATGCTTTACACTAAAAGGGACAATTCATGTTTTATACCAAAAGGGACATTTCATGTTTTACACCAAAAGGGACATTTCAAGTTTTACACCAAAAGGGACATTTCAAGTTTTATACCAAAAGGGACATTTCAAGTTTTACACCAAAAGGGACATTTCAAGTTTTATACCAAAAGGGACATTTCAAGTTTTATACCAAAAGGGACATTTCAAGTTTAATACCAAAAGGGACATTTCATGTTTTATACCAAAAGGGACAATTTATGTTTTATACCAAAAGGGACAATTCATGTTTTATACCAAAAGGGAAATTTAAAGTTTTATACCAAAAGGAACATTTCAAGTTTTATACCAAAAGGGACAATTCATGTTTTACACCAAAAGGGACATTTCAAGTTTTATACCAAAAGGGACATTTTAAGTTTTACACCAAAAGGAGCATTTCAAGTTTTATACCAAAAGGGACTATTCATGTTTTATACCAAAAGGGACATTTCATGCTTTACACTAAAAGGGACAATTCATGTTTTATACCAAAAGGGACAATTCATGTTTTATACCAAAAGGGACATTTCAAGTTTTACGCCAAAAGGGACATTTCAAGTTTTGTACCAAAAGGGACATTTCAAGTTTTATACCAAAAGGAACATTTCAAGTTTTATACCAAAAGGGACATTTCAAGTTTTACACCAAAAGGAACATTTCATGTTTTATACCAAAAGGGACATTTCAAGTTTAATACCAAAAGGGACATTTCATGTTTTACACCAAAAGGGACATTTCATGTTTTATACCAAAAGGAACATTTCAAGTTTTATACCAAAAGGGACATTTCAAGTTTAATACCAAAAGGGACATTTCATGTTTTATACCAAAAGGGACAATTTATGTTTTATACCAAAAGGGACATTTCATGTTTTATACGAAAAGGGACATTTCAAGTTTTATACCAAAAGGAACATTTCAAGTTTTATACCAAAAAGGACATTTAAAGCTTTACACCAAAAGGGACAATTCATGTTTTATACCAAAAGGGACATTTCATTTTTTATATCAAAAGGGACATTTCAAGTTTTATACCAAAAGGGACATTTCAAGTTTAATACCAAAAGGGACATTTCATGTTTTATACCAAAAGGGACAATTTATGTTTTATACCAAAAGGGACATTTCATGTTTTATACCAAAAGGAACATTTCAAGTTTTATACCAAAATGAACATTTCAAATTTTATACCAAAAGGGACATTTAAAGTTTTACACCAAAAAGGACAATTCATGTTTTATACCAAAAGGGACAATTCATGTTTTATACCAAAAGGGACATTTAAAGTTTTATACCAAAAGGAACATTTCAAGTTTTATACCAAAAGGGACAATTCATGTTTTACACCAAAAGGGACATTTCAAGTTTTATACCAAAAGGGATAATTCATATTTTACACCAAAAGGGACATTTCAAGTTTAATACCAAAAGGGACATTTCATGTTTTACACCAAAAGGGACATTTCATGTTTTATACCAAAAGGAACATTTCAAGTTTTATACCAAAAGGGACATTTCAAGTTTAATACCAAAAGGGACATTTCATGTTTTATACCAAAAGGGACAATTTATGTTTTATACCAAAAGGGACATTTCATGTTTTATACGAAAAGGGACATTTCAAGTTTTATACCAAAAGGAACATTTCAAGTTTTATACCAAAAAGGACATTTAAAGCTTTACACCAAAAGGGACTATTCATGTTTTATACCAAAAGGGACATTTCATGCTTTACACTAAAAGGGACAATTCATGTTTTATACCAAAAGGGACAATTCATGTTTTATACCAAAAGGGACATTTCAAGTTTTATACCAAAAGGAACATTTCAAGTTTTATACCAAAAGGGACAATTCATGTTTTACACCAAAAGGGACATTTCAAGTTTTATACCAAAAGGGATAATTCATATTTTACACCAAAAGGGACATTTCAAGTTTTATACCAAAAGGGACATTTCAAGTTTTACATCAAAAGGAGCATTTCAAGTTTTATACCAAAAGGGACAATTCATGTTTTATACCAAAAGGGACATTTCATGTTTTATACGAAAAGGGACAATTCATGTTTTATACCAAAAGGGACATTTCAAGCTTTACACCAAAAGGAACATTTCAAGCTTTACACCAAAAGAAACATTTCATGTTTTATACCAAAAGTGACATTTAAAGTTTAATACCAAAAGGGACATTTCAAGTTTTATACCAAAAGGGACATTTAAAGTTTTACACCAAAAGGGATATTTAAAGTTTTATACCAAAAGGGACAATTCATGTTTTATACCAAAAGGGACAATTCATGTTTTATACCAAAAGGGAAATTTAAAGTTTTATACCAAAAGGAACATTTCAAGTTTTATACCAAAAGGGACATTTCATGTTTTACACCAAAAGGGAAATTTAAAGTTTTATACCAAAAGGAACATTTCAAGTTTTATACCAAAAGGGAAATTTAAAGTTTTATACCAAAAGGAACATTTCAAGTTTTATACCAAAAGGGAGAATTCATGTTTTACGCCAAAAGGGACATTTCAAGCTTTACACCAAAAGGGACCGTTCAAGTTTTATACCAAAAGGAACATTTCAAGTTTTATACCAAAAGGGACATTTCAAGTTTTACACCAAAAGGAACATTTCATGTTTTATACCAAAAGGGACATTTAAAGTTTAATACCAAAAGGGACATTTCAAGTTTTATACCAAAAGGAACATTTCAAGTTTTATACCTAAAGGGACATTTCAAGTTTAATACCAAAAGGGACATTTCATGTTTTATACCAAAAGGGACAATTTATGTTTTATACCAAAAGGAACATTTCATGTTTTATACAAAAAGGGACATTTCAAGTTTTATACCAAAAGGAACATTTCAAGTTTTATACCAAAAAGGACATTTAAAGCTTTACGCCAAAAGGGACAATTCATGTTTTATACCAAAAGGGACAATTCATGTTTTATACCAAAAGGGGCATTTCAAGTTTTATACCAAAGGAACATTTCAAGTTTTATACCAAAAGGGACAATTCATGTTTTACACCAAAAGGGACATTTCAAGTTTTATACCAAAAGGGACAATTCATATTTTACACCAAAAGGGACATTTCAAGTTTAATACCAAAAGGGACATTTCAAGTTTTACACCAAAAGGAGCATTTTAAGTTTTATACCAAAAGGGACAATTCATGTTTTATACCAAAAGGCACATTTCAAGTTTAATACCAAAAGGGACATTTCAAGTTTTACACCAAAAGGGACATTTCAAGTTTTACACCAAAAGGGACATTTCAAGTTTTGTACCAAAAGGGACATTTCAAGTTTTACACCAAAAGGGATATTTAAAGTTTTACACCAAAAGGGATATTTCAAAACATATAAAACCGTGTCGTAGTTGTTCAGCCTGGACGATTCAAGTTATCCCAGTATTAATCATTATATTAGAATCTATCCTTAACCCATGGTACAATCTATAAAATGTATTTTCTAAAATTGGAAATTTTTCGAAGAACTATAAGAGTGTTTACTTTTTCTTCATATGTAAACCATTTAAAATGGTATGATTGTTTTAATCCAATCAAAGTTTGCTAGAGTTGGTTCGATATCATCGATGCATCGATGAATCGCAATATTTATTGTGGCGATAGTGTATCAATATACAGACCTAAACTATTGATACAAGACGATAGTAGAATGAAACATAAACTAAATTATATAAGCTGTCCAAAATAAACAATGTATTGTCATCTTTCTATCTCTTTGAACGAAGTACTCCTCCTCTTCTTTCTTTATTTCCTCCATAAAGAGATTTTCAGATACATGCATGGGAAGCAATACAAAAGAACAGAGAAATCTCGTGTAAATAATGTACAAATATGCAAAGATTAGCTTGAATGATTGTACAGTAAAACACACTCTAAAGGGAATAAACAATCGTATCTAAACGACAATTAAAGAATGCTGAAGTAAATATGAAGATATCTGAAAATGAACAAATGAACCAAATGCATTCGTTAATAAAGGGGCCGCCCATATATGACGTCACGCACCAAAGGGTGGGGGAGTGGTCCGACTTGTCTGACGATGTGTGACGATAGGGGGTAACGGGTTGGAATAATGTGACGTCACAAAAACGACACAAGCGCCATCTACCAGAGAAAATGTTAACTACGTAGCATCACAGTATCGCAGAAAAGTGCGCAGTACCGGAGGCACTTGCGCAGTGGTGTTAAACGCTGATTGGTTGATCGATTTGTTGACAAAAAATACTCATTGCCGCTCCCATTCTGTGACAACTGTACTATATCCCATGTATGATTTTCTAATAGAAAGTGATTTCAAACCAGTTCTATTTTTGAAAATGTTTATTGGGGGGGGGGGAGGGAGTCAAAGATTTGTGACGTCATATATGAGGGGGTCTGAGTTTTTGTGATGAAATGTGAGCGGGGGGGGGGGGGGGTAAAAAATCCGCCAAAAATTGCGTGACGTCATATATGGATGGCCCCAAACATGTGTATGAACATGGATTATATACATACGGGTATTTACGTACATATGTAATATCGGTATTTTCCTGGATTCACAGGACGAAAGCATTGATTTTATCCAGTAAAAGAAGAAAGGGGTGGAGCCCATAACTCCAAGTGCCTAGTGTTGGGTTCACTCATTATCAGCATGTGACCTATACTAGAAAATTTCGTCTGTGATGAAATTAGATTAGTGTTGCAATTAAGGGAAGGAAAAATATATCCTCAATATCAAAACAATGAACTGGAATGAACTAATGCAAAATCGGTGATGCTGAATTTCATTCAGGGGGGTATCCAGGGTAAGCACGAGTAGTTTCAACAGCTGGAACTCGTCACTACTTTGGCTGAGTTTCATGTGGAGGGCTAGGCCAAACTGATCGTATTATACCAGTGAAAATCATTGACGACCTGCCTCGTACAAAAGCAAGATATCACAACATGTAGGTCAGTATATTGGTGGCTGCATGTTTGACAGACAGAGACACAGTGACTTGGATTTAGGACCCACAGGGACGCTTTGAACTTAGTTAAAGCTCTTAATTATTCGTTGCAGTGTCGTAAAGAACAGAGGGATTAATTTCGGTATAAAGAAATTGGAATCGAGAGACATCATAATCACTACTTATTATTTCTAGCCATGTGACCTCTTCGTGTTCGTGAATATCTTTGTTATCTATTCTTTTCCACTGATATTTGTTTGGGAAGCATGTCTGGTTCATGAATTTTATGAGGAAGTCAGTTAGGGCATACTTTTGAAGTGTTCACCAAATATCGGGAGTATAGCCAGTGTATACCGACTATGTGCCATCACAAAACACAAACATACTTTTGATATGTACACCAAATATCGGGAGTATAGCCAGTGTATACCGACTATGTGCCATCACAAAACACAAACATACTTTTGATATGTACACCAAATATCGGGAGTATAGCCAGTGTATACCGACTATGTGCCATCACAAAACACAAACATACTTTTGATATGTACACCAAATATCGGGAGTATAGCCAGTGTGTACTGAATATGTGCCATCAACAAACATAAAAAGACGCATGGAAGATATATGTTGAAGATAACACGATTTGGGAGCTTCAACGTTTTCCAAGAAAGAGAAGATGACGTCGATCAGTCTCGGCTGTTATTCTTATCAGTCCTAACATAGAATCACACATATTCGAGTGAGTTTCTTCATGGAATCCTTGAATTTTCTTCGCAATAAAATGCTGAAGTTTGTTGAATTCAATGAGGTCTATATTTGATGCTGATTCCAAATTTTGCAACCATACAACAGTGTTGGGTTCACAATTTTCTTGTATAGACTGGCAGCTGTTACTTGGTTTGAATTTGGAATACCAACTCCAAGATTAGCTAGTCCAAAAAATGTTTGCCATGCTTTTCTACGGGCGTTGCGGATGCAATTAATAGAACGACGTGACTTATCTTGTAATATACCCAAGTGAGTAGCTGAATCGGTTTCCATATTGACGGCATCACCAATATGCAGGGACAACCTATGGTTTGAAGCATAAACCAAATGATATAAGCTGCCCAAAATAAACATTTTCTTGTCATCTTTCTATCTCTTTGGTCGAAGTAATCAACAAGACCGCTTACATGTTGCATGCAGCCTCTAGATACCAACTATATATACCCAATTAACTTTTACATTCTTTTCAAATTCAAACAATTTTTAGTATATCACGAGAAAGTTATTAGTCTTTGAAAGTATTTTTGAAAATAATATCCTACTTATATCTTGATTCATTCTGGTAAATATTTGTTTCACCTGAATATTGTCTGAATTTGTAAACTACCTAATACAGTGGATTATTACCGTATATACTCGCGTATATAATATGGCTCCAAATGCAAACAACATAGACCATGATCTGCCGTAGCATAATGCGCCGGCAGATCAGGGTCTATGTTGTTTGTTCTACTGATTAGTCCTTACAAAACTACATAGACTCAGATCTGCCGGCGTATTATGCGACGGCAGATCTGGGTCTATGCAGTTTCAGTTGGTATAGCATTATACCCGAGTATATACAGTAATCTACCGCCCCTAAAAGTGCATACCATATTCTGGTTAAATAATCCCCACTCCCTGAAATTTAAATATAAGATTGTGGCTACCTATGCCTTAGATGGCTCAGATATATATATATATATATATATATATATATATATATATATATATATATATATATATATATATATATATATATACACACACACACATACAGTAAAGGAATTCAATCAAGAAAGCACAATTTGCATCTTTAACTGTCCAGTTTCACACAAAAGATATCCAAGGATAGACAAATTCAAAAGCAAAGCAAAATATGACATTGCAGCCTTGCAGATGCCGTGGTAACTTTATGTATACGGGCACATTTTTCATGTAGAAAGTAACATTCTTCCCGAAAAAAGTTACCTTTTGGTGAAGACTTTACTATCTACTTTATACGTTAAAAAAAAGAATTCTTCATGAAGATTTTAATTGTTTTCGTGCATAAAGTAATCCCTCCTCCGTGACTTCAGATCAAAATTTGCAACCTCAGATAAAATCTTCGATTAGAAGTTCACACACTGTAACGGCACAGTCCTTCCTGCACTCCAACACTCACCTCAGTATCTAGACCGATAAATCTGTCCCAACAATAATGTTTTTTTATTCTGATGGTTACAACGACCATCAGAATGTTTTTTTTACAAAAAATCGTTATTGAGAGAGATTTATCGGTCTACTCTGTAGCCAAACAAATCATAAAGCAGGCTTTACAAGCAAATCTACCTTCATCAATGACTGTATTTTCTGTTTCGACAATGTGTTTCAATCAGCTGTTATTCAATGTCATGGTCATATGACGTAAGAGCAGCGGATCTTACTAAAAATAGACAGGATTTTTGTTTGGAAAGATCGAAATGCGTAGAAAGCGAACTCAATTAATGCTAAATATATAAAGTATATTTGCTCAACAAGAAATCGCTGTGACCCTCATCAACTATTGTGTTATGATTCTGTACAGGCTAGGTTGCTGTGACCCTCATCAACTCTGGTGTTGTGATTCTGTACAGGCTAGATCATCTTAGCTAGCAAATGTCGTTGATACACTTAGTCCCACATCGACAATGAACGAAGTGGATCAACGACCCTAGGCTAGCAAAGATGGTTCTATATATTTTGATATCATCTGAAGAGGCTAATGAAAGAAAACTATGTCTAACGAAAGACACACTACTTTCAAATTTAAATATATTTTGTAGAGACTCAGACTCTCAAATTTTTTTTTTTTTTTTTTTTTTTTACGTATTCAGTATTCAGCCCATCTCCCCATTATTTACCCTGTCAAGCTTTATCAAGCGGCGTAATAGATATCAGCTTGAGTCAAGCACGTGTGTATTATGCGTCACAATAGTTTTGCAAAATAACACCTAAGAGCTTAAAGGTTTTTTTTGTTAAAGACAAATGTATGCTTGTTGAATTTATTATCACAAAAGGCAAGCTTGAATGAATCAACCTTCTGACTTGAGATGTGTTGCCTATCTGTGTAAATACATGTAATGACTTTCCCTATTCTAAGACAATTATCGACTATGAGATACATGTAATGCCTTTCACTATTCTAAGACAATTATCGACTATGAGATACATGTAATGCCTTTCACTATTCTAAGACAATTATCGATTGTTGTAAGTCCAGTAAGAAGGTGTATAAACCAAACATAAATACACAAACACACGCACAGAAAAACAAAAAGAGGACTAAAATAACATTTTCCCGCTTTTGTTGTTGTTGTTGTTGTTGTTGATGGTTGACATATCAGCGTAGCGCAGTGCACACTTTTGTTCTATTACCGATGTTTTGTAAAAATAATTTGTACTTTAAAACATAGTCATTTTTTGTGGCTATATCCTAAATTAGGATATAAATTAATTGAACACTGAAAAATGTTTTCATAGCGATGTTTTAAATGCACTAGGAATCGATGATAACACCTTCAGAAATAAATGTCATTTACACATTGTTTTATAATAAGAGTAGCGGTCAACGTGTCAAAAAGGACCTAAATTGTGAGATACCCCTGTATAGGGTATAACAACTTGAATATGGCATGATATAATAGCTGGATGTATGCTGACGTAGCATGTGAGTTGCCAACTCCCCAACCGATGTGAGTAGTATAGAACGTCTGTCCTCTACTACAGATGTGCTTTTTTCAACTGGTTTCCAGGGTCACCTGTATATACTATAAAACAATGAAGTGTGGTGTTGCAAAGGCTGTACTGTAACTTACACCGGCAATATATTTATCAGACCGAGTCAGGATATAATTTCCAAGTTGCAACGATTGAATGCGCATGTAAATAGTTTTTGTCTATCCTATGAAAAGTGAGATACGTGTATGACTCTTCTGGCGGCTGTTAACGTCCGTATCAAATTTTTCAACGTTACGTGTCTTTTACATATGTTACTGCAATCCTGTGTAAGCAAAAAGCTGTTGGGTTACTGTGCTGTATAAGAGGTTTTGAAAGTTATATAATTTGTAAATCGGTCGCTGTATTCAGCTGATGTTTTGGATAATAATACTATATATTTGAAGTTTGCACCCCTATATGCTACGTGTTCCTGTTTTGACTGTGTAAGCAGAAGTTATGACGTCATAACACCAGGGTAGAAACCATGTATCGTGGAACCCTTTTATTCCTGTTACTGTGATTTGGCCCCTAAAAGAAATGTTTGGCCCCTAAAAGAAATGTTACTGGATAACAAAAAAAATCATAGAAATCTACTGTGAAATGAAATTTAATCAAATGTACCAGATCTACATGCCGTATTTTGTGCAAACCTGTGTTTCTATGACTATTTTATACCCAGAATAAACGAAATTGAGCATTGTTGGCATCTTTTAAAAAGAAGCATGATTTTAAAAACCATAAAGCTATTTGCCTGACTGAAAATGCATGCATTTTTGACGTTTTGTCTGTCTCTGAGATAGGATCAAAACAATTGGAATTGGTGGTAAGGTTATTTGTAAGGAACTGTAATCTCGGGGATTAAGGTACTAAATTTTGATTGATTTGAAATCTGAAATTTAGATTACAATGTCTTGCTTTTAGTGAAAATTTTGTCCCTGAAGCTCACTGTAACCATCATATCCTTTTTTCTTGGATATTAATTTACTGTAATCTATATTTATTACTGAGCGCTATGGTTGATAAAGTACCGTCTATACTCGCTTACAAGTTGAGTCCAACTGCAAACTGTACAGACCCAGATTTGCCGTCGCACAGTGCGCTGGCAGATCTGGGTCTATGCAGTTTGCTAGGAGCAATCAGTAAAACAAACAACACAGACCTTGATCTACCTTGGCGTTATGCGACGGCTGATTAGGGTATATGTTGTTTGCAGTTACGCTCGACTTATAAGCGAGAGTAGACGGTAGGTCAACAAGTACCACCAGATGAGTGGCGGTAATGCTGACCGATCAATAAGCGTTTGAATCTGACTTAGAAGAACCGTATAAAATATTGATATCTTTTTTTTTTCTTTCTTTTTTTCTTTTTAATTTCCTCCCTGGATCTGTTCTTACATTGAATTGATATAATTGTGCTGACTTTAGACCCTAAGGATGTAGTTTCACATTGTCCTGGTCATATTCAAGCAAAAATTGCTTGATCTAAGCGATGTGCTTATATTTGTGCTTGCGGTATACCCATACATTTTGTTTGATAACAGTGTAGAAATAAATACCACGAAGTCTGATTTTTCCAATAAGTTTTAATCATTCTCAGACACAGGAATACAGTATGATATAGGTTCTGTTATAACATAGGTAGGAACATTCGGAAACATCGTGATCAGCAGACACAGGAATACAGTATGATATAGGTTTTGTTATAACATAGGTAGGGACATTCGGAAACATCGTGATCAGCAGACACAGGAATACTGTATGATATAGGTTTTGTTATAACATAGGTAGGGACATTCGGAAACATCGTGATCAGCAGACACAGGAATACAGTATGATACAGGTTTTGTTTTTTTGTAACACAGGTAGGGGTATTTGGAAACATCGTAATCAGGAGACAGTAATTAGGTAAGATCAAAGGAGTCACCTAATACCCTGTAGCATATCCGCCATCCCCCAAACTCCGCTAACACAATGGATAGCTAATGTACCTTTATCGATGTTCATTTATTGACTGTCTTCAAGTAGTGAACACCAACCGGCGGACAGGCCACCAAGATCAGCAAACTAGATTACGCAGGTAAAGACAGATTTAGTGCTACATATGTTGATACGGTCTGGTTACATAACCATAGTGTCGGCACAGGTGGATTTAGATACATTGGGAAATCTTAATGGAAAATGTTACTTCTTCCTGAAAAAATGTGTAATGTTCAAGAAGAAGGTCACGTTCTTCACGAATAAAGTGCCTTTACACATCGATGCAAACCTTTCACGGAAATGTTATTGCTTTAAAGAAAATAATATTTTCATGAAGATTTTAACTGTTTTCGTGAAAAGAATCATATTTGTACATTTTTCGCGAAAAACATAATTTTGGAAACAAGTGTTGTTGATTAAGAAAAAAGCGCCCTTACACGTCGATGCAGATTTTTCAAGAAGTGAAGGTGTTTTTCGTGGTAAAGGTGCACGCATGATTTATTGCACTCAAAAATAAACAATCTTCATGAAAATATGTTTTTTTTCGTGAATTAAGAGGGCTCATCTGAACAAGTTTCTTCATGAAAAATACTTCAGTTTTGACATCTTACACCCTGTTATGTGCAAAAGTCATCACTTTTTCGTGAAGATTTTGACAATAGTTGGTAGACAAAAGTCACTCTTTTGCGATTTATGTGTCTTCTCGAGAAAAGAAATCTTCGTGAAAAGTCACTACGTTAATGACAATAATAACTTAGAGCCTTTTTTAATGGGCCGTTAATTGGTTTTCCTTTTTGATTCAGGTTCATTGTATTTGAAATTCGTGAGTGCCATTTGGCTCTTGTGTATACAACTTTCCTCTCTACCCTCACCCCCCCCCCCCCCTTCCTTTTCAAGTTCTCCTGGTATCGTTATTCAATTCGTTGGAGTTGAAATATATTTTTTAAGTTACCCATCGATTGTACATATTCTCTGCTAGTCATAGTAATCGATCCTCATTCTATTTCATATTTAGCTGTGCCCGTATCCAAGTGACGAGGAGATGCAGAGGGAGCTTCAGATCAGCGTTGACTGGGATGCCTTCCGGAAATTAACTCTGTCTTCAACCCTTCAAATGGTAGAAGAGAGAAAACACATGCGCTGAAATGGTCGAAAAGTTCAAGAGGCGTATTTAGCCATTTGTCTGAAAGCTGATCAAGAACAAGGCCGTACCTGATTTCAGCAACAACATTCATTTTCGTACTCAAGTTATAAATCGAGTAATCCGATTGGATAAAATTTTAATACAGCTCCAAACTGACCGATAAATATTATTGGATAAAGTTTGAGTACAACTCACAACTGACCAATCGAATTTCAATAATTAAAACTAATTCTGCAACTTATTGAAGATAAGCCAACACTAAATATGTATTCGTCTAATTTATATTTTAGCAAAACCTATTCATAAAAACTTTTAAATTATGCTAAATATACAAAAATGGACATAAACAGGTGTTCATTTGAGATATTTATTCGCTAATTGTGCTATGTAATCTTTAATGTCTCTTCACAATTCTGAGCCCAGATCGATCTCAAAGATACAATAAATTTATTATAATTCATGTAGTGATAAATAAAAAATTGTATTATAACTACTTATTTTGTTATCCTTTTGTATCATTTGTAAAATGGAATTTGTTATCTTTTGTATCACTTGTAAAATGGAATTTGTTGTAAAATGGAATTTGTTGTAAAATGGAATTTGTTATCCTTTTGTATCATTTGTAAAATGGAATTTGTTATCCTTTTGTATCATTTGTAAAATGGAATTTGTTATCCTTTTGTATCATTTGTAAAATGGAATTTGTTGTAAAATGGAATTTGTTGTAAAATGGAATTTGTTTGTACATTCTTGAACTGGTCTGAGCTAAAATCGAGTCTCAGGCACTCGACATCGACTTAGAAACTTATAAAGTACTTAACGGTTAAATGCATTTTAATTTAAAAACACATCAATTTATTCCAATTCTGAAACATTCCCTGAGTCCACTCTTTATTAAGATGTGTAACATGTTTAAGGAACACACCAACTTGACACCTACACACGTCCGATAAAGGATGACTAATTTTTGTAGCGACATTGCTCCACGAGCCATCCTTCTTGATTTCGTCCACTTAGTAACAAAAATGAAAACAAACACAAAAAGAACATCGACGATAATGGCGATGACAGACACAAACCGGTGCCGTCATCCTCATTAACAGCAGCAATGACAACAGCAATATCAACAGTCAGAACAGTAAAGTAACAACAAATAATGTCAACTCAAATTGCGAGTGAAAACATCAATACCAACAACGCAACGGGGAAAACCCCCCAACTATATACAGTATGTTTTTAATGTGTACCTATGTAATGTGGGTTAATGACTTTTGGAAAAAGAAAGACCCCCCACCTCAATACAAAAAAAAAACAAGCAGATGTTGAACTGTTACAACAACCCAGTCGCGTTGGTTGGTAGGGTATGGTGCCCGAGCCTAGAACAAGAACCCTGGAGTATTGTTTGGTAGGGTATGGTGCCCGAGACGAAAACAAGGACCCTGGAGTATTGTTTGGTAGGGTATGGTGCCAGAGCCGAAAATAAGGACCCTATAGTACTATTGTTCGGTAGGGTATAATACCTGAGCTTAAGACGATGACCCTGTAATGTTGTTTAGTGGGTATAGTGCCCGAGCCGAAAACGAGGCCACTATACTCCACTAGACAAATACTGTAGGAGGACATTTCCCAACGTTGATCACAACAATAGATTTAATACATTCCATGACGTTTTGGGGTGTCATATGACGTCGGCGTGTGACAATAGTGTTGGCTGAAACATGTGTAATGACCGTTGCGAGGTATATTATCCCCGAGTCGAGGGGAAGTGTGTACTGCCCTAAAATAAATCCCTGTAGTTAGACAATCGGAACTCTAGAACTTATCATATGATGTACTAATAATAGTTTGCACTTAAGTTGCAATTTATTCACTCAAACATTAGCACGCTTCTTGTGAACATAACATTAACCTAGCGTGTAATAACATATTCACTCAATTATCACCACGTTTCTTGTGAACATAACGTTAACCTAGCGTGTAATAACATATAACATATTCACTCAAATATTACCACGCTTCTTGTGAACATAACGTTAACCTAGCGTGTAATAACATATTCACTCAAGTATTACCAAGCTTCTTGTGAACATAACATTAACCTAGCGTGTAATAACATACTCAGATTCAAATTAAGATTCTGTTTTTACTCTTCGTCATTACATGTTTATCAAGTAGAACACGTACAAAATGCGAACATGAAAGAATTACAGCATGTACGCAATTAGATATTAAAATAACAATAATGTTAAATGCAAAATCCATAAAACTTTGCATTCTCTATTATTTGACAGATATTAATTTCACAAACACGGAAAATGTAAATGTAGTTACGAAAAAACTCTTGCTTGTGGAATCATTTTAGTTTGATTTTTGAAAATCTAACGTATCTAGCATGTGTTCGGCATCGCCATATTGCGAAAAATGTATGTATCATATGAAAGCATCAGAGGGTATCCGAATGGTTCGCTTAAGTCACGAGGTTGATTTCTGTTTACTACAGTACTATATACTATTGCCTGCATAATATTACTCTCAGTGCATATCGAGTTATATCTGTTTGTAGCAACAGTTAGCAAAAACATTTATCTCGGCATCCAGGACATTTTACATCAGAGACTGTAAACAAGCACATTCGTGTTTTTTTTATCTTTCCACTGCTTCTTGAGCCAGGATCAGTTCTGCTTACTTGGATAAAGCACACGTTAAATTAATTAAAATTCCTTACTTCTGTCCCTTTTTTAAAACAATAACAGAGTTGTAAAGCAGTCACTTAAGTATCTGGACTTTGTACTGCAAGCAACACTGGATTGTGGTTTTCAGTTTAGTTTTACATGAAGTTGTAGGACCTTTACTTGGTGTTTGTGTGTTCTTGGAACCCTCTTGTAATAAATACACAACAGCTAATATGTTTGTTCGAGTGAAATATTTTCATTAAAAGAAATTAAACTAAACTAAACTTCGAGTTTTGCTAGCTCTTTTTTTTTAACTGTGCTCCCCCCCCCCCCCTTTTGTTTTTTTTTTGGCCAAAGAGAGTTTACGTTTGTGTGACGATTTCTGACCTGACTAAATGGGAAAAAACAATGCTGTGATCACTGAAACTTTCAACTGAGCACCGGCTCCTATTTTAGCTTGAGGATCATGCATGTCTGACTAGTAATAAATAGTTTGTTATGTTCGGCATGGAGCGCGAATCAGCGTTTCCTAGAGTAAGTTTTCTTTACAGTCAGATGGTTAAAATTATGCCATGGAAACGCACAAAATGCACGTGCTTCCGGGGGCTACGCCCCCTGACTCATTGCCTACTTGTTTAGGCCCTCCCCACACACCCAAACAATATTTCTTGATCCACCACTGAGTCCTGCAGTCACGAGTTTAAACTGCGTAGTACATGTAGCCTTATAAACGAAAACTTACTTTGTGACGTCACAGGCAGTCTCAAATGGCGGCCGATAGTGACAGTGTTAATTCGGTCCTTTAAAGCTATTTATTTCGTAGAAATACAAAATATATCCATTCTGATTCGGAAATTATATAAAGCATATCTACTTCATACTATATGTAATAAACAAATTGCAATTACCACTGAAAGGTGTTACTGAGGGTTGGATCAGATAGCATAACAAATATACGCTGAACAACCAGTGGTGTAGCAACCACCGGGGAGTGGGGGTCGGGGGGGGGGCAGGCCCACTGGGGGCCCAGAATTTCCATCAAACAACGGGGTTTTTTTCTTCTAAGCGGGGCCTATAATTAAGTTTTGCGGGGTCGGGGGGCAGAATTTCTTGCTACGCTACTGTAAACAACATATATAGTGTATATACCTCTACGTAAGCAAAGAACACAATATATTGTATAATCTTGTACCTTCTACAAATTCAGATCCGTTCATATCTATTCCAAGTACATGGGTACATAAATTTCAGTATATACATGGTATCTTAGGTAAGTTATGTGGACCTGAGTCAACTGTACTTTATTTGAAGTATGCTCATCAGTAACACTGTCCTAGTTTCAACCCATGCTTTCAAGACATAATTTCGTAAGTCTCTCCCATCATCTGAGACTAACATACATACAGTGAATACAACTATTGCTATTATACCCGTCTACACACAGTATATACCACTACTGCTATTATACCCGTCTAATCTTTTAGTCGTGATACATGACAACTAATTTATTTAGCCTTTATTTAGCCTTGTTTAAAGGATACCCAATCACAAACAGCATAAACCTAAGATATGTAGCTACATTGAACCTAAACGCCGGCGGATTGGAGTGTACGCTAGTGGATTTTTTTTTTTTTTTGGGGGGGGGGGGGGGGGGGGGGGGGGGGGGGGTGGGTGCGCGTCATACCTGCGGAAATACAATGAGTGCTTTGAATGACATTTGTTCTTGTACTTTTAACGCTGCGTCATGGTCGCCTGATTTTGACCTAACTTTTCACAAAAGGTTAATGTTCGCCAGTTTAAAAGAAATAAAAACCAGATTATTGTAAACTGATATTTAATTGCTTTGAAAGTTTCATAGTTTGTCCGGATAAAGCTGGTTGGAATGGCAAAATGATCTCAGCAACTTGTTTGTGGGAGAAATGAACCGATTGGCATCGTTCCATTTGTTTTGATTTTTGTGTGACAAATGAACCAGCTGAGATGAAGAATCTGAATTCTTGGCATCGTTCTATTTCTTTTGATTTTGTGTGCAAATGTTAACGGCAACAAATTGCTATCTTTATGTTGGGGACGTATTTAATTCTTTTTTTCATTACATAGAAACGCTCAAAACAAGGAGCCTAAATAAAAAGTTTTTAATTGCTTTATAACTCAGATGTCTGTATCAGTTAAAACCATATTTTACTCATTCTCTGGCAAAAAAGTAATAATATTGATGCACGTGAGTATTAATAAGTTAGAAGTTGACCTCTGAATAAAACACAGTCTAAATGCTGTAATTTTTTGTCTCAGTTTTCTGTAATTAGTACCTTTCATTAATGGCGGCGCGAGGGTTCGAGGCGCCCGGGGGAAATGCTCTTTAGTGGCGCCTCTACTTTGCCACAGAGAACAGTTTTTATCTCAGTTGCCATCCTCCGACCCCCATCTACGCCCCGGTTACAGCTGCAAAAAGACAAAAAAAGCTCCCGATGACGTCACCCACCCCCCCCCTTGCCTGGCGCTCGGGGACAATTACCCCCCTTTCATTGATGGACAAGTTTCGTAGCTTATTGTTTCTTGTTGTCAATCATGCTGATGTTGCTGTTTCAGAGAATTTTCGATGCGCAGCAAGATCATCATATTGGGAGATTGCCTCAGTCATCGTCTAAAAATGAAAAACTAAAAGAATAAATATTCCCAAAAAAAATCGAGAATCGAACGACAAATATTTTTGCCTAATTAACCTTGTTTCTTTTTTACTCAGATGCAATCTACTACATTCAGCTAGTGTATTCTGAAAATAATGATTATGATGATAAATAACTTGCGACATAATCTATGTTAGATGTCTTGTTTTGAACTAAGATGAAAATTAAGGGAAGAACGAGGAAACTAGTTTCAGCATAAAATCAGAAAAATGTACGAGTTTAAAAAATGATCACTATAACGCTTTGTACGATCTGGGTGAAATAATTCACTGACAACTTCGTCACACTTCCGGTGCTCGTGATATTGGCTTGCCAATTTTGGCCTCGTACCAGTCAAGATGAGACAATAATGTTGAATGACACCATACTAAGTCTGTAGTATAAAATCATGTAACGAATGACTTCATCTTGTCATGAGTTAGCTTTGTGCACTATCCTCTTTGAGTTGTGATGAATTTGTATACAAAAATTCACAATTTAGGACTGTGATAGACTGCGGTCTGTACTGCAATAGTACAGTTTAATGCCTGGTAACAATCTCGCCGTGAGTCGTCACGGGCATTAGGATCATTTCAGGTTTTTCTGCATTAGCTGAGGCAACCGATTGAAACAATTGGTCGAAGTCTTCGAGAAAAACAAACAGACCAGCTGGAATAAATAGTCGCCACTTTAATGTCTTTGGTGTGCCACTTCATTTTTCACAAAATAATTAGAGGCAAAGAACTTGCCTCAAAATGACATTGCTTTGACGATGGCGGCGTCCTATTCTAAGAAAGTTTTTGCTGGTAATTTCAATTTAAGCTATGTTTGACGGAAACGATTAAGCACACTAAAGACACTGAAATAATAGTTATGTATCTCTGCTGGTTTTCTTGTCTGAAATAATAGTTATGTATCTCTGCTGGGTTTTTTTTTTTTGTCTGAAATAATAGTTATGTATCTCTGCTGGTTTTCTGGTCTGAAATAATAGTTATGTATCTCTGCTGGTTTTCTTGTCTGAAATAATAGTTATGTATCTCTGCTGGTTTTCTTGTCTGAAATAATAGTTATGTATCTCTGCTGGGTTTTTTTGTCTGAAGTAATAGTTATGTATCTCTGCTGGGTTTTTTTGTCTGAAGTAATAATTATGTATCTCTGCGGGTTTTCTTGTCTGAAGTAATAATTATGTATCTCTGCTGTTTTTTTGTCTGAAGTAATAATTATGTATCTCTGCTGGGGTTTTTTTGTCTGAAGTAATAATTATGTATCTCTTCTGGTTTTCTTGTCTGAAGTAATACTTATGTATCTCTGCTGGTTTTCTTGTCTGAGCGGATCTGATTTCTTCAAACAATTTGTCCAATTGATGCAACTGTCTTACACACGAAGCCACGGCAAAAAGGGCCGCTTCCTCATGACGTAGGATATTGATATTTTGGTCAGTACAAATTACAAATAATGAGAAACAGCTGCTACAGTATCTTTCCTGTCAACGAAAGGCATAACTACCTTTGCTATCTAACCTTAAGACAGTGTCCAAGACAAGGTCAAGTGGAGGAGTTCTAATGAGCGTGTTCATGTGTATATAGAGTTTGTCAAAGTGTCCAAGGCAAGGTCAAATAAATAAATATACCGTGTGCGTTTGCGTGCATATAGAGTTTGCCCAAGTTACCAAGTCAAGGTCAAGTGGATCCGTTTACCGTGTATATTCGCGTGTGTATGGTATGGTATAGATTAGTCTACCGTGTACATTCACGTGTGTATAGACTCGTCTAAGTGTCCAGGTCAAAGTCACATGGACAAGTCTGCTGTGTGCATTCATATGTGTATACAGTGTGTCCAAGTATCCAAATCAAGGCCAAGTGGACAAGTCCACCGTGTGCATTCACGTGTGTAAAGAATTTATCGAAGTATCCAAGTCAAGGTCAAGTGGATCAGTTTACCATATATAATCGCGTGGGTAAGGTATGGATGTAGTAGTGTTTTACGGCACCTCAGCACAAAAGTGGCTATGTAGTGACAACCTTTAGATGGTGTATGATACGTATCATCATATAGATTAGTGCTGGCAAAATAGAGATGCCACAAAATGTTTAAAAAAAAAAAAAAAAAGAGAGAATGAACACTTGCAAAATTCATTCAAAAGTCGCAAAAAACCTAATCAGGTCTTATAAAAAGGCATACTAAATTTAATTTGCTCAGGTCAAAGGGTATCTGAGTAATTGTGTTAACGGGGTTTTCACAACAACAACAAATAGTATTGGCAACCCTCACCCCCCTGCAAAAAATAGATAATCGCTTACATTGTGTCAAAACTTAATTAAGTCGTCTCTATATGCATATCAACATGCTTATTTCACTAAGTCCAGATGTTTCTGCATAATTTTGAAACAATGTTTTACTTTTAAAAAAAGCATAAATCCCAAATGCCTTTACAACACAAATCACATGAATGGTGTGAAAATCTATTAAAGTTATCGACATGTGAGTGGATATATAACTATCAAATTTAATTTGTCAATGTCAAGTGTGTATGTGTGTGTGTGTGTGATATAGGCACCGACTGATAGGAATAAATTAAGAGACCCCTGCTGCATTCACACTGTGGGCATACCAAAAAGACAGCCTGGTGCTACATTCACACTGTGGGCATACCAAAATGACAGCCTGGTGCTGCATTCACACTGTGGGCATAACAAAATGACAGTCTGGTGCTGCATTCACACTGTGGGCATACCAAAATGACAGCCTGGTGCTGCATTCACACTGTGGGCATAACAAAATGACAGCCTGGTTAGCTGATGGTTGTACATACGGGTATGTGACATCGTAACCCCGACGTCCTAATCCTGGAAAAAGTTAACATTCGAAAAAAGTACTTATATCTGACCATTTAAATATCGCCATCCTTTTGTAGTCGAACAGTTACTGCAACTTGATATCAATTGTTATTTTTCACAAATTGGAGCAATGGATTATATTCTATCAAAGTACTTGCAAATGATCGCCACGGAACACTGGTCCACTCTTTATGAGGGTGTGTTGTTTTGTTCATCAAATAACAGAAAAAAATGAAAAATGAAGAGATACCCGATACTATGTAGATTGATGTACTTTATCTGGCTCAAATTACATATAAACTAAACCGATAAAAACACCTTCGTCACTTGCTATATACATTGCTGAAAAGATTTACATGTACATGTACATAGAGCTGTTCACTTCTTGATATTAGTATCTCCGCTTTGAATGTAAGGAGTGGACATCTAGTGTTGCCCATGTCTGTTCGTCCTTACGTCCGTCGGTAGGAACGTCAGTCTGTTAAGTACATTACAATGAAATTTGTTTCTCCTCAACACCACAAAGCGAATAAGATGAAGACGGAAAGGAGGGAGGGAGGGGCCAAAAGGGTGTGTGTGTGTGAAAAGAAAGAATTGAAATTGAACGGCTTGTATGGATTTATATAATCCTAAGACAGACACATGAAGGCAGAATTGTAAATTCATAGCTATTATATTCATTAAAAGTACCATAATTTCTTTCAAAACAGCAGCTGAAACATTTAACCAGAGTTTTGTTTTGACCTTCCAGCTTTTTAAATTTTCTTCTGGCTGAGTGGGTCAGGCGAATGGGCGCAGTGCATCGTGGGAAACAAAGTACACGTATTCAGTACTTTAACTAAGATGGATGATGTTAGTTCTCTGCAGTCTCACGAGCACAGGAAGTGTGACGCAGTTGTCGGCGAATGAAATAGGTAACATTTACTCTGTGGCGGACTACCCTCGTGACGAGGTGTCCGCTTTGTTTGGTTGGTTATCGTTATCTAGAGGATGATCGACCTCGGTGTTATTGCCCGGATCGAGTAAATAATAATATAAATAATGAAACTTATAGATAGAATAAATAGAGATCTGAGCAGATATATAGAACAGAATAACACGAGCCCCCGTACATGAAATATAACAATTTAATCAATTGCATAAACAAACTGGGATAATACATTACATTAGGAAGATACACTTCTTTTTGAAATAAATCATTTACTGAATTTCAACACAAATATACTTATGCAAATAGCCGATCTGTTTTAAACGATAGAATTAGTTCATCATAGAATCGAGTGAACAATCAAAGTCATTGCCCTGTCTGGCTGCATAACCTGCGATAAGCCGGTAATTCCGACTTCGGTGCTGCTGTCCAGTCAAGATTGATGTTCTCCTCTCTTTTTTCTCTTCTCCTCTCTCTTATCTCGCCTCTTTCCGGCCCTCAAACCATTTGTGGGTAGTTAGGTAGGTGGATAAGTGGATAGGTAGATAGGTGGATGGAGCTATTTCCCCTTTCAAAATAAACAGAGAAGCAACCTAAATCTTCCGTCAAATATCCTACTGGGAGTAGAAACTTACTCCACTCTCGTTACGTCAGATATCGTCCTATCGGAATTCAAACAGATACCAAAGGCTATCTGGTCAGGCCAAGCCTGGCAGATCATAAACAAACCTAGTTTCAGAAGATTAATGTATTTCTAACGGCTATTTCATCCCTAATTCACATTAACATCACACGAGACATAACAGTTTCAGTTCCCGTCTCAATTATACAAATGAATCAATGAAATTCACTTCAGGGCTTAACTACATTAATTTCAGTGAATACTCAAGTCTTTATCATACATGAAATCATCTAAGACAACTTGTATCAAATAAAGTAATGCATGAAATTCTTAGAATACATGATTCCTATAACAATCAAGACGATAAATTCAAACAATTCGTCAAACTCGTATAAAGAAGATTATTGTACGAATTCAGACATATTAACTCAAACAAATAGTTATACTCATATCAAGAAAAGTGATCTACGAATTTAAATAAATAATTCATGCAAATATAAACAAATAAATTCAAGCAAATAATTATATTGGTATCAACGAATTACATGAGATTGATGCAAATACCTTGTGCTTTCAAGCCTTGCTCACTTCTACCGCCAGAATTGTGTCCGTCAACTTTCCAGACATCTGTCCCTTGAATAATTGTTTTTACGAGAGAACTTCTTCTAAATTCAATCTCGTAGTCAAATTTCGTGTGGGAAACACGACCCTTATTTAGCGTAGCCAATCAGATTAAACGGATCTACCGCCTTTTATAAATATGCGACAAATTCGGTCAGCGTAACACTCTAGATTTTTAAATAACCGATTCTGGAGAATTTCAAAAAGATAATGCAACTTCAACTAGCTAACAAATGGTTTCTGTACCCTCTCAACTCTGACATTTCCGATACCAAGATCGAAGTTAACCTTTTCCTTCCAATCTGTCTGACCGTTAAATAAACAAATGCTTAATTAAGAATCAATTTCTTCCACAACAGGGACATTAAAACCATCGCAGTCCATACGGTACCTTTCCTCAAAAATCGAATGAATTGTTCTCTGTCAAAACTAATGTGCTCTTTATAGATCGACAGATATTTGCACCCTTACATACTCCCTGCAGAACACTTCGGAACTTACTACTACCGACCATGACATAGGCTCATGGGTTTCAAATGCTTAAGTTTTTATGCACCCGAAAAACATCAGACTGTTCTGTTTAATACAGTATTAAGTTCTGAGGTTTTTTCCCGTAGTAAGTAACTTCTCCTGGATTTCGTTAAGAAGCGGTCTCAGGCGGTCTAAGCCAGTAGCAAGATAAAATCAAAGTACTGGAAGTACATGATGGGTCCGCAATCCAAAACTGCCAGGACGTGGATGATTTCTTTTTTTCGACCCTAGAGTATTAATCTAATGTCCTTTTCATGAACGTTGCATCATTTGCGAGCATATATTCATCAGGGAAGCTTCTTACCATAGCTTTATTTATGCTGAATGGCTTATGTTAGTCATGTACCAGGACGCGGAGAATGTTAAAGGAATAAACTCCATCTCCACGTTCTGCAAAAACATCTGCTTTGACATCAGTATTATTTCCCTGTTACCGTTATCGGGAAAATTCTAGTATAGATTTAACCACCACTGGACAGTTTGTTCTTGAAATAAATACATGAACTGTAATGTTTAATAATGTTCTAAACTTTTATCATTTTGGACCAATGATAAGAAAGTGTGTAAAAGTTTTTATTGTAATATCTCATCAGCAGTTTGTCAGAATGACTGTATATCTGATTTGGTCAATGCTTTTTTAGAAGCTGTAAACAAGGTGACCCAATATATCCATATCTTTGTTTTAAATATGTGCAGCAATTGTGTCAATTTTATTTTTAAAAAAACAATAAGAATATAAAACGAATCAAGGAGACATAATCTTTACTTTCACAGTTTGCTGATGATACTAATTTGATTTTTTATTGATCTTTTAAATCTCTTTAGATATTCCATTGATGTATTAAATTTAATTGCAAGGAGAAGAATAAAAACAAACATAATAAACAGTTTTTGAACAATGGGATAAACGAACCATAACATCATTTGGTAAATAACAGCTTTTGAAAATTTTAGCAATTGCAAATATTAATCCATTTATTTATCTCCTTGCCACCACCCACAGCGAATTAAATGAATTATCTTTCACATTTATATATATATAAGTCAAAGGTAGATAGAATTAAAATAAGAATTATGTTTCAGAACATCTACAAAGGAAGATTATCAATAATCGATATTTTAAAACAGTTACATTAGCTTTATCAATGATCGATATTGAAATACAGTTATATTAGCTTTAACAAATGTTTTAAAAAAATTCCAAGACTGGTTATACCTTAAAAAAAAATGTGTTAAGTTCTTTGAATACGAAATGTGCTTTGCGGTAATGTCTTATTATCTTGGAGACTTTTTACAGAATGAACTGTTACACCTCAAACAGGAGAAGATTTCATGAAAACGAACTTGTGGATGAACTCATTAATAAGAGTAAACAAGGTAGTTATCATGTATAAGAAATAGATAGAACGTAATGTTACATATTAGTGATATACTTACATACCAGGAAGAAATAGATAGAACATAACGTTATACATATTAGTGATATACTTACATGCCAGAGAAGTTTTCTTGAGCTTGAACGCTTTAAAACAAACCATGGTAATAATATATATATATATAAATCTTGCCTTTCATGGTATCATTCAGAGTACAAAGTCATTGTGCAGAAACTTCAATCTAAATTGGATACATGCCAGACCGTGTATCCTCACTAATTGGATACACACTAGACTGTGCATCCTCAACAATTGGATATAAATCATAATAGTAGTAAAGATTGTAAAGATTTTTACAAATTACTGTTGAACTCAAATATTTCACCAATCTGCAGAAAAAGTAGGCAAGAAAATATCCATTTTACTATTGACTATTGACCAATTCATTGACCAAATATATATTCTAAAGTGCTTAATGTAAAAAAAACTGCAAATTACAGTGGTTTTAATATCGTGTTATGCGTTAAATGTTACTCATTTTTTCATATTTGTATAAATTACATGCTTCTGATACAAATAAAGGGACGTTTTGTAATGGTTAATCTGAAACTATACCGTATTTGTTTTAGGAATATAATGTGGTTAATAGGCTATGTAATGATGTTTCCCACTGGATTTGAGACTTACTTTGACATTTCCGAATTAAATGTTTTAAATATTGCCTTTAATTGTCGCGTTTAAATCGATATGGAGGGTTAAATCCAAAGGAGGGTTATATTCTGGCATGTACAAAGCAAAATGACTCACGCGGTTTACTTTAAAATCATGGTACATTAGCAACAGAAGCTGAGAGAAATTCAGATTAATGATGCGAGATTCGTTCAGCAGAAAATTGCGTTTTTTATGGTAGTAAGTAAATTTAACAGATTATTTATGGTGTTATTTTATTCGAAATTATATATGCTTTTCCTGTGTATTGTTTTGTTTAAATGCAATACCAAGCTAAAAAAATTAAAAGGTTTAATACGTTTGCCTATATGATCTATATAATATTATTTTTTTGAAAGAAAACTGACAAGAATAAACAACTTAATAGTAGTATGAATCTCTCTCTCTCTCTCTCTCTCTCTCTCTCTCTCTCTCTCTCTCTCTCTCTCTCTCTCTCGGAATTTCTTACAGAGGGAAGGGAAAATGGGCATGTTTAACAGTAGAGGCACATATGTATAAGAAAGGGGCACTTTTTGAAACAAAGATGCACTATTTTTCTTTTTGCGATAAAGGACTTGCTGCAGCTAGTAAAATGTAGAATTTCATCTTTTTTGAAGTTTAAACAGGTATAATGCAGGCTATAGAGCGGTAAAAGCGCAGCTGATCAGAAACAAGAACCCTTAAATATGCGTGGACGCTGTTCATAACTGAACTCATGCAAGAGCTCGGTGATATAAGCCTAAATACAAAATTTGATTAATCTGGATTAATAAAATACAGTCTCACGATTAGTTATAAGCTCAGATTGAACATCACCGCATATACATGCACAGCTAAGCGACCTCATCAGGGATCTTGATGATATAAGTCTATATCCCAAGGCTGATCAATAACTTTTCATAAATTTGGAATGCATAGTGCTAACTAGCACTTGTTGCCAGGTGACCTAAAAATTGTCAGTACAAAGTTTGTATCTACGGGTAATACTACTACTACTACTACTAATAATAATAATAATAATAATAATACCTTTCTCTTAAATTCTATTCAATCCAGGACCAGGAGATCAATATGCATAAAGAAAGTCCTTGAAGTAACCGGTGAAAAGTCTATGTGATGTAATGGGAGGCAAATATTGGTGAGTTATTTTCGCGGTGCCACGTTGTGTCGTTTCCGTTCTGACGACGTTTTCGCTTTGTTTGAATGCGCTCTGCTGTCTGCCGTACATTACTGCTGTGTTTTTTGTGTGCTTTTTTTAAACTTTTCACAGATAGTTTGTTTTCGCTGAAAACATATTGATCACAAATATATGAAAAAATTTAAACCTCCGCGAAAAAAAGAAACGCGCTATACAATACCAAGGAGGATCTTAGTTTTACATGGCATTAATTAATTCTTGCTAGTCATGTAATGTACTTTAATGATGCATACCTTTGGAGCGTATTTTTGTGATCGCTAAATCTCTTCTACGTCTAAAAAAATTTGCTGACACATCCGGGTTCTGTCAAAAAAAACCAACAAATATTTATATTTTTTTAAAAAAAGAATCGAATCGTCCAGAAAAAAAGCTGGACAGTTTCTGCACGTATAACGAAAGGTACTCTCATGAACGTGCAGACACTTATCTCAGAATCGTGCAAATGTTGCAGGTATAAGACACGGCATTATTCCTACATGTACGTTAGTATGTTTTATTTAGCTTGTAGTTCTACGAAAATCAAGCGTTGATAATCTAACCGGAATTAATTCTTTTTTACATACTTTTTTTAGTCTAAATTATCTGTTGAAAAAAAACAACACAAAAAGTCCAAGGAATTAAACAAGTATGCTTTTTTGAAATAAAAAAGATGGCATTCGGAAAAGAAAGTCAGCCGTCACTGCCTTAGGTAGCAGTAACATACAGTGAACTTAAAAAAGTAGGGTTGTCCGGTAAATAATTTGACCACAACCACAAATGTATCTTTTTTCAAATGTGTGTGTCCTCCTTTGCGAGACTAAATTGAACGGTTAACTATTGTTAATTAGTATAGTTTTTGTTCACATTTCGTGGCATTATAGTTCTTTTATTCAGTAAACGTGCTTGTTTTTCCTATTTCTATCCTATTATATGCTTATAAAGTACAAATAGACCTAAAAGTCATATGACAGAAGTGCTGAAAAGAAGACAAAAATGGCATGTATATAACCATATATCGCCTAATGACGTAATATTTACTGATCTTCCTGATGTTTGTGAACAGTTCAACGATTACATTGTTTCTGTTTACAATTATATTTTTACTTAACCCTATTTCAGAAAAGACTAACGATATTAATACAATTTATTTTGATCGCTATGCCATAAAAGAAAAACAGTCCAAAGTACTAAATTCGAAGTGTCCAGTTTGAGACTCGTCCTCCATTTTACTACTTAATTTCCTGGTCTTATAAATAAATGGAAACTGGCATAATGGAACATTTCTTCGGTCTCTAATTTCTTTTACAGTATATTTACTCTGATTTAAGACACGGTACCGGAAAGCAGAATCCAGTTATATGATAAATTTAAATGAAACAAGCAAAGAAATGCCTGAAAATGAAGGCAAATGTTTGATATAATTCATGATTTAGTTGCTGTATAAAATTTGTGACAATTTGGTAATTAGCTTCAGCTTTTAAAAAAGTAACAAGCAGGGCTCCTAATCTTTGACATGAAGTTCAATGTAACGTTCCAGTTAACCGAGATATTTACAATTAATGACAGAGATAACAATCTATTGCACTGAAAAGAACTATTTAACATAAAAACCATTAAACATATTTTATAAGTACACTTTAAGATTAGATAACTATGACTCTGTTAACAGAGAGAGAGAGCACAGTGATTTCAAATTCTGGGAGAATGACCTTAATGGGCAGTATGGATAGTAACAGCTGGACCCGGAATATCTTATTGGTATTAACAGATCAAAGTGTATCAGAGTTAGTGAAATCAGTATTTATATTTCATGTCTACTTTCAAAATAGGAAAATAATTGTCTCAATGCTTTGTTCAGTTGCCTAGTAAGCAGGCTTTTATTTTGAGCAACAATAGTATAGCAACATATATTTAAAGCAATTTAATATAATCTGTAATAAATTTAACGTACTTCCAAGTCATGACTGGAGATACATTATAGGAAAATAAATCAGTTATTATACGATGGCAGGGTTTTTTGGGTTTTGATAACGCTGGAATTAGCTAGCGTGAGAGACACGAAACTTTGGGTAAGAGTCCGAGTGGAGATAATTGAGAATTTTAGATGAAAAAGTCAAATGATATTTACAACGAGATTATAACTGTAGATGAGGAAATAGGCTGGACAAACTGTTTTCTTTTACGGAACAGTAATGATTTGAAGGAAGTAACAGCAAGATTAAATAAGAATATCATGTTGTATGTGATCTGTAGTTTTTATACTCAAGTTCAAAACAGAATATCTATTACACGGTCTTTTCAACTGTTCAAGACATTGGTAAAACGTTGTTTGAAAAACTAATTTTGGGACATCAGGGACTTAACTCATTTGAAAACATCACGATAAAGTTGCAGCAATGTATTCAGATTTCAATGTTATATTTGGCTATACTTACATATTTTTTTATCTTTTTGATGTTGTATTTACACCCCTGATCAAAAATCAAAACAACAGTCCAACTAATGCTAGAATGAGCAAAATGATATGTTTAGCTAAAGATGCCACAACCTGTCAAGCAGTCCTAAACAACCATATTATTACACTACCAATGCTATCAGGCAATGCTGCTACTGCCTTTTTTGACAGACCAACAAAAGGTCGTAAATATTTGTATGCCCTTTTTTACATAGACCACAAATGACTCTAAACACCTTTGCCACCATCAGAAACTCCATCACTAACACCATTTCCTACGAACCCTTGAATTACATTTGCTTTCGACGGAGCAACATGTGAGATTGTCGTTCCCATTCCTATGATAATGGCAGCAATTGTTGCACCTTTTCCTCTGAACAATGTTTTTAGTCTTTCGTTTCTCTGACTGTTGTCTTAAATTAATGTTTTCAATGTTGTCTCTAAAATATCTCTTTAGCCCCCTTAAATGTCCAATCAATTGTGTTCTTTAACATTTAGCACTTTTCAACTGATCTTTTTTTTTTTATCTGTTTCAGTACTGATATCATTATTTATGTCCTATATCTCAATGTCTGGTTTTATCGATTCTGTTTTTGATTCAACGACTTATACAGCACTTAAATAACACTTTTATTGTCTTCCTTCTTCTTGCTGAGTAAACAATCTGCGCCCTGCAAGAAACTTTTCGTTTTGAATTATTTCGTGGTAATAAACTATGACAGTCTCTGCTTCTCTTATTTGCTGATCAAACTTTCTTCTCTTACTTTTTCCATCAAATTGTAAATGAGGCTTAATTGCTTGATATTGTGTAACATCTATGTTAATTTAACAAATTTAAATTTTAAGAAATTCTTTGTATTAATCCACTAAATCTATTGAATTAATAGTTTCAAATCCTTCATTAGACAAATTTATATCTGCATCTACTTAAACGTGCTTTCTCATGCACATCATAAACATCTTCATATATGGGATTTTTAAATGTCCCATCCAAATCATCTCCATCATCATCTGACATTTTTACGCTATTTAAAGAGATCAAAAATTACTTTACAAAGAATAAGGTTCCACTAAAAATAAAAATAGAAGTAGCTTTTCTTCCTTGAAATTGAAGATACAAATAAAAAATTGGTAATTAACCTAGCAGATTGAACGTATCAAGAGATTACTGGTAAAGTTTTAACTGACAAGAAGTTGGAAAAAATGAACGAACCATATCAAGAAAACCAATGAAATCTTTGCCAATGCAAGATCAGCTAAAATATTAAAGTCAATATCAGATATGGTAACATATTTGATGAGTAAATTTAACTCATTCAAGATTTGAATGAATTACAAACAGAAAATTAAGAATGATCTGGTTAAGAGATTGAAAGTTCCAAAGAAATACAAAAAGTAATGTATAATTCTTTTAAACATGGTTAAGAATTGCTACTGTTTTATGAGGAATGGTTAAGAATTGCTACTGTTTTATGAGGAATGGTTAAGAATTGCTACTGTTTTATGAGGAATGGTTGGAGTCATAGGAATAGCTACATGATTTAATGTCCATCTGGCTTTTAGCGGATTTGGAGCAACCTCACTGGGGTTTATGGCTAAAGCATTGAAGAAAAAGTTGCTATACAGGAAAGTTTTGAAAACAAATGATGCGATAGTGCCCTCTGCCTTCAATACGTTAAACAGAATCGATAATATGGTGAGTATGGCAATAATTGATAATAAAATCAATCGTGAGGAATTTAATTTGATGGTTACTTAGTACACCAGATACAAGAAAATGAAGAAGTCAATCATGAAGAAATAAAAAAAACACACACAAAAAAAAACAACAAAACAAACAGATATAGTCACAATATTGGAGATCTAAACAAAGAAAGACTATTTTGTACGAGAGAAAATCTGCAAGTAAAAGAGATTTTTAGAAGATTACAGAAAATAATAAATCTATAATTCTTACAACAAAGAATATAATATGAAGAGAAAAGCGTGTATTCGGTTGAATACATTTCTCCAATACAAATGGAAAGCTATACGATTGAGATGTACATGGACAAAGTCAGAGATTGAATGACAACAAATAAAGACAATGAAAAAAGCATTGATGTTGAGTGCTTGACACATAACTCTAAAGTTCTGGTCACTCCGAGCAATAATTATAGAGTGTACAAAACCAACAGCAACTCAGAATTTTTAAGATTTAATAGCCAGAGATCTATGCAGACATCTACTGAGTCCACTACAGTTTGTGGAGTTTTCAAACGTAAAATGTACACATTTTCCTCCATCAGATCAATAACACCAAACATTACTCTAATGGCTATTATTCTTCTTTGGTAGAGTATTAACTTGATAGAAATGGTTTTAATTTTGGTTTTGTTTCCTGCAACAATAACAACCATTAAAAGCAATTACAAAGAGGTATAATGAACGGATTAAATATTAGCATTAAAGATGAAAACGGAAAATTAAAAGATCTTCACGGTATGAATGTAACATATGCTTTACGTGTTACGTCAATGGGAGAGATATCTTTAAGAAGTCTTACTCATCGTAGTTTTAAATCGGTCGAAACACCAGAGATAAAAGATGTAATACTAGGTCAATCAATAAACAATTACTTAAATGTATATCATAATCTAAGTACAAATTTAGGTGATCCAGTACAATTAACTAATGCAGCTTCTAGACAGTTTGTACAATACTCTAATACCTGAGACTTTGGAGAATGCTAATATGAAAGATATACAAACATGTAGGGAACAAGCAGACAACAAAATATCTACCATTGAAAAGAAACGCACAGAGAGAGCCATACAAATTCAAGAGTTGCAAAAACAGATTGAAAGCAACAGGATAGAAAATGGTGAATGCACAGGACGTGTTTAAACAGATATTTAATATCCTGTCTAATGTCGTTCAAACACTGCAGACTGTAAGAGAAGAGCTGTATTTTGTTTTTGCTTTTTTTAACTACACTTTTAACACAGTATTGGCTATATCATGCCGAGGAAATAGAGCTAAGTGCCTTTCCTAAGGACACACTGGGGTAGCCTAACCAGAAAGAGCAGGATAATTCCCCAATATGCTGCAGAACTGGCAAATTATTGAACAAAGGAGAAACTCATTGAGAGTTACATGGAAAAATATCTGGAAGATTATAGCACTTTACAATCCCAATTATACAGAGATGGCGCAAAGAAGAAGTCAACTGATATAACTATAATACCATTAAGTGGTATATATAAGGGAATATATGTGTGGGGGACAGTGCAAATATTTAATTCTGCCGTAATAGATTTGCGTGAGAATGTTTGAATTTAAGTGGTCTTTTTACTCCAAAGACGAGACGTTTTTGGAAAATAAGTTAGAAGAAAGCAATGTCGTACTAGTGATCATGATAGAAGTTGAAAAACTGCAAGAAAACAAAATAAATAAACTTTTAATGGGATTGGAATATCCTTTTAATTACAAGGTTGAACAGTATCATATGATAATATGTGTTTATGTTATCAATTGTATCTTTTGTCTTCGTGTGCAAACACATCAAACTTATTGACTGTACTATTGTATAACTTATGTCAGGACGATCTTATTAAACTTATCATTTGGTGATTTACAGTTTAGTTACGAATGTAATTTCGATACAGTTCGAAAATTAAATTATTTTTATCACACCTTTCTTGATACACTTGCATACATAATTCTCGTCAGGTCTAAAAATAATACAGCTTACTTCTATGACAACAAACTTAATGCATACACACACCGCATAGTTCATCTTTAAAAAGATCTGGAAACTTTTTTACTCATTTGAGGAACACTAAACATATAAACTGCCTGTAATCATTTATGTAGTACAATTGGATGTTATCCTTTATGTCATAGTAAACGTTATTTGTCTGTATATGAATACGTAACGAATCTGTATGCCATTAAAAACATCATTTTATCACCATATTTGTTATATGATTGTAGTAAGAGTCGTACATCAAACACTTGAATAACTCTACGACAGTAAATCTTTCATAAATGGATTTGGCACATTTAAACATCTTATGTTTAAAACTCACTAGCATCGAGTCTTATCTATAAGCATTCTCCTTGCAAATGATACAGGTATATCTTTCTGGTATTTACCAAACTTGTTTTCATCAGTACATATTATATCAGAGTTCTATTACGGAGATTTTCCATATGTTTACCGAACACAGAATTATTCATTAGTTTGATAAAGTCTTTTTCAAAGATATTGGTTGGTTTTTGTCTCTTAGTGGTATTCAATTCAATTTAAGATTTTAACAATGGCCATAATCAAACAGTATCACCGATTTATCTTTGATACCTTTAACTCTACCTGAAGATGCGACTTTAAATTACGATAATGAACGACATATTTATCTTTGTTCTTTAACGTGCACAATAACTTCGGTAATAACAGTTTGTACCCTTTATTTCCTATTATAATTCTTCTGTAATGGTGATAAATAACATTCTTTTGGAATTAGTTCTTCATGCGCTAAAAGGTAGTCTTTGAAATAGTTTCTTGGCCGTCCATCTGCAGTTCTTGACAGACATGAATTGGCTCATGTCCAGATCGTAAAGGTTGTTAGAATGTAAATATATAATGATTGACCTTGACCTTGACCTTGACCTATCCTATTCTGCTTCATCAATATAGTACTCATGGTTTGTTAAACGATATCAAGCTGATTCTTCTTCTAATTCCTGATTCTATCATGAGAAAGATATATTGTAATTCCCAGTTTACTGTACTTTTTTCAAACTCGCATCATATCATAGTTCCGGAACAGTGTAATAATATACTGAATCTAGTGTGTAATTATTTCAGAAATTTTCCTAAACTTTAAAAAAATATTGCATAACACTACAATATCTTTCTTGACATAGCAGTCATGTCGGTCACCAAGATATATCATTTTGAAATGTGTTATGGCATCTTTTACAAACTGGCAATCCTCCTCTCTTGTCTCTGATCCGTTCGGACTGAAATAAAATTTCTCTAATAGTGGTAGTTTACTTTGGGTAAACCTTTAAAAATTACCGATGTTCTCTTACGAAGAAATGTACTTTTTCTCAAATATTTGGGTTTCATGTTTCCAAATGTTTCATGGCTTCCGTGAATTTGTTAATGACTTAAAATTCTTTTCAAGTTATTCTACCAATTTACCATAAACCTCACACCAGCTCAGAATATCAGTATCCTCTTTACCACAACTTCTTTGCCATACGATTAAAGTCCATTGGCTGGACTTACTAAACGAAATGTATTTTGCATTCGCTATTTGGTATTATTGTCGCTTCTTGATCTGGGTCGTTTTCACCAATGTCTTGATTCTACAATAACGATGATAATCATAGCTCGAACAATTACAGATAAATAGTGGATGTCTGTAATTCATATTGCATTCATTATGTGCATGACATTTTTACTTACTAGTTAAATAACTGTGATTTCTTACTTTGACGGTTTCAATTTCCTTTTCACACTTATGACAAAATAGCTGGTGGAATTGCAATATTTCTTATCTTCCTTCGTGCATATCATTTGAGCAGTGTTAATTGTCTACGTGCTTTGTACATAGTTTCAGCAATTGTTTGCAAATGCTCGTAGAACTTTTCAATACAAGCTGTTCTTCTGTATACTATAGGCTCATACACTTTCTGCACGGATTTGATATTAAGACAAAATCCTGATAGTATGAATTTCAGAGCAGAACCCTCTTTAATCATTATGTCTATTGCGTTTTATACTTGATTACTTTCTTTAGGCATTATGTCTATTGAGTGTTCTACTTGATTACTTTCTTGAGGCTTTATGTCTATTGAGTTTTCTACTTGATTACCTAGATTTTGGTGATCGTTAAATTTATACGGAGAGTTTCAATTATTTAAGCACCTATTGCAGATGTACTAAGTACTCTGCATTGGCGTGTCTGTTTATTCCAGCATAATGATATTTGTTTCCATGAAACAAAATGAACATGTCCATGAGACTGTCGTTTTCTCTTTTAGTCACTCTAACTGGCTTTATGAGTCTTTATACAATTTTGATTTGCATTTACAAATGCGCTAAATTCATTTTCAAATCATCAATATTGTTTATTTGACTGCGCATCTGCGAACTAATGTTAATACGTATCAACGGTTGTATTTAGATGGTCAGTATGGATGATCTCTTGGTTGGTTTAGCATAAATTATACGATATAGGACAAACATCTAATATTCTTGTTTTGAAGGTTAAGACGGATATGTTTAACCAATTTTATCTTGACTTATTTCCTGATCAAACGTTTTTGCAAAATTAAAAATTGTCTGTCAATTACCTCTCGATTATCATTTCTGTTTATGATCTTTAAAGCCTCTATGATATCAATCCCTAAAAATTAATATGTTCTCATTACGAGTATCACTGCTAAATCTAGTAGGACTTTTACAGAACTAAAATCTTTAACTTTCCTTCTTATTGTCTTCTTACGTAATATTCGACATCGATGTATAATACAAACCCGTAAAATGTATATTCATTAAAGACCTTCTAAATTAATCCTGAAGTCTTCTAGTGATGACTCTCGTCAAATGTTGCTTGTTCGTTTATTTATTTCCATTCTAGCTGCAAGACGGTTATAAGGGGTATGTAATTCTCTTTTCGTTTGTTTGGTATTAGAGAATCAATTATTGTATGCATTTATTGCAGTACTATTAGTATGAAACTTACTTATCTTATGACTGTGCACCGACCCCATTGTTACAGTTTTTTCCACACCCGTGGATAACTCTGATTATTTTCCTTTACCTTTATATTTCTTCCACTACTATACGAGTTTTATTTCGTCAAATTAGCACACTCTTTACAGCGTTGATATTTTGTGTTATGTCTTTCCATTTTATCGATTGGTTTTTCCTGTTGCTTTCATAACATCAAATAGTGCTCATTTATTTGTTGCTTCTTGTTTCTTTGACAGAATTAATGGGATGCTGCTATTGCTGTCTAAAATCATTGTGCCATACACGCTATTTAAAGGTTTGAAGTCATCAATGATTCTATGGATTCTAATATGTTCAGACTTGTTGAAGAAGAATAAACTAGCCAGATACTACGCCCAACGTCTTCGTTCTTTACAAACTATCCATTATCTGCTTTCAAATGTCCTCTGTTGCTGATACTCAAATGTTATTGCCATCCACCAAGCAGTAGTAGTAACGATAATGTTGCACTGTAATTGAAAGGTGGTCCCCTAGTTATACAGTGGAAAACACAGAAGAATTTCGAGCAGTCCACCGATTCATCTTAGGCAACAAGAGACTTCGGAGAAATTAAGTGATAAATGACACAATTTGTATTCTGTTATCATTCTTGTCATCATTTATATAATTGCATACTTTATATTGTATCCACTTAACGTATTTTCGTCAAGCATATCATTTCGTCCTTATCCAACACTAATGATCATTTCAGTTACATGTATACATTTTCTTATTCTGACAATTACATGCATGCACATATAGGAGGAGATATAATAAGAATTTCCTTTTTTACTTCTAGATCGACAATGATAATTTAATTAGTTCTTTGTCTATTACATTTTATGCTTTTGTTCGAATAAATATTGTTTAAACCAAACAGAAGTAATCCAGATACCTTAATGCATTTATTAATATTTATCATAATTTATCCTAAGATGGTTTTCGTGTGTTTACTTATTATATATTTATTTAATTCTTAAATTTATTAATATTGACTTTTTTTACTTAACTATAAAGAAATAAATGTGTGTGAGTGTGTGTGTGTGTGTGTGTGTGTGTTTCTGTTTCTCTTTGAATCCTATTTCAGATATAAATCAAGTGCTTTTGTTTTCGTCCAAGTAGATAGTATCTTTCTCGCTTGGGAGTCTTTTGGAATTCACCGTGTCAACCCATGTATATCGATCACGGTCAAAATGTACTTACATCCGTTATTATCCTTCGCATATGATTCCAAATGAAGAATATCTGACAATTATTGATATTCAACATCATTAACATAAACCCTTTTGCATGGGGATCTTTCTTTTTTCTTTTGCATGCTTGTGTAATGTGTTAGCAAACTGTTGAATAAACGAATCTTTCAATGACCGTACTTTATCTTTTTATCTTGTTTGATTTTTTGTCATAGATGATTGATAATAGTATACGCCACATAATGTTTAGGATCATAATACAAATACCTCGAATACTCTACTTTATCGGCCATTTATTTTAAAATTATTGCAGCATTTTAAATGTTCCATCGTGATTAATTTTTTTGTTTTTCTTTTTTTGCATTGACATGCATTTCTTTTAACTTTTACAGTAAGAAAACGATGGCGATATCTGAAAGGAATGTTTATTCATTTTAAAGTTTGGATGAGTTTCATGTACGATCTAACATAGTTATTTTGAACATGAGTAGATAAGAAAAAAGAAACATTAATTTCCCTACTTAAAATAAAAAAAGGATATGTTTCTGTGTTTTAACTCACTGGAGATATACATATGACTATAAATAATCATGACACTGAAGTCTGTGACTCTTTTATTCTTCCTAGTGGGATAAGAAAAACCATAAAATTGTTTAGTACGAAACAAGTATTAATTTTACATCTGACACAATCTTCATTCTTTATTCTTTACAACAACTCACACACGTGAAGGACAAAACAGAAATATTGAAAAATGTCGTGTGGTTTATCATATCAAATGTAGTGATTGTGAGAATGACTATATTTGTGAAACAGGTATAGTGTTAGAAACAAAGATTAAAGAACACCTCAGTAGAGAGTCATCTGCAATATATGAACGCCAGCAATATAGGACATTCCATCATTCCCAATCAGACTAATGTCATCACAGCTGAAGACAACCTATGGAAAAGGAAGATGAATGAGGCAATTGAAATACGAAAGCGGAGGCCAACACTAAACAGGGACGAGGGGCTTGAACTACCACCTATCTACTCCAGTCTCCTCATATCACGTGACCATTACAAGTCACATGATCAACAGTAGCTGATGAAGGCAGTGTGATATTGCCGAAAATTTCGAACTCGAACACATTTATTCTCTGACTAAAGGAAATTCCTAGTAATCTTGATTAACAGAATTTCTGACAAACCATGTTTAATCAAACCCAGTATTGGCAATTTTCTCAAAATAAGGTTTTATATTCATGTTCATTTTGCATTTTGTTCTAATAAATTATGCACTCTTATTGTATTTATTTATTTATTTATTTAGGGGGAGGATGCCCTCAGACACTTCCTAGCTTCCTTATAACCAGGGATCTGGAGGAGTGAACAAATTAGAAAATCAGCTGCGAAGGCGGGTGTGATATGGATTTGTAATGCATGTCATGAAAATTTAATTCAAAATTTATCTATATTTTGAAAGAGACTTAAGCACTTGTGTATTGAGTTTTAAAGCTGGTAATTCGTGCAGGGACAGGTCTGTATGTTAGTCTCAGATTCTAGTAAATTTCAGAGATATGCTAATGCTTTGTCGCTAACGAAGGCAGACATTCCCAAAGGTTATAAAATTTACGGATGGAATTTTGATTACAGACGACAAAATTTCTCGATTGACAATTTCCGGTATTCTCCTGTTGAATGTAAATTTTAACATTTCCGCCGTTGAAAGTCACTGGAGATCATTAGTGTAACGTAGTTTCGAGATAGATTTGACGATGTAAGAGAATAAATTTCTGAAGAAAACAAGTTCCAATAATGCACAATTTAGTACTAAATAAAATCCCTGCAGTTTGGAACAAGAAGTTCAAAGGAAGGATGTTGAGAATTATTAAAAACAAAGTACATGGGTGTGAAAATAAACTTAAAATACAAGAAAGATCTGGGAAGGAAGATTTCTTTGAATATATACACCAAATACAAGACAAACTATTACATAATGGCATTTTCGTTTATATTCTGATTAATAAGGGTAATATTTCTTATTATATATTTCATAGTGAGATATTGAAATATATCAGTGGGAGAAATATGATATCGCCACAGTGGTGCTACCAGTTTTATCGCCACGGTAGCGATATCACTTTTGGAACTACTTTATTTTTCCATTTCGGAAGTATATCTGTCCTAATGTGTTATTAAGACCTGTATTTTCATATTTATGCCTATTTCATTTTTCTTCATCTTCTGCTCTCTCTCTCTCTCTCTCTCTCTCTCTCTCTCTCTCCATCAGGATGTACAGATCTTAAAATGGGTCAAATGTAGGCCCTCTAGTGTACATTTATGAAATCAATGAGGTGCCATCAACAAAATGCCTAAAACGAACTCTAAACTACGAAAAGTAGACTTCAAGTAATAACGTTTTTATAATTAGTTTTCTACACGAATCATGGAAACTGTCAGTGACTGAACTTGCATGACCTGTTGCTATGTGTCACTCATACAGTATTGTATACCTGTAAAACTCTACAACAAACGATATTCACATTTTTTATTTAAAAAAACAACAACTCGTGATTAAATATAGTAATACAATTTTTTAAATAGCAATTTTAACTCGCATCACAATCGTGTTTGAAAACGATGGATAAATTAGGCGTTGATTAGTGTTAATCGCAAACCGAAATTAAGTGACAATCGAAAATTGGATGCAGCGTCTGCTACTAAGCTAGATTGCAGTCTTGCCAAGGCCACACAAACATTTACGTTTAAATGTAGAAATAAACAAAATGAAGAACGAAAATCCTGACAAGTAAACTCACAATCATTACAATCTTTTGTTTAAAGATGTTACGCTCTTAAGTCTATCAGATACAACCGCTTTGTTATGTTTCTACTTAACCCACCCCAACAGTATCAATCCGCGCATGAAATGTGTTTAAAAAAATAAAAAAGTCTTCATTTTTGTACTAATACAGTCATTATTTTGACAAAATGCAAAATTTGAAGCAAGATATGTACAAACTCAATTTGAAAAACGTCACTGTCCCAAAATTATTGTAAAATTTAGGAACTTCTTTTTATCAATGTAGTAATGCGGCTAATAATCACAGATACACAGAATAGAGAAAACCCATGCAAATCGACGGCTTTTGCCTTTAAAAATATATAATATAAAGAAAATCTAAGCTTTTTTAGTAGATATATACGAAAATATTTCACGAGTGAAAATTGCAACATTGTATTGTCACGAATGGCGAAGCCACCAGTGACAATACAAAATGTTTCCATTTCACTCGTGAAATATCTCCGTATATCTGCTCAAAAACGTAGATATGCTCTATATATCCAAGCGCTTCTTTGACTGACGTAGCATCTGTCATATCTGAGTTGCAACTTTCCCTCTCTCAACCTCTACCTTTTCTGACTGACCCTTTGAAAAATATTTAGGCAGTCACAATTAGTCTCTTGAAAAATATCATAGCGAAAGTCCTTTTTTATTTAATTTCTTGCTTCAATTTACCCGATTAGAAGACGTTGTGCTATTGACTATTTTAATTTTTCTATGTTAAGAGTGTGTGTGTGTGTGTGTGTGTGTGTGTGTGTGTGTGTGTGTTACATAATCGTGTTAACAGCTAGTTTAGACGGACAGGAACTAATCAAGATGCCCCAACTGCATTCGCAGCGGGGGCAGGCAAAAAAAAAAATAGCTTGTTTGGTTAACTGATGCTTTTCCATGCGGGTATAAGACTATATGACATTGTAATCCCGACGTCCTCTACCTGGCAAAAATGTATATTCGTATTTCAATAGCATCGAGTTTTTTCCCTGACCTTTTAAACTTCGCCAGCATTTTTTTTTTAGTCCAACAGTTTTTGTAACTTATACCAGCTGTTGTTTTGTCATCATTGTTGGTTTGTAAACCGAGCAATGAACGCCACGGAATAGTGATCATGGACAACCACGTATGAGGGTGTGAGGTTATTGTTCGTCAAATAACAGAAAGGATTAATAACAAGAGATATTCAATACTACGCAGACTGATGTACTATGTCCGGCTAAAGTTACAGTAGCTAGGCCGACAAAAAGCCCTTAATCAGTTGAACTGCTGAAAGGATTTAAAAGTATATAGAGCTGTTCACATCTCGATATTAGCAGTGGCAGTATGCTAGTATATACGTTTTGAATGTCAGGGGTGGGCATCAAGTGTTCTCCTTCATCTTCAGTTTCGGTATGCAGTCATCAAACTGATTATCTTATACCGTGTTGTCCATGCCTGTGCGTCCTTACATCCGTCGGTAGAAACGTTGAATCGTCCCGTGCGTAACAATGAAATTGTTTTAAGCGCAACAACTTTTTAATTTATGAATGACGGTTACCAGAAAAAAGAATGGACATTGTCCACCGGTACAAAATTTCAATAATACGCTGAAAGCCGCCATTAAGTATTAGAAACTTAAATACAAGGAATGGAAGTACTGTCATGCTGAGGCCATTGGAATAGTGGCACACTGTAGTGAAAACATGTCGATAGGACAATTTTTACAAGGGCACTAATAACAAGATTTATAAGGTGGTTGTCAAGGCAGGCATGATTAATGTCAGGTAGGCTCCATATTCATAAGAAGTCTCATAATGAAAACTGCATGTCAATATGACCATCTGTTCGGGAGGACTAACAGGAACAAGATTTTCAAGATGATCGCCATGGCGGCATGGTCGAGGTCAGATCTGCGCCATCTTCGTGCAGAACCAACTAAATATCATTGTTAGTCTTGAACAGAAGGCACTATGTCGAAGCAACAATTTGTGCACGAAGAGTAGCAAAAACCACGATTTTTGTATAAGATCATCTACATATCACAAGAAGTTTCCAGGGGAAAAACTCATGTCAATATGACCATCCATTATGGAGGAGTAGAGACAATAAGACGTGTGTATGGTGGCCGCCATAGCGACGGTGTTAAAAGTAAGAGAATATGGGACCAACAAGATATCATAAGAAGCCATTTAAGTAAGAAAGCTCAATGTTAGCATGCCCATTTGTTCAGGAGGACGATGAAATACAATATATTCAAGATAGTAGCTACGGAAACCATGTTGAAAAATAAATTGGCAACATTTTCATCGGGGACCAAAGTTTTAGAAAAATGATCAATTTAGACGGCGTGGTGATAACCAGATTTTCAAGATGGCCACCAGGGCAGTCATGTTGGATGTCCGATAAGCGCCATTTTCATTTGGGCCATCTAGACGTCTGGATAAAACTGTATGCAAAGTTTCGTACATGACTTTCTTCTAATTTATTTAGGATGTACTAGAGATACAAGAAGCTAATAATGGACAAAGTAAGCTGGACGATGGAGACCGGATGACGTACGCAGGATCATCACATAATCAAACTCGTTGTGCGATTTGTAGAACTGACAAGAAGGCCAGGGTCTGCATGTCAAGCCACAACCATAGCATTGGTGTAAAACGTGTGTCCTTAACCCAAAAATTCAAGAAGGGAGACCGACCTTGTTGCACAATAAATTGTCTTAGCTTCATAATGATGCATTCCAATATATGAAAGAGATCCATCAAGGGATTTAGGAAATATAAGGAAATGAAATGATACAAATTTAACTCAAATCTTAAAGCAGATTTTATATGACAATGACCTTGACCCCAAGATAAAATGGGCGAGAGAGTGCATTGCAGAATGAATTATCTTAGTTTCATAATGATTCATCATGTATGAAGAAACTCCATCAATTGGTTTAAGAAATATATGCCAATAAAAAACTTTAACCAGAAACGTGTGTGACTGTGACCATGAACCCAAGGTCAAAGTGATAAGCATGCATGTCACACAATGAATTATCTTAGCTTCATTATGTTTAATCCAAAATATTAAAAAAATCCATCAAGGGGTTTAAGAAATATCAGCAATTGAAGGGAAATAAAAATTAAAATCCTAACGCAAATTTCAATGAATGTGACCTTGACCCTAAGGTCAAAGGAACAAGTGCATGTCACCAATTAAAATGTCATAGCCTCATAATGATTCAGCCCAAGTAAGAAAAAAATCCATCTAGGGGTTTAGGAAATATAAGCAAATGAAACAAATTTAACCAAAACATTAACGCAAATAGTCTATGACTGAAATATTGACCCCAAGGTGATATCGGGCGCCTTGTAGAATGAATTGTCTTAGGTCATAATGATTAATGCCGAGTATGACGAGCATCAATCAAAGGATTTAGGAAATATCAACAAACGAGAAACTTTAACCAAAGCCTTCATGCAAATTCTATATGACTAGGACCTTAACCACACGGTAAAAGGGGCGAGCGAGCATGTCGTAGAATGAATTATCTTAGCTTCACGATGATTCGTGCCAAGTATGATGAGAATTTATCAAGGGGTGTTGGAAATATATGCAAATGATAAACTTAACTAAAACCTTAACAAACTGTTGACGACGACAACAACGTTGCCGCAGTCGGCAAAGTGACTGCTTAGTGTCACTTCCCACTAACGCACGCTCGGCAAAAATGGTTTGAGCAGATATTGTATATCTGCATTAAATGCATCGTCGCAAGCTACAGGCGATAATCAGCTACACTTCTTTACCAGCCGTGGCCGCTTGTACAGCGATTTCCTCGTTTCTCATGAATATGCATCTACCTTCTTAACCAATCACTGCAACCTCGAGTACATTTTTCTCCCCATTGTGACCCTACATGACCTTTCACGCTGTTTGAACGAGCCAACCAAAGTTTCTCTTCCAAGCACAGTCACTTATCGATCGATAAAACGGGCACTTACATTGATATTATAGGAGATTGTTACGTTGTGTTGTTCATGACGTATTATTGTTTATGCGTACTCATGAAAAACGAGGAAATCTCAGCAGAGGCAGCCACGTGTGATAAAGGAGCGAAGCGGATTATAGCCCATGGCTTGCGACGATGCATTAAATGTAACATGTTCTTTAATTATAACTTCGCGCTGACACACTAGGGTATTATGAAGAATTTCAACATCAAATATGCATTTATCTAATATATGAAACCTCTTTGTATATCACTAGTTTTTACTTTTCTCCCTTGCGAAAGAAAATGGTGAACAAATCATGGAAAGCAGCAGCGACAGGCACCCTAATTATTTTAGAAATGATATATGTACACAGATTGTAAAACATCAAAATATACTAGACAGGCCTTATATTCACGAAACACCGCAACTTCAGTATGCACTCAAGCTGAATTGGTTCTCTGATCAACTTTACAAATCGAACAATTTAATTTTTTGCAAACGTAAATCATTGTAACCGAACAGCAATTTTCCAAAAAGTTTGAAATCGATGACTTCAAAGCAGCGTTCATTGAATAACAACTTTTGTAGTTTGCTTAGAAGCTGTCGACAGGTCCAAACGAGACAAACTAATGTATTTAGAAATAGCTTTTCAATACACTAAAACATTCAGTAATTTAAAGCAGTTGTATCAATCTGATTATATGAATCCACTAACTAACCATCCTAGCTGGTCCGGACCTTTTAGTCTGGTGGTATGTGTGCCTGACCGTGCCACAGACGTACCGGGTTCGGTTCCCGACCGCGACAGTTATACTTTTTATCCACCTCCCCCGTTAGATTTGGGGGCTCGTCTGACTCAGTTTCCGGTGGACCGGTTGAGAATTGGTTTCGACCGCTCTGAGAGATGAATCTGGGTGATATTCAAGGACGAATGTCAAAGTAAAAAGGAGTGTAGCAGTCTAGCTATATGAGGCCACATACAAACCAAACTAGCTGGTCCGTACCTTTTAGCCTGGTGGCACGTGCGCTTGACTGTGAGATAGACGAACCGGATTCGATTCCCGATCACGACAGTTAGACTTTATATCCCCTTCCGTTACACAATATGCCATTTGGCTTACATGGAAGAACATATTAAAAAAAAGAAACGTGATGATCTGATTTTATCATATGAAACATACAATAACACTTCTTTGAAACTTTTTCCTTTCACGCTCAGAATGAATTTTTGAATATTGCAAATAAACAGAACGGGGCTACAGACAAAGTGTTTGTTCAGTACCCATGCTGATGCATCGTGGCCATGAGTGGTCTACCCCACCCACTGCAGCCCGATCATAGCGACCTGCAAGATGCATTGGCTCTGGCTGCTACCGTGTGTGGGTATCGCAGGGATGTGCTTTGATTTGCATTATTGTGTGGACATTGATGATTGCATTAATCCTTTCCATGTATGTATCACACCTGTAATACATGCATGTAAAACGTTGAACAACGACTTTACTGTAAGTATATTGTTGAACCTAACGTAGCCTGAAACTAGTCATTGATTCCAGTTCGTGCTGGAAAGTACTTTTCATGTTACCCCACATCAGCATAGTACGACCTCAAATATAACACTGTACTATAGCATGGTTCCCATGAACAGAAGTATGAGAGGAACCACTTATATATAACTGTTGTATACAGATCAGAACTCCGTTCTCGGCACGTTGAAAGATTCGGCGCACTTTTACTGTATCCCCATTACCATGCTAGAACTATAAACCTCTGCTATTAAGGGCTATTGGAAATGCACAATTCAGTACAGGTGGGTGGGGGATGATACTCTGATTGTGAAGAAATGGCTAAAAATTATGGTAACAGTGATGTCCCATTTCCTTCGATTAAGCATCCTGTAACATTTAGCAGTGAGTGTGTGAAAGAATAACTTATATATAAAAAAATCCATAACTTTATGTCCACAGATTTTGATACAGTGTACAGCAATATGGAGCCTGTAAGCACTGAAAAAGAAATGTCACTGACACTTATGAATATTCCATTTAGTGCCAAGGAAAGTGGATTTTGTGTAAACCTTGGACAAATTGAACATTAGCTGTTTTTCTGCACATACTGTTTACAAATAAAATGCATTTTTGTCAGTCCTGAACAGGCTTGAAAGAAGTTCCTAAAAAAAATGTAGGGAGGCTACATAAGCAGCATTTTAAGACGAAGACAATGAGCAATTGTACATGTATTTTGGTAATAATAATAATGAAACAATTTTCAGTACCAAACATTATGACGATCCCCAAAATTAACAGTCTGGAATATTTTCATATTCTCTGCGCATACGTCTTTCTGTACATGCTGTACATCCATATATCTATCTATCAATCTATTAGGTTCAATCTTCTAGACTATAATTGGTAATTTAGTTTTATATAATTTACTAATGAATAAGTCTTGAGTTTAAATCTCTAACCACTTTCTTTATTTACTTGCAATGGGTTCAAGGCAAAATGTACAAATATGTAAGAGTGTGGTCTGATATTTTCCCTTTATGTTTGTTCCAGGGGGCCCCGGGGGGGGGGGGGGCCGAGTGGTCTAAGGCGCTCGCCTTTACAGATCACTGATATCTCATCTCTGTCCGCGTGGGTTCGAGTCTCGGGCTCGGCCAAAGAGGGTATGTGAGAAAGCTTGCCAGTAGGTTCCCGTGGGTCGGTGGTTCTTCACGGTTTTTTTCCGGGTTCTTCCTCCACCAAATATGCTGGCCGCCATGTATAGCCTATCATGTGCTGAAAAATGTCGTTAAACCCATAACAACAATGTTTGTTCCGTGACAGAAGATATATGGAAATCAATGCCCAAAACACACAGAATATATGTGATGAATGTTATGCCACAGGACATTAACCGACGCTGAAACACTTAGGGAAAATAAATGGGGTCTGGATTGTAAGGATGTGTAACATATTTATCATTGTGTATGTAATACATGATACGATATTTAAGGAACAAGAAGCTTCAGTATTGTTGTTAATGAGTCATCAATTACCATGAACACACACATTACAATGTGCAACAAACATTGTGCATCGTCTTCAATCCAACCCCGTGAGACTTGCATCTTAAACCACAATATGTGAATAATTTTTATGACCACTTTCAATCTGTGTATAGAGTTAGTGACCCTGATAATACCAGGTTAAACTAAGTCAAATTTGCCCTTGGAGTGTATCTGTATCTCAGTCCTTCCTTGCGACACAGCCCAGTTCATAATTTGGAAACTATTGCAATTGCCATTTTATTATCATGTACGCATATACCAAACATTAAAAGACAAATTCTGAGACATTAATAATACTGGCTGTTGTGTCCAATGTAACTCTCTGGTACTTAGCTTATTGAAATTCACTTATAAATGACAGGAGTCTCTGATATTATTGTATATGAAAATATTGTCAGGTATGAATGGTATAGCTGTAACACACCGACTTCACATCTTTGTGCTCATAGGTTCCATTCCTAGCTACACAAGGAGGGAAAGTACAGTGGTGACCCCTCCATGATCTGTTAATTTCTGCTGTTACCATAGTTTCTTTCCACTGAAATTATTTACACTACGACAACATAATTGCTGTTGAAGGTACTCGATATATGCAGGGGACGACAATTACCAAACACAACCAGCCTGGATCCATATAAATCACTGTTGGTCACATGATATTTCATGTAATTACCATAAAGTGACATATACATATAAATAACATTCTAGTTTCTGTATCATTTATTGCATACCATATTAGTAGGTCAATATATGAATTGGTGACCCATGTAGACCACCAGCTACGTGAAACCTCCTACTTATATCATGCTTCTAAAGCACCACATGTCTTTGCAAATGACTGCACTGTACGACATTAAAAACTAATTTACCTGTTGTTCAAACAATATCAATAGCTATTTATCACAAATACCAAAAATAAAAATAAAAGTGGCACTAAAATCACCACTAATATTCATGTAAATAAGTGTCAACTCTCTCCCTACACGTGGCCTATTTGACACATTGTAGAATCCACTGTAGAAAAGCGCATGGATAGATACATGTATACATGTCATATCCAACGTCACTAAGCATGTTGCGCTATACTTAGTTTAACATTCACGATTAGTGACAATCGTAACATCGAACAGAACTGAACGAAGTACCTTTTTCTAAAACATTAAACTGCTCATATACCTTACCTGATGAGCTAGCAATTTTCTTAACATTTGTCCTTTTTTTAATTTTAACCACACTTTTGCCTTGCGGGAAGTGCCTTCTCACACACTAGCAGAAACACATACTGCAGCTACAACAGTTCTCATACTTACAAGCTAAATTAATATATATCCCATTTATGCATAAATATAATGTTTATTTGGCATAATTAGCTAATGTCAAGTATTTTTCGTTATCTTTACACGGGTATTACGAACGAAGGAATGTTATTACCCGAAGATATAAACTTCGGTGGATTAATATTTACAAAACAACATGAGGTGAAAGAAGAGAGGAAAAGAAGTGAAATGTAAAGAAGGAAATAAGTCATTTCATAGTATGTATTTCAAGAATGTTTAGGAATTGTCTTCGCTATTAACAGTACCGACGATAACTGTACTTTCTATATGGAACGTTTGATAGCCATCGGATTACAGGTATGCGTGTAATAACGACTCTCAGTCACGGGACTGGCTCGACTGGAAAAAGTCTAATATGGCAGCTCCCATTACATGGTATAGTGATGTTTGCCACATGCAGTGTACGCAAGGCCCAATGTATATGCAAAATGTAACGCTCGTTGCATCTTGCTTAGACTCCATGTAACACGATAGTTACAATGCAATAGCTCAATTCAATCTCAATGTCGTGATCTATTGCGCGTAAAATGCTATATCAAATTGTCTACATTAGCTCCTATAAATACCTTTTCCACAAAACAAATTGTACATGCACATTTAAATGACAGTGTTTCAAGTTAATAATTATAATTCGTGTTATGCGTGATATTTGGCTATAATACACCCACCCACCTTTTGAAGCCTATTCGCATTATCAATAGCCCTTACCATTTTTCCAGAGATAAAGCAGGGCAAATCTGGAGAATGGATTTTAGTACGCTATAAAGTGATTAATATTTCTAAAAATAAGATCTGCGCAGTTTCATGCTAGTATATGCTGTCAAGCTGAAAGGAGCCATATGAACAAATGCCGAGTCTATTGTGTAGCATAAATGAACCAATAACGTTTTAAGATAGTTTAATATTCAGGGTAACATCGCTAAAAAAATTATTAGTATAGTGTGTGAAGGGTTGACAGATGCAAACGTGCATGATGGAAATGACCTACTTCTTAAAACCGTTGTACTAGTAGAAAAACAGACCTGTACAAAAACCAACCCATGCTGTGTGTGGCACACGTCGACATATTATTAAGGCATTGTTCACCACCAACCGTAATAATGTTTGGGGTTTTTTTATTGTTTTTTTTTTAAATTTTTTATTTCAGTTAGTATCCTCAAAGAAGATGTTTTTTCTGGCATGCAGATGTCCCTAAAGCTAGATGCTATAATAACTTGTTATGAAGGAACTTTTTTCACACTTTTTTCATTCTATCTGCAAAATAATAATAATACATAAAATTGCAAATCACTCACGTCTATGAGTAGCTTGAGCTATCAATGATGATTTCCACGAGCCCAATCTATTCTCAGAAACTCCCAAAATGTAACCTTTAGTGGAAAAAAGCTTTGAAAAGGGTTTTGTTTTGACACCTAAAGGGCATGTTCAATTTGAATACCTCTGACCTTGATCTTTATGTTCATGATGTTGACTCTCAAATGTTGGAATCTACTTTTTCACAGGGTTCCAATATTTGTGGATTTCGTGCATGCTACAGACCACGAATTAAAGACATAAGGAACTGTAATTTGTAATCATAAATAACAGGTTGTCTTTACAAAAGCAAGGAATTGGGGGTCAATGAAAATGTTCGTAAAACACCAAAATATAAAACCCATGAAAATAAAAGAGTTCAGAGGACCTTGCAGGTTTTGGTTTAATAGAATGACAACCAGCTACCTTGCTTTCTCAGATGATGAAACGGGGGGTGGGGCCTTGCTTGTATATTTTTATATTTAAAAAATAGAAAATGGGCTTATTTTCGGATATGGCAGTATCGCGTTAGAGTCAAATCGTCTTAAACAGAGTGTACTGTGCATCACTACACATTGGGTACCAGGCAATGGTTGTAGCACGAGAGCCATTCCTGTAAACCACGTTATTTACCTTTGGTGTGAAATATCTTCACCATGAAACATTAACAGCGCATAGCACTTTTTATTTCTTTTTTAAATTCCTGTATTGTTCCGAATCCGTGGTGAGGAAATTACATTCGGAACACAGTATGACTTTTCTGCATAATAATTTGAGAAAGGCCCGAACGTGTTCATACTGCAGGAAAGTAGCGGTCGTAGATTCAGGACTCGATTTTTCTGAAGAATATGTATGTTAAATACGAACCCAGCATTACTATTAGACTTTTGTATGTCATATTTTATCATTGCATTATATCATGATTTCGGGGACTGACATTTACTTCCACGCGATTTTTGTTTACATATTTCAAAAATGGTGTCGAGTTGTTAATACCCTCATAGCTGAGTAAGAAACAGTCCTTGCTCCTCGACACACTGATGTTGCCATGCACATCATATCGACATAGGTGAATGCTTTGTTGCAATTAATTCCTGCAAATATTCATATAGAATTTATCTGAAATGTAATCTACTCGCTAGTAAGAAAAAGTACGTCACATGCATTTGATGTATGGAGGCGCGCTCCTAACAAGTCTGAGACGGCGGTCTGGTTACCTTCTTTGATAGCGAGTAAACACAACAGGAAAAAATGACCTTGAGACTATTGAGCAAGGTGAAAAAAGGCCTCTGGGTGGTGCTCAAGCTTTACATTCCGGATGAAAACGAACGATGATATTAGGCGTGAAGCCTCTGAAGGCCTCAGTCTAAAAAGAAGGCGGCGGTAGGTCCTCTCTTTGTTGTTTTTTTTTCCAGTCCTGTGTGACGACAGCATGTAATTTAAATTATATACAAATAATGTTTTTCGTTTGTTTTCCTAATTGTTTGAGCTTGTAAAGTAAACAAGCACACAAACAAAACGCACACTATCGGAAGTTTTAATTTTTTACTTGAGAGGAAAACTTGATACTCATAGTTGTCACTGTGTCTCGAAGTAAGAGGATATAGCTGGGCAATTTTTTTGCCCCTTCAAAATTACTCTGCTCAGCTTTCTAAAGTATATTATATAGAAAGAAACTGATAAATAAAGAACACCGTTCGCTGAAAAATTAAAACATAAGGACTTTCTTATTTATTATTAAAAACATCTTTGAAACTTGAATCCAGATTTTTTATTTACGTTGACATGCGCTTGCCGAGAGACTCGGTCAGTTTCATAGTTGACTGGAAGAAAACGAAAATTGTCGCACATACTTCCACAGTATTGGAAGTTTGTGGAACAGGTTTGGCTTCTTTTTTTTTCGAGCAAACTGTGTGTGATTTTTACGGGAGAGGCAAGTTTGATACTTGATAATCGTTGTTTTGACGGTGTATCAAAATAATAGTATGTAGCAAAAATATTTGTAAATATTTTTCCTATTTTGTATCGTGTACAAATACTCTTCCGTTGCCCACACATGTATAAATGTAATTGCAGTCTTTTTAACAGCAGATGTATTCATGTAAAAGTCTCGCAAATTCAAAGCAGCAGCAAACGCAACCAGAAATGTATCATTTTCCCGTTTCCCATTACTAGCAAGTCTTGTTTGTTATTTTCCAATCCAAATTTTTAGAGCAATACGTTTATGTTTTCCAAGAAATAAAAGAACCCGGGCTATTAGTTTACGTTTTGTCCATTCTTGAGATCTCTGATTCTTAACGGGCATGTATAGCCATCTGTATTCTTAGTTACGAGGTTGCATGAAGTTTTGCCGAGGAATGTCATAAAGTGTGACCTTTTTGCGATAATTTGTGATATTGTACGAACTCGGTGTGGCTTAGATGCGAGCAGTACAACCAGTAGTGAACAATTCGAGTCTCTTCTAGTCTATTATATTTAATGGTGACCAAAAAGAAGCAGTACAACCAGTAGTGAACAATTCGAGTCTCTTCTAGTCTATTATATTTAATGGTGACCAAAGAAGCAGTACAAGCAGTAGTGAGCCATTCGAGTCTCTTCTAGTCTATTATATTTAATGGTGACCAAAGAAGCAGTACAACCAGTAGTGAGCCATTCGAGTCTCTTCTAGTCTATTATATTTAATGGTGACCAAAGAAGCAGTACAACCAGCAGTGAACCATTCGAGTCTCTTCTAGTCTATTATATTTAATGGTGACTATTCGAGTCTCTTCTTGTCTATTATATTTAATGGTGACAATTCGACTCTCTTCCAGTCTATTATATATAATGGTGACAATTCGAGTCTCTTCCAGTCTATTATATGTAATGGTGACAATTCGAGTCTCTTCTAGTCTATTATGTGTAATGGTGACAATTCGACTATCTTCCAGTCTATTATATGTAATGGTGACAATTCGAGTCTCTTCCAGTCTATTATATGTAATGGTGACAATTCGAGTCTCTTCCAGTCTATTATATGTAATGGTGACAATTCGGGTTTCTTCCAGTCTATTATATGTAATGGTGACAATTCGAGTCTCTTCTAGTCTATTATATGTAATGGTGACACATCGACTCTCTTCTAGTCTATTATATTTAACGGTGACTAAAAGAAGATGCAAAAATAATTCTCTTACACCTTTGGATATTTCATAACATACAGATGCGCAAATTATAACTGTTTACTTTAATTTTCAGATTTAAACGGGCATAGAAAATGACAAGAAATTTTAATGTTACTTCTGTCCATAATTTCAGTCATCCCTCTGAGATTTTAAACTTTAAAAGGATAAAACTGTGGAAAAGAATCCGATTTTCATGGTAAACTTACGTAAAATTACATCATACCGATTAACACAATCCTCGAAAAAATACGTTTTCTTTCAAAAAACAAATAAGATTAGAATAATATCACTGGACAATGGTTGAGCTTACTATCACCGGGAGAAAGTTTGTCCCTTTGTTGTCTGGCGATGTCCTACAGTAGTTACCTAATTTGCCAGGGAAAGTAGGCAATTAGCACATAATAAATTCTTTCTACAGTTCACAGAGACGAACTATATATGAAAATTAATCACCTTAGAACATGTACACACATGTATTTCCGTTCAACAAAAGGTTTGACATTCATCCTTAACCGATTCAATAATTGAATCATCGCTAATATCCGAAAGTATTGGGTATAACAATGGAACACAAGAAATACCCTAATGGAACTTATTATGTCAATGCGATTTAACCTACTTAATTGGTTTTATGTTATCCTTTAGAAATATATCTCTTTGTTCGATTACGCATTAGGAGAAAATTGTAATGTCGAGAAAAATCCCCAGAAATTTCAAGCACTGAGTTGGAAAAATAGAATTGAAATAAAACTGGAAATTGTAGATAAATAAGCTAAATTCTGGATCCTAAATAGTTAATATTTTCTTTGGTACAAAATGTACAATAATTTGACTGGTGACATAACAGAACAGAACACAACTTGATTCATGTAATATTTCTGAGACCACTCACGGGTGGCATATGAGAAAACACAAAATACATTGAAGGTGGTGTAGCGTATTCATATTAGGGAGGTCAGGATTACATAGTGTAAACATCAAACAATCAGTGCCAGAGAGAGAGAGAGAATTTACTTGTTGTTTTTTATTGTCTGGAGTGTACATAATTCATACAGATAAGAAGTAAACTAGACCTTCATAGGCACAGTAAAAGTGCAAACACGGCGAACAGGTGTGGTTAGGTTACATTTATTGGCTCGAGTTGATAATTTAAATGACAATTACTAATAATGATAAATATAGACTGATTATTGACCTGTTCCATAGGTTTCACGTGCTCATGTTCTGAATTGCCTTGATTTAGTACTAGTACTGCTGATGTGTTCATGCAATGGAAAATATCAATGTAATGTTTTTTTGTTTTTTTTTTATTTATTTCTTAATTATCTCGGGATATGAACAATTACTGATGTCTAAACAGAGTTATAATCATGTCCGTCTATTTCAGATCAACACTTACTGATATCTAAACAGAGTTATAATCATGTCCGTCTATTTCAGATCAACACTTACTGATATCTAAACAGAGTTATAATCATGTCCGTCTATTTCAGATCAACACTTACTGATATCTAAACAGAGTTATAATCATGTCCGTCTATTTCAGATCAACACTTACTGATATCTAAACAGAGTTATTATCATGTCCGTCTATTGTAGTTATAGGAGTTAAAGTCTTACTTACATCAAACAGCGGTTATTTATTCACCACTTACATCAGCCAGCGGTTTTTTATTCACCACTTACATCAGCCAGCGGTTTTTTATTCATCACTTACATCAGCCAGCGGTTATTTATTCATCACTTACATCAACCAACGGTTTTTTATTCACCACTTACATCAGCCAGCGGTTTTTTATTCATCACTTACGTCAGCCAGCGGTTATTTATTCACCACTTACATCAACCAGCGGTTATTTATTCATCACTTACATCAACCAGCGGTTATTTATTCACCACTTACATCAGCCAGCGGTTTTTTATTCACCACTTACATCAACCAGCGGTTTTTTATTCACCACTTACATCAGCCAGCGGTTTTTAATTCACCATTTACATCAGCCAGCGGTTTTTTATTCACCACTTACATCAGCCAGCGGTTTTTTATTCACCACTTACATCAGCCAGCGGTGTTTTATTCACCACTAGCAATAATTATATTTTAGATCGTTCTTATGCATTGGTTATGTGTCCTTTTACTGGTGGAAGGAAAAGAACCAAATCCTGACACACCATGCATCAAACCATCCACAGTCTCGGTATACTGCATCTTTATATTCAGAGTCTGAAATCTAAATTTGACTAGATTCAAGTCAATACGGCTCATTTTGATGGCTAGATTCATGCCAATACGGCTCAGTTTGATGACTAGATTCATGCAAATACGGCTCAGTTTGATGACTAGATTCATGCCAATACGGCTCAGTTTGATGACTAGATTCATGCCAATACGGCTCAGTTTGATGACTAGATTCATGTCAATACGGCTCAGTTTGATGACTAGATTCATGCCAATACGGCCCAGTTTGATGACTAGATTCATGCCAATACGGCTCAGTTTGATGACTAGATTCATGCTAATACGGTTCAGTTTGATGACTAGATTCAAGCCAATACGGCTCAGTTTGATGACTAGATTCAAGCCAATACGGCTCAGTTTGATGACTAGATTCATGCCAATACGGCTCAGTTTGATGACTAGATTCATGCCAATACGGCTCAGTTTGATGACTAGATTCATGCCAATACGGTTCAGTTTGATGTAGTAAAGTTTACAGAAACTTGGCTCGATGAAATTAACATATTAACTTACTCTGAACCTTTCTACAAGGATAAGACAACTCTTTGGGGTGAGGTAGCTATCTACATCAAAAGTTACATTCCTGCATTTCGACGATCAGATCTTGATTTACCAGGTCTAGATTGTATATGGGTTGAACTAAATTTAAATCGGAAGCGAATACTGAGTTGGGGGACGGGGCGGGCGGGCGGCGGGATATATAGATCATCATTTATACTATACCAGACTACTTGGTCCTTACGAGAGATTTTAATGAAAATTGTATTGTTCTTAATAATAAAGTACTGATGCTATGCCAGTCTTGTAATCTACACCAAATTATACAAGAAACAACTAATTTTACCTAGTGTTCTGAGACTTTTATTGATATAATACTGGTGTCAGACCCTGAGTTCTTATTTAGTGCTGGTGTCCTGGATTCATTTCCGTCTCGTGGAGTATGACATCATTGCCCAATATATGCTACTTCAGCATTCACGACTCCAAAAGTCAAGTGCTGTATACAATGTAGGAGATTATAGTTTGTTTGTTTTTTTTGTTAGGTTTCTTTTTTTTTTTTTTTTTTTTTTTTTTTTAATTCGCTTCTGCAGTCTATTTTATTGGATGAAATACTTGATGAAAACGGTATTAATGAAAGCGTTGAGAAATGTACAAATTTAATTTGGGACATAAAACGGTTGAGAAATGTACAAATTTAATTTGGGACATAAAACGGTTACAATTCTAGCTAAGAATTTGCCTTGTACGCGCAATGAAATTAGACAACTTACTAGGAAAATAAAGAGGCTTTACGTTACAGCGAGACAAAACTCTCAACATTATTTATTATATCGAGACGTATACAAAACTCTCAACATTATTTATTATATCGAGACGTATATAAAACTCTCAACATTATTTATTATATCGAGACGTATACAAAACTCTCAACATTATTTATTATATCGAGACGTATACAAAACTGTCAACATTATTTATTATATCGAGACGTATACAAAACTCTCAACATTATTTATTATATCGAGACGTATACAAAACTCTCAACATTATTTATTATATCGAGACGTATACAAAACTCTCAACATTATTTATTATATCGAGACGTATACAAAACTGTCAACATTATTTATTATATCGAGACGTATACAAAACTCTCAACATTATTTATTATATCGAGACGTATACAAAACTCTCAACATTATTTATTATATCGAGACGTATACAAAACTCTCAACATTATTTATTATATCGAGACGTATACAAAACTCTCAACATTATTTATTATATCGAGACGTATACAAAACTCTCAACATTATTTATTATATCGAGACGTATTCTCAACATTATTTATTATATCGAGACGTATACAAAACTGTCAACATTATTTATTATATCGAGACGTATACAAAACTCTCAACATTATTTATTATATCGAGACGTATACAAAACTCTCAACATTATTTATTATATCGAGACGTATACAAAACTCTCAACATTATTTATTATATCGAGAGACGTATACAAAACTCTCAACATTATTTATTATATCGAGACGTATACAAAACTCTCGACATTATTTATTATATCGAGACGTATACAAAACTCTCAACATTATTTATTATATCGAGACGTATACAAAACTCTCAACATTATTTATTATATTGTCAAAAAAGAAATAGGATTTTTAGTGAAATGCACTAATCAACATACTTTTACAAGCAATGGCTGAATAACAAACTTAAAATTATGTAGGTAACCCCAAGGAATGGTGGAAACTTCGGGTAATTCTAAGGGAAATATTGTAAATCACTGAATGTAAATGTGGCTACGGTATTTGCTGAAGAAGAGATAGCTAAATTATTGAATAATTCCTATTGTGAACAGTCTAGCATACAAATTGATAATATATCACTTTGTAAAATTTTTGAACAAGTCATGCATCATTTGCCGTACCCCCCCCCCCCCTTCTCATCTTAATTTTAAACGGCTTATACAACGACACAAACGTCTTAAATCAATCCACATCGTATGGTCGGGATTTTCCGTATCCCAAACTACTTAAATCAATACAAATCGTATGGTCGGGATTTTCCGTATCTCAAAGTACTTAAATCAATTCAAATCGTATGGTCCGGATTTTCCGTATCCCAAACTACTTAAATCAATCCAAATCGTATGATCTGCATTGACTGTATCCCAAACTACTTAAATCAATCCAAGGCGTGTGGTCCGGATTGACTGTATCCCAAACTACTTAAATCAGTCCAAGGCGTGTGGTCCGGATTTACTGTTTCTCATATTCCTATATGTGTATGATCGCGTTTTCCAGTGTGGAACACCGATGCAGGAGAGCTCTATCTTACCTCACACGTGACCTTTATCCTGACTCCTGGACTATTTTGACCGTCTATTGCGAGCATAGTGCACACAAAGTAGCAAACACTTCTAGATTTCAATCATAACTTGAACATTCTTTCACAATAATCAAGATAAGCATTAATTGCAACACATGTACGTACCACAGCGAGCAGTCGTTGAAGTTGAAGTGTCCCGCAAACAGGCCGTTTCGCACTGATCGACCTAGATACATGCACAACTTCTTTAGTGCAATTTCGAGTCGAAAAAGCCGTTGTTGTAAACGTTAATTTTTTTTAAAATTCTTATTGTGATTATTATTTCTGAGGGATAAATCAATTCTAGATCAAAGTTTAATCGTGGACTATTTCATTATTTTTGTTGTTGTTGTTGTTGTCTTGATTAATCTTACGGTTAAGAGTAAACTTTTGTTTTTGATCTGTTCACATTTGTATCATTGCGCAAGTCATCTGTAGTACACAATTCGGACGCTGTGTATTGCCATTACAGTAGCCGTTTCAACCATTGTTCTTTGAAAACTATAATGTGTTAAAACGTAATTTAAAGTTTACACTCAATTTTTCAGTGTAAATCGAGCATTTTACTCTGTATCTTAAGGTAATGAAATTTTCGATGGATGTTTTGCTGTTTGAAAGTTTCATCGGTATTCACAATACGTCATTTTTACTTCAACACTCATTTTTTGTTCAGAAATGTGAGAAAAAGAATCTTAAATTATGCTTCAGTGTAGCATTGGAAAATATATCCTCGGGATCAAAATTTTGCATCAGACACGAGGCGTGTCTGACGCAAAATTCTGATCCTTGGGTGGAATTGTCCTATCCTACACCGATGCATATGAAGGATTCTATTAGTCCCAAACTACTTTTAAAAAATCCAAGGCGTGTGGTCTGGTTTGACTATATCCCAAACTACTTTTTAAAAAATTTAAGCCGTGTGATCTGGTTTGACTGTATCCCAAACTACTCAAAAAAATCCAAGCCGTGTGGTCTGGATTGACTGTATCCCAAACTACTTTTAAAAAATCCAAGCCATGTGGTCTGGTTTGACTGTATCCCAAACTACTTTTTAAAAAATCCAAGCCGTGTGGTCTGGTTTGACTATATCGCAAACTACTTTTTAAAAAATCCAAGCCGTGTGGTCTGGTTTGACTGTATCCCAAACTACTCTTTTAAAAATCCGAGCCATGTGGTCTGGATTGACTATATCCCAAACTACTTTAAAAAATCCAAGGCGTGTGGTCTGATTTGACTGTATCATAAACTACTTTAAAAAATCCAAGCCGTGTGGTCTGGTTTGACTGTATCCCAAACTACATTTTAATAAATCCAAGGCGTGTGGTCTGGTTTGACTATATCCCAAACTACTTTAAAAAATCCAAGCCGTGTGGTCTGGTTTGACTGTATCCCAAACTACTTTTAAAAAATCCAAGCCGTGTGGTCTGGATTGACTGTATCCCAAACTACTTTAAAAAATCCAAGATGTGTGGTCTGGTTTGACTGTATCCCAAACTACGTTTGAAAAAATCCAAGCAGTGTGGTCTGGTTTGACTATATCCCAAACTACTTTAAAAAATCCAAGATGTGTGGTCTGGTTTGACTATATCCCAAACTACTTTTAAAAAATCCAAGGCGTGTGGTCTGGTTTGACTGTATCCCAAACTACTTTTAAAAAATCCAAGGCGTGTGGTCTGGATTGACTATATCCCAAACTACTTTAAAAAATCCAAGCCGTGTGGTCTGGTTTGACTGTATCCCAAACTACTTTTAAAAAATCCAAGCCGTGTGGTCTGGATTGACTGTATCCCAAACTACTTAAAAAAATCCAAGCCGTGTCGTCTGGTTTGACTGTATCCCAAACTACTTTTAAACTTTTAAAAAAATCCAAGGCGTGTGGTCTGGTTTGACTATATCCCAAACTACTTTTAAAAAATCCAAGCCGTGTGGTCTGGATTGACTATATCCCAAACTACTTTTAAAAAATCCAAGCCGTGTTGTCTGAATTGACTATATGCCAAACTACTTTTAAAAAAATCCAAGGCGTGTGGTCTGGTATGACTATATCCCAAACTACTTTAAAAAATTCCAAGGCGTGTGGTCTGGTTTTGTCTATATCCCAAACTACTTAAATCAATCCAAGGCATGTGGTCTGGATCGACTATATCCCAAACTACTTAAATCAATCCAAGGTGTGTTGTCTGGATTGACTATATCCCAAACTACTTTTTAAAAAATCCAAGGCGTGTGGTCTGGTTTGACTATATAACAAACTACTTAAATCAATCCAAGGCGTGTGGTCTGGATTGACTATATCCCAAACTACGTAAATCAATCCAAGCCGTGTGGTCTGGATTGACTATATCCCAAACTACTTAAATCAATCCAAGGCGTGTGGTCTGGATTGACTGTATCCCAAACTACTTAAATCAATCCAAGGCGTGTGGTCTGGTTTGACTGTATCCCAAACTACTTAAATCAATCCAAGGCGTGTGGTCTGGATTGACTATATCCCAAACTACTTAAATCAATCCAAGGCGTGTGGTCTGGATTGACTATATCCCAAACTACTTAAATCAATCCAAGGCGTGTGGTCTGGTTTGACTGTATCCCAAACTACTTAAATCAATCCAAGGCGTGTGGTCTGGATTGACTATATCCCAAATTACTTAAATCAATCCAAGGCGTGTTGTCCAGATTGACTGTATTCTAAACTACTTAAATCATTCCAAGGCGTGTGGTCTGGATTGGCTGGATGGCAAACCACGTAAAGCAATTCAAGGCGTGTGATCCAGATTTACTGTATCCCAAACTACTTTAATCAGTCCAAGGCGTATGGTCTGGATTGACTGCATCTCAAACTACTTCAATCAATCCAATGTGAGTGGTTAGGATTTACTGTGTCCCGAACTACCTAAAAGAATCGCAAGTTCAATAAAGTATCCACTGTGCCATCAGTTATTTGATATTTATATTACGATCTGCATAGCTCTGGACCAGAGAAAGGAAGTTAGAAAGACTGACATAAGAGGCTCAGAAAATAAGGGCATAACAAAATAATATACACAAAACACAACAAGAAAACGGGCGAACATAAATAAATACTAACAAATGCGAATAGACACTGAGCATACAAACATACAATACAATAAACACGTTTCTTCTATTTTAACAACATAATTTTTTTCTATCTTATAGTAAGATAAATAAACAACTCAAAACAAATTTGATCCAAGGAAATGCCAGTCCGGACACGTATACATATCAAAGGGTTAAATACACTTTTTGCAACAATTATAGCATACACAATACAAAACATGAAATGGACAATAAATTTATCCAAGGCAAAGGATCACACTAATAGGTTTCATAATAGGCCAGGTAACCAGCAGTAGTGTGTAATGCCTCAGGAGGGGAGTTCAAGCCGGTTTTTCAAAACAAAATTTTAGACCCGGTGACGGAACGATTGGAAACCTGGAAACGAAAATCTGACCAAGTATGTTCCTATCAAAAAGAAAATAATTTTATTTTTGTACCCGAAATTCTGTTTGATTTTTTTTAAAAATATACCCACAAGTACAGATCGGTGGGAGGGAAGGGGGCATAGACAGATATAAAATCCTTTTTAATTTTGGAGCAATGGGGGGTCACATCACAGGCCTGCTAGTTTATTAACAGCTAGAGGTCTCGAGGTGTCAACACAAATAATAAAAAGGAAGTTAGAACTGTTTCCTTTTATATAAGTTAAGCATTTGATCGTGTTTGGCACACATGATTTATTATTAAACTTAGAAATATCGGCATTCAAGGGAGTTGGTGATTATTACGTTGATGATGGGGGTGTTCAAGCCCAGCATACGCGATTGAGAACCAAATGTGATGGTTTAAATATGGATTTATTCTTAAATCATCGTTCCAACAGTAGGTATTGTACATGTGGTAATATCGAAACAGCTGAACACTGTCTATATATCAAAACTATACAGCTCTAAGATATTGCGTTTTTTCATATTACTGTATCGACTTACAATTATGACATTATTATTTGGCAATTCCAGTGGCGATATCACTTTTGGAACTACTTGCTTTTCCCATTTAGAAAATATATCTGCCTCGATGTATGCTATCCAAATCTGTATTTCCATATTTAGGCCTATTTCATTTTTCTTCTTCTGCTCTCTCTCTCTCTCTCTCTCTCTCTCTCTCTCTCTCTCTCTCTCTCAGGATGAACAGATCTTAAAATGTGTCAAAACTGTAGACCCTATAGCATACATTTATGTAATCAATAACGAGGCGCAGTAAGAAAAGTGCCTAAAAACAAAAACCCCAAACAACAAAAAGTATGCTCCAAGTTTTAACTTTTTTTAATTAGTTTTCCACATGAATCATGCAATTATTAGTGACTGAACTTACATGACCTGTTGCTATTCGGTATTCTGTGTCACCTATACCGTATCGTACACCTTTTACACTCTACAACAAAAGGACACATTTTTAGAAAAAAACTCTTGATTAAATATAGTAATAACATTGCTTAATGAGCGATTATAATTCTCAATACAATCATAATCATGTCTGAAAACGATGGAGTGACAATACAATGTTTCCCACTTGACTCGTGAACTATTTCTTTATATCTACAAAAAAAAAAAAAAAACGTTGATATCCTTTATTGATTATGTAAATATTTGTATATATTAGTGATCTATCTACTTTAAGTCAGTAGACAAATAATTGATTGTTATAATTTTTTTGTAATAGGGCAGTCAATTTTGAACAAGCTTTTAACTTTCTACTGAATCCCCAGATTTTGTATTGTTTCGAATTATATGTAAAGAGGTTTTCTTGAATACATAGTGTTTCAACTGACAGTAAATTCAATATATAAATAGACAGTTTTAAAATTTCAGAACTAATGTGTTAAACAATATCAAAATAATACTGTACCGTGTAATGAAAATTAAACTGTTGTTATTATTGAAAGGTTGAAATATAGTAAAAACAAGTCAACAAATATATTGGTTAATATGCGTCAATTCCAAATATACAATAAGTCACATTGGTAAATATGCGTCAATTCAAGATATACAATAAGCCACATTTATAAATATGCGTCAATTCAAGATATACAATAAGCCACATACATATAAAATGGCATAAAGAACAAAAAAATAGCAAGCGCGATTTTGTCACTCGTTTTAACAAATTTAGATCAATAAGAATGTCATTAAAAAGAAACAGTATATAGACAGGTAAAAATATTAAATATTGGTATAAAGAATACAACAAACCCAAACTATCCTTCTTTAAGGAAAAGTTTTGTCTACATTAGTAATACAAATACACTCATAATGTTTTTAATACATTTTATCTAATGTAAAGCTAATAGTCCAGATAAGCGACTCTATCTCCAGACAAGCAGATTGTCAAACTTATCCCCACTTCTCCCCTTTTACATAGGTCACCCCTTTTACATAGGTCACATATTCAATCCTTGTGTCATATATTTACCCAGAGCACTGGTTAAATAGATAATTTATGATTGCATATCCTAAATTCAGTAGTGGAATGTATATCGTTATCGGGAACGATATTAAGTTATTATTCAAAATTCAAGTCTTGTTTGAAGGTATAATAGTTTCTTCCCATGGGCGATTCGCATATCTTCCCATTCCATTATTGTGTGTACAAATCATTCAATAGTTTTATAATGCTGGCTTTGGTGGCTCCAGGGTTATTGATTGAATCTTGGTAAAAAAGAAATTGCATCGACCGACAGAAATGAAAATGTTTTAAACTCAGGAAACCCATTTATAATTATAACAAAAATACGAATCCTTACACATGTTTTTATATAAAGTTTTAGAGATTATCGAGGTTTTTTTTGCATTTATTTTTTTAATTCAAGAACCTAACCGCTCTTGACTTAATATAAATATCAATTGTTTTTTTTTTTTTCAGCTCACCATATAGCATGTAATTCTGTAGAAATTCATTGTGCAGATTCTCAATAATCGTGGTATTTTCAAAACCCCAGATTTCACACCCGTATAGTAGAATTGGCAATACTAGATGATCGGAGAGCTGTAGATTTTAGTAAATTGGAATATGCAAGTTACTTATTTTTTTGTATAAAAGATCAATTGCCTTTTTGAGATTACATTCACACCCTGAACTCAGTCGCAACACAGCGCAATAAAGGGTCAAGTACACATCACCCTCTTTCGTCCATTAATATTAGTGAAGACTTAAACGGCTTAAATCAATCTAAAACGTGTGGTCTGGATTTAATGCGTCTCAAACTACTGAAAAGAATCACAAGTTCAATCAAGTACCCACTATGTCGCACATTTTATATTTCTCACAAAATTTCAAGATTTACAGATTCTTAGAATCTTGCAAATGTTGTTCCATTATATAAAAAGTTTGTTGACCACATTTTTAAAATTGTCGTCCAATATCACTGTTTTGTATTTTCCCCAGGATATTTAGAAAGTGGATCAATAAATATGTGTATACCTGTATTATTCAGAATAATCTAATTGGATCAATAAATATGTGTATACCTGTATTATTCAGAATAATCTAATTGGATTAATAAATATGTGTATACCTGTATAATTAAGAATAATCTAATTGTATCAATAATTATGTGTATACCTGTATAATTAAGAATAATCTAATTGGATCAATAAATATGTGTATACCTGTATAATAAAGAATAATCTAATTGGATCAATAAATATGTGTATACCTGTATAATTAAGAATAATCTAATTGGATCAATAAATATGTGTATACCTGTATAATTAGGAATAATCTAATTGGATCAATAAATATGTGTATACCTGTATAATTAAGAATAATCTAATTGTACCAAGCTTTACACACAGTGATTATATAGCCCACCAGTTATTACATAATATATAATACAGTTTATTTAGTTCGGATCAAGGTAAGGACATTCAAATTGTTTTCTTCGATATAAGTAAAGGATTTGATCGTGTTTGAAACTAAGCATTAATTCATCAACTTAGCACTATCATCATTCACTGTAGTTTACTGTCGAGGTTAGAAAAGTATTATATTGACTAGTGACGCCACTTGACGTAAACGTGTTAATTATTTGTCTGAAAAGGCCTGAGAGAAAGTTAATACTTTTAATATATATATATATATATATATATATATATATATATATATATATATATATGTGTGTGTGTGTGTGTGTGTGTGTGTGTGTGTGTGTGTTTATGGCAATTCAGCACAGTAATGACTATATGGTGCCAATCAAAAGTAAAGTTCTAAATATGTAAGTAATGAATTGAAATATAGATATGATTGTTTGTCTTTGGAGAGAATGTATACATTTTGTATAAACTTCCCTTGTTTGACTGTGCTGATTATATGTGGGATAACTGTACTATGCAAGAAAAAGAATCATTGGAAAAATAAAATTGGAGCCTTTGAGAATAGTAACAAGTGCTACCAAGAAGGCATTCCGGTACTATTATAAGAGGAAAACGGGTTGGGAGAGCCTGATTTCTTGACGTTGCAAGCATTAACTAATTCAGTTGTTTTAAACGTATCATGGTCTTGCTCCAAAGTACTTTTAATATGTAATTCGACCTCATTATATGTAATTGAAACAATAGTGGCCCTAGGAACGATCCTTTAAGGACTCCTGCATTAATGTTTAGAAATTCCGAAAATCAGGAATTCTTTATACTCGTAGTTTTCACGGTGTATCGAAATAAGAGGATATAGTCAAAATTTTGGTAAGTATTTTTCCTTTTCTTATTGTGCACAAATACTTTTCTGTTGCTCGCACATATGGACGTGTAAATTATGTCTTTCTAACAGCAGATTTATTCGTGTAAAATGGTTGCAAATTCAAGAGCATCGGCAAACATGACCAGAAATTTCTCTTTCTTCCATTTCCTATAACTAGTGAGTTTTTCTATTTGCTATTTTCCAATCTGAATTTATTTTTATAGTAATATCGTTTTGTTTTTTTCAATAAATAAAGAAACCCTGACCATCAGTCCATGTTTGTATCCACTGTTGGGCCAATGGGCATGTTGAGCCATCTGTGTTCTTATTTACGAGCTGATGTGTAACGTTTTGCTGAGAAATTTCATAAGTTTGTGTGACATTTTTGCAAGAACTTGTGAGTTTCTTTGCCACTTTTGTTCAGAAACTTTCTTAAATTTCTATGCTGTGTGAACACAATTTCAGTCATCCCTAAGAGGTTTTAAAGTTTAGAAGGAGAAAACTGTGCCAAAAAAAGAAAGAAAAGAAAAAGAAAAAGACCGATTTTCATGGTAATCTTACGGAAAATTACAACATGAGACAGTCAGACCGATTAATGCAATCCTCAGAAAAAATACATTTTCCTTTCAACAGCCTAACGAAATTAAAATTATGTCACCGGACAATGACGGAGCTTACTATCGCCAGGAGAAAGTTTGTCCCTTTGTTGTCCAGCGATGCCCTATAGTAGTTACCTAATATGCCTGGGGAGAGAGGGAAATTAGTATATAGTAAATTCTTTCTACAGCTCGCAGAGACGAAATATATAATAAACAGCATATTATATCTGAAATTATTCACCTCAGGACATGTACAAACATCACAAAGTGCAGTAACAACATGACAAGCCTTGCTATTTCAGTACAACAAAAGGTTTGACAGTAATGCCGAAACCAATTCAATAACTTAATTATCGCTGACATCCAGAATCACTGTGCATAGTGATAGTGGAAAGACCCTTAATGGAACTTACTATGTCAAGACGTCTTAATCTACTTAAATGGTTTAAGGGTATACTTTATAAATATTTACTTTGTTCGATTACGCGTTAGGAGATAATTGTAATGTCTAGAAAATGCCCAGAAATTTCAAGAAGTGCACTGGAAAAATATAAATCAAATAGTAAATTTTAGATTTATAACCTAAGTAGTTAGTATTTTCTAGGATACAAACTGAACAATACTTTGGTTGGTAACATTTCATTCACACCCCAACCCCAGTCGCAACCAAACGCAGTTGAGGATCAAGCAAACCTCACTCAGGAACAAGAATTGCCTTTCATTTCGACCAGTTTGAGGAGAACAAAAATAGTGAATTTAGAAATATATCCATTCAAACCGTTGAAAGTCTAGTCAAAGACCATTATACAGAGACAGACGCTCTTATCATAATCAGCACAGGTGATAAGGCTGACAGACTCATAATCAGCACAGTAGGGATGAGGCTGACAGACTCATAATCAGCACAGGTGAGATGAGGCTGACAGACTCATAATCAGCACAGGTGAGATGAGGTTGACAGACTCATAATTAGCACAGTAGAGATGAGGCTGACAGACTCATAATCAGCACAGGTGAGATGAGGCTGACAGACTCATAATTAGCACAGTAGAGATGAGGCTGACTGATTCATAATCAGCACAGTAGAGATGAGGCTGACAGACTCATAATCAGCACAGTAGAGATGAGGCTGACAGACTCATAATCAGCACAGAAGAGATGAGGCTGACAGACTCATAATCAGCACAGTAGAGATGAGGCTGACATACTCGTAATCATCACAGTAGAGATGAGGCTGACAGACTCATAATCAGCACAGTAGAGATGAGGCTGACTGATTCATAATCAGCACAGTAGAGATGAGGCTGACAGACTCATAATCAGCACAGGTGAGATGAGGCTGACAGACTCATAATTAGCACAGTAGAGATGAGGCTGACTGATTCATAATCAGCACAGTAGAGATGAGGCTGACAGACTCATAATCAGCACAGTAGAGATGAGGCTGACAGACTCATACTCAGCACAGTAGAGATGAGGCTGACAGACTCATAATCAGCACAGTAGAGATGAGGCTGACTGATTCATAATCAGCACAGTAGAGATGAGGCTGACAGACTCATAATCAGCACAGTAGAGATGAGGCTGACTGATTCATAATCAGCACAGTAGAGATGAGGCTGACAGACTCATAATCAGCACAGTAGAGATGAGGCTGACTGATTCATAATCAGCACAGTAGAGATGAGGCTGACAGACTCATAATCAGCACAGGTGAGATGAGGCTGACAGACTCATAATTAGCTCAGTAGAGATGAGGCTGACTGATTCATAATCAGCACAGTAGAGATGAGGCTGACAGACTCATAATCAGCACAGTAGAGATGAGGCTGACAGACTCATAATCAGCACAGTAGAGATGAGGCTGACAGACTCATAATCAGCACAGTAGAGATGAGGCTGACAGACTCATAATCAGCACAGTAGAGATGAGGCTGACATACTCGTAATCATCACAGTAGAGATGAGGCTGACAGACTCATAATCAACACAGTAGAGATGAGGCTGACAGACTCATAATCAGCACAGGTGAGATGAGGCTGACATACTCATTTAGGCGATATTTTCGCTTGTGCTTAATGTTGTTGAATATCTGAAAGAGGTTGGTTTTGTACTAGAGTGGACGAAGTCTGTACGACTCGAGTGGATGAAGTCTGTAAGACTACTTTCAGGCTGTTCTTTCCCAGTTTCTCCGTTTCTGTTTATGTTTCTGTAGGGTGCAGATTCTTTTGCCCTTAGAGCACCGGGAGAGAATGCTATTCAGAGGAGAAGAGAGATTTTCTTAAATCTTCACAGTTTTTGCACGCACAATTTTATCATCAAGGTTGTTTTAATATATCTCTGTTCTCACAAAGAAAGAGTTTCGAAACTGATCAGAGTGTAATTATCTTGCATTGCTCTATATATAATTCCCTGCTGTTGCATACTACTGATTTTTCTACAATATTTATATTTTCAAAATCTTAATTGTTTTGGTCAAACAAAACGTTTTTGTTGTAAAGGTGTCAGAAATTATAATAGTTTATAGTCGTACCAAAAGCCGCTAACCACTTTGTAGATAAATATAAGTCTGTTTCCAGTACGTCTACTTTGTAAGGAAGGTTCTGTAACATCCCAGTTACACAGCTCACATCTAAAGATGTGTAATCACCACTGATATCATCAGTCTTTTGACGATGCACCTTTTCTAGTCAATATATCCCCGGCATAGTATGGATCCCAAATAATCGACCCATGTTCTAGTATTGACAGCGATAATGCCAGGCATGCCAATTTACGACAATTGTAAGGGCAATATTTCAGTTTACTTTGTCCTTTTTGTTAAGAAATATAGGGCTGTATTTGTTTTGTTTTTTGTGATTTAGGTGATATTTGAGTCCTATGTCCTCCGACAGAGTTAAGCCAAGATAAGGGTTCGTCTTGACTTTTTAAAGGATATGGCCTTTTAAGACATAGAAGTGGGGTGACTTGCTATGTATGTTCATCGCATAGCATTTGTTAGCACTGAACTGTATACAGCAGTTTCGGGCCCATTGTTCAGATTTTTTAAGGTAATTCTGTAGAATTAAGTGGTCAGGTTTAGCTAGGATTTTTCCAAGCAACAGTTAACTGAGAAAAAACGGACTTAACTGAAAGGAGTAGGTCATTAATATATCACATACATAATATGCAACCAAGCACAGTGACCTCAAGTACACCAGAATCAACGGTCACTGATTCGGAGCGATCACCATCGACAACAACTTGCATGTGTCGTTTGGTGATGAACATACGTAGCACTGAAGAATTTCTCCGTTAATGCCAGGGTTGTGTAACATACAACAATCTGTAATATTGAACCGTATCAAAAGCTATTGATGAGCCAATGATTATAATATCCGTTTGGATTTTGTGTCAAAATTTCTCCCCAAAATCATGCATAGTGATTAAAGGCTGGGTGTCATTAGAAAAGTCCGCAAGAAAACCATGATTTAGTGTTGTCAATATCGTATCTCTTTCTAAAGTTTCCAAAATATGCTTTCCAAATCATGTGTTAAAGCAATTTACGTGTGACACATGTTAAGAATATCATTTTGTACTTTTAGGCAAGGTGAACATTGAACATTTTCTTGTTTTATGAATACTGTGGAAACATTTGCGTTGATCCAATGCGAAGGTAGTATATCAGTATCTGCTGACCTTTGAAAACGGTCTGTTAGACCAGATGCTAAACATGTCCCACATTCTTTGAGGATCAGGTTTTCACTGTTATCTGGTCCCTTGACTTTGGAAGGGTTAGTTGATTACAGAAGTTTCTCAACCCCGTGTACGTTAATAATCAAGGGAGGTATAGCATGTTTGTGGTGTTTAGTCATGGGAGGCAGAGTAGTATCATCATCTTTTTTGAATACGGATTGTAATTAGTCACTGAGTATTTGGGCTTTGCTTGCCATCATTTGTTAAGGAGTCCATTTTCTAAAATGGAAGAATACCTAAGTTCTTCAGATGTTTTGATATATTGCCGGAGGTGTTTTGTATTATGTTTATGTAAACCTTGCTGTATTGCAGAATTAAGAAATTGTATTTCTGTTTTTTAAATTCTTTTTTACACGAATGTTAAAAATCATTGAAGAGATCCCATTGGTCTGTTTTATTGTCGTAATTGTACAGTCTTTTATGTATGATCGTCGAGAAGTGGGATATATTTCTCTTTCATGTGTAGTTGCACACACAATCGCCAGTGTATCTAATCTAACAGATGATTAAAAAGCTTCTTCTGGTAGATATTTATATAAGCATTTCAACATTCATATTTATATAATATTTATATAAGCATTTCAACATTCATATTTATATAAGCATTTCAACATTCATATTTATATAAGCATTTCAACATTCATATATATATATAAGTATTTCAACATTCATATATATATGCATTTCAACATTCATATTTATATAAGCATTTCAACATTCATATTTATATAAGCATTTCAACATTCATATTTATATAAGCATTTCAACATTCATATTTATATAAGCATTTCAACATTCATATTTATATAAGCATTTCAACATTCATATTTATATATGCATTTCAACATTCATATATATATATGTATTTCAACATTCATATTTATATAAGCATTTCAACATTCATATTTATATAAGCATTTCAACATTCATATTTATATATGCATTTCAACATTCATATTTATATAAGCATTTCAACATTCATATTACGTTTCAAAGACGCATTCAATTGAGTTTGCTGGAAAATTTACAAATAATAATGAACAGGTTGACGTAGAAGAAGACCATTTTCCCCCAAAGTAGATTTTCCTTCATACTCTAGACCTAAAGGAGAATTTCCATGGAGACACATGTGCACATACATACATACATACATACATACATACATACATACATACATACATACATACATACATACATACATACATACATACATACATACATACATACATACATACATACATACATACATACATACATACATACAAAGGGCAAGAGCAGGGGCACCTTTGGAAATAGAGGCACTTTTGTCGAAGGAAGGGGCGAGTTTTTTAAGAAAAGAGCAAATTTTTGTTGCTATACAACTGATAAAATTTAGAATTTACTCTTTGGGGAAGTGAATCAGATAAAAGACATATTCACACTTTTATCCTGCATTAAAGGTCAAAGATATAGAAAATCTTCAATAAGCAAACTTTTCATACTTTTTTGTAAAAAAAAAAAGGTATTAATTAAAAATCCGTTTATACGGTAAAATTTACTCCCACCGAATTCCCGACATTTACCGTTAAAATCAATGAAGAGTTAGATTGTTCAAAATTACTGACTGCATTACCATCCTTGATTGACACTCGGTTTGCAGTTATGTGCAACGTCATTCTAAAGAAAGGCGACCAACTATTATTGTGGAGACGTATTAACTGAACAGTAATTTAAAATAAAAATAACGTTTTATTTGACCATCATACGGTCATAACTTGTGATTAAAACCAAAAATGGCATTTTGTTTAATTTTTTTTTTTTAATTTCTAAAGGCGAAAAAATATGAATCCACGAATAATAATGTGCTCAAGCGTGAAGAATCATGAAGTGTACTGCTCATTTCAAGACTCATGAAGTGTACTGCTCATTTCAAGAATCATGAAGTTTACTGCTCATTTCAAGACTCATGAAGTGTACTGCTCATTTCAAGACTCATGAAGTGTACTGCTCATTTCAAGAATCATGAAGTGTACTGCTCATTTCAAGACTCATGAAGTGTACTGCTCATTTCAAGACTCATGAAGTGTACTGCTCATTTCAAGAATCATGAAGTGTACTGCTCATTTCAAGAATCATGAAGTGTACTGCTCATTTCAAGAATCGTGAAGTGTACTGCTCATTTCAAGACACATGAAGTGTACTGCTCATTTCAAGAATCATGAAGTGTACTGCTCATTTCAAGACTCATGAAGTTTACTGCTCATTTCAAGACTCATGAAGTGTGCTGCTCATTTCAAGAATCATGAAGTGTGCTTCTCATTTCAAGAATAATGAAGTGTACTGCTCATTTCAAGAATCATGAAGTGTACTGCTCGTTTCAAGCTATAATATCATCACAAATCTTTCGAAGCGTGGAAGAAAGTATTTAAACACGCAATTTAAGCAATCATCGTGGGGAAAATGAGAAGAAGAAGAAGAAGATTGATAAATCAGCCGTCCCGCTTCATATAGTACAGAAATTTAAATTGAAAGCACATACCTTCGTGGTAACCTCCTTTCTTTTATAGATCAACAAAGGAGAAACATGAATTGCAAATATCAAGGGGTGACATTTTAAGAGGGACGGGGAGTGGGTGGGGGAGAGGGATTTACCATATCAAAGTACTATATATTATTTTCCATGAGTTATTGCCTGTAATTTTGACAAAAAAATTTATTTCATGTGTCCATTTTCTCTTTCTAACTTATATAAAATAACGTGTAGGAAATGTAACTCCACCCACCCACCACCCGAAATTCCTGTACTGCATTGAAATGCAAGGTATTTTCCCAAATCTTCCCAACAACTGTCAACATTAAAAAATTTTTTTTTTTTGGTCTCTATCTATCGATGGCCATACGTCAATATGCGTAGCATTAGTCGTTTCAATTTAATAAATTTCCGCTTGATCACTCTTAATTTCAAGGGAAACAGGAACAAAATACAAAAACATGATTATGTTACAGAATGTGTGTGTGTGTGTGTGTGTGTGAAAGGTGTAAGACGGGGACATCTGTGAGAATACACGCCAACAAACCAAGGACACACCTCGAAACGGCAACGTCCCCGTTTTGTAATGGCTGCAAAAATGGATTCCCACGACCTTACTTGGTGATAAAACCTTGAACTAAGCGTGGTCAATATTTTTTCACATCATACCATACACAAAAATTACACACGTCCCACTAGACTGAAAATGGCGTGTGTATCAGTCAGAAAACTGAGTCCCGTTTACGCGGTTACATTTTCATTGTCAGCTCCGCTGCCTCCTCGGGCACTTTGGTACCTAATTAATTGCTGAAGCTGTAATAATAAATACTACACTAATAATACATCAAAGTTAATTTTCACAACACTGAAACAGTCAGCTTTCCTTTTTTTGTGTGCAAAAAATGTATTATATCTTCCATGATAATAGGATATTTGTTTGTTTTATAGCTTAATCGAAGAAGTCCTTTTTTTCTTATCACAAATACTAAATCTGGTTGACGTATATAAGACCGATCGCCCTGAGCTTTTATACCATTATATTGAGGTACGATTGCAAAACTTCAATGGTATTGTGCATAAGATTAAATAATACCTGTGTGAACTGCAGACTAGTAGCACGAAATGATCATTTCAGTAATTTGTTTATATAACGGTGTGGCATAAATAACTTTACAAATACAGAGAATAGATACATAAACCTTTGAAGTGTTGACTAACAAATTAATATATTATTTTGTCACCCTTCAAAGTGTCGATATAAATTGTAAGTTTTCTTAAAAGGAGACAAGGAGACAATCCGTGACATCTCACTTACAAAATGTTTACAGTGAGCACACTGTTTACAATGAGCACATTTTCCTCCACGGATAATAATTAATCCTTTGTTCCGACCTCCAAGGAGGCCGGGGTTTATTCAGAAATGCAAGTGCCTTTAGGTGTGAAAGCAATTGAAATTGATGCCACAGCTCACCAAATAGGATCAATTGCCATATCTGTGTAAATATACTTACAAAAAGCATTGAATTACCTTTCAACTTATTTTAACAAAGGAACAGTTAAGTTACATTGATAATTTTTAACACGTGCTATGGACTGCAGTATTAATAAGAAATAGTTTACTAAACAAACAGAGACTGGGCAAAGCACTCGATCAATTTTGATTCTCTTGTTTACAATATTTGATTATATAAAAGCTATGCGGGTGTCCCAGAAATCCTTTCATATACTTAACTGACAAATTATGCAGGTTTACGGCCTGGATACAAGTGAATTCAATCGTCATTGCTGGAATATTAACATGCCTCGTGTGGCCGTAACATTACCATTGTATTCAGTATATATCTTGTTTAATAGGGAGCCGTGGTAGCTCAGTTGGTAGAGCGTCGGCCTCGTAATATAAAATAGCATATTTGATAGCCATCCAGGTCATCCAGGGTTGGCTGTCTCCGTGCATCCTTGGGAAATGCACTTAACTCCCATTTCCACTGCATGATGTAGCCAAAAACGTGTTAAAAGTACCTTAAAGCCAACAAAAATAAAACAAAACAAAATATATTTTAAAATATTATGAGATGATTCAGTTTCTAAGAAGGTTTGTTGTTGAATATATCTGACAACTTAGATAATACTAATTTAGGATCTTTGTGATATTGTTTCATACTGCCACATATAGGTGCATCATGAATGTAATTAGCCCCCTTGCGTGTTACAATACAGTCTTGGCAAGGCACATACGAAACAGAGACATTTTCATGCACAGAACCATTACATGGTAGTTATTAAATGGGGACATTTTCACACACACAACCATCGTACTTGCAAAACTTGAAATTTTTTATACACACAACCATGATATAGTATTTACAATATGGGGACATTTTCATACACGCAGCTATGATATGGTACTTACAAAACGGGGACATTTTCATACACACAACCATGATATAGTACTTACAAAATGGTGACATTTTCATACATACAACCATGATAGTACTTAAAAATGGGGATATTTTCATACATACAGCTATGATATTGGACTTACAAAACGGGGACATTTTCATATGAATAATTAATTATTTTTTTTAAAAACGATTTCCTGCTGAAATTAGACATTTTATCAACATATTCTTGGTTTGTTTCATGATGAATAGACATTGTCATGCATTGGTTTAATAATGAAGTAGATTCCATTTAAAATGCAAATTTGAACACACAAAGCTTCACGTTTTTTTATTTTTATTTTGTTGACATTATAAGTTCAAAATTATATACGTGTCAGTAACATTACTTTACCCGAACATCCGGCATGCCGATCTTTGATTATTTTCTTTTAACAAAAACATGTTTACTGTATTTTCGCACACTTCTGACGAAAGGTTTCTTCAAAATGTAGTTACAAAAAACGTAATACAAACATTCAACATAAATTTCAATTTAGTTTCTTAATATGGAAAGTAACTATGTACATAAGTTGAAATTAGTGCAATATTATTTCATAGTTATTTAGAATCATAATACACAATTATGGAACGTCCTCGATTTGATTGTATAATTCCAGACACTTTGTGTATATTTGTGTCTCCCCGTTATGATGGTAAAAAAATTCAAATACATTTATATTTTGAAATTGACTACAAATCGATTGCCAAAGACTAACACACACGTATATATAATTATCCAGTTCCAGGCAGGTTTTGATACAATATTACATACAGGTGATTTGATTTGTAATACCCTGTTTTAGTATGCGGTAAATTAAGCCGACAAAAAAAAGACAAGTTTCGACACCCTATTACCCTATTACAAACAGAAGCTTCATTTTAAATACTCCGTGTCATTAAGGTGGATACGAAGACGATAAGAAGACTTTGGAAAATTAATAGGGAGAATAATGTTGTCGCCACAAGGATATTATCTCCTTTTATTCATTTCTTTCATTTCTGGTTTCAATTTACCCGGTAAAACGACACTCAACTAATAATTTGTAGCCCTTGGTTGACACAGAAAAAGGAACCATGTCTAGAATTTTCTTTGTAAAATATAACTCCGTTTGATCAGACAGATTTTGAACCCATAGTCGCTACTATTGTAACATCCATACAACCATTTATATAGTGAGTTCCCAACCCTACAAAGTTATTAATTTACAACTGGTTCAATTACAATTAAAGTGGTTGTTTGATAGCCATCTGAGTGAAGGAGGTTTGAAAACCATTACTAAATGAAGTCTAGGCTTGGACTGTATGCCCTAATAATACTTGCTGCATTGTCTCTCACCATCCTCTGTGGTGCTAACAATTTCGTCAGGTGAAAAGATTTGAACTGATAGCGAAACCCGCAAAAATTTTGAAATTTGGTTTAAACAGTATTTATTGAATATCATCATCAATTAATTCATAGATTGTACATCACGCATTAAAGGACTGAGCAGCATCATTGTGAACTATATACACGAAATGCCTGGTTTTTACACTGACTGGCGTGAATACAATGCAAGAATGAAAACGATATACACGAAATGCCTGGTTTTTACACGGACTGACGTGAATACAATGCAAGAATGGAAAGAAAGAAGCATGCAGAATTGTAATACTTACGAATAATGATGAAATTTGAGCATTCGATTTTTTTAAACAACTATACGTAAAATAAGAGAGGCATATATTGTTAAATGTTATTGGTGGTGCAGCGGGGGTGGGGGGTAAATATAGAATACAGAGAGTGGTATAGTATTCTAATATGAGAAAGCATTATGATCAAGATTTGACCACAACAAAAAGGTAGATCAAATAATCTAGATGAACACTCTGTTGGTGACTGTTACGAAGTTCTGAACCTCGTCAAATATCTTCTCATTTTCCTCAAACGATAACAAAGGAGATTACCCGTTAGTAATGAAAATGTATCATAATTATGTGGTAAACGTCCTATTGTGCGATTTCTAACAATGCTAAATTTAAGACAACCTTGAAGAAATTATTTAACAATTTCTGGCATACCACATTAATATGTGACGTTCAAAGATACATGATTTTTGAAGAGATCTGCATGAAGCGAACTACAGCCTAATCGTAACAGAGTATGTAGAATTTAAGAAATTCTTTAACCTTGGTAGTAGTAGTAGGCTTGTGCCTTTCCTAAATACCTAGGTAGTAGTAGGCTGGTGCCTTTCCTAAATACCTAGGTAGTAGTAGGCTTGTGCCTTTTCTAAATACCTGTGTAGTAGTAGGCTGGTGCCTTTCCTAAATACCTAGGTAGTAGTAGGCTTGTGCCTTTTCTAAATACCTGTGTAGTAGTAGGCTGGTGCCTTTCCTAAATACCTGTGTAGTAGTAGGCTTGTGCCTTTCCTAAATACCTAGGTAGTAGTAGGCTTGTGGCTTTCCTAAATACCTAGGTAGTAGTAGGCTGGTGGCTTTCCTAAATACCTAGGTAGTAGGCTGGTGCCTTTTCTAAATACTTGTGTAGTAGTAGGCTGGTGCCTTTTCTAAATACCTGTAGAGTAGTAGGTTGGTGCCTTTCCTAAATACCTAGGTAGTAGTAGGCTTGTGCCTTTCCTAAATACCTAGGTAGTAGTAGGCTTGTGGCTTTCCTAAATACCCAGGTAGTAGTTGGCTTGTGCCTTTTCTTAATACCTAGGTAGTAGTAGGCTGGTGCCTTTCCTAAATACCTGTGTAGTAGGAGGCTGGTGCCTTTCCCAAATACCTAGGTAGTAGTAGGCTGGTGCCTTTTCTAAATACCTGTGTAGTAGTAGGCTGGTGCCTTTCCTAAATACCTAGTTAGTAGTAGGCTGGTGCCATACCTAAATACCTAGGTAGTAGTAGGCTTGTGGCTTTCATAAATACCTGTGTAGTAGTAGGCTTGTGCCTTTCCTAAATACCTGTGTAGTAGTAGGCTTGTGGCTTTCCTGAATACCTAGGCAGTAGTAGGCTTGTGGCTTTCCTAAATACCTGTGTAGTAGTAGGCTTGTGCCTTTCCTAAATACCTAGGTAGTAGTAGGCTTGTGCCTTTCCTAAATACCTAGGTAGTAGTAGATTGGTGCCTTTCCTAAATACCTAGGTAGTAGTAGGCTTGTGCCTTTCCTAAATACCTAGGTAGTAGTAGGCTGGTGCCTTTCCTAAATACCTAGGTAGTAGTAGGCTTGTGGCTTTCCTAAATACCTAGGTAGTAGGCTGGTGCCTTTTCTAAATACCTGTGTAGTAGTAGGCTGGTGCCTTTTCTAAATACCTGTGTAGTAGTAGGTTGGTGCCTTTCATAAATACCTGTGTAGTAGTAGGCTTGTGCCTTTCCTAAATACCTAGGTAGTAGTAGGCTTGTGGCTTTCCTAAATACCTAGGTAGTAGTTGGCTTGTGCCTTTTCTAAATACCTAGGTAGTAGTTGATTGGTGCCTTTCCTAAATACCTAGGTAGTAGTAGGCTTGTGCCTTTTCTAAATACCTGTGTAGTAGTAGGCTGGTGCCTTTCCTAAATACCTAGGTAGTAGTAGGCTTGTGCCTTTTCTAAATACCTGTGTAGTAGTAGGCTGGTGCCTTTTCTAAATACCTGTGTAGTAGTAGGCTTGTGCCTTTCCTAAATACCTGTGTAGTAGTAGGCTTGTGACTTTCCTAAATACCTAGGTAGTAGTAGGCTTGTGCCTTTCCTAAATACCTAGATAGTAGTAGATTGGTGCCTTTCCTAAATACCTAGGTAGTAGTAGGCTTGTGTCTTTTCTAAATACCTGTGTAGTAGTAGGCTGGTGCCTTTCCTAAATACCTAGGTAGTAGTAGGCTTGTGCCTTTTCTAAATACCTGTGTAGTAGTAGGCTGGTGTCTTTCCTAAATATATGTGTAGTAGTAGGCTGGTGCCTTTCCTAAAAACCTAGGTAGTAGTAGGCTGGTGCCTTTTCTAAATACCTGTGTAGTAGTAGGCTGGTGCCTTTTCTAAATACCTGTGTAGTAGTAGGCTGGTGCCTTTCCTAAATACCTGTGTAGTAGTAGGCTTGTGCCTTTCCTAAATACCTAGGTAGTAGTAGGCTGGTGGCTTTCCTAAATACCTAGGTAGTAGTAGATTGGTGCCTTTTCTAAATACCTAGGTAGTAGTAGATTGGTGCCTTTCCTAAATACCTAGGTAGTAGTAGGCTTGTGCCTTTTCTAAATACATGTGTGCCTTTCCTAAATACCTGTGTAGTAGTAGGCTGGTGCCTTTCCTAAATACCTAGTTAGTAGTAGGCTGGTGCCTTTCCTAAATACCTAGGTAGTAATAGGCTGGTGCCTTTTCTAAATACCTAGGTAGTAGTAGGCTGGTGCCTTTTCTAAATACCTAGATAGTAGTAGTATGCTGGGGCTTTCCTAAATACCTATGCAAATAAGATTTGAAAACGTTTATGAATGGGTTCTCCATTACTTTTTGTGGGAGACAGTTCCATTTGGTGACATATTTTGGTGAGACATTTTTGGTATAAGCTGACCATGGCAAACGGTGTAACTGATGGGAAGCACAATGACACATTAAAAAATTGAATCATTATGTTTTTATACCGTCTAATTGATAGTTTCTCTCCTTCAATTTCTTCCTCTATATGACGTAAAATTGGTGGCACCGCGTACAGTCCTACCCGCTTCAGCCGGCAATCTTTCAATTTGATCTTTTTTCCTATTGTGTATAATTGTCCAAAAATTGTATCCCCATATTTCAAAAATGAGTCTCATGAAAGAGAAATAGAGAACCTCTAATGATTTCGTATCAAGTTTAAATATCAAACTTTGCAGTATATCGATCTTTGTTCACGCTTTTGTGATTGTTTGTGTTTTTTATCTTGTATATACGTGTGCCAAGAGGGAGTTAAAGCCTAAATGTTTGTGGGAATTTACGTGATTAATAACTGTCTTGTTCATTAAAAGAAGAGGGTGGTATGCATGATCAGAATTTCTTGATATGCTCATTGAATCGGCTTTGTTGGAATTAAAACTTACAAGCCATTGATCTGCCCATGTTTGTATTTTATGAAGGGGTTCATTCAGGATGCCAGGAGCTAAGGCTGGATCCTCAATAATAATTTATAATTCTGTGCCCTTCGCAAACAATCTTATACTGAGCTGGACGTAAGTGACAATATCATTAATATACATTAAGAAGTTGTCCAAGTATGGATTATTGTGGAACCACCAGCCCTAACATGCTCTCATTCCGAGCTACAATCTTCTAAAAAAATCCTTGTTAGCAAAGAGAATTGTGAAACCAATCCAATAAACTACCATCGATTCCTATATTTCGAAGTTTTCGGATTAATCCTCTATGCCAGACTTTTTCGAAAGATTTGCTTACATCACAAAACACCACTCTTATTTCTTTACCGTCTGCAATAGCTTTGCAAAATGCATTGTAAATATCGCATAATTGTAAAATCACCGAATCTTTCGCGTGAAACAGACTGTACATGGCTACTTATGTTATTAGACGTGAGATAATTACATAGATATTTGAAAACACATCTTCAAATACTTTACCAATAACGATATCGGCTTGTAAATAGAAACATTAATTGTGTCTCCCTTTTTATAAACTGGGATGACAGATTATATATCCACATCGAGATTTGCATATGGTAGACTTCGCATTAAAAAATTATGCGTCAGCACCCAGACTCATAAAAACGAAAAGGTCAAAAAGAAATATAAAGATAAAACACAAATGGAAATTCGACAAGTACATAACTGATAATAAATGTTTCGAAAATTCATCCGGTAAATGCGATTGGAAAAGATTGATGTTTCCTGATACAGGATATTTAACAAAATACTGTACATTATATGTAAGCAAGCAGATGTATGAGATATATCTTGAAATAAAATGTACATGAAAAGTTTAAATGTGTAGAAAGAATGGGTTAAGAAATTCCCACTCAACAAAGTACACTCGATCAGAATGTGTTAAGTGGAAAAAACGTCAAGAAGAAGAAATAATAGGCATAACTACGACGTAAGTAATAAACTACTACGTAAGTAATCAAGTAATAAGTTGTACTAATAATATGTACCAACACTATCCGATGCGGAATGGTTTTTCCTTGACGAAGGCTACAGCTTGATCTCATGTTGAGTAGATCAAAGGAATATAAGATTTTTTTTCTCAGTGGTATGTTGGTCCATTGACTTGATATAATTGGCTTGCAAATGCACATAGACTTTGTTTAGATAAATTTTTATCCGAATACTATCCATACAAGGAACTTTCTCAACCATTAATTAAAACATGCGATATAAAAAAAGACGTCGCTATGTACGGAATGAATACAGAAAAGGAAACACGCTCGATTGGTCAATGTGGGTATATACGGGTAATTTTGACATGATGACACCATTGTTAAGCGTGCTCGCGCATATGCAGGTTCTACCCTCACTCGTGTGTATCAGCTGGATAATTTCGTCTCAAGAAGGCAGCTATAAGCTGCTGAAAGACATTCGTCTAATCAACCTAAGAAATGGTTTAGTTTTATGCAAATATACGGGACATGAATGCCGTTAGGAGATAACTGACATTCAGAAACCACGAGGATCATAGTGATGTATAACAATACCGGAGTTGATAGAAGAATCCACAACAATAACCACTTGTTTCTACTTAAACGATTCGCGAAGTGTATACACGAATTTGGAATATGAGAACCTTTAGTATTAAACAAGTTTGTATGCATTAGTAAGAGTAATGCGTGTATATGTACCGTGATAGGCATGCCATTGAAGTATGAATACTTAAACACAAGAGTACACCAACATCAGTACATGAGACATTAGTGACATGTGAATACATTGTATACCACAGATATAATGTGTACGTTGATCTAGTTATCATATTAGCATCAATGTTAATAAAAAAATTCTTAAGCTATAAATTATAATATTTTCTCTCTAAAGTCGATCACAAGTTTAACTTCGTAAAACAGGACTGTACGCATGATAAATACACAGGATGTACAAAAATGATATAATCATAATACAAATATTAAGCATTTCATTAAGGTGTGTTTCAAATTCTGTACGTTTGGATACTGAGGTAGCTAATATATTATTTAGTACATAACTTTGGATTCCCCAAAATAACCTTCTCCGTTAAATAGTAATGCTATGTCTATCAGATAGATGCTATGTCTATCATATAGAAGCTATGTCTATCAGATAGATGCTATGTCTATCATATAGATGCTATGTCTATCAGATAGATGCTATGTCTATCATATAGATGTTATGTCTATCAGATAGATGCTTATGCTTATCAGATAGATGCTATGTCTATCATATAGATGCTTATGCCTATCATATAGAAGCTATGTCTATCATATAGATGCTATGTCTATCATATAAAAGCTATGTCTATCAGATAGATGCTATGTCTATCATATAGAAGCTATGTCTATCATATAGATGATATGTCTATCAGATAGATGTTATGTCTATCATATAGAAGCTATGTCTATCAGATAGATGCTATGTCTATCAGATAGATGCTATGCCTATCATATAGATGCTATGCCTATCATATAGATGCTATGTCTATCAGATAGATGCTATGTCTATCATATAGATGATATGTCTATCATATAGATGCTATGTCTATCAGATAGATGCTATGTCTATCAGATAGATGCTATGTCTATCATATAAATGATATGTCTATCAGATAGATGCTATGTCTATCAGATAGATGCTATGTCTATCATATAGATGATATGTCTATCAGATAGATGCTATGTCTATCAGATAGATGATATGTCTATCATATAGATGCTATGTCTATCAGATAGATACTATGTCTATCAGATAGATGCTATGTCTATCAGATAGATGGTATGCCTATCATATAGATGCTATGTCTATCATATAGATGCTCTGTCTATCATATAGATGCTTATGTCAATCAGATAGATGCGATGTCTATCAGATAGATGCTTAAGATATCAGATAGATGCCTATGCCTATCAGACAGATGTCTATGCCGATCAGACAGATGCCGATGCCTATCAGACAGATGCCTATGCCTATCAGACAGATGTTTATGCCTATCAGATAGATGATTAAGATATCAGACAGATGCCTATGCCTATCAGACAGATGTTTATGCCTATCAGACAGATGTCTATGCCTATCAGATAGATGCCTATGCCTATCAGACAGATGTCTATGCCTATCAGACAGATGCATATGCCTATCAGATAGATGCCTATGCCTATCAGACAGATGTTTATGCCTATCAGATAGATGCATATGCCTATCAGACAGATGCCTATGCCTATCAGATAGATGCCTATGCCTATCAGACAGATGCATATGCCTATCCGATAGATGCATATGCCTATCAGACAGATGCTTATGCCTATCAGATAGATGATTAAGATATCTGATAGATGTTATGCCCTATCAGACAGATGCCGATGCCTATCAGACAGATGATTATGCCTATCATATAGATGATTAAGATGATTAAGATATCAGACAGATGCTTATGTCTATCAGACAGATGCCTATGCCCATCAGACAGATGCCGATGCCTATCAGACAGACGTTTATGCCAATCAGACAGATGCCTATGCCTATCAGACAGATGTTTATGCCTATCAGACAGATGCCTATCAGACAGATGCCTATGCCTATCAGACAGATGTTTATGCCTATCAGATAAATGCTATGCCTATCAGATAGATACTATGTCTATCAGACCGATGCTTATGCCTATCAGACAGATGCTTATGCCTTTTAGACAGATTCTTATGCCTTTCAGACAGATGCCTATGTCTATCAGACAGATGCTATGTCTATCAGACAGATGCCTATGCCTATCAGACAGATGCATATGCCTATCAGACAGATGATTATGCCTATCAGATAGATGCTATGTCTATCAGACAGATGCTTATGTCTATCATACAGATGCTTATGTCTATCAGACAGATGTCTATGCCTATCAGACAGATGCTATGTCTATCAGATAGATGCTTAAAGATAATTATGAAAAGATTCTTTGGCAGATTTAAGGTTTGTGCTGTTGAAGTATGTGTTTTAAGTTGAACTAGTTGAGGGTTTGTTCAGATATGATTTATTTTGGTATGATCATTTTGATTTTGAACTTCTCGTCGATTTCTTCCAACTTGTCTTCCATGGATACCCGTTCAATACTGTCATTCTGGAATTTCATAAAGATTGTACCGTCCATTTTCCACAAAGTTTTGATTTTATGTTCTCTTTTTAACTGTATCACTTGTTTCACCCACCGAGCTCGTTTGCTTGTTATGTCCTCATTGATGAATATTTTTTCTCTGTATTATTAGATGATTTCGGTGATTTGGAAACTTTAGTATTTTCTGTACTGTCATTGACGAGGTGTGTCTTTTTTTGTAGGATTTTAATTTTTCACTTCCTTGACTCTTTACATTAAATTTGTGAAAAATAGATTTGGCAATAATTGGTCTAGACTTGGAGTTTTGTAGATTGCCAACTCTGTGTCTTCTACACAACCCAGAGAGTGTGATATTAACACCAATCTTAGCCGCCAGATCTAAGACAATTTATTCGTTTGTTAGATCTTCTTTTCAGAGACCGAAGAACTTATGCAATGGCATGTCGTCCCTCTATTGTTCGTCGTCGATCCGTTATAACAAGTCTGTTATCGCTACTTCTCCTAAACTACTGAGAGTATTGTCATGGAACTTTAAACATTCATCCCAATATATAGTGGGTCCTAATGTTGCCCCTCTGGGCCTCTTGCATCCAATATGACCACCACGGCGACCATCTTGAAACTCTTGTTATCGCCACTTCCCGTGAACGGACGGTTATACTGACACGGGCTCTTCACTAAAAGACGTCATATTATATTGGTCCTAAATGAAAATGGTGCCGCTCGGACATTCAATATGGTCATCACAGCGGCTACCTTGAAAATATTGTTATCATTACTCCTCCTGAACGGACGGTCTTATCGACATGGGGTTGTCACAAAAAGACTTCTTATGATGTTTAGTTCGTCCCGAATGAAAAGGCCATGCATAACCCGATTTAAATGATGTCTGAACAGTACAAAAAACTCCTCACTCGTTGTTATTGATTTGTTTTTTAACGTATTGTTGGCTATATCTTAACACCCTTCTTTGATGTCTCTCGATAGTTGCTTCCTTAATTTGATTCTGGGGTGTTAAGCGTTTCAGCTGCTTTATGAACAATATTTGGATCGAATGATACAATATTTGGATCGAATGATACAATATTTGGATCGAATGATACAATTGTTGGGATCGAATGATACACTATTTGGATCGAATGATACATTATTTCCTTTTGTTTGATTAGCTCAAGCTCATCCTCGAGAATATCTTTCTTAGCGAGTGATTAGCGAGTGATCTTTTTATAGCATCACCTAGCATTTCACACCCATGACTACGAAGCTTGATAGATAGACCATCGGCGGGTATGTTTTTAATTGAGTCTTACGATTAGATATAATGTACTGTTTCGATTCTGCTCTAGAGATTTCCTTGAGGATGTGCAGCAAGTTATTGTTACTCACGGACTTAACTAAGTCAGACATTTTATTGGGGAAATTTTATTTGGTTTTTCAATTGGTTATCAATTTCGTAGAGTACTATATCCGTGTTTTCTGGGCTAAAGTAACATCTTACTATTTGGTAAAATGGTTGTTCATTCACAATATTTCATGTACAAGTAGTAGTTCTTTTCTCCTACTGGTATGTTTGTCTATACGGAAGTAGAAATCCTTCAGGGAGGGGGGGGGGGGGGTCATTGACATTTTTAACAGCTGTTTCATCTACTACATTAACATGTAGCTCATTTTCAAATGCTTAACGTTTTCTTTTTTATATCGAAGTCGTAATGTATGCTAGATTTCCTCAATAGTTTGTTTATAATAGGTTGCCCTAGTTTGTTATAGGTTGCCCTAGTTTGTAATAGGTTGCCCTAGTTTGTAATAGGTTGCCCTAGATATACCCTCACAGCTCTTCATGTTCCTATTCTGTTCGAGTACAGAAAAAAAAAATCTTAAGCACCAGCGACAAAATTGTTGCTGATGTCATTCACATTCCTAACCTGGCAGATACCAGTCCAACACACCTCTTTGACAACAGGTCCATCTAGTATGTGTGGCATTTGTATTTAATTGATTTGAAAGATTTCATTCGTTTCCAAATTATTCAGTTTAAATAACCATAAGGTAGCGTTGATATTTGTATCATCGTGACCTGACAAAGCTACTTTGTTCATTTTGATCGTGTACATGTCATAACTGAATTATCTCAACACACACATCTCTTGACAGTTGTTAGTATGACTAAATAAACAATCTTCTTCATGTAAAATCGTAAATTTTATTTGATCATGCATTTTTTTATCCTTTTATATTCTTTCTTCTCATTATGATTAGTTTTGAATGTGCATAGCTTTGGTCTCAATCCTACAAACCCTCTATTGGAGTACCGTTTAATTCATCTTTGATGTCAGTGTAGAACTGGTTTTTTTTTTTACATGATTGCATAATGAATCAGTACAGGTTAAAAGTGGCTTCATCCGATTGTTATATTTGTGTTTGAGCTTCTTGTACTAAAATTCGTTCATCAACCATTTTGAAATTTCCACTACTGTGGTCCCTCCATAAATTGGTTTTGTTAATTTAATCTTTTTGTTTTTCATGCTTACAAGTAGAAAGTATCACAAATAATTGTCCTCATGGCTTTCTGATGCTTTGCTTTTTTCATGTGTAAATATTATTTACTGTTGTTCTTTTCCTTAAATTCTTTATTTGTTTCCTGAACACACTGTTGTTCGTCATTTTGAAGTCTGTGGTTTTTTAAATCAATGATCGTCTTCTTAGTAACCTTACATTGTTTAATAAATTATATTTGCAAAGGAGATACATAATTTTTTGTCTGGTACACGTTTTGCGTTTTCATATGCTAATGGATAGTCTTTTAAATGATCGTGGTGATGTTTATAAATCTCCAAGTTTACTGCTAATATGTCACTGACATCATTGTTATCGAAAATGTAGAACACGTTTTTCTTTACCCATTTAGTTACTCCATTGTCCCCCACCTAAAATTCTTTACAGGAATGTATTATCACGTTGCCACTTTATAGAGGCTGTTATGATCAAGGTACATAATAAAATATGTTGTTTTTGTCTCATCAAACTCTCAATCATTACTTATTTTTCCAGCGTAGAATTCGTGGTTTGCTTTAGCTATCTGTGATGCATTACACTTATACCTACTCTAACACCGCTCTCAATGTATCACACTTATACCTCCTCTAACACCGCTCTCAATGTATTACACATACCTCCTCTAACACCGCTATCAATGTATCACACTTATACCTCCTCTAACACCGCTATCAATGTATTACACTTATACCTCCTCTAACACCGCTCTCAATGTATTTCACACACCTCCTTTAACACCGCTATCAATGTATCACACTTATACCTCCTCTAAGACCGCTCTCAATGTATTACACATACCTCCTCTAACACCGCTATCAATGTATCACACTTATACCTCCTCTAACACCGCTATCAATGTATCGTATCACACTTATATCTCCTCTAACACCGCTCTCAATCATCAAAAACATGTCATAATCAGCTGACAGCTCTTGTTTAATGTTCCTTATAAACTTAAAAACATTAAGATACTCTGGCACTAAATTATTTAAGACCTTTCAAAGTAATAACAGCTTTTCTAGAAATGATATAATCCCTATTTGGCATCCAACTGAGAGTCTCGAAAAGTGATGATGTAGATGTTAAAATATATTTGACATTTAAAATTACCCTGGTTGCTCCTTTCTGTAAGCTGTATAGTTTCTGCGTGTAAGAGGAATTACCGGATTTTTTGGATCAATTTGTCGATGTTAATGTACGTACTTTCGATTCTGTCCAACACCCATTTTGTAGAATCCGTAATCTTCTGTTCCAATTGAGTGTTTAGCTCATCGATTAGAGAATTGATCACATCGTCTATCTAGAAAGTGTTCATGATACCGCTAACAATTATTGCATAATAAAATGTTCACTTCCTTTGTCTCTATTGCTAACTTCAATTGATTATGTCCGACACTGGAAACCAGTTGTACGACTACCGAGTTATTTTTTTTTTCTTCAGTTTCTTTTGTAGTTTTATTTGCATGTGGCCCATGTTAACTGAAAAATGGTCGTGACCAATACCTTCAGTGAATTTGTATCAATTGGTTGCTTTCTTTGTAATCTGTATTTGCTCCCTTCACTTTTATCTGTGCTGTCTTTGTTGTTCTTGTTGACTTCCGTGCCTAATACGTTGCAACCTCCTTCTTTCAGCCTTGTCATCAGTCTGCTATACATTGCAAACTCCTTCTTTCAGCCCTGTTCTCAGCCTGCTTTTTTTGCATGGCATCCATCATTTTGTTTTCATACGCATTGTTTGCACGGCATTCTACCATTAGTTAGTTTTCATTCGCGTTTTTGGCATAGCATCCAATCATCATTTTGTTTTCATATGCATTTTTTCCACGGCATCCTATTATCATTTAGTTTTCATACAAGTTTTTAACACGGCATCCAACCATCATTTTGTTTTCACATGCATTTTTGGCATGGCATCCAACCATCATTTTGTTTTTATAAGCATCTTTGGCATGGCATCCAACCATCATTTTGTTTTCATACGCATTTTTGGCATCGCATCCAACCATAATTTGTTTTTCATGCGCATATTTTGCAAGGCATCCTATCATAATTTTGTTTTCATGCGCAGTTTTTGCATGGCATCCAATCATCATTTTGTTTTCATAAGCATTTTATGCACGGCATCCTATTATCATTTAGTTTTCATTCGCGTTTTTGGCACGGCATCCTATTATCATTTAGTTTTCATTCACATCCAACCATCATTTTGTTTTTACATGCATTTTTGGCATGGCATCCAACTATCATTTTGTTTTCATACCCATTTTTTGCATCGCATCCAACCATCATTTAGTTTCCATACGCGTTTTTGGCACGGCATCCAATCATCATTTTGTTTTCATATGCATTTTTGACATGGCATCCAACCATCATTTTGTTTTCATACACATTGTTGGCATGACATTCAACCATCATTTTTTATTCGCATTTTTTTTCACGGCATCCAACCATAATTTTGTTTTCATACGCATTATTGGCATGGCATCCAACCATCATTTTGTTTTCATACGCATTTTTGCATGGCATCCAACCATCATTTTGTTTTCATACGCATTTTATGCATCGCATCCAACCATAATTTTGTTTTTCGAACTAGGTATGATATTTAAGCTCATGACGCTTCCTGTACTAAATTGTTAACGTATTACACAGTGGCATGTCTTAATAGTGATTAGACATGCTATCCTCTACCATCACTTGTGATGTATTTATAATGACTGAATTTCTTTAATATTTTTTTTACATTACATCAATTAGCTAAAATTTATTTCATCAGTCTATTGTGTATCTTTGACTTTAAATGTGGACTCATAGAACGAATTTGTACGTGTCCATAAATAAATAAACGTTTTTTTTAAAAAAAAAATAAAATAAACATTCGTGATTTTGTAATACGACAACGCAATTTTTAAGATTTAAGTGAAAGGTATTTTGGCACTGATTACGGTATTTTTGGACTGATTACTGATACACTATCCATCTACCGGATTTGCTTTCTATTCGTTTAGATGGCTCGGCGCTTGAAACTCTCTCTCTCTCTCTTTTACTTGCAAGTATAAAAAGTATAAATTTGCTCTATTGATAAGAAAAGACTGTGATCTAGATCGTCTTTTTGCATTGGCGTATTTGACGTAACAAAGAATGACATTGGTATGGCACACAATACACCACTGTCGCACATATATTTCCTTCCCATTGTCAAAGATATATATATATACCAAAGTAAATTGCTACTATTGAAAACAGAAAAAGCTGACTGGAAGTAAAACATGTTTCACTAATTAGAGAGGAAACAAGTTAATTTGATACGAATACAAATTCAATTTTACATCGGTGAGATCATGCTCTCGGCCATCAAAGGGTTGAATTGAATTGTCACTACACACGCCTTGTCAATAACAAAGGTCAAGAACGTCGCAATCATGAGTGAGGACAAACTCTTGCAAATTCCTTTGATTACCTAATTCTGCACTTAGAAAAATATTTCGTTTCAGTCTAGGAATCCTTTCACTCTTTTATCCCCTACTTCCCATGTAGGTCTTACGTTACTCTATAGTTGATTTGATAGACAACGAAGCAGAAAGCCTTTCAAGCTGTTACCCTTGCCCCGCCCCGTTGACTTTTAAGTCGTGTATTATCAGTATCGATGGTTGTATTCAATTTTATAGGGTAACGGTCGAAATGGTAAAACTTTTATTCGATATTTAATTGAGTAGAAAGAAAAAATTGGGGTGCAGCGTTCGATCCTTCCAAAGGCATGACATGCTCCATTCCAGCGTTTGTTCTTTTTGTTGCTCTAATATTGAAAAAGTTTATCGGCTTTGGTATCGTACCGCTTTTTATTTTTAAATTTGTCAATTATATTATGCTTTCGACTCGTGTCCATAAATCTATACAGAAGAAATTGTATTGATTTTTCTTTTCTAATTTAATTTTTTTTTATTTTATCATTCGTCAACGGCATTTTTAAGATTTAAGAGAAAAGATATTTTTGGTGACTGATTATTGATACACTATCCATCTAATTGATTTGTTTTCTTGCTTTCTATTCCTTTGGATAGTACAGTGCTTGAAACTCTCTCTCTCTCTCTCTCTCTCTCTCTCTCTCTCTCTCTCAAATATTATTTTACTTAACGAATATAAAAAGTGTAAATGTGCTGTATTGATAAGGTCAGGCAATGTGTTCTATATTGAACTGACGTATTAGTACACGAATTCAATGAATGACACTAAAATAGCACAAAATGATCCAATGTCGTACATATTTGGCCCTCTCTTTGTCAAAGATATATACGAAAAGTAAACTATTGCTGATGCAAATAAAAAAGCAGTAGAGTTCAAACAATGAGAAGTAAAACATGGTTTGCTAATTAGAGAAACAATGAGTTAATTTGATGCTATATATGTCTACATGATGGTCAGTTAATTTGATGCTAGATATGTCTACATGATGGTCAGTTAATTTGATGCTATATATGTCTACATGATGATCAGTTAATTTGATGCTATATATGTCTACATGATGGTCAGTTAATTTGATGCTATATATGTCTACATGATGATCAGTTAATTTGATGCTATATATGTCTACATGATGGTCAGTTAATTTGATGCTATATATGTCTACATGATGGTCAGTTAATTTGATGCTATATATGTCTACATGATGATCAGTTAATTTGATGCTATATATGTCAGCATGATGATCAGTTAATTTGATGCTATATATGTCTACATGATGGTCAGTTAATTTGATGCTATATATGTCTACATGATGGTCAGTTAATTTGATGCTAAATATGTCAGCATGATGATCAGCAATGAGCAGTTTTCTACGACGAGTACCAATTTAATTTTACAACTGCGAAGCTCAGCAGCTGATCATATCCTCGGCCGTCAAGGGGCTGGATTGATTTGTCACTATGTGTACGCATAGTGCACGCCTTGTCAGAAAAAAGGGTCAAGAACATCGAAAACATGAGAGAGTACGAAATCTTGTATATTCTCTTGACGCCTCAGAGATGTATATTGATGTCATATTTTTCTTAGAGGGCAATGAAGAAAGAAAACAATTATTGATCCAAGTGCCCTGGTCACATACATATGCAAATATGCACCACTTCTTCAAACTTCAAGTTCTGCACGATCATTGTCATCAGGAAAGTACTGGCGACTTTCAGATTGCGGTTAATTCTCAAATGGACAGCTCACTGTCTGGGAGAGTGTACACGTCCAATAATGTTTGACAAAAGTGTACGCATGGTAGATAATGTCAAACATTTGGAAATAGCACTCTTTTTGCCCAAAATTCGAGTTTTTTCATGGCTATCAAATATTCTACACAGCAGAAACACATCGGCAACTGAAAAATTCAACATAAAATTGACACGTATCATATTTTATCAAAGTTTAATCGATTAAAGTTGCGTTTGTCTGGACGGAAAGATGCTAGAGAAGTAAAGTCACCGATTTTTTGTCACCCTTACTCTCTTCAGAAATAAATTTCAAACGTAACAAGTCACACAAGGTCATAAAGTTTGCATTTATAGGTAAGGAAAATATTCTCCTTGAAGTTCACAAAAGTCAAATTTAAGACATTAAAGAATTAGAATGATTTTATTCTTTAAACGAGTGTACACCTATTTTGGAGTCCAGCTCAGGCGCACGCTTTTCTAACTCACCTTTAGTTTAAAAAGTGTACGGATGATAGCTCAAGGAATGTACGGAATCCATCCTGGCATTTTCTTTCTCTAGCTTTTATTTCTATGTATTTCTAAGATATTTTTTTTCTTTATCGTTTTCATAGATGTGTCAGTCTTTACACCTAAAATTCCACTTGTCTCCACTTTGGTGGTAAACTTATTTAAAACTGATTATGTTATTTGCCAAGTATATTTGCTAACTTTTTTTTTCCAGAAATAATAGCAATCTTCCTTTATAAATATTGTACTCATGTGTCTGAAACATTTTCACAATATCAGGGACCACATTACACCAGTGACGTACATGAGGATTTTGAACTTAAAATTAAGCAATATAGAATTGACAAAAAGTTGTTTATTTTTTTGGTGGTTATCTAACCACAAATGTCCATTTGTACCTTCACCTACATCGGTCTATCGGACATCATTATGTATTAAAGAGAAGGAAATCGATCGTCATGGATGACTCTCTCTCTCTCTCTCTCTCTCTCTCCTCAAAACCAAAGATTAACTTGACACTGACATTCCCACTTGTGACTATAGCATGACTAGCGAAAGACTTTTCGAGGCAGAAATAAAAACAGATAAATACAATTTAACAAACAAGGAAAGTTAGGTGAACATTTCTTTAGCTGATTAGGATCGTCCTGGTGTTCTCGATGAAGTTTTGACACTAATGGTTGCAGGGTTTAAAGCCTTTAAAAGATAGGTGAACTACAAAAATTCGTATACAAAGGACAGAGAATTCCCAATGGAAAATATTACATTGTTGCTGTTTTGTTGATGAAGCTGATTGGTTTTCAAAAAAACATCATGTCAAAGATGATCATGAGGTTTCCGTAGTGTAGTCTTCGAAGCTACGGTGGTTCGGTGGTACGGTGGTACGGTGGTTCGGTGGTTAGCGTGACAGACTCACAACCAGCTGAGCGCTGGTTCGAATCCTGCCCAGACGAGGCCAGGTCGGAAGCCGTGGTGTGTTTCCGTGCAAGCCTCTTTACTTCAAGTGCCTTGGCTCGGTATATCCTTTCATGTGTTGATGTACCGCTAAACAACAATCAATCAGTTAACCTGTTTTGAAAACTGGCGACAGACTCTTCAAAGGTAAGTGTTTGATACTTAATAAAATCAAGACCACTCAACTTGAGGGATATGGCTGTAGCAAGTTAAAACAATCCCAAATGAGTTTTGAATACACTTTTACGAATATTAAAGTCATTTAGTAATTTAGTCAAGAGGTTCCCTTGGAAAATTTCTTAATTTTCTATAATATGCTAAACTTGGTGGCAGAAAATATAAAACGACCTTCAATACATGCCTAATCAAAAACGTAATTATCGATCATACAAGACAAAGTAACCTGATTAAAAACGTAATTATAGATCTTACAAGACAAAGTAGCCTAATCAAAAACGTAATTATAGATCTTACAAGACAAAGTAGCCTAATCAAAAACGTAATTATAGATCTTACAAGACAAAGTAGCCTAATCAAAAACGTAATTATAGATCTTACAAGACAAAGTAACCTAATCAAAAACGTAATTATCGATCATACAAGACAAAGTAGCCTAATCAAAAAACGTAATTATAGATCTTACAAGACAAGGTAGCCTAATCAAAAACGTAATTATCGATCATACAAGACAAGGTAACCTAATCAAAAACGTAATTATCGATCATGCAAGACAAAGTAACCTAATCAAAAAAGTAATTATCGATCATACAAGACAAAGTAGCCTAATCATAAACGTAATTATCAATCATACAAGACAAAGTAACCTAATCAAAAACGTAATTATCGATCATACAAGAAAAAGTAACCTAATCAAAAAAAGTAATTATCGATCATACAAGACAAAGTAGCCTAATCAAAAACGTAATTATCGATCATACAAGACAAAGTAACTTAATCAAAAACGTAATTATCGATCATACAAGAGAAAGTAACCTAATCAAAAACGTAATTATCGATCATACAAGACAAAGTAGCCTAATCAAAAACGTAATTATCGATCATTCAAGACAAAGTAGCCTAATCAAAACGTAATTATCGATCATACAAGACGTAAAAGTAGCCTAATCAAAAACGTAATTATCGATCATACAAGACAAAGTAACCTAATCAAAAACGTAATTATAGATCATACAAGACAAAGTAGCCTAATCAAAAACGTAATTATCGATCATACAAGACGTAAAAGTAGCCTAATCAAAAACGTAATTATCGATCATACAAGACAAAGTAGCCTAATCAAAAACGTAATTATCGATCTTACAAGACAAAGTAACCTAATCAAAAACATAATTATCGATCATACAAGACAAAGTAGCAGATTAGTTCTGATTAAAAGGTGTTAAAGGCTGTGTGTTACCCATTCTTCCTGAATATTGAAACTAAAACATCAGAATCTCCAAAATCCTTGTGTAGTATGCAGATAAATTACATTTAAAATAAATTACTGTTGTATGCAGCTAAAATAGAAAGCATTTACACCTATTTTCCCCATATGTCTGACTGCGATGAAAGAACAATAATATGGCGCCGTGAATAAATTTGAGACTTTCACGTCATGAACTAGGGAACTTTAAATTCGTAGAATTGGCGTCAGAGAGAGAGAGAGAGATAAAGCTACACTATGTGAAATTTTAAGTAAAATTATTTTATTCTTCAGGCAAAGCATCTTAATTACGTTATATTCCGATTCTTAGATGAAATCAGAAGTAAAGGTCCGGTGTACATTTAGATCACCTGATGTTGAAATACAGCTTAATGCAGACAAGGTGAACGTTTTTATAAGACAAATAGTAATTTTCGCACTAGTAATATCTTTGTGAGGTGATTTTTATGGCAAAAATAGAAAACAGAATACGACATATACAATTTTCCTTTAAAAACAACATAAACATACATGCGGTTTTGTAAAACAACATGAATATACATATATGCGGTTTTGTAAAACACTGGGTGCTTAACATCCGTACACGTATTTACAGCAGACATTGCTAGCATCCGTTCTTTGTCTTAGCTTGGAAAGTGTACTCCCGAACTACCTTCAGATATGTACATACACTCGTTTAAAGAGAGGAATTAGACAAATGCCTTAATCTATTTTATTTTCCTTTATGGGTTTTCAGGAAAATATTTGCCCAAGCCATAGATGCAAAATGCCGATGTGTTTCTGCTGTGTCGGATACACGATGGCCATTAAAAATGCAAATTTTTGTTAGGAAATGAGCATTTTGGTACAATGTATGATCTTACCTAACATTCTTATACTTCTGTCTAACATCATGCGGTCGTGTACACTCTCACAAACAATGCAATTGTAGTTATGAGATAAAGGTTGTATTTTTAAAAATAGGTTGCAATTTGACTGAACAGTAAGTAGACATAGAAAATATGTACATTTTTACAAAATCATGAAATAATCTCATCATCTATCAGCATATATTTTGTAATAATGGTTATACATTAATGTGTACTAGTTAAGTTGCTATATATAATACTTTGTTTCCGGAAAATGTTTAGTTACTATTTTTCTGTCTTTCTTCTGAACATTAAACCCATCATGAAAGTGTGACATCACTCATAAAGAAAAAATCGCTGAGATGAATTGGTATGGTGCCGATCGACCATACCTGTTGTTACGACTCTATGGTCTAAGAAAAATGTAACAGAAAGAAAGTGTAACCAACGAATCAAGTAAAAGTCAACAAACAATTTATCGCTAGACAATTAAAGTGAAAATTCAAAAGACACTTACAGTAATGTGAATTAAAAATAATCTAATAATCCTAGTTGTCCTACTCAAAATGCCTAAATATAAAATGTTCCGAATGAACGAATGACTATATCCTTGAATGTCTTGATGTGCCAATAGTCTTTAATGTCCTGATGTGCCATTAGTATTTAATGTGCTGATGTGCCAAAATGAAGTACTCCAGAATATCTTTGAATAAGTTCACATAAATTCAAAAATCATCAGTTCAAATTCCAAAATCAAAAAGTCTATGAACACTTTTATAATCCAATGAATATTTTAAAAAATTCCTTTCTCTGAATTTGGAATGATTTTTCACAACTGTAAAAACTCTTAAAAAGACTGATGGTAAGGTCGAAACTGAAAAACTGTCCACTAAGCATGGTATATATAAAGATAGGTCACATGACAGAATGTTCTAGAATATTATATGGTTATGTGACTTTTGCCACATAACTCTAAAGCAAATTCTGGTTTTATCTGTAAACAAAATCAACCCTGACCTCTATTGGAATAAACAACTTGTTTTCCAAAACCGTCATTGAACTCAAATATTAAGTAAACAACCTAATTCAAGGACAATAGCTAAACATGTCAACATTATACTTAACATTAAGGTTTAAGCAAATATTAAAGTCAAGAAACATTTATTATTCCCTAAAATATGTATAATATTATACAAATATCATACATAACACTGTATACTCGATTATACGCATACCTGAATCATGCATACCTCCTGAATTGTGAACCTCAACGAGAATTCCCACCGTGCCAGTATCCACTGACAGTGGAACACAGTCTTTATGAGTGTATCGACTTCCACCCTGTGAGACAAAAGTTCTTTTGATGTGAACTCGGTGAAGAAATTTGATGATGATATACCACCAGAAAAAATCTTGGACTTTTTTAGGGAATGATGTTTATATAGCAAATTTTGGATCGTGTGCTTTAAGGATTTAACATTTTTTACCTTTATCCTTTATTTGTATCTACCTTTTACATAATTTTAATATCTTTACTTTTCAACTTTTGTCCTGTGGAGCTTCATGTTTATGTTTATTTGGAAGGCTTTATCTTCACTACCTTAATTTAATTATTTATATATTTCTTCATTTTTCCACAGTTTTTTTATGAAATCGAGTGCATTAGTTATAAATTCAGATGTACAAAGACTATCTTTTATATCCAAAAATCCGCATAGGTTATGTTGCATTTTCCGGAAATAGTTGCATTTGAAAGAAATAACTGGAATTTGATTTAAGCAATTTAAGAATCTCCGCAATATACATTTTAGACGGTGGACCTATTTTGTAATCGAAAAGTTTTTCAAGCAACGGACAATAACGAACTATGAAACCTGTTTCGAGCGATGGGCGGTAAATGACGTTTATTAGAGTTTTTGTCTAAGAGATTTATTTCGAATAAGAGCTGAAATTCTCTTGGCTTGAACTCTGGACAAGTTTTTCCGCTCTTGTTGCTGCCCTTTTACTAGTGATTGTTTTATGTTCTCTTTTGTCTTCCTCTGCCTGTGTAAATGCAGGCATATTCTTCGCTGTTTTAAATGCCTTGAATGCATTTATATTGTTCGGATGTTTGCTTTAAATATGTTGTGAAAGATTACACATGTCCTTTGTTGAGTGAGGAAAATAAGGGCGATGCTTAGGCATACTAACTGACTATTTAAGTAAGAAAAAGTAAGTAACTGAAAGTCACTAATGGGTACTAATTGTTTATCTTTAAAAGTCATGAATAGTCACTAATAGGCACTAGCAGACGTTAACTATTTGTCACTAAAAGTCACTTTCAGTGTCTATAGGTAGTCACCTTCAGTTCCTAATGTTTAAAATATTGAAGAAATTCTCATAAAACAAATTACAGTTTGAACCAACAGGAAGCAATACAACTTTGCAAACAAATTTGAAAACAGGCAAAATGGAAGGATGAGATGTACAAAATGTGCAATTAAGCAAAAGGCTCAAAAGAATATAAAAATTATGATGTCAAAAGAGAAAAATAACGCTTCAGTATAAACGTGGAAGGAAAGTAAAAATTAATTGAATGAGGATTCACTAAAAATAAAAACATCCAACAAAAAATAATAAGGTGAAAGTTGGATGAGTTCTAACGCGAACAAATTGGAAACATTTTCGTCATGTCAATCAGGTGATTTCCACCAGTGGATAATACGGATGAAATTTTTGTAAGTTCAAACGTAAACAAATTCAAGAAATGTTCACTATATAAATCAGAGAGTTTTTCACTGCTGGATAATAATGTTGAAAGTTTGACGACTTTCAACGCGAGGAAGATTCAATGAATTTTTGTTATATAAATCAGAGTATGTTTCACATATGAATAATAAAGTAGAAAGCTTGAGTTATAACAAAAACAAAGCTCAAATTTGTACGATTTCAAAGCGACTGAAAAACGCCATAGAAGCAAGATACAATGACAACGACAGTGAAGACAAGAAGATTTATAAAGCCGACGAAACATTGATGAACTGAAAAATGAAACAAAAAACTAGATAAGCTCAAACATCAAATATTAGAGCAATATATAGTAGATAAAGCTGAACATCAAATAATAGAACGTCTTAGCGAAGCAGAGCACAACGTCAAAGATTCATATGTGAACAACAGGGAAGCAGGGTACCACAGAGAAGCAGGATACTACAGAGAAGCAGGGTACACAGGGTACCACAGAGAAGCAGAGCCCAACTACATAACATTTGCGTAGCGCAACAACAAAAACAACTAAGGCAAGAAGAATTCCAACGCAGACAAGAAATGTATGAACTGAGAGAAAGATCAAAGGGCAAACGCAGTGAAGACCACGTCGTCGTAGATGTAAAAGGCAACGTTGTAGACAACAAAAAGGATAAAGTCCAATTATGATTAACATGACAGCATCATTTAGAAATACAATTAACAAATATAAAGTCTATTGTGGCAATGATCCAGACCTATACGCATTCTTTGGTCAGATCAAACCACAAATGAAGAAAATTATTCTGAGGAAACTAAGCCAATCTCACTCCGTAATCTATCAACTGGTACTAACAGTCAAACTAAGATGATTATCCTTACTAAAAGAAGCAAAAACAGACATACAACGAAAAGAAACAAAGACGTTTTTTTATTCAAGAAATTTTAAAATCTATTGTTAACAGATCTGAGATGAATTTCATACCCGATACATTGTTCCATTATATTCATATGCAGTTTAAAGAAAAATAACTGACAGCACTAAATGAGTATTCGCCAGAATCGAATATCTAACGATGAATATCGATAAATATGAACCGCTGAGAGGAAACTCATATATAAATTTACCTCCATGGATTAAAAACATGAAAGTCGGTATATATAAATTTACCTGGATGGATTAAGAACATGAAAGTCGGTATATATAAATTTACGTGGATGGATTAAGAAAATGAAAGTCGTTATAAGCCTAAAGAATAAGAATAAGGATTATACATGTTTCTTTGAAGCCATCGAATCAATATTAAATACCCCCTAAATGGATGCCCAAAGACCATAAAAATATAGTTTAGACAGATAGTCACCGCTTTGATAGATGTCCAGTAAAAATAGAGGATATAAATAAACTAGAAGAAAAATTTGACATATCAGTTAATGTGTATCAGACATTGGATGAGAGATACATTAGACAGGTGAGGGTAATACAAAAGAGAAAGAAAGAAAAAAACTATCACCTAGTTTTTAATACAGACAGCGATGTTGTATCTTCGGTGCACCTTGCCGCATGCAGCGACTACAAGGAAGAAATACACCATTCGTTTGAAATAAAAGATCTCTCGAAAGTGGTGTCTAGCCAGATAAACACAATGGGCAAAAATATATCTGTACGAAAGGCCTGATATTTTTTGTTGCAGTTTCCGGTTTATGGGACAACCTCTGGAACAATTAACAAAGAATACATGCGATCAAAAGTGTATGGAAACGATGAGATAGTTTCAAAAGCCGATGTACGAGTCGCGGAGCGCAGCGAAACTGCAACAAAAATATGTTTTCATAAAGAAAAGAAATTTATCCATATGAATACATAGATAGTTTTAAAATATTCAACGAAACAGCTATTCCACTGATATAAAAGTGTTACTTGTCTCCAAACAACTCGAATATATCAAATGACGATTATAAATATGTTCGAGAAGTTATGAATCAGTTTGAAATGAACCCACTCGGTGATCTTCAAGACTATATCTTTAAGAAAAACATCTATTGGTGTTATGCGATATAGTTTAGAAATGTATGCATCAAAAAAGCTGTAAACCTGACCCAGTGAACTATTACAGTGCTCCAGATTGAGCTCATGACGCTGGTTTTTAACTAACAGAAGTAGAAACATGATTCAGAGTATTATGCAGATAATAGAGGTAAAATAGAATTTAAGATGATGATGAATACGACAAATCAAAAACGAATGCCTTTATCACGTAAATAAACTTTAACAATGTATATGACATGGCCATGTGTCAATACATGCTGGTAAAAAAAAAACGTTATTTTGTCAGCCGATAAACAAATTAGATGGATAGAAGAAAATCTTTTTGTAGTACCGGAAGACAATGATACCAACTATATTTCAAAGCTGATTTAGAAGTAACAACTCATTTACTATAATATATCGAGACTATCCATTAGCATGGGAAAAACTTGTTCCAAGCATAGATGATTTATCTGAAAGACAATTTATTGAACATAAAAAAGAAGAAAAGAAAAACAACAGTATCTAAAGTAGAATAACCCTAAAACACTGAAACATGTACGTCATTCACTACAGAAATCTGATGTTTTGCATGCAGTTAGGACTTTAAAAACTAAAACATGTACGTCATTCACTACAGAAATCTGATGATTTGCATGCAGTTAGGACTTTAAAAACTAAAACATGTACGTCATTCACTACAGAAATCTGATGTTTGCATGCAGTTAGGACTTTAAAAACTAAAACATGTACATTATTCACTACAGAAATCTGATGTTTGCATACAGTTAGGACTTTATAAACTGAAACATGTGCGTAATTCACTACAGAAATCTGATGCTTTGCGTGCAGTTAGGACTTTTAAAACTAAAACATGTACGTCATTCACTACAGAAATCTGATGATTTGCATACAGTTAGGACTTTAAAAACTAAAACATGTACGTCATTCACTGCAGACATCTGATGCTTTGCATACAGTTAGGACTTTATAAACTGAAACATGAACGTCGTTCCCTACAGAAATCTGATGCTTTGCATGCAGTTAGGACTTTATAAACTGAAACATGTACGTAATTCACTACAGAAATCTGATGATTTACATACAGTTAGGACTTTAAAAACTGAAAATACTACATACCGTTATACTCTTGGAACAGCAACCATGGTTTCAATTATATAGTCTGCTCAATATTAGTTTCAGACAAAAAAAACTCTTTAAATTGATGAACAACTCTGCATTCGGTGATTGAGGTAAAGAATAAATTGATAAAATATATCAGAGTAAACAGAAATTATCAAAATGCTAAAAACATCTTTCATTCGCTAGGAGAACAATAATGGATAAGAATTTGGTTGTAGTTAGCAGGAAAAGCCAAAAGAAAAAACTTGTTCAACCAGTTTACGGTGGATTTATTGTGTTGGGGCTATAAAAATGGTTGACGAAACATGATTCAGATTAGAATGTAATGTGCAGTTAGCATGATGCCATATATGCTGAAGGAAGTCACGAATATTACACAAAAAAGAACAAAACCAACAGTATGTAAACTAGAATAACCCTAAAAAAAACTAAAACATGTACGTCATTCACTATAGAAATCTGATGCTTTACATACAGTTAGGACTTTAAAAACTGAAAATACTACATACCGTTATTCTCTTTGAACAGCAACCATGGTTTCAATTATATATTGTGCTCAATATTAGTTTCAGACGAAAAAAAACTCTTTATATTGATGAACAACTCTGTATTCGGTGATTGAGGTAAAGAACAAACTGGTAAAATATATCAGAGTAAACAGAAAATTTTAAAATGCTAAAAACGTCTTTCATTCGCCAGGAGAACAATAATAGATAAGAATTTGGTTGTAGGTAGCATGAAAAGCCAAAGGATAAAACTTGTTCAACCAGTTTACGGTGGATTTACTACGTTGGATCTTTAGAAGTGGCTGATGTACAAAATTTACTGCAGCATGTTGAAAAACAAGTATGGTGAAAGAATGCAACTCCTTATGACCGATATAGATGTGTCCTTGCTGAGACAGAAAACTTTTATAATAGCATGAAAGAAAACGTGAAATTTTGCGACACCAGCGATGAAGGACAACGTATTCGGTATACCACCAAAACTGAATAAAAATATAACCGGCGTTCTCAAAGATGAACTAAACAGCACACCTATTAAAGAGCAATGCGGACTAACATTCAAAACTTTTTTAATTCAGAAATGATAACGAACAGATAAAAGGTATGCAAGAGTATATATAATCCCAGATTTATTCGTCAAAATGGTAAAGAATCAAAGACAACAGCAAGGAAATCTTTCAGGAAATGAATTTGATATCTTATCCTCACGAGATCTATAACATAACTATGAACAAGTAGCTTTACCAGTTCCTAATGACGAGCCTTAAACACATTACTTTACAGCTATTTAAATGAAAAAAATTTATATTAAATGAAATTTTTTAAAAAAATAAATGAACATGTCACAGCAAATCAATATCCTTGTTTCACATAACAGTTTTGGAATGAGATTGCTTCGATCAAAAATATTAACAACAACACAAAAACTATAAACTATCATTACTCTTGAACGTTTTCTCCAAAGGACAGGAAAATGCATAGTTCACGTAAAAATGGTGGGGTGCCTAGAGTTTGGTATACTATTTCCATGTAGGTATCGGAAAAAGAAAGTTAAAAATAACAAATCTGTTGTTGTGTCTTCAGAGCAACTAGCTGTTGCAGCTTCAGTGCACGTCGTCGACGCATTCGCGATCTGCCAGAGGCAGACCAGCGCAGGTAAAGAGAGAGAACAGGTGTGCTCAATAAAAAAAAAATTGCACGTCCGTAACTGGAGTCAAAACTCGAGTGTCAGAGTAGTTTGGATCAACAGTCGAAGCTACTTACCTTTACACCTAAAAAGCAGTTGAAAATCAACAAATAAAATAGGCGCTGTCCATTCGTAGTTTACAAACTGAGTTATTAATTCTTTTTTCTTGATAGATACATGCTAAAATTATTAGATCTGTTTTTTTTGGCGTGAAATTTAAGTATCTCGGTCAAGAAACTTAATGTGAACATAACGTAGCATGTTTTACATTATTGATTTATTATAAGGTATTCAACCATATGAAAGGCGTGGAAACAAAAATCAAACATTGTACAGATCACTAATTTCCGAATACTTTGACAACTGTTCAACATATAATAATGATGATCACATTTAAAAAATGATTAAAATGTAATTACTCTTCACTGTGTAGGACAGACAGACAGCTATCAAGTCGTTATTTTATGTTTTGGATATAATCTTTGCCACATTCTCTATACAGCGCTGATTTACCTTCAAGTGATTTTTTGGCTGAATCCAGTTTTCAAAGATTCGCTGAGGGCAGATGATTTGAAAGCCCCATGCGATTGGAAGTTGTTTTTCAGTGTATAAACGATATACCAAACGTAAATGCAAAATAGCGTTTAATAACAGTTTCATCGATGCATTGGCAACTTCTAGGTCAATCCTTGTTTCATAATTAGACGAGATGGTCCGAATGGCAGCTATCGGCATATATTCGAGGTCTGATCCATAGGATTGATCTCGAAGTTGCGAATGGGCGGAATCGAACCACGTGAGAAGCATCTTAACACTTTCATGGAATTATCTGCACAAGTTCAGAAAAAGAAAATTCTCCAGAAAGTTCATACTTTGAAAAATAAACTTGGGAATATTTCGGCCGAGTATAAGTAATCTCAATCAATAAGTTGCCATAACGAACTCTCATGATGGTGTGGGACGTATAAATGTATATGCAATGGCGCAAATATGGGGAAATATGTTTATTTGGTGGAAAACAGGCTCTCCCAACACAGTCCATCCTTCAATATCACTAATATTGGTTTCTCCGATATTCAGTACTTTATTAGATGATTATTATTTTGTATTTTTTTTTTTTTTTTTTTTTGGTCATATTTGTTTCTAGTTATGTTAACAATACTGTGCATATTCATAACTATATATCACAGCATTCTCAATAATCTTGTAATGCTGAAGAGAAATAAAGAAATCTGAAACTTATCATGAAATATATGTATTGCTTAACTCAAGCAAAAATATCATCTTTTCTTTTCCACCCCGATGCATACAATCCTTCAATCGGAACGAATCGATAACTGACAATCATGATTGCAAATGTCAGAACTTCATTATGTGAAAAGTTAAAATCTTTCATTGTAAACGAAAATTACATTAGATAAGTTAGCATGACCGGACTTGTATTAAAAAGTGTTTGTCTTCTCCAAGTTTTACAAGAAATGAGTATTGCTTTTCTTAATTACATCCTATATTTTGTACTACATATTTATTAATAGAAAGGTATTCCGGATTTCTTCTATGTACATGTGGTATATTTGTAAAATTACGAGAAAGTGAAATGAAAGAGGAAGTCTGTTTCAGCACAAACATTTCTGAGAATCTGACTGGCTGAGTGTTAAACATCCTGGGTTTACTTTCAATTCGTATACTCTGTGTCACGTCATAATTTGTGGGTTTTATCGGAGCTACGTGTGCAGTTATTTTCTTCTTGAGGTGGTGATGATGATAGCGTAGTAGTAGTAGTTGGATTCAAATAGTACCATCGGATCAACCCAGTGTTGGCTGCCGTGGTGTGTCCTTGGGCAAGGTACTTTACTCCAATTGCCTCGACACTAAATAACGTACTAGTGTTAGTGTGCCGTAAAACACCAAGCCCAAACCAAGTAGTTGTACTGCTACTTCTAGTAGTAGGTATAAGAAGTAAGAGAAATATACATGTGGTCATTATAATTCTATTTTTTGGCTACTATTTCAATATTTTGTTGAGGTATAATTGAAACTACCAGTGGGAAAACAGACGCTAAACTAAAACTTATTGGAGACTTAAATATGACAGTAAACCCTTGGCGGAGTATTTAAACACATCTAATAAGATACAAATCTGTACAAGTTATTGTCATTTTACTGAAATTCAATAACTGAACAAAATTCAGAGTTGATTATGTACTGAAACTGGTGAACTCTAAGATTCAAGTGGGTCCCAGGCACTGGGGATGCAGTCATGATTGTTAGGGTCCCAGGCACTGGGGATGCGGTTCTGATTGCTAGGGTCACAGGCACTGGGGATGCGATCCTGATTGCTAGGGTCTCAGCCACTGGGGATGAGGTCCTGGTTGCTAGGGTCCCATACACTGTGGATCCGGTCTTGATTGCTAGGGTCCCAGGCACTGGGGATGCGGTCTTGATTGCTAGGGTCCCAGGCACTGGGAATGCGATCCAGATTGCTATACTGTGTTTTAAAGTACCTTACTTACATATTCTTCAACTTTATTCTCTTCAACTAAGTCCACAGTGTAAATATAATCATTATATTATTCTTGCACCATGATCAGATTCATGTGATGTGAGTCCATTTCAAGGACATTTGAAAAAATGTATATATATAATAAGGGCTTGCTTGTATATTACTAACCGGTTCTCTCTCTCTCTCTCTCTCTCTCTCTCTCTCTCTCTCTCTCTCTCTCTCTCTCAGATGAAACATGGAATCAACGTATATAGCGTGTACAACGTCGAAACAAATGTATAACTCAGTAACTGTTCTTCGTAAGATTTAGACAGGAATGCAATTTAATGTTTATTTCGACATATTAATTTTATTTTGAATTTGTGAATTGTTTAAAACTGAGTAAAAACTTCCCGATGTTCCGTGGAAAGTTACAGGAGGCCATAGAAGAAATGTTGGATTACCTAGTACACATTTGATTATTTAGTACATGCCTTGAGAACCGAATGTGTGATGCAATAGACATTGAAGATAAATATGGTAGAAATGCATTGCAAATGAAGACTTCTCACTCAATTATGTTTCTAATGAAATAATGCATTTTCTGGCTGGGAGTTCACACAAATTCAGACTGACCAGATTTACGGATTTTGTTCGGCATTATATTGATTTTATTTATCAAAGCTGCTGATTTACCAACAGATAATGCAGAAGTTCCATTTTCTTAATGATCAGAATTGTAGTACATTGTTAAGCTTACCTTTTCTGTGAAATCCTGCACCTATTTCTCATTTTATTCTCAGAATATCTCTGGTAAGTGAAACTATTGCAAGATGGGGATGTTATAGGAAAAAAGAGACTGTAATCAACGATTACATAGCTTGCCTCGAAGAAGTTTTTAGTAAACTCCAGCAGCCATTGTAAACATTAATTATCATGCTGAATATAAAATTCAGACTAAAATGACTTTGATGTACGAAATGTTGTCATTTTCGACAGGGTATAAAAGACATAAACCAATGACAAAGATAATTAGTTGGATGGCAATTTAGTAGAGGTGCTATAATGAGTTGATAAAAATCAAATATTATTATCGTTTTTTTTTTTTTTTTTAAATTATAAAAAAAATCCTCAATAATATCTGTCTCTGAAGCTATTATCATTGTCCACTCCTAAAAGCCAGATCTTACTGGGCGTAAGTCACATACTTTAAGTAACCTTGGGGTGTCAGAAAGTATGACCACTATTACAAGCATATTTCATTCAGCAGTAATTATAATCACTGGTCTACAGCCAAAATGCTTCTGCAATAAATGTTGTCAAACTTTACTAATTCTGGGTCACTGAGAACGAAAATGATGCTTAAAATTGTTGATTGGCTCTAGTGTTAAAGATATGATACTGGGTCGGTATATACGACCCTTGACTTGGGAATGGCGGAGGATAAGTGAGTTATAAAGGGAAGGGATCTCCATTTAAACCAGAAATGACTAAAATACATCAATTACTGGACCTATGAATAAATCTATGACTGGGTTTGGACAGTACTTGCTATTTAGGCAAAACAATGAATGATGCTATCTGAAGCTGGTATTGCGTCATACATGATATGAATTGCATCATGTTATTCCTAGAAGTCATGGATGATGCAATCATAACTAAGCTTACATCACTCTGATGAAGAAATTGCCCTATATCAGCTTTACAAATCATACAGTGTCGTGCTATCTTTTTTGTCAGTGTTTGATTTTGCAAAGGGACACATTTTTGTTTAGCCAAAGTGAGCAGAGATGCCTCGTACTTGTGTGAACAATGTAGATAACTTCTGCTATGTTTGTGGTGAAGTGACTTTTGCATCACAAAAGCGCAGTATAACCACTATGGTTAAGAAAGTCTTTATTTTGGCTGCAAAATTGGAGATCAAACAAGAGGTGGGCCCCAGACATATGCTGCAACACTTGTGCAACAAATCTTCGCCAGTGGTTGAACAGGAAAAGGAAATCTATGCCTTTTGCAGTGCCAATGATTTGGAGAGAGCCAACAGATCATATCAGCAATTGTTACTTCTGTATGGTGCCTCCAGCTGGGAAAGGTGTGTCAAAGAAGAAAAAGTGGACTGTGCATTATCCAAACATTCCATCAGCTATACGCCCAGTACCCCACGGAGAAAGACTGCCGGTTCATGATGCACCAGAATCATTCTCACTTGAGTCAGACGAGGAAGAGGATGAAACTTCTTGTCCTGAACCATCAATGTCACATGACCCATATTTTCTCCCATCCTCCTCCTCTGAACCAACCTCATAACACAAGGTGAACTGAATGACCTTATCAGGGATTTGGAACTACCCAAGAGTAACTCACAGCTGTTGGGCTCCAGACTACAGCAGTGGAATCTCCTGGCAGGTGATGTTAGGGTTTCCATGTTCCGTGACCGTCAAAAAGATCTTGTCCCATTCTTCTTCATGTAGGTGATCTTGTAGCCTGCAACAACATCAATGGTGTGATGGCAGCCCTCAACATCGTTTATGATCCAGATGAGTGGAGACTGTTCATTGATTCATCGAAGACGAGTCTTAAAGCTGTTTTGCTGCATAATGGCAGTGTTTTGCCATCAATTCCAGTTGGTCATGCAATCCATATGAAGAAAACCTATGACAACATGACCAACATCAGTGGCAGCTTTGTGGCGATTTCAAGGTTCTTGCTCTCTTGCTTGGTCTGCAGACTGGATACTCAAAGTACTGCTGTTTTCTCTGCGAATGGGATAGTCGTGCGAGAGATTCCCACTACATCAAGAGAGACTGGCCACTCCGACAGTCATTGGAGCCTGGGATGAAAAGTGTTCAGCATCCACCACTTGTTGAATCAGATTTTGCTACCACCCTTGCACATCAAGCTGGGTCTGATGAAGAACTTTGTCAAGGCCATGGACAAAACACAAGCAGCTTTCAAGTACCTCCGTGGAAAATTTCCAAGGTTATGTGAAGCTAAGATAAAGGAAGTCGTCTTTGTTGGTCCTCAGATTCGTGAACTTCTTCGAGATGATGCATTTCACCGTGCACTGCGTGGCAACGAAAAGACGGCATGGAAAGCCTTCCAGTTAGTGGCAACAAATTTTCTAGGAAACAACAAGGCGGACAACTACAGGGAGTTGGTGGAAAACCTCCTCAAGGCGTACAAAAGCCTTGGTTGCAACATGTCACTAAAGATAATTTTTTTGCACTCTCGTCTAGATTTTTTTCCACCGAACTGCGGAGCGATTTCACCAGAACATTGCAACAATGGAGAAACGCTATCAGGGCAAATGGAGCCCATTAATGCTAGCAGACTATTGCTGGACAGTGACAAAAAGAGATGCTTCATTTAATGAATACAAGAGACAAGCCAAGAAGCGCCGTGTAGACACTGAATAAGAACTAAACTATGTACTTATACATACATAATAGTTTTTTGACTTTTGTTTCAATATATTTTTTATTTATATAACCCTTTTGCTGTTTTTCAAAGTGTTACATAAACAGGACAGGTGAAATATTATCATGTAAAGCAAGCATAAACACATGAAAAGACCTAGGTTTACAATTTATGATTAAAAGTCTACTATGTGCACAATATACATAGACGTAAAATGTAAAAACTTAAATATCTTGGTAAAAGTATCCAATCAGTTGTTTTCATTGTCATTTTATAATTCAGCACATCAAAATCCCTAAGCACATTTTATCTCTGAAGCAGACGACTTCTACAAAATTGTAGACCAGTGTTACCTGGATTAGCTACTACGGCTGAGGCCTCGCGTGCAATACATGCAGGCCACTCATTCACATGTAAACTACACAGTTAACCTGTTGTGTGTAACCTATTACAATATACCAGGGATGCACATCTCAAACGTTTACATGGGCCAGAATCGACCTTGATTGGAACTAAGCGGGCCCCACTGCAAACGTTTTGTGTCTATAATAAAAACGTAAATGCACATGCGTAAAGTAACGGCACGGGACACGGGCCGCACAAAATGTGTCGGGCTGCAATATACAATGTACAGTCGTAATATACAAAGTTTAACATTGAATAAATATATTTATACCTACCTTTCAAATGCATTAGTCATAAAAGACATTCTGTGTACGCTATGATGTATACAGCATATAAAAAAATATATGTAGTCATGAGCTAAACATAAATACTTAACCTATATTAGTAAACCATAAATGTAGGTTACAGTGACTTTCTTTGGTTGCAGGGTGAAGTACCACAAGACATGCATCTGATTATCAAGTTTTATTATTCTAACATCAACAGCACCCAAGAATTAAAGTTTCAACAAAGTCACTGGAGTATGAAATATAGATGATAAAGACATCGTTTTGCAATGATGGGAGTCTCGGTAGCTTAGTTGGTAGATCGTCGGACGCGTAATCGAAGGGTTGCGGGTTCGATACTAGCCCATGCCAGCTAATAAAAATGAAATATAGGTCACGGTAAGCTTCTATTTTTCATAAGGGTATGGTACTAACAGAGATGCATATCATCATCAATTTCATAATTCTAGCATCATAGACAAAAATTCAACCCAAGTAAGCGAAGCATAAGATATGGACCATCATGACCTACTTTTGCAATGAATATGAAGTGCTTTTCAAGGTGCATTCCCTAACCAAGTTTCATGTTTTTATATTATCAGCGTGTACTCAGCATGCAAAAATTCAATGTGGTCATGACCTAAGCGCAAAAACTTTACCTAAATAAATAAATTGTGAAATGTTGGTCAAAGTTAGCTTCTTTTGTTGTAAGGGTGTGGCACTAACAGAGATGCATACAATTGTTTAGTTTAATGATTCTAACAAAAAATTTAACAACAGTCATTGAAGCGTGAAATATGGGTCACAGTGACCTATATTTGTGATGAGTGTATAGTACTTAAAAAGATGCATCCCCTCACCAAGTTTCATGACTCTAGGTATAATAGTATCTATACAGGGTGCAAAAAAACTTTGGTCACGAGCAGAATTAGCCTTAATGGTCTCAAATATTAGCTAAAATTTGGCTAAGCCTTCATAGTCCAGAACTTTAACCAAAATTTGCCTAAAACCTATAGTCAAGAACTTTAGCCAAAATTGGGTTTAACCTTGATGGTCCAGAACTTTAGCTAAAATTTGGCTTATCCTTCATAGTCCAGAACTTAGACAAGATTTGCGTAAATCGTGAAAGCCCAGAACTTTAACCAAACTTTGGCTAAGCATTGCCAGTCCAAACCATTAGCTAAATGTGGCTAAGCCTCGATAGTCCAGCTCATAAAAGAAGCTATTTATGAGTTGTCTATCTTATAGGAAATCACCCTTTAGAAAACTGGAAAGGAATAATAATAATAATAAAACTAATAATAATAATAATAATAATAACAACAACAACAACAACAACAACAACAATTAGAATACCATCTTTGTAAAACACGTATCCGGTGCTTCCTTGTTTTTTTGACGTCCATCCTGAAGTTTGAGCCAATATGGTAGGTTCCTCTTGGTAAGAACTGCTTTCCCAAGTGGCAAAATGTCAGTTTGGTATCTGCAATTATCTTGTAATGATCATTAAGTATGTACATAGGGTGTCAATTACTTCCCATATATATATATATATATATATATATATATATATATATATATATATATATATATATATATATATATATATATATAAGAATACATAATATACATAATATTATCATACAGGTTAGAGAATTTGCCTATACCACCGACTTTGTAGCATCATATTTTGGTGATGTGTGCATAGTCGAGATGGTAAAGGGGTTGGTGCCGTAACCCGCGAATCCGGTTCAATCTACATAGAATACGAATTATAATTCTCTAACCTGTATGATAATATTGTGTATTCGTATTTAAAAGTTCTGTTAATGTTATCAAGCATTCTCCGGTAGAATCCAGGGATAGTACTTTCCGCTCTGTTTGGTGGTGTAATTCTCTCTCTCTCTCTCTCTCTCTCTCTCTCTCTCTCTCTCTCTCTCTCTCTCTCTCTCTCTATATATATATATATATATATATATATATATATATATATATACACATATATATTATAAGGTGGGGAGCAAAACATTTTCTTCGTTATGACCAAGGGGGCGGGGGGGGGGAGGCGGGGAGCCCAGAGTCAAGACTCAGGGATCCCAGTGTGATAGATATGGACACTTGATTCATAGATCACAATTGCCAATCCTCAGACATATTAGACACACAAGTCAGTTATTTAAACAAAAAAAATCACCCCTACCCCCTAGCCCACCTCTAGGGCGAGATAAAAGTTCCGGAAGTGTTGGCAGAATCTATGTCATTTGTCTAGATTTAACTGTGTAGGAGGAGTTTAATGATATTAAACACGTGTGAATGTCCAAGAGCTGATTGTATCACAATCTATCTGCGCTTCATATAAACCAAGCAGGAAATTATAATTATACAAATATTTCACTAAAAGTATATAGAAGGTACATGTATGAAGATCACTGAGTAATGATGATAACTTAACTTTGATCTGTTTTACAACAAAATGAATGTATTTCTCCCATAATACAACAAAAATGTATGAATTATATACATGAATGTATATAATGTCAGCCTTCATGTCAACCTTGGCAAGGACAAACATAATTCCTCCATTAACAGTGAATGCAAAACATCAAACAAACATCAAGAGAGAGAGAGAGAGAGAGAGATGGAAGGAGGGAGGGAGAGTGTAGTATGTACTTCAAGCAGTTTCATATATGTGTCGCTGAGAAGAGAGGCACCAGCAACAATTTACGGCCCTAATATTATTGTAATAAATTTGGGTATGTTCCATTTGAATTTACGTCTCCATTTATAGGTTCGTTAGATTTGAGTGATTAGTTGTTTGATTATGGGAAGTCGGTGTTGGGAAAATATTTCCCAGCCGGAGTAATTAGCCATTTTCTAGGAACAGACGTCATACTTACAGTTTTTAAGAGACGTTGCAATGGCATGGATTGGTTTCGTAGTTTGAGATGGGGTCAGACTAGCATAAGTAGGCATAGAGCCAAGTAGTTCCTATCTTAATTCAGAGGTGTTGATTGATTGTGCCTTTCGGTGGGAGATATTCGTAATAAGAACTAATGTTTTGTGCCATGGAATAATTGGGAAGAGGTCATCCCTTTGTTTGGAGATGCCTTTCATTGTAGCAGTTGGTGGAAGTGCACGTGCGAAACGTGATTCATACTGTTGTTTTTATTGACCCAGGGATGGAATCGGAAAATAGTTCCCTGCATTGGGTGTTTGAATTGTGCTATGTGCTTCATGCCACGGCATGCTAACAAGGAAAAACCATGCAATTGTGAAGTTATAGTTGTGACATTGTGGTCATTCATTTATTGATTAAAGAAAAATTGTTTCTAGTGTTGGCGCGTTTCGAGAACTTCCAGTTGACAACGAATGTTGTCGGGAAGTGCTTGGAAATAAGGGAAAACAAGGGACTTCCAGCCCAACCTCACGCAGGTGTTTGATTCGCTCGGTAGAGGAACTCCTGTGTGTGTTACATTATATTAGGATTTTGTTTTCTTTCTGTACGGTTATATTAAACAAGTTAAAAAGTAACTTTTACATAATATTTTACGTGTTTATCAGTGTTAACCTGGGACCCTAAAATTGTATGAAGAACTGATCTTTTGTCTTTGTGCAGTACTATTGAATAAGTATAAACGTGTATTTTTATTTATTTATTTTTAATTTGAATACAAGTTTTTCAACATAGTACTAATTTACAGTAAAAATTCATAAAATAGCACAAGATGGTGAATACTGACCTAATGTATAGAACAATTTATTGGTAACATTCTAAGGTAAAGAGTGGCAGCTAATTACCTGTTGATATGTAAATTTCACAATCTGAACTTGATATTTATTGTTCACCATGTCAGATTATGACATATGACTGATTCACTCTTCCCGCGGACATAGAGACTTTAGCTTTAAAACTATCGTTAATAAATTATTGTTTCATGCGTTAACTACCATATTTTTGTTATGATTAAATAGGTGTGTGACCTTATTTCTGAATAATATATTCTTGGCATAGGTAAACTGTAAATATGTTTATTCAGTGTGTCACCTGCTTTCTAACACTTTGGCCATGCATTCTTCATGTACATGTGTCAATCAATTCGTTTAGATCCAATTATATCGCTATAAACTCATAGCATTTTGCTATTTTTCAATATATATGCGTATTTCTGCGAGGAAAAACTTCATATATTACAATGCGAATAAGAAAAACGCAAACCCAAGAAGTATTGGCTTTACTTCAAAATCATCGCAGCATATATATAGCTACATTGCTAATACGAAAAAGAAAAAAAAAAGGATGAGAGATGTATACTTGTCCTAGCCAATTTTATAAATCTCTTTCAGCCCGGAGGAAAGCTCATGGCACCATTTATAGCTGTTGTACCATAACAGTGTACCATATATAGCTACATTGCGCAGGCAAAATATGAATGACACCGTTATATGTATTTGGCCCCAGTTTCATGAGCGCAGCCATTAACCAATCACATGGTGTCAGCCATGACAAGCATGAAATGAACATTAGATGCCGCGCGTACCACGATCAAAACAACATCAGTCTTATTGTTTACATTTTATCTTTGCTTGTTTTCTCTTCAAAATATACATCAATAGCGATGGAAAATAAAGGAAAGGTGAGGTAGTTTATGTTCCGTCAATGGATGTACAAATAATCGTCGCAAACACAATTTATGGAAGAAATCAATGTGTGAAATACACGGACAAGTGCATGAAGACTGTGCGTGTTTGGTACCATTTAATCTCAGTCTATGACGTCAGATGGGCATGCAAGATTTTAAACTCTTGAATTCCAGTCTTAGCAGATAAGTTGAAATCACTGATAACATGACTTCCAAGAGAAATAATTAGAGACTGTTGCCTGGAATCTTTCAGAGAAAACTACCCCGGACTACATTTATTATTGATTGTGCAGAAACATTTGTGTAGAGGCCATCTAATCTCAAATCTAAAAAGTAGAGGTGAGACTTACAGCAATTATAAATCACACAACACTGCCAAATATATGGTAGGAATATCTCAACATGGGCAAATTATGTTTATTTGAAAGGCATTTGGTGGACGGGCAAGTGATAAATTCATAGTTGACAAAAAGCGGATTTTTAAATTACCTTCTCCCTGGAGTGTTGTTAATCTATATATGTAGCTAACATTGTTTTGTGGGAAGAACTAGTGAAGATTCAGCTGGACTAATAAATTTCTCAATCTACAAGTCCTTGTTGCTACACGGAAATTTATGTTATATTCTAGGTGTGAAGAAACTCTTATTTTTTCTTATGAGTTAATGTTTTTTCACTTGACTAAATGTGAAACTTGAACTGACACATACAATCACTAAATTTTATTTTCCCAAATCTGTAATTTAATTAAATGCCACATTCATTAACATCATAACATGATTAAAAAAATCAGAAACAACATAAAACTATAATTATATAAATGTATAGTCACAGATGCATACATGTTTTGAAAGTCTTACTGAACAATAAGCGATTTTTAATTTCATCAACTATGCGTGACATCATTTTCTCTGCATGACATGATTTACTCTGCATAGAATGTACGTAGTCTTGTAAAATGGCCATTTACATAATTTTCTTCATACTTTACATCCACAAAATTGTGGTCATCTGCACTACGCCATACAAGAAGTTTACATTTCCTAAGACCAGTGCAAAACGTTGTCATCTGTATTTTTATATAGAATCCTCTATTCCGTATCTTCTTAATAATCAGACTGTCATTGCCAATCTTTTGGACATCATATTTCTTGTTTGAAAAAAATTCATCCTGTGTGGTCTAGTTTTCCTGCACGGAAACATGCATTCCTTTTTCTATAACAGAAATATCCATTAGAATTTAAATATTGTGTTGCTGCCACTTCACTTTGAAGTCTGTGGTTTGTGAATTTATTTCCTACAAATTTGGAATGTAAATATTCTCTCATAAAATGTGTGCAATCAGTGGAATCCTTTATAGGTATTTGTACGCACCTATTCGCTTTGTTTACAATCTATTTCAGTAGTGATATGGCGGACACTACTACTATGCATCAAGCGAGCGATATCAGTACAACGGGCGATAATTAGAAAACCGGGTCTATACTTGCCTTAGCAAATTCAATACATCTGTTCAATGCACAATGCACAAAATATCCTTCGGTATTTTTCCAATGGCACAGGTCCTACTACTATATTTCCAAATATATATTCTACCTAGAAGTTATTGTCAAATTTCAATTTTAAGTTTCTATGAAAATATAATCTAAATTTACATTTACATAAATACAGATCCATTCGGAAGTCAGCTCTCTGGACACATATTTGTACAATATGTGTACGATATTCATGCCCGCTAATTAAAGTTCTGATGTATTTCAAGGTAGAAAGTAAGATATCAGCCTGTCGGGCATTCGACGGGTTTTAAAGTGTACAAGTAAATGTGAATTCAAAGTCCAAATGTATACAGAAGTTCCATATTTTGAGTCGCTTAGACAGGCAAAATCCGCATCTCAACTTTCTGCCAATTAGAATTATAATGCTTCAATAAGACAAAATAGCAGCAGAGTCCCTTTGATTTTAATGAAAAGTTCTTAGTTACAGACAATGACCCTGATAAGTAAAGACATTATTCTCAACTTCCAACCCACATGAGCAGCAGTCAAAGACGTGTTAATTACACAACGACCTCCCAACTCTGATGTCATGAACACTTTGGAATAACAGTAAACAGTCCAAAGATGTCCGTATCCAATTATTACTTGAAACAGTATCCATAGTTTAGTCATAACCACCACCACCCAAAAAAAAATAAAAAATACCAGTGGACTGATGTTTTATACTTTTTAACCGTAGTTGTACTGCTACAGTGTAAGGGTGTGTGGATTATGGCTAATCTGTTCTCCTCACAACAGGATACTAATTAGATGTGGATTAGAATAACTCCACTACCTCAAAGAATCAATATCCCCTATTGCAAGGATTATAGGTCATACAATATGATTATCCTTAGGAAGGACATTAAACAAGTTCCTTATTAAAAGAAAGATTCCAGTCTGTTTCTACTGTAGACATTTATTGATTACTTTGTCACATTTTTATGATAGTGTTGCTTATATATGCTCTTGTCATTACATTACCCATCGTATGGTAACATTACCGGTTCAACTGTTTTATTAATGTTTGTTTTAATGAGAAAATTATCTTCCAGGTAAATAGTCCTTTTTTCCATCATAATATCGTTTTGATTCATAATGTATAAGAAATTTTAAATTACAAAATTTAATCGTAACACCAAACTTTAATAAATCATGGAAATAATAATAATTGAAGACTCGATGAACTCAACTGAATGTATGTTATCAATTTTGGCAATTCGTGTCACAGAAAGCAAATCTGTTACATTAATAGTTCTCAGTAAAACTTGAAACTTTATGATATCTATTTTTACTGTTATCAAGTTTACATATGATTTTGTTTGTAGCAATATTTTCTGTAAATTTAATGCTTTTTCAGCTTGTGCTTCTTTCCAAACTGTTACGAAAATACTATATTAATGTTGATTATTCTATTTAAATAAGCTCTTGGAATAGATGTACAAGAAAGTTTTACATTTATCCTCTGTGTCAAATTTTATAAATTTCTCTTGAAGAATTTTTAGAACAAGCGGGTATTTTGAAAAGTTAGCTTTTTAGCTCTTATTCCTCCCGAGCTGCTGAAACATTCTTGACCTAATTTGTTGCTATACAAGGTGCAATAAGGTTTTAATTTTTTCTTCTTTATAAAAAAAAATTCTGAAAAAAAATATTACAAATGGGTATTATGAAAAGTCAAGTGGTAGAAGAAAGCTTTTCATCACTCCTAAAAATCTGGAAGGATTTAACATCATGTCTATAGACTAAATCAGCCATAGTGCACATGCTCAAAAGGGTTGACCTTTTACCTGTGGCTGTCTTTTTTCCAGATTTCTGAAACATATGTCAGAGAAAGAATATTTTGAAAATTATAATTTTGGGTGGAAGATTTTGTCGTCCATGCTACTACATTACATGGATGATTGCACTGAAGTTTTTCAGACTACATAAGTAGTTGATGTAGATGAGAAGTAGGAAACAATGGATAATTTTATCATCGAAGCCATCCCTGATATTAACTAATCAGAAGTTGTTTTTATTCATTCATTGACTCTGCATTTTTCCTTATAGCTCCTTTTAATTTTTACAGTATATACTATCATTAAACTGCGCTACTTTTATGGTACAAGATGCACGTATCACAACATAGCACCAATAAATCCATTTTCCCAAATTGTCGAAGCTTTCTTTCAAATAAAAAAGACTTCAGTTAAGAGTTCTTACTCTGAAGCGGGGATGAGGTGGGTGTAAATTGAATATTTCCTCTTTCCGCAAAATGAATTCTTACCCGTATGCTAAAGTTATGGATTAACATGCCTATCAAGGAATGCATCTTTGCACCGGTATGTTAATCGATATCTAGTTGAAACTTATGGTCATTAAACACTGTTTTGCAAATATTATTGCATTTCAGCTTAATTTGGTTTGAAGCCTGATATTGATGAGAGCTTAGATGATTTTGATTGTTAGCATTCTACATCATCGTTTGGCGGAGTTTTAGTCCATGATTGTCAGACCCACCTCCGTTCGTTTCCATACAGTAACTCCCCTAATCATTATTACAAATTTGGTATACAGCTTGATATTAATTAGGCCTGAGCTGAGTGTCATTGTCAGCGTTCGAGATCATTCTTTAGCAGAGTTATAGCCCACAAGTTTTACATCCATCCAGTATCCATACAATAACTCTTGGAATTTTTTTTTATCACTGTTAGGAAAACCAGCTGATACAAATGACTGTTCTTGCATGCTCGAAAAATAAATTTATAGAGCACAAGGTACACTTATTTTCACTATACTTTAAATACAGAAAAAAAAATTCTGAAAGTAAACTTATACAATTTTAAAATATTAAAAAACTGAAAAAAGTTATCGGCTTATTTTCTTATAATTTACCCAGAAGTAAATTTAGCCTCGCAGAGCTAGCAATCTTCTGAGAGACACACATCACAGGTAAGGCCCAGTTCTGTATTATCAAACCTTACTCAACCTCCATCAACTCAGATGCAAAACTAAAAAAACTATTGATTCTTTAAATTTTCTTGAGATATACACATTCCAGTTTTTTATATTGAGGATTATCAGCGGGATAGATCCAGGGAATAGCTTTTCCTAAAATTGTTAATCCTATACCAAACTGAGTAACTCAGGAGCGGAACCTCTATTTATGATTGCTTTACAACCACATTTGGTGGACAGCTTGACACTGATGTGACCTTGGCTAAGTTTGATTACCAGCATTCTATGTCATTACTCAGCAGAGTTGTAAGTCCTGGTTATGCGATCCATTCACTTTCATTAATGCACAATAAATCTTTTCATTATTACTGCATTTCAACAAAATTTCGTCTGCTGCTTGATATTGGTAAGACCCCGACTGAGTTGGATCGTTTGCATTCTACATCATCATTTTACATCATCGTCATCATTTAACAGATTGGCATTATATAGCCAGGATTGTGCTGATGTGCTGTTAAACCCTATACACATACATGATTTAGCAGAGTTGCTGCCCCTAATTTTCAGATCCATTCATTTTGATTTCTGCATAATAAATACATTATTATTGGATTTCAAACAAATTTGATTGGCAGCATGACAGCAGTACGACTCAAATAACACGATGAAACGTTGCATATTGCTCTCATATATTTGAGTCTATTAAACTCGAAATGATCATCTATTTAGTTCTATGAGTCAAAGTTCTACCCCGCCCCCCTGGCAAACCCACCACCACCGTCGGAAGTCATTGTATTGTACTGGATATTTATTTATTTTGCCGAGTGAGATTTCATTTGAAATAATTAAATGCATTTAATATATACACCATATATCTTACTTCTTTTGTTAATATACACATGAATATTTTGAGCGACAGTCACTCAAGGGGCAGGGTACGTCACACCGGATTCCCCACAAAATATTGCCAGTTACTAATACGATGACCGCTCTGTGTTCCTCTTGTCTTCTTGAGGCAATCACTTTTCGTTTCAGATAATTTGATTTTCTTATCCCTTTATTATTCCACATTAATTTATGTGTCTTCTTCTTCAAGAATTCATAGAGAATCTCAGTTGCTCTCAAAAAACACCATTAATTTTCCTTCAACATTTTCCCATATTCTCACTACTAATAAGTCAAGCAGCTGATGAAAGTTACACTTAGGTACTAATTTACAGTGATGATATCATGTAATTATCAACCTTAAAACGTCATTACATGTAATTTAATTTTGAAAAACCCAACTTGCTCGCGAATTCGTTTTGATGGTGCATGTCACACACCATCAAAACTCAGGCAGACTAAGTCGCTTCTACTTTGTTTAGTGAGAATATGAATAAAGCTCTTTATCGTTTTTTAAAAAATTAAATTTATGTTTGTTTAAAAATTAAATCAGTCTAAACTTTGAGACTATTGGCTTTACTTTTTACCTTTGTTGTTTGAATCAGAACCCTTTGACTGAATGTTTAGATTCCACAGATGTCTTCCCCAACAAAGTGTTCAGTCAGTCTTCGATTAGATTGTAGGATTGCAATTAATAATGTCACCTTGAATAGTGATTACTGTTTGACTTGAATGTAAGATTAGGTCTTTGGAAAATTCAAGCATATATCAGCCCATACGTTTAGAACAAAATGCAGCAAGTCTCGTAACATAGATGTATTTTAAGAAATCATTCTTTTAACTTTAGATACTGATGTATTAAAGGGAAAATCATTTTATCATTCATCCTATTTTCATTAATTGTTTCAGATTTTTCATATTAAAAATATTATATTGACCGTAAAGCAGAGAGAAGATGAAGCATTTTTTCATGTTTGTACAGTCAAACCATCAGTTTATTTTGTGATCATTGCCCTACATTTTGTTTGTATTGTAAAGTAAAACATATTCATGGAGAGTTTCTTTTAACTTTTTAATGGGTAACGACCCACGAAATTAAATCCATCATAAAAACAGGGTATTGATGAACAACACTCAGATAAAAAGTGTTACTCAACGAAATTGTCACTACGAAATCATCCATTTAAAAACAACATTGGAAATGTTATCTTTATATATATATATATATATATATATATATATATATATATATATATATATATATATATATATATATATATATATTTCAGATGTTATAGTATATATGAATTTAGAAATCTGTATTGCCTATCCAAGTAGGTGTAAGACATGTAATAGTATCTTAACTTTCTCAACAATGTGAGAGCTGCAGATAAACGTTTCTCTGTACCTTCCCCCTCTTTCAGCATTGCCCTAACTCCGTGGAGCGGAACAAAAGACGTTATTTATTGTGTGAACATGAAACTGGATGAGTCCAAACATTTGGGGGTTATAACCCTGATGATGAATGATCTTGAACACTAACAACCACACTCATCTGAGGCCTCATTAATATTAAGCTGGATACCAAATTTGCAATACTAATTAAGGGAGTTACTGTCTGGAAACGAACGTAAGTGAGTCTGACAATCATGGGCTATAATTCCACTAAACGATAATGAAAAAATGCTAACCATCAAATTCAACCAGGATCTTATCAATATTAAAATTCAATCAAAGTTAGGTTGAAATGCAGTCATTTTTGCAAATGTATGTTAATCCATAAGTTTAGCATATGGTTAAGACTTTAGCATATGGTTAAGAAGTCCGTTTGCTGTAGGTGAATACGTTCAATTTCCTTGCACCTCATCACCGACCCAGAGTTAGGGACCTTGACTGTATTCTTTTAAGTTTTATTTGAAAGAAAGCTTTAAATAATTGGGGAATTGACTTTGTTATGCAATGTTGTGATATATGCATATTGCACTATAAAAGTTGTGCACAACTTCAGATTAGAAATATCTGGGATAGCTTCAATGATATAATTATCCATCGTTTTTTTCTGCTCATCTACATCATCTATTTATGTCACCTGAAAACCTTCAGAGCAATCTTCCATGTGGTCTAGCAGCAGAGATGACAAAATCTTCCACCTAATGTTCTAATTTTCAAAATATTCTTTTGTTTGACAAATTTTTCAGAAATCTGACAAAAAAGAAAGCCATATGTACAAGGTCAACCCTTATTAAGCATTTCCGCAATCACTTATTTAGCAAATAAACATGATTTTAAATTCTTCAGATGTTTGGAAAAATACTATATTGTTACATTCTTTCCATAAATTTATTAAACAATGAGACAGAGGATAATAATAAATTCTTATTGTACATCTACATAACAATAAATTAGGTCAACAAACGTTTTGAGCAGCACAGAATGATCAGAGATAACAAGACAAGTCATAAAAGCAGACTTTTCATAATACCCTCTCTTTATTTTCTAAAAGAGAAATATATCAAATGTGAGGCATAGGAAGAAAGTAAAATTTCATTATACATCTATTCCAATAGCTTATTTAATTAGAATAATCAACACTAAGATAGTATTTATGTAAATTTTGGAAAGAAACACAAGCTAAAAACTTCTTTCATATGCAGATAATATTGCTACATAAAACAATCAGTAAAAATAAACAGCACGAAATTTCAAGTTATAATAAGAACGTAAAAGTTAAACAGATTTCTTTCTGGGACACGAATTGCCAACATTGATAGCATACATTCAGTAGGGTTCATCCTGTCTTTAATAATTATTATTTCCAGGATTTCTTATAGTCGTATGTTGCGATTCAATTTTGTAGTTTAAAATGTTATACTTTATGAATCATAACGATATTATGCAGGGGAAAAAAAGGAATATTTACCTAAAAGATGCTTTTCTGTTAAAAAAATAAATAAACTAATGAATAAGACATTTGAGCACGGTAATGTTACCTTACGGTGGTTAATGAAATTGCGAGAACAATAAAAAGCAACATTATCATAATAATGTGACAAAGTAATCATCAAGTGTCTAGAATGTAAAAAGAATTGAGGGTTTCTTTTGTAAGCAACTTATTTTCATATGTTACTTTATTATAGAGATGACACTATTTCTTGTGATGCTTCCTGAAAATGTCTTCACTACATTAATTAATAAAAACGAAGTTGTTGATAATCGTAATTTATGGCTTATCATTTTTGCAATGTGGGGGCGGGGGGAATACTGATCCTTTGGGGCTGTGGAATTGTTCTAATTCACACCTAATTAGTATGCTGTTGTGAGGAGGACATACTAGTAAGAACTCACACACCCTTACACTGTTGCGGTACATCTACTGAGGAACATCTGGGGTCAGACCACCATTAATTTTACTATATATTCCATACATACATTTCTCCAAGCTGAACTCAGATCAACATTCCAATCACACTCGGATTCCTAGGAGTAGCAGGGCCATTATAGACCATTACACACAGCAAGACTTGTCAGTTGTTGACCAGCTTAATTGTGTCTCAGAAAAAAATGCACGCCTCAATAAAGAATTACTCTTTCATAGTTATTCCATGGTAAGAATCAGTTCCTGTAATGAATATTTCACAATGAAACCAAAAAAAATCGCTAAATTTAGATATGAACTACTTACCTGAGTACTGACCTGGAAGCATTTTATCCCGGTCTGACCCCATCTGTCCACTGGCAGTTTTTCTTAGAAGGGAGGGATGTGGGGTAAAATTAGGCATTAAAACTTATAAAAATGTGATATCTATTTAAAAGTTCTATATTTGGAAGTAACTGTTGGATATGGACACATTTGGACTGTTTACTGTTATTCCAAAGGTGTGTCAGACTTCAGAGATGGGAGATCATTGTGTAATTAACACTTTTTTGACTGCTGAATCTTTAGTTGGTAAGGAACAAATAATGCCTTTGCTTGTCAGAGCCATTAATCATTGTGTTTGACTATGAACTGTGTATTTTAGTCATAAGACTCTACTGTTCTTTATTTTGTTTTAATGAGGTGTTTATAATTATGATTGGCAGGCAGCTGAGATGCTAATCATGCTTGTGTAAGTGAATCTTTTTAAATGTGGTATACAGGCAGATAGATTATGAATGTGTTATTGGGCACTGAATGGTAAAGGTCTAGCAAAGTTAGAGTGAAACACCTATGATACAATACTGATAAGATCTTGAGGTAGACATCCGTTGTGAATATATCCTGTTGATATTGCTTGTGGAATATAAAACTACTGAAATTTGTACCATCAAATACTGAACTTTTGAATACAAATGGATTTTGAATTCATCTGAACTTGATACTTTAAAACCTCTCACATTCCAAACAGACTGTTACTGTTATCGTACCTTCTACCTTAAAATACACCAGAACTTTAATTAGCGGACATTAATATTATTCGCGTATTTACAAATATGTGTCCAGAGCGCTGACTACAGAATGGATCTGTATTGGTGTAAATGTAAAAATAGGTTATATTTTAATAGAAAAAAAATTGAAATATAAAGCTTCTAGATATAATATATATATATATATATATATATATATATATATATATATATATATATATATATATATATATATATATATATATATATATATATATATATATATATATATCTGGAAATACAGTAGCAGGACAATTTGAAAAATACCGGAGGTCATTTTTTGCATTCTGCACACAACAGATGCATATAATTTAATACGGTAAGTATATATCACTAATTCATAGCAATACTTAAAGTGGCATAATTGTGAAACCATAAAGGGAAGACTTTTGTATAGCACAATGGAGGGTGGCATAACTGGGTAACAGTGCTGAGAGTGATGGAAGCTTCTTTCGTGAGCTGGACTATCGATGCCTTATGAGATTGTGGCTAGTGTTTTTGACCAGGCTAAGCCATATTTTGGCTAAAGTTCTGGACTATGAAGGCTTAGCTAAATTTCGGCTCAAGTTTTGAACTATCAATTTTCAAAGCATAGCCAACTTTTGGCTAAACCAAATTAGCCCACTGCATATGACTGATTTTGCTTAAAAAATTAAATGAAATCTGAAGCTGTTGGAGAGAGAGAGAAAACACACACACACACATACACACACAGAGCCTCTCAATATCAGTGAAATATTGCATATATCTAGAAATGCAAATAAGAAAAGTTCATGTCTCTAACCTTACTCAGAGCGAAGTTACAGAAGACCAAGTTTTCTCAAATTTGGACACGAGTTCGATATTTTGGTGCTTACACTTTCACGACCACGGGGACAGGGTTTGATGATCTCCAGGCCAGGTGATAGTCTTCTATATGCACAGGCGAAAGGACATACATTTGGGCGTACAATGTATACGTTTTGGTCAGTGGCGGCGCGACGGAGGGGGGGGGGGGGGCAATTGCCCCCGAAGCGGATCGAGGGGGGGGGGCAGTCGGGAGCTTTAATTTTTTTTCCAGCTGTTTAAAATATCTACTAATTAGGTCCTTGTAAATTAAGGAAAAATTCTACTAATTAGGTCCTTGTAAATTAAGGAAAATATCTACTAATTGGGTCCTTGTAAATTAAGGAAAATATGTACTAATTAGGTCCTTGTAAATTAAGGAAAATATGTACTAATTAGGTCCTTTTAAATTAAGGAAAAATTCTACTAATTAGGTCCTTGTAAATTAAGGAAAAATTATATTAATTAGGTCCTTGTAAATTAAGGAAAATATCTACTAATTAGGTCCTTGTAAATTAAGGAAACATTCTACTAATTAGGTCCTTGCAAATTAAGGAAAATATCTTCTAATTAGGTCCTTGTAAATTTAAGAAAATGCGTAATTAAGCTCCTATGTAAAACACAGACATAGTATTTTCATCACCGAAAAGACCGATGCCTGCCTTTTCTGACAATAATTAGTGATTTACATGAAGACGGTAATTATATAACTTTTCTAATATAGAATTTTAACCTTTTTCTTCATATGACATATTTGTTTCTAAGAAGATATGATAGAAACATTATTAAGATGGTCAACAGTTTCCCTCAAAATAAAACAGAAAGAAAGTATGGACTAAAAAAGCATACGCAAGAATGCATTACATTTTATTTATAACACTGAATAACATTTGTATTTTTGCGATGTTATGAAATCTCAACTTTTTTATGTTAAAAAAGATCTCTAAAAAAAGTGTGTATTGATATGTGTGAATTGAAACTAAATTTTAAATAACCTTTATCGAATCTATATTTATTCTATTTATGGGAGCACGTAAGGTCTAGCATTCTGTTCCTGAAAACACTGAATAAATGGCAAGAACCAAACCCAAAGGCACAAATGAACACAAATAATTCACAAAAACTGCTGTCCGCGTACACATCCAAATGTGACTATACTCATGTACGTATAGAAATCAAGGGGAACTTATATCTAGGAGATCTGTACGTGTCACTTTTTGGAGTAAACATCAAAGAAACACCTTTCTTCGTACATATTTATGAGATTCACTCCATGTGCTAGCCTGGGTCACTGGTTCAGCTTCAGCCTTATTCCTATGTAATGAAAAGCCAAATCAGGACCTGGTGAATAAAAAAAAAAAAAAAAAAAAAAAGAATTGAAACGAAAACGAGGCGTCCCAAATTTGTGAGCGCTAGACGGCGCTGTGAGCGTTCCCTACGGTAAATTAAATTTAATAATGAAAACAAAGCATGCCAAATCATATCTTCAAGGTAAACAAAGTAAAATTCATATCAGTCAGGAATATAAAAACAAATTCAGCTATATATTAACCTAACGACTTTCATGACGCTATGCACATTATGACGTCATAATCTCAATTATGCCAGTACTTGTTCAAGCGATGAGATCAAAATGTGTCCACATGAAATAAACAATCCCCATGTGGGTTCAGTTTTCATCGTTTTATCCCCAAGACTGATATCTGCAAATTTGTTTATGCAGATACAGTCAGATCAGAGAAACTTTCAAACAAAAGTGCCTGTTTTAAAGAAATATATATGGTCATCATTTTTCAGAGGGTTCAATTAATGTGGTACCCATATTTATGCTTAGACGAAGCTGATCAAGTCAGTATTGCTTTGGTCACATAACAGATGAGACCTTATATATGAAACTTAAGATTTGTTTCTTCAAGTTTTTACTAGACTGGTGATCTGAAAGGGGTGCTTGAAATGCTTACCTATTACTTTTAGAATAATTAGCCTCTGGAGATTTTTTTAAAAAATAATTTAAGCTGACTAGCAATTTGTATACTCACTCGTGTTCTATATGTTCAACATATCAGCAAATCCCATTGGTCCATTTAGAGCATGTGATTTACCAGACAACAGTCGCCAGGAATGTACGTCATCTCCCCGATCGTGATTGGTACTATGTCGTCTACTCGCCAATATACCACCTGAAATTTAAAATGTATACTACAGCTATCTGATGTTAATAAGATATAAACAGAGCAAATAATAGATTTATTTATTAATTATTTTTTCAATTCAATTGTTTGTTCTCATAAGCATGCACATGTTCATACGAACAATATTAACCCCTTACTTGCAGTGGCGGCGCAAGGGTGTTGGGATTGGGAGGGGGGAAGGGGGGGGGCAGTGGTTTTTCTTGTTGTTTTTTTGCGCTGAAATTTTCATAGTATTTCACCTTCACCTCAGCGTAACGGAGGGAATTCTTGGCAAATTTATATTTAGGAGGAGGAAGGAGGTTGGCAACTGACATAAAAATTATTCTCTGTAGCAAAGGAGGGGCGCCACAAAAGTGCATTGCCCCCCGGCGCCTCGAACACTTGCGCCTCCACTGGTTTTGGGCGCATATTTTACTTACTTTAGTTTACTTTATCTTAATGCTTTACTTTACTTTACTCAGTTACTTACTTAGTTGCTTATGTTCTTACTTACTTACGCCATATTCAAAGTAGTTATACATTTGGAAATGGGCAAGTCTTCCATCTAAGCCTTAGGAAAGTTTTCCATGTCTGCCTTAGGAAGGTCTTCCATGCAAACCTCAAGATATATACTATGCAAAGTAAAACTGAATTGGAATAAAAGTTACAATTAAATCAGATAAGATGTACAGTTAAATATGAACTGATAAACAAAATGTAACTCAAAAGTATCAGGGACTTGCATCATGTTCAAGTCCCAGCAAGCGTCAATTGTATCAGTTGCATTGGTTATATGTAGCTGACCAATATGCACACTGAATAAGTGATCACATTACAAAATGAGCAGTAAGTTCGATTTCTTTGCATAGTATGCAAATTGCTGAGTGGAAGAAATTTTCGTTTTTGACTTGTACTATCCTCTCGTTTCTATTCTGGTATGTGGTTATTAAATTTTGGATCTATGTTCATAACGTGGTTAATTCTGAGGTGTCTTGCGACCTGTTACCCAGCCGTCCACGTGGATCACTGATAAACTGTAACTGATTGATAGTTGTCGATAGGTTAATTGAAATTTAGACATTGTTTAATATATGTGACAGAGTTCCTACTTACTAATGAGTACTTAAGCTTTAAAACTAATGAGTACTTAAGCTTTAAGACTGTATTTTATGCATGTACTTTTTGTTCTGATTCAAAATGTAGGGTCAGCTAAAATGCAGACAAAACCGTTGAGCATGGTCACTGGCAGACGATTTTAAACTTCAGTTTCAAACATATTTGACTGCCAAATCAAAAATGACAAAGGGATTTAACACAAGTTCTACCAACTTAAAATTGTCTTTCCCCTATATTTTATAATACACAAAATAAAAGCAATTAGAAACAAACTAATATAACATATCATGGTGTCGTAACATCAGTAAAAGAATGGAACATGAAACATGTGCAGGTAGAAATATAGTAATAGTGAGATGTCATTTAATTGAGAAGGTACCTACATACATACGTATATGCATTCATGCGTATATATGTAACTATGTACACATATATACATACATATGCGTATCCAGACATACATTAAATATGCATGGTTCAATTGAAGAAAAAATATTCTTATAAATTTCAGCCGAAAATCTTACGTAGAACATGTATCATTTAGCGAAAGCAATTTTAAGGTAAAACTTGGAATGTGTGTCTGAAAAGGGTGGTTGCTAGGGGTATTTTCTTGCTAACATTTAATTCCTTCAAACTCAGATTCTGGCTGAAAAGTCAGCAAATTAGATATAAAACACTCCAAAAATTGTACTATATGGTACCGCTAAGGACAAACACAAAAATAGTTAAATTTTAGAAACACCTCAGTACCTATAGTTGGTAATTGTCACTACAAAAGTCAACTGTCATTTTCAACCAGTCATACTTAAATAAAATCAACACACAAATTGATAATGAAGACATGAACATTTCTTTTTTGTATTTGTTCTTTCTGTGAATGTATAATTGATGATACAGTCTTCAGATTCAAAGAATTTCTCTAAATGTGTCATACAGCCTGTATAATCCCTTGTAAAATCTATCAATTGCAATAGATAATGGTCACTGATGACGTCGTGTATAAAGATTTTTTAGTTAAGTGCATAGTCCATTTCTATCGATTAATAGTTGATCACAAAGAGCACTTCCTCGCTGGACATTTGGTATGGTAAGCGGATGTTTTCTTTCTTTCTTTCTTTCTATGTATTCACTTTCAATTTCTAGCTGACAATAACAATTGTAAATTCCTAGATTTTTACAATAATATCAATGATATTATAAGTTAATATGAGAATGACTCAATTATCAAATGATCAAGTTATAGATCTGACCACTCTATGATAATATTAAACTTATGCTCAAATGATTTTATTAACTGTAAGGGATTGTGGAAATTCCATGACAATTTTCTTGGAGATGTTAAATATGCAAATGAAATTAAAAATTGCATTCAAAGGATACAATTCGAGTACGATGGAAATGTTGAAAATGTATCAAACTTAGATATAAGAATAACTATATCAGACTCGTTAAGTTTAGATACTTTTTTGATGGAAATTAATGGTAAAACCATTTCATATGCTTCGTATAAAAGAGATGTAAAAGAAAACAGGAAGAAGAACTTATTCAAGAAACACAGTCTTCAGAGAATAGTACTTCTGTTGAAAATACTGGTTTAGAGTTATTAGAGTCAAACAAGAAAGACTTGGAACAAAATAAGAACAAATAAACTTCCAGGAAGTGTCATCCTGTCAAGGACAAAATGGAGGAGGGAGAGAAATCAACAAGGTACTTTTGTCAACTAGAAAGCAGATATTATGTGATTTCAAAATTAAACCATTTTTTCATTTCCTTGCCACCCCTCCCCCCAACCCAACTCCCCCCAACAAATTATTAGTGAATTGCATAAACTATTTTTACATTGATATGGAAGTCAAAAATAGACAAAATTAAAAGAAAAGTTATGTTTCAGAACAACCACAAAGGAGGATGAGCAATGATAGATATTTATATAATTATATTAGCTTTAAAAAAATAACTTGGATTCGTAGACTTCTTACAAATAAAAAATACATTGTTATCTTGTTTAAATACGAGGTATGCGAGATCAAAATCATTGCAATAATAGGAGATGAATTTATAGTTAAATTATCAAAGGACACGAGAAAAATATGCTTTGGCGGGAAGTTTTTATTGGCTCGGAAAAACTTGTAAAAAAAAGAAATGTACATCAAAGAGGAGAAGATCTTACGAAAACGAACTTGTGGATGAACTCACCAATAAGAGTAAAGAAGGTATCAATCATGTACAAGAAACGGATTGAAAGTAATTATATATATATATATATATATATATATATATATATATATATATATATATAGATATAAGTGAAATTCTAACATACTAGGGAACTTTTCTTCATTTTGAAAACTTTAAGCAAAGTACGATATCAATAAACAAAATTTGGCCTTTCAGTGTGTCATTCAGACTATAAAGTTAGATGTGTATTATGTAGAAAATTCAGCCTAATATTTAATACATGCACGAATGCCAGACCTATTCTCCCTTACCGATTAGAAATTATTCTTCATAGTAATAAAGGTTACACAGATTTTTACAAATTACTTTTGAACTCGAATCTTTCACCAACCTGTGAAAGCGATGGCAAGAAAATTTCACTTATACTAGTGACTATTGGTCAAATATAAATTCTAAAGTGTTTAAAGTAACAATCAGCTCAAAATTACAGAATATTGTGTTATACATAGAATTCTACCGATGACTACAGTTTTACACTAAATACATGCATATGATACTGATAAATGTACTTTTTGTAATAGTTCACCTTTAACAATACAGCATTTGTTTTGGGAATGCAATGTGGTTAATAGGTTATGGAATGATGTTTCCCAATGGATTCAAGATGTACTGAGAATAGCAATTATTCCCATGCTAATATTGTTTAATTTGGAGATACAGATGTAGAGCAATTGTATGAAAAACTTTTCTATTTTATTCTTCTTCTTAGCAAGTACAACATATACACAGAACAAGATGAAAAGAGACATTCCTACATTAAATAGTCATATAAGTTTCTTTAAAGACTGTTATATATTATAAAAATATATTGCAGTCAAATCGGAAAGATAAAAAAAATTTCATGATAATTTGGGAACAGTGGGATATTTTGTATACGCAAATTTTAAAATGTGATATAAATTGTAACAAAAATGACAGAAATAACAATCTCTCTCTATCTCTCTCTCATCTTTTCTTTCTTTTTTACATCACTGAACTTAGATGTAATAGTAAAATCTATGTTGGTGATTTGTATGTGTAATAACTGTAAATGAGAGGACCCTGATGTTGTAATAACGTATGGTCCTATCCCATTACCCGTTTGTACAGGAAACAATAAAGTGTTTGGGGAAAAAAATCATATTTGTAAATTCATATCAGAATGTCACTGAGTTTGAATCTCTCATTGTAAGTAAAAGTGCACTTGATAAGTGAGCATAACCGGACTTTTATCCGAACGTTTTTGTCTTCATTATCTTTTGTCTTCATTGAGTTTGAAAAGGAACAAGTGATGTACATGTTAATCACATCCTGGATTATTTTGTACTAAGTATTTATGAATAGAAACTTCTAAGATATTCCGGATTTGTAAAACCATGGCAGTCACAAAATACTTTCTAGCGTTAATGTAACATGAAAGAGGAAGGCTTTTGTATACCGTTTGTGTCACGGTTTCATTGGCTAACGTTTTTGGATCCTGTTTCAGTTCGACTGGTCTCACAATCTCAGCATCATACGTCACACGCACGCAGAATACTTCGGCTTTTTGACAGTAGCTTTACGTGTCAGTCATCCGCAACAACTGGTCGAAGTGTTTGAAGAAATCAGAACCGCCCAGACAAGAAAACCAGCCGACGTAACAGCTTCAATTGCAGTGTTTTTGGTGTGATACATCCTTATCTAGAAAGATTGCTTATAGTAAAAATTAGGGGCAGTCGGACGCGGCCATCATTAAAAACGTTAAATTCAAGGTAAGCTTTGGCTTCTAATTTTGCAATGAGCAATGTTTAGTGAAAACGATTTAGCACACCAAAGACAGTAAAGTAGTAACTATTTATCTTTGTTAGATTTCTTGTCTGAGCTGGTCTTATTATTTCAAACACTTTGACCAATTGTCGCACCATCCTACATCAATTTGAATGTCCTCGGCCTTTTGATGTGTCATCACTAATAGCAACGTAAGCAATAGTTTGATGCTATTGAAACCGAGTGATCTTTTTTATTTATTTTGTAATAGCATGAATAACATTTAAAAAATTAAAAGTGCAGGTTATTTAAAGGTAGAAACATCGTTATTTTGCAGCATCTATATATTTATGAGGATCTATTCTTCGTACATCTAACCGGATGTTCGTCTGCCAAAATAATTTGCCAATTTGGGAAGTATCACTAAGATTACCTTCGAGTCTCATTCAAAACATCCTCGTCTCAAAAATGAGATTTGTAAGTCATTCGATGCATTGATTTACATCAAAATGATGTATATTCGTCTCCAGAAATATAAGCCAATACCTGTAGATACGCTATATACATTGGTTAGATCAAATTCTCACCTTTTTGTTATTAATGTCATTGTCTAAATGTAATAGACTCATGCTTAAAAAAGCAAAATATATACAACTAACCGAAACGGTAAAGGTAAAATTCGGCCTTCAAACTTGTTATCACTATATTAATCCTCATTAAATTCTAAACGTTTATACCAATTTTCTAAGTTTGGCTAATCGGATGATCAAAATGCAGGTCGAAATTTAATCATCACTGAGCCGTGCCATGTTGGCTCGATCAAGGTACTCTGAGACAAACTGAGGTAATTCCTTTCGATTTCGCTGGTGATAATGGTTGGGATTTACACGTTTTCATTCGAGTCTACATTCCTCAGATTTCTGCTATATTTTTTTTATTTACTAAATTATTGCACACTATATTTATCAGGATAGATATAAAAAATATATGTATGCATAAGAATTCTAAATTTTTTATAAGCGGTAAATCAATTCCTCTCCACACATAATTTATAGGAAATCCATACAAGATTCATTTTTATTTCGATCGAAATCCGGTAAATGTTGACGACTGATTATAAATAGAAATAGATAACTTCGTTTTACATGAAATATATACAAATGATTTTAATGCTATTTTTCTTTTATTTGTTTTATAAGATAGGGAAAGTAGATCTACCACCTAAAATTTTACATTGCATTCCACAAACTCAGTCAACAGAATGATCAGGGATGGAAAGTGTCATTTTACATGGTTTAACTCTTCTCCTGATACATTCTTCACAGCACATGGCAATTTTATTTTTATTTATCATACCCATTTTGAATTATATGAAATTGGGGATAACAGTTGCTCATTCTTTACTTCATGTTAGTTTTCTTATGAAAAGTAACTGATAATTTGCGACAGAAAATGCAGCTAACTCACTGAATCGCTCTTGCAACACTGCTATACATACGTGTTCTCGCTCGCTCTCTCTCTCTCTCTCTCTCTCTCTCTCTCTCTCTCTCTCTCTCTCGCACACACACGACGATAGGGTCGAGTTCAATACAAGATGAAAAGAGACATACCTACATTAAATGGTTCTATAAGTTTCTTTAATGACTATTATATATTAGAAAAATATTTTGCAGGCTACTTTCTTCTAAACTGGTGACCCAGCTGTGTTTAGATTTTACAGATGTAATAAATAGCATGAATGCAATCCATTGAATACATATTATACCTTAGCTCGGATTTCCCCTGAACGTTTTAACCTTGATCAATCATATACCATATTTAATATTTCGAGACTGGAGTAACCATGACGTTCACCATAGTAACTAAAACAGCACCAAAGCCCCCAAAAGACCCACCTCATTACTTGAACAGTGAATTTAGAAGGGCCATATATAAAAGCGTATGGACCATAACGAATACAAAATGTATAAAACTCAACCACTCTGGGAAACTTACAACAAAAAAAAAACGTAGAAACTTTTTCACCAAGCTCAGAAGGCATTCTTTTAGACTTTATTTCTTTGAAAGGTGTAGTGGTAGTGGAAAATCTAAGAACTTTTTGGTCAGCCATTCAAACATTTTTTATCAATCACAAACAAAAGTTCAGACTGTAACATTATTCTGATGGAATGTGATGCCTTTATTACTTACCAAACTAAAGTCTGTGTTCAGACTGTAACATCATTCTGATGGAATGTGATGCCTTTGTTACTTACCAAATTAAAGTCTATGTTCAGACTGTAACATCATTCTGATGGAATGTGATGCCTTTGTTACTTACCAAATTAAAGTCTATGTTCAGACTGTAACATCATTCTGATGGAATGTGATGCCTTTGTTACTTACCAAATTAAAGTCTATGTTCAGACTGTAACATCATTCTGATGGAATGTGATGCCTTTGTTACTTACCAAACTAAAGTCTGTGTTCAGACTGTAACATCATTCTGATGGAATGTGATGCCTTTGTTACTTACCAAATTAAAGTCTATGTTCAGACTGTAACATCATTCTGATGGAATGTGATGCTCTTATTACTTACCAAACTAAAGTCTGTGAAATATTTAATAAGTATTACATTGACACTGCAAAAAACATTAGGTCAAATCAATTGACAGATAACTCTACTATTCAATCTAGCAAACAAGCTATTCATGGGAATTACCCACCTGAAAAATACCCAACACTAAAACTGAGTCATGAAGTGCCCGAACCAGTTTTCAAAATTATGAAATGCCTTGATACAAACAAATCTACAGGTGTTGACAACATACCTCCTAAAAGTTTCAATATATGTTCACCAGTTTTATGCTCAAAAATTACCATACTATTTAATACTTGTACTGACCAAAAAGAAGCAATGGTAACCCCAATCTACACAAAATATTATCCTTAGGAATAGGGCAATTATAGTCCAGTAGCAGCAATAAAATAAGATTTTGCCTCACGTGGCATACATATACCGCCACGGCCCACCCCACCCTCCTAATAAGAGGCTGCTCCAGAGTCTCTCCCCACCCCCACGCCGAGGGGTCTGGGGCCACCAAACTATAATATAACCTTTAAAGTTCTGCCTTGCTCTAGCCACCACCACCCAGGTGCTGATAGCTCACGTGGGTGGGCCGGCTGAAACTCTTTTCAGCATCAAATGCCTTCTATCAACTACATGTGCATTACCCAGTTGCATTTCATTAAAGTCAATCAAATCATTTACTACCTTTCACTATTAATCGATGGGGAAAAGATCGGTCATCCCAAGACTTGTCATAGTTTCATGGCAAGTAGCGAGAAACTAACAGTACAGCGGTAATCTAAGATCAAATTTGGGCTTCCGGATTAAAGTTTCTAAAATATTGTAACAATGGAAGCAGTAGAAACAATGTTTATTATGAAAAATTATGTTTTGTAGATGAATGAAAATTATAAAGGGTCTTACCTTGTAATTAATAAATCTGATTCTCGTTTAAAATCGGTCGAAATTTTAGCCTAAATGATTTCTCTCATTGGCCGAAATTGTGTGCATCACTACATGTAACAAATCATTTGATAATTAATAACGCGTGGCAGACTTTACTGCTGTATAAAGCCGGATATGCTAATTTGTGCATAATGTCTGAAAACACTGCGAAATGTGTACGGGCTGCTTTGCTATTGACGTTTTGTTTGTTTTTTTGCCTTTAACGTTATTGTGGGACTTGGATTTTTGGCAGTGACAAATAAAGATGTTACTAACACTTACACTGATAGTTCACGGCCTCCTCTGATGATAACAAATACCCAAGAATGGCGTTAACACGTGAGGATGCCGTTCTTCTTCATTAGGCGCTTGCGCAAGCGCTCAAAAAGAAAAAGAAATTTGTTGAGGACGCCTTGGCTTTACCCCAGAATGATAATGTACTCCAGAAAATTATACAAACGTCCTAACGAAAAAAGCGGACAAACTTCCTTTTTTTTTCGCGCGAAGCAGGACGTTAAGGTGGTTACAATGCATCGTCGTATGGTGGTGGTGCGCTGGGAATAGGCCTAGCGCGGTGGGAACAAGAAAGTTGTGGTATCGGCGGCTCTTTTGCTTTGACTGACATCCCACAGCGCAAGCGCACATTTATGCTGAATTTCCAACGACTTTTCATGATTGCTTCGTGTTCTTCTGCTTTTGCACAGACTATCATTTCATTTCTTGCCGCTTCATTGATAACGGATACATCGTGCTTTTTTGTGCGTTCGATGGAATCAACTTTTCATCTTGGTCGATGATTAGCTAGAATTCGTCCTCTGATATTACATTATCTTGAAGCGTCCTCAATACGCGATAGTGCTTAGTCTTGCTCCTGCAAGGACGTGGATTTCATTATGCTTTTTTGGCTTTGCCATAAAACACTTGGAGATCAAGTTGCACACAGCGGCAGTTAAACTGGAGATTGCAGACACACCCTCGAGAGCCAAATTGATGGGCATGGCGACAATGATAACTACTATACCGAGTCCTGTAACTTCTGTGGCAAGAGACACACTACCCAACGCAATATCCACATTTTAGGCACATTGAGCTCGCGCTGGTACTTTAGAAAATGCGCCGCCGCTCCTCGATTTCGGCCCGCAGTTTGTCTTCAATTCCGCAGATTCTTTTGAGGCGAAATTCTTGTGGGTCTTGGAGTTTAGGGTACAGCGGGGAGTGGTCCATTATAATTAGTATATAAGCAGCGCAATATGAAACTTGAATTCGTCAGTGGACTTAGCTAGTTTGCGAGCACAGACCTTTAACCGATAGTCGTTGCTTACAGGTAATACTTTAGCAAAATGCGATGGTTTGCTTGGCTCAAAAGATGACCTTGCGCACATCCCGAAAGAAGTCAAAGTTGTGGGTCAGCGGTATAGCACAGGTGAAGTTACCGTTCTCTCCCAGCTGTGCCTTTCGCATCGCGAGGCCAAGATTGAAGGTGGAGTTTTTGTTTCTCAGCATAGGTGTGTTTGCAGCTGCGTGTGGTTTTGAAGGAATCAGTTCCAACTATAAGTGTTTTAAACTCAACATCGTCGGCTTTCTCTAATGTATCATTTGTTAACATCATTGACGGGCCAGCTCTTCTGGCGTAGTCGTCGCTGCACCGTGCAAGCCTTAGAATAATCGTGACGACCTCGACGTTATTCAGGCAGACCTTAACTTCTTTGATATCGAAAAGCACCATTACACCGTTATTAACATATGCCACCTTATCCGCTGCGACGTGATTTGTATTGTTATCCTATAAGAGTCGGCAGACAACCTCGATAAAAGCGTCAGATGGGACAAAGTAACGTGAGATGTCCTGCACAAGTAACTCCACACAGGTTGGGGTCGCGAGCTTTGTACGAGTAGTACTGCAGGTCGCGGATGATGTTGTCGCGAAGGACAGGGGCTCTCATGTCGAGGGCGGGGTAATGCACATTCTGAAAAGATGCAATGACACGCTTCTGTGTCTCAAAAGCTAAGCATGTTGCCTTTTGGGTCATCTTCTAATATTGTGTGATGCGAGGTCTGATCCCATGGCCAAGTTTGCGGCGATAGCGTTGGGCATTTCCGCCAATATGGCGGGTTTAACCAGGGCAGCAACTTTTTGGCGTGCCATCTCATTAACGGCTGCACGCGTTTCGGTAGTGCCAACTTGCTTCAACGATCATTTAACGTCTGCATGGCCTTTTGGACACCCGCCTCCGCGAGGGCTGGCAGCGCTTCCTTAGCTGCCGTTGCAGGGTGGCTTACGACAGCTTTCTTTATAGCATCTACTGCACGCGAGGCGACGGCCTAATGGGTAGGGACCGCGGCTCTAGCAGGCGTAGCGACTACTGATGATGCCGCCTTTACTATGGATCGAAAAATATCACCCAGCCAATTACCATAGTGTACACGAAAAGCTGGCCGGCGGGTACCAACGACCCGTACCTGTATAACTCCTTGCGTGCTTTTCATTGTATTAGAGCGAGCATTTTACACTCTAAATATGCTTGATAAAGCGGAGGACGGTCCCGGATAAGTCGACCAGATTTCCATCCTGGTGTGTTAGTGTAAATCGCAGCTTACTGACGTGGGGGCTGTTACAAGGCAAATAGACTGGCAGCTTTGGTGCAAACGACAGGAGCCGCCCAGGATTCTGGTCCGGGATAAAGCTATAAAGCACGTAGCCAGGACTCACGAAGGATAAGCCAACGGCGTCGCATATAAGATACACAGAGATCGTGGTGGTGATCTGTACTATGCCGGGCGCGATGTTATAGCCCTGGCTTAAAATGGCGCTAGCTGGGTCGACCGTATTGGGCCACCCGAACAGCTGGCGCAGGCTAGATTTTGCGATATCAACGCGGTAGGCTGCGGAACTCATATATATTGCTGCTGAAAGGATTAGCTCATTGGCACAAATGCTAATTTTGATGTCATCACCCTTCATGGCTGCTATATGCCGATGGACTTCTTGGTTAATGGCTTCTTTTTTGAAGATGCCCGTTGGTAGGTTTACGGTCTTCCAGGTTTTTTCCTCGCTAGAGGAGAACACGAGACTGGGAACGGATGTTGGGCCAGCTGTAATAGACTTGCAGAGGCGCCAGCACAATCTCGAGGCTGCGACCCTTAGAAGCCTCCATTGACACTGGAATCCTGACGGCTAACTTCGGCTTTTGTGAGCTCGCTGCCACCATCTGTGTTGTTCGTGGGTGGTTTGCTCTTGAATGACCCGCAGGCGGGATGAAAAGTCCTCGCCTATCCTTGCAAGTAATTTATGAGAGTCATAAAATATCCATCACGTCGTCCTTCAGTAGACGTTGGCAAATGGCGCTGGCTTCGTTAACAATCTCAATTGCCGGCCGGGAAGAATCTGATCAGCATTGTGAGGCGATCGGCTAGCTCGTCGCTGTTGCAAAAGATCGCACTTGTGTGTGCACACGCTCTCAAGCTGGTTGCTCTCATTCTTTTACCGCCGTTTCTGCCACGGCGCTGCTTTAGTTTCTTCTTTGCGCCCACAGCTGGTAGTCCTTTGCCTTCCTTGGCTCTGGCTCGCCCTTATAGGCGCGTACTTTGTCCAAAAACTGCTTAAAGTCACCACCACTTTCCTCCTTTTCTCCAGATTCCACTCGAAACACTCACCTTGGCCTGTTTTGTTTGAAAGTACTGTGGTTCTGACCTGCTGGTTTTTTCCAACAACATATTTTCCCAGTCTCTGTGTAACTCAGCTGCGGCCCTTATAGGGACCCTATCCATGATATACTGGCGTCCTTGCTCATTAAACTTCTGGGGCTCTATGAGCATTTTTAACTTGCACTCGGGTGGGGGAAGCTTTAACAGAGCAGCATTTAAGTCTCCGGGCAGCATTTCCGGCATCTCTGCGGTTTCCGCCCCTCTTTCTTCAACGCCCTGCTTTACGCCTTTGACCGCCTCACGAGTCTCCTCTGCTGCCTTTGCAGCGCGGTCAGTGGCTTCAGCTGTGGACTTGGTTGACCCTATGAGTGGCGCGACGCACTTTTCAAACTCATAGCTGATATCCTCCTGTGCGAGCTGACGGGAGTTTAGCATGATGCGCAGCTCGTTGCGGCGGGCTATGTACTCCTCCATTATGTGCATCTTGTCTTGCGCGCTAGTCATTTTTGCAAACGGCATAGTTTTTAAAAGTCTTTGCTAGTCTCAGGCAACTGTTTTTAAAAGTCTTCGAAGACTTCAATTAACCCAAACCTTATCAAGACTAGCCCGAAACTTAGCTGGGTATGTGCTGGTAAGGTCTATGGTTGCGAATTTATATGGTACGGGCGTTGCCTCGTCAAAGAAACAAAGAAACTCGTGACAGTCCATGTCGGCGGCACACCATGTGTCGTGCACTTTTCGCAGGCCATGAACATCGGTCCCGCAAAATAGGACGACCCTGTTGGCTTTGTCGCTGATTGCCTTTGGTATATGGGCATAGCGCTGCGCCAAGTACAACACATCGGCATTCTTGTGCCCCCCGCGGCTAAAGAGACGTGTAGGATTCTTTTGCCCCTCGAGCAATACGTCGACATAAACGATGACGTTGTCTTAGTCACGGTCTAGGTCATCCTAGCCTGGGGACTCTTTGACGTTGGAGATAGACGCCACCGGGCCCTCAAAGGCGGCAAGTGTTACGTCGTAAAGCTTGCATGCGGTTCCATCCGCGCTATCGCTGGCGCTTTGAGTTGCATCTTCCAGAGATTTAATCGTTTCATAAACGTCTGTGTAGCTCATTAGCCGCAGAACGTCGATGCATCTCTGCTCGTCAGTGCTTGGCGTGACGATGTAAAGCTTGTCCCATTTCATCCAGCGCGCCAGTAGGTTTACAAGCAGCTGCGTTTATCCATAGCCGGAGAGGCCAACAAGCTGCAGAGCGGTCGGCGGGCACGCGTTGAGGTTCGCTAACGGAAAACATGCGCTCCAAGGGACTTGTGCGGCCCAAACGTCCACCATCATTGCACGCTCCGTAGCAGCCGGTGAGTCAAAGAATGGCGGCAACATCGATGCCAGCCTTGAAAAGCTGACGGAGCTGCCCTGGAGCAAGTATCCTGGGGAAAAGCATCTGTCACGCCACAACTACTGCGGCCAGGCACAGGGCTTGACATTCGACTGAACGCAGACGGTAGGCCTAAGCCTGGAGAGGCCCCAATAAACCGTGTGGATGCTGCGTGCTACCGATACGACCTTGGGTACTCGCACACTCGCGACATCCGCGACCACCAAAAGGTCTACGTGGACCTATACACGACTTGAACAACATCAACTTGGCGAAGGACTTGGCGGCTGGCTCGTCAACTGAGGTATGAAAGCCAAACTAGTGATGTGCGGACGCTTGCCGCGGTCCTGACGGTCCCAGCTACCATTTGTTCGGGCGGTTCCAGTCCGGTGCTAGTTTCGACAGTGTAGCCTTTTAAAAAGGGTTCTTGTTTGTTGCAAAAATGCAGAATGGATATTAAGCATGGATCAATATCCTACAGCTCGCTAAAGTAGCCCAAGCTGCGGCAGTGTATCGAGGAGAGGTTCAATCGCACTCTGGGTGAGCGGCTGTTTGGGCATCAGTACAACCTGAAGGTGTTGTTTTCAGCCGACGGCGAGGTAATGCGGCTCACAGGCAATAGATCTGTTGATGCCATTCGTGCTACGTATGTGCAAGTTATGCAACAGGTGAGCTGGAAGGAGACCGATGCCAAGACACCGACCCTCTATGGTCGCACAGTGTGATCACCCTGGCTGATAAGTTTAATATCCCAGGCCAGTCACCTATATACCATCTTTCTGGCAGTGACGCTTCGCGCATAAGCTTCGCAAGGAATTACAGATTGTGCCTGAAGATACTCAGCATCCACCATCCGGTGTTCTATCCCGTCGCACCGCTCGACGAATTCGTTGAGGTAGTGGCCATATGCCCGAGTTGTGATGCCGTCAGGAGCTATCCATTTTTATGTCCAGCTGGCTCAGGCTCGTATTGTTTATGCAGTAGACCCTCATTTTGTTGTGGTCGCTGTGGATGGCGCTAATACTGTGGTAAAACTCTTTTCTTTCCTGGTGGCATTCCAGGTAGAGGTGGTGCTGAGGTCGGCTTTTACTACGATCCACGAAATACCTTTGGCCTTGCAGATCTCAGCTTGCTTCGGAAGCAAAATGCTGTACATCTTGGGGAGGAGGCCGACGAACTCTGGAATTGGATACCTAGTGTGTCCATCTTTAAACTTACCTACGACCTTCTTGTTGGATGTGGTGTAGAGTGGATGCTCACGTGGGTATTCGCTCGTGTCGTAGAGGCTGACATCTTCACCCATGCCGCAATACACATCGGCAGCCACGATCTGAAGCAGCAAGCTGTCGGTGTCTGTGTATAGCAGGGTCGCCTTGTCTCCATACCTGGCCTTAAAGCTGTTGTCGTACAAGTCTTACATGGGAGGTTGCTGAAGTCGAGGATCGCGTTTAGATTGAGCGGTGTAACTTCAGGTTGGCTTTTTTGGAATGTACGGCATCGAGGTTCCCATTGAATTGTTCCCTTGATTCAAACGCTTGATCGACAACCAGGTGGCGCAGCTTGTCTTCCTCTCCATCAGGCCTCACAAGATCCACCCGGATCTGCTTCCGCAGGTTCTCTGTGGTCTTCCCAAATAGTGAGTTGTTCATTAGCTTGAGGAAATTTTTATCAAACTCTGACTCAAACTCGCTTTGGTCCTGAGGTCATGGGGCCATCCACGGACTTTGATCGAACCGCAATGTTTTGTGAACCTTGGTTAAACGCATTCTGAGCTTTGTGTACAGCCGTAGGTTTAGGTAGTGAACCACGTATCGCTATTTTTATTTCACGGGCTTGGCACGAACTTGACGCTTTTGGTGAACTTATCCCCCAGTTCGCTCAACAGATCGCGCTGGTACTCGCTCAGCCAATCCTCTTGAACGCTCATAACTTCAGGAACCAGCGGATAGTCGCTGTGCGCGTCAGGAAGCTCCTGCAGATACTTGAGGTCTACTTCAAGAATGTAGTCTTTTAGCGAATCAGCCAAAATGGAGGTAATCTCGCTAACAAAGTTAGCTGGATCTGGCGAATTAACCCTCTGTTGGCGTCAAGGTAGGTTATCCAGCTGTTTGGCTTTTCGCTGTCATAGTCGTCACATATTGAATTGTTCGCTTCAGCATGACGGCAACTCACCATCCAAATGCCATCACTGATTCCCTTCTCAATAAACAAGTGCATGTCGATGTAGGTCAGCAGTTCAATCTTGATACTAGTCTTCTTTAGAAAGTCGTCTCAGCTGATACCCGGCGAACTAAATAGTGAGCTGGTCAATGCCATAGTGTTGGAGCGGGATTTTGGGGTACCTCTCTGGTCTCTTCTAGCTCACGCTCGAGGCTCTGGATAAAGTGGCTACAGCCTCGTTACCTCTGTATAACACTGGCTCCTTGGATACCCCATCACAACGGACGACTATATAGCAAAAGCCGCTTGGTACCTGGTCAGCGATTTTCTGTGTGCTGCTTTGCGCTGGCTTGTTGGTAGGGCCCTCTTGCGGAACGCAGGGTACGTTCATTGCCTCAAAATCTGCATAGATGACGTATCGAACACGCATCTAGCGATGTTGGTTCTTGAAGTCTAGGATGGCGCTTGCGCTGCCTTCCTCCAGTAAGGACACCGCGGCAGTCCGTGGCACTTGTGCTCCTGGCGCCATAGCTTTAAGAAATTCCAAGGTGTCTGCTTCTAGTTCACGCTTTTCAGGCACGGTGGCGCGATAGTCTTACACAACCGCGCTGACTCTATCCTGCCGCTCTACAAAGTCAGGCAGTCTTCTGTGATTCAGCGTGCTGCTGAAATAGGCCTCTTTAGTGATTCATCATCGATCTCAGACTCTGTTTGTACGATCCACTTATCGCGTGGTGTTTTAACTGGCGCTCGACATCTTATTGTGGGAATGGGCTTAAGAGATCCGTTCGAATATAGCTCAACCAACGCATCATATTCCCTCTGTGTTATCTGCCCAGCTCTGGAGCAGCTCGCTCAAACGTATGATGTCATTCATAACGCAATATTTATACTTTGCCATATATAATCTTTAAATAAAAAATTATTACATGTCATTAGCTAGTGTGTATGCTTTATCACACATAATCTCCAAATAAACTTTTTATTGCAGAGTTTAGAGAGTCAGGCAGAAAATGGCACAGATGAGTTAATCCTCATTTAAGATCCAGTTATGTCCTTAACATAGTACAAACTATCTCAACTCTGTCCAAAACCATTTTTGCACTTTTTTCATCCAAGAAGGATAAAAAAATGACATTAATAATTAAAGAGGAATTACTTTAATTAGTACATTTAGAAAATTATTTACAAAATGTTTGAATAATAGGCTTGCATTGTGATCCGAGTACCATGTTTATGTTGAGGGACAAGCTGGTTATAAAATTTATTTTAGCACGGTAGGTAATAAATATGTATTACATACTTTTTTTTATCACTTGTTGTTAACAGTAGAAATAAATTATTATGAGGTGTAAAATCCCGAGTTAACTTAATCAACGGCCTTGGTGAAGAGGTACAGTAAAGAAGAGCTAATTTAATTAAAAAAATTAACTGGTCAAACTCAGAAAGTTATATTTAAAGTGAATAAGAGTTTATTTCAATTTACTAGTGTCCCATTTAGTCATAAATTGGATCTTTCACTAAAATGTGTCCTGCCAATTCTAAGCTATGGGTCTGCCTTTGGCGGCTTTAGGAAAGCTAATTGTATTGAAGAGTACACTTCTAGTTTTTCAAACAGTTATTAGGTGTGAAACAAATGTACTTATAATGATTTCATTTATAGAGAACTTGGGGAATACAACATTATTAGCTAATAGGTATCATTGTATTATAAAATATTGTCTTAAGATTTTAAATGTAAATGAAGGTAACTGTACTAAATTTATTTACAATTTGTTAGTAAGCGACATCGATCGTTTTCCAAACAAATCGAATTGGGCATCATAAGTTAATGAATTATTAGCATATATTAGTTTTTATAAAGTACGGTTAAGTCAAATAGTAGGAGATCATAATAACATTTTACAGGTTTTTAAACACAGAATGGCTAATAACTTTGTACAAAATTGGCCATGAAGATTATCCCAATCATCAAGATTTAAAGATATCGAAAATATTTGTTTTAAGTTCGATTTAGATGGTGTCACAGTGTCAAAATTCAGAATAGCTCTTACAAGACATTAAGTACATTCACATCGTTTCGTAGTTTGAAGTGGTAGATGATCAAACCTTATTACTCCTTGTGAAAATAGACATGGTAGAAATTGCACTTAAACTGAGGATGAATAAAATGTGCTTTTTTCTCCTTCATATGCAACTTTAAGAAGAATCTATATACCAAACAGATACTGGAACCCAAAGGATGCTTTTGTTTATGGAACTTTTTAATTCTTCAAATGCGAGTATTATTATGAGGTTGGGCATCTTTGTTTACCAAGCTATTGTACATAGAAGTAACGTTGTATTTAATAAAAATTATTTGTTATGCATCTTGTCAATACTAATTAAGATATATTTCAGTTGCTTTCTTGAATTGCCTTGAATTTGTTGTACAAACGGTATTTCTATTGATATGAAATTTCTCCCGAGGGTGTGTATATATGGCATTTCCATATCTGTACACTTTTATATTATTTGCAGATATGTAATATTATACTTTCATACTGCAAATATTAGTATGTAGATCAGTTACTGTAATACATTTAAATATCTAGTTGAAGTTCTATTAACATGCGACCTTTTTTAAGAAGTTGGCGGTAGTTGTCCTGAATTTTATTACTAGTACTTTTCTATCAGATTACCAAAAAAATTGGCATGGCTGAAAAACACCCCACCACCCATACAAATTTTCAAGGAGGATGGGAGATAGTACAGTTGTCACAGCGTGGAAACATCAATGAGTATTGTTTCTCAGCAAATCGATCAACCAATCAGCGTTTGGCACCACTGCGCAAGTGCCTCCGGTACTGAGCCCTTTTTCTGCGATACTGCGATGCTACTTAGTTTAAATTTTCTCTGGTGGATGGCGCTAGTGTTGTTTTTGTGACGTCACATTTTTCAAAAACCCCTAGCACCCATCGTCACACGTCGTCACACAAGTCGGACCCCCGCAGTGCATGGCGTCATATATGGACGGCCCCTTACTTTATATAAATGCGGAGCATTTTCCTATACTGCGGATAAAAGAAAGGATTCATCGCAAAATCTGAGTGGTCACTATAAAAAATCACTCGAGCTCTGACTACGTGGTCATCTCGAAACTCTCTGACTGCAGAAATGAACCCAGATTATATATGAGAGACAGACAGAGAGGCAGAGAGAGACCGACGGACAGAGACATAGAGAGACTTTCTATATCATTTGCATTTAGCAAGTGTCTAGAAATACAAACAACTAATAAAAGTTCATGTTTCCAAACCTACTCGAAACGAAGAGCATATTTTCTCAAATATGGACACCAATTCGATTTTGGTACTTACAGTTTCGTGACCGCGGGAACAGAGTTTATTGACCTTCATATCAGGTGATTGTCTTCTGTCTGCATAGGAATAATGGCGTACATTTTATTTATTTACTTACCTTTTAGTTTACTTGCTTGCTTACTTACTTTCTTACTTACACGATATTCACCTAAGTTATACATTTACCAATAGGCCAGTCTTCCATGTAGGCCTGAATATATATTGAATATAAATAAAAACTGCAATTAATTAAGCATACGATATAGTGTTAAATGTAAACTAATAAATAAACTGAACCTTAAAAACATCGGGGATTTATACAACATATAAATTCCTGCAAGTATCAAGTGCTTCAGTTAAATTGGACATGCATAATATTACTTTGACGTCATAACTAGCATTTTTAAAAAAAAATAAAAATGGCTATCTAACTTACTAATATAGTAGAAGGAGACTGGCCTGTTTTTATTTTATTTATTTTTTTTTTATCCGTTTATGCTTTTTGACTTTGATAGTGACAAAATATCGTTTTAGCATGTCAATTTTGTTTTGGAACTAAATATTGTAAATATTGATTGCTAATCATATTTTGAAATTTATTCACGAGAATTTCCAAGATAAATTTTAAGAAGTTTGTGACAACGGAATTTGAAAATGTTAAGCAAGATGAAGGGTAAGATCCATATAAATCAAATGTTTGCACCTAACGGAAACGAGGTCTAGCCAGTGTAGCCGCGTGTTAAATTGACGGATATCAAGGAAGTAACCATATCAACTCAGGCAATTCCCAACATATAATGTCATATAAATCTATTAAGTAGTGCATCAGCTTACACACTTGGTAAATAATCACAGAAAAAAATTTGCAACAAATTCTATTACTTTTTCATAGTATGCAAAAAGACTGCAGCAAATTGCTAAGTGGAAGATATGTCCGTATTTGACTAATTTCAATCCTGGTATGTGGTAATTAATTTTTTCCACCATGTTCATATCGTGTCTTGCGTACTAGGGTTGGGCAGGCCTGATCAAAAGAAATGTTATTTTTCATCTATGTTACCAGGACACTGTTTTTATTTATATTTAGCATGTTTCATACCATAGTGTGGTCTTGTTTGCAACCAACAGGTTACCGCCTTGGGGGTTAAATAAACAAATATATGGGAACCCAGGACTAGTTAAACACATTTTGCTGGACTAGTGACACTTCCTGTTGATAGTCCAAAATTTTATAATGGATATGAAAGAAACAAAAATAAGAATTATATGCAATTTCTATAAAAAAAATCATAAATTCAATCCAAGCAGAAATTTTCGGATTGTTTATTCCTTGCAGTGCTTATATGCGCAGAAAAGAATATATGGTCATGATAATTTCCACTGTTTTGATGATTAAGGTGATGTAATTTATTTGAAAAAGAAAACTCGATAATTGCACAATGTAATGTAAAGTGCTCCTACACTTTGACATTTGACCCTATGACCTTAAGAGAGAAAATGAAAAAGGTCAAACTTGTTTATTCTTGTTTCCCTCTACTCCATTATCACGCATACACGAGTCCAAAGACATGTCAAACTTCTGCTTTACATGCTCGTGTAGGTTTTTGCATATTTATGGATACAGAACAACTTATATGACATGTACATGTAATTATACAAATTACCTATTGGAGTGCGTATGTATAGTGAAGATAGTGGTGATGATTGTTGTTTTTTCTCGGGAAATATGGAGTTCACAGTCGGACGACGACGACGATGCGGTGGAGTAGTAACCACCCAAGCAACCCCCACAACTGCAAGGGGGGGGGGGGGGACAAGCCAAGTGGGCCAAAATTACCATCAAACAACCGTTATATTGGGAAGTGGCCCATAATTAACTTTTGCGGGGGGCGGGGGACAGAATTTCTTGCTTGGCCACTGCGACGACGACGGGGAGGTGGAGACGACGACGACGACGATGATGATGATGAGTAGGAGGAGGGGAGCAGAGGAGTTGTTTTCTCAACTTTTAAAATGAATAGTCAGTGACCTAGAAGTTTTAAATGGATTGTCATTAAATAAAAACTGGAAGTCACCAGCCAAATCAAGGAGTTCTAATCTTATATCAAACGAGCATCTTTCCTCCAGTAGTATAAGCCATATTTTTGTCTCGGTACTCCCAAAGAATAAACGAGGTTTATATAGTACACTGGAGCATGCGTATCAAAAGTGTGTGTGTGTGTGTATGTGTGTGTGTGTGTGTGTGTAATATATTTAATAAATCTTTTTCGTAAGTGTCTAAGTTGGTTACTGATGTGTGCAGAAGAAAACACGGTATGGTTTGAGATCCCCTGTGTGTGGAGAGAAAGAGAGGGAGCGGGCACTATGCCTCTTTATCTGTGATAAGAGTGATACGAAAAATACAATTTTTAAAAATACATAGGTCCATATGTATGGACATAATTTATACGAGTCAGTAGAAGATGATATGTATGGCAAATAACACAGCTGACAGAATCTATCAATGCTAAGTTTTATGGTGAAAAATTAGTTAATGTACTATGCATCATTTTTTACCATGAGGATAAGCTGCAGTCTCCGCATCATTTCCGATATTACACTGCAGCTGCATTGTCAATATCGCTTTCCTGCCAACGTGTGCATATGGTCGGTCTTCTCCTAAGTCAGCCTTCCTGCCAACGTGTGTATATGGTCGGGATTAGTCTTATGCAAAGCTTGTATATTTGTACTACCTTTCAAAGCGAATAAGTGCGTTTTTCCTGCATCTAAACACCAAGTGCAAATAATATGTATCCATCCTTTTGATCCCAAGGAAATCTTTCTTCCATTCATGCCACCATTATCTTTGCTTTGTCCTCTGATCTTCGGCATAATTTATTACAACCAGGTGTGTGCTGACATTTTAAAAGTGATGTTGGAGTAGACAACTCTCCGACCCCCATGCTTGTTTCGCTGTTTTCCAGCGCAACCGTATTTATTATATGACTTCGAAGTTTGCTACATTCGGATTGGTTCAATCGCCACCTATTGTCTTTGCTAAAACGTTATAGCATCCTCACATGAGCATGCAAAGGTGCTATAAGATTTCAACGGGGTCACCTGACGCCTTTATCGTCAGTATAACTAGTCAGAACATATAATTCTGCTCGAGTTTGCATCATGAATCACTAATAATTTACGAAATATATTTCTTTATGTTCATCCGTTAATCTGCCTTCTCGCTTTCGGCTGTCCAAATTTGCTTTTTCAACAAAGTTTAAAGACTACAATAAACAGGGAAAAAGTAAAACATTTTTTTTTGTTTACAATTATTTCTTTGATAATAGTCAGTCGAATTTATATGAGTATTTTACGTAATTAACTGAAACGCCATCTTTTGTTTCACTTTCTATGTGTTTTTCTTTTTTTTTTTTTTATTATATCGAGTGTTGTTTCATTACCGTTAAGACAAAGAAATAGCAGGAAATTAAAAGTCGTATCATAACACAATTGTTAGATTTTTAATTCGGTTGCTACAGGGAGTTATCAACCCCAGAAAAATGATATTCACCTCGTCCTATGGGCTCTGTTTATACGGTTTTTCTCTGGTTGATAAATCTTTTTGCAACCTTATCAAAAGTCAAGAATTGTATAATAGAGCTTAAAACGACAAATTATGAAATTTCTAAGGGCCGTACGGTAACTGTGTGATATTGCTAAGGGCCGTACAGTAACTGTAACGGTTATATATTTTTCAGACTGAATCGGGATCTAATGTACAATCAGGCAATGGGATCTAAATAGCATTTGTCTCGTCTGTTAATTGCCAGACACAGATATCACTTTTGCGACAGCGGCAATGTCGTCAAGAATGATATTAATGTTGAGGTCCTGTAATAACGTCAATAACGTTTTTGCAAGTTATGTATCTTGTACAATATTTGCTGTATTTAACTAAAACCTTAGGATATGTCTAAGGTGTTTGTATCATGATATGTTAGGAGTTCCTGTGTGAGCAGATGACTGGTGGTATCTTTGTAAACAATACTAAAATGATGTTTCAAACTTTTTAACGTCAGATATCTTCAACGTCAGTGGCTGTATTCAACTAAAACTTTGGGATAATTTTACTATGTCCAATGTTTTGTACTTTGATATGCAAGTATAATTTAGCGAGTCTCAATTTTTACTTTGTCCCCACATTTACGTTAAATACGGTAATATTACAATGTCCAAAGTTTTGTATATTGATAGAGTAGGAGTTACTATCTTGCCTATATAAGCAGAAAGCTGATGGCGTCATTGTCAAACAATATCAAGGTGCTGATGGCATTATTGTCAAACAATATTAAGGTGCTGATGGCATCATTGTCAAACAATATCAAGGTGCTGATGGCATCATTGTCAAACAATATTAAGGTGCTGATGGCATCATTGTCAAACAATATCAAGGTGCTGATGGCATTATTGTCAAACAATATCAAGGTGCTGATGGCATTATTGTCAAACAATATCAAGGTGCTGATGGCATTATTGTCAAACAATATCAAGGTGATGATGGCATTATTGTCAAACAATATCAAGGTGCTGATGGCATCATTGTCAAACAATATCAAGGTGCTGATGGCATCATTGTCAAACAATATCAAGGTGCTGTGTGAAAGTGTTTGAAAGTCACATATCTTCTGCATCATTTTCTGTGTTCAACTGAAACTTCGAAATAATATAAGAATATGTCTCACGTTACTCCCTTAATATATTAGGTGTTCATTATTTGCCTTCGTAAGCAGAAAGCTGTAATAACGACATTTCCACGCGATACAATACATTCCGCGTAATTCTTTGTATTCCTAATGCAATGAATTGGACTCTGAAAGAAATGTTACCATACGTAAAAAATAAACAAAAACAAAAACAAAAAAGAAAATATCAAGTTTAATAAAAATGAACTAACTACTGAAAGTTGATTTCAAAATCGAAACTGGTTCAAATCTGGCTTTGAACGACATGTCAAATATAAAAAAAAAAAACAATCATGGCTATATTTATGGCTACCAACACTAGTAGGTAACATTGCAAATTTGATATACCGGTGTGACCGCTGCACAATATTCGTCCTGGTAATAGTAGCGTGGTAGCGCATAACTTAGTGCTTGAATCAATCCTTTGCGAATATGTATGCTTTGATCGCTGTTCAGGCCAAAATATGTTGCATATTATAGGTTTCATGTGATTTTCCAGCGATAAAATTGTGCATTCCATGCAGTCCAATTTCCGATTCTCTGGTAACTAGTAAAGGCATCATCCAAAAGTTAAGTTAGTTGTATGCATATTGAAGATAATTCTTCACAATAGTAATTTATAATGCGCGGTAATGCAACCCACTAAATTATAAATGATGGGTAGTCGCATAGAAATGGGAGAGAAAAACCTCAGATGTTTCATGAATTTGAACGAATGGCTATCGATTTAGAAATATGATGTGATATTCAGACTCTGCATGAATCTTCGTGCGAACCCCCAAGCATGGTAATAACAAAAACACTAGGAAGTTCAGTACATCGATTCTCGAATGAGATTGCGCCTTTTTATCATATGAAAATATGTAATATATCAGCCACTACGTGAGAGAAGAATATAATATGTATTGTAGGCCCAGCTGTCCCGAAATTCGACGAGGAAGTTAGAAAATCCTTTTGTACTGAAAAACCATATGGTTATGCATATTTGTGTGCATATCCGGGAAGAATATGCTGATATATTAAAATCAAAACTGCCATATCTACCATAAACAATAGTCCCAGAATTCATCCTATGGCGGCCAATGCACAAACCCAGATCACGGTTCATAATACGTTTTCATAGGTCTTAAACAATAGGCAATTGAGAAGTTTAAGCACAGCACTGGAAACTTTTCAAGAATCAATTCTCTCCAATTCAGTATTATTTCCTGAAATGTCATGTGAATCGACTATGAAGGATAGTCAGGTCAGAGAACATAATAACAACCACCCACCGACCCTTCGAAATTTTCGTAAATAAAATGCAAAATATTAATACATTCTCGCGTCGATAAGAAATGCATATATTGTTCATATATTTAGTATAGGCAGTGTAGAAACTTCATATAAATTAGAAAATGGACATAAAAAGATTGCAATTGCGCGTCAGTTTCGGTTGACTAATCAGAACGCATTATTCCATTCAGTGAATTGCGTCATCACGGCGCCAGCGCGACCGTGACCAAGGTTTGGTTATGTCATGCGTGGGAAAACTGTCTGTCATTCTTCAGTGGCATAGAAGTAAGCAGACTGTGCTGTATGCGTGAAAAGCTCAACTATTTTAGTTAAATGTTTGGCTGTTAACATGATACGCTAGAATAGCTTACGAAATCAGTAAGGTTAAAAAGTAACTCGTTGTAACCGTTCTCCTTTCTAAAGTAGTATTGTCTATATACATCATATACATATACTATACAAACTAGAGTAAGAGCCCCAGTCTTTGCTCTAAGGCAAATTTAACTTAATTGAGAACAAAATTATAAGTAACGCGTCTTCCAGATTGTAAGTTAGAGTTGTCTCGTCTTTTGTTGAGTACTTGAGTCTAAAATGTACTTAACTCGTACGCGGGTACTCGAATACTCGTTGCAGTCAATGCTCCAAAATATACGACAGTATAAGTATTAACACTGGCGTATCAGACTGCCAGTGGCTAGGTGCTTTATTGCTTTCCATTAAAAAACACTGGTTTGTAGGATAAGAAAATCAGCTTTTTTCTTTTCTTTTCTTTCTTTTCTTTTTTGGTGGGAGGGGAGGGCGGAGTGGGGGGGGGAGGCGGGGCTGCTGTAGAACAATATCAGCAAAAGACTTATTGTTCAGAGCCAGGTGTTATATTGATGAGAGGAACTGTGTCCACTTGAAATAGGCTTCTAAACTGATATGAAATGTGTTTGGAGACATCATTTTCGTCTATTTCCAGCTAGCTATACCAACCTGTGAGACAGAAGTATTTTGACGTGAACTTCTTACAGAAACTGTACGAGGATGTACCACCCGAGAAAATCTTGGACTATTTAAGGCAATGCGGTTTATACAACAAATTTTAATAAGGTTTTATCTGTTATACATTTTACAAACTTTTAACATTTTTACGTTATATATATATATTTGTAGTTAATGTTTATATTTATCTGGAAGGGTTTATATTCCTAAATTTTTGTGCAATTAATTTTTACATTTTTAGAACTTTGCCTTTTGTTGGCAATACATAGCCACTTTTGTGGTGAGGTGCCGTAAAACACTATTACATACATATATACTTCATGTTGTCCGAACTTTTAACTAATATTAAAGATGGATTTGCAAGTAGCCTAAAATATTTTTCATACAAATTCTTTATAGTATGTTGACAAACCAGAGCATTTGTTCCTATTGTAAATCCAATTGAACCTACTTAACTTTAAATCGCGTTTGAAAGTTTGTTCTCCTGCTCAAATACCAGGATCCAAAATGCAATTTTCGCAGTTCGGACTATAAAGTCATCCTTTTGTATTAGCAAGCTTCTGAAGTTGGCTTCCCTGTCATTTTCATTTCCGCTTCATAAACTGGGATAACTTCGGAGTAAACGGTCTAATTTTAAATTATTATGTCATAAATGATCTGTATATGAAGACCAAAGTCATCATAGTTATAGATCTAAATAAGCAAAAACAAAAATTGAAGATTTTGCATATATTTAACTTTTTATTAAAACTTATTTATCGACAGTTTTTAATCACATTCAGAATTTTATCTTCATCCTGGTAGATTTTGTTGACCAACTTTTCATCAAAAAGCGTTCAGTAATAAATGTAGTTAGTAACACAAATTAATAGCAAAGACAAAAATATTACTTACATATATCCTCAGAAGCAACCGTTTTCAGCAAGAACAGGACGTCGTAATCCAAATTTGACGTCACAATCCAAATTTGAAATCAATCACTTCTTGGTACTTTGACTCCAGAAGATAAGGTTTTATTACCAACAATCTTACCACAAATTCAAATAGTGTTAATCCTATTTTCAAAAGGAAAAAATAAGAGATGCATGCCTTTTCGTGCATTCGAATAACTTAGCGTATTAAAAATCATGCTTCTTTTTCAAAGCTAGAATTATTTCTCAGGGTTACAATATGATACCATATTTTTTGTTTAAACGGTATGTATACAAGAGAACATCACGTAACATTTATAACGATACAATATTCGGGGAATTCAGTAGAGAGCTGGAGGCTTGTTGAAAACTGTCTCTCCTATTACAGAGACATTTTAATAATCAATAATTGTCTACTAACTTAAAGTACATAGGTCATATACAAATATAAATATATACATGATGAATTCTAGTATATGTAATTATTTCAGACATGATATAATAGAAGAAACATGTGTGATTGTGCTCTCTGTATTAATCTGAAAAACGTTTTGATAATTTTATAAAAGTTTGCACTGCCATAAATATTTGCTTATTAATTTCATCAGAGTATATTGGATTGCCGGATAATAGTGTCTTAATTGTAAGTCGATACGATAATGCGAAGAGAACACAATGTTTCAGAGTGGTATATTTTTTACATTCTAACAGAAAGTGTACAGCTGTTTCTACTGGTCTGCATGTGCAGTACCTATTATTAGAAACATGGTTTAGGCATAAATCGTTATTTTACTACTGCATATGGTTCTCAATCGCGCGTGCTGAACTTGAGCAACCCAATCACCAACATAATAATACAAATGAATTTTATGTTTATCCCCATTCATGTAAGTTTTAAGATTTTGAATGGATGGGTTACTTATTATTTCATTTGGTAACGTATTCCACAGTTCAATTGTGGAAGGCAGAACTGATTTTTTTTGTATACAGTGTAGTTCTGCACAAAGGAGTATTTGATTATCTGGTGGTGTATGTCTCTCAATTTTAGCAACAAAAGGTTGAATTACATCTTGCAAATACTTTGGAGAGAAACCGTGGTATATTTTAAACAACTGAATTAAGGTATGCTTGTAAGGTTGAAAAATCAGACTATCCCACCCGGTTTCCTCATATAATAATGACAGAGCCGCACTCTTCGTAGCACCTGTTATTATTCTTATAGCCTCCAAATTTATTTTTCCAATGATTTTTTTTTTCTTGCGTAGTACAATTATCCCAGATACAATTAGCATAATCAAACAAAGGAAGTGTACAAGATTTGTATATTCTTTCCAAGGACAAACGATCCAATCTATATTTTAAAGTCTTCAAAGTGTGCGTGTCAAGCAGCATCAGCAGACAACATAATACCTAAATGCTTATGTTGGAATACTTCTTGAATATCTTTGCTAGACATCTGCAGTATAGGATGGTTATTCGAATTATGTTTTTTTGTTATGAGCATTGGCTCTGTTTTGTCTGGGCTAAAGGTTACTAGCCAATGACGGGACCAGTCGTGTAACTTTTGAATGTCGAATGCAGAACTCGATGAGCCGCATTTGGATTTTCAACGATTATATATTGTGTAGTATCATCAGCTAATAGTCTAAGTGATGATTATATATCATTTATATATATTAAAAATAATAATGGTCCAAGGATCGATCCTTGATGGACTCCTGCATTAGTAGTTTGAAAATCCGAGAATCGGGAATTTAGGACAACTCTTTGCTTTCTTAATGATAAATCATTGTTCTAACCACAACAGTAAACTAATCTGAATGCCGATCTTTCTAAGTAAATACTTTACTTATATCAAAGAAAACACTTCTAACTTCCTTTCCCTGGTCTAGAGCTAAGAAAATTGAATTATAAGTATCTAGTCATTGATTTGTAGCAGAGTCACGGATTATAAAGCCGGATTGATTAGACGCAATCAAATTATGTTGAACAATATACTTACGCAAATATTAATAGACACGCTTTTCAAACACCTTGGACAAAATACAGTGGAGTGATATAGGGCGATAGTTTGAAACATTTGTTCTGCATCCTTTTTTTATATACGGGGACAACATTTGCTGATTTCCAAGAATCTGGAAATCTTGAGACTGTAAGATAAATATTAAAAATGCGACACAGTGGATACTTAATTGAACTTGCAAATCTTGTAAGTAGCTGGGATGCAATAAATCTTGTCCACACGCCTTGGATTGATTTAAACCGATAATAACGTTGTATATGTCGTCTTCACTAATGTTGATGGAAGAGATTCTAGACTGTTCGCAGAAGAAATCGTTAAATATTTTAGCTTTCTCTCCATCATCTGTCACCATAACCCCGTTTATAATCAATGAATCACAAGATTTCTTCTTAGACTTTCCCTGGATGTCTTTAACAAGTTTCCAACACTCCATAGAATTACCTGAAGAATTTTTAATTTTATATGTCAACCGTGATTGCGGAAATATTTAGATTCACATATTTCAATAATAATGTGTTTTTTTTTTGTTTTTTTTTTGACGATATAGCAACCAGTGTTGTGGCTTTTGTATACGTTTACGTTAAAGCCCCTTTCTGTATCTAATGACTTTCTAATTTCATTGTGCAACCAGGGTGGGTCTGTAACACAATAGTAACGGGGTTTTTTTTTTGTTGTTGTTTTTTTTTTTTGTGGCACAGTTTTACAAACTGTATCCCAAATTATATTTGTGAAATTAGCAATGCTATCATTATTGTCGTATTTCATCCCATAAAACAAACTGCACAAGTGAATTTAACAAAGTTTAATCTTCTTTGTCATGTAACCATATCACTCTCTTATAACACTCGCATTGGGTAGTGAATGTTAAGTTAGTATATACTTGACAATGGTATCTGACTCCGCTAGAGTGAAATGGATCAAGGACACCAACACGAGATAAAAAAAATCGGGGTCTGACAGTCTTAGAATACTCTGTAAAAGTTGTTGTTTCTTGTAAAATCTGATGTAGGTTACAAGAGCGGCACAGTTGAAGTACTTTATTATTAGGAACAAGAATAGTTTCATTAAAATCTTCCATAAGAACTAGGTACTCCGGTTTAGTGTTTTTTGCTCTCTCGATGCTTAACAGATGATTCACTATTGGGTGGTCTGTATAGCCCTCCAATCAGTATTTGCTTCCTATTTAAATTCATTTCTACTCAAATACATTCTAACCCTGGTAAATCACGATCAGATTGAAGAATGACAGGAATATAATTTATAACATTATTTTAATGTCGGTATGGCTATTCTAAAAAATCAGGGTCCGCTTCTCTAGAGTTTACTTTATGAGCCTCGCTCTGGTCCAGCCTTGGTCTTGATTTATATCTTTTCTCCAGCGTCACCGTGTCAGGTCTTTTTCGAAATAAACTTATTACTAGTCTCGCATCACGTAACGATCAAATCTTGGAATAAAAATCACATTATAGAGTATCAGAGCGCTTTTCGTAATAAGCATTTGGGGAATGTTTTTTATGCTTAATTTTGATCAGACCATAACAAAAATACTCTATATTTGTGCTTTGAGGATGTAAAACAAAGTGTATGTGGATAATGGTAACACTTAAATTAATCCCAAACCACTTAGCCATTAATACAGTTAATTAAGAGTACAATTGAGACAGCCGTCTGTTATTTCGTTTGCAAGATTCAACTGGCATAAACAGGTAGCTGATAGCCCAAGGCATCAAGGGAGAAAAGTTGCATCATTAATGCACTACAGACTAAAGACTTGCGGTCCTAGGGGTTTAATCACAGTGAAATTGGGTGGCAATTAGCATTGTTTTGTCATGGACAAGCTGCCAGACATAGCTATGTGAATTCTGAACATTCTCTTACTCAAAAGAACACATTAATTCCAAGCGGTCCCAGTTTAATTCATTTATTGTCATTTATATCAACAAAGATATATGACAAAGTACATACAGGATTACACCGGGCAAGGTAAAAGTACATACCGGATTATACGGGACAAGCTAAATGTACATACCGGATTACATGGGGCAAGGTAAATGTAAGACATAATAGAAAATAACATGCTCTCCGACAAAAGCACATACATAACATTATTAATAGTCTATTAAAGAAGTTAATAATAAAAGGGAACTTTGCTAGTATACACAAACTCTCTCTCTCTCTCACACACACACACTATAAAAAATGAAGCTAATAAAATAGTTACAGGGATTCCATTTGAAAGAGATTATTAATATTGTAAAAAGTATAATTGCAATTTTTCGTGATTGTGCAAATGTAACTTGTAAAAACATACAAACATATTCAAGAAATCCACAGACTCGCCATGGTTTGGAAAAGAAACAACAACCCCCCACCCCCACCCCCACCCCCGAAAAACCGGTTGTAGAAAATGTTACTTGGCCAAGAAAGCCCACGCAGCCCTAAAGAACGCAAACAGATACAAAATTTTGAGATTAAAGAGTTTTAAAAAAGCTTAAACTTGTTTGCACAATATTCTGTATCTGTTGATGTGATATTTTATGTACTTTCTGTGATATTTTATGTACTTCCTGTGATATTTTATGTACTTTCTGTGATATTTTATTGTGATATTTTATGTACTTTCTGTGATATTTTATGTACTTCCTGTGATATTTTATGTACTTCCTGTGATATTTTATGTACTTTCTGTGATATTTTATTGTGATATTTTATGTACTTTCTGTGATATTTTATGTACATTCTGTGATATTTTATGTACTTTCTGTGATATTTTATTGTGATATTTTATGTACTTTCTGTGATATTTTATGTACTTTCTGTGATATTTTATGTACTTTCTGTGATATTTTATGTACTTTCTGTGATGATGTTTGAAATGAATACCGTTTAAAGCTACAAATTATGATCCAAGAAAGTAGATTTAATAAAAACAAATAAAAATATTAAAGTAGTATACTGAAACGTGATCTTCAAAAACAAAGTACTTAAAAATGCAACAACAACAAAAATGACGCTGAAAAAAGTGTGGAGACTTTTTAATGGAATTGATCCAAAGAAAATCCAAAGATATCCAAGTATATCTGAACGTTATGTACGACTACTTTAAAAACTTTAATTATGATGATTCCAATTCCGATTTTGATTCTGGTTCTCGTCTTAATCTGTCAAATACTCATATAGTTAGAAGAATAACTATAGATGAAACAATAATAAAAAAATGTCAATTGAAAGTAATCAAAATGAATAAAGCTACTGGTTACGTTATAATTATAAAGGCCACCAAAGCACTTATACATCCTCTGTATGATAATCTTGTTAATAGTACCTGTGATACAGGTGTAATTTCAGATGAGTCGTCAACTTGCATTATCAGACCTCTGATACAGGTGTAATTTCAGATGAGTCGTCAATTTGCATTATCAGACCTCTGATACAGCTGTAATTCCAGATGAATCGTCAACTTGCATTACCAGACCTCTGATACAAGTGTAATTCCAGATGAGTCGTCAATTTGATACAGGTGTAATTTCAGATGAGTCGTCAACTTGCATTATCAGACCTCTCTACAACAAGAGTACCGTGAGCGGCACATTACATGCCGGCACGTGCGCTGTGTAGATAAATACCATTTTCTGATCAGAAATCACTTTCTTCTTTCAGTCATAGTGACTTTGACCGTTAACCTTTCGACCCCAAAATCGACAAGCTTCTTCCTTACCACAACTGCAAGCCATCCACAAAGTTTCCATCCCAAAAGGTCGGTCCTGGTAAGTGATATAGAACTTATGATATTGTGCGGAAACCATATGTATTCTTATAGTCACAGTAACCTTGATCTTTGACCTTTTGACCTCAAGATCGAAGGAGTTGTTTGTTACCACAACCGCAAGCCATTCACAAAGTTTGTTAACCGTAGATTGTGGAAAACTGGAGGTATTGTATAGAAAACATTTTTCTTCTTTCAGTCATGGTGACCTTGACCGTCGACCTTTTGACACCGAAATTTATAAGATTCTTCCTTACCTAAGTGCAAACCATCCACAAAGTCTTGGTAACTATAGATGGTGGACAACACAGGTTATTGTGCGCAAAACATATGGAAAAGGACAGAGGGACGAACTGACATCCTAAAATAATAAAATCTTCATTATTTCATGCGCATACAAATAAAGGGAGTAAACACGATCCAAACAATTATAGACAGATAGCATTCTTAAGCTGCTTTGGGAAAATGTTCACTACTCTCGAAAATAAACATATATCTAATTGTTTTGAAAGAAAGTTGTTATTGGTTGTTATAGATTTAACGCCATTTTTCAGCACATGATAGGCTATACGTAGCGGCCAGTATATTTGGTGGAGGAAGAACCCGAGAAAACCCGAGAAAAACCACCGACCCACGGGAAGCTTCTGGCAAGCTTTCTCACATACCCACGTTGGCCGAGCCCGAGACTCGAACCCACGCGGACAGAGGTGAGATGTCAGTGATCTGTAAAGGCGAGCGCCTTAGACCACTCAGCCACCCGGGGCCCCTTGAAAGAAAGTACTTTTCTCTGAGAAACAAGCGGGATTCACAAGTTGTTACTCAACATTCGACAATAGTATGGTACTGTATGTTTTAATTGAATATCTAATTGCCTGCAAGAAAAGTCTTTGTTATATTTATTAGTTTAATAAAACGTTTGATGATGTTAGGCCTATGTAATAAGCTTGTATCAACTGGAATATCTGGAAAGTGTTTTAAAGTGATATTTAATTTGTTAACACATGAAATGACTGTGTTTTTTCGTGCGACATTGGCGTTAGTCAGGGAGAGAAACAAACATCGCCATTGCTTTTTTCATAGTTTTCTTGATGATTTGGGATCACACATGAAGGCTATTAATTTGTATGGTGTTGAATCACACACACACACACACACACACACACACACACACAAACACACACAAACACACACAAACACATCATATTGCGAATAACAGTCCTTTCAAGTGCACTGGTTCCAACCTGGGATCGCGCGTGTCAGGAATTGACTAAAATAATTGTCAAAAATGACAAGGAGCAGTGCAAAACTTTTTTTTTAACAAACCTAAACGCTTTTGACTCTTATTGAGTCTTTGTGAAAAGTAATTACAAAACAGAGACAAACAAGACAAACAATAAACACGAAAGAAAAATGTAAATTTACAAATCTTTACATAAAAGTATTATTTAAAAATTGTGGATTTTGCGCCTTATTGGTTTTGAACTCAGCTGGTTTATCTTCGGAGTTCAAACCAATAAGGCGCGAACACAGTTTTGAAATAATACTTCTATTGGATCTATTAGATCCATACTCGTGCAAAGTTTTGTAAATTCAACGTTTTCTTTTGTGTTTATTGCTTGTCTTGTTTCTCTCTGTAAGCAAATTAAAAAAAACAAAACAATACCAATCCAGAATAAAATTCTTTAATGCTTGCTTTTTATCCGTGAAAACTCGATCTATAAATGGTGAGTTTTGCCACTGAGAATATGAAGTTCGTCAACAAACATTGATTCTTTAACTTATTCAAACAAAATTAAGTTTTCAGTTAAATAAAATTCTCATTAAAATTGTATTTTACAAAAATTCTAAAACCTTAAACCAAAATTGCTTTACCACATAACAGCTGCAAATTTCTCAGTGTTTCTTCTTTAATATTACAAAATACACAGATCTTATAATTTACAAATAACTTGAACAGAACACAATTTGTCGAGAGAATATAATGAAGAATTCGAAACTGAAGCCAATATAATTTTGTAATTCTGCCCATACGTTAAAAAACCCCCATCTTTTCCAAAAAGGGTTTCTGATCTGTATACACAAATCTTCTACTTGATATTCATTTAATTTTTTTAAAAAATGTATAATAATTTCAATTTAATTTACAAAGAAAATAATCTAGTATTTCTCCAAGCATCATTTCGGATGGCGAAGTGCCATACCCTTTTTCGTGCACTTCATGATGCTGCTATACAGTATCTCAGGAGCCTCTTGTTCCTAACGCCATACTACTACCATGCCATCTTTAAGTGCCCCTCTTCTGTCCCTCTCCATTGTTTATAGCTACTTGAGTATCGTTAACTAATATACTTTCATCATGTGTATAATTGAACAAAGGGGTCACCAAAGCATGCTAATTAACACTTGACCCTCAAGTAAATGTCTAACGAGAAGTTTACTTACAAATTAATTAATCTCATATGCCTTGGAGCTTTGATAATATTAATGCCCAAGGCAATGCCATCAATTGGAGATAGTCATACTTTTAATTTGAGACTATCAGAAAAATGTGAAAAAGCAAGTAGTTTCGGATATGTTTTGTATAATGTAATTACATTGATATAGTTTATTACTTTAAATCAAAGCTGACAGCCATTCCATACCCCAGCAAGCTGAAACTGCAAGTTGCCACCTCCGGAAGGAAAAGTTGTAAGTTATCTATATGTATCTTTTTTTAAAAATATACTACTCTTTCCTTTAGTTCAGAAAATAAGAAAACAAATTTAAAAAAGAAAAAGTTTGATTCCGTTCTCAAAAAAGAATCAATATATATGTACACACAAGTTATATACTCAAATGTTGTACGGTATTTCAAAACACCTTAATACTATGATGGATTTTTGTTTCTTCCACTTTTCTTCTCTTATATACGTGTGTGTGTATGTATGTGTGTGCGTGTATATATACATATATATATATTAAAGAACAACAGTAATAATTATAAAAAAATTTATATATATTGTAGTTTTAATTCCAAATTATTGGCATACATAAATATAAAATCTCCTTTTCTAGCAAAATTTTAAAGGTGTAGCGTAATCAACGCTATCTACTTTTGAATGCACTCTTTTTTTAAATTATTTATAATTTTTCCTCTACTTGATCTATATCGACCATTTTCTACATAAATTCGTAGAACATCTTCTCAAGGCTTTTTACAATATCAGCTGATGGCTTATGCAACATTTTAAAACAAGGCTCATTGATATTGGGAAAAAAGTACATCTAACATTTTACATGCGCGGTGCAAACAAATCCTTACAGATGAATATAAAAAGACTTGGCAAGCTGATTTTGTAGCTAAACATAAAGGAATCACATATGATATATTTTACTTAAAACTGATTAAACTGTAGAAAATTACCTGTCAAGATTTGTCAAATAAACTACTTAAAACCTCGTATACAATCTCGAACAAGTCATCATAGATTTCGTGTTCAAAAAGGAGGAAGGACAGGGGAAGCGAATACCAAGAAATGATAGAAAGTGTACTTTACACAGAGAAGACAATAATGGAAATAAACTCCACTTTTTATTTGCATGTTACTTTTTGATGCTAAGCGAAAATCTCATTAAAAAAATAAATTATATATGACCTTTCAAATTTGAACAAATCATCAATTTGAAGAATGTTATGCAACTGAGGCAATTTATGTAGGTTTATTAATTTTATACTAAACTCAGTCTAGTCCCGATAACTGAAAGTATACACTTTATTATATTTGTTACTATGTTCATTTATAAACAACACCTATGTAGGTCTACAATGTATTTTGTATATATATATTGTTTTTACTCATATCGTCGTTATGCGACCTGAGCGTAAATAAACTCTGTTTACTCTGTCAGTGACCCAGAACTTTGGGTCAAATAGAACCCCTTCTGATGATGACTGGTGATGGTGATGGTGATGGTAATCGTGACGACGACGACGACGATGATGATGATGAAATCTATTTAATTTTCAAAGTTTGTTAAGTGACTGTAAAACTCAATATTTTATTTACTTTACGGATTTCCAGTCCTTTAGTAAGCCCTACACATTTAAAAAAAAATGTTAGGAAGATCAAATTAAAGAGGTTGATTTTTGCAAATAGTTCAATTGAATGAATGTATTTAAATTTCATATAGCACTAGAGGATGGCTTGTTTTCTAAATTAGCAATTTGTCTACCCCACTTATCAAATAACTTTTTACTTCATTTTTCCGTGCGTTCGTCCAAAATGTTATCAAATATAATTTGTTTTGCAGCACTGAAAATTCTCGAAATATCGGTGTGGAATTGTTTATCCAGTTTAAGGGTCAATGAATACAAATCATATTGTGCTAAAACTCAAATTCAATATCAAAAGTGAGAGAGAGAGAGAGTGCATGCCTCCTAATCCTATTTTTCTAAATTATAGGGATATTATAGGGATTTTATAGGGATATTATAGCGCATTTGGTCTCAAATTATAGGGATATTATAGGGATTTTATAGGGATATTATAGGGATTTTATAGGGATATTATAGGGATTTTATAGGGATATTATAGCGATTTTATAGGGATATTATAGGGATTTTATAGGGATATTATAGGGATATTATAGGGATTTTATAGGCATATTATAGGGATATTATAGGGATTTTATAGGGATATTATAGCGCATTTGGTCTCAAAAAAAGGGAAAACGATAGTGATTTTATAGGGATATTATAGTGCATTTGGTCTCAAAAAAAGGGAAAACGATAGGGATTTTATAGGGAAAATGAAAGGGATTTTATAGGGAAAAAGATATGGATTTTATAGGGATATTATAGCGCATTTGGTCTCCAAAATAAAAAAGGAAATAAGATAGGGACGTTATAGGGAAAAAGATAGGGATTTTAGAGGGAAAAAGGGAAAAAGATAGGGATTTTTAGAGGGGAAAAGGTAGTTATTTTATAGGGATATTATAGTGCATTTGGTCTCAACAAACTGAAAAAGACAGAGATTTTATAGGGAAAAAGATAGGGATATAATAGGGAAAAAGATAGGGATTTTATAGGGAAAAAGATAGGGATTTAATAGGGGAAAAGGTAGGGATTTTATAGGGACAATTGTAGGGATTATATGAGGAAAAAGATAGGGATTTTATAGGGAAATCATTCAAACAAATAGGGATAATGACATGCTTATATTAATAAGTGAATATCATATTTAAAGTACTTGAACACACAAATTAATCAATATTAATAAGTGAATATCATATTTAAAGTATTTGAAAACACAAATTAATCTATATTAATAACATAATGTACATGGGCGTCCGCATGCGAGGGGGGGGGGGGGGGCGAGTGGCAGTAGCCCCGCACCCCGATTTTTTGTGCAATATATATCCCTTTGATTTTTTGGATTTGTCACCCCACCCACCGGGAAAAAAATTCTGCGGACGCCCATGATAATGTATTCAAATATTATTTGAAGCATATATTATCCATTACAGCTACTTGTTTTCACTGCTGTGTTGAATACATCATTCTATATCCTTTTCTCGTTTTGTAAGAAAACATCAGTATATGCTTCCCACAGAAAAATAAAGGAAATCAAACAATATAGGAATTTTAGAGAGCCTTATAAAAAATATAGGGATGACTGGGAGGCATGCAAGTGTGAAAGAGACGCTATGACTTTTAATTATACAGTCGTTTTGATGATGATGATGATGATGATGATGATGATGATGATGATGATATAAATGATTGTGATAGTGGTCAAGATCATAATGATTTGCTTGTTTGGTGTTGAAGGGCACATGAACACATGTAAGGTTATATAGTACTAACTCAATGAGAGTAAAGTGCCTTGCCCAAAGACACGCCACAGTAGCCTATTCAGGGTGATCTTAGCAGGATTCGAACTCGCGACCTTTGGCATATTAGTCCTGCACGATAAGCAGCTCCCCATTGATGAAAATGATGATGATGTTTATTGGTGTGGTCATGGCGGTGAAGGTAAAAACTAATAACGATGTTGAAGTGCGTGGATGATAGCGATTTAAATATTAATACTTATATAAGAATAAACATACTATAATGTAACAGCACAAAAGCGTCTTTCCTATGACATTTATTCACATTTGCTGTGACACTTATGATATGTTTTGTACAACTGGAATTTACAGACACGTGTGTTGTATATGACAGTCTCGGTGGTATACATTCATCTACAACTCGATGTAGACAAACTGCCCTAAGTTGAGGCCTTGTATTCTTCGTCTTTATGAGAAGAATAGTCGGAGGTAGTAGACCTGTGTGTGAGGAAATTATATAAATCAGGTATCACTTCTTGCATCTTAATTTGTTATCACATTTTGATACAATTTTCACAAAACACAAACAAATCATTCAGCTACAAATCAGGAAGATGAGCAAGAAGTAATAAAAATAAAAACTCTAACCACAGATGAACTGAATATTTAGATTTGTGAATGAAGGTTATGCGGAAATTCACTTGATCTTGTTGTGCCTGTCATGTCCAGAGGCTAGTTAGTCAGTCATTTCTCCCGGATGGGCTTAGAAATGAAAGGTTATGAAAGGGGCATAATCGAATGCAGGGTTATCATACAAGGCCATGCAAGAATGCTCTAGTTAAGTGGTATCTCAACAGTAGTTGTTTAGGTGTCGCTAATTTTATCATCTACCAATTTAAGTAGGACTTTGCGATCGTGTAGCATTTCGTAACTTAGGACGGATAACGTTAGGATAGCGCACCAGTCACCGCTGGCATTACTGGGACGTTTGGTAAACCGACACCGTATATGGAGTACAGTATTATTGCACCTACAGTACAAACTGCTGGGCTCGGAGACTAAGTATTTACCCAACCGTGTGGCACCTGGATTTAAATAAATCGGTGTATTATTATTGTTTTTATTGTTGTTTTGTCTTCTTCTTCTTCACACAGCGTGCTGAAGCAGTCGCACTGTTGAATCTGCAGTGGGGCTGAGGGAGGATTTACCTGGAGATGGTGGCAAAGGGGGTATTCCATTACTCGCAAGGAAATGTGCAGTCCCCGGATCCTGCGTCGGGGGGCAATAGCCCCGCCATGCCAGATGAGAGTAGTGACTCTCAGTCTCATCTGAACTTGGATTTCTCGGATACTGTGATTGTAGTACGGAGGAAAAGGGAACCCGAGATAGGAAATGCAAAAAGTGTTGTTTTAAAAAGTTTACTAAAAAGAAAGAGTGATGATTCGCCTACAATAGAAATAGAAAAAATCAGGATCATTGATGGGTAAGTATAATTTTTACTTTTATCTACCCTTATATACCTATGCTTTTTTGTTTTGTTGTCTTTATATAGTTACTAAGTTTTTATATATACCTTGAAGGTCAACTGTGTTTTTTTTAAAATTATATATATATATATATATATATATATATATATATATATATATATATATATATATATATATATATATATAAACGCATGACATAGAATTTAATGTTTTCATTACTCCAAAATATGTAGTTGAACGGAAATATGTATCAATTGGTTGAAGAATGTAATCACACACACACACATATCATTGGCGAGTATGATGGTTAAAAAAAAAACTGTCGTCCGTCGTTCTGAGAAGTTAAATGGTGGTCCCCAGTGCAGTGAGTGTCACATTCTGTACAGGTAAATGATCCCTCCCGTGGTATTCCAAAAAGAGTAGGTGCCTGTCGCCGCTACGTTGTGCCTGCATCCCGTAGTGTATATAAGCACACCTATCCGCTACATCATGTGTTACCACTATCACAGTATTGATTCAGTTTTCAGAGTATTATTTTGGCTAATGATTGCACAGTACATAAATAGACTTAAGTCAGATACTAAACGTTTATCGGTGTAACCTAAATACTATGGTATCGGGGACAACATAACGACTGGTGTCATTAGCTGATCTCTCACTCTCTCTCCTCTCTCTCTCTCTCTCTCTCTCTCTCTCTCTCGTTCTCATGTGTCACAGTATCTTTTTCAGACTTTATTCTTTGTCTTTGCTGGGTGTCTGCCCTGTACTCTAACTCGGCATTGCCAGTCCCGCTGTTTCTCTCTCAACCCTGATGACTCTCTCTCTCTCTCTCTCTCTCTCTCTCTCTCTCTCTCTCTCTCTCTCTCTCTCTCTCTCTCTCTCTCTCTCTCTCTCTCTGCGGCTACTCCAGGTCATTCGCAGCTCAATATCGTCTGAAACCGTCTATAAAAAAAAAAATGCCATAAAATGATACCAGTGTTAGGTAGACATTGTTTTTCTTGTTTTTTTTATTTACAGACTTTAAGTATTTTCTAGGCCAATTGCACGCCCCGTTTCGGAAATACAACATAAAATACATATCATCTATTTAAATAAGACTATCCCATGAATAATATTATCAGATCAATGATAGAAATATATCAACGATGCTTTTTTGTCGTTGTTGTTGTTTTTTTTTTGTTGTTGCTTTATAAATCATGTTATAGTTCGTATTACTTGCAAAGATTACGAAGGAAAAAAAAATTATAGATATGAAATTTCCTCAAAGAAAATGACCATGCTACTTTCTCACATATTATCGTATAGTACGAGATTCATCTGACCAATCCCACACCGTATTAGATATGTGGACAGTTATGTTGGGCGTACTGTAATTAGCATAGAAAAAGGACAGTCTTAGGATAGATGCCAGAACCTGCGTTAGGGTAGCCACTGACGGAGCTCAAGAATACTGGCAATCCTTTGCACACACGCAAAAAATGATCATGTTAAGCAGGGAACTGACCAGCTGAAAATCGGACTGTCCTAGGCTCAGTTGTCAGTATTTACTGATGAAGGCTTTGAACTCGTGCCTAAAACGGTGTGGGTTCGATTTCCACCATCGAACAGTGTGTCCTTCGGTAAGGCACTTTGCTTGTCTCGGCACGTTATAATCTTCAAAGTAGTGATGCCGTCAAACCTGCACTCCCCCGCGTCCATATTGCTCAATTTAGTAAATTATACAATCGAATAAATAAAGAACGCATTTGCGAGGGAGGGAGGGGAGGTGGGATGATGGAACTAACCGCTTGGTTGAACCACAAAAAGATGCTGTAAATAATATTATATATATATATATATATATATATATATATATATATATATATATATATATATATATAGAGAGAGAGAGAGAGAGAGAGAGAGAGAGAGAGAGAGAGAGAGAGAGAGAGAGAGAGAGAATATCTTGAGCTTCCTTGTTATCCGCAACTGAATTTCAGCCATGGTTGACTTAATGTAGGTTACGCTTTGAATGTCGTCTAAAGGTCGAAGATACAGATGATAAATATTTAGTCACGGTAGGATCAAGTATTGGATTTGTTTACCACTTTACAATGTACTTATACACGTGGAATGTACTTATACGCGTGGAAAGGAGTTACATAGTATTGGTTTTGTTTAACCACTTAACAATGTTCTTATACACGTGGAAAGGGGTTACATAGTGTTTGATTTGTTTACTACTTTACAATGTACTTATACACGTGGAAAGGAGTTACATAGTGCATTACATCACGAATTCGTAATAATTGTACTGTCATTATGTCATGCATTTTTATTTATGATTAGATTCTTCATTCAACCTGTTCTCCCAAATTTAAGCATTAACTGCAACTTCAAAGGAGAAAATTTCACTCATTCATCTATTCATCCGTCCGTTTGTCTGTCTATATTTCTTTGCTTTCTTTCCTTATTCTACTTATTTCTTTTCTTCGTTTTCTCTCTCTCTCTCTCTCTCTCTCTCTCTCTCTCTCTCTCTCTCTCTCTCTCTCTCTCTCTCTCTCTCTCTGAAACATTAACATGTCAAAATTAAGTAGGCCTACACACTAAAATTGGAAAGTAAATCACAAAGTACAAAGTAACGTGTATCTTTCCTTTACCGGATTATTATTATTTACATAGTTCTTTATTCTACATTAGTGTTTCCGTTCATTTATCAATATCTACTGCAGTCACAATATGTTTGTATAAGTAGGTTTTCAACTGAAATACTTGTTTAGTTTAAACAATATTTATTCAAGAATACATCTTCACATATGATTCAAGATAATGCAATATCTGAGGATTGTGTAGAAAGCTGAATGCTTAATAAAAATTGTCTCCCCAATTACAATGAAATTCTAAGAATCAATATTTAGCTAGTTATTTAAAGAGGATAGATCACTAACACACGTATATAATATATAAATAATCAAGTCTAGTATATACAATTGCAGGTGGCAATATAATAATAAGAGATCGGCGTGGTTGTGGATCCATGCATTAGTGTGAAAAGTATTTTGACAATTTTATGAACGTTTGCACTGCCAAAAAGATATGTGTATTAATTTCATCAGAGTACACGGAGATGACAAATAACAATGCTTGGTTTTGTGGGGTTTAATGCCATTTTTGAGCACATGCTAGGCTATACATGGCGGTCAGTATATTTGGTGAAGGAAGAACCCGGGAAGGTGTGTGAGTGATTATAAAGGCGGACCCCTTAGACCACTTGGCCACCCAAATAATAATACCTTAATTGTTAGTCGATATGGTTATCTGCAAAGAACATGATGTCTTAATTTTGAATAGATGAGTTGCTTATTATTATTTCTATTGGTAACATGTTCTACATTAAAATTGCAAAATACAGTATTGAATTTTGATGCAAATACTGTATGAATAATGTACTCATTACTTATGTCAGTCATATTATCCAACTCAAGATTATTGTTAATGAGAGAGAGAGAGAGAGAGAGAGAGAGAGAGAGAGAGAGAGAGAGAGAGAGAAAAAAAAATAAGCTCGTTTGTTGTTCAATCCTCTATATATCTCTTGTTTTAATTTTTATGTTGATTTCTGCAAATAAATACTTTTTAAACAAACTGGGATATTAGAATGCAACTTCGAAATCCTAAAGATGGGATTTTTAAATCATTTTCGCGCGTGTGTGATCAAGGAACGTAACGAATTATCACCCGTTGCCACAATGTCCCTACATCATATGTTGATCCAAGCATGTTGGATTTTACTTTGAAGTATGCATGAATGTATGTTATCAGTAACTGTTCGAAAAATAGCTGCATGAGTATAATATATATCAACTGCGTGAATTAATTAGGCAATATGTGCAAGTTGGATAGCAGATATATCGTAGGGTGGAGCGACAAATATTGGTAGAGAAATCAATGATGCTTTTAGTATCTCATCAGACACTGAGGGTTCCTTTCAAAAGGTTGGCGCATTTAATTACATGAGCGGCAAGTAATACAGTCTTCATTAGGCTGCAGTGCTTTCTTCGGGTAAATTATAAAAGCCTCATTTAAAAACAATTACTTTCTGCATAAAAAAAAACTTTCAGGAAGATTTGTTATTTTGTTACATAGAAAGTAGATAGTAACGGTCTTGTTGCAAATATTACTTTTCTCGTGAAAAAAGTACACGTTGTTCATGTAAATAATGCCTAAATACGTCGATGCAAATTTCTCACGAAAGAATTTACTTTCATCATGGAAAAAGAAGAGTTTTCAATCTTTATAAAGACTGTCACTTTCTTCACGAAAAACTGTTTTTATATGCGTCGATGCAAGCTTTTCACGAAATATGTGGCTTTTTACTTTTTGGGGTTAAAAAAGGGGACTTTTCATGAAATATGTCAATTTAAAAAAAAGTTACTTTCCTCTGCTATGCAGATTTTTAACCAAAAAGTTACGTTTTTCATGAAAACAAGTTCAGTCTTCATGAAAAATGTGAATTTGTCTTGAAAAAGTAACAATTATCATGAAGATTGATGATTTATTTGTGAAGAAAAAGATTTGTCACAGTAAGTTTCATCGAGAAATATAACCTCATTATTTACATATCTGGCCAGGAACACACTGGTTTACGTGCACAACGTGATAACTTCCTTCGTGAAGATTTTGAGAGCATTTGCTACAAACATCTTCGTCAAAAATACCTTTTGTCACGAAAAAAAGTGACCTTTTCGTGAAAAGATACTTTTTTGCGAAAAAAAGACACTTTCTTCGTTAAAGCTTTTCTCTGTAAAGAACCACTACGTCAATGACCTGAACGGCCATTGATAGTGCCAGGTGACTCTTTAACTAATTCATGTCCGTCATAAGTGAAATATATTCATACTTGTGAGCGCATGGATACAGCGAGCGTGGTCATTAATATCTGATCCACATTAACGCCTTTTGGGAGGGTTATTATTTATGCATTTTTCGTATATTATACTTCTCTGTAAAGAGGATGATTGCTCAGACAGTTTTGACCTATATATGGTACTCGTTCATGATGACAAATCTGTACCAAAGACTGTTCCTTGTCTATTTAGTTATATATACCAAACTGCGCGGATTTTTCTACCGTTTAAAAAACGGGGCCCGGTGTCCATGGAATTGAGAATTTTACGTGTAAAAAGGTAAAACTGGGAAATTCTGACGTTCAGATAGCTTGAGAAAAAAAATTCTTGCTCGGATTTGTTACAAAAAAAGAACTAATTATACCTTAATATTACTTTCGAATAAAATAACTTGAGGTAAAAGATGAACATTGTGAAATGGTCTACTTCACAATGACTATTGTAAAGAGATCAACTTTACAATGACTGTTGTGAAGTATTCTACTTTACAATGACCATTGTGAAATGCTCTACCTTGCAAGGACTATTGTGAAATGCTCTACTTTTCAGTAACCATTGTGAAGTGTTCTACTTTGCAACGACCATTGTGAAATGCTCTACTTTACAATGACTGTTGTGAAGTACTCTACTTTACAATGACCATTGTGAAATGCTCTACCTTGCAACGACTATTGTGAAATGCTCTACTTTGCAGTAATTATCGTGAAGTGTTCTACTTTGCAATGACCTTGGTGAAGTACGTAATGTTCTTACGTGCCATTAAACCATATACATGGATAATTACTTAACTTTTATTTTATATACCTTTTGTAACATCCTTACCATATACCATTTATCTTTTAGGACTACATGTTTACCTTTATTAGGTAAGGGTGTATCTTCCTAATGTTTTTTTTTTCAAATTTGAATTGGCACTATATGACCAGGATCGTGCTGACGTGCCGTTAAACCACATACATACATACATACATACATACATACATACATACATACATACATACATACATACATACATACATACATACATACATACATACATACATACATACATACATACATACATACATACATACATACATACATACATACATACATACATACATATTGTTCTGTTTTACATTTCAAAGTTGACTGCCTTTACCCCATGTTTTTCACCTTTGAACGATAATCAATGTAATTTTAACACAAGGTTCACTTATAGAATATTTCTACAAAGATTTATCCTTGCATCACCATCTGCTTGTGTTTCTGCATCAACCCCTCCACCATCTTTGAATAAGAGAAAATTCTCCTCCACGAGCAGGCATCTTTGTAATAAAAATTCGGTTGAAAATGAGGAGTTGTGATTAATTTAAATTCAAAATGATCTTTATTGGTGTTAGTGAGTGCATGTTATAGACAGTGTAACAACGGCGTTAAAATACGAATTACGATTTCTTTCGGGGAACAACTGCATCTGGAGTATAGTTCACTTATCTTTAATTCTTTGATCTACAATATTACATCATTGTAATGAAGGTTACATCTGACAAATACAAAATAAAAAAGACAGTGAAAAGATTTTCAAAAAATCCATGCCTAATATTTTTTAAGTACCAAATCAAAATGCCTGTTTAAATGAGACAATTATCTAACGTAGGTTGCTGGGGGGGGGGGGGGGGCAGTATAAAATGTTCACACGTGTCACATACTGATCAGAACGAGGCTAATATTTTTCTAAACTTGCCACTAGCCCTCCATCCTCTTCCCCGCCCTTTGCATTTTAATTTGTTTCAGTCACCTTGACTTCCCTACAAATTCGGTAAAGTATATGATGTCAAACGTCTTGTGAGTCTTTCATGGGCGTAATTTGTAATATAATTTAGTTGTATACATTTTCAAGACTTCTAGCAGGGTATCATAGCAAATGGACAGTTGTGATGGTTTGCTAGATGGAAGCAGATCCTCCACAACGTACTTTGACTTGTGCATATTATGATCCTTAATATGTTCAAGTCGCAAATATAACAATAATTATCAATATTTAGCACTTGTTTAAGTGATATGTTTGTGTTGAGATTTTTGGCAGTAAAGCAGTGGCGAAATTTATTAATATATCGTTTTTACTGTTTGAACAAAAATATGTTTATATGAATTTTTTGTATTTTCCTTTTGGCCGTGTCTTTTGTTTGTATACACAGTATCGACGTCAGCTCACCAGTGACACTATTGCTATATTTTTCTAGACGAGGTTACTGAACTGTCAGATATGTCATTGTTTGTTCTGTTATTGTCACTTATGTCATTGTTAGTTCTGTCATTGTCAGTTCTGTTATTGTTAGTTATTTTACCAGTTACATGATGTCTATGGTAAAACACCTATAAATGTCTATAATTAATAGTAAAATATACACCGCCATTTCTCTACAACCTTTTGTTTTTCTAAACTTTCGTTTTAGTGAACACTGCTCTATTGCTTGAAGTTGAGTTTACACTCTTTAGCATCATTGCCAAAGTAATTTAGACAAAAACAATTTCATCTCGAAACATTTTAAAAATTTTATTTTGATTACAAATTTTGATCAAAATAACGAGTGTGTGTCTGTGTGTGTTGATTTTTTTCGCAGTGTGTCCAAGCGTCGACATCAAGATAGTCTTCGCCCTTCACCTTTCATGTACTTCTCGCTTCGCTGACGGCGGGAAATGCTGTTTGCAAGGTTAGTCAAGGCCCAATCTCACGGACCGGTTCTGAAATACTGGGCTGAAGTTTTAAAAAAAACAAAAAACAACCGCGATTATCATAACCATACCTAAATTAATTTATACTGACGTCTGTTGTTACCAGTATGGATTTCAGCCTGTACCATTGTTTTAGGAAGAGTTACCATAATCTTAAACTTGGTCTAGAGTAGTGGGATGTTTTCATTCTTCACCTCATGTCCGCTACTGACACCTCCAGCTGGCTTAAGGATACATAATAGACTCAATGCACCTTCCTGCAAGTCGTAAGAGGCGACTAATGGAGATACGAGCTGGTGGCTCATTGTTTTGTGTGCTGGACTCATAACTGAAAGGGTACAGGTACGAATCCCACCATTGGATCAGCTTGGGTTGGTTACCATGGTGCGTCCATAGGCAAGGAACATGACTCCAATTGCCTCTGCACTAAGTAACCTACTTGTGCTGCTGTACTGTAAAATACCAAACCAAAGACAAATCATACCAACCGCTACTAGCTTTGATGGGAATTAACTTGTCACCTGAGTAAAGTAAACATTTATCTGTGTGGTTATCACTTGACGAATTCATAAGTAGCACATCGTTGAGAGTTTATATTTTGTACTTCTCTGTACCATTACCTTTATATTTTGAACTTAAATCCGTCCTAGTTACTAAATGTGTTTCCCAGTCAGTCATATTGGTGTTTTTTTTTATATCGTTTATAATTTTATTGCTACCTGACACTTTTTGCTAGCTGTTTATATCTTATTTATTAAGAGAACGAGACGGCCAAGTCATTAATATAGCAAATGCAAGGCCATTCCAACTTTACGATTTATTTTGAACTCTCTTTAATTATTCAGGACTTTATTATGTATGGCTATATTAGAAGTGTCATTTGGATGTTAACACGCATCAATTTCTCTGTATATTACTACGATGTTCCACTTGAGATAGAATATGGTTTATAGTTTATTGTCATCACAGACAGACTTTTCTTGCAAGTTGCCTCTTTCAAAGCCTAAGTAAGTAGATTTATCTCGTGAAATAATATTGATACATTAAAAAAAGAGGCCAATTGAATTTTCTGCATCGCAATTGAAAATGACATCTCCACTACTTACTACCGCTAGCATGTCGATTAGTGTTTGCAAGCATTTGATGTTTGCACGCATTGATGCATTCAGTAATTTATAAATCGTATTTTGTTCAGTATGTATGCTGTTTAACGGCACATCAGCACAATTCTTACTACAGAGTACGGAGTAAGTTTAGGTATGAGAAAGAAAAAAGAAAAGATATACAAAACAAAAATAAAGGCAAAAAACGGTAAAATTCTTAAAATACAGAGTCAAATTTTTATATTTTTTAAAAAGACCCAGTCCTTTTCAGCTGAAACATCATCATCGTACGCATACCGGAGCAAAAAAGTTGCATCTATTAGTCGCTTCTTACGACATGCAGGAAGGCGTATTGGATCTGTTCTACATCCCCGAACCCGAAAAAACATCTTCAGATTCACTTGATAACTAAATAGCTACTTGGAATAATGAAGAAGAAGTATACGTACAAAATATTACACAGCAAAATAAAAAATCCCATCAGACGACATTTTTGAAGTAACTATCAGTTGTATTTTAATACACTGGATGAACTCTATATAAAGTGATTGGCTTACTTTTCCCCACAATTTGCGATTTTACCGGGGCTGGATTTTCACTACAGAGCCATATACAGAAAGTTTACCGGTTTATTTTTCACAAAGGCTGTGCACGAGTATGTCAGCCTAACCTCTTTGAACGGTCTACCTGATCAATACGCTGTAAGGGCGCAAGGGACAGTTTTTGTGCATAAATTTGATGCCGCACCAAGCTGCCTAATATAAAAAGTCATAAATAAAGAATACACCAGTGAGATCAAACAGGTCCATATTTGTGGACAGCTATAATAAAACCAAACATAAGAATATAATTCACTTGATCTGATAAGTCAATGGAAGCTCATAGCAGGAGAAGTGTATGCATCGGAACCCCAAATTGAAACATGCATTTTTTTACGCCCGAAGGTCAGTTTTGACACACTGACGCTCACAGTGCAAATGCAGGCCCTGTCACTATGTGATAATTTTGAAAAACATTGTGTATTAAACAGGTTGATGCAATTCAAAATAGTTGCCATCTAGGCCGTTTTTTTAGATATTCTACTTGCCTAGAACCCAACGTGTCCACATCTATGGGTGGCTAGCTCTGCTTCCTGGCCGACTATTGGTATTTCACTGCCCAAATATTGTGATCTAACTACGGGAGGTGTACATGCCTCACATCAATTTCAAGAACAACACATGCCTGAAACACCTAATTCACAAATATATCCATATCTTTAATTTACTAAATTATTCCCTGCCACCTAGGTTTTTAATTACCGTTCCCACCGAATCTAGCAAATATCCCTGTTTTGAAAAAAAAATGTAAGCCTAAATTTATATAAACAGAAAAATAGTTTTATTTCTTACATTTAATAAAAAGCCCCAGAAATGCCTGCTTTTTCTTAGTTTTCCATGCACATGTAAAGAGTTTGACAGTCATTTTTCACATCAATAGTACACAGTATAGGACCCATCACATGTATAAATTAAACGACAAATAAATACTACATTGTACGGTCTGCCTAGGCGCCGCTTTGCAAGGGAGTACGGTCGCCCTGAATTGTTTGTGCGGACTTTATAAATATAGACTGAAATTAACTTCCATGAAGCATGATTTTCCTAAAGAATTTTTAGTACTTCCCATCTTTTGATATATGCATTTCAATGAGGAATCGTAGTCAGTATAGTCCCTTTCATTCGATAGGTGGCAGCACGGAACAAAGCGATCCAACATTACTTCCGCTTTACTTCCTGCTTTACAAACAACAGAATCGATAACATCTTCATCTTGATTTTAAAATGTATCAATCTTACGGATCATGGACGTTATCGTCGCTCAGAGAGGAGATAAAACAAGAAAGGAGTTAATCGATCGGTAAGCAAATAATAAACATAATCGCTATTGTAAATGGAAACACACATAGTCTGATATAAGCATTTTAAAAAAAATAGAATACGCGTTTTAATTTTACATAATTACCTTGTGATTAATTTCTGTAATTATTTTCTCAACAGATGCATTTCCCTAAAATAATATGATCCATGTACCATTCAACGATTTGTTGTGAAAAATTCTTTAGATATTTAGTGGTGGGGGTAATTTAGTCTTTAAACATGCCTTAATTTTCATAAAACTGTTTATTTTAAATTTATTGAAAAAAAATTCTTTTGGGTTTCTTTTTTACAGTTTCTTTTCAATAATGTGTCAAACATTATGTATCGAACATTGATAAAAGTGATATAGAAAATATCTATGTGTGTTTAGTAGATGGTTGCCACTCGTGACAATACAAGATGTTTCTATTTCACTCGTGAAATATTTCCTTATATCTACTAAAAAATAACGTAGATTTTCTTTTTATTATATATTTTTAAGGCAAAAACCGTCGATTTGCATGGATTTGTTCTCAATTTTGTGTCAATGCTATTAACGGCTACATTACTATATCGATTCAAAGAAGTTCCGAAATTTTACAATAATTTTAGGACAGCGACTTTTAACAAAGTTAGATTTTACATATAATGCTTCAAATAGTGCATTTTGTCAAATTAATGAATGTTTTCATTCGAAAAGGAAGATATTTTATTATTTCGTTAACACATTTCTTGGGCGAATTGATACAGTGAACATTGTTGGAATTGTTGTCCTTTAGCAACATATCAGAACGCTCCAACAGGCTTCAGAGCGTAACATTATTAAAAACAGATTTTAATGATTGTGAGTTGACTTGTAAGGATTTTGGTGTCTATTTATGTTTATTTCTGCATTTAGACTTGAATTTTTGTGGGGCTTGCAGTCTATTTTGTTAAGAGACGCTGCATCCTGATTTCGTTTTTCACTTAATTTCGGTTTGCATTCGACACTAATCAATGCCTGATTTCTCCGTCGTTTTCAGACATGAATATGATTTTGATGACAGTTAAAATCGCTACTTACACAATTTTATTACTATATGTAATCAAGAGTTTTTATTAAAAATGTGTACCGTTTGTCTTTGAGAGTAATAGGTATACGATATTGTATGGGTGACACAGAATATCGAATAGCAACAGGTCATGTACGTTCAGTAACTGACAATTTGTATGATTCACTTGGAAAACTAATTATTAAAAAAGTTAATAATCGAAACCTGCCTTTTGTTGTTTGGGGTTCATTTTTATGCATCCTTGACGGCGCCTTTTCATTGATTACATAAATATATACATGAGGGTCAACAGTCTTGACGCATTTTAAGATATATTCATTCTGATGAAGAGAGAGAGAGAGAGAGAGAGAGAGAGAGAGAGAGAGAGAGAGAGAGAGAGAGAAGAAGAAGAAGAAGAAGAAGAAGAAAAAGTAAAATACGCCTAAATATGGAAACACAGTTCTGAAGAGCATACATAAAAGCAGATATACTTCGTAAATGGAAAAACAAGAAGTTCCAAAAGTGCTATCACCACTGACGATAAAAGTGGTATCGCTACTGTGGCGATAAAAATGGTATCGCTACTGTGGCGATAAAAGTGGTATCGCTACTGTGGCGATAAAAGTGGTATCGCTACTGTGGCAATATCATTTTTCTCACACGGATATATTTCAGTATCTCATTATGAAATATATAATAAAAAGTGGTAGTTTGCTATTTACCACATATTCAAATGAAGAAGTCGTGATTGCTTAAATATACTTTATGTAAAAAGACAAGCATTCACTTATTTTTGGACTACTAGACCGACTGCAAAACTGTAATGAATGGTTAGTTTAATTTTTTAGAATTCTATAAATGTTCAGAATAAAAACAATGTGTGCATCGTCAGATTTGATATTGTCACTTTTAATTTTATTTCAGATCCTAATAACTTTTGGTTTCCTGTTCAAATATAAGTCATTTTAGGATGAGATAATAAACAAACAGTTTTTAAAATAATCTGACGTAAGAATGATCACTTTCATCAAGACTTTAAATAATAAAAAATGATGTTTATTTTGTACATATTTTTTTTTATACCTTCAACACATTCCAGGTTGTATAGAACAGTCTCTCAGAGAGAAGATAAGGAGGAATCTGGGACTTCCCTATCCTTAATACAAATTGCGGATGAAAAAATTAAGTTAATAGCATTAAATTGTGATATATACTAGTTTGGCGCGTAAGTTTTAACAGAAGGAGTCCAAAATTATTAAGATATACCTTTTTTTGTTAATTTAAAAAAGAAGCCAAACGGCAATTTTAGTGTCTTCTAGTGCTCTTGATTCACCTCAAAATAAAATAAGACATTTTTTGTTTTCATTGATACATGAATTATGAATCATGCATTCCTAGGGATAATGCAGGATCTAAAATTTGTTATAGCGAACGATACAATTCTGGAGGGAGGATAACTCGCTACGATCCCTCATTAAATGTAATTTTGATTTCAACATCATATGAATAGAGTTTGATAATGCAGTCAACCTCCGTCTTGTATTGATTACTGGATTTATGATATATTTTCCCAACTATAAATAAGGTTTCCACATAGCCTTACTGTGAGCTCAGTGTGGAAACTTTGAAATGAAACTAAGATAATGTGCAAAAGCTGCAAAATCTGGACTTGATCTGGACTTGAACAAAAGTCCGCAGGTCTAAAGTAATATATTAAATTGGCTACGCTTACGAGCAGTAATATGGTTCACCCTGGACCCAAGCGGGAATTGACACTACGCCGCCCACATGGGAATTTAACATTGAGGCCAATACTTAATTATCTACTATCCAATACCCGCCATATACTATCCAATACCCGTATTTAATATCCTACATGCCGTGTGTAGTGACCAATACTTAGTCATCAACTATCCAACACCCAGTACTATTCCATCTAATACCCCACATATACTATCCAGCACGCCGTATGTAGAACTAATACCTAGTCATTTACTATCCAGCACCCCACACTATACCATCAACACACCGTGTGTAGTGACTAATACCCAGGTGAACTACTATCTAACAATCTGCACTATACCATCCAAAACCCCACAGTTACTATCCAACACGTCGTCTGTAGTGACCAATACCAGACACTATACCATCAACACGACGTGTGTATTGAGTAACACCCAGTCATGTACTGTCGACACCCAACATTATACCATCAACACGACGTGTGTAGTGACCAATGCAACACATTTACTGTTCAACACGACATGTATAGTGAGCAACACACAGTCATCTACTATCCAACAGGTTACATTATGCCATCAGCACGCCGTGTGTGGTGACCTGCTGCCTAGTGGCTTTATGCATATATGTGAGACTTATATATACCTTAGACTATGTTGGGTGTGTCAGTAAATTTGCATATAGTGTACTGATGTTATAAATAACTTTAAGCAAGGTAATCAACTCATATTAACACTCAAATGGACGCGACTAAAAGTGGTACTAAATCCCGAAACTGCTACGGACTTTGACGGTGAATTGAAAAAATCCTGAGTATTACAGTAAAATGGCAAAGACCTAAAGTAGTACTAAAATTCCTAAACTTATACAGGCTATAGTTAAAACTGAACAAAATCCAGAAAAAATGTTTAAAAAATTGGCTTAGACTAAAAACAGAACTTAAATTCCGAAACTGTCACGGACTTTAGCGGAGACTGAAAAAAATCAGGGAAAATATTAAAATTTGACGTAGACTAAAAATAGTATTATAATTCCGAAACTGTCACGGACTTTAGCGGAGACTAGGAAATTCCGAAGAAATGTCAAAAATAAAGATAGTAATAAAATGCAGAAACTATCACGAACTTTAGCGGAGACTGAAAAATATCCTGATACAAATATTTAAGAAATTGTCGTAGCCTAAAAGTAGTACTAAAATTCCGAAACTACGAAACATTAAACATTAACAAAGTAGACAACGTTGTGGAGTAAGACTAGACTTCAAATGATCTAGTACAGTGTCATTTAGCTATCGATGCACACTACGTTTCTGTGCTAAAGAAAATATATATCCATAATGTTTATATAACCACCTATCTATTTTGTCATCGTTTCTAGAGAAATCACGTTCAAAACAAGTCATTACTTGTTGTAAACATCGATAACACAAAACAAATATTTGTAACATCGATTGTACGAGGTAAGTGAGAGACATCAGCTAAATCAGCTTGCCATTGATGATCGATTCCAATTACCTTAATTTGACTTCTGGATATTTTTTGTCAAATGGGTTTGTGTAATGTGTACTTCGATTTTTCTTGTAACCATTGTCGTACGCATTGCAGACGTAAACGTTTGAGTTTGGTTTTGGCTGCACGATACAGTTTTTGAATTTCTCTGTAGCCAGCTGAATGAGCAGGATTGTAGTAAATGCTGGTTAAAAGTGTATCCATGTTGTTGCTGTTGCTCAAAAAGTCACACACTGTTCGATACTCCATTTAGGTTGTTTGTGTGGTATTTTGGATTGTGATGCTTGACTTTTCTGACGAGCAATATGAGTAGGAGTAGTTATCGGATAAATGGTCACTTTTATATTAATTTCTTTTTTTTACTTCTGTAATCTCTTCTTCTTCTTTTTTCTTCTGTCCAAGAGGGTGTCGACATCATCTCTTTGAAGCAAGCTTTCATTTCTTCTCATTTGGAAGTAAATGAAGTGTCAACAAGGCTGCCACACTAGGTGTTTGAGCAGACAGAGTTTGAAACACTTCTCTCTTTTTTTCAATCTCTATTTACATCCCTATGAGCGTGTATGTCATCCTTTTTGCTGCTTTTTGTTTCGCTTCGCTTTTCATGATATTTTTAAATCTCTCAGAGTAGGATTAGCCGTTTTGTCTGATGCTTTCTGATGAAAAGTTACAGACGTTGCAATATTTGTCCATACCGTTGCGATTTTTCTGTTTCTGACAAATCTGTTCGATAAATTTACAACTGTAACTCTTGAAGTAACTGTGACATCTCAGTGAGATTATAATTTGGAGGTAAATGTGGTGTCCGTTGTCCATACTTCCATGCTCTGTTTGTAAGGAACTAAAGTAAATATTCTTCCTTACATAAAATCCAAGGGTACAAGTGTGATGTTTTCAAGAAAAGTGTATCCTTTTTATCTTCTTCTTCATCTACTCATCACTCCTCCTAAAACAGATCCAGCAATTGATCCAAACTAAGGAGCAGTCACTTTTAATAACGGTTCAGTCAGCATGGGTAGAAATTCTCCTCGTTGAAGGAGTAATTTTTCTTTTGACTGATTGGCATTTCCATTTTCACCATTTGTCAAAGAACGTGACGATGTCGTCCTAATTGCTGTTTCTGTATCTGGGTCAAAGGAACAATTCCTTTCAAAACATTCAGAACAACATTCACACATTGTATTGATGATTTCTTTAGGTGTTTTTGGAATGATTTGTTTTCGCATTGGATCATTTGAATAGGTAAGTTCTGACAAAACATCCCAGTATTTAGCTAATCGAGGAGGAAGACCTTTTATCCTTTTTAGGAAGAAGGTCTCTTTGGACGTTGTTGATGATGATGGTGTGAATTTTGTGACATCTTTGTTAAGGAGGAAAAAACTGAATTAAATCTAATCCAGCACATCTTGTTTATACTGGAATTCGTCTCCACTGATTGTCAGGACGTCGTATCAACAACTGGTGTTCTCAACGGACTAAATCTTCTATTTTTTCATCAAATTACGAAACACTGGTCTTAAACCAGGCATGGCTGCCATCATCATTAACGAAGGAGGAGAAGAAGAGGCAGAAGAGATGGTTACAGATCGAAGTTGTCTTGAGTACGTGCGTGTTCTAGTGGCAGTATCTCCCTTTCTCGAAGGAGTTGTTTTCTTTTGGGATTCCTTCTTCTTCTTCTTCTTCCTAGAGTGTGAATTTGCTGTTACTCTCTTCATTTTTGTCTGATGTATGTTAGGTTGTTTGGCTTCATTAGCTTCGACATTAGGATCCTATTTTAAAAGTGAACAAATAATGACAGCTCCTAAAGTTTCACTTCCACCTGGTTTTAAAATGATTTGTTTTTTGGTCTCAATATCGATTATTGGATCAGCTAATTGGGACAAAACTATGTTTTATGTTGTTGTTGTTGTTTTTTTTTTTTTTTTTTTTTTTTTTTTTTTTTTTTTTAATATAAACAAAGTTTTCTTTATGTGGTATGTGAATGATGCCTTGTAGTAATTGACGGTCTGTCAAAGTAAATCTTCGTAACACTACTTGAACTAGCTTCTAACAAATATGAACGCATTTGTGTATTTGTTTTCGGGAATAATGACAGTGCACGAATCATTTTGGCAGCAGGATGAGATTGAAAGGAAGTTATGTTGAATACTGTTAGAAAGAAAAGAAGTGAAAGATTTATTGTAGCTTTTTAGAGACAAAAACGAGGAAGGCTACGTGTAAATGATTCGATTCCCCTCTTGATATTAAGCATCAAACAAATTCGTACCAAATCTCAAATAATCGGGAGCGGCAGGTTTTAAATCGATGAGTAAATACGCATATGTCGATTGAGTGTCATTGTCATAAGCATAAATTAGGCAAGGTGTTCATAACTGTTTGGCTAACACTTGAACTTGAGATTTATCTCCTGGACTTTTAAGCAACACTACGTAATCTGCATTGAGACTGATGGTGCGATGCGCTTTAATTTGTTGAAATAGATTTTGAGTAATGTAAATAATTCTAGCATCAAGATGATGTAAGCTGATTGCCACTCTTTGTAACACCACGCGAGACGTTGTGGAGAACGATTGAACAATTGTAATTTGTGATCGATCAAACATTTGACAAAATCGGTTTTGCTTGAACCAATTGGGCCAGCAATCAACATGTGAATGGAATGGCAAAGATACAATGCCTCCCAACTTTGACGATATGACCTTTCGTCAATCACTTTCAGAACGGAGGATGTAGTTATATCTCTGGAGTTGTGTTTGGAATTCGGACATTCCATAAATAACACAAGATATTTTATACATTTTATAGATTTAATTTTTCTTAGTGTAACAACAGCAAAACTATATTTCACATCTCAAACAAAACAAGTTCATATTTTTCTTTTCTTTCATGACCAACACGATGTCTTTGGCATAATCAGACACCTTTTGTGTCCAAGCATCGAATCGAAGACTTTTCCAGTCACGTACATTCTTCCAATCTTATATTTTTTGGCGTATCCAATTTGCTATACACACTTCTTGGTAGGTGTGAAAAGTAGATAAAGTACGACGAATGTTTTCTTCACACGGAGGTACACAAATCATATTCAACACTATTCACAACACTTTTCATACAATTAGGTTTTTTTTTTGTACAGATAACGTTTTGGTGGTCATGTCTTTGCACGTACTATTCATAAATATGCCACAAAGAATATGCTGATTAACGAAATCCAAGAAATTTAGTCACTAACACAACAGATCCTCCAAAATTCCCTAGAATCATCTCGTCTTATAGAATCAGTTCTTTTAACAAATACTAGCAGTTGGTAATCCACTAAGTATTTAACACTGTCATTGATTTCCTTCTAAAGAATTTGGTGCAACGCAGTATAGCAATGTCTGACCATTGAGCATTTTCGGAGTAATCAGTCTTCTTATGACATTTAGATACCAATAAGTAAAACGTGTATGCCATTTCGGATGCAGCTGCTCGTTGCGTTTCATCTGAATCTTGACAAACACTCTGTAAATGCATTCTCGCAGTTCTAGATTCTGAATCTGCTCTTCTAAACTAGTCATTGACAGGAATGTCTTTTTTGAGGAAATAGTCATACTTTTGACAAATGGAATCTGCTGGTAAATCATATCGAAGAAATTCAGTCACTAACTCACACACCACACATCGCGAAGAAGTCTTTTCTTGAGGCGATACTTCTTTTACATTTTTTAAAATCCAGTAAGTCTTCGTCCTCTGGAATTCCTTGTAGCACTCCAACCTTGTAGGCAGAAGTTGTGGCGTCGAACTCTTCTTAGTTGTGCGTAGTTGATCAATGTCTGACCATTTGAACACTTTCAAAGTAATCAACCATCTTATAACATCCAGATACCAATGGTAAAACGTTTATGTCGTATATGATGCAATTGTTCTTTGCGTTTCACTCGAATCTTGAAAAGCTCTCTGTAATTGCGTTCTCGCAGTTCAGGAGGTAAGCTACAAATCCTCTCCACTTCAAAGTATCCAGTATGAGGATCATATTTCGGTCCGACAAAAGGAAAGTATCGACAGCACGGAGACCATCTGGAATGTTCAAGGAAAGCTGTATCTTTATACTCCAATTCATGAAATTTCACACCACAACTGAAACACTGTAGTTGGTCTCCTTGTCCAAAGTAGACAAGTCCTGCTATGGATAAAGATTTGGGACTGAGTTCTTCCAGATATTTAGGCAATTTTCTTTGGAACGTCTGGAATCGACTTTCAAAATTATAATAACCAGGCAAAGGTACGGTAAACTTGTATTCTTCTTTGCTTTGTAATTTACAATGAAGGTGTTGTGGTATCCAGCGTGGTTTTTGAGTGCATGGATAAGACCCATAGCTGGGCACACGAACGGCAATGCTTTCGCTAGTAGAGCGGCAAGGTCGTGGTGCATCGCTTATCGCGTAAGGTGCGGCATCACTCTGGTCGCAGGGCACAGCATCATAATCGAGTTCACTGAACTTTGAGTCAGCAGTGGGTCCATCACACTGTTGCTGTGTCGAATTCATTATTCTCTGTCGAAGTCTTTTTTTTAAAAATACTTTTCATGCTCGAGAAAGGTACCCGTGTGGTACCGTGTCATGATCAGGAAATGGAACTCGTTTCTGGTAGACGATCTGATGGTACATTTTTTCTAAGGGTCGACTGACGATTTCGTGATTTGACAAACGTATAATGTTGTGAGGATCTTAGCCTGACTTTAAGGCTTCTTATAAAATGTCAAAGTTGACCACCTGACAGGAACGATAGTTCAGTGTCAATCCTTTCACTTTAAATTTAGTACGAACATGTCCTTTTTTTGTCTCGGTACTGGTAGCCGTAATTTTACGTCAACCGCGCTCAAAATATTAAAATAATGTCTTCGGGATGTTCGTCGGTCCAAGCTCCTATACGTTTGTCTTCGACGTGCGGGTAATGGCCTCCAGGGCGATCTTTGTACATGGAACTATCGGTGTCAAAGTAAAGGACTCAACCTCCTTAAGGTTCCAAAACAAAATACAATTTAAACGGGTATTGGCTGTCACGTAAGAAGCAATGATGACAAACTTGTCTGACCGTTGTTAATCTGGACGATACTTCCTTTTGGTACTAGGAGATTTATATCCGGATAAAACTTTGCGTTTTCCGCTGCCTCTTTGAGGTGAACCGCGTGTAATATGAAGAGAAGTTTTTCCATTGATCATGTCAAACGCATCATTGGATTGTTGGACGTGTTGAATTTTGTCCATAATTTTGGAAGAAGTTAATTCTGCAAGTGTACAAAACTAGATCAACACCGGAGATTTCAAACTGTCGTGAGTGATGGATAGTCTCAAACGATCGTGGTCTTAAGTTTGGCATTGTCGTTTCTATTTCTCTAACATTAACTACAAAAAATCCGTAATGAAGACAGCTGCTTTCTCCGCTGGAACTTGAGACATGAACTCTTTAAATTTGACTGTGTAAGTGTTGCCGTCATTCGAAATGTTCTGGGAGTCACTTTGTGGTTAGCTCGAATGTGAAAACAATCTTTAGGGGCGCTACTGAACGACTTTCTCATTTTGCTGATCTTGACTCTCTAGGTCTGGTAGTGGAGACAAAGGTAGATGGTACTGGCTCATGGTCACTCGTGTCTTCTTCAAAATCGTTAGTGTGAGCTTGTGCCAACACTTCTTCTGGTTTCCTCTTGGCAATGTGTGATTGTTTCGTGACAGTAGATACGTCAGATTTAATTTCACTAGCGTACACACTCTCTCCCTATGTACTAGTATACAGCACTCCTCGACCTAAAAGAAAATATTAGAAGAGCCACAACAGACCACACTCCTCGTGAGAGATTTGCAGAGAGTCATTCGAAAATACACTTCCAACAAGACTTCTGACTACTTCTCTCAAGACAAAAGTCAAGATACCTGCTATCAATGTGAAGAAAAAGGATACTGGTCTTCAGAGTATCCCAAGAAAAAAGAGAACAAGAAGAAGGAGCGTTCAGAAGCAAAAACAGAAGAACCTATTCCAGTAAAGAAATTCAAAAAGGCGAGACAATCAGAAGAAACAGGAAGAGACGAGCCAATGCCGTGAAGAAATTCAAGAAAGAAACACCGTCAAAAAGAAGAACAAATGGACTTTTGTGATGTGTTTTGAAATTTTATTTTATTGTGATTCTTATCGAAGATAATATAACAAAAAAAAAAACAAAAAAAAAACATAAGTTTATCCTTGTCTTGATGGGTTCTTTTATTATGGGTAAGATAATCAAGCACAATTTTACGAACAAAATAAAATGGCGTGTTGCATAGTAAGTGTGGTATGTTGGATAGTAAACGTAGGGTGCTGAATAGTAGATGAATGGGTGTTGGTCTCTCTACCCTTTTCTCTGGTTAGTAAGTGTTGGGTGCTGATCACTCAAAAACGGCGTGAATTTTTTTTATACCTATCTTTCACAACTTGTAAAAGAAAAATATTAAAAATTTTAAATTTAATTTTTTTTTTAACAATTTGCAATTTGTAAAGTCTGGACTATAATGAGGTCAACAACATCAAAACAATTTAACAATGTAGCCTCAATGTTTCACACACAAAACCTCAACCCCACCAATCACTAACCTCCCTCCATTCTCCCGATACCAAGGTTTTAAGACATCCCGATTACATCATCTAAAATTCACCACCAAAAATTGGTTTTTGACACACCCCACTCTTTACGAAATACTAGTAGAAATACCCTTCTTTTCCCGGGGAGCTGTGGGAGAGTGTTAAAAGGTTGAAGATAATTTTTGCCTTTCTAAAAATATATTTTATATCTCTAGCAAAATGTTATGAATCTTTTCTTTGGATCTTTCATACGCTTCAAAATAAATTCGACAGGATAGAAATTAAACTTGTATAGCTCCGTTTATATATAAGACAGATGGTCGCCACTTCACAGGCTCGTAGACTAACTATTTATGGAAAAACGTGCCAAATTTTCAGCTACACAATTTGTTCAAAGAATATATAGAATTAAATTGTGCGAGAAGAGTATTTTAAACCAGCCGCATATTGATTAGGCAGACCGTGCAAAGAAGTAAAGCCGACCATCTCTCGTGTACAGTCTTTGTCACACTGACTGTGTTATCACGTATACTCGCGTGCAAAATTTCTCGTGTTGTTTTTCTGAGGCAAATATTGTGCTTTATGCAAAACAAACTTATAGCTGCCTCTGAAAAGTGTGGTTTGTTCTATGAAGTATCTAGGACTGCTTTTAAATTATCTTGCTAACAACCCCCCCCCCCTGAAAAAAAATGACCTTTGATCTAGAAGATAGGTCTGTTACTGACGTGACATACTCTACATATATATATATATATATATATATATATATATATATATATATATATATATATATAGATGGTTATAACATGCAAACACGAAATTTTGTAAAGCCACATTGACGTGTCATGAATGAACACACACACACACACACACGCACACACGCACACACACACACAAACATATATATATATATATATGTATATATATATATATATATATATATATATATATATATATATATATATATATATATATATATATATATATATATATATATATATATATATATAACGGTGACCTACATGGCACCGTCCATCACAGGAAAGGCATATTTTCCGATATAATCTCTCTTTTTGTCTCTGTCTGTCTGCCTTCTTCTTCTTCTTTTCTTCTTTTTCTTCTTCTTTTTTGAAGTAGTACTTAACGTATTTTGACTCCAATCGGCTGGTTTACTGCTCAACCATGCATTGATGTCCATACTGCTGTACTGTTTGCTTTCAAACGTGAGCACGATAATAACCCTAGAGTGGAGTCTCGGACTTCGATCTTTATATCAGTAGGACTCGATACACATTATTGTGTACTGTTTGACCCATAATGTGTAATATTCCGTATCTGACCCCACTGAAGAGAAATTTTAGTGTTGTCGAGGTCAGAATAAATCTACCAAAGAATCTGGGTTAAAATAACTAATGGCGAGGCATTCATATCTGTTTCAACTTTACATTGATCGCTTATCAATAATTCAACTTATTTGGTCTTATTTTTCTTCGTTATCTTTTTTTTTTTTTTACATATGGGTGGCATAAATTATATCGTTTCATATTAACAATAATCATAATATCAAAAACATTTGTTTGACAATATTATTTATTGAAAGACTATTTTATCCCAAATATTTGCTGGTTCTTTGGAGAAAGAGACATTAAAATACCATGACTGTGCGGTACATGCGGCCATTTCACCTTGGTAACTGTCAGTGTCGAAGGTGTTGTGAGAGAAAGAGTTGGTCTACAAGTGATACCTCTGAATTCGCCCTGTTGCGGTTTCAAGCATATATAGAAAGCCGTTTAAGCATTTGTTCCTTTTTTATTTGAACGAATTTTATATATGTAAATACTAGTAGTTTGGCTTTATTTCATATGTGAAAAAGAATTTTACATATGTAGAACAGTTTTTCCCATACGTGCAATAAATCATTTATTTCACATATGTACAAAGACTTTACGCGAAATTCTTTTTCACCTATGTAACATTTTTTGTATGTATAATTATTTTTTACAAATGTGAAATAAATGCGTTTTTTTACACACGTAGAAACAATTTTACACACGTGAAACAGTTTCAAATATGTGAAAAAGAATTTTAACCACGTAAACTAAGTCTTTATTTAAGTTATGTAAAAATATTTTTCAGATATATGAAATAGTTGTTTCCCACATGCGAAATAGTTTTTTTCACATATGTAAAATAGTGTTTTCACATATTTTTAAATCGTTTTTTAGATATGTGAAATAGTTTTAATTTGTTTCACACATGTAAAAATAAATTCACATGTGTAAAATAGTATTTCAAATATGTGAAATAAATTAAATAATATATTTATGTAAAAAAGAATTTCACATATGTGAACAAGAATTTCACCTATGTAGGAAAAGGCTTTTTTATTTCTCTTATGTGAAGTTCATTTTGTTTATGTGAAAAATTTTTTCAGTGTAGTGAAAAAGAATTTTACATATGTGGAATCATTATTTATCTTATATACGTAAAAAAAAAATATTTCCACAATAGTGAAAAATAATTTTAAATATGTGAAAAGAATTTCACATAATGATCCTTAATCAGGGTTCAGAAAAAGCACTCGTCCGCTCGTCCTGACCGGGTAAAAATTGGCTTTACTACGTACTCGTTACTGGGCCGAGTAGATGCAGATTCGCACTTTGAGAATAAATCTGAGTGCATTTTCTACTCTTAACAGGCGCCGAAGTTGCTTAACATTTGGTGTGCGTCAGTTATAAATAACCTATGCCTAATCTGCCTACTTGTTGTCGGTCTAGAACATGTTGCAAAGGAAACAACTTCGTCTTTTTACACAGGTACCTTATGTAAGCTTGATACTAAAATGGTAAATATTATGAACATAATATGACACACTTATTCCTCGATTTCTTAATGGTGTTTGCATATACAGTTACACTTTTCCGTAATTTATGCGCCATTTTGATGTGGATAAAGATTCTCTTTCAATGAGCTATCACACATCTTTATAAGTCGGACCTCTGAGAAGTTAAGAGACATAGAATGTCAAAATTGTTGTGATTTTTCATCTGGTCAGGCAATGTTACGGTTACCGCAGGTAACAGGTATTTTCAAGACAGAAGCTTTATTTATACATTGTCATGCCAAAGGAAAGATGCCAGCTGATATTTATATAAGCATGTATTACGTTTCACAAGAAAAATGTTGCCAACTTACATTCGAAATGAATATTTTAAGTGTCTCAGCCGATTCCTACCAACTTTCACACAATGCATGATATTGTAATCCATTTATAAAGCAGATAATGTCGAGACAACAATCGATTGGTCGAAATCTAGTCGGGGTAATGGCCTAGAAATGTTCCAGTTCTTTTCGCCAATCTGCAATCTTCCTTTTTATGGCGCACGTGTGTAGCTCTCTAGAATGGTGGTTTGACCAAAATGGATCATTTAGTATGAAAGCTGGTAGAACTTGAGACCGTTGGAAATCTTCTTCCAAATGCAAGTTACTGACATTTTTCTTTTGAAAACTAATTACATACTTATATAAATATATGCTGGCGTCTTTACTTTGGCATGACAATGTATGAATAAAGTTGTACAGTCTTGAAAATACTGGTGATCTGGGGCAAGCGTAACAAAGTCTGACCAGACCATAATAATAACATTTTGACATTCTCTGTCTTTTAACTTCTCCCATATCTAACTCGTAAAGATGTGTGATAGCTCATTGAAAAGGAAGATTATGACACCTAGAGTACAGCAAGGTTTCACTGTAAACGCGAATACCACTAAGAAATCAAGGGATATGTGTACAACTGCAATTTTTCGAGCTACAAACCTTGTCTCTTATTTTATTTTTATCTAAGGAGCCATGTATTATATAATAATTTCATGATTTTGACCCATTTTAGTAACAACCTTTAGTTATTTAGTAAAAGCGTAAGCATTGTAGTGGAAAAATGCACTGCGTTGAGTATAATGAGGACAGGGACGATTAACTCTTGCACCTCACGCGTCCCAGGGACGAGTGCTTTAGAAATTTTTCCCTGAGTCCTGCTTTATTTCACATATGTTAAATTCTTTTCCACATACGTAAAATATTTGTATGAGATCGGAATTTATGGTAAAAGAGTTTGCCATAAGCACACAAGGCTTTGATGTATGGTATCCACGCGTTTTGGAAAAACTGAATTACAATAATAATAACAACAATAACTGTTGGTCGTGGTAGATATGTGTGACCGCATGTATAAATAGATATTACTATTGACCATCCGGGTACTCGACATTTGATCAGTCCACTGGAAATTAGGGGTTTGGTGTCGACATATTACACAACAGTAATAACCCGTTTTGTACGGAGTAGCCAAAGAGCATATTTTGAACAAAGTGCATAGCTAGTGCATGATAGTATCGTACAAATATACTGTATTTCACGCTTTAAACCTTAAGTTAATTTGCTTTTGTTAGCATTTCTTCCCTATTTCTGATAACATACTCTCGAGAATGTGAAAGTTTTCACGATATGGCCTTGTTAGCTGAGCAGTTAGTTCGACTATGCAGAGTGGGAGTTTCGATTTCGCGAAGTGGAGAACTCGATTGCGCGTAATGGATAACTCGATTATGTTAGTTACAGAGATCATGTGATTGAAAAGTATCTTCTGGTTGTCTCTCTTGAGTTCGAGTAAGCGAGTCTCAATATCGTGACGCGCTTCCACGTTATTGCCCCGATGGTTTGTAAGTAACGAGGGAAAAACTTTAGCTCCAAGGTTAAAAGTATTTTCTTACATGATCAGTTGCTAAATATATAAATTATATCCCAATTGTATACCAATTATATACCAAATATATACCAGTTATATACCAATTGTATACCAAATACCTTCAAAAAAGGAGTTTCACACACACACACAAGCTCTACTGAAGTAGCACATACCATTTCGATGTTTTAATACGGTTGGTGTCTCATTATCGCATGTGCCAAACCAGCTAACACTTGCATGATACTGTCAAAATCGGAATTTGCAAAGGTTGCATGATATCATCTTTTAAATGGAAAAAAGCCGGAGTATCTGAGGCCATATATAGGCAACATTATAGCTCTGCACACGCTGAAAACCATGAAATGAAACTTGGACATGGAAAATACAGTCTAATTGCTTCTATCACGCACCTATTCAGGCCTTTGATCCGGTCTCATTTGTAAGGGTATTCTCTAAACCAAACTAAGATTATGCTTACAACACTTTTAGGACACAAGGATACAGGAAGCGGCATCGTCCCTGCTATTTGTTCAAATATTCCTTCCCTCTCTAACTACCTACCCCACCACCCATGCCCCATGTTTGACTTATGCAGTGTAAACGATAAAGTATGATTTTTTTTTGCGACATTTCGCGTATACGCACGCACATGCAAGATTGCGTAATCCACACAGTTCTTCTCAAAGGAGGAGGCACTGGGACTTGGGAGACAGACAATTAAATCTTGAAATGCTGTTCGCAGTTAGTTTAAAAAGAAAAAAGTATAAAAAAAAACTTATTCACCAGAAAGACATTTGTGTGGAAAATATCCTAGATTCTTAATCGATACCATCGGTTTCACAGCAACACCACACAACCGTGAGCAAACGGCAGCATGTTAATGAGCTTTAAGTGCAAATATACAATTTTATGGCTAAAAAAGTAAAAGGAACAAACCCACGAGTAATTCTGTCCTGATAATTGCAAGTAATATAGATTTAGAACTTGTTTGCTAACCTTCGTTTTTGATTGAAAAACCTGTAACTGTATAAAATTTTAAATCGACAGGGGAAAATTTATTCTTGACTTTTAAATGGCTGCAAATCCGGTTCGATGATGCGTACAAGTGTCTAGCAATAGTAGTCTTTCTCATGCACCCACTCCACCTATATAGGATGAGGACAGGAGTGTACTGGGTAAGCAACTCGGCCCTGGACTTATCTGCCGGGACAGGCCCGGGGTTTTGCTCACACCAGTAAAACACCGGTAAAAACGGATTTTTTTGACGGCCCACCGGCCCACCGATGCGGCGGTCTGCCGGGACAGGCCCGGTGTTTTGCTCTTACCAGTAAAACACCGGTAAAAACGGATTTTTTTGCGGCGGCCCACCAGGATTTGTCCCGGTATGCCCAATGGCCAGTACACCACTGGATGAGGAACATCAGAAGCATATAAATTGTACATCTAACTAAAAAGCCTCAGGCTAGAATGAAGACGTACTAAAAGGAATAATAAACTTATCTCTTTGCTATCGTATAATTTTATAGTTATAGATGATCTTACATGAGGGTATGAAATTTATGACAGATTATACTAATATTTATTTATTTTTATTTTTTATTTTTATGAACCTTGACCAGCACAAGATGGAAAATCTGTAACATGTTTCGTAAGTTTCACATGAATTAATACAAATATAATATTATATTTATCTCATGATGAAACACAAGACTTTTCCTTTGAAATAAACAGTCTGAACATTTGTTTGGGTCAGAAAATAAATCGGACGCCGTTAGCATAATACTTCTACCAATTGTGCCTTGATGATATTAGACACCTTGTATGAGATTAGGACGTGTTAAGTTGTTAAATTGATTGTTAAATATTTTACAAAATCAAATCGGTTACAACAACGTCATATCAATGAGATGAAATGTTAAATGGTTAATAATTGTGCGTGTGGATAGGCAAATACTTAGTGTATAGAGTTTACCCTTATTTAAAAGCAATTTACATGCATCATGGAATTTTCATGGAGTTTACAGCAAATCAGAGTTAGTGTGTCGTAGATGAACCATAAATTAAAGAAGAAAGAGACTTTTAACAAGTGAGCTCAGTAAATCAAAATTTAAATAAGCATATTTACGAAAGAATTATGTATATTACAGAGGTTTATAATACAACAGTCCTTTCACGGTATGCGACAGGGCAAAAAGTTATGTACCAGAAAATTTGAGATACTTTGCAATACGATTTATGCGAACTCACACGTAAAAAATCTCAATTTACAACTTGGAATGGATCATGCGCACTAGACAGTGAAGAGAATCTGTAAATTGTTATTATATCCTCACAAAGGATAGACCAAGTTTGGCATTGCAAACAGCTGTACTTTTTTTAAAAATTAGATTGTGCCATAAAGAAATTTATTAAATAATCTGATGAATAAATTCAGTATTTTAACGATTGAGAGACTCTTTCTGACTAAAGCAATTCAACATAAGAATTAGTATCTTTATTTTATGGTAATCTCCCCATATTATTAACAAGATATTTTATATAACAACTGTTGCGCAATTTCTTGTAAATGTAAATGGACAATAAATTAAATTTAATGAAAATATATATATTTTGTAAAATTCTGGCAGTGGGATTAGGCAGCAACAAATCCTATTTTCGCCTTTTCTTTAATACATTTGTTATATAAATAAAATACTTGCATTCTTTACATGAAGCAAAAAATTGGACTCCGTTTCTTAATGGATTTTATATGTTTTACCTTTATATTTTCATTTATATACGTTTTTACAGAATTTTACCATTTTTACATTGTGTCTTTAATCTTTAGTACTTCATGTTTACATTTATTTAAAAGGATTTATCTTCCAAATGTTTGAGTGCGGTTTTTCATTTGTACATTGCAAGAATTTAGTTTTAATTGGCACCATATAGCCATTATTGTCCTGACATGCCGTTAAATGCTAATACACGGATATATATCACATATGAAGCACTAATTGTTTATAGTTAGCCATGTAGTTGGCAATATGAATCAACTTGTATACATAAGTATTAGTGATTACTAGAAAGTAAACGGATGACCATTGTCCCTGCACGCTTGTCACAGGAGTGCATCATTTTTATTTAAAACCTCAGTTGCTAATGCTTGTTTGGTTTTGGTGTTTTATGGCACATCAATACGTGGCGGTTATTTAGTGCCGAGACAATTGGATTAGGTTATTAGAAATTAAATGGATGATCAGTGTGCCTGCACGCTTGTCACTGGAGTGCATCCTTTTCGCTTAAGACCTCAGTTGTTAATGCTTTCTTGGTTTAGTGTTTTATCGCACAGCAACATGCGACGGTTATTTAGTGCCGAGGCAATTGGATTAATGTACCTTGCCCAATGACAGACAAAGGTAGTTGGCCCGGGCTGATTCGATTGTAGGATTCAAACCCGCACCCTCTTGGTCCCGAGTAAGCTACGCTAACCACAGAGGCGCTATTGGCACTCAGCTGATTGTGTAATAAACGTTCTGGCAGTTACCCAAAAGTTCACTCACAGGTTACTCAGGTTATTACTCCCTTGTGGAAAAAGATGGTTTATAAAGTGGAAAAAGATAATAGCTTACGAAGCATAGTCTATAACCACTTCTTTGAAAATTTCAATAAAATTCTTTTCCTAGAGAATATTAGATATAATGTTGTACACAACCGTTTTATTACTTTATTTGCTGTCAGACTTTCACATCCAATGAAATAAACTAAGCTTTACTGAAAGTTTATTATCACCATCATGGAACACACGAAAAGTCGCTCGAAGGGAGATTTATTTCTACCTTATCAGAAAAGTGTATGAATGATATTGTTATCTATACTTAATTTATTAATTCTGTGTTTTTTATAACATTATTTGATAGGAAACTGGGATATTTTATGAAATATTAATGATATTTCTAAAACAACAAAAACAAGAAACAGCATCAAAAAAATAAAATAAAATAAAATAAAATAAAACACGACCGACTTATCCTTTCTGGGTGGAACAAGTATTTGAACCGATGACCTATGCGTGCGTTCAAATAGGCAACTCTTGTTACACCAGTGACTTGGGGTCGCTAAACGAATACAGAGAACCAACACCGAGAACTCGACAAGAATGTCGGGGCCATTGAGGCGACAGCAGGCTTCTTGGAAGATGTCGACTGTTCGAATAAATACCTAGCTTTCCACTTATAGCTATTTATAAAATGTAAAGGAGTATAGTTATTGTTTTTTCTAGTTCAAACAAATGAATGGCCAAAAAATCAGTAATATGCTTTAGAAATAATAGAAACTTCAATCTGCTATGGAATCCGCAACGACGGAGTTTTCCAAAGTGGATGTTTTTACTGTTTCCTCTGCAATGTAACAGGAGATGGGTAAATATTCAGCTTTAGGGTTTACTTAAGTCTCCTAAAGTGTTCTTTGTATTTATTATACTGTCATGATAGGAACGGAACGTGAGCTTGTTAAATATTTTGTTTTGGGGATGTTGACATAAGACGAAATTTGAGATCTGGAAAATATTCAGTTAGGACACAGTGACAGTGGTATATATGCATTCAGAATATGAACAAGCCAGACTAACCCAATCCAAACTGTTAATTTTCTTTGTAGTATTCTAGGTTAAGGAAAACAAATCGCCTGGGCACAGTGTACTTAGTCTCCCTGTTGGTTCGGGAATATACAATGTGCCCGCCGTCCGGCATGTCATAAGAAGTAACCTGTTTGCCGGGTGTAGGGGGTGGGTGTCCTGTAATGATGTTCCAAGAGTGCGTTTTTTTTTTATAAAAATGTTGATCTTGTATTTAAGGAAACTTAGTGGTCCATTTTTTAACGGACATCTAAGTTTCAGCAAGATAAGAGTTCAGGATGTGGTAATTTGAGACATTTAGAAAAGTTGCAATACCCCTTGGTCATCCATTGCTGGTTTAAACAATATCTATATTCATTATCATCATCATCAAAATATAACAAAACAAAACCACAGCATAATATAATCTTAGTATGATACATATGGGAAACGCGCAGGAGTTGGAGGGGTGGGTGGGTGTAGAGTCTTACGAGTTCACACTAGAGCTGAAACGAAAAACAAATTTTCGTTGAATGTATTCGAATTGTATTCGAATATTCGTTGATTTTAATACAGCTATCAAATCCATCCTTTATATTTGTCTCCTTTGGTATTTATTGACAAACCTATCCCCTGACCACACCCCCACACCCAAGCCAGGTTGAAAACACGGAACTCATTCATCTAAATATTAGTAAAGGACATTTTAAGGGTCTTGAGTACATTTTGTGGGGATTCAGACTAAAAATCCAATGAATGTAGATGTTCTTTTCCCTGATTATTTTAAAACTCGATATGACCAAAATCTGGCATCCTACCAGTTATCATCAGCAACCACTTCTCGTCGTCATTCGCAAAAGACATACATTTTAAATTTTTTATTATATACCTACCAATTTTCTACCCAAGAAAGAGCCAGAATTTTACCGTCATTTCCTGCAAGCAGGAAAAAGATACTATCGTTTTCTAAACCCGTATCACCATACTCTCAAACGAGGCTGGGACTACTTTATCCTCGAGGTTTCCTGGTGACAATAGCAGCGTCCCTAGCGATGGAATGCAAGCACCAGCAGTAAACAAACCTCTCTCACAGCGACGTTAGTTAAGAAACCTTGCGTTATATGTAAAATATCTGAAAGGTGTAAACAATGTTTTTGTCACAACAACAATAAAAAAAGGCATTTATTCCTTTATTCTGAAGTAGTAAAATATTGGCAAAATGTTCGTCTGAAACAAGATTATATTCGGAAATCGAGTACCAAAACATTACAGTTGTACAGTACAACCCATTTACGGAAATTCATAAATGGTAGCATTAGTCAGTTTCACGCATAATGGATGAATTTGAAATTATAAATGAGTAATATTCTCTTCAACAAATCTTTACCATCAAGTTCCAACAACACTGGTCTACAATATTTTCGAAGTCGTCTGCTTCAGAGATAAAATGTGCTATTTATTAGTGATTTTGATGTGCTGAATTCAAATATGACAATTTAAACAACTGATTGGCTACTGTTTCCAAGATAATTAAGTTTTTACATTTTACGTCTATGTATATTGTGTACATATTAGACTTTTAATCATAAATTGTAAACCTAGGTCTTTTCATGTGTTTATGGTTGCTTTCCATGATAATATTTCACCTGTCCTGTTTATGTAACACTTTAAAAAACAGCAAAAGGGTTATATAAATAAAAAATATATTGAAACAAAAGTATAAAAAAACTAGTATGCATATATAAGTACATAGTTTAGTCCTTATTCAGAGTCTACTCGGCGCTTCTTGGCTTGTCTCTTGTTTTCATGAAATGGAGCATCTCTTGTCACTGTCCAGCAATAGTCTACAAGCATCGATGGGCTCCATTTTCCCCGATAGCGTTTCTCCATTGTTGCAATGTCCTGGTGAAATCGCTCGCCGTGCTCGTCGTTCACTGCTCCGCTGTTCGGTGGAAAAAAATCTAGATGAGGGTGCAATAAATGTATCTTTCGTGACATGTTGCAACCAAGGCTTTTGTATGCCTTGAGAAGGTTTTCCGCCAACTCCCTGTAGTTGTCTGCCTTGTTGTTTCCGAGAAAATTTGTTGCCACTAACTGGAAGGCTTTCCATGCCGTCCTTTCCTTGCCACGCAGTACACAGTGAAATGCATCATCTCGAAGAAGTTCATGAATCTGAGGACCAACAAAGACACTTTCCTTTATCTTAGCTTCACTTAACCTTGGATGTGCAAGTGTGATAACAAACTCTTCCTTGATTCAACAAGTGGTGGATGCTGAACACTTTTCATCCCAGGCTCCAATGACTGTCGGAGTGGCCAATCTCTCTTGATGAAGTTGGAATCTCTCGCACGACTATCCCATTTGCAGAGAAAACAGCAGTACTTTGTGTATCCAGTCTGCAGACCAAGCAAGAGAGCAAGAACCTTGAAATCGCCACAAAGCTGCCACTGATGTTGGTCATAGTTTATGCACCTCAAAAGTTGTTTAATGTTTTCATAGGTTTCCTTCATATGGACTGCATGACCAACTGGAATTGATGTCAAAACACTGCCATTATGCAGCAAAACAGCTTTAAGACTCGTCTTCGATGAATCAATGAACAGTTTCCACTCATCTGGATCATAAACGATGTTGAGGGCAGCAATCACACCATCGATGTTGTTTCAGGCTACAAGATTACCTTCATGAAGAAGAATGGGACAAGATCCTTTTGATGGTCACGGAACATGAAAACCCTAACATCGCCTGCCAGGAGATTCCACTGCTGTAGTCTGGAGTCCAACAGCTCTGCCTTACTCCCCTGACAAGGTCATTTAGTTCACCATGTGTTATGAGGTGTGGTTCAGAGGAGGAGGGTGGGAGAAAATATGGGTCATGTGACATTGATGGTTCAGGAGTAGAAGTTTCATCCCTTCCTCTTCCTCGTCTGACTCAAGTGAGAATGATTCTGCTGCATCAGGAACCAGCAGTCCTTCTCCGTGGGGTACTGGGCGTATAGCTGATGGAATGTTTGGATAATGCACAGTCCACTTTTTCTTCTTTGACACACCTTTCCCAACTGGAGGCACCATGCAGAAGTAACAATTGCTGATATGATATATTGGCTCTCTCCAAATTATTGGCACTGCAAAAGGCATAGATTTCCTTTTCCTGTTCAACCACTGGCGAAGATTTGTTGCACAAGTGTTGCAGCATATGTGTGGGGCCCACATCTTGTCCTGATGTCCAATTTTGCAGCCAAAATAAAGGTGATAGGCTTTCTTAACCATAGTAGTTATACGCTTTTGTGATCCAAAAGTCACTTCACCACAAACATAGCAGAAGTTATCTACATTGTTCACACAAGTACGAGGCATCTCTGCTCACTTTGGCTGAACAGAAATGTGTCCCTTTGCAAAATCAAACATTGACAAATAAGAGAGCACGACACTGTATGATTTGTAGAGTTGATCTAGGGCAATTTCTTAAGCAGAGTGATGCAAGCTTAGTTATGATTGCATCATCCATGACTTCTAGGAATAACATGATGCAATTCATATCATGTATGATGCAATACCAGCTTCAGATTGCATCATTTATTGTTTTGCCTAAAAAGCAAGTACTGTCCAAACCCAGTCATAGATTTGTTCATAGATCCAGTCAAAGATGTATTTTAGTCATTTCTGGTTTAAATGGAGATCCCTTCCCTTTATAACTCACTTATCCTCCGCCATTCCCAAGTCAAGGGTCGTATATACTGACCCAGTATAATATCTTTAACACTAGAGCCAATCAACAATTTGAAGCATCATTTTCGTTCTCAGTGACCCAGAATTAGTAAAGTTTGACAACATTTATTGCGGAAGCATTTTGGCTGTAGACCAGTGCAATTTCTCCAATCCTGTTCTAAATAACTGTCAAAATAATGTTGTCATTCCCGTGTAAAGTTCGCATCGGAGCCTCTCACAACGTTCTACCAGAAACAGTTCAACCGCATTCAACCTGGCCTCTGAAAGAAACTTCCAGTCATTAGCTGGTGAAAACTTCCGTGATGCAAAATTTCAGAACTGCACAATAACTGTAAATCACATATATGAGTAGTCTGCCCTCAAGCGTCGAAGAATTCTTGTTATTGACAGTGATGGTATTCAAACTGAGCGAGCGTTGTTTCATAAACTTTGTTCATAAAACTAATATTCATGCGCATGTCAGCCTTTCAAAAAGTAATTCGGTTTAAACTTAAGATGAAGTTCGTATTAAAGAGGTTGAAATGTTTAGCAATTACTTGTGTTTTTCAACTACATATAGTGATTTTATTAAATTATCTGAAAATTGATAGATATATATATATAAAATATCATTATCACAGTAATGGGATTTTGATTGCTAGATCACGTCGAGTTGGCAGCATTAGAAAATCCGGATCATGACGAGAAGCGAAGCGTCTCGTCATGATCCGGATAGTTATGTTGACAACGAGATCAAGATCACGTTACTGTGATAATACTATGTATGTATTGAGTATGTTTTGTCTCGTTCATATGTCCCTTTTATAACAAGTTAGAAGGAGAACAATCAACATTGACTTGCAAAGGCGTTTATTCAAAAAGCAGACCTGAATCGTAATAAATCCATCTTTTATTACATTACTTTGCAGGGGAAAGCACGAGCTGAGTTCGTGCATACGCAATAAAAGAAATAGGTAAAATAATCACATATCATTATTTTATTACAGGTAGATATCATGGACGGATAAATAAATATACGTATTTAAGAGTTAAATGAGCGATAAATTATGCATAGCGGTTGCTTTTATTCTATGGGTAACGCCAAATTACGTTATTTTTGAGATCCACCTGGGTGAAAAAAGGTGGACAGACATTGACAAAAGTTGCAATATTGTGTCTAGATTAACTGTCCATCTGTAAATGATTATTGCTACTTAGATATTAGGTCTACAAATGTAGAATTACACACACTTGCTGAAATAAAACAAACCACTCACATGAATGTATAACAGCGCCGTAAATGGGGATCGCGAAAACTGGTTCAGGCGGGCTAGCACCTATGTGCCAATCAGGCTATTTTTCGAAATGGTTGCGTTAGTTTCTTCTAGCGTTGGAAGTAAATTTTTAAGATATCGAAAATATACTGAAAACTGATTTCGAAAATAAAATGTTTGTTTTATTGACTAGAACTGGTATGATGCTAGTAGTGCTGAAGACAAACTGTAGACAGTGGCAGCGCGATGGGGGGGGGGGGGGGTTTGTAGGGGGTACAATTGCCCCAGGGCGCCGGGCGAGGGAACTATCTAAAAATAATATTTCTTGGAAGTGTTTTGTTCTCATTTAAAATTGCAATGACATGTGAACAATGGAATTAAATTAAATTTGGAAATCTTGATTGATACATAAAGGCTTTGTTGATTTTGATATGACCCCTGTTCTATACCATGTTCTTTATCAACTTACCGTATTGTTATCATTTGAAAATCGCCGATTGACAATGCCTAGAAAGTGTGATGTTGTAAAGATAAAAAATTGCGAAAAAAAACTTTAGAAAGATAGAGATTCGGATCGTTGTTTGTGTGTATCAGTGTGTGTGTCTTTGTTTTTTCTGCCTACGTGTACGTCTGTCTGTCTATATATATATATATATATATATATATATATATATATATATATATATATATATATATATATATATATATATATGCATTTAGCATAAATGTCTGTTTGGATGTATTGGTGGGCAGATACATTTTACGAACGCATTTTTTTTCTTTTCGATTTGCATGCATTGTGCTTAAATTTCATATTTTCAAAGCCACCAAAGTCACACAGAAATTTGTGCTGACTCCATCATTTTATTTGCATTCAACTTATACGTTTTTTTGTACTCAATATTTTACTTCAGTTTATTATTTTTTCCCTCGGGTTGTTTCGATTTGAAATTAACCCAACCATTGTTTACTTTAAAAATAGTGTCAGAATTGCAACAATCTTAATTATGGAATATCTCGCATTTGTTAATCAACGTATCTAAGACTAACATCACGGTTATTGGCAAATTTATCCAATTCCTACATGTGAATACTTTGCACTGTTTTAACTAAAGGTCGGTACAAATAGTCTTATCAGCTTTTTTGATCCTATCTGACATGTAAGTATATGGCTATGGCTATACGTATGACCAAAAGTTGTAGATACAGCTTACATATATTGTAGTAAGCATTTGCGTCATGTGTCGGGCACTCAGTTGGTTACACACAAACACACACACACACACACACACACACACACACATATATATATATATATATATATATATATATATATATATATATATATATATATATAGTGTTACGACTCTATGGTCTAAGAAAAATGTAACAGAAGGAAAGTGAAACCAACAAATCAAGTAAAAAATCAACAAGCAATTTATTACTAGATAATTAAAATGAAAAATCAAAAGGTCACTTACAGTAATGTGTCTTGAAATCCTAATAATCCAATAAGAATGATTGTTCTAATCACAAGTCCTAAATATAGAATGTTCCGAATTCACGGCTGTGTCCTTGAATGTTATGATGTGCTAATGGTCTCCAAAGTCCTGATGTACTAGAAATCTTGATGTGCTGATGTCAAAATGAAGTATTCCAAAATCTCTGAATAAGTTCAGTTAAATTCCAAAATCATTAATTAAAAATCCAAAATCCAAAAGTTTATGAGCACTGTTATAATCCAATGAATATTTAAAATAATTCCTCTCTTAGAATTTGGAATGAATTTTCACAACTGTAATAGCTCTTTACAAGACTGATGGTAATGTCAAAACTGAATAAATGTCCACCAAACATGGTATATATAAAGATTGGTCACATGACAGAATGTTCTAGAACATGAGTCATCTTAATGGAATTTTTACTTGTAAACAAAATTCAACCTTGACCTTCAAATTGAGAAAACATATTGATCAAAACAACCTAATTCAAGGACACTAGTTAAACATGTTTTTCCCGATAAACATTAAGACTTAAGCAAATATCAAAGTGAAGAAACATTTATAATTTCCTAAAATATTTATAATATTATATAAACATCATACATAACACCTCCCCTCATAAAGAAAAAGAAAGATTTATATAATAAAGCTTTCTTTTGAATATACATCTAATACTATAATAACCAAAATTACATAAGAACATGTTTTATGATACTGGACTTAATTACATCAAGCAATATTACATTTCTAGGCATGTGAGAGTGCATCTGCAATCACATTGTCTTTTCCCCTGATGTGTTTGATGTCAATGTTATATTCTTGCAATATCAAACTCCATCTCAACAATCTCCGATTTTTATCTTTCATTTTGTTGATGAAAGTAAGGGGATTGTGATCACTGTACACAATAATTGGAGAAAGAGCTGAGGTAACATACACTTCAAAATGCTGTAAAGCCAATATCAAAGCCAAACATTCCTTCTCAATTGTGGAATAATTTTTCTGGTGCTTGTTTAGTTTTTTAGAAAAATAACACACAGGGTGATCCACACCACTTTTGTCTTCCTGAATCAATACTCCACCAACCCCTACATCACTTGCATCAACAGATAATTTAAATGATTGGCTAAAATTTGGTGCAGAAAGAACTGGTGCATTCTTAAGCATGGCCTTTAACTTGTCAAAAGATTCCTGACACTTGTCAGACCAATAAAATTTGGTTTTCTTACTCAATAAACTTGTCAAAGGTTCAGCAATTTTGGAAAAATTGGAACAAAATTTCCGATAATATCCAGCCATACCTAGAAATCGCATCAGTTGCTTTTTACAAATTGGAACTTGAAATTCAGAGATAGCTTTGACCTTAGCTTCTATAGGTTTAACTTGACCTTGTCCCACAATATGTCCTAAAAATGTGACACAAGCATGGCAAAACTCACTTTTGCTCAAATTAATTGTCAGATTCGCATCGCTGAGTCGATCAAAGAATTTTCGAATGGTTTCCAAATGATCTTCCCAGGTGTTGTTGTAGATAATGACGTCATCGATATAAGCGTCACAATTATCAAGACCAAATGTTATCATGTTCATCAGACGTTGAAACGTTGCAGGCGAATTTTTCATTCCAAACGGCATGACTTTATATTGATAAAGTCCATCTGGAGTTGCAAATGCTGAAATTTCTTTTGCCCTTTCCGTCAGTGGAATTTGCCAGAATCCTTTTAAAAGGTCAAACTTGGTGACATATTCCACATTTCCAATTTTATCAATGCAATCGTCCATTCTTGGGATTGGAAATGAATCAGTTTTGGTGACACTGTTGACTTTTCTATAGTCAGTACACATACGGAATGTATTATCTGGCTTGGGAACAAGAATACATGGTGAACTCCAGTTACTTTTACTTGGTTCTATGAAATCATTCTCCAGTAGATACTGAATTTCTTTCTTCAGATAGTTCTGTTTGAGAGGATTCATCCTATAAGGATGCTGTTTCACAGGCGCAGAATCTACAATGTCAACGTCTTGATAAATTTTACTTGTTCGTGTTGTAACATCAGGAAACAAGTGCTCATATTCATGTAATAGCTGTTTTAGTTCATTTCTTTCCTGTTGTTGTAGATGTGAAAGTTTCTGGTCTAGGTTGTTCAATATTTCTGAATTCCGAAGATTGGTTATACCAGAGTCACTATAGTCTGATTGTACTCCATCGTTGATATCTTCACTGTGTGGGACAGGTACAACTAAATTAACTAAATAATTAGCTGAGCTATCTCTGTCAAAATATTCCTTTAACATATTTATATGACAAAGTTGTTTTTGTTTCCGTCTCCCAGGAGTGTTAATGATATAATTTAAGTCATTTACTTTCTTTTCAACGGTATAAGGACCACAAAAATTTACCCTGAAGAGGATTCTGAGGTATGGGAAAGAGAGCCAGAACTTTGTCACCAGGTTTAAAACTCCTTTCCTTTGAATTTCTGTCATACCTTAATTTCATTTTTGACTGGGTATTGTGAAGATTAGTTCTTGCTACTTCACAGGCCTTTGACAACTTGTATTTGAAATCAGAAACATAATCAAGAAGATTAATCTTTGAGTCTTCATTTGAAAGAAGTTTCTCTTTCAATAATTTCAATGGTCCACGGACAGTATGACCAAACACTAGTTCAAAGGGACTAAAACCCAACGACTCTTGAACTGATTCCCTAACAGCAAACAACAACAAATGAACACCCTCATCCCAATCCTTTTCTGTATCAAAGCAATATGATCGAATCATATTCTTCAAAGTTTGATGAAATCTTTCCAAAGCACCTTGACTTTCAGGGTGATAGGCAGAAGATTTAAACTGTTGGATGCCTAGTTCATGCATAACTTGCTGGAAAATTCCAGACATAAAATTTGACCCTTCATCCGTCTGGACAGATTTGGGAAGGCCAACAAGTGTAAAAAACTTCACCAAAGCTTTCACAATAGTTTTAGTTTTTATATTTCTCAGAGGAATTGCTTCTGGAAATCTTGTAGATGCACACATGATGGTCAACAAGTATTGGTTGCCTGACTTGGTTTTAGGTAAAGGACCAACACAGTCTACCATTATTCTACTAAATGGTTCATCAAATGCAGGAATAGGTTGCAGATGAGCCTTAGGTATCTTCTGATTGGGTTTTCCTACCATTTGACAAGTGTGACAAGATCTGCAGTATTTAGAAACATCACTTTTCAGTTTCGGCCAATAAAAATGATTTAAGATCTTGTGATAAGTCTTACGGACTCCTAAATGACCAGCTAAAGGAGTTTCATGGGGTAAATTAAGAATTTCCTGTCGATATGACTTAGGAACAACAATTTGATAGCTCACTGACCACTCGTCACCAGCGGGTACATCAGGTGGTCTCCATTTCCTCATAAGGACCCCATTTTTCACAAAGTAACACACTGGAACTTGTGTGGCTTCAGTTTCACTAATAGCCCTCTGAAACAAACAAGATATCTCGGGATCTTGCTCCTGTTCAACGACAAGGGATTGTCTTTTGTCATCCTGATTAGAACAAAGAGAATGAGTTGCCAAAAGAGGATCACTGTGATCAATACCATTTGATTGATCAATACCTGAGGAAAAAGTGACCTCATCAAAAGACTGACCAATACATGTGTCAGCTAAAGGAATAATATCCTGATCAACATCACTCTCAAGAGCTCTTTTTGCCATAGCTCTAGTAACTGCACAAGCAGGGTACAAATCAGGGATTTCAGTTTCGACAGGATCAACTTTCTGATCCAAACAAGGCTTGTCAGTTACAAGTGGATTAACCACAACCTTATCTCCAGCTAGGTCATTGCCTAGTAATAAATGAACACCCTCTATGGGTAAAGAAGTCACTGCCCCAACAGTCACAGGTCCAGAAACTAAGTCTGATGCCAAATTTACACAATGAAGAGGAACATTTACAAAGCCGCACTCTACTCCCTGAACAAGAACACTTTCACTCGAAGAAGACTCCTCAGACAAAGGCAAAGTACCTAATAATAAACGACTCTGAGAAGCTCCAGTGTCCCTTAATATTTTAATTGGGATAGTTTTGGCAGAATCACCAATAAGTGATATAGAACCTTCTGACATGAGTGGTTCATAAGCCTCTAAAATAGAATCAGACTGGGGTTTGTTTGACCCAACAAATGTATTGCTTTCAATACAAGACCGTGACCTTGACCTCATAGAAATAAGAGCATTTGGAAAAGCTCTGTCTTTTCTCTGTTGCTTATTTTTCAACTTGAAGCAATCAGAAATAACGTGCCCTTTCGCTTTACAATAAGTGCACGTAGGAAGAGATAAGGATTTCTGATCAGTCTTATCAGATGTTTGATTCCTAACAGTTGTGATGTTGTGAAATTTGGAAGTACTCGAATGAGATTGAAATGGTTTTTTACCAGAAAACTGCTGAGAGGACGACTTATTGCCAAATGAAATTTTGTGAGTCAAGGAATAATCATCAGCCATACGAGCAGCATTTTCCAAAGTTTCCACATTCTGCTCGTCAAGATAGGTTTTAACATCACTATGGATGCACCTTCTGAACTCTTCAATTAATACGAGCTGTCTGAGGTTATCATAACCTTGATCAACTTTCTTGGCTGAGCACCACCTATCAAATAGTTGTTCTTTATCCCTTGCAAATTCGACATGAGTTTGTCCAGTTTCTTTTCTACAATTCCTAAACCTTTGTCGATATGCCTCTGGTACCAACTCATAAGCTTTCAAGATGTACTCCTTAACCACATCATAATCAGTGCTTTGTTGTACTGACAGTGAAGTGTAGACTTCACGAGCTTTGCCAATAAGTACACTTTGTAATAACAAAGTCCAATGCTCTCTGGGCCATTTCAAGTTTTCAGCTATTTTCTCGAAATGAAGAAAGTATTTATCTACTTCTTTTTCCTGAAAAGGGGGTACTAACCTAATATATCTAGTAACATCAAAACCTGGACTCTTTTTTAAAGGAGTGGAGTGTGCTCTGTTTGCCAGTTCTAATTCTCTTAATTTAAATTGCATTTCCCTTTCTTCTCTTTGCATCTGCATCTGTCTCTCCTCTTTCTCTCTCTCCCTCTCCATCTGCGTTTGCCTCTCTTCTTTCTGCATTTGTATCTGCCCCTCTTCTTTCTCTCTCTCCATCTGTATCTGCCTCTCTTCTTTTTCGCTCTCTCTCTCTGAATCTGAAGCTTTGCTAACTCTAAATCCATCTGGTTCTTTAACTCTAATCCCCTTAATTTCCTGTCAGAACCAGATACATTCTTTCTCTTCAAACTTAAAGCACTATTTTCAAAAATTCCCTTTCCTACTAAATACTGAATCAAAATAATCTTTATCTCCTGTTTTGTCAATGATACTTTTGCCTCAGATAGACTGTATTTTCTGGCAAGCTCGAGCAACTCATCCTTTCTCATGCACTCTAACCCTTCCTGGGTAGGTTTTGAAATGAAATTCTGAACATTAGATGCCATTGTAAATGCTTGTTGGTTTCACACAAAAAAATTTCTCTATTTAAAAATCTTTGCCAAAGACAAAAAAAATTCTCCGAGACAAAATCAATATGAATTTCAAAGATAAATTTAATATCTCTAATATGCTTTAAAGAAATTCAATCCCGGACGAGCCCCCAATTTCTGTTACGACTCTATGGTCTAAGAAAAATGTAACAGAAAGAAAGTGAAACCAACAAATCAAGTAAAAAATCAACAAGCAATTTATTACTAGATAATTAAAATGAAAAATCAAAAAGTCACTTACAGTAATGTGTTTTGAAATCCTAATAATCCAATAAGAATGATTGTTCTAATCACAAGTCCTAAATATAGAATGTTCCGAATTCACGGCTGTGTCCTTGAATGTTATGATGTGCAAATGGTCTCCAAAGTCCTGATGTACTAGAAATCTTGATGTGCTGATGTCAAAATGAAGTATTCCAAAATCTCTGAATAAGTTCAGTTAAATTCCAAAATCATCAATTAAAAATCCAAAATCCAAAAGTTTATGAGCACTGTTATAATCCAATGAATATTTAAAATAATTCCTCTCTTAGAATTTGGAATGAATTTTCACAACTGTAATAGCTCTTTACAAGACTGATGGTAATGTCAAAACTGAATAAATGTCCACCAAACATGGTATATATAAAGATTGGTCACATGACAGAATGTTCTAGAACATGAGTCATCTTAATGGAATTTTTACTTGTAAACAAAATTCAACCTTGACCTTCAAATTGAGAAAACATATTGATCAAAACAACCTAATTCAAGGACACTAGTTAAACATGTTTTTCCCGATAAACATTAAGACTTAAGCAAATATCAAAGTGAAGAAACATTTATAATTTCCTAAAATATTTATAATATTATATAAACATCATACATAACAATAGAGAGAGAGAGATAGAGAGGAAATATTTTTTGAGACGAATGACTATATATATTTTCATACATGTTAGAGAATTTTAATTCGTACTCTGCGGAGATTCGAACCCAGGTCCGCGGGTTACGGCACCCATCACCTTTCTTAACATTAACTCCTATACCATCTCGACCATGCACACATCACCAAAAAATGATGCGACAAAGTCGGTGATATAGGCATCAGTGCGTAAGCAGACACACCCGCATGTCGACCCAGTAATTAATTATCTTCTAAAGTACACAGTCATTCCGGATTCCTACTACATAAATCAAGGTATATAGAGGTTATTACAGAGAATTATAAATATACACCAAACAGAGGGGAAAGTGCATATAGAGAATGCATGAATACTTGATAACATTAACAGAATTTTTAAATAAGAATAAATAATATTATCATTATTAAGTACGAAGAAATAATATTATCATACAGGAGAATTTTAATTCGTACTCTACGGAGATTCGAACCCAGGTCTGCGGGTTTCGGCACCCATCGCCTTGCCTGTAAGCACCAACCCCTATACCATTTCGACCATGCACACATCACCAAAAAATGACAAAGTTGGTGGTATAGGCATCCGTGAGTAAGCAGGCACACCTGCATGTCGACCCAGTAGTAGAGTACGAATCAAAATTATCTAACCTATATCATAATATTATTTATTCGTATTTAAAAATTATGATAATGTTATCAAGCATTCTCCTGTAGGATCCAGGGATAGCACTTTCCGTTCTGTTTGGTGTATATTTGTAATTTTCGCTTTCTCTCTCTCTCTCTCTCTCTCTCTCTCTCTCTCTCTCTCTCTCTCTCTCTATATATATATATATATATATATATATATATATATATATATATATACATATATACATACATGTGCGTACGCATATGTTGGCAGGTCGGTAGGTAGGTATGCTTGAATGGATTGACCGATGGATGAATAGATGGATGGACGAATCAATCTATCTATCTGTATCGCACTGCTTTAAATGCCATTCCATTTGCCAAGTTGCCAGTAAATACAGACATTAATCGCTCTCCTTATGACAAGTTTCTACCTGTAAAAGAGACACACAAGTAAGAGAGCCGACCTACTTTAGGGATCTACCGGGATTACACAACTAATGAACGTAAGCAAGTTCACTTAGATCAAAACCTGCCTTTGCTTTTCTGAATTCTCAAATACTCGTAGATAAATTTATTTTAGCTCATGGGATGCTTCAAAAGTGTTTATCATAATGTGAAATTCTGATGAGAGTGGAATGAGAGGAGGGTTTCTCTAATACAGTAAAGAGCGTTCGCTGCATATCTATCTATCTATCTATCTATCTATCTATCTATCTATCTATCTATCTATCTATCTATCTATCTATCTATCTATCTATCTATCTATCTATCTATCTATCTATCTAATAGATAAATATACAGATAGATAGATTCATTGAATATAGATAGAAATATAAAGAGATAGATACACATCTGGGATCACTTTTGTTTAATTGCTACCGCGAGCTCACATAATTTATCTTGTATGTATTTATTGTAAGTTTTCCTGTCATACTGGGAATCTAGAAGTAATATAAATAACTTGTATGCTGCACGGTTCATATATTTGTGAAGGGGGCAATTTTGTTCTCATCGTGCTATGTCATGACAAGTAAATATTGGAGTTTAGCATTGCTTTTCACTCAAAAGACAAGACGACACCATAGAGACATAAAAGTACTGCTTGAGTATGGATACTTTGGTAGTTAGGGAAAATAGTTGGAGTAGTCAAGTTGTCTAGTATAGAATAATGATGCAGTTTTGTCGGATATGGCATATTACTAGCTTTATTTGTCCATTAACGGTTTGTATTTTAATAGATGAGACTTTACTGTGTGCTGCCTTTATTCCAGACAGAGACGTGTTCAGTTGACCCATCCGGTTATCAGTAATTTTCGCACACCCAGCATACCAAATCTCAAAATATTTTCAATGACGGAGGATGAACCAACACCAAAGAAAACGCTCAGTATTATATTTTGTAAAATTGACAACGACGGAGGGTACAGCATTATCCTGTGGCTCGACTAACCTCTGTCGCAACGAATGACAAATATAATTATTTGTTTTTGTTTTAACGGCACTTTTAACATATTATTGGTCATACCATCCTGATAAAATGGGAGCTAAGTATCTTTCTCGAGCCCACACAGAGGCAGCCAGCCAGGTTGGCCTGTACGGGTATTGAACCCGCGACTTTTGGATTACGAGCCCGACGCTCTAACAGCTGAGCTACCGCGGCTCCCAACGAATGACAAATACTTCCATATGTGTTCGTTCCATACTTTTATTTTTCATAAAGTCTGTTCATCCATTTACTTTTTTCTTAACGCTCAGTACCCCACCCAACATTGGTATTAACATTCTTCAAAGAAAGCAGCACATTTTTGTGATATCATTTAATTTTATCCGTCTAATAGTGCGTGTGTACATTTGTCTTTGCGTACTTCTGTACTTGCCTAATCTTACAATTTTACTTAAATCCTCTTCCACAGTTAGTTTACTTGTGGGTATGACTATATCTGTAATACTTCTGTTGATGTGCATGGTACTTTTAAAATTTTGATTAATGCCCAGGGTATGGGCTACTTGGTGGGGCGGAAGGGTTGTGATTTATATCCTGGGTACGAGCTAATTGGTCCAGGGTCGGACAGGGAGGGAAGGGAAGATGAGGAGTGTTGATAACCGAGATCTCAGGAATCCGCCAATTTTGATGCCATCGTCGTCATCCGTGTACCTTGTAAATTTGGAAGACACTACTTTTCATTTGCACACCAATTTGCAAAGACATTCATGATCATCATCAAACATGACAACACAGCTTATGCGTGCAGTTGACCTTTTGTTTCAAGATACACATGTCGTATTTGAGGAATAACTTTTTTCTCAACCTCTGAATAAGAGTGATTTTAATATATGGACGTTAATATATGGATGTCTCTAAAGCTAATGGCGGGTTAATTGCATTTTGGAGGAAAAAAGACTGCAGATGAACTTTTACAATAAAAAGAAACAATATAATACATGAAACTTTTTAGCAACTTCCATTATATAAACAGGTCAATGTATGGATTACTTTTTGTCGGTTTGAGAAATTCACGAGAGAACCACGTGTATGATAAACCCTTCTACAGAAATACGAGATCGTGACATTTATGTGCTTGTGTTACATCCCCGTTGAATGAACTGTCCTTATACATGGTTGTAACGAGCGTGAAGAAAGACAAGATTTGGTTTCACTTATGTATTCAAGCATTGGCAAAGGTACAAGAACAACCAGATTTAAGTTCATTCGAGAATCATTGTAAGCTTCCTCTGAAGGAGATGATATCGCACTATTCGACTACAAAAGGATGGCTAGGTCAAAAGGTCGATATATGAGTAGTTGATGTAGATCGAGGTAGGAGTAGGTTTTACCGGGTCTAGGATTACTTATTCAGATTTTGGTACTTATCTGCATACTCAAGTACTAGTGATGCTTATATGGTGTACGAAAAGGGTCAAAACTATCGGTCCTGTTGTAACGTTATCCATATATCGTTACAAGGATTTCCAATTTATTGTTAAAATGCAAAAGTTTGTCCATACAGTGGTAACGTTAGCCCTTGCAACGATAAATTTGCCGTTACAACCATATGTTTTGTTTAAACTGGTGTCGTTGCAACTTTATAATCGTTGCAGCGATATATATATATATATATATATATATATATATATATATATATATATATATATATATATATATATATATATATATATATATACTGTGGCAACGATATTCACCTACCCTTGCAACTCTATTAAAAAATGCTGGTGTTATGGAAGTTTTATGGCTGCAATGGTATATGTTATCGTTTCAACGGTAATATCACTGTTGTAGCGGTAATTTTGACGGTCGCAACAATAATATTATATTTTACCGTTGTACGGCAATGTCACTGTTGCAACAATAAAATAAACCGTTGCAACAACAAAAATACCATTGCAATGGTACAATAAAAGAGTTGCAACAACAAAAAATACCGTCACACAATTTAGCGTTGCAACGATATTATTATATTTGGATTCCGTCTGAACGATATTTGGATGTCGTTGTAACGGTACTAGTAGTTTTGACCCTTTTCGTACACCATATGCAAACCTGTTACATCTCACCGAGTGAGGAAAAACCTCAGAGTCTTACATTCTCATTCTTTGAATTCAGTTTCTCACAAAATAAAAAAAATTCTTATCTTAGATTTTTCCTGGTGATTTTTTAAAAAAAATTTTTTTATTACAAAATATATCTGTTAAAATTAATTAACTTATGATTGAAGGATCTAGGTCAAAACCAAAGGACAATGTCTTGCAAGCGCTTTCATAATAAAATACAGTTTGTATAAACATGAAGCTGAATTGTAACAAGAATCACACGGGGCTGACGTAAAAAAAATAAGATCTCACAGAATTTACTAAATCTTCATAGAATATTTTGTCAGATCTTACAGACTGGTACGCTACAAAGATCACAGGTATAGTAGTATGGTAAATGAAAAGATCTTACAGACTGGTACTCTACACAGATCACATATATGGTGTATGGTACTCTACGGAGATCACAGGTATGGTACTATGGTAAATGAAAAAATCTTACAGACTGGTACTCTACAGAGATCACAGGTATGGTACTATGGTAAATGAAAAGATCTTACAGACTGGTACTCTACAGAGATCACAGGTATGGTACTATGGTAAATGAAAAGATCTTACAGACTGGTACGCTACAAAGATTACAGGTATAGTAGTATAGTAAATGAAAAGCTCTTAGAGGAATTTTGTAATCAAGAATGAACTATTTGGTACAAAAGAACGATAAATCATAAAAGAAAGAAAGAAAAGAAATTCCGTACTCGTTTGAAACAATCATGAACACTACTGTAAATCATATATATATATATATATATATATATATATATATATATATATATATATATGTGTGTGTGTGTGTGTGTGTGTGTGTGTGTGTGTGTGTGTGTTTGAGAGAGAGAGAGAGGTATATAAGAAAAAGATATGTATGTCATAATTTTTACATACTATGCCTTTCTTACTATACTAAGAAAAGACATAAATACTATTATTTGTATACATACCATGGTTTGCGTATTAGATTAATTTGTTTTGTTTGCAATAGCCTATGCGTTATAAGGGAAGTAATTCAACTAGGCTTTGAGATAGGATTCCCGAGTATACGGATTTTTTTTTTGACAGTAGACTGGTTGCCGTAACTGGTATTTAACAGCTCTTTAACAGATGTCTGTATCCAGACTACAAAACATATGTAAGTTAACATATTTTCTTCTTAGCAATGAGGCATTGTCGAATTTGAAATTTGAGGTAATACAGTGGTAAAGGTTGAGGACTAGATGATGTTGATATTTGTATATTAGCATTAAGTTTCACCCTTGAATAAGCCAAGCCGTTTACCACGATAAATGCTGCACACTAAAAGTGGCAATTCAATTTATTGTTTACAGGCGACAGAATGGGCCTTTTTCAGACTTGTTTTAGGTGATGGACGCTTTCAGAAGAATGAATTATGGTTGAGAGTATAGTTATGTATTGCGTTGGTTTTAATAGGTGGTTCCGCTATGGGTTTTGGTTAGATTTCTAGCACTTAAAACGTTATGAGGTTGAAGAGGGGGATGTGGTTAATGTTTATGGGTTGGAATATGCTTTCATAATTTCCATTGTTGCATGTCACAATACTTCACGGAATTTATGTATACTAAACATGCAAGCGGTCTATCGCCGTGTATATTGTGGGATTTTTAAAAAAATCATTCATTGTGTTGATTTAAATTAGGGTAATTGCCATTTATTTAGAAGGTACACAAAAACAAGCGCATATTGATCTATAATGATCATTTGGAATATTAGACTGTATACTTTATTTAAGGCAACTAAGACTCATAAGGAGACAATTGTTGATAAGGAATTTAAGTGTTTTATGAAATAGTAGATATGTATGCATTTATATGGTTACCCTTTGGGTAGAAATGGGGGATAGTGAAAAACCTATGAGATATACACCCTTTGGGTAGAAATGGAGGATAGTGAATTACTTGTGATATATACACGCTTTGGGTGGAAATGGAGGATAGTGAATTACCTATGAGATATAAACGTTCATGAGACATTTGCAACTCTGCTAGAGAAACTTAAAAGATAAATGTATTGTTTTAAAAGTAGAAAGAAAGAATCGTGATAAATAGGACATGTCGTACTTGACTTCAACATTAGATGTTTTGTGTTATATATATATTGGAGTAACTTTGTAGAGGTTGAAATTGCACTCAGGTGTAAAGCTGGTAAAATACAGGAGCCTTTCAGCTAATACATTTTTATTTTATATTTGCATGTTTGTTGCTGTGTGTTTACATTCATTTGTGTCTTGTGATTGGTAATGTACATGTAAAATTAGTGATGCAGGTTGGTATGATTCAGGTAATTAGATATTTAGATTTTACTTCATCGATGATCATAATAAGATATTTTTTCACAAAACTGTCAGCTTGCGTGTGTCGATATTCATTTGTTTCTTAATGTCGATATGGGTTTTTAGCTCTACTGGTCAAAGACCAGAAGAGTTTATAGGATGGTATTTCGTCCGTCGTCCGACCGTCCGTTATCGATTGTTATCGCTACTCCTCCTAAAATACTTAGAAGATTGCCATGAAACTTTACACACATTTATTCTATGGTTTAGTTGGTCCTAGATGAAAATGGTGCTACTCGGACATCCAATATGGCCGCCACAGCGGTATTCTTGAAAATCTTGTTATCGCTACTCCTCCTGAATTGATCGTCATATCAAAATGGGTTGTCACTAAAAAATTTCTCATGACGTCTAGTTGCTTCTAAATGAAAATGGTGCCAATCTGACATCCAATATGGCCGCCACAGCAGCAATCTGCAAAATATTGGTGTCGCTACTCCTCCTGAAATGATGGCCATATCAACATGGGGTTTTCAGTAAAAGACTTCTTATTTGGTCTAGCTAGCTATAAGTAAAAATGGTGCCAATCTGACGCCTGATATGTCCGCCTGAAAATCTTGTTATCGCAACTCCCCTTAAACAGAAAGCCATATTGACGTGAGGTTTTCACCAAAAGACCTCTTATAATGTTCAGTTGGTCCTAAATGAAAATGGTCCCGATCTGACACCCAATATGGCCACCACACAGCGGCTATCTTGAAAATCTTTTTATCGCTACTCCTCCTGAATGGATAATCATATTTGGGGTTTTCAGTAAAAGACTTCTTGTGATGTCTAGTTGGTCCTTGATGAAAATGGTGCCGATCTGATTTTTAATATGGCCGCCACAGCGCTTACCTTGAAAACTTTGTTGTTGCTACTCCTCCTGAACGGAAAGCTATATTGCCATGGGGTTTTCACCAAAAGACTTAGTATGATGCCTAGTTAGTCTGACATAAAAATGGTGATAATCTGATGTCCAGTATGGCCGCCACAGTGGCCATCTTGACAATCTTGTTATTGCTAATCCTCCTGAATGAAACGTAATATTGCCATGGGTTTTTCAACTGAAGACTTCTAATAAGGTATAGTTGGTTAAAAATGAAAATGGTGTCTATCTGATGTCAGTATAGTTGTTATCACTTAATCTTCCTGAATGGATTTTCGTGTCAACATTGGGTTTTTACTAAAGAGCTTCTTATGATGTCTAGCTGGTCCTAATGGTGTCATGCAGACAATCAATGTGCGTAACACAGAGGCCACCTTGAAAATGTTGTTATCACTATTTCTCCAGAAGAATGGTCATATCAGCATGGGTTTTCACAGAAAGACATCTTATGTTGTTGAGATGGTCGGACACGAAAATGGTGCTGATCCCACTTTAGTATGACTGCGACAATTGCCGTCTTGAAAATCTTGTTATCACTACTTCTTCTAGATGGCTGGTCATATCGACATTCTGCTTTCACCAAAAGACTTCTTATGATGTCTAGTTGGTACTAAATAGAAATGGTGCCAATCTGATATCGAATATGGTCACCATGGCAACCATCTTGAAAATCTTGTTATCGTTACTCCTCAAAACTGGAAAGTGATATAAACATGGCGTTTCCACCAGAAGACTTCTTGTGATGCCCTGTTGGTCCTAAATGAAAATCGTGCCAAGCTGACATATAATTGGAAAATATTGTTATCGCTGAAGAATATCAAAGATGGTTTTAACACTCAGCAGTTAAAAGGAAGAAATGGTCTTATCTTGAATTCCTGGAAATTCTTTTCAGCCAGTAGAGCTTCAGTCTCTTCGAGTGACTCTTGTTTTATGAGTACTTAAGGTAGATAGATATTCAAGATAGAGGATTTTTGTAAAATCAAGAATTAACTGTTTGGCACAAAAGAACGATAAATCAAAAAGAAAGAAGGAAAATAAATTCCATATTCAGTGACACTATTATGAAAATTAGTGTAAATCATAGCATATGCGTGTCTGTATGTGTGTGTATCTATGTATTATATATTTGTGTGTGTGTGTGTGTGTGTGAGAGAGAGAGAGAGAGAAGGTATAAGAAAGAAAAATATATGTGATAGTTTTGTACATACTATGCCTTTCTTACTATGTTAAGAAAAGACAGAAATGTTATTATTTGTATACATACTATGGTTTGCTTATTAGACTAATTTGTTTTGCCACCTATACGTCCAAGGACTGTATACTGGTGCCACAAATTCTACGTCATATATATAAAGACGCTAAATGTTATAAACTATCAGTTAGATAATATAAACACTGAATAATTACTTTTTCTTAAAAATGTACTATGGTGCTTCGCATGGTTACCTGCGGGGCCTTAGTTCCACCGTCTAACGCAGGTGTCCCGAACCTTTTTGTGCCTACGGACACATTTGTGAGTTTATGAGAGAGTGGCGGGCACCAACCAATTAACTTTACCCATTTTTTTATTTTTTATTATTCATTATAACCTCTTCCGCGGGCACACAAAAAAAAAAAAACCTTGGCGGGTGCCATGGCGCCCGCGGGCACCACGTTGGGGACCACTGGTCTAGCGGGTCTACAAACACCGTTTGCAATTACCAGCTATACCAAAATTCTTTCTTACCAAAGGTTGTTACCGAAAGGAGCCTTCACCCACGTGAAGTAAGGAACATTTCCATTTATTCTTTTCCTGAAAAGGGATTTAGAAAAGGCCCCATCCTATTACTACTGATGTGAAAGAATTTATCAAATTCTACGTACACGATTAGGCTGTATCTCTAACGAAGACCTATTCGTGCGGTATGCCAGAAACTGCTGAAAACATCCCTTTACATTGTCCTGAATTAAACAGTGTTAGAAATCGCACAATAGAAACTTTACCGTATGATTTTGATATTATTAATTACTAATGGAGAATCGCTTGCTATCGGTGGAGGAAAATGAGATGACATTCGGTGCGTTATTTTTTATACCTCTTTTTTTTTTTTTTTTTTTGCTTCTTGATAACAGTCACTTTTGCATATCCGGACACTATAACACTCTTTATCCTACATTAAGTAATCCACCCCACCCCCCCAGCACGAATAGCAATATTTGCATATTTTTTCATATTGTTGTTCAAAACATTACATGATCACATTTCTTCATTATTCGTAAAAAAAAATTCTTTAAATTGTAGACAAAAATTAATACTTTTTGTTTTTCCTTCTTTTATTGCATTCATGCCAGTCAGTGTAAAAACTATTCATGTCACAAATATTCTTAACAAGGAGAGAGCTATCCATAAGCAGTGTTACATATTGCTCAATCTTATATATAGGATGTATTATCTTTGAATTGATGGATGATAATAGTCAATAAATATTGTTTAAACCATCGCGACGACAATATGACTTGTAAATTAGATTCATGATGAAGTCACTTTATATTTATATATATATATATATATATATATATATATATATATATATATATATATATATATATATATATATATATATATATATAAAAATATAAGAAACTCGGTTTTATATTGTAGCTACGTTTTTCGTGAGCTTAATGACAGATGGCTTTCTTACAAATACATATGTGTCAGATTTATAAGAGAACGAGATGTGTATGTATAATCTAGAATGTTGGACTGTATTTAGAATAGCTAGCCAACTTTGACCTTAGTGAAAATTTACAGTGTGTTATATGTTCCACTCTGGTATTTTGAATCCAAGAAACTACTGTCAGACTTTAAATGTGGATTGAGACGCTAGAGAAGCACAATGACCGCTGAGTTAGACTTGAAACATTTATTAGAGAAGGTTTCCTAAAGAAAGAAACATATGGTAATCATTTTTCTTGACTTGAAGAAAGTTTATGACACCACATGAAAGTATGGCATAATCAGTGATCTATTCAACATAGGTCTGAAGGGCCACCTGCCTATCTTTATATCCAGTTTGTCAAAGATAGACATTTCAGAAACACATTATGTACCACATTTTCTGAAAGCTACCCTCACGATATGGGTGTGCCGCTGGGCAGCATATTGTCAGTCACCCTTTTCAACTTAAGAATTAACAACATAGTGAAATCCATGAACTTGCTGCTCATTGTACACTCAGAGCTTTTTGATCTGCTTCAGGACTTAAGAAAGATCGAAACTTAACTTTGGTTCGATAATATACGGATCAGTTGTTAAATTTTACCAGCAGATGCTTGATCCGATACACAGTTAGGGACTTAGACTTTGTCTGGGTGTATTTAGAACGTACCCTTCAAAAAGTCTCTGCTGAGGCAAATGAACTACCACTTTATCTCAGACGAACTAAACTGGCTCTTCAGTATAATACCAAACTCTTGGAGATAAATTTTCACTCCATCCTTTGGCAATCGAATTCGTTTTCATATAGAAGCAGTAAAAATTAATCTTGTGAGTACTGCAAAATTCTCTTTTCCAAAATTACCAATTTGGTTATTAACCCTCCACCCACCAACCACCCACCAATAGCATTTGATTTTTGCCATCACAAAAAGTCCTCCTGTTTCTTACAGTAAATTAAAAGAAATTAGAAATTAGAGTCTCCTATTGTAGACGTGCATCTCTGTTAAGAAACAGTTCAAACGATGGCGACATAGTTACACCTGTCCTTGCAACATCTCACAGCACCATTCTCAAGCCGGTTACCAGATAAACCATCATTTTTAGCGCAGAAATTACAGCCATAATAAAACCTTTTGCTAAATGGAAACCTTACAAATAAAAATGTTCTACTACTTTTAGCTGTCTAGTGGCAATCGTCATTGGTATTTAGGGTGATGATAGGACAGATAAAGCAGCCAAAGCTGCACTGCAGTCATCCATTTTTAAACGGTAGATTACATATACTAACCTCAAATATTATATAAATTGGTAGGTTCTATATGCTTGGAAAAAAAAGTGGAATGAAAATTCCACAAACAACTTTGGAACACAGATATTTGGCATCTTTGCATTTTATCTTTTATTTTATATAGCTTTGACAGATTTTTGGCATCTTTACCTTTATCATTTATTTTATATAGCTTTGACAGATTTTTTGCATCTTTACCTTTATCATTTATTTTATATAGCCTTGACAGATATTTGGCATCTTTACCTTTATCATTTATTTTATATAGCTTTGACAGATTTTTGGCATCTTTACCTTTATCATTTATTTTATATAGCTTTGACAGATTTTTGGCATCTTTACCATTATCATTTTTTTTATATAGCTTTGACAGATATTTGGCATCTTTACCTTTATCATTTATTTTATATAACTTTGACAGCTATTTGGCATCTTTACCTTTATCATTTATTTTATATAGCTTTGACAGATTTTTGGCATCTTTACCTTTATCATTTATTTTATATAACTTTGACAGCTATTTGGCATCTTTACCTTTATCATTTATTTTATATAGCTTTGACAGATTTTTGGCATCTTTACCTTTATCATTTATTGTATATAGCTTTGACAGATTTTTGTCATCTTAACCTTTATCATTTATTTTATACAGCTTTGACAGATTTTTGGCATCTTTACCTTTATCATTTATTTTATATAACTTTGACAGATTTTTGGCATCTTTACATTTTATCTTTTTTTTTATATAGCTTTGACAGATTTTTGGCATCTTTACCTTTATCATTTATTTTATATAACTTTGACAGATTTTTGGCATCTTAACCTTTATCATTTATTTTATATAACTTTGACAGATTTTTGGCATCTTAACCTTTATCATTTATTTTATATAACTTTGACAGATTTTTGGCATCTTTACATTTTATCTTTTATTTTATATAGCTTTGGCAGATTTTTGGCATCTTTACCTTTATCATTTATTTTATATAACTTTGACAGATTTTTGGCATCTTAACCTTTATCATTTATTTTATATAGCTTTGACAGATTTTTGGCATCTTAACCTTTATCATTTATTTTATATAACTTTGACAGATTTTTGGCATCTTTACATTTTATCCTTTATCTTGTAGGACTACATGTTTACGTTTATTTAGAAGGATTTGTCTTCATAAAGTTGTTTCCCATTTTATCTCCGCATTTTTGAAACTTAACTTTTAATTGGTTCTGTATAACCAGGGTTGCGCTAACTTGCCGTTAAACACATACAAACAAACATGCATGCATACATACATAGATACATAGGGCCTATACATACATACATACATACATACATACATACATACATACATACATACATACATACATACATACATACATACATACATACATACATACATACATACATACATACATACATACATACATACATACATACATACATACATACATACATACATACATACATACATACATTTGGAGAGAGACCCACATACAGACAGAGAGTTCACGTTCGCGTTTATGGTTATATCTGCATCCCCAGGGCGAATTCCCTCCATGTAATGACTCAATTCACTGTCTACGTTAATGCGGAAGTCTGAAAGAAAAAGTTAAAATATGGGCTCGGTTTTCACACTACTGGAAGTCTATGCGACATTTTTGTCTTTTTTTCTGAGCAAAAGTGTGAAATTAACCGAGCCCCTTGACAACCAATTGACAACGTAAAGAATAAAATTTGGACCGACGTTTGAAATATGTTTTTAACAAAAAACCAGAAAGTATCAGTTTCAAATGTTTAGTGAAATGTTTCCTTTAGTCATCAATGTTTCTATATAAATATGTACTGCATAGCAAAGTCTCTAGAATAATTTGGAATGGGCGCTAAAAAATCGCCAGTCATGCAGAAGTTCGGCCTTCTGATTAACCAGTATCTCTTTATATTTTGTGACAGTAAATTTATTGGCACATTTTTCAACACATGTAAGCATTTATTTTTACATTTTGCATATCGGTTGCCTAATACTAAAAATAACACAAGAAAGGTTTAAAAACGGCGGTTTCTTGGCATGAGCTATTTGTAGGCATTTTTACGAGACCCAGAGAGAGAGAGAGAGAGAGAGAGAGAGAGAGTCTATCCATATTTTGTCTCCTCTACTGTGTTAATATTTACGAGAAGCTCTTTCAACCACAGATACTCGCAGACAGTGGCGGCGCGAGGGTGGGGGTGGGGGTGGAGGTTGGCAACTGACATAAAACTGTTCTCTGTGGCAAAGTAGGGGCGCCAGTAAAGAACATTGCTCCCGGGCGCCTCGACAGGGGCGCCACTAAAGAACATCGCCCAGAGCGCCTCGAACCCTTGCGCCGCCACTGCTCGCAGAAGTCATCTTCAAAGGAAGTCTGTGATGGTGTAAGTCAGATCTCTCTCTCTCTCCCAGCAACAGCAGCATTAGTAGTGGTAGTTGTGCGAATCTTGTTTTGGTTAGGGAGACATACAGAGTTATGTCTCTGCCAACTGAAATTGACATGCAGTCAGTGCTACTACTATTTACATAATGACTGTCTCATGATATAGCTCTACACGCTGTAAAACTCGGATTTTGTACTTATGAAATTCCCGACTCAGGCCGACGACAATCGTAATGATCGTAATATCATTGTCGTGGCAGTCTTGTTTATCTGGTTGTGTTCCTTTTTAACATTAGTATAAAACATACTAGTATGACTGTGTAAAATTTGCTGTTGTCTTAGTATCTAATGATTCAATGTCTGTATCAGTATTATCTTGCAGGGGTTTGTTTTTTGATTTATCATACTAGTTCCAGTTATCATACCAGTCTTGCAGAGTGTGTTTACCCCCACCCCCACCCCACCTCAGCCTCTCCTCTCCCCCACTCTCCACCCTTTGTTGCGAAGAAGTTGGTCTATGGTTGATTTTCTCGATGGAAATTCTACTCTAGATCAATAGTCATTTATTTCCCCAGGGAAGAGAAATCTACGTCAACCACTTCATTATACTTTGTGTATTTTCCAGCACATTCGTTCTTTCAGTATATTTTTGGTAACCTGTCAGTCTATATAAGCCGGTCTGCAAGTGTGTGTGTGTGTGTTAAAGAGAAATATATCTCACTTCTTGACGATCATCAGGAAAGGGGGATTTTTTTCCATAAAGGACATCTAGACTGTACAATTACGCCAAGAAAACTGGTCAATAGGATCTCGTAAAAGATTTTCAACGTCAGTGTAAGAGGAATTTAAAAAGCAGAGGTAACCTCTATTTATTCTATGATAGAGCAATGTTTAGATAAACACAATACAAAACCATTTTGGCAGCATATCAGATCCAAACGTCAGCACAACTTAGGTATTCATGCACTTAAGAAAATGGGCACCCTAATAAACGATGGCAAGGGTAAAGTTCAAATACTCATTGACTAATTCAAATCTATATTAACTCCGACTCCCATAAAAAAACAATGCAAACAAGTTATACCTCCCTTGATTGTTAATGCACAGGGGGTTGAGACACTGCTCTAAACAAAAGTAACCCCTGCAGTGCAAAGGGTCAAAATAACATACAAAATATTAACCTGAGAGAATGTGCAACATATTTAGCACTTTTGGCTCATAAATAAAAAAGGAATGTTCACTTTGCTGAAAACTTCAAACTGATATCGTTAACATGTGTCTCATGCAAATTGCTGGAACACATAACTTGTGAACATATTTTGGAACATTTTTGAAGACATACGATATTGACAACATTAATATGGTGGTTTTCGTTCAGGATTTTCGTATGAAACCCAGCTTCTTATCACTATGCGTGATCTCTTGGGAAATTTGGACACAAATATATAAACATAGATCCCCTCTGATACGGTTCCTCGTCACAGATATGTGTACTAATTTACACCGCTATGCCAATAAGGGAAAATTTCTTCAGTGGCTACTTATTTTTGTCATCAAACGACAGATGCAATCTATAGTTGATGCTGACCACTCCAATTCTGACCATTGATTTTGGTGTGCCTCAGGGCACTGTGCTTGGTCCCATGTTATTTTTGTGCTGTGCTAATGACTTTTCATTTAAATCGCAAGTCTGTCTTTTCGCAGATGACTGTCTGTTATATATATATATATATATATATATATATATATATATATATATATTTATATATATATATATATATATATATATAAATCGAAGCTGAAACTGACCACTTAATGCTACAAAATGACCTTAGAAACCTTGAGCAATGAGCTAAAAACTGAGGTATGCGGCTAACTGATAAATTATGCGATGAACATACGTAACAAGTCATCATTTCAGTGTTTTAGTCGATGGTATCTGTCAGGGGACATGGAATAGAGTTCACACATCACTAAAAATCAACAAAAAAGTAAATGCATCCGAAGCCTTCTTGGAAAGAAACCTGAAATATTGCCGTCAGAATTGTTGTAAATTGATGTAATTGGCATTTGGTTGGTCAGAATATGGGTCAATTCTTGACATTCATACTATGACGGTTATATATAGACCAACTAGAAACTAGTTGCAGACTTAGATTCCTCTACAAGGTAGTTAGGGGCTTGGTGCCGCTTTAAAATACCTCGATTTTCTGAAACACTTACAGTGCAAATGTATTATTAGGCCAAAACATTTCAGAGTTTTGAAAATAGAACTGTTGTAGAAACATCAGCAGTTTGTAATTGCAGAGAATTTTATATGGAACAGTGTAATCTTTATCAGTTTGGAAAATCTTTCTTCATGAGAATCACGATATACTGGAAAACCTTGACGAGAAAAGTGTGCGTACGTAAACTGTGAAACATTGACAACTCCAAACAAATCTTAAATTTCTACTGAATACCTCTTTACATCGGTGCACTAATGCCAAAAGGTCCTGCGTCATACTGAAACAAACGGAGAAACTGGGAAAAAGTATGAAACGATCTGAAGCCAGTCGTACAGACTTCATTCACTCTAGTATAAAACTGACTTCTTTCAGGTATTCTACAACTTTAAGCTTAAGGGAAAATATATACGAATACATCATCCTCATTGCTTGCGCTGATTATGAGAACATCGTATGTTTCTGTATACGTTTCTTTGACCAGACTTTTAACGCCTTGAATGGACATTTTTTGGAAATTCGCTACTAGTCGAAGTCAAGGGAAATTCTTACCCCTAAGTGAGGTGGTGTGCTTGGCCTTTACTTAGCTCGGGGTTTGAATGCAATGTCACCGCCCAAACTATTGTACAATTTTGTATCCAAGAAAATATTAACTAGTCAGGATTCAACAATTATTTTCCATATCTTTAATTTTCTATTTTATTTTATTTCCATTGTTCCAGTGCGGTTCTCATAATTTCTGGACATTTTCTAGGCATTAAAATTAACCCCTGAACATACCAGAACAGAACAAAACTTCATTTAAAAAATCAAACCCAGACCGTACAGATATCACATATAAGTCAAGTACAGTCAAAGTTCTATTAAAAAAAAGTCATCATGGTGTTACTCTTTTAACTACACGTAATATAAATGAGAGAGAGAAAAAAAGGAAACAGAGAATCCGAAAGAGAAAGAAAATGGAGTATGTCAGTATTATAAGTCCAAAGAATATCTAAATAAAAGAGAAATTCACCTTTCAAACGCTCAACGTGATTTCTGTACAACACTAATGCCAGTAATTTTAGTGAAAAATATCTTGTTGATATTTAAAAATATTCGGATATAATAGTATTTCCTAATCAAACTCATTCTATTCTCCCCCCCCCCCCCCAAAAAAAAAAAAAATCACATTCAAAGAAGGAATGGAATTCGTCACTCAAAACGTTATCAGTTTTAACTGCTAATTTTTAAGAGTAATCGAACAGAGGGAAATATTTAATAAGTAGACCCTTTGACCAATTTAATAGTTCAAAGTCTTTGCGTAATAAGTTCCATTACGGGTCTTTCTTGTGTTCCATTTTCACTTATGCCCAATGTTTTTGGATCACAGCGATAATTAAGTTATGTAATCGGCTTAAGGATTAATATCAAACCTTTTGTTGAACGAACATAACAAACCTTTGTATATTGTTGCTGCACTTTTTGTTGTTTGTATATGTCCTAAGGTGAATAATTTCAGATATTTCTTTATTGTACATTTCGAGCTGTAAGAAAGTACGTATAACTTGCAAATATTGACCAGCCAGTCAAGCGTTATTTATTCCGCATTCCTATGGACTGCTGCCTGCTCTTAAGCTCTGTTTGATTTATTATGTAATAATATCTGGCGCTTGACAGACTTGTAAAGTAAGGCTGCAACGTTTACACGTGTCAACGACTTAATTTTGTTTACTGCCTGTAAACGTTTAAAAAGTCGGTAACCATGTCAACAGACATGGAAGTGATTGTCAGTGACGCAGGAATTAGGCGTTCCAATTGAATGATATTGTAATAAACCTGGGGTATATGCTATTTGTATATACGTCTCCATTCATATCTTTGTTAGATTTTAGTGATTATTTGTTGATTAGCGGGAGTCGTTCTTGGGAAGATATTTCGCAAACCGAGTAATTAGCCAATTTCTAGGAGCAGACGTCAAAATGTACAGTATTCGCGAAACTTTATGGTAGCATGGATTAGTTCGAACAATTGAAACTCCCTGATTTCTAAAGATAAGGATATCTTGGGATATTCTAATGTATAAGTGTTTAGTAATTTGAGATAGGAACAATTCTTTGCATTAGGTATTTGGGCCGTGTTATGTGGTGCGTGGCGTAAAGTACCAATCGTCCTCTTGGAAAGGCTCACTGATGGGTCATGCAAATGTGAAGCAAGAAAACCCATGCAGATGTGAAATTAGAGTTTTGTGCTGTGTGGTCATTAGGTGATTAGAGGAAAAGTATTTGTAGTATTTGCGCGTTTAAGAACCCTTCAGTTGAAAACGGCTGTTGTGTTAAGGTCCTTGGAAATAGGGGCAACATGGACCTCAAGCCACGTAGGACTTGTTTGATTCGCTCGGTAGTGAGACTCCCTTGCGTGTTACAATATATTTCCACATCTTAAGACGACTGTAAATAAGAGTTTTTTTCTTCTTAAAGAATGAATGATTTTCACATCAAATGAGCATCACTGGAAAAAAGCGAAGCTGACGAGAATTGGTTGTACCTCGCATTACACAAGATTACACATTAGGCTAAGTTACTGATCTTGTTGACAATTTTTTTTAAGACTGCTTACCTTTGAAAATCTTGTTCGTTAACAGAACTTTTGATCACTAACATTTTATTTTGGTCAGCATGAAATATAATATACTAGGAGAGACTCGAATTGTTCACTACTGGTTGTACTGCTCGCAAACATTTCACACAAATTTCGGTATGGGCATCCTTGGGTTGAAATACTACGTTTAGCTGTATTGATTCATTAGAAAAGAAAGAATCAAACCTGCTATATGTTAATAATATATTTCTTAGCTTGAATATATTTAATTGACCTGTTATTTAGTCCATAAGCGTTCAGGAAGGAGATAGTAGGCTGCGTACTACTTTGTTGCACCATAGTTTTGCGCTTTTTTTTTTTTTTTTGCTGGGGGAAGGGAGTGTTGCTTATATTTTAAATAGCGAAATCAATCCGTCTTATACATCTGACGTTTTTCTGGCTTGACAGAAAAGGCCCACGTTGCTCCGATTCTCTCGAGAACGAATCAATCACGTGATGGAATCACGTACGGAAACACTACGTCACTGTGTACATGAAAACTAAAGTACTGATTCATAAAATAAAAATAAAAAATGTTCCAAAGCTACTGGCAGTTAACAGTATATTTTTTGTACCTGTGATTTTTTAAATATACGTTCAGGAAACAGATCGTATGATGTGCGTACTACTTTGCTGAGTAAGAATATTGTGCTGTTTGATTTTCTTTCAAAATGGGGAAATCAATCGGCATAATACATTACAATGATTACAGGGTTTTTCTGGCTTGAGAGAAAAGGCCGAGTTAAAAGGCAGAGGTTGCTCCGATTGACACCACCATTCGAGATTCCTCAGCAAAACGACACACATCACCTTGTAAGCAACATTACAGACGGTTAAGCATGCCCGCTCACAATGAAAAGGCCCATGACTGAGTAAAACATAGACTAATGACCTGGGTTTCCTTATTTCATGAGAAAGAAACACACACACACACACACACACACACACACACACACACACACACACACACATATATATATATATATATATATATATATATATATATATATATATATATATATATTATATATATTGCTATAAAAATTTAGATTGGATAAAAGCAAATAGAAACACTCACTAGTTATGGGAAACGGAAAAATATATTATTTTTGTTGGTGCTGTTTGAAAGATATCATTTGCATTTATATATAACAGAAGAGCATTTGTTCCTTCCTTTTATTTCGCTAAACGGACAAAACTACTAATGTCATGTTGCAGTGTCCCGTTTAAATTTACAGTTTCCTCAGAAAAACCAAACCTGTCTCACACTTCCAACATTGTGGGTTCTACTTTTGGACTTCGTATTAATCTGAAAGGCCACAACACTCTTAGACAGGGAAGATGCGGCGGTTTCGATCGCACCCCCCCCCCGCTTCCTGTTGAATATATAGATATATATATATATATATATATATATATATATATATATATATATATATATATATATATATATATATATATATATTGATTTCAGTCAGAGAAATCCGGAGTGACTGTACTTAGATGAGAGCAGGAGTGTACTGGGTAAGCAACTCGGCCCCTGTACTTATCTGCCGGGATAGGCCCGGGGTTTTGCTCACACCAGTAAAACGCCAGTAAAAACGGATTTTTTTGACGGCCCACCGGCCCACCGATGCGGCGGTCTGCCGGGACAGGCCCGGGGTTTTGCTCACACCAGTAAAACACCGGTAAAAACGGATTTTTTTGCGGCGGACCACCGGGATGCCCAATGGCCAGTACACCACTGGATGAGAGTTAATTTGTGTATATTTCATTTGACAAATAGCAAGTAAATGATAAAGTAACTTGACATTTCATACAATATCGTTATACTGTGCGTTGTAAGGAAATCAAAGTTATAAAACAATAATAACACGCTCACTAACGTTCAAAAACTGCTAAGATCATGTTGAAGTATGTGCTTTTTCATGGACACAGGTCTCTAAATAATTTCCTAAAATCGAAAATCTTTGTTGAAACCGTAAAACGGCTTGGTTGTGAAACGGTGATCAGTTTTACAGCCAAACCTTAAGATTACGGAAAGTTTAGGTCAAACGTTGAATCTTTTAGACATTACGTGTGACTTGTTACCAGAAGCAGGATTGTTGTCTTTATATTGATAAAGCAGACATCGACCACGAACCCTCTCTGTGGCTCCAGCTTCTGTCATTTATATCGTTGCTGTTGCGTTCTCATCGTTGCCGGTGCGTTATGATTGACCTGGTATGGAAAAAGTCCGGTGACGTTCGGGACCAGATAAAGGTTCCGAAACGGTGCTTAATCTCGAAACAGCATACGCCATTACTATCGACTAGATACCAGCCCAACAACTTGAACTATAACCCCCTTTAATCCGAAGCTCAGTCAGAGTAAAACATTAGCCTTAGAGCTTCAAACTCCTAAATCAATTTTACTTTCATTCCTTTTCAATAATATCAAAACAAATTCTCTCTCTCTCTCTCTCTCTCTCTCTCTCTCTCTCTCTCTCTCTCTCTCTCTCTCTCTCTCTCTCTCTCTCTTACAGTATCGTAGACTTGCGCTAAAGAGCAAAAACAGTCATGACGGAAATACATAAAAATCCTGGAATTGTTTTATATTTTTAAATGGCATGTCTAATTCATTAGCCATCAACGTTTGCTACAGAACTCCTGATGAAAGGGAAATAGTAATACAGAAAATCAAGAAAGGCTACTGAAATTTCAAAAAAGAGCAGCTAGAGTTATTCTTCATGCTGATTTAGATACACCATCAACAAATCTTTTTAAAACCCTTAAGTGGCTTAAATTTCAACAGAGAACTCAGCTTCAGAAGGGTTTACTAGTCTACAAATCCTTACATGGGTTGGTTCCTGATTATCTTCAATGTAATTTTTAATTTGTGGAAAATGTATATACGTATGAACTAATATCCATCTCAAACAACAATTTATATTTACCTAAACCAAATTTAGAGTTTTATAAAAAGAGGTTTGCTTTTTCTGGAACCAAACTATGGAATTCCATTCCACCCTATATAAGGTCAGCTGACTCATCCAAAGGTTTTAAGAGGCTTCTTAGTCAATATTTACAGAAACAATAATTTTTATGATTTTATGCAATTCAGTACTACTCTTCTTTAAAAGAATGTTCTTTCATGTACTCACCTGTAATGTTTTACACAGGTTCACTACTAATCTTTGTATGAATCCTGTATGTACTCATCTTTAATGCCTTGTACATATTTTATAGTAGCAGTAGATCAATTAATATTGTTTTTAAATAGCATTGTTGTCTGAAGACACCGCAACTTGCAAAAATTGTACAACCTATGCATGTAATTGTAGAAGGCCTCATGGAAGATTGGTCAGTTGACCAAATGAGCTTCTTCTTTAAATAAAGTTATTATTATTATTATTATTATTATTATTATTATTATTATTATTATTACAGATGTACTGTTTATACGAGCCTAGACAAACTGAAGTTGCCTCCCTTAGACAAAGTGGCCCATATATTCCGAATCTATTTCACACAGAGTAACTTCGTAATAAAGGGGTCGGATTCAGGATATTTTTCTACGGGGGTTCGATTATGTCAAGGGGTGGTTCGTTTTGTTTACTATGGCCAACTTTAAGCGTTTTCTGCTTTTCACTCAAAAAAATGCACATTTTGAGTTTGTGTATAGTTTTAAAAGGACACACTTTTCTGAATAGAATGCAGTTTATTTCGCGCGAATGTCATGAATAACAATGGAAATACAATTGGTTTAATGCATAATGTTACAACATTGTGATGTTAAACTTCCTTTTTATGAAGCCAAGTTTATACTATGATGTCATATTGTGTGAAGGGACGTTTTGTCGCGTCGTCTCTCTCTCTCTCTTTCTCTCTCTCTCTCTCTCTCTCTCTCTCTCTCTCTCTCTCTCTCTCTCTCTCTCTCTCTCTCTCTATATATATATATATATATATATATATATATATATATATATATATATATATATATATATATTCTCGACAAAGTAAAATAGCGTGGTATTTTTATTTAATCATAATGTTCTCACGATAGTAGAGACGAAGTCAGTATGATAGAACAAGAGGATTCCCCCCATCACTTTGATCACTTTGGACATAGACTAAAAAAAATATTCCTGCGACATTCAATTTTGTAAAAAGTCCTGGAGGTTAATAATATATTGATAACGCAGTTTTTAAGAAAATGTTCTTTCAGTAGCTATCGTTTATTATTATTATTACTATATATATATATATATATATATATATATATATATATAGAGAGAGAGAGAGAGAGAGAGAGAGAGAGAGAGAGAGAGAGAGAGAGAGAGAGAGAGAAAGGTTCACTTACATTTTTTAATAAGAGTAAGGCTCACAGATCATCTACGTGTATTTACCTGCTAAATATAAATTCCAGAATTGAATCTCAAAATTAAGAACAGACATCCAGACACCATTAAACGTTTATATACCTTAATTCTGCGCAGTTGAGGGAATCAAGCCATACTATTGTACATGACATTTAAGTCTTGAATCAAATAGCTTTAGCAACAGATGGTAAGATGTGCATTTAAAAATGTTAAACTTTCAATAATATGCATTGTTGTATAAAAAAATGACAGACTTTATGTATTATTGGTAAAAAAATAAAAGCAATGTAAGTGTTCACATTCCTGGAGGTAAGTAATTACAAGCAAGGAAATTACAATACTTTATACATGTCTAGCTCTTCACTTGTTTCATAATATCTTATATCATCTTTTCCTGTATGATTAATCACGATAAACAACATACTGTCAAGTATGATGAAAACCGTTCAAATAAATTAACGCCTCCGTTTGTTCTTAACTTGCAGATGACCTACTTAGACAAGTGGTTGCTATAGCAATAATGGCGTAACTTTTCCTACTCTGACGAACTTAGGCGTTTAATAGTTCTGTCTGCAATATATAGTCACATTAGTAAAATGAGAGTTATTACTGTATTTGTAAACAGAGCGTACATATGGTATCGTGCATAATTGTATTAATTACCAATGCTGATTGAAAATATTTACATTAGGTGGAACCAGCGAAGGGGAAGAATATCAGGCTGACGAATCTTTTTTCCTCAAAGACACACAAGTTTTCATTGCCACATGGTGTGTGTGTGTGTTTGTGTGTATGTGTGTGTGTGTGTGTCATGAATATATGTTAAATTTAGTTGCTTATGAGCATATAAGGAAAAATTACGGACTTGGATCAATCGAGTTTGATTGACTATGAACCGTAAATGTGCATATAACCCTTTTATAGCACCTCATTCATCCCATAAATATCCATCATTCGTAGTCTCAGTTGGAAAATGGTTCTCTTGAGATACACAGTCTTGCGTGGTGATGCATACAAGATTTATTATGGCAATAAAATTGTGTATTTATTGAAGGCAACACATACACTTTAAGTCTGAATTCATAAACTTCGGTTAAATATCGGCTTAAAGTAGAACTTAAATTGTACATGTTGCATACATACATACATACATACATACATACATACATACATACATACATACATACATACATACATACATACATACATGTTTTTCTTGGTTTTAACGGCACTTTTAACACATTATTGACTATATCATGCCGAGGAAAGGGGAGCTAAATACTTTTCCCAAGGACACAGAGAGGCAGCCAACCCAGGCTGGACTAGGTGGGTATCGAACCTGCGACACTTTGATCACGAGTCCGACGCTCTACCAAAACGAGCTACCTGGCTCCCTACGTACGTACGTACATACATACATACATATAACAGACGGATGGAAGGATGGGGCCTAAGCGCTTTGTTAGATATCTGCGTTCGGCAGTTTTCTCCAGCATCTGCGGATCTTTCCATCTAATAACCACATAACGTACGCCGACATATTAGCCGTCGAAGGAACGTAATTTAAGTTGCTGAAACGTTTTGTACAATCAACGTAAAATTCACAGTTTAAATTTAAAGACGGACAAACTGATTGACGTAAAGACGGGCAGACAGTTACCGGACAGACTAATAGATTCAAATAAAGACAGACGTAACGTACCTGCTGGCTGACTTATACCCCTCCCCCCACCACCACCCGCCCCTTAACATTGCTGGTCCTTGATCCTCATCATTCTATACTCCCTAAGGTTGTAAAAAATAAAATAAAATAAAATAAAAATGAAAACTAAAATCTTAAGCGACATCAATGGCAACTCTACAAGCTTTTTATTACATATTTCTACATCCTCACCCGTACCCCCAACCACACCCACCATCATAGTAACTGAAATTTGTTACATGAGGTATACATATCGTGGATTTCTATACTGTGATTGCATTTATAAAGTTTGGTCAATAAATATTTTTCGTAAAAACGTATGGGCGGCCGTTTTTACATATATTCAGTTCAATATAGAGCTCTCTAATTGTTTAGAGAGCTCTCCAAATAAATTATAGAGCTCTATAATTGAATTAGAGACCTCTATATATCAGTTAGATACATCTCTAATTCAATTATAGCCCGCAATATTTTTTTATTGATTTGTATACCACTATAATAGAATTAGAGACCTCTATAATATAATTAGAGACCTCTATAATAGGATCAGAGACCTCTATAATAGAATTAGAAACCTCTCTAATTCAACTGTAGAGCTCTCACTTGAGGTAGTAATTCGACAACCACTGTTTTCGGCGGATAACAATTTCTCCCTCCCCCATCATCGGAAAAAACTCGGGTATAGACGAGCCATTTTTGGCGTGATATAGAAATGATGGCAGGCATTACAGGTCTTAAAAATGGGGTTTCAACTGCCGTTCAAAGGATTTGGATGAGATATTAATTTCATTTCTAGTTGAAGTATTGAATTTTACACAGATAAATATTTTATTTACAAAAACAAACAAACAATGCACAGAAGCAAATGCGTACAGGATTGGACTAAAGATCCTGACATTTTCCTGACGTTGACGGTTCGCTGATCCTCTGGACTGTGACACTGACCACAACCTGATATTTTCTCGATTAATCTGAATTACTAAATAGAGATTATTTTGGTCATTTTTTTCTTCTCGGTATTAACAGTCTGTCGATGATTGATTAATAAAAAGCCAGGAATTATTGCTTTTTTGTTGGTATTGCTCATTGTCTGGTTCAGGGCTCGCCGGTGTAAGTGGCAGACCTGAATGAGTATTACAAAAGTAACAAAGTGGTCCATCAAATATTGGAAATATAAATTTATACAGCAATTAAATAATAAAGAATTAAATTTCAATAATGAATAAGCACATACTTGTGAATTAAATAATATATTAATAAAATAAACATTAAAGTTGGAATAAATTCCTGATTGAACGTAAGACGTATATGAGACTAATATACCTATATGTTCGTCTCAGCAAATATGCAAAACTAATTAGGTTGGTAGTCCATTCAAGACAGGTGCTCTAACGCTCGATTGATTATGTTCGATAAAATTGTGCAGAAAATTGTGGCTATTCCTCTACCACCTTATATAAGACAACCGACCAAAATGTGCAGACACATGCACACCCTTTCATTTGTTCAGATTCAGGCAACTGCCAGTTATTGTAAGTATACCTTTTCTCCTGTGGCCATTTGTACCGTGGTACAAACTCCCACAAAATATCGGAGTCATGCCTGAACTAGTATCCTTCAATTTTTTTTAGGATTTTTGTCATGCTATATTCTAAAAAAAAAAAAAAAAAAAAAAAAAAAAAATTGTTTTTTTTTCTTTGCCTCAGTCTCTCTCTGTCTCCAACCCCAAGCCCCATTTAACACTATCATACCTTCGCTTTTACCATTTTACCTTGAATCTTTCTTCCCTAACTAATATGCAGAGATGCATAACTGCACATAATTCTAGATAGCAGTAAAAATAAAATAAAAAAGATAAATAGATCGCCATTTTTTCATGAACATTTGTTCATTTCGAGGATGATAAATCTGGTTTAAAGTTATGCTACATAAATTGGAAAAAAATAAAGGCTATTTTGTACCATTTGGAATGGACCTTTCTTATGGCCCCGAGAAAGGGTTGATTATATCCCGTGAGCATCTGTGGAATTTGGGTTTTTGAGAAAAGGAGCACAGCCCATTGGTTTTGGAGGGGAAAAAATGGACACATCGCAAATGAATTTTCCAGGGATGAATTTGTTACCTTTACATTTCCTCTTTTCAAGTAGGTACACGTATATTTGATTCTAGAATGATAACTGGATTAACACACAACAAAGATCGGTGGAAAGTCTCTCGAAAGCTACAAATGCACGCTTTATGAGTTTAGAAATATGTTTATCAAGCAGTGAAACGCAACGGAGTGAGTAAAAACAAAGTAGTGAATGGTTTTGTAGTGTGGAAACTAAACATAAACCACACGGAAACTACTGTACGTACACTTGTATAAGATGTTCCCGACTGTAAACAGTGTAGAGCCAGATATACTACAGCATTATGTTAAAAACGATGAGTAGATTTACCAGTGTATACTCTTATATGCTGGCGCATTAAAAATACAGATCAGGGTCTATGTTGTTCGTATTTGGGCTCGACGTGTGAACAAGGATATATATGATACATGTAGTCAGGTCTCTCTACAGAATTTCAGGATGAAAAGTCATGTACTCTTCACTCACAGAACTCGGAACCCCTCTGCTATTTTCCGAGAGTCCCAACAACATGCTTGACTTCATAGTCATCAATTTAGCTATCGCGATAATTTAAAGCCTTCTTAAATTTTTTGTTTTTATTGATGTTTTTATTTATATATTAACTTACTTTAAAAAGTAATTTGTTTAATGTACTAATTTGATTACTGGGTTATTAGAACTGATGAAAAAATAGCCGGAAAATAGCAGAACTGCTGATGTGGTTTATAGTATATATGAAACTTACAGGAAATTTATAGTTTCAGATTTGATCGAAGCCAGCTGAACACTTACAATTTTACTGATTAAATGGTCTGTTTGTGAAACCATCCGAAAATGAACATGGCAGTTCCATTTCAGCTGAAATCATATCCAGACACATGGCAGCGGTGTCAATAACCCTTGAGAAACGGTCATAAACTCATGACAACAAAGTTTCACACAATTTTTCTGGTAGGGAGTCCCTCTGACGTGCCAGGTTTCAAAATGGTAACTACTTTGACGAGCCCCCTCCCCCCCCCCCCCTCCGCTGAAGGGCCACAAAATTAATAAAGAGAGTAGTTATTATTTAATTTGAGGGAAGTTGGGGTTAGATGAATAGAAACTATATTTAGAGACCTCTTCAAATGAATAAGACAGTTCTATAATTGAATTGAAGATGTCTCTAATTCATTTGAAGACCTCTTTAATTCATTTATAGATTTGTCGAATCGATGCCGAATTCGAGAGATCTCAAATTCTATTAGAGAGCTCTACAATTGAATGAATGCTCTCTCCTATTCATTTGTAGAGGTGTCCAATTGAATTAGAGAGGTCTACAATTCAAGTATAGTCATCAACAATTATTAATTGAGGGCAATCATTGAATTATAGAGATCTCTAGTAAATTTACAGAGCGCTCTAAATGATATGTAGAGCTCTCTAATTCAGTTGTAGAGCTCTCTAATTCAATTGTAGAGCTCTCTATTTCATCTGGAGAACTCTCTAAACAAATAGAGAGCTCTGTATTGAATTGAATATATGTAAAAAAAAAAAGGCCGCCCATAAATAGGTCATTGTAGTTTACATTTGTGTACATTTGACCTTTGCCCCCACCCCCCATATTGACACCAGAAGAGGGAGACAGAAGTTCAATCCCTCCCATGCTCTGCTCCGTTCAAATCGCAATGAACTCTGGGAGAGATAGCCAAAAATAATACCTCTCTTGCAGATGGCTACCATATTCAAGTTATGTAAATTTCTATTCAACGAATCAGAGGGGGATGAAGTAACAGACATCCAGAGGATATTACAATATCCCCACAATTGACGCTAAATCTAATTAAGTATTAGAAATTTTGCTATCAATATATATTTGATTTACCTTTTAGTTTGTTTTCTTCTTTCGTTCATATGCCTCTAAATAGGAGGCGAAACTAGGGACGAGTGAAATTTACTAAATCTCGTTTTTTTTTTTAAATTTCCGTGTAGCATTATCATTACACTTCCATGCATTTTAGTAGCTAGATAGACTGTTTAATGCAATGAGACACAGTGTGTATAAAGCTAAGCAAGCAAAACAGATTAAAGACCAGATATTCAGCCAAGTTGGTCTTGTCCGTGCGTACGTCCGTATATCCATACGTCCGTTCATCCGTATGTCCCAAGAAGCTTGTTAGCAAGAGTCGGAAGAAAAAAAAAAACGTTCAACGTTGACAAATGAAATTTGGCTAGGATATGTTTTATGCATATGTAGATGACCTGATTAGAATTTCAGGACAAAACAGCAATTTTTCAATATTTTAAACAGTTTTTTACTTGGATTTTTTTGACAATAGCAAGATTAAGAAAATAACACCAGAGTTGGACAAAATAAATTTGATAGGTATATTTGTATTTATATATAGATCACTTGATTAGATGTTCATGCTATTATAGCAGTTTTTCCAAGTTTTCTCAATTTTTAAAGTTTTTGATTAAAATGTAATGGTTTGTAATGGAGACATACGTGTTTTACAAAAACAAATCAGGAGTGCATGTAAATATGACAAGCTGTTTTATTTACCAGTATGTATATTTCATATTTTACACGTGTGACAAAGATTTGTACAGATGTGAAATATGGCTAATTTTATATCTGTGAAATTATTTGTGTGCACATATGTGAAATAAATCAATAATTTCCTATATATATATAAATAAGTTCCACGTATGTAAAAAAGACTTTCACATATGACAAAAATAATACCAGATAGTTGAAAAAAGGCTTATTTTCCGTATGTGAAATTCATTTTCACATATTATTGCCATGTACTCGTGAATTATTTTCCATATGTGAAAACTTTTACATAGGAGAAATTATTCTGTTCATATGTGAAATAATGTCAAACTTTTTGTTACATATGTTTAAGAAAAGAATGTTACATATGTGAAACAGTATTTCACATATTTGAACAAATATTTAAAAAAAAAACGTTTTTGCATAGATGTGAAAGGTCTTTTACGTACCTTAAATACTTGTTCACATATATTAAATTCTTTTTCACATATCAAAAATTCTTTTTTTTACACGAATGTGAAATAAATCATTTATTTCACATACGTGAAATAGTCATTATTTTTTTTACATATGTGAAAATGTTTTTAGTTGCGTCAAATTCTTTCGCATTTATGTGAAATAACGACACAATATTTCACAGATGTTATTTTTTTCATATACGTACAAAGAATAAATGCAAATTAAGACAGCTTGCCACGTCTAAATTCAAGTTGTATGTGCATGGAATTAGATAATAAATGTTTTCAATACAATCTTTTTTTCTCTCTCTCTCTCTCTCACTCTCTCTTCTCTCTCTCTCTCTCTCTCTCTCTCTCTCTCTCTCTCTCTCTCTCTCTCTCTCTCTCTCTCTCTCTCTCTCTTGTACCTTTCCAAAGTTTGTAAACCAAACACTGACTTAAAGATCCACGGCGGGCAGAAACTTTTCCATATTTCCGGATGATAGTTATTGTTGAATTAAAAAAGCTGGAAGTGAGATCGAAAACTGAAACAGTCCATCAAATAATGTGGGGGTTTCCGAACCGTGACGTTATTGTCTAATTTTAGTTACATGTGTCATAAGGTATTGTCCAATCAAAAGCGCGTATCTTTGCCATCTGATCGAAATTGACCAATCATTTAACAGTTGTCTCTTGGCAAGGAAGAGTTTGCAAATTGGTGTACATTTTAGCGTTAATACGATTCATCTTCAAAATGCAGGATTCTGGCGTAGATTCCGGGATTGACATCGATTTCAATGCTCTGTTAGCTCCAGATGACACTTTCAGTGACGGATCCTTCTACACGTTGAAGAGTAAAATCATCGTGGGAAGGTAAAGATGGGTGTTCTGTTCAACTATGTACATTGTGTTATGTTAGGCTTGTCATTATCGAGGGCACGCGTCCTAGTCTTGTATATAGACTGGAGACTAGTAAACATGCTCTGGAATCCTAAACATGAGTGCACAAATTTGCACGATCCTTGTTCATTTTAACGTAATCATACTATTGAATTAGTATGTTGAATCAGTTTAGTTAGCATTCCAAATTTCATTTTCAGACAGACAGGTAAACTTGGTTTGGCAGGTACTGCTCCTTGACATGTGTAGGTTAATTGACTCTAGTGACATGAAGTTTATTTCAGAATTATGGTGCACCTAGCAGAAAAGACCAATTCATTCACTGCATCAAATTAATTTAAAAAAAATTTATAAATACTTTTGTAATTGAAATTTTGGTTTCTGATCCTACCCAGATCCCAGATGAAGGGCCACAAATAGAAACGTATATACTCGCGTATAAACTTAAAGAGAACACGTTATGGTTGATTACATAAAAAACCACCCATGCATAAATTCTTCTTTTTAATAGCCTGTTTAAATAAGTTCTTTTGTAACCGGTCGTTTTTATTCATTATCATGACTATTTCACATTTATATTGACTTATCAGGGCACTTCCTAAGAGCCGGTCGTTGAGTAAGTTATCTTCCTAATTATGCCTGATCAACTGGCTACTTTTTGCTGCACCCTGTACTCCCCATTGGAGGAGCACCCCCCAAACCCCCCTGTTACTTCAAAATTCAGTCTTATGGAATGCCCAGCTTATAAATTGTTAACAGTAAGTCCAAGGCCCCCAACCATGGCACTGTAATATGTCGGGGGCAATAAAATACACACGTTCATTTGGATGTAAGACGAGCCTCCAATCTTTTCTTCTCCATATTCGAGTACAGTTTAATATTGCAGGACTTAAAAGTAAAATGAACTATGGAGTGTGATCAGGAATTGTATATCTACATAAAATTTACCATTTCTGATGTGATATTAGGTCTTTCACACACTATGTAACATGGTTACATGACCGGTTATTCGGAACAAAGTCTGGATGGCGGAAATACAAGGACTTGATATGGACAGGGGAGATATTTGCTTAAATTTAGCAAAACTAATAATATTGTTCACTTCTCTGATGGTTTGAAATAAAGCTAAAACATCCTTATTTGGCAATTTGATGAAAGATGTCTTGCATGCCTTTACATAGTGGGGAAAAAATATACTGTTATTCCAAAATATGTTGGCAATCTTAGACTGATGTATGGTCGATTGTTAAAATATACACTTACTTGACTCTTCTCTCACCAGACCCCCAGTCATATCTCCTTCACAACTATGACACAAAGGTAGTATATGCTAAAACTCCTTACGTATCATAATCTATAACTTTCCACTAATTTAAACTGGCAATACAATTTTAAAAAATTTCGAAATACTTTTGTAATTGAAATTTTGGTTTCTGATCGTACCCAGATCCCGGATGAAGGGCCAAAAATAGTACCGTATATACTCGCGTATAAATCAGGTGCAAATGTAAACAACATAGACTCTGATCTGCTGTTGCACAATGCGTCGGCAGATCAGGGTCTATATTGTTTGTTCTACTGATTAGTCCTTACAAACTGCATAGACCCAGATATGCCAGCGTATTAAGCGACGGCAGATCTGGGTCTATGCAGTTTGCAGTTGGTATCGGGTTATGCGTGAGTATAGACATTTAGTAGCTGTTATGCAACAATGGTTGCAGTGTGTACCAAATTTAGGGCTTGAATACTAAAGTGGCAGACTCAACTTAGCCTTGAGTACTCAAAATTGTGATTACTGGTGGCATTACTGGAGTCATATCATAGATCCTGCGTACTAGGGGTGAAACGATACACCTGTGCCACATATCGATATGATTCACGATAGACAGCCCACGATACGATACATTATCGATAGACATATCAACTTGATGATGGTCTTTTCATCTTTAGAAGGTCCATCAGTGGTAGGGTGGTGCCCTTGTATGTGTGTTGACATATTGGTTATATTTCCTGTATGCAGATTACAGACAGACAGAGACTTAGCATCTGCTCAAATACCATTCTCATCCATGACATGATAACAAAAATACTTCCAAACAGACTACCTGATAGTTGTCAGTGATTTTGATTTGACCTTTTAGGCCATTTCAGGCTACTCCACTTGATTGGATGCAGGACTCATCTTGGCCACCACGACCTTTGTTTTGCACTGCATGAATGCTTTAAAAACATCTTATTGCCAATTTCATGTCACTTACACTTTAAAGTCATTACGGTGTTATCTTCAAAACAGAATAGTGCAATTTCCGCATGCAAGGAAAATCTCATCTAGAACAAGTCCTTGTGTGGTAGCGGAGATCACAGTGTACTTCCAGATGCATAACAACTACCATGGCCATAGGAACTCCCCTTATATAACAAATTGACAAATTTACACAAGGTGACAAAATCGTGCGGTTTGAAATCTGTCCCCTCGCTGTTTCTGTGCTAACTTGATAACTTGATTTATTCCGTCTATACATTCAGTCATTGATTACATATATCAACATAAAAAGAGATGTTCCAAACTTGTTCCTAATGTCCGATTTAAGTACTTTACAGATCATTTAATAACCACTTTTGTGTGGAGTCTCTGTTGTTTTGTATCTACTTGGATCGAGTTTGGATGCCAATACTTCTGCTGTGTCACACAGAATAAGCTACATTTAGTTCTGATTGGTGGTTATTGTTTACCCTGGACTGGTACAAACAATAACGACCAATCAGAATTGAATGTAACATATTTCACTGGAAGTGTAGCCTTCAATTTCGATCCAAGTAGACAAGATATGAAGCAACAGAAAAACTTCGCATACAGGTGGTTATTAAATGATGAGTAAAGTACTTCATCATACATGTGGAACAAATCAGGAATGTCTCCTTTATGCTGAACATGCTGACGGGATAAAATAATTAGCATTAAATCGGCGAGGGGGGGGGCAGATTTTGAACCATGTCACCTTGTGTTAATTTGTAGAAGTTAAGTAGGTGTTGTCAATAGTTTTGTCTAATTTTCTGACAAAAATGAGAGCCTGTGCCAGCGACGACTGTCTCAGATGAATTCTCAATTTAAAGAAAACAAAAATCAAGCGACTAATAATTATTCATGACTGCTTAAGATTAAAGTTACTTGTATATGGTAAGTATCATTTTGTATCGATTCTTCACCTCTTGTATCGATATGGCAAAATTATAGATACATCGATATATTGATGAATCGTTTCACCCCTACTGCGTACCTCCACCCGAGTTCCCCGATACATTGGTAAAAATATGAATACAATAGAAATTAATTGAAAACCAATTTCTGTGATATGAAATTTAGCTTGGTCTATCAATTATTTTAAAATTGTCATTTTTAATTGCTGCTCGCTCAACCAAACCACATAATGGTTCACTGGGTATGTGAAATTTTTGCTTTTCATTAATTTATCCCCACCTAAAATATGACTTGTTATATTCATGACCCTATGGTGTACAGTTGTTGGTAATACAGGGTGTCAGTAGTTTCAGGGTAAGATAATGCTTTTACTTGAACACCTAAAAATATCTAATTTTTTATATTGCATTATCCATTGTAATATCAGCAAATATAAGGTATACAAAATAAGATTCGATGACAGTAAGTAAAACATGATGGTACAGTATCAAGATCATTGTTAAATATGATGGTAAAGTATCAAGATCATTGTTAAATATGATGGTAAAGTATCAAGATCATTGTTAAATATGATGGTAAAGTATCAAGATCATTGTTAAATATGATGGTAAAGTATCAAGATCATTGTTAAATATGATGGTAAAGTATCAAGATCATTGTAAAACATGTTGGTAAAGTATCAAGGGCATTGTTAAATAAGATGGTAAAGTATCATGGTTATTGTTAAATATGAGGGTAAAGCATCAAGGTCATTGTAAAATATGATGGTAATGTATCACCATAACAAACATGATGGTAAAGTATCAAGATCATTGTAAAATATTATGGTATAGCATCAGAATCATTGTAAAACATGATGGTAATATATCAAGGTCATTGTAAAACATGATAGTTAAGTATCAAGGTTACTATTAAATATGAGGGTAAAGTATCAACGTCATTGTCAAATATGGTAAAGTATCAAGATCATTGTAAAACATGAGGTAAAATATCAAGGTCATTGTAAAATATAATGGTAATGTATCAAGATAACAAACATGATGGTAAAGTATCAAGATCATTGTAAAACATGAGGTAAAATATCAAGGTCATTGTAAAATATAATGGTAATGTATCAAGATAACAAACATGATAGTAAAGTATCAAGATCATTGTAAAATAAGATGGTATAGCATCAGAATCATTGTAAAACATGATGGTAATATATCAAGGTCATTGTAAAACATGATAGTAAAGTATCAAGGTTACTATTAAATATGAGGGTAAAGTATCAACGTCATTGTAAAATATGGTAAAGTATCAAGATCATTGTAAAACATGAGGTAAAATATCAAGGTCATTGTAAAATATAATGGCAATGTATCAAGATAACAAACATGATGGTAAAGTGTCAAGATCATTGTAAAATATGATGGTATAGCATCAGAATCATTGTAAAACATGATGGTAATATATCAGGGTCATTGTAAAACATGATGGTTAAGTATCAAGATTACTATTAAATAGGGTAAAGTATCAAGGTCATTGTAAAATATGGTAAAGTATCAAGATCATTGTAGAACATGAGGTAAAATATCAAGGTCATTGTAAAATATAATGGTATTGTATCAAGATAACAAACATGGTAAAGTATCAAGATCATTCAAAAATTTGATGGTATATTATCAGAATCATTGTAAAACATGATGGTAATATATCAAGGTGATTGTAAAACATGATAGTTAAGTATCAAGGTTACTATTAAATATGAGGGTAAAGTATCAACGTCATTGTAAAATATGGTAAAGTATCAAGATCATTGTAAAACATGAGGTAAAATATCAAGGTCATTGTAAAATATAATGGTAATGTATCAAGATAACAAACATGATGGTAAAGTATCAAGATCATTGTAAAATATGATGGTATAGCATCAGAATCATTGTAAAACATGATGGTAATATATCAAGGTCATTGTAAAACATGATAGTAAAGTATCAAGGTTACTATTAAATATGAGGGTAAAGTATCAACGTCATTGTAAAATATGGTAAAGTATCAAGATCATTGTAAAACATGAGGTAAAATATCAAGGTCATTGTAAAATATAATGGTAATGTATCAAGATAAAAAACATGATGGTAAAGTATCAAGATTATTGTAAAATATGATGGTAAAATATCAAGATCATTGTAAAACATGATGGTAGTGTATCCAGATCATTGTAAAACAAGATGGTAATGTATCAAGATCATTGTAAAACATGATAATGTATCAAGATCATTGTAAAACATGATGGTAATGTGTCAAGATCATTGTAAAACATGATGGTAATGTATCAAGATCATTGTAAAACATGATGGCAATGTATCAAGATCATTGTAAAACATGATGGTAATGTATCAAGATCATTGTAATACATGCTGGTAATGTATCAAGATCATTGTAAAACATGATGGTAATGTATCAAGATCATTGTAAAACATGATGGTAATGTATCAAGATCATTGTAAAACAATATGATAATGTATCAAGATCATTGTAAAACAATATGATAATGTATCAAGATCATTGTAAAACATGATGGTAATGTATCAAGATCATTGTAAAACAAGATGATAATGTATCAAGATCATTGTAAAACAAGATGATAATGTATCAAGATCATTGTAAAACATGATGGTAATGTATCAAGATCATTGTAAAAAAAATACATGTACCATCAGAAACAATCAAGGTTATGATCAGAATCAGATTACTTGTGCTGCTCAATAACCTTGAAGAAATTGGCTTTGTCTTACACACGTTTGTTGTAGTGCCTATGTAAAGTTCATTTTTGTGTATATTTGTGCCTATGTAGCATTAATATTGATATGGAAAGGTCAGTTAAATATTCCGCTGATTCAAGTCCAGTTTGTTTGCAACGATTTCTGTTGTGAAAGAAAGAAAGAATAGTATTTCCAGCTGTTCGGTAACTGGTTCTAATACTATACTGTATTTTTACCCTGTCTAAAATTTACAAAATATTCTAGACTGAATAATCAATTTTAAATGAACAAACATATACTTAACAGGTAAAAGAGACCTATTTCATTTACACTTATTCATAACCAGGCACATAGTGAACTGTTAATGATGTCACCTCATGTTGATTGGTAGAAATGGCGTGGGTGTTGTCAGTAGGGTCCCTTTTTACTGACAGAAATGAGTACCTGTGTACTTAAGGCTGGCTGGTACATGTGCATATACAATTATCACTTAGGTGACATTACAGCCTAGCACACCTTGATTTAATACATTTGTGGTAACAGGTAACTAACTATCTGCTTAGCCCAGCAGTGTAATCTCACACGTCTCTTCCATATCAGCACCAAACATTAGCAAAACATGTTTATCGCTTTCAGCAGTCTCTGGAGGGTAGTGGACTGGGAATGTGGGTCAACTAATTTTCATGACTTTGCTGTCAAGAGAACTTGGGGACTGACCATTAATTTTGGGGGGTTGGGGTGGGTCATGGGATTTTCCTTCAAGTGGGGTTGTTGTTTTTTTTCTTCTTCATTTAACTTTTTTATTTTTCAACTTATAAAATGGATATAATTATTTTTTTTTAAAAATCTCCTAAAAATCAGAGCAAGAATATTTTTTCTTTCTTCAAGCTATAAAATAGGGGGGGGGGGGGGGGCAGAATTTAAAAAAAATTCCGACGCCTCCTACCCCCACTGAAAATTAAATGGTCGGTCCCTCTAATAGTAGGACCTGGCTTAATACTATATTTGCTATTACTTGTCAGAGTGTGCTCTTTTTTCCTTTTTTGAGCTGTGAATTTTCAATTAATAAATTAAGTACAGTTCAATCTAGACCCTGTTATCCAATTTCGGTTGATCTAATTTGGAGCAATGGTAGCTCAGTTGGTTGGACTCGTAATCACAAAGGTCATGGGTTTGATACCTGCCTAGGTCAGCTGCCTTAGTGTGTCCCTTGGAAAGGCACTTAGCTCCCATTTCCTGAGTATGATATAGCCAATAGTGTGTCCCTTGGAAAGGCACTTAGCTTCCATTTCCTCAGTATGATGTAGGCAATAGTGAGTTAATAGTGTCATTTAAAAACCAACAGAAAAAATGTATATTTCACTTTAATATGACGATGTGAATGGGATGATGTGCACTGTATGTTGGATCAACAAAACTTGGGTGTAACCAAATGACAGCATTGTTGCATCTTTTTGAAAATCAGCAAAAGGTGCAGCGCAGGGTGAAACAATCAATACATGGAAAGGGGTGAAAAAAGTGTGCAATTCAGAATCTTTTTAACATTTCCAGTCAGTTCTTCCAGTCTGTGTTTCAGCAGATGATACCTATTCAGTAATCATGTCAAATACATGTACCTTCGTCATTTTGAATAAATCATTACAATTTACCGATAATTAGTCTTTGCACCTGACCTCATGGCAATATTTTTTAGTGATTCATCCATTCAGGCTATCTGGGCAACTTTCATTTTTAACTGTCCTTTTTCAGCATAGTAACTCATTTTGATTGGCGACACGTAACTGAATAAATTAAATACACAGTTCAAAATTTATAAACGTTGTTTGTGTTTTGTAATATTAAATATAGTTTATTTCACAATCTTTTTTTGGCACTAGTTATAAATTATAATTATTATACACCTAATTATGAATTGATGTGCATAAAACTCAGCTATGTTCAAGTGTGGCATTGTAAATCATATGTGCATACATGTACCTTGACTTTTAGGCACTCTATGGGATGGTGTATCATCTTATAGGACTTGAAAATTGGATTAAACCTGATAACTGCTCAGCTTCTCTTGTTAACTTAGTTTGAGCATGAAGCTGTTATTATGGATCTAAAAGTCAAAGTGCAGTTAAGAGATGATAATATGCCTGGTCACAAAGGGCACTTGATTAGAGAGTGGGATGAGTGTACAGTATATACACTGTATGTACTGTACATGTATACTGTATATCAGCCTCTTGATTAGGGATGGTTTTGATCAAGTTGAGAAAACCACATGGATCAGATATCATGTATGTCACAAAGGTCTGGCTAAAGGATACAGCAATAAAAAGGTAAGACTGCTAGATTTGCTTTATTCATGTGTAATGTTACAGGTTTTCACATTTAAAATGAGGTTAAGGATGTTTGTCATCAAAAGCATGTTCACTTTTGTGCAGTAACAGATTAAGTTGTGCATTCACATCTCAAACACTCTTTCACTCCATTGCGACCCATTATTTGCCTGTTTGATAACTTTTAATGTATCAATGATGTCCATTTTCCTGTCACAATGGCATAAGCTGAAAATACCTTGAGGATAAGGTCCGAGACCCATGTTTTTGATGTTTGGACAAGCTATTTTTATCCCTTGAAAAGTCTGGCGGACTCGGTCTCAGTTAATTTTAACAGGTATATTGAACCCTGTAAATGAATATATAGGCAGAAATGAGAAATGAAACAGGAAAATATTTATTATTGCAACAATATGTACTGTATTACATGCTTGGTGTGACTTCAGTGAAATGTTGAGACTCGAGTGTCATAGAACTTGACCCAGTATAAATTCAATTCAAAGTCCAGGACCCAGGGATCAGGAAAAAAATAATTTCAGCTACTGAGTGGATGCAAAATTTCTTGTTTGTTTGTAGTCCGTTATGAATTCCAGTTTAAGTCAAGCCCACCTTGGTGTAAGCTCTAATAAGCAATCACTTTGAGTGTAATAATAACAATAATAATATTTTATTCATAGAGGGTCACTCATTTAGTCATGGACTATTCTCCCTTGCAATCCTCTTAAGAAGAAAGTATAACAATATACATCATACAAAAGATAATAATAATTACTATTTAGTTTAACATGTCTTTAGTATTATAAATACTAAATTCTATTAAAATTGATTAGTAACATATATGCTCATGATATCTCTTTTTAAATACTCACATTTTATGCAGATTTTACATGCAGTAAAAGTTTGTTTCACAGAACTGTACCAGAGTATAACAAGCTTTTCTTAAATTGCTCTGTTCTTGGTTTTGGTGGATGATGGTTTCCATGTGATTTTGATCTTGAACATGCATGTCTTTCCATTCACACCTCAATATTAAAGTTTTTATGTGGTCAGTTTAATTCTCAAGTACAGTTGGCAATGGAGTCATGTTACTTGATATGTGGATACATCTTGATGAGTGCAATGACTAATTTATGAAAAGTTCATGGGTGAGCTGGACATGCAAGCCATGGCTAGCTTCTTGTTTATTTAGGCACAGGGTAATTGAACTTCACATTCTACCGGGGTCAGACTAATTTGGACTTCTGTATGTTTCCTCATTGGGAGTTCATGAAGAGAAATGAAAACCAGTTTTCTAGAAGCATACATCAGTAATGCAGAATGCAGTCATAAACTTAAGAGTTGTCATCATTTGTTTGTAGTGTGATCTGCTAATTAACAGAACTAGATACAGAGCTCAAGATAAGAATTTAACAAATAGGGTACATTGAAACTTGTACAGACTGGTACTTGAATAAACCAGAAAACTTTTAAAATTGCTAGGTAATTTTTGTTCTGAATGATAGATGTATTAAGCAGTAGAATATTTACCTTAACATACATGTACACTGTCTACTCTGTTAAGTGGTACTGATGTCTGATCCTGATTGACACAGTAATGACTACTTACCACTGTTCCAAACTGGTATGTCAAGATGAATAGCCTTTGTACAATTTTTTTGTCCCAGCCATTTGTCCTGTGATTGAGTTCTCCATCATCTTTGGTTACCAAACTTTGTGGATGGCATGCACTTGGAGTATGGAAGAACTGGATAGATTCCAGGGTCTGATAGTCAAAGGTCAATGTCACTGTGACTGAAAGAATAAAAATGGTTTCCTGTATAATAACATTAGTTCTTCATTACATACCTGAACCAACTTTGTGGATGGCTTGCACTTGGGTTAAGGATGAAACCCACTGATTTTGGGGTCAAAAGGTCAAAGGCCAAGATCACTGCAACTGAAAGAAGAAAAATGGTTTCTGCACAATAACATTACTTCTGCATCACAGATTGAGACCAAACTTTGTGGATGGCTTATACTTGGGGTATAGAAGAAGCTTATTGATTTTGTGGTTAAAAGGTCAAAGGTCAAATTCACAATGAAATCAGAAAAATGGTTTCTGCACACAATTTCAGTATAGATTACTATTAAATACAGGACATACTGCTATTTACAGTACTCTTGTTGCTTAATTTGTTTACATACAAATAAAACTCTTTGTTCCAGGATATTTAAAACTATATTTGAATTGTTCAGTTTTGGGTTTTGGAAATTTCAGGTGGCCATGTCAGGTCAACCGTAAAGTATATGGCCCATGATTTTCAGTAGATAGTTCTCTCATATATTCAGGCATATTACAATTTATGCATTTGTATGCAAGTACATGTACTGCCATTTGAAAGTTTATTCTGTCTTTTATTTGAAGCCATTTCAGAGTATGGAAAAGAATACTAGATGATGAGTGAAAACGAGCAGCCATAATTAGGCGAGCTACTCTCCTTTGTTTCTTGTTTATTCTTTATAACTGACTCTTGTGACAGTTTCCCCATATTGTCAAACAATAGTCAATAACTGGCAAAATGTAGGCATTATAGTACAATAATCTAGTTTGCATGGGTAGGTATTTCCTAATTTTACATAGCAAGGTTATTTTATTTGAGTCAAAATGTTTGTCCCACTTTAAATCATTTTCAACTCCTAAAAGTTTTTCTTCCTTAACATTCTCAGTGAGTTGACCATTTATTGCCAAATTTACAAGTTTCTCAGAAGTGGAATGCTTCTTAGATGAGGCTATTACCATACATTTTTGTTTGTTTGTTTCATTTATAACTATTTTTTTGTTGTTTTGACCACATATCCGTATTTCTTATATTGGAGTCTAGTAGAGCTTCTACCATACCTGTAATTACATTACTACCTGAAGCTGTTAGAGTAGCAAGGGCTCTCAACAGAGCTTCAGGATGAGGAGTCCTGGACTCTTCACTCATGGAACTCAGGAGTCTCCAACCTATTTCTGAGAGTCCCTGGCATAAACTCATGAGTCCCTCACTTTTAAAAAGAATAGATAGGAAAATAAAAAAGTACATGATCATTATTTTATTACATATCTGGATTAAATTCTCAGCCTTAGAAGATCACATTAGAGAGAAACTATTTTTTCAGTAATTCGCCAAAAAACTTCATATCATACTGCACTCCATCATCTGCAAACTAGTTTTTCAACCGAGTTAGTTTCTTTACATTTTCCTGTTCTTTGACTTAACGAATGTATGCATGGCATTCTGGTAATCGAAGTCTTCAGGTACAGGACACTCCTCCATTATTCTGATTCAATGTATTGTTACGACTCTATGGTCTAAGAAAAATGTAACAGAAAGAAAGTGAAACCAACAAATCAAGTAAAAATCAACAAGCAATTTATTACTAGATAATTAAAATGAAAAATCAAAAAGTCACTTACAGTAATGTGTTTATGTATCCTAATAATCCAATAAGAATGATTGTTCTAATCACAAGTCCTAAATATAGAATGTGTCCTTGAATGTTAGTATGTGCTAATGGTCTCCAAAGTCCTGATGTACTAGAAATCTTGATGTGCTGAAGTCAAAATGAAGTAATCCAAAATCTCTGAATAAGTTCACATAAATTCCAAAATTGTCAATCAAAATCCAAAATCCAAAAGTTTATGAGCACTGTTAATAATCCAATGAATAATTAAAATAATTCCTCTCTTAGAATTTGGAATGAATTTTCACAACTGTAATAGCTCTTTACAAGACTGATGGTAATGTCGAACTGAACAAAATGTCTACCAAACATGATATATATAAAGATTGGTCACATGACAGAATGTTCTAGAATATGAGTCATCTTAATGGAATTTTAACTGTAAACAAAATCAACCTTGACCTTCAAATTGAGAAAACATATTGATCAAAACAGCCTAATTCAAGGACACTAGTTATATATGTTTTTCCTAACAAACATAAAGATTTAAGCAAATATTAAAGTGAAGAAACATTTATAACCTCCCAAAACACATATACAACATTATATAAACATCATACATAACACCTCCCCTCATAAAGAAAAAGAAAGATTTATATAATAAAGCTTTCTTTTGAATATACATCTAATACTACAATAACCAAAATTACATAAGAACATGTTTTACGATACTGGACTTAATTACATCAAGCAATATTACATTTCTAGGCACGTGAGAGTGCATCTGCAATCACATTGTCTTTTCCCCTGATGTGTCTAATGTCAATGTTATATTCCTGCAATATCAAACTCCATCTCAACAATCTCCGATTTTTGTCTTTCATTTTGTTGATGAAAGTAAGGGGATTGTGATCACTGTACACAATAATTGGAGAAAGAGCTGAGGTAACATACACTTCAAAATGCTGTAAAGCCAATATCAAAGCCAAACATTCCTTCTCAATTGTGGAATAATTTTTCTGGTGCTTGTTTAGTTTTTTAGAAAAATAACACACAGGGTGATCCACACCACTTTTGTCTTCCTGAATCAATACTCCACCAACTCCTACATGACTTGCATCAACAGATAATTTAAATGATTGGCTAAAATTTGGTGCAGAAAGAACTGGTGCATTCTTAAGCATGGCCTTTAACTTGTCAAAAGATTCCTGACACTTGTCAGACCAACAAAATTTGGTTTTCTTACTCAATAAACTTGTCAAAGGTTCAGCAATTTTGGAAAAATTGGAACAAAATTTCCGATAATATCCAGCCATACCTAGAAATCGCATCAGTTGCTTTTTACAAATTGGAACTTGAAATTCAGAGATAGCTTTGACCTTAGCTTCTATAGGTTTAACTTGACCTTGTCCCACAATATGTCCTAAAAATGTGACACAAGCATGGCAAAACTCACTTTTGCTCAAATTAATTGTCAGATTCGCATCGCTGAGTCGATCAAAGAATTTTCGAATCGTTTCCAAATGATCTTCCCAGGTGTTGTTGTAGATAATGACGTCATCGATATAAACATCACAATTATCAAGACCAAATGTTATCATGTTCATCAGACGTTGAAACGTTGCAGGCGAATTTTTCATTCCAAACGGCATGACTTTATATTGATAAAGTCCATCTGGAGTTGCAAATGCTGAAATTTCTTTTGCCCTTTCCGTCAGTGGAATTTGCCAGAATCCTTTTAAAAGGTCAAACTTGGTGACATATTCCGCATTTCCAATTTTATCAATGCAATCGTCCATTCTTGGGATTGGAAATGAATCAGTTTTGGTGACACTGTTGACTTTTCTATAGTCAGTACACATACGGAATGTATTATCTGGCTTGGGAACAAGAATACATGGTGAACTCCAGTTACTTTTACTTGGTTCTATGAAATCATTCTCCAGTAGATACTGAATTTCTTTCTTCAAATAGTTCTGTTTGAGAGGATTCATCCTATAAGGATGCTGTTTCACAGGCGCAGAATCTACAATGTCAGCGTCATGATAAATTTTTCTTGTTCGTGTTGGAACATCAGGAAACAAGTGCTCATAGTCATGTAATAGCTGTTTTAGTTCATTTCCTTCCTGTTGTTGTAGATGTGAAAGTTTCTGGTCTAGGTTGTTCAATATTTCTGAATTCCGAAGATTGGTTATACCAGAGTCACTATAGTCTGATCGTATTCCATCGTTGATATCTTCACTGTGTGGGACAGGTACAACTAAATTAACTGAATAATTAGCTGAGCTATCTCTGTCAAAATATTCCTTTAACATATTTATATGACAAAGTTGTTTCTGTTTCCGTCTCCCAAAAGTGTTAATGATATAATTTAAGTCATTTACTTTCTTTTCAATGGTATAAGGACCAAAAAATTTAGCCTGAAGAGGATTCTGAGGTATGGGAAAGAGAGCCAGAACTTTGTCACCAGGTTTAAAACTCCTTTCCTGTGAATTTCTGTCATACCTTAATTTCATATTTGACTGAGTAGTGTGAAGATTAGTTCTTGCTACTTCACAGGCCTTTGACAACTTGTATTTGAAATCAGAAACATAATCAAGAAGATTAATCTTTGCGTCTTCATTTGAAAGAAGTCTCTCTTTCAATAATTTCAATGGTCCACGGACAGTATGACCAAAAACTAGTTCAAAGGGACTAAAACCCAACGACTCTTGAACTGATTCCCTAACAGCAAACAACAACAAATGAACACCCTCATCCCAATCCTTTTCTGTATCAAAGCAATATGATCGAATCATATTCTTCAAAGTTTGATGAAATCTTTCCAAAGCACCTTGACTTTCAGGGTGATAGGCAGAAGATTTAAACTGTTGGATGCCTAATTCATGCATAACTTGTTGGAAAATTCCAGACATAAAATTTGACCCTTGATCTGACTGGACAGATTTGGGAAGGCCAACAAGTGTAAAAAACTTCACCAAAGCTTTCACAATAGTTTTAGTTTTTATATTTCTCAGAGGAATTGCCTCTGGAAATCTTGTAGATGCACACATGATGGTCAACAAGTATTGGTTGCCTAACTTGGTTTTAGGTAAAGGACCAACACAGTCTACCATTATTCTACTAAATGGTTCATCAAATGCAGGAATAGGTTGCAGATGAGCCTTAGGTATCTTCTGATTGGGTTTTCCTACCATTTGACAAGTGTGACAAGATCTGCAATATTTAGAAACATCACTTTTGAGTTTCGGCCAATAAAAATGATTCAAGATCTTGTGATAAGTCTTACGGACTCCTAAATGACCAGCTAAAGGAGTTTCATGGGCTAAATTAAGAATTTCCTGTCGATATGACTTAGGAACAACAATTTGATAGCTCACTGACCACTCGTCACCAGCGGGTACATCAGGTGGTCTCCATTTCCTCATAAGGACCCCATTTTTCACAAAGTAACACACTGGAACTTGTGTGGCTTCAGTTTCACTAATAGCCCTCTGAAACAAACAAGATATCTCGGGATCTTGCTCCTGTTCAACGACAAGAGATTGTCGTTTGTCATCCTGAGTAGGACAAAGAGAATGAGTTGCCAAAAGAGGATCACTGTGATCAATACCATTTGATTGATCAATACCTGAGGAAAAGGTGACCTCATCAAAAAACTGACCAATACATGTGTCAGCTAAAGGAATAATATCCTGATCAACATCAATCTCAAGAGTTCTTTTTGCCATAGCTCTAGTAACTGCACAAGCAGGGTACAAATCAGGGATTTCAGTTTCGACAGGATCAACTTTCTGATCCAAACAAGGCTTGTCAGTTACAAGTGGATTAACCACAACCTTATCTCCAGCTAGGTCATTGCCTAGTAATAAATGAACACCCTCTATGGGTAAAGAAGTCACTGCCCCAACAGTCACAGGTCCAGAAACTAAGTCTGATGCCAAATTTACACAATGAAGAGGAACATTTACAAAGCTGCACTCTATTCCCTGAACAAGAACACTTTCACTTGAAGAAGACTCCTCAGACAAAGGCAAAATACCTGATAATAAAAGACTCTGAGAAGCTCCAGTGTCCCTTAATATTTTAATTGGGATAGGTTTGGCAGAATCACCAATAAGTGATATAGAACCTTCTGACATGAATGGTTCATAAGCCTCTAAAATAGAATCAGACTGGGGTTTGTTTGACCCAACAAATGTATTGCTTTCAATACAAGACCGTGACCTTGACCTCGTAGAAATAAGAGCATTTGGAAAAGCTCTGTCTTTACTCTGTTGCTTATTTTTCAACTTGAAGCAATCAGAAATAACGTGCCCTTTCTTTTTACAATAAGTGCACGTAGGAAGAGATAAGGATTTCTGATCAGTCTTATCAGATGTTTGATTCCTAACAGTTGTGCTGTTGTGAAATTTGGAAGTACTCGAATGAGATTGAAATGGTTTTTTTACCAGAAAACTGCTGAGAGGACGACTTATTGCCAAATGAAATTTTGTGAGTCAAGGAATAATCATCAGCCATACGAGCAGCATTTTCCAAAGTTTCCACTTTCTGCTCGTCAAGATAGGTTTTAACATCACTATGGATGCACCTCTTGAACTCTTCAATTAATACGAGCTGTCTGAGGTTATCATAATCTTGATCAACTTTCTTGGCTGAGCACCACCTATCAAATAGTTGTTCTTTATCCCTTGCAAATTCGACATGAGTTTGTCCAGTTTCTTTTCTACAATTCCTAAACCTTTGTCGATATGCCTCTGGTACCAACTCATAAGCTTTCAAGATGTACTCCTTAACCAAATCATAATCAGTGCTTTGTTGTACTGACAGTGAAGTGTAGACTTCACGAGCTTTGCCAATAAGTACACTTTGTAATAACAAAGTCCAATGCTCTCTGGGCCATTTCAAGTTTTCAGCTATTTTCTCGAAATGAAGAAAGTATTTATCTACTTCTTTTTCCTGAAAAGGGGGTACTAACCTAATATATCTAGTAACATCAAAACCTGAACTTGTGTTTAAAGGAGTGGAGTGTGCTCTGTTTGCCAGTTCTAATTCTCTTAATTTAAATTGCATTTCCCTTTCTTCTCTTTGCATCTGCATTTGCCTCTCTTCTTTCTCTCTCTCCATCTGTATCTGCATTTGTCTCTCTTCTTTCTCTCTCTCCAACTGCCTCTCTTCTTTTTCTCTCTCCCTCTGCCTCTCTTCTTTCTGCATTTGGATCTGCCTCTCTTCTTTCTGCATTTGGATCTGCCTCTCTTCTTTCTGCATTTGGATCTGCCTCTCTTCTTTCTCTCTCTCTCTCTGAATCTGAAGCTTTGCCAATTCTAAATCAATCTGTTTCTTTAACTCTAATTCCCTTAATTTCCTGTCAGAACCAGATACAGGCTTTCTCTTCAAACTTAAAGCACTGCTATCAAAAATTCCCTTTCCTACTAAATACTGAATCAAAATAATCTTTATCTCCTGTTTTGTCAATGATACTTTTGCCTCAGATAGACTGTATTTTCTGGCAAGCTCGAGCAACTCATCCTTTCTCATGCACTCTAACCCCTCCTGGGTAGGTTTTGAAATGAAATTCTGAACATTAGATGCCATTGTAAATGCTTGTTGGTTTTACACAAAACAAATTTCTCTATTTAAAATCTTTGCCAAAGACAAAAAAAATTCCGAGACAAAATCAATATGAATTTCAAAGATAAATTTAATATCTCTAATATGCTTTAAAGAAATTCAGATCCCAGAAGACGAGCCCCCAATTTCTGTTACGACTCTATGGTCTAAGAAAAATGTAACAGAAAGAAAGTGAAACCAACAAATCAAGTAAAAATCAACAAGCAATTTATTACTAGATAATTAAAATGAAAAATCAAAAAGTCACTTACAGTAATGTGTTTATGTATCCTAATAATCCAATAAGAATGATTGTTCTAATCACAAGTCCTAAATATAGAATGTGTCCTTGAATGTTAGTATGTGCTAATGGTCTCCAAAGTCCTGATGTACTAGAAATCTTGATGTGCTGAAGTCAAAATGAAGTAATCCAAAATCTCTGAATAAGTTCACATAAATTCCAAAATTGTCAATCAAAATCCAAAATCCAAAAGTTTATGAGCACTGTTAATAATCCAATAAATAATTAAAATAATTCCTCTCTTAGAATTTGGAATGAATTTTCACAACTGTAATAGCTCTTTACAAGACTGATGGTAATGTCGAACTGAACAAAATGTCTACCAAACATGATATATATAAAGATTGGTCACATGACAGAATGTTCTAGAATATGAGTCATCTTAATGGAATTTTAACTGTAAACAAAATCAACCTTGACCTTCAAATTGAGAAAACATATTGATCAAAACAGCCTAATTCAAGGACACTAGTTATATATGTTTTTCCTAACAAACATAAAGATTTAAGCAAATATTAAAGTGAAGAAACATTTATAACCTCCCAAAACACATATACAACATTATATAAACATCATACATAACAGTATCCACTGTTTCATTGTATGGAACTGTGTTGCTTTGCAGTCATCATTTTTCACACTAATTATGAGTTTTCTCAACAGCATACAGGATTGTCTGTGTTTTTGCATAGCACAGCAACCCTCAACAACAATAAATTGATCCGTGTTAATTTTGTAATGGCTAAAGGCTGATAGCTGCAAGTTAGTATTTCTATTTCGATTGAAAGGATTTTGCTTCCCAGAAGTCTTACACAACTCACAACTTGCTTTTATTTTATGCAAGGCCGTGAATTACTGGATTTACCAAGAGAAATAATTTTGAGAATACACTGAGTGAAATACCAGGATTATTTTTTTACTGTTCAGTCAATAGACATCAATAACATTATGACCAAGAAATTTGAGCTTTTTCTTAGATGCTTGTGTGGTCTAGTGGTAAGTACATGTATAGTCACCTCATGTGCAGACAGATCAAGTTTAAATACCACAATGTGCATATACTTTTTTCTTCATTTTTTTTTTTTTAATGTGCTGTTTTACCTTGAATTGGGAAGAAGACTTATGTTACTACTGATCTTTATGTGCGAATATACACACAACAAAGCGGAACGTAAATGGTAAACCGCTGACATTATCGCACAGGATACAGTAAGAAATCTGCTACTTCAATCTGTTATACATACTGCTAGCCAATACATTTTAGCATAAAATAAAAGAAAATTTGCTTGCTTAGAGTGAATAATGGATATATTTCATCTTGTTGGTGAAAAACTGAAGTATTTTCGCTCATGAAATACCGAGTTTTCACCCACTCGATGAAATGTATCTAATATTCACTTGTTTCAAGCAAATATCCGCTCTTTAATGTACCATTTGATTCCACATTTTTCAACCATGAGAACTGCTTCTCCCACTCAGGTCTCTAGTTATCACGTTCGAATTTCTGCCACCATATTTGTCAGCATCCTTCACTGCGGTTGAGACAGAATCAGCATTAAATATACATTCCAAGTTCAAGTTCTCTTTGTTGTCTTTACTTGTGCTCTCACGTTTGTATATTTTTTGCCTTTTATTAGCATTAGTGTCATTTTCAGCAGGGCTTTGGAGTGCGGATTGGAGCTGGAGCATGGAGCAGCAGGTTTTTGCCCAGAGCTGCAGCTAGAAAAATGTTGCCTGCTCCACACTCCAAATTTTTTCACAAATTTTTATCCTGAAAGCCTCAAATGAGATGGGAATATTCAGATTACAAATTTACAATAAAAAATATATAAAATTAATATCTACTGTAGTTCGATCAAGGACAAGATAAATTTTAAAGGACAGTTCTTCTGCATGATCACCTGATTACATATCAGTTCTGAAGAAAGACACATGATGTTTTCTTTCCTTGTCTTTCATTTCATAGGCCAACAAGTATGTACACTTCTGACAAAAAAAATGATACAGATTTATTACTCCAGCAAACTATTAAAGTTTTCATTTATTTCTGAAACTTTGCTTTTATCTCTTTCATATACTTTAACATAGGTTCTCTTTTAAAGTTTTTTTTAATTGAATATAGGTATTTTATCAAACTGGGATGCACATATGTACTCATTTTACTTTAACAAGCTTCTTTTTTAATATTTTGAGAACTCGACTTATATCTCAATTATAACCAAATTGGAAACATATTACTTTTGTATTATTTTTCAATTTGACTTTTATCTCAACCATGTCACAACTTTGTCAAGTTTGCTAGTATGTGATTGATGAACCCTTGATTATGATCATTTTAATTTGTGTTAAACAATAATATTTTAAAAAATAATGTATTTTTTGTAGATTTTTTAAAATAAAAATGCCAAAATGAACGTGGAAAATTGATTATAAACTATAAGAAATGTGCTCTATTTATATATTTTAAACTACAAACATTTTAAAATTCATTTCTTATTATGCTTTGGAACGACTTGTAGGCTTGTCATAATATTTATGCAAAAACAAGAATGAGTGACTTGTTGTTCCTAAACTTGGAAATGTTCCCAAGTCCTTATTTTAGAAGTGTTCTCAAATATTACTTCTATATCAAAAACAAAAATATAAATGGGTTCTTTGATTTTGAGCAAACTGCATAATTGGTTAATTTATGTTGTATTTGTGTTTCCAAATTTTTTACTCGTACTGTACAAGGTGTACAATTTCATGACCTACCCTAAGAATGGAATGAAGTAAACACGAAGTAAACAGTGGAATCGGACAATAGTCTTTTTATAATAGGTAATTAATTTTAAGTTAATTTGAAATTAATAATGATAAATAAAAAAAAATTGAGGATAATTAGAGTTATTATCAGTGTTATCCCTTTCATTCAAATAATTATTATACAATTAATTATTTAATTTGAGCTGGAGAAGCCATTAATTAGTTGGAGTGGAGCAGTTCAAAAATTTGTCTGCTCCTAATCCCTGATTTTCAACACGTCTGTTTTGCGAAAAATGAATATGGATTTTGCTGACTCATTTTTACAAGTTAAAGTACTTTTCTGCACTCCTTTAAAAAGTGTCTACTGATACTGTAGTGACCTAGTCTAAATCACATTTAGTGAAGGTATTATTATTATTATTATTATTGCATATTAATGATTTGGCACTAATGTCCAATTCAGACTCGGAGAAAGCTTTGAATACTTTCATGATTTATTTATGTGTAATCACCAATTTAAACACAGTTAAAAAACCAAAGGGCATTGTTTATTTGCCAAACAATTGCAGCTGCTTACATACACATTTAACAAATAATCGGGTGTCTTTAAGTCATCACATCAGAGAAGGAAACTGTAATTAGTCACACTGACTTTTTGACTGTTTACCTAAGTCTAGCCATTTGCTGTTCTGCAGCTCAGCCATGGCTGACCAGAAATATAAAAAGGGGAACATCACAGGGGAAAATGAGGTGCGTCACAGGGATGCATTACACAGAGAAACACTGCATCCTCTGAGAATGTATTTGACCTGGAAGCTCGGGTCCCTGAGAGCCCTGGTAGCATCATGTGCAAATAAGTATGTGTTTGTGTGTTCTGTCCATAGAGGAAGGTTATTTATGAAAATATGAAAGAGCAATGGGCCTAAAATAAACTCCTGGGGAACACCATGATTAATTTCCATTGCTGGGGAACACCATGATTAATTTCCATTGCTGGGGAACACCATGATTAATTTCCATTGCTGGGGAACACCATGATTAATTTCCATTGCTGGGGAACACCATGATTAATTTCCATTGCTTGGGAACACCATGATTAATTTCCATTGAGCTAGATGAAACATTTCCGATAGTGATATTTTTCATCATGTCACATAGAAACAAAGAGAACTTGAAATAATAAGCATACAGTATTAGGTTCCCCTTGTTGATTTCCTGCAGCCAAGTGTACGAGTTTTGTTAAAGCAGTTTGTCATGAATGACCCTTGCAAAAACCTGATTGTTCTTTGTGGGTCCAACCTAGAGCCTTTTGCCTTGTTTCAGTTTTTCTGGGAAAGCACCAGAATGGATACTCTTATTAAAGAGGTAAGCTATAGATCGAGATATCACTGATGCAGCAATCTTTAGAGCTATGGGGTCCATTTCATCAAGCCCAGTGCATTTTTTAACATTTAGCATCATAAAGGTACAGTGTACATCATAGTGACTTGCATTAACTATAGAAAATTCAAAAGAAAAATCGGTTGGAACCTTAGCATTTATATATTTGAGAAGCTTTTTGTGATTAATGGTCTCGCTGTTTTCTCTGACATAGTTATTTGCTATGTTCATAAAGTAATGGTTGAAGATATCTGCTATTTCATGCACACTTGTAGTCTAGTCTCCAGTGTAGTCTAATAGGTAGAGCAGGGGTGTCCAAGCTTTTCGTATGAGGGGCCACATTGGATTTTTTTTTCTTACTTGTGGGGCCATTTATAAACTTTGGCAGGCTACATTCTTGCCTATGGGCCATATTGTGGACAACCCTGAGGTAGAGGATAAGACTTTTCTTGTGTACTTCATTCCCCAAGACATGTCCAGTTCAGTGGGATATTTTTACACAAAATAAAGATTTATATGATTTTTGGAGAAAATTGAATCGATTAATTTTCATTTAAATCATCAAAAGCTGTCAGTCACTTTGAAAGCAGAGCGATTAACCAACCTGCTTTGTACCTCTACAATCCCAGTTTAAAATCTTGCTTCCAGCAAGTATAAGATTTAGTCTTTAAGATTTGATTAGTGGTTTCAGACCAACCAAAATGGGGGTGGGGGCAGGCACACCTTACCTTCCCCTCCCCACAAGATCCACAACAAAATGCTTATGGGTAGAGGGCAGATGCTGTACTTCTGTCCATTGCATGAAAAGTTAAATCAAATAAAATGTTCAACTTGTCAGTTAATTTCAACATGCATATGATGAATTTTTTTATGGCTGCATTTTACCAGTAATACTTGCTGTATGCAAGACAGCATATTTAGACCTACAAACAGGCTTTGCAATTATAAATGAATTCATTAAAGTTGTCTTTATAGCAGTAAATTTTGATTTACCATTTTATTTGATTATTGCTCAGAAAAAAAATGCATTGCAAATGTGCATGTGCCTTTACATGTAAAAAATATACAAGATATATAGAGGATTTGTGTAATCAGCACCTGTCTACAAAAGAATTTGTTTCCCTCGCTGTCCTTTACAGGCAAATTTTGTTGTCATGTGATATTTGTTTTATTTAAAGCAATATTAAATGGTATTCCTGTGAATTCATTATTTTCCATGGGGCACTAATTTTCATGAATTTCATGGCAAACCATGAATTTGAAGACCAAAACGAACAATGGTCCTTCTGCGGAAAGAACCTCTTCCCAAATTCATGAATGTAAGTACCAATGAAATGTCATTTTTATGCCTTCCCATGGCAGCAGTAGGGACATATAGTCCTACTCATCTCCATTCATCTGTACGTCACACATTGGTTAAGTTTGCATTTTCAGGCACTGTGATGGGTCATCTTTATTCCATTCACATTTCTGGTTCTTGTAAGCACTAGAACTGGTGACAGTCTACATGTACACCTGACTGTGAAAGAATTTTTTTTTTTCCTTGACTGTCCTTCACATAGGAGTTTTATTGTAGTGTAACATTCATTGTTATATTTAAAGCAACATCAAATGCAGTCATACATGTATTACAAAATCTTTATTTTCCATAGAGTATCAATTTTCATGAATGTTATGATTGCTTCAAACCAAAACTTTTACGAACAATGTCACTTTAATGGGACCCCATCCCTGTTCCAAGAATTTAAGTTCCGACAAAGATGTCATTTTTCACATAATGTGGGGTCATTTAGAAGAAAAAAAAACGGGTCACAAATATCCTTATGTGTTTCTTGTTTATTCACGAAAATTTGAACATATCAGCGGGCCTTCCATACTGTTATAAGAAGTCCTCATGCCTAAGTAACCATTGCCCTTTGGAATTTATTATGGATATTTGCCTTTTAATGAGACTACATTTATTTCCTCCATGTATGCTTCTTTTAGGAAATAAATGTAGCAGTGTTTTTGCTGAAGATTTCACCTACTTTTTAAGTTTTCTATCCATGATCATCATCCATGTGCTGTCTATTGGTGCCCCACCTTATTAAAATCAGTTAGACAATTCTGTCAGCCAATGAAATTGATCATCTTGTAGTTCATTGGCAATCAGCATCATCAGTTTAGTTAGCTTGTGGTGCGCTTGATTCAGTCATTCTGTAATTGGCCATAATATTTTTATCTTTATTTTCTGTGGGGTTGTTTAGATGTAATTGGGTGCCATCGAGGTAACTTTCTTGCACCAAAGATGAAAAATAAGTTCAGTGTTGCAGCATAAAATGAACACTGTTTTACCCTTGAAAATAAATGAATGCACATTACTTGACACAGAGCTTGTTACTGTATATTCAGTAAATACCTGCTTCAGCTATATTACTAATCTCTGAGATTTAATGTTGTTGTCATTACTGCTCAGATAGGATGATGTATAAAAACAGAAAGGTTAACCAACCTGCTTTGCACCTCAAACATTCTAGCTGAATTGCTTTAACTTGAGAGTGTCACCTTTTGATGGTCTGCTTTTTAACATACTGCAACTTTTTGTACCCTTAACTGCAACCTTTTGTATCCTCAACTGCAACCTTTTGTACCCTCAATTATTTACTTAGAGGAGCAAAACATAGATGCCAAGTACTTCCTTATGTAGACATAAACAATTGTATCAAAATGAATAGCATTGTTTTTGGATTTCCAAGAAGGAAATGTCATGCTTATTATTGAAATTTTATTGAAGCAACTTCACAAGGTTTCATACTTAATTGCACTTTTTCCTAAAGCTTAGGCAAAACATTATAAAAAAGCTGTTTTTTTAACCATTCTAGTGAGGTCTCACTTAAATACTGTAGGGATATGGTCATTTGAGGGTTGCATGAGATGACCTACCCATGTCTTTGCATTTTGATTTATCTTTTATTTTTTAATTGTTTGACCAGTTGGTGTATACATTTTTGTTCTGGCATTCTGTGTAAGATAAAACAGAATAATGGTTCGTTGCAAATTTGTTTAGTTTGGTTAGGTGTTTTATGGTGCAGTAACACAAGTAGATTAATTATTGTTGAGGCGATTGGAGTAAAGTGCATTACCCAAGGACACAGCATGGTAGCTGGCCCAGGCCGATCCTTTTGTAGGATTCAAACCCTTATCTTTTTAGTCATGAGTCTGGCACATCAACCACTGGGCTATCACAGCATTTGCCTCCATTTGTCATGCTCTTCCAACATGCAGGTGGGTGCTTCAGGAAGATTCTACATTCCTGAGCCTGCAGTGGGTGTTACCCAAGTGTCATAGTTTATACTTGTATTTTGCATTGGCCATTTAAAAAAAATTCTGATATCCATTAAATTGTCATTGTTTGCTCATATTGAGCATATCTGCTGTAACCTTGGTCCAGATTTGGTTTGGTTTGGTGTTTTATGACCCAACAACACAAGTAGGTAGTGCCAAGGCAATTGGAGTAAAGTGCGTTACCAAAGGACACACCATGGCAGCTGAAAATGGTGTTGATCTGACCTCCAATATGGCCACTACAATGGCCATCTTGAAAATCTTGTTATCGCTACTTCTCATAGATGGCTGGTCATATTGACATTGTACTTTCCCAAAAGACTTCTAATGATGTCTAGTTGGTCCTAAATGGAAATTGTGCCAATCTGATATCCAATATGGCCACCATGGTGGCCATCTTGAAAATCTTGTTCTCAAATGAAAAGTCATTTTGACAGCTGGTTTTTATAAGAAACGTTCTTACGGTGTTACAACTCTAGGTCTTAAATAATGTAACAGAAAGAAAGTCAAACCAACAATGTAAGTAAAATCAATAAGCCATATGTTTCTAGACAATTAAAGTGAAAATTCAAGAGACACTTACAATAACATGAATTAAAGTCCAAATAATCCAATAATCCTAAGTGTCTTAATCACATGTCCTGAATATAGAATGTTCTGAATGAATTCCTGTAGTCTTGAATGTCATGATATGCTTGAATGATGTAATCCAGAATATCTTTGAATGAATTCACAGAAATCCCAAAGTCAAGTATTAATCCAAAATGAGAATGAGCTCTTTTAGTAATTCCATTGAATATTTCAAATACATAATTTCTCTCACTGAATTTGCTCTGATTTTCACAACTGTAACATCTTATTACAAAAATAAATTTCTTAATTTCTTTATAACATGAAGTTTAGTATAGGAATGGAATCTTGTTTACTAAATGCTCTATAAATATAAAGATAAGTCACCTGACAGAATATTCTAGAATATGAGTAGCTCAGATGGAAAATTACTGTGCATACATGACTTTTCTCACATCAAGACATGGAAAGTTACAATCTATGTACTAAATGCTATGTAAACAAGACTGACCTTGAACTCAAATGCTGTAAATATGTTGTTTACAAAATGACCACTCAAGTACAACTTACCTCATGGACATGTATTATAAATTCAATATACATAACAACGGTGTCTAGTTGGTCCTAAATGAAAATGATGCAAACTGATTCTCAGTATGGCCACTATGGTGGTCATCTTGAAAATATTGTTATCTCTCCCACTCCCAAATGGATGGCCATATCAACATGGGGTTTTCATCAACAGACTTCTTGTGATACCTAGTTAGTCCTAAATGAAAATGGTACCAATTGTGCATCCAATATGACTGCTATGATGATTACACAAACTAAATGAGAAGTTAACACAAAAACATAATTGCTACACAGAATCTACATGATATTTGCTGTAGACATTTGCATCTTTTGTGTTTTGTTCTTGTTTTGTTTGTGTAATCATCTTATGTGGCTTTGTCCCATTGAAAATGGAATTGGTAGATTCTAAAAGCACTTGGGCTGGTTTCAAACAAGTTTTGCACTGTTGTTTTTAAATTTTACTTTCATATATATATATATATATATATATATATATATATATATATATATATATATATATATATATATATATATATATATATATATATACACACACACATGTAAGGTTAAATAGTTGAATTAATTGGCAAGTACCTAAAGCAGTTAAAGGTTACAGTAAATCTTGGATGTCTTTGATTATATTTTATTTTCTGCCTTGAATAATGATTTGTTTTCCTTTTATTTTGCAGTCCCCAAACAGATATCAAACATGTGAATGTGAGCACACGTACAAATTTAAAGCAGCAGTTGATGCGACAACATGCTCAAAATGAAGACAAACGACAACAGGAGTCATGCCATGCTCAAAAAATCTACCAACAGTCTCAGGGAATCAATGTGCCATTGTCCAGTACTCCACCAACATCATGCGAGCTCCCACATCAGGTGCTACAGGTAAGCTTCCTTTCACCAAGTCTTTGTCCCCATTGATGGTTACTGTGCCATTTTGTGAAGCAATTGACTTTATTGCAGTTATGTCCCATATAGATGGTGCCACAGAAAAATCAGTCCATATATCATTTGGATTATCTCTAATCCTATAGCTAAATTATATTTAAATACTGAATACAGCTTTTATCATATGACTTTTTTTTGCAATCTATATTCCAAGTACAGCACTTAATTTGAATGTTATATTTCCACATGACAATATTTCCACGCATTTCTAGTCACATGCAACACAAGATTGATGTAACATAGAATAGGAATTGACATTAAAATTGTCATCATGTCTGTATCTTCTCATTTAGAGAATAATTCTATATCATTACCATTTTTCTTTAATATTAAAATGTCTAATTTTCACTAGGATATTTTCCAGAGGGTCATTATGATCCCCTGTTTATTTTTCAAAGGGTCACAGAGGGAAAGGAGATTGTCAGAAAGGGGCAGTTGTGGGTCAGTTATGATATATAGAAAATCAATCAAAGGGGCCACTTGAATATAAACTATAACCTTATGTAATGAGAAATAAGACCATTCATGAATGATTTTCACTGATATATTGAATTATTTTGGTGTATCAGATAAAGTTAAATTTCCAGAAACTGATCTTGTTCTCTTGTAACTTTAATTTGTAACGTGTACCTTCATTCACGTTTTTCTTTATTAATTTGCCCCATCCCCATTTAACTTTTTTTTTCAAACTGCATGTGGTTATTGTTTGATATAATGCTAAATTGTGCATTTGTGGATGTTGTGTTATTAAGAAATGGAGTCACTTAAATCGGCAATTCAGCCTTGCAAATATAAAATACACTCATTGACTTTCCACAGTAGTATGTCAGAATCTGCTGACAACAGGACTTGAAATTACTGATTGCCAACTTTGCAGTTTTTATTTTGGTTATTTTAGCAATCATAAGCACCAACAGAACATTACAGCTTGTCTCAGAAATTCGCTAAAATGATCAGCTACTCAACACAGTACATAGTCTCTTTCTCTATTTTTTTTTTTTACTCTATATTTTAAGGATTCTACATACATTATTTTACCATTGTCTTTTATTTTATATTCTTTTTTACATCTTTACCTTTTATCTCTTATCATGTAATACTACATGTTTATGGAAAAAATTTTTTTTTTCCTCAATTCTTTATCTGTATATTAGAACTTAACTTTTAATCGGCATAATGTAGCCAATGTTGTGCTCACGTACCATTAAACACTATAAATACATACTTTCCCAGTACTTCGGTAGATAAAATCTTTAACTACGTTGTCATGACCTGTATTATGACACCATATTAAACTTTTCCTTCACACCTGATATTCATGTGTAGTTGTTTACATGTATGTTACCATGATAATAACTAGAAGTGGATGTAGTGTCTATTTTGGGCAGAATAGGTGCCGAAGTTACATGTACTTCAGCCAATGAAAATGGGTTTTTAAAAACCATGACAGAGGTCAACAGTTGTATGGACAGAGTTTTATAATTATCACCTGTTGTACTGATATCGTTTGCTAGGTGCGTAGCAGTAATGTCCACCATATCACTAGTGAAATAGATTGTAAACAAAGCGAATTTGTGCATAAAAATACCCACAACAGATTCCACTGATTGCACAAATATTTTACAAGAGAACATTTACCTTCCAAATTTGTAGGAAATAAATTCACAAACCATGGACTTCAGAGTGAAGTGACAGCAAAACAATATTTAAATTCTAATGGATATTCTGTTATTGAAAAAGGATTGTATGTTTCTGTGCAGGAAAATTGGTTGTCAGCGAGCCCAGATGGAATTTTAAATGCAGACACGCTGCTTGAAATTAAAAATCCAATGTCTACTAACTGGACCACACTGGATTTTTTTTTTTAAAACAAGAAATATGATGTTCAAGAGAGTGGCAATGACAGTCTGATTATTAGGAAGAAAGGGAATATAGGGTTCTATATGCAAATACTGATGATGCTGTTTTGCACTGGTCTTAGGAAATGTAAACTGGTGGTTGACATGGGGTTTTCACTGAAAGACATGTTGTCTAGATGGTCCTAAATTAAAATGGTGTCTCATAAACAGCCAATAGGGCCACCATGGTGTCCATGTTGAAAATCTTATTATTGCTACACCTTCTGAATGGATGGTCATATTGACATGGGGATGTCAGTAAAAGACTTGATGTCTAGTTGGTCCTGAAAGAAAATGGTGCTGACATCTCGGCACTCTTCTTATGGCTACTCCTCTTGAATGTTGTATCAAATTGGGGTTTTCTCTAAAAGACTTCTTATGATGTCTGCTTGGTCCTAAATGAAGATTTTGCTCATCAGACGTCCAATGTGATCACCAGAGTGGCCATCTTGAAAATCTATTTGTACTGCAACTCCTCCTTAACAGATGTTCATTCTACATTGAGTTTTCAATAAAGGACTTCTTATGATGACTAGTTGATCCCAAATGACAAAATGATACTGATCTGCCTTCCAATTATCCAATTTCTTGAAAATTTTGTTAACACTACTCCTCCTGAACGGATGGTTGTATCGACATGGGGTTTTCACTAAACACTTTTTATGATGTTGGTCCTAAATGACAATCATACCATCACGGTGACCATCTTGAAAATCTTGTCACTACTGATTCTTAATGGGTGGTCATATCGACATGTGGGAGACCTGCAATCCTGCACATAAGGTGCAACACTAAAGTACCACCAAAAAAAATTAACTTCTTTTGTTCCACAACATAAATTGATACCACAAAAATTTGTGAATTCACTTTAACGTAAATAAACATGGGCAACTCCATAACCGGATATGTATATATATTATCATTTAATAGCACATCGGCACAATTATGGCTCTGTTGTGCCGATTAAAAGTAAAGTTGTAAAACTGCAGACCAAAGAAAAGTATTAAAAAAACTTAGATTTCTATATGGCAGTTATAAGAATTTTGAAAAAAATGTCTGACTGTTTAGATTTGTTCTGGCATTGAAATTTCTGATAAAAAAACTTGTTAAGTACAGCTGAAATATTAACTGCTGTGATTACTTTCCTGCTTTCACTATTAGCTGGCCTGGCCAGAAGGACACTGACCTCGGGCTAGTGGCTTAATTTACCCCTGCCATTTGATGTGAATTATATTCTGATAACTATGGTTGCCGGTTAGGGAGTTATGTACACAACAACATGTCAGTAATCTAAATGTAAAGTAATGTACAAGAATAACATTATGAAGCAGTTATTTTTAGACAGCATAAAGAAATGACTTTGTGTAAATGGGCAGTACAAAATATTGTTCAATCAACCGTAAATTCTTTACTGCCAGATATAAGAGGACTGTTTAACTCATTTATCTGTTCTTTTAATCTTGCTCTCAGGATAGATATAAATAACTTATATTAGGACTTTTACAATATGTTTCATACCTACATCGTACCGTATTTGTATAGGAAACTACAAGTTTGGATAGCAGTGTTGATGGAATCAAAGAAGGACAGGAGCAGCAGTTCTGACATTCTGCTCCCCCTCCCCCAGTTGTACATGGCACATAAATTTAATTAAAAAGGGCACATTTCCCATCAGTATACAATAGTTTTGATATGAATGTTTTCAAGCATGTTGAGACATTACAAGTTTGTTTTTTGTTTTACCTTTTTTAATTAAATGTAGAAGTTTTTGATACCAGGCTCAAGCTCAAATTCCAAAACTTTGGCAGTCTATAACTTGAATTAGAATAAAGTTAGATTCATATAACTTTTAGATTTTCTTAACTTGTGTCCTGCTACTAAACTTCCAGATTTTGATGATCTAGGTTCACCCCAAATATCATCTGATTTTGGAGTTTGGAACTTGAGATTGGATTTCTTGCTCAGAAACAAAAGAAACTGAACATTTTCTAAACTTTAAATAAAATGGTAACTGTTTGATCGTAAAATTAATAAGCAGGGATCGAAAAGGGCTTTGAATTTATAATTGGACAGAAACGTCAAGTTTTATAGTTGGGAAGGGTCTGGAATCCTGAGAATATACCATATATACTCGCATATAAGCCAGGTCCAAATGCAAACAACATAGACCCTGATCTGCTGTTGCATAATGTGCAGGCAGATCAGGGTCTGTGTTGTTTGTTCTATTGATTAGTCCTTACAAACTGCATAGACCCAGATCTGCTGGCGCATTATGTGACTGCAGATCTGGGTCTATGCAGTTTGCAGTTGGTATCATATTATATGTGAGTATATATGGTACTATCTTAATTTCTGGACAAAGATCTACCAGCCCATTATGCCACAGAAGATCTGGGTCTATGCAGTTCACTGTGGGTTGTGCGTTATATATACAGGGGTTAAAAATTCAATTGCCCAGCTCGAAGTGGCAAATGAAAAGTAGTTACGTGGATTTTCCCATCACTTACCTCATCAGGCAAAAACTTTGTCCATTGAAAGTCCATAATTTCTACTGGAACTTTGTTTTCCTTTTTTTTTTTTTATCAAACTCATGGAAGTGCTTCTTTCTGTCTTCAGTACTAATAAGTAATTAGTTACAACTGGTGTTACAAGGGACAGAGAATAAGTTCGGTAAACAGTCTTTCACCTCATCGAATTCATGTCAATAACATCGTCAGCTTCTATATTTCTGTAATAACTGGTTGAGTACGAGTTTATTCTGGGCGAGTACAAATGTGTAGTACTTGCCTGACAGGGCCAATGGATTTTTAATTATTTTCTTTTGGGAACACCTGGTATATATTAAATAAAATATAGTACCAACACTATAGCTGTAACCCATGATCTTAGAGGGACTGGGTTGCATTATGTACCAGTGTGTCGTCCAGGCTCTGAATGTCATTTAGAAAAGCCAAGATGTTTGAATTAATAAGTAAAATGTTTTATCATAAGTGTTGATAATTTGTGAAAACAAAGTATCAGGGTTTTTTTCTTAATATTGAAAGTACTGTACAATTTAATAAAATAGTTTTATTGTAATAATCCTTTATTCTTTCTCTTCTTTTTATGGAAGCAAGGGCAAACCACTTATAATGGGTGGATTGAATATTGTTTCTATTAATATTTTAAAGTAACATTCAAAACATACCAATCTTAAATGTATGATGACAATCAAGACTTTATATTTCTTGTGATTTTATTAAAAGCATGGAACAAAGGATCTTTCTTCAAATTCCAAATGTTATTTTTACATTTCAAATCACATGGAAGCCAAGAAGGATGTGCAGTTTAAAGAGATATCCTGTATTGTTTCATGATTTTAAAAGTGGATTCTCCCATTGCGACATTTTCTTTTTAGGCCAGACAAAGCACTTAAGAGATATTAATAGAATATTACCCAATAAACAATCTTACTCATATTCCCATGGCAGCCTATTTCATCCCAATAGTGTATGAAAGGACATAATTCAGAACTTGAAAGTGTTGTCTGCAGCAGTTGGCAGATGCACACTGTAGAATTTTTTAATGCATTCATCAACCAATTTAGAACAAAATGAGCAAGGATATAGCAGCACATGGTACCCACGGCAAGAGGACTTTTACCCTGAATTTTCTCAGTATGACTGGATGTACCCTTCATTTGACCAGTGGGCATACCCATCCATTGACCATTGGACTTATGGTTACTGTGATAGAGGTAGCCATTGTACATGGCAGATGAACAAGGCTTGTGATTCATGTTATAGGATTACAAATGGATTTAGTGTACAAAATCTGTGCCAACATACCTGTCAGAATGGTACAATTAAGGTTTGTTTTAGCTTGCTTCTTTTTTTTTGTGTGCAATTTTAATTTTTCTGATTTTGAAAAAGTCTTTTTTTTTGTTTCATTACCATTGGCTGGAGATTATGAAAACTGTCTCATGCTCAAATCCATATTCCAGTGAAAATCAAAATGTTATATCTAATTTACTAGTGCCTGAGTGCTGTCCAATCACATGGCAGAATTTGATTTCAGTACAAGCATAGCATGTTAATGTTTTTATTACCTTTGGGCTGGATATACCCATGGATGATACAAACTTCTCCCATACATTCCATTTTCATTAATCCAGCTTTTCTTTATCTATCCCTTGAATGTGATGCAATTAATGTGAACAATTTATCATAAGTCTTTAAAATCAAACTACCATAAAGTAGCAAGATTACTTAGATGATACTACTGTAAATTTACTATTTTTCACAGGGGAGCAATTTTCACGGATTTCATGGTTGCTACAAGCGACAAGTTTAAATACCCAACAAACAGTAATCCTTCTTTGGAAACAAAAGGACCCTTTCTGCATTCTCTGAATTTAAATAAAGACAAAAATGAAATTTTTAGCAAAACCATGAAAGTAAATAAATTCACAGTATTCTACTTGTTGATCAAGGCTTATTCACACTTTTTTTTTAGCCTTCTTTTTTGTAGATAGCTTAACCAGCATCTGTTCTAGGATGCGTAATTGCACGATTTGCACTAATTTTTAGTTCTATAATAGACTCTGCTTAACATACAGTAACACTTTTTTTGGCAGTGATTGCAATATCAGCAATGACATGTTCAAGTTTTGGAAAGTTATTTAAAGTACAGACATCATGGTTTACAGATTTGCCATGTTATACTGTGATTGCCAAGTCGTAGAGGAAGGGATTAGTGATGTAGGGGGGATGTCCATGCCATGTTGTGGCTAAGACCATGAATTTCTTTTACATTAGTTGCAATATTAACTGAAACTTTGGTACAGTTTTACTGCATGGCTAAGGTATTTAAATTGACATACAAAGATTCCTGTGTCTCCTGTCTAAGCAGATAGTGACTGCACCATAGTACCATTTGCAGGCAGGACATGGTTTACAGCTGAACCCTTGAACTGAATTACTTAATTTCATCTGGTCAGCAGCTGCTTATAAAGTTGTGACCAACATGTGGACAAAATAAAATGAACAAACCTATGATCTTTCAGGAGCTGGGTTACATGGACCAGTCCAGACTCTGAATCTCATTTGAACTAGCCAAGAAAATTTAATTGACAAGTAATGTTATCATAAGTATTGATGATTTGTGAAAACAAAGTTTCAGGGTTTTTGTTCTTTATATTGAAAGTATTGTACAATTTAATACTGAAAGTTTTGTACAATTTAATATTGAAAATTATTGTACAATTTAATAATGAAAAGTATTGTACAATTTAATAATGAAAATTATTATACAATTTAATATTGAAAAGTATTGTACAATTTAATAATGAAAAGTATTGTACAATTTAATATTGAAAAGTATTGTACAATTTAATAATGAAAATTATTGTACAATTTAATATTGAAAAGTATTGTACAATTTAATATTGAAAAGTATTGTACAATTTAATAATGAAAATTATTGTACAATTTAATATTGAAAGTATTGTACAATTTAATATTGAAAAGTATTGTACAATTTAATAATGAAAAGTATTGTACAATTTAATATTGAAAAGTATTGTACAATTTAATAATGAAAATTATTGTACAATTTAATATTGAAAAGTATTGTACAATTTAATAATGAAAATTATTGTACAATTTAATATTGAAAGTATTGTACAATTTAATATTGAAAGTTTTGTACAATTTAATATTGAAAAGTATTGTACAATTTAATAATGAAAATTATTATACAATTTAATAAAATAGTTTTATTTTGAAAGATCCTTGTTCATTCCTCTCTTTTTCTGGAAGCAAGTACATCTCGCTTAAAATGGGTGGATGAAATATTGTTTCTATTTACATTTTAAATAAACATTCAAACTAAAATTAATGCAGTTCATCTGGTCAACAGTTGACAAAATAGAATGATTGAGGTGCCATATTTCTGATCAGATTTGAGAGTTCTTATCAGTCTGAATGTTAATTACTGAATTACTGTGGAATTATTTATTTTTATGGGTATAGATTTTCATGTTTTTTTTTTTAAAACTGGCCTTTTCATGGGTTCTAAAATTTGTGGATGCTCATTGGTGTCTGTTTTCTTGCTTTGAACATCAATTGTTGTGTTTAGAAATTGGTACACCACACATAACAGTGAAATACAGTATTTTGGAACCAGTCTGAAGATGCAAAGGGTAGTGCAAGTTGCATATTGTACTAAAAAAAATTTTCCCCTTTCTTTAGTTATTCAGTTGTTATTTGTTGTATTATGTTTGCTCACAGGTCCTCGTGCCATATTCCGGAAACTGTTTGAGCACAAAAATTGAACTTAAATGCAAGACCCCCAAATTAGAAACTGTACTTAAAGGGCCTTGATAACTGTGAATTTTGCATTTATGTGCAGTAAACAATATTAAACCTGTCTGAAAATTCAGAAATTCTACCTGTATTCACATTAAAATTATTATCAAAAACAATTCTTGAATTTTGAGTCCATGTTCAGTTTTTATGCTTAAGACTTTTCACGACAAAAATGTTTTCAAACAGCATGCTTTAATTTGCAGGTCACGACCAAATTGGAGAACCCCACCAAATACCACATTGTACAGAATCAGAAGAGGCAGATTGAGATGTTTTTCAGTAGCTCAGCCCCAAAAGGCACAACGATCCATTCACTTCCTGTCCACAACACGTCCATGAGTAATGAAGTCACCCATGTCTTTGGTAGTGCCCCAGATCCAGATCGCTGTGAAAGTAGTCCACTCTCCCTGGAACCCAGCAGTGCTGCTACTAGTGTATCAGAGGTGAGCAAACAGAAGACAATTGTCAAATTATGAATCCAGTGTTTTTTCATTGCTGTAAAACTCTCGCCCTCTTTACCAGTGATTTCTACAGGATTTTCATGCAGAGGGGCAAATCCTGCTTTGGCATTTTCATAAGAGTGGATTTTCAATTTTTAAAGGGGCTGGTGTAGTTTTTACATGAGAACAATATCTGTGAATAGACCCCTTATAGAATGTTTCAACAAATATGTTTGTGGTAAGTAACTTTTAATGAATAAAGGTAAAACTTACAGTCTGTTATGACAATGGCATTAATTGTTTGCATGAGAAATGCATGTAATAACAGCGTCAGTAGCACAGAATACTGAAAATGATGTCCACCATCGTAACCTCATCAGGTGCAGGTGGTAAAATGCTTTTGATAACTAGATAGTCAATGAAAGCATCTCATTACTCTATCGCAAAATGTCAGTAAGCACTTGATTTTGGCAGTTGATCTAGAAATCAAGTGTTTAAATGATTAGATCCAGCTATTTAATATTAATGAAAGTTACATAGTTTTGTTGGACTCCTGGCAAATCATCTGTGTGCAGTTTTCACCAGCTTGCTCATTTTCAAGGGGGATGGGGGTTCATTAAATATAGCAGGGATTTGTGCAAGCACACATTCTGGAGGAGGCAGTTTACCTTCTTTGATGTGAGTGTGAATGAACTAAAATAGCCTGGATGTAATTACTTGAACCTTGAAGTGAGAATCCATGATTGAGTAAAATTGTTTTTATCTGGAGAAAGCAAACAGTCTTTTTTTTTTAACAACTGTCCTCATACAGCACTCAAAGTGCCTATTAAGCCTTAGTAGCCACAGGGCGACCTTCTTGAAAATTGTAGTGGCCATTTCAAATTTTAGCTTGCCAAACCCAAATGATTTTATCAAATTAGAAATTGAGAGCAAACATGAAAAAAGTGAATGTTTTTGTCGAGGCAATTATAAAAAGGTGTAAACCTTGCTTGCTTGTAACAGTATACTTAGATTTGTCTCACAGAACTATCAACAGTCATCATCTCTTCAACCTCAGGGCAGCCATTACAATTCACTACATGTCAGTACATATTGCCTAGCCTCAAATTCACTGGTAAAGGGTCTTAACCTTCATTTTTTCTTCTGATGACGGTTAATATTTATAAAACCTTAGCCATATATGTGTTGATGGTAGTTTCACTAACAGTAATTTTACTACCACACACAACTTTCCACATTTGTTTCCATGTCCTCATTTTACTGGATCAGTAAATTTAGCTGAGGTTGATTTAGTCTTAGCCTTCCCAGAATGTATCTGCGTAGAGAAATTGTAATTTATGATTCTATAGAAAATACAGTAAAAACTGAGCCCCAGTGCAGATTACCTTCTATACTCGTGTATAAGCATAATGTGCTGGCAGATCAGGGTCTGTGTTGTTTGTTCTACTGATTAAACTTTACAAACTGCATAGACCCAGATCTGCTGGTGCATTATGCGATGGCAGATCTGGGTCTATGCAGTTTGCAGTTGGTATCGACTTGTACACTAGTATAAACAGTATATGCATCAAGCAGATATATTTTGATCCCATCCCATGAGCAAGTTTTAATATCATTGACATTATGACATCATAATGTGTATGGCATAAAAAATGATGTAAGCCTTAAATACCAATAAATTGAACACAGCATTGTTCCATATCAATTTTACTTTTATTTCCCTTAAAGGGAGGAGTTTGGCATGCTTCGTTTTCGTAAAAAAAGTTTCATTTACCTTCAGCAATTCTCATAGTGCCTTGTTTTCATTTCTCTTTGTTTTTTCCCCAGGCCCTGTTTTGGCTTTCCATTGCAAAGCAATGAAAGCTGAAGTGATCTGGTTGACCCAGCCAAAGATTGAGACTGCATGCATCATGTATTTGACTGGTCAGAAATTTAAAGATTGTAACTTAATATAGGCAGGAACCAGCAGTCTCACCACCGGAAAGTGATTTTACTATGAATTAAAAATGCGGAATGTTTTTATCATAAGACATGGTATATACTTGTAATCAGAAAGTGTTCACATCATTTTCTAGTTGCCACATTTTCTTGTTGCCACATTATGATTCTGAAGGTCACCAGAGGGCAATCAGTTGACAATTTTCACTTGCTAATTCAGAATATTTGGTTACAAATGTGACCATTTTAGTTGCAACTTGTAGTGCTGCCATTAAAAGGTTTCAGTTAAAGGGAGTCATGGCAGCTCAGTTGGTAGAGTGTCAGACTTGTCATCCAAAGGTTGTGAGTTCAATACCCATCCAGGCCAGCCCAGGTTGGCTGCCTCAGTGTGTACTTGGGGGAAAAGCAGCTCCCATTTCCTCAGCATGATATACTAGTAGTCAGTAATGTGCTATTAAAAACCAACCTACCAACCATTATTTGCTCCTAAATTTCTTAATTCACCTAAAAATCATTAGAACGTTAGCTTTTTTTTTTTTATGTACTTGCACAAATGTTTAAGGGGCATATTCTGTGTCCATCGGTCCATCATTACACACAAATGTAAGTTAAGCTTTGTATTAGATCACAGTGGTGGGGAATATATATTCCATGAACACATTTCTAATTTGAAGATAGAGCATCCATCCGAAGTTTTGCTTTAAAAATTTGCATTTGGAAAGATTTCATATCTACATGTATGGTATTTGTGTATGGTTCAAGGAAGTTAAAGAAAGAAGACATCTCAAATGTCATTAATATAAGTGGACATATGAAAAACACTAAAAGATAAAAACATCTTGAAAAATTATGAATTGAGCACATCCTGCCCGTACTACTGAACTTTGCACAGCTTTTCAGTGTACTCTTTTTCAGCTTGGAATTGTTTTATACTTTAATCAGTAGTAGATTTTTTTCTGCAAATTTGAGTGAATGAAAGCAGCAAAGTCTTTTAAAGTTAAGTAGAGAAATTTTGAAAAATATGTGAAAAATCAAGGTGGTAAAATTCTCATATATTTTATTTTTGTGGGAAATGTGATTAAATTTTTGGGATGATCTACTTCTGTCTGTAATGAGTATAAAATTGGCAGAATATTTGTAAGAGTTTAATAAATGCTGTCAACCCACTTTTATTCATGGAGTACCATATATACTCGCTTATAAGTCAAGTCCAACTGCAACCTGCACAGATCCAGATTTGCCGTTGCATAATGTGCTGGCAGATTAACGTCTATGCAGTTTGTTAGGAGTAATCAGTAGAACAAACAACATAGACCCTGATCTGCATACATATTATGCAACTGCAGATCAAGGTCTATGTTGTTTGCAATTGGACTTGACTTATAAGCAAGTATATACGTACCAATTTTAAGTTCTTCTGGTCATAGACTTGAAGGGCTTATCGGATGGCCTGTTTTATGTCGTTTGTCTCTCCATTAGCACAAGTTTGTTATAGCTACTCACTCCTAAACTACATGGAGGATTGCCATAAAACTTTCCACACATATTTGTCTCAAGGTCTGGTTGGTCCTAAAATTAAAATGGTATTGCTCAGACATTCAGTATGGCCACCAGAGTGGCCAGTTTGAAAATCTTGTTATCAATACTCCTCCTGAATGGATGGTCATATCAACATAGAGTTTTCACTAAAAGATTTCTTATGATGTCTGGTTGGTCCTAATTGAAAATGGTGTCGATCTGACATTCAATATGGCCTCCATGGCAGCCATCTTGAAAATCTTATCACTACTCCTCCTAAACTGAAAGTCATATTGACATGGGGTTTTACTAAAAGACTTCTTATGATATCTAGTTGATTCTAAATAAAAATGGTGCCAATCTTACATCCACTATATTTGCCATGACAGCCATCTTGAAAATCTTTATATCGCTACTCTTCCTGACTGGATGGTCTTATATAGATTGGGTATTCACCAAAAGACTTTTAATGATGTTTGATTGGTCCTAAACGAAAATGATGCTGATCTTATGCCCAATATGGAAACAACAGCAGCCAATTTTCAAATCTTGTTATCGATCAAGAATATCAGAGATTGTTTCAGCAGTGGAAAAGAAGAAACAGTCTTATGTTGTATGCCTGGAAATTCTTTTCGGCCAGTAGAGTGTCAGTCCCTTTGAGGGTCTCCTGCTGTGGATTTTGTGGTATTTCTATAAATAGTAGACAAATTAAATTCAATGCAAGCCTTTGTTTGTTTCATTTGAATTTTGTTTCTTTTTCAATGTCTTTTGTTCTAAAATGCTCCTAAAATATTTCTGAATGATATGTCTGCCATGAAAATGGTTGCACTGCATGTTATATCATGCCTGTTTTCATAGCAGTTACTCAAAATGGCAGATGTGGAGCCTTGAGTCTATGAGCCAATGCTGCATAAAAGGCAAAATCACTCATCTGGCAGCATTTTGGCTGAAATTCTCCAAGAACATTAGAAAATTAAGTGATAACCATGTGATTTGTAAGGAATGTTATGTGGCAGAGAAGTGCACAGGGTGGGATGACAAACTTGATTGCTCACATTCACCAACATTATCCCATCATAGCCACCAGTGCAGTCAGAGTTGATAAAGATGCAAATTAAACAGAAGCCTATCTTGTGTTGCTCGTGTAGTTCGGACTTGCCCACATGTAAGGATGTTTCCCAATCATTGTTCACTTCAAGAGATTAAAAGAAATTAAAGTTATATTAAACTTTAATTTCTTTTTCACTCATTGTAATATTATTTTGCACTTTCTACATATTTTCCCACTATATTGCAATACATATTGCAATACACTGTCCTGTATTGAAGTATATTGCAATATGAAAATTCTGAGGATACCCAGCCCTAGAACTCGTTACCCAATCCACGAATTAAAGTACCAACAAGTTTTTCACAAGAACAAAAATAAATGAATTCATGCTACCCAGCATAAAATATCTTTGAAATAAAAGCCACCTCTGTCAAAGGCTTTCTCACAACTTTAAATACCAAAGAAATTGTAATTTTCTGCAAAACCACACAAAATTATGCACACATAAATAACTAATTGACAGTATTTATTCCTTCTTTGCATTTCATGAAACAATATTAAGGCAGCATCCAATAATCTGAATTGGGCCTGCTTATGTCTTGACAGCTGTAATACAATATATGCACTTTATCTAATGCATGTGGTCTCCATTATATGTGCAGCAACGAATCAACCTGACTTTCCAATAAATGAATTTAGGGTCTATTCTTGGGATTCATGCTAATTTCTAAACAATGATGCCAAAAAGTCAATTCAGTATGCAAAAAGTGCACATGCAAACCCTTCCATTGTTTACTTAGTAAAATGTAAAATCTCCCCTATGTTTAGAAAACTTTTCCCCTCTCCCATTTATTTGTTTCAAATGGGAGGGGGGAGGATATTCCTCCCAGAATTGTCAGTTCTAGAATAGATTATGTGGATTTAACTTTTAATGAACAACAATTTTTTTTCAGTGTAAGACATTTTATTAAATGTAATCAAATAACACAAGATCTGCATAATGAAACTTGACATAACTTTTCTTCATAATAAGTGCCAAATTACATTTAGTTCTATCGTTCCTTAGCAATCAGGTTCATTAAACAAACACCTCTTGTATAGGGGAAAACATTTCCTATGCCCAACCATCCTTGACAACTGAAAATCATTCTTGGCCTAGAAAACTTTCTTATAACGAGCTTAATTATTGCTTCACTTGAAAAAGAACAGCAATTCTAATTTTGAAATGGCTTTCCATGCATCCTGAATGTTGGGCTTGTAGGTCAATATTGGAATTGTCACCCCTTGCTTATATCCAGCAAATGTTTTATTTGTCCAACTATCATTTTTCATTTAAACTTGATCTCCCATTACCCAAAGCTTGGTATACATCCAAAATCCTTCCATCATCTCAGTGGCAGGTAGCAGAAGCTTCATGGTACTACAGGACTCACGGTACTAATTCAGCTCCCATAGTAAACCTATGGAAACATTATGATAATAAAAAATTAAATATCTTGAAATTTCTGAATGTTCACAATCAAACCTATATTTATCAGTATAGACATATCCGTGATGCAAGCTTCTTTGTAGAGAAAACCATATGAGCCGCGGCATTTTCTGGATCTACATGTATTTGAAACATGTGTTTTCAATTCCGCACCAAAGAGTCAGGTGCTAATTTCAGTAACGAGTTTTCCAAACTCAAGTCTGTAAAAGGACTGAAATTCCATCAGTAAAACAAGGTCAATTTTTTTCACTTACAACAAGGATAAACTCTCCAAAAAAAATTATTTTCACTAAAATTTACTTTCATTATCGACCAGTCCTGGCCAGCAGAACCCAGATATACTCTATTTTATCTTGACCCATTTCTAGACTGGTTCCCATTCTTTCAATTTGTTTAAACACTCTATAGCCACAAAACACAAGACAAAAGAAGTGTGGAAGCTTATCTCCAGAACTTGTCAAAAGCAGTAGAATTGAACGATTGCCCCAGGGTCTGTACTACAGACATTACATCAGTCCTTCACACTGCATGGTTTATGTGGCTGTGAAACAGCACATGATCACTTTAGAACAAATAATATGTGAAGTTTAGGCCTGAATTCAGAAAAGAGATACCAGCAACAACAAAGAAATGTTATTATCATCCTCCAAGACTTATATGGGGACCTGATCAAATAAAATATTTTCAAGGTAGTATGTCAGCTTGTTGTTTATTAATAATTAATTTTTAAAAACAGTAGAGTGGAATAAAATACTGTTGGTGGGTGAGATTATATAGTATAGTTTTCTGAAAGAAAATATTATGTTTTGTAAATAATTATTTTGTAAGGAAATCATGGAAGGATAATAATAATAAAGCAGCAGCAAATCCAGAACCAAAAATGACACATTTTCCAGTACATTTAATAATTAGGTATATCAAAGTTTTTATTCTTGTCACAACTTGTTATATTTCCTTTGAATGTTTTTATATTAAATTTCACAAATATATGGCTGCCATGTTAATTTTCAGGAAAAAAAATATCTGGCAAGAGCCATTAGAATTTAAAGATCATTTTGTAAATATATACCATATATACTATAAGACTATACCAACTGCAAACTGCATAGACCCAGATCTACCATCACATAATGCACCGGCAGATCTGGGTGTATGTAGTTTGTAAGGACTATTCAGTAGAACAAACAACATAGACCCTGATCTGCTGGCACATTATGCAACGGCAGATCAGGGTTTATGTTGTTTGCATTTGGACTCTGCTTATACGCGAGCATAGACGGTATATTAACCCAAGTGCAAACAGCCTAGACCGGGCTTGGCATTAAAGATTCAATATTAAGCAGCAAATTTCACTGCCTTCTTGAAAATCTGGTAACCAATTCAAAAGGAGTATATTTTATAGTCATTGGACTGAAAGCACCTGACATGAAATTCTTGGAATTACCCCAAAAAATCAGCAGATCACTAGTATTTGTAAGAAACATCAATATCAAAAAAGATGTTGTAAATACAGTTTTCATACCGGAAGAAATCAGACATGTTATCATCCAGAATTGTGATTTATTTTCTTTGTAGGAAATATTTTTACTATGTAGCAAAAACACACAACAGGTAGCTGATCTGCTGTTTGCTACTGTGTGTTTTGAACACTGTAGGCCAAGATGATCTGCAAGTGCATTGTTCATTGGCAGATCTGGGTCTATGCTGTTTGTATGTGGATGTACGTTATACAAGATCAAAAACTTGTGATCAGAAGGATGCATGTTTGAATCCAACCATTGGATCAGCCTGGGTTGGCTGACATGATGTGTCCCTGGGCAAGGCACTTTACTTGTCTCGGCATGATATACTGTAACCTTCATGTGGTGTTGTGATGTAAATTGACAAACAAACAAACCTGCAAAAAGTTCTAAACATTATTACTCAAAATATGCCAGAAATAGACTAATAACTACATGTAAGTAAATATTCAGCCAAAACTTTTCCACTTAACTGTTTAGAATATTTGTAGTTAAAACAATGAAGTTTAGTTGTATTCTAGAACAGAAAATTATGGGGGAAAATTCCTTCCCCCCGTTTGAAAAGAAGGGGGGAATTTTCTGAGTATAAGAGGGATTTAATGAAGAAGTAAGGTACAGCTTGAAAATATGATAAGCGAATTTCTCGCATTCAGTTTATTCTTCAGTGCAGTTTTTGGGCAATAAGCACAAATCTCATGATTGTGCATCCTAAAATAGACCCTGATTAAATATCTGCAGTTGTAGGTAGGCATTTATTTCTAGCAGATCTATACAGGGCACAACAATTCTGAATATAACCTACTAAATTAACAATGATGATGTGGGTTAATGGTTTCCAGTGTTGTGCCTAGATCAGAATTTTTAGGGGACATAATGTTCCTCTAACCAGTTTTTTAGGGGACATTCAACATTTTGAGGGAACATTATTAATGTACCATAATAGAAACCTGCATCATCAGTTTTGTTTTGCTTTTATACCCATGTTTTTTTTTCATTTTCTTTCATCAGACTAACAGGTAGCAATACACAGATTAGAATCAGTCCTTGAACACTTTTAAGATTCTCCTTTTGAATCATTAGTTGAGGAAGTGTTTTCTCCCTTTAGAACTCTCCATATTTTCCATATTTTCAGTGCTTCTACAAAATTGAATTCCTTCATAGGAGGACCACTGATGCAGACATTCACCAATGATCATAGATTTCTCCTCTTTCATTGAATGATTTACTGAAGTACTTGTATAAGCACATTTGTTTTGCCATGCTGTTTCTTGTAGTAGACGATTGAATCTCTAAAACTCGACCAAAACTGTATCAGTGTAGCAATTCATTACTGGACTATTTCATTGTACTGATTCCCCATCATGCAATTAGAGGGCTTGTGGCTGCATAACAATGTGCCATATTGGAATCAGTCGTAAGATCATACCAACTAGATATTGACCATTTGTACTCTAAGAAACGCTTATTACTGTATGATGACTATAACACAGGACAAGCAAGCAAACATCACAACTAAACAAATTGGTGCATCCAAAAAGACACAACTTGGACATTTTAGGGGACATTGAATAAACTATCATGGTTTTCCCATGATAGGACATCACAGGTACAACATTGGGTCCCAAAATTCAAATTTTTGTTCTTTAATCTGTGTTTAAGTTTTACTTCTTTTATCAAATTTTGCTTGCCCGACAATGATTTTTAGTTGTCCAGACTAATTCGGTTGAGTAGTTGTCGACCCTGTTGGCTATGATTTTTTTACACCATAATCATTTTGTAATATACTCCTCTTCTTGTGCTACACCCACCCCCACCTACATCCATCCTTCTGATGCCAATAAACTTCCTATATTATTTAAGAGTTAGGGTCATTAGTGGTCACTTCCACATGTGAATAGTTGAAAATGTTGACAGTTCATTGCCTTTGTAATTGTAATTCTTGTAACAAGCAAAACTTGTCAATCCAGCTTTCAGTGCCCGAGGAACATTATAATAAAAGGTAAACAGCTTTATGTGTGTTGTATTTACACACTTACTAAGATCATTCATTTAGTACATGAGGATTTGTGTCGAATAGGCATGCAATTACAGTCCCATTGAACGATGCAAACCATTGTTACAAAAACGTTGCATAAAGATCTATTTATGGATTTAACTCTGAAAGATTGTAATTAGTCAGTCCCATACTTGACATTATATAGCAATATTAAGACAAGCAAGGCTGTGCTGATATTTTGCAAATGCAGCAAATATGAGAATGACCTCGAGATACAATTATTATAAATCAGTATAACACTGTAATGGCTCCTTCAAGTCTTGGACTGCATTATACAGTAAGCTAGCAAGACTAAATGCCATATTTGTTGGACAGCCATTCACAAAGATTGATCATTTTTTACTTGCAGGTGGAAAGTTTCTTGAATGAACTTGGGATGTTGGATTCAGTGGATACCAATTTGGATGATGATCTCAACCTGATAGAACCCTCACTTGCACACATGTCCTCCACAGTAAGTTTGAGTTATCTCCCTTTGGCACAGTAGAGAAATAGTGTATTGGATTTATACATGTGAACCACCTGGATGGGAGGGTGGTTAGTTGAAGGGTGTCTTCTGTCCTTCCCTCACTGAAATCTCCCTCATATACAAAATTAATATTGAAAAAATAAATGTATTCCATTTTTTTTCACACTTTGGTTCAAGTGTAGTATATTTATGGTAATACTGCAAGTGATCACGTGACTGTGAACTGGCTTAAGCAGGGCAAGACAATTTAGTTGGTAATTTCAGGCAGCATAAAAAATTCACATCTCTTTGATTCTGTCTGCAGTGTCTGTTGGCTTCAGTGATTAAAGTTAAAAAATAAATGTATTCCATTTTTTTTCACACTTTGGTTCAAGTGTAGTATATTTATGGTAATACTGCAAGTGATCACGTGACTGTGAACTGGCTTAAGCAGGGCAAGACAATTTAGTTGGTAATTTCAATCATCATAAAAAATTCACATCTCTTTGATTCTGTCTGCAGTGTCTGTTGGCTTCAGTGATTAAAGTTTGTCAAGATGGATTATACTATGTGTGAGCAGAAGTAATTCCAAAAGGTTTAAAGACGTTAATATATTACGGTTGGGTCTCTAAAAAACTCTATCAGTATAAAACAATTAACATTACTTTGATTCTCTCCAGAAGGTATGTTCTGCTTCGGTGCTTAAAGTTGTTGAGATGGATTAGAGCAGGGGTGTCAAACTCATTTGCTATGGTGGGCCAGATTTGATATAAATAATAATAAATGATGAGTCTGGCGGGCCGTATCCGGCCTGTGGGCTCTATGTTTGACATCCCTGGATTAGAGTCTATACTATGTGTGAACAAAAATATTTTGGACAGGATTAAAGATGTTAATTGATTTTGGTTCGATTACTCAATAGTTCAAGTGGCATAAAACAAGGTCATTGTGACTTCAGTGTTTAAAGTTTATCAAAATGTCTAAGCGTGCATTATCTCCCAATGCCAAAACCAGAATCTAAGCAACAGAAATATCACACAAAATTCAATGGATGGAAACAGGAATTTCAGTGGTTGGAATCAAGTTCAAAGGGACATGAATATGCAATCTGCTCTTCCTGTAAAGCTGATTTTAAAATCTGTTACAGTGGCAAGAATGACGTCGTGTGTCATGCAGAAGCCCCATCTCATAAAAGCATATTAACAGTGACAACAAATATGCTGTCACTGAAATTCATGTTCATGGAATCTACATCAAATGTGGATAAAGTTACATTTACCGAGACACTATTTGCCAATTTTATAGTCAAAAATAATCTCCCATTTCTGGTTGCAGATCATATTTCAGATCTAGTCAAAATAATGTTCCCTGACTCAGAAATCGCACAAAAGTTCTTATGCAAATGGACAAAAACTACTCACATTGTGACTATTTTAATGTTCACAAGAAATCATAATCTTAATTGTATTATAATAATAATAATAATAATAATATGAATATGAATATGAATATTAATAATTTATTATATAAACTCACTATTGTCAGCGACTACCTGCAGAACACGACTAGCGACGATGATTTTTAGGCAAAATATATGTTTGTTTTATTGAAGAGTGCTTGATAGTGATGATAATGATGACAACAAAGGCATCTGCTAATTAGGCTTGAAGTTACAAAGGGTGTGATGGTATAATGTATGCATTGTGCTTCATGTGGAGAATCTTACTGACATTAGAACAACATTAGATCCAGACAGTACCAGTCTTGAGCAGTTTTGACAGGCAGACAACATTAGATCCAGACAGTACCAGTCTTGAGCAGTTTTACAGGCAGACAACATTAGATCCAGACAGTACCAGTCTTGAGCAGTTTTGACAGGCAGGTCAGTCTGAATCTACCCACAGTCAGGAAACCGGTTAACTCTTAAACTACTAATGCTACTGTAGTGGCTCACTACTCTGCCTAGCTGCTTGGGTCACTACTGCAGCTGATTTGGGGGCAGACTACCAGAGCCTGATGCTGCTGCAGCCAAATGATAACTTGTTAGCTGATGATTTGGGGATATGGGCTAGTTGTTTTAGTTATTTTCTGTATATTAGACTGATTTAGAGACTAAAACCATGCATATATAAAAGCTATAACTACGTTACGTCTGTTTTATTCTTTTATCCTGCTGACATCCACAAGATTGGTATAAAATCCATGAATAGAATACAAAACACTATTTGTAAACACTAAAATTTATGTCGGTCTTTTATACAAAGATATTGGTCAAATATATACATGTAATTACTAAAAAAATGTTTAACTAGTCACTATGTTCTACTACTTATTAAGTTCTGCATGGTATTTATAGAATCAGCTATGCTTTATACACAGACAGACATTGCACTGTTTGTCTATTTCTTTCTTCTTCTGATCTAAACGAAAGTTGAGCCGACACTTTCGGTAACACTGACTTTTGGAGCAGGTGGCTCTCTTGTCCACACTTCGCTGTCTTCTTCATCAGATTCTGTCTCAATTTCTGACCAACTTGGCAAAGAAGAAAGTTCAAAATGTCACTACCAACACTTCTTAATTCAATATTGTCAAGTTCGTCCTCGGAAAAACCTGAAAATTCGGATTCTCGATCGCTAGCGTAAGCAAAAGCCATTGTTTCCACTGTCAACTGCAAACACATGTATTAACTAACACGTGGTACAAAATTGTAAAAAATCCCCGGATTTAGTAAGAACAATCACTTGTTAACTCTATTTTGATTGGATGAATGTCCTTTTACTTCCAATTATTGACCAATAAAACTGATTGTAACAAAAACATACAGTGCGGATCTATCCATCACCGGGGTACAGGGAGCATAACCAGCAAGCGGATATATCAGTCACTGGGAGTAGTAGTGCTTTGTTTACAAGCGGATTTATCAGTCACTGGGGAGGCAAGGCACATTTATGCAGCGGATATACACGTCAATCAAAGTTAAAGAGTTAAACTTCTTGGTGGACATTAGAGTTATAGTAACATTGCCACATTCCAATGCAGACACTAAAAGGACATTTTCCATTCTGAGGAAAATTCAGGCTGACTCCAGGGGAAACCTGGATCCAGTAACAGTACATCATCTCCTAAGTGTTAAGATAAAAAATGATGAGGACTGCCACCTATATAATCCAGGCAATGATCTCTAAAGAAATGCAAAAAATGCTTGTGGTACATATAAAGAGAGTATGAATGGCAACAAATTACTGTGAAAGGACTGTTTTGATGAGATGATGTGCATATTTTAATATTTAAAAAATGTAAATTTGTTCACCTGTTACAACTTTTGTTCATTTGCATGCTAAAAAATTGGGTTGATGAAAATCCTCTTTTGAGGTCAAAATTGCTGACCAAATTTGGGAAATCTCCTGATCTGTCCTGACCTCATCTGTCTTTTCTGTCAAATGTATGTGGATCTGAACTTACAAAATAGTTTCAGTCTGGACATGAAAGAATGCATATTTTTAAAAATGTAATTAAACACAGAACATGGACAATTTTGCATAGCTTATATTATTTGGAGTCTTGTTAATTACAATTTAGCATAACTTTAAAGTTCAAACCTTTAATTTGGATAGATTCTTTAAAAACATTCTTTTTCCGTCTGCATGCAGTTGTATTTCATACTTGCTGCTGAAATATGGTTCCTTTTCTTTTTCTCTGTTTAAGTTACCCCAGTCAAATTATCAAGTATTTGAACCAGTCCAAGCTGCAGGCAAGACTTCTATGTCAGCACCAACAGTATTACCTGGTCAACGGATTCGTACTCCACCCTACATGAATGATGATGAAGCCAGGAGCTGGGCAAAGGAAAGACAAAAGAAAGATAATCATAACATGAGTAAGTTATAAATAGATTACTTTTCATTTGTTATATACTTGAGGCTGTTTACTATACATTTTTTCATTACCACTATCTCATAATTTCACTTGGTGAATTACTGAAAACAATTCACTAATGAATTTTGGTCACATAATGGTTGTCATAGCCACAGATACTCAGTTGGGAAGTACTTGAAATTTGGGAAAGGCTTATTTAGGCATGTTAGCTTATTGTATGACATCACAAAGTGTGTGTTTTTGCTGTTTCACCCATTATGTTGTTACGGTTCATTCTTTCATACTTTCTGTTTTGGTTGGCACTGTTTATTCATTCACACATCAAAGAAACAATCTACAAAACTATTTTATTTTCTTCACTATGAAACATAGAGATGTGAATTTGTGTTTTCCTAAATGTGTACAATAAATAGAATATTATATATTAAAATAGCAGTTATGTTGAATAATTCACTTATCACTTGTATCGAAGACTCATTTGTTATCTGTATTGACTAGTACATATGTAATGTACTTGATGATCTACTACACCAATTAAAACTAAACAGATGAAACTTTGGTGAATGATAGTCCAATGGATGTGGATTGTACCAACAGTTTTGGAATTGTGATCAGCCCCTAGGAGTGGGGGCTAGTGAATTGGGGTGATTTTACATAAATTTTAAATTACTTTCAAGTTGTATGTCTCACTTGTCTGAGAACTGGCAAATATGACTCAAGTATCAAGACATATGAGAGAGAAACCCCTGTGTGATGTTCTCTCTGATATGTATCGATACTTGAGTGATGAATATAGGAAAAGACATCACTTTATTGTAGTTCTTGGCGCAGGAGAACCAATCATAATGTGATTTCCAATCATTAAATACTGTATTTATGGATTTTGATGAACTGTCTTGTTGGAACATCTCTCATCGGAACATGTCTCATTGTAACCTTACTTATAATGCAAGTAATTTTTATTACTCCCATTAACGGTGTTATAAAGTGGGAACACTATAATATGGATACTGGACACAAACTTTTCACTTCCTGGTAGCTTGCCTGGTAAATAAAGATTATTTGATCCAACATTTTCACTCTTGTGATGACTTCTCATGTACTAAAGATGAATTTTTAACACATTTAATTTGTGAAATATATGCAAAAGGTACCAGTCTTCCATTAAATATGGCTGATGTTACTAAAATGCAAGAATTTTATTTTGTTAAAGTCATATCTCATAATCTGCTCTAACATTTTGAACAAATTTTACATGGTGCATCCTTTGATTGACTCTCTGGCCAGAGTAAGCTAGATGAGGAATCTCAGGCTCACTTGGGCCTCTTGTTGATTTATTTTTTGGCATGCTCAGATTTTTTAAGCCTGTAAACTATTAAATGAGAAGGCTTTATCAAGTTATAAACTTGTGGTAGGAAAAAAACATTTTACAATGAAACATTTAGCTTGTATTTTGAATTGTATAAACCTTGATCTTTTAAGATGTGAACAGGAAATCATATAAAAGTGTTATTTTCAGAATGATTAGACCAAGACAATGACATGATTTATTATAATGTGAATTAATGACATTATAAATGCAGTGAAATGTATTATATATTAGTTAACAGTTGTGCAGTAGAAAGTTTAAATCAAATCTTGAAAATAGCGATATTAATTTTATTGCTGCCTGCACACAGTAATGAAGAGAACCAGTTTGCTACTGTCTGTTAAAAAATGCCATAAATTCAAAAACTAACATGATTAACTGTGGTGTTTGCTTCAGCTGGAATCACATTTGTTTGAATTGCTTTTGTATGAACAATTACAATAGTACCAGTATGATTCAAAATGCTTTATTTTGCTTTGTATCAAACTTAGTAATACATTAGAGGATTTGTCAGGTGTAACGAAAGTACTTGAACCTGTCCTATTCATTCAAAGTTTCCGATCATTACATCATTTAAATATTTTTTAATACAATGACCATCCATATTTTGATCTTAGCACCCTTATCTATTATCCCTCCAAATTCTTTATATTCTGTTTTCCTTAAAGTAGATTACAGAAAGGATTCCATTTTTAATGTCAAATTTTAATTTTTTGTTTGCTGTTGTTTTTTCAGTTGAAAGGAGGAGGCGATTTAACATTAATGATAGAATAAAAGAGTTGGGAACTATGCTTCCAAAGAACATAGATCCGTAAGTAGAAATGACCTAAATGAATATTTTCAAATGATGGACAAATAGATGGATAATTTATGAGTTCTTTCTCATTTTTATTTAGATATAAAGATATAATCATCATAATGTTTCCTCGCTTTGAATTGTTGTTGTGGGGGAGAGTCCCCTGTGTTCCCCTGTATGTTTCTTTATTTACCCCCAAAGACAAATGCATAAAAAATAGTTATTACCAGACAAACAGGCATATATTTTATAATCATTGAGGTAAGTCAGGGTTCAAACTAATTCAGGATTTGACAGTGAAATCCCTTCCCCCTGATAGTGGAATGAGTAGAAGTTTTGCTTTGTTAAGGAGATGTGATTGACCCAAACCCAATGCATAATAATAATAATAATAATAATAAGAATAATAATAATAATAATAATAATAATAAATGTCTTGAAATATTATTTTGTTTCTAGTGTAAGATGAAATTTTTTCTTATGTATGTTTCTTTCACACTTTTGCTGGTTTATCAGAGTTTATCCTTCTGGTAGAAACTAAACTCGTTCATGACTCCTTGTATCACAGAAAATTTCATGCGATAGACAGGGTCTATTCTAGGACATGTGATTGTGGGATTCACACCAAGTTCTAAATATTTACACCCAAACTCATCCTAATGCACTAAAATCATGCATATTATTTTCAAGCTCTACCTTAGTGTCTTCATTAAATACCCCACCCACTCCCCATCCCCCATTTAGAAAATTCAGCCCTTTATTTCCAATGGTGTGAGGAATTTCCCCAAAACTTTTAAGTTCTAGGATAGACTCTGGATAAGAGTGTTTTCACCAATTTTATTCCAAATTTAAATTATATATTTCACAATAGATGTTCGTGTTAATGTTTATTTATAAATCAGTGTTAATATTCTATAGTATGTTGTCAGATTCTGCATTCCAATATTAGCTAACTTAAAAAATGGGTTTGAAAATAGGTGACTCTAATTTATCAAACTAATATAGAAATTTCTCTTCCAAATGAATTTTCTGAAATAAAACACATTCTGTTACAATTCTATGGTCAGAACACCTTGATGCATTTGTAGTATCTCTTACTTGAAGATTATGCTAAAATTGTTACTTAAAATCATTCATGAAAATAGTTGAATGTTGCCAAGATCAGGACAACTTCATTCTCAACCAAAGTATGTTTTCAGGCAAAGTCATGCAGTTTTCGGTGACTGTTTTGCTCACTTTGTCTGATATCTTCACCCCTGTAAAACTGTCCAAAAATATGGAAAATTTTGGCAGGAATCTTACCATGTGTGAGGAACTTAGAAATTTGAAGTCACAGATTATTGTGAAAAAATTCCTGAGGTTTTTGTTTGCAATGAAGGAAATATATTGGGAAAAAAAAAAACGAAAAAGGGAGTGTAGAGAGCACCATTTAAAGAAAACAAAAACCACGAAAGCATTTTCAGAGACCACCTTCACTTTTTTTGCTGAATTTATTGAATTCCATAAAATTCAATAATGCTAAAACTTCCATATACTTTTCATTTTACGCAGTGCAAGTAATAAAGGCATACACATGTACATGCAAGTCATGTCATTTTTTTTTTAAATAGAGATTTGAGACAAAATAAAGGTAGCATCTTAAAGGCATCTGTAGACTACATTAGGAGATTAAGGAAGGACCAAGAGAAACTGCGACATGTGGAAGAGAAACAGAGGGCAATGGAAGCTAGTAACAGAAAACTGATGCTTAGAATGCAGGTAAGGGGAGACAACTCGTTAAAATGAGATAAATTAGTACAAGTTAGATAAACCTGTTGAGTGTGTGAAGGGACAGAGTTCTAAATCATTCCAAAATGTTTTATTTACCCTTGTAAGTTACAATGCAGTCTAATTTATCCATATTATATTACTCTCTATCAGCTCTCAGTCAAAATATTTCCTGCTTGAACAATTATCTAGACTTCATCAAAAGAAACGAGCAGCTTTGCATCCTTTTTAACATAATTTTGCTTAGAAATTTGACAATTGCTTTTTTTTATCTTGCCAAGTCTGTGCCATGCTGTCTACTTGTCTTTACTAAAAAATAGTTTGTAATAATAAGCACTTTTCTATATTTAGTTCTATTGACCTTTTGGCCTTGAAAAAGTAGAGTGATGTAAAGAGAAAAAAATAAAATTCTAATCCCTAGAGAAAATGATTAGACTAAAATTCTAATCCCTATAGAAAATGATTAGACTCGGAGTTGTTATCTTCCTTGATATAGTTTAACAGTTTCTGTATAGTACTTCAAACAATACATCATTTCAGTAGAAAATGCAAATAAAAGCTACTTATTTAAATATTTTCTCTCAAAATATTTGATGCATTTTTAATCAGTTCTCTGTTGAGAGATAAAGAGAAGAAAAGACTTTAAACATTTATTTCAGAGTACATTTATTTAGAATGATATTGGTATTTGTTTATGATGATATAGAAGGAATATGATTATCAATATCTTGCAATTCATGTTCATCCTTTTGATCCTGTTTAATGTAGCATATTATCAGAACCTTCCAAATCATCAGTATTCTTAGTACTTTGATTCTATTTTCGTTTTCACAGCAACTTGAGCTTCTGCTCAAAGCCCAGGGATTTTCAATAGAAGAAAATAACACAGCACTCACAACCATGGTTCAACCAGACACATTTACAATCAACCAGCCAGTTCTCAAACAAGAAGAAATGAGAGATCCTTGCTTGTTAACCCCAGATCATAGCACCAGTAATATGAGTTTTGATGACTTTATGGATGATAGCTCTCCATTATCCTCTGATCCATTGATGTCTGATCTTCCAGATTTGGATGAAGATCACACAGATGGATTGTGAGATGGTTATCACTTTTTCCTCCATCCATTCACTTCTCATCCATCTGTATAAATTCATATGTCATGGTAATTCATCGATTGTTTTTAATTTGCATGAACAATTTAATCATTCTCAACTCGTGCTTCCCTAAAACCATCATATTTCATACAAAGGCACTTAATGCAGAGCCGGCCGTATTTGCCTCTCATTCTACTCACATGAGTTTTTAGCTCACCTGGCTGGCCCAGCATCCATCAGTTGTCCATCATGCATCTGTCAACACTTGCTTGTTACCAATCTGGAGGCCATATTTCTAATCCGATTTTGATCAAACTAGGAATATAAGTTTATATCATCAGCATCTCAGACAAATTTGAATATGAGCAGAATCCAATCATATTAATGAATTGGTCTTGCATCTGATTGGCTAAGCCTGTTACCACTGTGGAGGCCATATTTTTTCAAATCCAATTTTGATAAAACTTTAATATGAGTTTTTATCATCAATATCTTTGATGAATTTGAATATAAGTGACATCCACACATATTGATGAGGTGATCTTGTATCCGATTGACTGAGTTTGTTACTACTATGGAGGCTATTTATTTTTTATCTGATTTTGATCACACTTGGAATATAAGTTTATATCATCAATATCTTAGATCATTTTGAATACAAGTGATATCCACTCTTAATAATGAGGCAGTCTTGCATATAATTGGCTGAGTTTGTTATTACTCTAAAGGCTTCATTCATGAACTAAATTTGGTTACATTTGTTATGTACTCTTGCATCATCAAGAATTTGAGTATGAGTAAGATCCATGTATATTAATGAGGTGATCTTGCATCTGATTGGTTGAGCTTGTTACCTCTATGGAGGTTTCATTTATGAGCCAATTTGGATCAGATGCAGTAAATTGTCTTGTACCATCAAGATGTAAGTTGAGTTTGATTCTGAGCAACATCCATGCATATTAATGAGGTGAACTTTCATCTGGTGGGCAAAGCTTGTTATCACTCTAGAGGCTTCATTTAGGAACTGGTATTTCTCAGATTTGTTTAGTAAGCTTATTTCATTGAGATCTTTGTAAAGTTGGATTATGACGAATGCTCACACACATTAATTACCGTACATACTCACGTATAACCCGATACAAACTGCAAACTGCATAGACCCAGATCTGCCGTCACATAATGCACTGGCAGATCTGGGTCTATGCAGTTTGTAAGGACTAATCAGTAGAACAAACAACATAGAACCTGATCTGCTGACACATTATGCGACAGCAGATCAGGGTCTATGTTGTTTGCATTTGGACCCAGATTGTATGCGAGTATATACGGTATGTGATTTTGTATTATATTGGCTCAAGCTTGTTACCTGTATGTGGACTGTATTTTTAAACATAATTTTGATCAGTCTTGGTGTATAAGCTTGTATTGGCAAGACTAACAAGTTGGAGTACAAGTGTTGTCTGTGCATTTTAATGAAATTCCTGGCAGCTGAGTGATTGAGTTTACTGTTGCACTTGAAGATGTAAATGAAATGCATTCTAGCCTAGTTACAACTGTTAGTAATGTGAGCAATGTCAGGCCTTGTTTTTTTAATACCCTATATGTAGAGAATCTGACATGAGTGATCATTTCAAATGAAATTTATTAAAAAAGTTGAATAATGATATTTTGCAAGCCTTGGTGAGCAGAAGATCAACTTATTTGAGAAGTTTGACACATTTTATTTGGAATGATCATAGATATAAGTTTCTATTTATCACATGTCAAAAAATACTGATCTTATTGGATGAAAATACAGAAAAATGTAGAGAAATGGCTTTGAAATAAATTCAGAATCCTCGGTCGCCACAGCTTTGCCATACATGACATTATGACATTATTTGTGGCATTATGAAGTGTTGTTGTTAAATGTACAAAAATTACATGGGCTATTAACCTGAACAACACATTAGTTATGTGACACACAAAATGAACATCATAGACTATTATATGCTATTGGACAATAGATCTGGTAGATCTGGACCCATGTTTTCAAAACTTTTTGAACACGAAACAAAATCTCCAAACCCCAAATTAAAATATGTTATTTGGAAAACTGCATTATTAGAACTAAGCAGGTACACAGAAGAATAAAAGTTATGAACGTCCCGATAGTTTTCTTGTTCTAACATTGCTGTAATGTATGTATGTATTTGTGTATATGGTTTAAAGACATGTCAGCACAGTACTGACTATGTAGTGCCATTTAAAAGTGAAGTTCTGAAATGTAAAGATAAAGAATTGCAAAAACAACTTTAGGAAGATAAACCCTTCCAAATAAACAAACATTTAGTACTACAATATAAAAGGTAAAAATGTTAAAATTCTTTAAAGGGTATGTAAAAGGTAAAAATGTTAAAATTCTTTAAAGGGTATGTAAAAGGTAAAAATGTTAAAATTCTTTAAAGGAAATGTAAAAGGTAAAAATGTTAAAATTCTTTAAAGGGTATGTAAAAGGTAAAAATGTTAAAATTCTTTAAAGGGTATGTAAAAGGTAAAGATGTTAAAATTCTTTAAAGGGTATGTAAAAGGTAAAAATGTTAAAGGTACAAGATATAAAATCCCTAAATTATAGGTTTATTGGATTTACTGTTTTTTTTTAAACTTTCAACTTGAACTTTGAGCTTGATATCTTGCTCATGGGGGTCTGGGTTCAAAATGTTTTGAGAATACGGGGGCCTGGGTTCAAAATGTTTTTGAGAATACAGGGGCCTGGGTTCAAAATGTTTTGAGAATATGGGGGCCTGGGTTCAAAATGTTTTGAAAATATGGGGGCCTGGGTTCAAAATGTTTTGAGAATACAGGGGCCTGGGTTCAAAATGTTTTGAGAATAAGGGGGCCTGGGTTCAAAATGTTTTGAGAATATGGGGGCCTGGGTTCAAAATGTTTTGAGAATATGGGTGCCTAGGTTAAAAATGTTTTGAGAATACAGTGGCCTGGGTTCAAAATGTTTGCAGTTGTTAGCACATGTTATACACAAGCATAGTTGGTATTCCCAACAAATTTTATTTAAGGGCAATTCAGGTTCATCATCATGGACACTGTTATTTTTTGTTGACTTTGCATCAAATTTGGTTTTGAGGGTTTTCAACGGTCATTCAAATTTTCTTGTTGCTTGATTGGAATGTTACTGAACAACTTATACAAGAAAGAGTCTTTTCTACTCAAGCAGCCTTCCCCTCCACAAGTTTGCATTTTGAAAAAAATAAAATACCTGTTTTCTTTATGAATTGCTGTATGAATAGACATGATGTAAATGCATAATAATGTTGAATATACAGTGCAGTATCAATGACAAATTTGGTTCAGAAAAGTGTGCATTCAGTTGATAAGTGAAGTCTATCATAATAAGTTCACACTTTTCCCTCATTAACACTTGCACATGCAAATCCCTCAAAATCATTAAGGAAGCTGTCATTTATAAAATATTTACTTTCTACTAAGTGGCTCCCATGTGACATGATGCATAATTAAAACATTAATTACCACCACTTTGTACTGAGATGAAATTGAGCAAACTGAATATTTGTTGGTGTAGCTGTCAAAGTTTAAACCGATGGGTAAGACCCAGCATTGCTTTCCATACATTAATTATTTCAAAAAGTCATCATTTTGCTTCAGGAATGGTACTCTTATACCCAGCTTGTAAAATAATGTGACTGAGTTCTCTGCCTTTTTATGTCAATTTTGTGACTGAGTTCTCTGCCTTTTTATGTCAATTTTTGTGACTGAGTTCTCTGCCTTTTTATGTCAATTTTTCCATTGTATCTGAGGATCTTAGTATATGTTGTTTTTCATAGCCCAAAGATATTTGAAGATCCATGTCACTTTTGTGTTAAACCAGTTCTTGTAAATTCAGAAATTATTGCAAGATAGAAGTTAAAGCCAAAAAGTCAATCCATCAACTATAGTAATATAAAAATATTCACAAAACCAAGGTGATGAGACAATGAATTTAATTTATCAAATGGCAGGTCACATTTATTCAAGCATTAATCTTGCTTGCAATAGAAACTTGCGTTAAATTCAGCTTGCATTATTTTCTGAATTTACATTATTTCATTAATGATATTTTGGATAATTGAGATTTCTGTATTTCTAAGTAGTATAAAAAAAAACAATCTTTTGTACAAATGTTCTGTTGCTCATGTATGTTTTACTTGAAGAGAATTTAAGATAATACATTACATATGAAGATGTACATTTGTAAATACATAGCACATCATGAGCCATAAAGAATAAAGTCCTTAAAAGGAAAGAAATGAGATTGTACACATCAGTATTCTATAAAACAAGGAGACGCTGTATGTTTGTAGTAATTTAATTGAAGATTTTATTAAATTCAGATACTTTTACTCTTCTTCCTGATTCAGGGCATAATTTGTTGATCAAATAAGTTTCATATTTAAGTATTGTGTGAAAGCAAAACATTATTATTGGTCAATGCAGGCTGTGATGTTTTCAGATTTGCATATAGTAGTATATATTGTATATCAGAAATATCCATGTTATGGTACCCTTCTTATATACACATCATCTAGAACTGTTTAGTAAAACGATTTGTAATCTTTAATTTCTCATTAACCTCCTTCATAAGGGAGTTTTCATAGAAAGACATGCTTAGCAAGGCATAATCACCATTCTGTGTTATAAAATGACACTAACAAATAAATAACCGGTAGATTATTAAAATATGTAAATGATGTCATCACCATATTTGCATTAAGGCAAAATTTAGAGAGTTTATTATTTATCAGTTAGTTTTCTAAATGGTACTGAAAGTTCAACCAGTGCCTTGTGTATTTGCTTATGGTAAATATTGGCAATAAAAATATAGTTAAAGAAAGGAAAGCAGAAGAAAGGTCTACATTCTTTTGTTAAAAGGTAACTTGGAGAAACAAGTTTACAGAAATTTTAAAGAAACAACAAAAAAAAATTGATCTACAAAATCCAGAAACTTCTTTGGCTCATATCTGATCTCAAACTGTAAATACAAAATGTTTCCTTAAAATAATAGTTGTCAGAGTATGTTAAAATTCTAGAAGTCATATAATTTCTCTATGTGTGTTTTTTTTTTTTATCTGATACTGTGCTTTCTTCTATGTAGTTGTGACTTAGAGATTTGTGCCTAGAAAACTTTGGTGAAGCAGTTTCCAAGCTGTTTAACATCACAAAATGTTTGAATCAGGTGTGAAATTTTAACAGCAAGACCATATTGTGTCAGGAAGTCTTACTGAATAATGACATCACTGACATAAAGACCGGGGAGGGGGTCACGGAGACGACAATATACACAATATACATTAACAACAATGGCCCAACTCTCTTGATGGATGTAAATGGCTTTTTGTGATGCTTTATATTAATTACTTTAACCAAATGGCACCTGTAGTTTATTACAACCATGCCACATCTGTTTGAGCTGACCCTGTGTTTTGTCTCTACTAACTTGGACTTATTATCTGTTTTATTTTGGGGGTTTTTTCTCTTCTAAAATTAAAGTTTATAGGATAACTTTTTTTTTTGATTTTCATAAGATGATATAATTAATGAAGTGTAGAACAAAATTCCATTGGCAATACTTTTGTGTAGGAAATATTATTTGTTTCTACATGGAATATGAAGTCGGAGGTTGAGTTCGACTTTTACAAGTCTATTCAGCAGAAACATGGTGATAGCTTCTACCAGAATTTCACTTTACATTTGTTTAACAATATTTAAAATGCAAAATCGGACATTATGCACTTGAATTCAGCTTTTTGAATGCACCAAACTTTGTATGTATTGTCATTTAATGGTTCAAGCAAATGACAACTGGTGTAGTTTACCCCCCCCCCCCCCACACACACACAAATGCACACCTATTCAATCCCATCATGCCTTTAGGGTTTGTTACATGCATGATGTCATAAGGATATAGGTCTATTACATGTATGTACAGTAAACTGACTACTTACAGGTAGATTCACACCACATGTTAAGCACATGATTATAATAAATACATGGAAAAGGATAGCTTTAATTGTTAGGAGAATTTTTGCTGTATTAAGTTACCATTTATACTCCTTTATAAGTCAGATCTTACGACAAACTGCATACACCCAGATCTGCCATCACATAATGCACTGGCAGATCTTGGTCTATGCAGTTTGTTAGGATAATCAGTAGAACAAACAACATAAACCCAGATCTGGTGGTGCATTATTAAACAGCAGATCTGGGTCTATATTGTTTGCAGTTGGACCTGACTTACAAGTGAGGATATATGGTAACCATTCGAGTTCAATATTGAAAGCAAGTCTCTTGTTCTGTATCGCTTGTGCCATGTTTTAACTTTGTGCAATAGTTTGACTAATCCTATAAGATGTTTTAAATGTAATAGATTAATTTTAGTTTGCACATTTTTTTTGCTCCAAATTTTTATGTTGTCTTGTCTTTCAGTTGCATCAAAAGGGTTTCAGTAGTTCACCTTATTTGTCTGAAAATTCTAAAACTATTATAGCTATCTTAACATGATTATGTATACAAGTGTTCACACTGGAATTCATTCATGGAGTACATGTTGTTACTTGTAGCTGTCAGAGTCATTGAAAGTCATGACACTCCCCAACAACAGATCAATACATCTCGAAATCCATTTTTTATTTAATGTGCTTTCTCACATTGAAGTTTTCTAAAATGTTTTGTGATTTACTTCTTTTATGTTTATCTCCTCAGTTTTTTTTTTTTGGGGGGGGGGTCAGAAAGAGATTATGGTATGAAGGTGATTGTGTTGTTTTTTTATGTCTGAAAATCTTTGTGTATCACTAGTTTTTCGACTGGGCTAGAGCTTTGATGTGAAAGATAAAGGACATCTTTATTTGGACCTGTTGATGACCTGACCAAAAAGGGAAACTAAACCCAACAAAACTGAAAGAATTTTAAATAAAAAATCCCCTGAAAACCGTAAGCATTATTTTCACGTATTCATGTAGTTTAGTATCAGTTTGAATTGTAGTCTGAATAAAGAATTTCTAAATTGGTAATAAATGTCACATATCCTGGATTGGGTCATGTGATCTAAATTGATCTTTGTTTATTAAAGTGGAATTGAAGAGATAATATCCTGTTAATATCACCCTTAGGAAACAAGAGAAGTACTCATAAAATATTTGGAAATTAGGGCAGGGAACATCATATACCATATATACTCGTGTATAAGTTGATACCAACTGCAAACTGCATAGACCCAGATCTACTGTTGCATAATGTGCGGGCAGATCTAGGTCAATGCAGTTTGTAAGGACTAATCAGTAGAACAAACAACATAGACCCTGATCTGCTGGCGCATTATGCGATGGCAGATCAGGGTCTATGTTGTTTGCATTTGGACTCTGCTTATACGCGAGTATATAGGGTAATTGAGAAACTTGAAAGATCATTAAGTAATAAAAGTATTGCAATAAGTAAATGGAATTTGTTCCCACTGTTTCATATTTTGAAAGTTATTTTCATGCTGAATAGAATGTTATTCAACTTCAATAAATGTATTTATTGCATTTATCACCTAACCATTTATCAATTTGATGAAGTTTGAAATATTATCCTTGGAGATATTTTTTAGATTGAAAGATGTTGCAATCATAATATAATGAGTTTTTTTACACAAAAAATAAAATGATGTGTTTTTTTGTAAGAGGTTGGTAATACATTTTTCATGGCATGTCCTGCAAGGATATTAAAGGAGAAAAGAAACTGAAAGACAAATATCATTTGAGTATGTAGTGTTTCCAATTATATTTGTATTTCCTATTATTTACTCTGACCTTGGCTATTATGTGATCGTAAGCAAGTTCTCCACAAAGGTCATACTTCAGTTTGTGTATTTAACAAGTTTTACAGTCTGGTTTCTTTAATGTTATCTAAAGATTATGTCTACATTTTTATGAAAGCAAAAGAAAAGCCATAAAGAAAATATTTTATTTGATTCATAGATGTCAGTCTTATTTTAATCAGTTCAGAGTAATTTTGTTTTGCATCCATCACTAATGTAATATTTTCATTTATACAATAATGGTAATTATGCATGCATACTTGCATGTACCTATATTTGACATTGATCCTATGACTGCCATTGCTAATGGCCACATGATGGGCATTAGCTTTTTTTGCAGGATCCACTACCCTTATGAAATAAATACTAATTTCTGATTGTTCTAATTTATTCTATTCTGTTTTACATTCAATTTTAATATTACAGACCTGTGATTCTAAGAAAACTTTGGGTGTTCATTCTACCATCAGATGCTAATGTCGAAATTTAACTGCCATCATATATACAAACGAGCTGTCTTGGAAGGAAGCAGTGCTGTGAATAATATAATTCAGTCATGGCTTCCTCATTGTAAAATCATATTTCATATTTGTCAGGGATGTAGGTAGGCATATTGAAGTGCTCATGTGAGTGCAAGTTTACATGGAAAGCATGCTCCTTGATGCCATCTTTTTAATACACTGTGCATAGACGTTAGAAGTACAGTAGCTATGCTATTGCTTGTACACCAACTAGATTAATGTCAACGTCAGTCTAACCTGTTGTCCTTATTAATGAACAGACAAAAAAACAAGCATTTGATTGTTATACTTTAAATGCCAAAGCAGATGTAGTATGAAATTCTTGATTCTTGTGTTAAAGAAGAGGGAGTACCTTCTTTGATACAATGCAAATTTTTGGTAGCATTATGCTGATATTTCCTAACAAAGACATACAAGCGAGGACAAAAATCATCAATGGCTAGCATTATAGAATCTAACTAGTTTATTTTAAAAATCGTGATTCTGTCACTTTTGTTTGTTGTCTTAGCACTGGTCTATAATACCTGGCAAAAAGACCGGGAGGTGAAGGGTTGGGGGGGAATACATCAGTCTTTATAGTTATTTTGGCCTTTCTATTGTAGCGAAAATTCATCATTTGACTTTATTCGCTAAAAGATATATTGACACTTGTATAGCCAGTATTGTGCTGATGTGCCACAAAACTCTACAATACTACTTACTTCTAAAAGAAGTGTTTGCGTATAACATGATTTGTTGCCAGTATTCAACACAATTTGGATCAGATAATTGTAGGGAGACACCTATTATTAATGCAGCTGTGTGCTTTTTGCCACAAAATAATGTTTTCTTGAAGGTTTTACTGTTGTATAACTAAATATTATGTACATAAGTAGACTGATATATATTAGACAAAAAATATTATATACTTGGACATGTATCAAACCATGTACAGGGGACATAATGATGGAATGCCGGTCTTTTGTTAGGCAAGCAATTATTGTGATCAGTTTTCATCATTAAATTCGTTGAAATAAGTTGTTAGATTCAGATAATATAAGATTATTCACTCAGAAATACATGAATAATATGAAAATAAAAAGAAAAAACTGTCAAAGTTGGTTTTCATTTTACTTTTGGATGGTGTTATTCTACTGCTAGATATTCTGTCTAACCCCTTTTTCCCAATCTTATTCCTTTGCAATGCATATTAATTCTTGGTAAAGGTGCAATTCCTTTGTCATCCATTCCACTTTTTAATTAAGACATCATAAGGCTAATCATATTATGTTGTGATGTCCATATTATGTCTGTCTGTTCCCTAGTTGGTTTCTGTATAGTACATTGAGTTCTCTACCATCTACCATTACCAAACTTTGTAAAATAGCTTGCATATGGGATAAGGAAGAAGCCTATTTATTTTGGGTCAATAGGTTCAAGATCAAGGACACTGTGACTGAAAGAAGAAAAATCTTTTATGCACAATGACTTTAGTTTTACTGCCAGACCTGGACTAAATTTTGTGGATGGCTTGCACTTGGAGTAAGGTAGAAGCCTATTGATTTGGTGATCAAAGGTCAAGGTCACTGTGGCTGAAAAATGAAAAATGATTTCTGCACATAGATTTCAGTTTTCGGCCATTGCCTTCATTTACATGTGTGAATGGTTTACACTTTGGATAAAAAAGAAGCCTGTTGATATGGAGGTAAAAGGTCAAGGTCACTAACTGAATGAAGAGGGTTATGGTTTGGTGTTTTGCAGCACAGCAACACAAATATGTTATTAGGTGTCAAGGCAGTTGCATTAAAGTACCTTGCCCATGTACACACCATGTCAGCTGATCCAGGCTGATCTGATGGTGAGATTTGAACCCACACCCTTTCAGTCATGAGTCAGGCACATTACCCACTGAGCCACTGCTGCAGTGAAGAAAAAGTCAAAGAAGATAAATGTTGTTTGCGTAATAACTTGAGTTCTAGTCCATGTCCCTTGATTAAAGTTTGTGGAGGACATGCACCTAAAGTATGGAAGAGGCCTATTGATAAAGAAAAATGGATTTTGCAGAATAATTTTTGTGGTTGAGTAATTTCCTTGACCAAAGTTTGTAGATGACTTGCAATTAGGGTAAGAAATAAACCTATACATTTTTGGGTGTAAAGGTGCTCTACTAGCACCAATACAGAGGACTATTAAATATAATGTGCCGTTCAAGCTACACTTGTCATTTATAATCTCTCTCACTCACACATGCACATGCACACACACACACACACACACACACACACACAAAAGGGTTTTGCTGTGCTATTCCAACATTGGTAATGGCCCATAATTGGCTCCCATCAGTTTAGTTATTAACTCAGAAGTCCCATACACTATTATGATTTCCCTTCCTTCCTATTACACTTGGTACAGTGCAGCTCCAATGAACCGATACTTAAATAAATGAATTTGTAGTTCCTTATAAAATGTTACTGGTATATGTCTTAAAAACCACTGTTAACATTTTGTGACATTTGGATCAACAGAACTAATAACTTGTATGCATTACCATGTAAAGTGCAAAGGGGCAATCTTACCCTTTCTGTAAACATATAACCTTAGAGATCAACAACTGCTTTAAACATTTTCTTAGATCATCAAATTTTTCATTCAAACTTTAAATCCGAATGCTACAATTTTATATGTGACTGTACCCTATGTTAATATTTCTGTGCATATTATTAGCTCTTGCCACAGTCCAGAAGAGCTTATGGGATGGCCTGTTATCCATCTGTCTGTTAGCACAAGTTTGTTGTCGCTAATCCTACTAAACTACTTGGAGGATGGCCATCAAACTTTACACACACATTCATCCCAAGGTCTAGATGGTTCTAAATTAAAATGGTGGTGCTCGGATATCCAATGTGGCTACCACAGTGGCCATCTTGAAAATCTTGTTATCCCTACTCCTCCTGAAGAGAAAGTCATATCGATGTGGAGTTTCTTATGATGTCTAGTTGGTCCTATCTGTAAATGGTACTAATCTGGCCTCCAATATGGCCACTATGGTGACCATCTTGAAAATGTTATCACTACCCCTCCTGAATAGATGGTCATATCAACACAGGGTTTCACTAAAAGAATTCTGATGATGTATAATTGGTCATAAATGGAAATGAAAATGGTTTTGATCTGACATCCAAAATGACTGCCATGGCAGCCAGCTTGAAAATCTTGTTATCACTGTTTCTCCAAAATGGAAAGTCATATCAATATGGGGTTTTCACCAGAATTTTTATGAAGCCTAGATGGTCCTAAATGAAAATGGTGCTGATCTGACCTCCAATATGGACTTTGTATAATGTCAAGTTGGTCCTAGATGAAAAGCTTTATACTCATGAGACCTTAAACATATACAATTTCCAAGGTTTAACAACTTTATTTACAAGGGTTATGCCTCCTCATTGCCCAGCCTCCTGCCTGTGGTTTCCTCAGCATAATTTTAACAAGGTTTGTTGGATTTCAACTAAGTTTGACATGCACCTTGATACTGGTGAGCCTTTGAATTAGTTCAATTTCTATCATTCCATGACTTTTTTTACAGAAATTATGTCCCCCTGATTGACTGGTCTCCTGACTTTGGTTTCTGAAGCATAACTTTGCAAAGGTTTGTTGAATTTCAACCAAATTTAGTATGCAGCTTTATTCTGATGAGACCTTGGATGAATTTGATCACCAGCTATTTGTGACTTCATTTACAGCACTTGTGCCCCCTCCCTCTGTCTTCCTGACCATGGTTTCTGCAACATTACCAAGGATTGCTGGATTTCAACCAAATTTTGCATGCAGCTTTATATTGATGAGACCTTGCATGAGTTCAATTTCCAGTAGTCGACAACGTCGTTTAGAGGAGTTATGTCCCTGATTTCCCATCCTTCTGACTGATTTCTGCAGCACAACTTTACTAAGGATTCTTGGATTTAAACCACAGGGAGCATGTACATTAAAGGTCGAATATGGAGGTTTCTGTTATTTTTTAATCTTCATACCTGAAAACGTCATGTCTGCTGTTATAAATTTATATAGCACCATTTATGAATAATTGCGTTTAAAAGTACGACCCTTACAAAAGTTGGTGCAGTTATTACCTGCCCTGATATGTATGCGTAAGTGAACTATCAGTAGAACAAAAAAAGTCGCTGATGTAGAGATTATAGTGTCGGGAATTTGTGATAGGTAATAAAATGAACCTGTGGAAATTTAAGAAATTGAAACGAATAATGCTGCACCTATGGTCAATATAATCATTAATAGATCGAGAGAAACAACAGATGATCCCAATTATTGGAAAGAATTACACAAGTACTGTGCATTGAAATGCAGAAGAGCGATCTCAGCGTATTTTTTAAAACTTTTATATTAGATAAGCCATATTGAGAAGAAAAAAAATACATACCGGTAGATCCCTATTTCGACAATAACTCATCATAAATAAACTGCAATTCTTTGAAATGGGGACCCCGCCTCCATTAAATATAACCCATTATCTCCTAACATAATATTTTTCCATGTTCTACTTAATATTTGCTGATCTTATTTCTCCACCATAAATCAAATGTTTAATAAACGTGTGCTTGCAGTTCACATTTCTGTTCCATATGAAAGGGAACTTATTTTTATACGCCCACCCTAAGGCAGAACGTATTATGTTATGATATCCATCCGTCTGTGTGTTATCATTTTTGTTTCTGCACAATAACTTGAGCTGTTCACAAATCTTTGGCTTGCTTGCACTTGGGGTAAAAAAGGAACCTTATTGATTTCGGGTCAAAAGATCAAAGGTCAAAATCACTGTAACTGAAAGAAGACAAAGTTTCTGCACAATAACTCGAGTTCTCAACCATATGTAGTTAGCAAACTTTGTGGATGGCTTGCACTTGGGGTAAGGAATAACCATATAAAAAGGTCAAAGATCAAGGTCACTGTGACTGAAAGAAGACACGTGGTTTCTGCACAATAATATTAGTTGTAAATCATATAATTGGACCCAACTTTGCGAGTGGCTTTCACTTGGGGTAAAGAAAAAAGTCTATTGATTTAAGGGTCAAAAGATATAATGTCAAGATCATTGTGACTGACACAAGAATAATGATTTGTGTACAATATCATTAGTTCTACATCACAGACCAGGACCAAACTTTGTGGATGGCTTGTTCTTAGCGTAAGGAAGAACCCTACTGATCTTGTGGTCAAATATAAAAGTCACTGACTGACTGAAAGAAGAAAAATGGTTTCTACATGAAGATTTCAGTTATCGAATGTGTACCTTTACCAAAGTTTGTGAATGACTTACGCGTTTGGGTAAGAAATAAGCCTATTGATTTGTGGGTTAAAAGGTCACTTTCACTGAAAGAAGAAAAATAGTTTTCGCATGATCTAAAGGTCAGAGGGCACGGTCATGGTAAGTCTAATAAGAAAATAATAGCACATTAAATTTAGTTCAAGGCCGCATACCTGGACCAAAGATCGAAGCCATGGAGACCTTTGGTGAATAATCTCCTAGGTCAACCATATTATAGTGTCTACATAGAGGACTATTAAATACAGGGTTGGCGTATAATATGCCGGTCACTATATTCTTGTTCAGTATTCTTCTCTCTCTCTCTCTCTCTCTCTCTCTCTCTCTCTCTCTCTCTCTCTCTCTCTCTCTCTCTCTCTCTCTCTCTCTCTCTCTCTCTCTCTCTCTCTTATCCTGGGGAAATAACAACATGAAATTAAAGCGAGGCCCCAAATTTTGGGGCGCTAGACGGCACTGCGTGTGTTGACCCAGTTTAATAATGGAAACAATGCATGCCAAGTCACACCTTTAACGTAAAATTAATAAAAATTAAAATAGGTCGGGAAGAATGTTGTAAGATCCATTTACACTGTATCCGATTGCGGCCGTTTGCTATCGCTTCCAGTTTAGTACGATCTCTATTTGTATCTATTATCTAATGTACGGTTTGGTAAATTAAAACCTAAACCGTGTAGTTGTTAATGTACTAAAACAATACTTTACTGTATTATATTTAATATTAATGTATTTAATTTAATTTTATATTTAATACTACGAAACCGGAAGCGATACTAAACATCCGGAGTCGGAGTAGGTAAAATACAGTGTAAATTCATCTTACAACATTCTTCCTGACTTATTTTAATTTTTGAGTTTCCTTTACCTTAAAGTGCTGTTAGAGATGACAAGTCGTGTAGTCATTGTGACATCAGTGAGGTTATTACGATGTAATAACAACCATGGGCTTGAGGGCAGTTCAAATGGCCATTATTTGAATCAGAGGCTTTTATAGCATGCGATGGAAAAGAATGAGATCATTCCGATTGATGCCGATATGCCATTCGGAGCACCTCGGCTATTTGCCCATAAAATGCGAATGCATGGAACTATTTTTTCATTCGTAACTTCTTGGTCAATCATACAGTCAATCAAATCGTAGACATAGCCGAGGTGGTCCAAATAGATTGCTTTTTCTTTTTTGCAGAGACATTTCAGGCGATTTTTCTGTAAATTACAACGTCGACATACATCAGAGGCATCATTTTCTCAATTGAGAAGTCGCCGTAATGAACCCTATAATAATATGTTTAAATATTTGCATCTTGTAGGGAGGGGACTAGTTAAATGATTAGAACTTGTGCCCAATCGCGTTGTGTCATATTGTGAAAATACAATATGTTGAAACTAATGGTGTGGTGACGTGTCCAAGACGTTACTTGTAAACAAAGTACATGTATATGCAATGGCGGCTATTGTGGAATTTCACATGTGCTTTTCCGACCATTAGCGGAAAGACCCGAGCGTGTTCCGATTGAATGAGCCTTAGTCGAGAGAGGCACATCTTCGCTAGCCAAGGAACGAAGTGGATCGACGACCTTTGGCTAGCGATGATGAAAGAGGTAATGCAGTTGGCAATTTTGGACAATCTAACTCTTCATTAGTTTTAACAGTCAATTTCGGGAATTTGGTCGCAGTAAATTTTACCTGAGAAATGGAGTTTTAATCTACACATAACGTTCTTTCACAAATAATGAAAAATCTACATAGTGAAGATTTTGCCCATAATTGACGTTTAAAAATACCTTGAATGAGTTTGATTTCAGTGTTCCACGACATAATTTACAAGAGTTATGGCCCCTGATTGTCTGTTCTCCTGACTTTGGTTCAACAGTATTACTTTATGTAGGATTGTTGGATGTCAACCAAATTTGTTATGCAGTATTATATTGGTGAGATTTTGATTGAGTTTTATTCACAATATTCCACATCATCATTTAGACAAGCTATGGCTTCTAAATTCCTATATTCTCCTAACTTTGGTTTCCCAACATACTCTTTTTAAGACCCTGCCAAGCTAATCGTAGTGAGCGGGTCCCTTTGCGATGCACCATGCACCATCATCGCTAATAGCCATAGCTGTTTTAGCTACAATAATATAAGACATATTTGAAATATTACATTCACACACAATTTTCCTATCTCCTGATATATATGTATATATATATATATATATATATATATATATATATATGTATGTATGTATGTATGTATCTGTAAATAAGAATTTCTTTATTAACAACAACTCAAAGAATGTTAGCCGAGAAGGACACAGTCTGTGCTGCAACGAGTTCTGACGAATTCAAGAAATTATTTTAAAGAAATAAAACAAATAATTAATATGCAGCCTCGCGGATTGAACTTATTTACATATCGTATGGTACGGTAAATCGATTAGGGTTTGATAAATGGCGCTAGCTTGACAATACTCACTTCCCTTTAAAATAAAAACAAACTCGCAACGGAGACATACATTTGCTGTTGCTCTGTGTCCGAATATACTCCATGTTGTGTCTATGTCTATATGTCTGTCTCTATCTACATTTTCCGTTCGTACTCCCGGATTTATGTATGTATGCATGTAATTATGCAGCGAGAGAGGGGGTGGGCGATTATAAGAGATTTTGTGGTATAAATGGAGCACAGATTCCTGGCTTGATCACCATGACCTATTTCACCATGGCTTGGTCACCATGCCCTATTTCACCAACATAAATACAATCTTAAGACGCTTGAATGGACAATCTTTAGTGAAACTTAAATTTCATCCAATCAGAAGGCTGGATTCTGGACTTAGGTTTAAGTCCAGGCTTTAATTCGGTTGGTGAAATCGGGGCCATATGTTACAATGCTAAGCCGATATTTGATGTGCATCACCTCAATGCTATATTTTGTCGTGAAATTAACTGTCTAGTGACAGAATATGTTGAAGTTTACATTTGCACGTGTGTTAGGGTGAAAAGTTGAAAATGTGTTCCGTCAAAGGCAATAGATTAAATTGTTGTTGGGTTTAGCTTAGCTAGTTGGTTATTTCAAGAGAGAGAGAGAGAGATGGCATTGCTTTCGTGCAGGATTAAAACTACAACAAAGGCATCTTTTATCGGTCAGTATGACATTTTGAAACCCGAAAAAGTGACAGGGATCAATAATTTCTACTCTTCACCTTCTAACCGTTTTATTTATACATGTCTATATGATAGTAGGTATAAAGACTTTCAAAACCTACAAATCACATTATTAAAAAGAAGCTGAAAATAGCAATCATTATATCTTTAATAAACGTGTATTTGATAGTACGTTTCAGGGTACCTATCTCAGATTATAACGGCTAAATAGTTAAAGCTCTTATCGTTTCCAATAACTCGTACTTCTATAATATAGTTAGTCTAGTTTGTTTGAACAAAGTCATTTAATTAAAATTTTAAAAAACGCCCAGCTTTTCAGATTAAAGACTGTCCTTTTTTAAATTCTACGTTACTGAACATCTTATTTAATATACTATGACTGTAAATACATCATTAGTCCCCTGTAAAAATTTGATATCTATGTTATACGCATGTGTATCTACTTTTGATTTACTTTGTACTCAGCGGAATAAACATTTTATTGTATTGTATTGTATTGAATACGACCGCATTGGATAAACATCAAGCATTCATTCCATGCTCTTTCTATTTTTAATACTGGCACATTTTCTAAAGAGAAAATAAACAAAGAAATAAAAATTTAGCAAGCAGCGGTACTTCAAGAATGCGTATGACCTGTCAAACATGAAACATCGGAAAATTATAAGTAAACCCATGATGTCAATGACGTCATCAACAATTTTTCTGTCGGCATCAACGCGCATGTTCAGTAGCTGTTAACAATGCCCCGATCGATCCATTGAGTTTGAACACATGTGTGTACTAAGTGCCCCCTCCCGCCCCATGAACCAACGGTACACAGAGGTTCCTCAGAGTTAGCTGCTGATGCTGGTTCTTATCGCCAATCATGTACGTTTCTGACTTCTCACAACTCGGAAGTTTTGCCACTCACACTGTTAGCACGAGTTGAAGAAACAGACAGTATTAACGTCTCACGTGGAACCCCCCTCGTAAAATTATGTTTGACCTCACTGTAGTTGTCATACTCAAAACTAAATGATTTGCTTTGTTTGAAGAAAAATTTGCATTTCGAAAGACCGTGTGATTCATATGTTGACATCGCTAACAATTACAGAGTTGGCGAGTTGCAATTTTCTCCATTGAAGCAGACGAAACATTGTTCTGAATGGCCACAGCTGCTGATCTGGTGAACGTGAGTATCCGTTAAAGTTTTTATACATTTATTGAACTTTTGTTACAATTTTATGCTTTATGAATACAATAAATCGTGTATTTAGACAATAATGCATACACTTCTCTGTTGAAATATGTATTGATGGGTTCTAGCGCGAATACATTTTAAAGTTGACAGGATCCTGATATTCAGGTAGAATATAACTGGGAATATTTGTAGTTGCCTAAAATATGATACATGTGAAGGTCATATTTATGGCCTAAGATACTCTCTCTCTCTCTCTCTCTCTCTCTCTCTCTCTCTCTCTCTCTCTCTCTCTCTTTCTGGTTGACATCACACTGTTTGCGATGGTGACAAACCGGGGTAACTAAAGATTCATTAGTTTCTTGCTGAGAGGTTTAATGAATTTGAAAATAATCCTTTATCGGCTTATCGGCAGTACAAATCATCAAGAGGACACCCCACCCCTGATAAAGAAAGAAAAGAAAAAAGAAACCATTATACAACTGCAACTAAAAAGTAGATCTCCTGTATTAGAGGTTTAGAGATGTGTATCAACATGTTTAAATTAAGCTGTTTAAAGTGTTTCCTTTCAGCCACGGTATAAGTTCCCAGAATTAATTCTTTAGGTAATAAACTCCACATAATAATCAGCAGACAGGTTATTTGGTGTCATTAGTTTAAATTGAGCAGAGTTGAATGCTGATACCACAACTGTGTTGATTAAGAATGCTTGTTTTCATGATACACAATTCCCCCTGCTCTACCTTTGAGTTTAGATATTTGCAATTCCATTTGAGAGAGGGTCAGTTCTGAAATATATGCAGTGACCCTGCTGATTTTGTATGTCGAGCTCACGAGCGTATACTGGAGGGATATCAAATCTCAAAGACTAATTTGCGGTATAAATAGCAACTCACGATAGTTGTAATTCTCTTTACAAAGGCAATTCTACCTCTCTAACTTACGTCCGAGTGGTTTTGGATAAAGCTTCTGAGAATTATATTCTCTTATGCTAATAACGACTCAGCCACGATATCTGCCATATTTTAATTGTGTTTCCATGGCAACTCCAAGAGCTGATAAGCTGTTACGATATTCTAAATAATGGATTTGTAATGTATGCCCCTTAGAAGCCTATTCAAATATTCAAACAGCAGCCAAGATTTGGATGATTATTGTTCGGGATATATAGACGATTTTACATGAGCGCTCATTTCAAATGAAATTTATAAAACTCGCCGAATAACTTGGATTAAAATTATTCGACGAGTTTTGTAACTTACATTGAAATGAGCACAAATGTAAGATTCTATTCATCGCATGACGAAAAATGATGATTTAATTTGACCAAACCGCAAAATAGTTTATTGCAATGACTTTGAAATACATTTGGATCCCCCGGTCGTTAATCCTGTCCTTTGCATAACGATATGACGTAATTTGTAACGTCATGATGTGTTATTACACTTATTACATGTATGAATATTATTATATGAGTATATTAACGCAAATAAAAGAGCAGTCATATTATAAATAAAGCCACGAAATATGATACAACTGGTGGTTGAGTGGGTATGTATTAAAGTTAAACTTGTTCCTTTTCGACGAACATTGACTCAGTTGGATTATATTCTAAAGCAGAGATTTAAATTACTGAGATATTTATATCTTCTTTTCAAACATTCATTTCATATTTTGGTGGGCATATGTGTTAGGAAGGAGGGAACAGTCTGATACTCGCCAAAGAAAAGGATCATGAATTGTGTATGATCTATAGGTCATTCAAAATCACATTTGCGTAGAATTTTATATTCATAATTTTTCGTTAGTGGGAAGTTCTAGCTTACAATTTCATACATGTAGATTAATTCATTAAATTTAAGAAGAAGAAGAAAAAAATTAAAAAAACTTGCCCTTCGTTTTGTTTGTTAAAAAGTCCACTTTAAGATGAGCACGAAAGCCTATGGTTCGTTTGATATAGTTGTGGTAAATGGTTTGGTTTGTTGGTTTTAACGGCACTTTTAACCAATTACTGGCTATATCATGCCGATGAAATGGGAGCTAAATGCCTTTTCCAAAGACACGCTGAGGCAGCTGACCCGGGCTGGCCTGGGTGGGTATCGAACCAGTGAACCTTGGATTACGAGTCTGAATGTCTGCCAACTGAGCTACCGTGGCTCCCAGATGACGTGGTAAATAAGAGTTATGGTACTGCAACGTAGACACAAACTTAAGATGAAAATTTTGGAAGCTTTATAAATTAAATTATATTTTAATTCCCGCATTTGAGCAGATGTAAAGGGTTACCTTCCCTGGGTGTCGTAATTATTTGCTTTAATAATAATAATAATAATAATAATAATAATATTAATAAAAATAAATAATATTAATAATAATAATAACGACAACAGAACGAAAAGAACAAACTTCAATGTGTTAAGAGTCTCCCATTCACTATAGAGGGTTCACGTGTCCGTAAGGTAATCTGTATATGTTATTAACCAAACATCTCTTGTCTTCATACATTAGCAACGTTACTTTGTTCATTTGGATGCTACATTTTTTACGTTTTATATGCCGTAAAACGCTACCACATACATTTGACGCTATATATCGTGTGATTGTTTGACCTTTGTAAATTTATCTCTTGATAGTTTTCTTTGTGATTAAATAAGCAATCTTTGTACTCCTCGAAGTTTACATTCTTTTTAATCACACAATATTTGTATTCCTTTGCCATCTTTCTTTTCGTCTTTGTTCGTCTTAAATTAATAAAGCTTGATTTTAATCCACAAAGCTCATCAACTGATGTTCCAGTAAGATCATCTTTGGAAACGCCGGCTATCTTTTTATTCTTTTGGGGTACACCAAACACGTTGTCCACCCTATGGTCACCAATGTCGTAAAATTTGATGTTCTCTTTCATGTCGCTGTAAATGTTTTTTGTCTCAACATAAATGTACAGAGAACCTGTATCAGTCTCAACATGAATGTACAGAGGATCCGTATCAGTACCATCATGAATGTATAGAGGATCTGTATCAGTATCACCATGAATGTACAGAGGATCTGTCACTAGTAGTCTCATTTTATCATCGTATTATTTTTTTAAATTTTGGCTGGAAATAGAATTCGTACATCATACCACATCGTTCTTATACAGCAAATTCTCAAAAGATCGTTTTGGTTAACTTGATCTCTTTGTTTTTCAGACTTACCAGCACCAAATCTTTATCTATTATTGTTTACTTGCAAATGAGAGATCATTTTGAAATTTTTATTTTCATCTGTACATATTTTTAATTTTACTCTTTTCATGAAATTTTCCATCTGATACCAAAGACAGTTATTCATCAATTTAAAAAAATCCTTTTTAAAGTCGTGTTTTGTCTCCTATCTCAAACTAGTATTCAATTCTATGTATGATTTAGCCAAAGTTTAGATTGAAAAGGACAACTCGATGCATCTTTTTGCTTTGTTTTGGTTTAAAACCCATCTGCACGTAAATCTTTAAGTTTCTTTAATGTATCACATACATTTCCCCGTTTTTCAACGTACACAATAGTTTTGGTAGAGTTGGTTTTCTACCCTTGCAATAATTTATGAATTTCATCAGAAATTCTGATAAATCATTTTGGTCTGGTACAAGTGTTTCCAATGCTAGAGGATATTTGTTGATTTGGTCGTGCAGATATGGTTTGTGGTTTTGTGGGTTTAACGCCATTTTTCATCACATCTAGTCGTTCTTATCACAGTTACTTCCATACAATCCTTAATAACCTATCGACTTTGAAATCATTGTTAAATGATATGTACTAGGTATTATGTTTATCTCTTCTTCTGGCTTAGTTTTACAAGTGTCTTGACGATCCAGTGACTGTCATCACCAGACAAGTTGTAAATGGGGACTGGGATATTTTATGGGTATCTGAAATTGAAATTGCATTCGTTATGAGCAGCCCATATGTCCTTGCATGTTAAGTGATCGTGGTCAGGAAGTTTGTCTTAAATATTTTTTCTCACAGATGTGGCATGTATTTTCAGAGTTAAAATGTTTTTAGTCATCCTCTGTGAACACCATAGGTTTGTAATTTCTCAGTCCTAATTCTTCAGACACTAGCTTTGCGATCCTACCCAACCACTTGTAAAACATCTGAATGCAATCAGTACATCTGGAAACAATTGGTCTGTAACATGTATGAATTACTGACTTGAGCTACATACAAAACCCTGATATACTGTGTTTAGCTATTGGCATTGGCGTTGCACCTTGGCTGCAAGCTTTGTCGTTGTCCCGACTGGACGAGCCTTGTTACAGATGAACAACGTCGCTTTAGGATAACGTCCACGATATATCTGATCGTTGCACATCACTCTTATAATTTTGTGTGTGTGGTTCTATGACACTTTCAAAATCACAATTCGGAACTTTTAACGGACGTTGATTGTTTTTAAATTTTACAACTGAGCTTTCTGTAGGCATTATATCTATTGAGTTGTCTGCATTGTAACATAGTCTTTAATGTTCTGATAATTGTTTTGGCCTTTAGAAACAAATACAAGCATCTTTTACAGCTGTATTTCTGCCTGTCATTTCTATTTATTTGTGATGACACTAATTTTTTATTTTTTATTTTTTCAATTCGAATGTACTTTCCATCCTTGTAATCATTAGGGACACTACATTGAAATTACGTAGCATCGCGTGCAGCGAATATGACCAACATTGTCAATCTGTCTGTCTTTCTTTGTCTCTGTTACTCTAACCGGTTTAATGCAATTTCTCTCCATACCGCTGTCTTCCCGTTTCAATATTTCATACACATTTACTGATATTTTAAATTCATTCTCAATTTTGTGTTTCATGAAAGTCAGAGTATATCCAATCTCTCTTTGTATATCATCTGTGATGAGATAGTTTGCAGTGAAGATAGTTACCATTGGTTTTTGGTCTTTCCTATCGAAGACGTTCATAAGACGTGTATTTTATCCAAAATCATTGATTGCAGAATTGTACTTTTGTACGATCAGCCACACATATATACATATATTTCAAAATGTATACGACTGAGAGCTAGTTTAGTTATATTAATTTTTTTTTACGTCGTCAAGATTGCTACAATCATCATTTAGTAACAACAAATTTGTACCTTGATAAATATCAGCCAGTAGCTCTATCAACAACTTACCCAATTTATCCTCAGTGTCTACCATGGTCACCTTTTCATGTTTGCATGACCATTTTCTATCGTAAGTCTTGTTGTACGGAATAGTTAAACAGATAATAATCATAAAATCGAAAAAGTCTTTGTATTATATCTCTTTGAGATTTAGTGCACACATTGTTTTACCACAGTTAGTCAGTCAACAAATTATCATGTTATGAGGTTCATTGAAATACTTTATTAATGCTTAAAACAAAATTGATTTGAGTTGATTATTTAGAATATTCACATGAGCATCAAATACCAAATAAATATGCATTTTATGAGCATCTACATTTGCTTCTCTGTTTATATGACAGCGGATACCTTGTTCTACGCTAGCTAGTTTAAGACCGCTGCCATAAAGTCTGTTATCTTGTCTACTCCTTAAATCAAACCATATGCAACGATTCTCTGTATGAAAAAAATAGGTTAATACTTGTGTGACCAATTTCTGTGTCCTTTTGTTGCTCATTAAAGAAATACTTGCTGGCTTGTATAAAGTGTTGTATCAATTGGAAACCCTGTGAATAAATCGTGTTTGGCAGATCTATAGTTACCGAGATTTTTTTATTGCCGAGTTGCAAACCTTTTCAGGATTATTTTCTCCCCTCTTTTTGCATCAAAACACCCTCAATGATTCTCTCCATAGTGATATAGTCGTAAAAGAAAGCAACTCCATTTCTGTATTTGTCATTAACCGAGTGTGCAGTTAATTCGGCAGATATTACATCGTGCTGAAGGAAAAAAAAATTCCAGTTCGTAGTCTTGGTTTCCATCATCTAGTACGTCAGAGGCTTTTGTAAGTGTATGTAAAATCTGAAATCAAAAAGAAACTCACAAGGACACAGTGGACAATGATCTGTTAGTATTTTTTTCCATGCACCACAACCTGTGCAGTTTCAGTACCAGTATTTTGTATACTATCTTCTCATGATCGTAACCTTCTCAGTGTTTCACTCATTATACCTTGCTCGATCCTGTATGTTCTAAACGATACACATAGCCACACATATTCGCATTTCATCACAATGTAGTAGTTATTTAACTTGAAAAGATCGTTACTTTTGTGTGATATAGTAATATTTTTCACAAGTATTCTACCCAAGTTGTTTACCACTACATCATTTACATCTCCTTTTACCTTCAGATCAAGCGACTCAAAGAAACTGCCTGGTACAATTAATATATTTGGAGGTAGCTTTGGTATTGGTACCTGTAAAGTTTGTTCGGGTTTAATGCTGTTATGGATTTATATTTGATACAGTGATATTTTCACAGGATGAAACCAGCTGGGGTTGGATCTAGCGAAGACACATAACAAACGCACAAGAATGAGAAGTTTATTTATGTTGCAAATGAATTATAATTGAATCTCTGTCACCCCAGCTCACACCCATAACTCCATCTCTCACAAACTTAACTAAAATAACTGAAAACCCTACCCTACATATGCACATACATGCACACAAAGTTCATTAATGGATTTAACAAAATTGTATCGTTCCTCAACGGATACGATCAAAGCATAGTTCATCAACAAATAATTGCCAATGATATCGTTTATCAATGGATATGATCAATGCATGGATTTTATCAACGGGTATGACTGATACATGAATTTTATCAACATATATAATCAATATATCGATTTATCAGCATATATGGTCAATGAATGAATTTATCAGCAAATATGATCAATGTATGGATTTATAAAAAATATGATCAATGTCTTGATTTATTAAAAATGTGATCAATTTATTGTTCATCAACAAGTATGATGTTGTATTAGATTGTCATACAAACAATTACACATAATTTTTGGTGGAAAACCTAATATATATTCCGTCAACAGCTATGATGTTGTTATCGTGGCATCCCGATGATGATTATGAATACTCCCGATCCATCGCTCCTGACGAATGGTTGAGGAATGATCTCGTGTAGTCCACTCCTCCAGGCCTGCTGAAGGATCCCTCGATAACTCCCTACCCCACAGATCCGTTGGTACAGAACATTTGGCCCCTTACGTTAAGTTGATCAGTATCGTCTCTTGAACCAACGTTACCACCATTGACTGCAGTTTCCGGGTTAAACAACCCCAACAGAGTTTAACGACTAACCGGAACAGCTCAATAGCTGAAGATTATGTTCGTAAAGTAGACAGCTCCCTAACAAGGCTCATATGTATTGTGACGATATAGTGCAAACTAACACTTTATATCCTATAGACGTGGTCAAATCCACGGCCATAAAACACGGGGTAAACGGACTCCAGTGCCACTGCTTTTGTGCGTGCTGAAGTGAATAATAAGGCAGTAATTCGAAATCGCCAAGGTTAAAACCATACAACCTGTGTAACGCTGTACGCGGCAACGAAACCCAGTCTACATTTATGTTTGTGTATAATACAAAATGTATTTTCGTGCACACAATTCAGTGACAAATGTATTACATTGAGGTATTTAACTCCTTGCTGTATCTTTTTGTGCTTGTGAGAAGTTATGTATTTTACCGTAACTAGCCATCTTTACTGCTTTTTACCCTCAAAATAGACTGTCAATACGGGCTTTCTTTTTAAAGAAACTTCTAAGCCTTTTTATAATTAAGCAACATACACATTAACACCCATCTCTTTTGCAGAATCGTATAAATCATATCTACCATCAGCACCGTGAGTAGATGTTAAACCCTCTGTAGATCTCTCCTACAAGAGCATATAGTGAGAAAGCTTCAATCAGATTGTTCAAGTACTGAGCCACCAAAATTTGTTCTATCAATCTTTCATTCAAGTAGTCAAATGTTGTCGATTTGTTTTCATCGATCTCTTCTGTGTTTCTTTGGTATTCTTTGGTAAATTCATGTCTAATTCCTTCTTGATCAGATCCACCTGGATCAAATAACTTGAACTGATAATTGCTTCCTGTAAATGTTAGAAAATGAGCTATTGCTCCTCCAATCATAACTGCTGTTGCTGTGGCATTTATTTTGTTCTATTTATGTGTAACAAAGTTTGGTCCTGCTGCAGGGTCTCAATTAAAAACCTTCAGAATGATCTCCAGGATCATTTAATATCGTCCTTAAAAGTACAATGCTTTTCTTTTCCATAAAATACTTCCAGGTTCATTTTCCAGATTCACTGTATAAATAGTACGTTAACTAAATTCAGATATATATTTTACTTTTTTATATTTTGACCATTTTGAAGATATTTATTTTTATATAGCCAATTACATTTCAAATTATTTTTCACTACTTGTAAATAGCATTGTAAGCCATCTTGCAATTACCCTTTGTTCCAATTCAGATTTAAGTTATTCTATCTCATACATGTCCTTGTAAAATAAATGGAAAATAACGAAGACAAAAAGAAGACGAATATGAGGTTAGCAAAAATCTGGTAAAGTTTACTTCACAAAAGCCAAATGATCTACGTAGAGTTAAACTTGGAAGACAACTTGGTAACCGTTCACATGAATCCAAAAAGCCAAAGTTGAACGTTTGAATATGAACAACTAGGATCTACAACATCACAAAATGCTGAAAGAAATTAAACAAGCTGGATTTCATCCAGTCTACGACGTTCAAACAGCACAATCTATTATTTGATAGGAGTTGGTGTAGTTATTTTAGGGATCTTGGTAATTGGTTTAAAATTAAAGTTGTTTCTGCATCCGGTTGTAAAAGATGTTGAAGTTATCAGTGAACAATCAACCAAAGAACAACAACAGGACAAAAGATTTATCTTTTTTCCAGCTAATATATAGAACAACTTTTACAAACAGACCAATGTCTACCAAAACAATTAAAAAACACGAAAACATTATCAAGTCTATTTACCATTCAGAACTTAAATCTGCTCTCCTCTTTATGGCCGGGGAAATGGCGCGCTGATGGCCGTACTAAATGTATTCACCAGAAACTAATTTTTTAAAAAACAACATTTTGCTTTAGTTTATCAAATCTGACCCATTCAACAATTTATATTAGTGTTTACTGCATACTAATAGTTTGGGGATCAAGATCGTGGTAAGCTCTTCCTACGCATTGCTTATAATGCGAAAAATCAAATTCAGCTTTCAGACACTGCTAATTTCTGTCGGATAAATGGATTGTAATTATTGTAAGCGAGGAGAAAACAAACAAGCAGTTAAAGTATTATAGTAGTATGGAAAAGTCTGCATATATCCGTTCCTTCAAAATGCATTGTGGTTCGAGAAAAGCAAACAGTCCCAATGTACATGCCAGAACTTCATAAATATCCATCAGTGTCTGAAATGAAAATGTTGACAGGCATTTAATCATTAGATTACTCATTTATTTATCCAAGAACAGATAATGGACCACCACTACAGTAGCTATTTAATAAAAGTTAATCGGCTGATTTTTCTCAAAATTCTCCATAAATGCTATGTCATATTCTGCAAGAGTACAGGACTTAGGACGAAAACTCGTGCACGTTTGATATTAAATACATTATGGAAACAATGTTTCAACTTAAAAGGCGTTACAAGTCTTTGAATAAAGGTGACCTGTCAATCGTTTGGCAATAATAATAATAATAATAATAATAATAATAATAATAATAATAATAATAATAACAATAATAATAACAACAACAACAACAACAAAACAATAATATGATGATGATGATGATGATGATGATAATGATAATAATAATAATAATAATAATAATAATAATAATAATAATAATAATAATAATAATAATAATAATAACGATAATAGTATTCGGTGCATGATATTTGTTGAAAAACCAAGTTTGAAAGGCAAAACTGCATTCAGAGGTCACCTATATACTAAGACCAGTTGGGTTTCCCATTGGCGGTTGCTATTGACATGTTTGATTGTGTGATGCTTCATTAACATGTCATGTACTTTGCCCTGCAAAACCACTAGTAAGATTTACAGTATCGTCAGATTGTATTTGATCTTGCTTTTGTACTATGTGATCATCCTCATATGCAGGATTCTCAAATTCTTTCATTTCAAAATCTCGAACACTCTCAGGCATTTTTTTTTTCGCTGTTTAAATGACGGAGAAATGGAAAACAGAGCACAACTTGAAAAAGAACTGGGATTTATCGAATCCAAACAGAGTAATAACTCTACTTCTTCAGAAATTTAAGAGCACAAACAGGAATTGAATATAGCTATTGCAAATGAAACATACAAAATATAATCGGTAAATATTTAACTGAAAAAGAGTTTGAAAGAAATGGACGAGAAACAAATCAAAAAGACGTATTAAATCTTTGTAAATGCTAGAGCTGCTAAAATTTCCAAATCATTGTTAGATGTGGTAATTTATAATGTGACATTATTAATTATCACATTTCTTCTAATCGACAATTTAGAGAGTTTCAAAATGATCTGAAAGATAATTACATAACATCAAACAGAATTATATACTTCGTCTGAATTTTGTCATGTTCCTTTGATAACTTTGAAACACATCAATTTCATAAAGGCAATATAAAACAAAGAATCTGAAAATGCAGAAATTAGTCATAATTAGCTGTGTACTGGTTGCTCTGTTGTTGATGCATTTGCGCCTTAGACAACATTTGTAACAATAGTTATCATCACAGGATTAACTGATTCCCCTCTAAAATGGTCTTATAGGGAAATCAATTAGACAATACTATTCAAAATCTTCTCAGTGATGAAGTTTGCCATATTGAAAGATTCAACTTTTATCTTAAGGTCCTGTTTCTCTTCCCTCGAAGGCATTTTCACATATTTAGGCCTGTTTTAGCTGGCAATCATATATCTTGTGTATGTCTAGTGGAAACATGTCCTCTGCTGCTCTTGATCAGACAAATCAAAATGGGCACGTAGTATGACTTGATCTATGTCTAAATCTCCATCGCTGACTCCTTTGGTTTAAGTATAGTTTAGCCATATTAGGTAGAAGCCAACATATAGAACATCTAACGTTTTTAATGTCGTGTCTGATTGAACGTTTTCTCTTAATACATGTAAAATTCTGTTTCAAACCAATTGTGAAATCCTGAAAATGCCATCATTGTGGTACTTTTATATATGGTATTAATTTTAGTGGACTCTGTTTTTATTTTGCCATCTTTTGAAGCACACTTTCTTGTATTCTTTGCTATTATTATAATTTTTTTACTGAACTCTTTATCATGTTCCTTTCTACGGGGTTTGCAATAACCACCTCTAAATTTATATATATCTGGGTTTTGTCAATGGAAGGCGCCTTCAGCTAAATTTATATATATATATATATATATATATATATATATATATATATATATATATATATATATATATATATTACCTTTTGACATTTTGAACATATATTTGTATTATTGTTTTATTTAAGCAACTACATTTCAAATTAGAATAAATGTGACAGTTATGACAGGGTTGACTGTATATTTTGTTTGTAGAAAAAATGTAAATTGAGAGCATTATTTATAAAATCTGGTTATAAAGTTAGAGATGATTGTTTAAATCAATGTACAAAAGATATGTTCATAAATGATTTTGATGAAGTTCATATTAAATCTTTTGGTAAATCTGGAAATGTTTTCTTAAAGATATCTATGGATAGAGATAAACAAAATAGACTTTTTAGAAGTACATTAGAAAGGATAGAGGGTGGTTCTAGTTTTATTCAAGACTTGTTGAATGAAACTAAAGAAGCTAAAAGAAAATACACTTAGCTTCTTCTACCATAACAGAACAATTTCAGGATAGATTAAATACTCTTAGAGACACGGAGATTATGGCAGAGCCCTGTGCAAGACACAACGTCGATGACACAACCTAAATGTCCACTTGAACCTACTGTTTTATAAAGCAACAAATACAAGATACTGGAGGTATACCATTACTGGAATAAGTTTTGAATTAAATCGGGAAGTTCGACGAGGAAATACTGATTTCAGTGAATTATTTTAAAGAAACAAACGTAGCTTTTAGTTAGCTGAAGGCGCCTTCCATTGACAAAACCCAGAGATAAAAAGGAATAGAAATGCAGGACTTATGTCGTACAAATCTACAGCTTAGAACTAAATTAAGACAATTGGAATCTGCAATAGATGAATTGTTTGATAAAATTCAAAGAGTACAACATTCACCTGCAGATCAAAAGCAAACTGTCTGAAGATTATTTACCCAACCAGAAGGAAGATAGATGAGAGGATATAAAGAAGCTGTTGAAGTTGCCGTCTCAAAAATAGACGTTCTATAAATTGAACTTGAATAATATGACGAACAGATACCAGTACTTTAAAGAAAACTTAAAGGAAAAAAAAAAAAAAAAAAAACAATGATCGTGCAGAAAAAATATATTACAAAATAAAGTAGACAAATTTAAAATGATGCGGTCAGAACTAGTTGAAAATATCGAAACATTTGTATGTATTTACAAGTTCAACGTGGAAAAAGTTAAAGACATGATAAGAAGTAAACTTCCTGTCTGGGAAAGACTAAAATTATTACTCAAAGAAAAAGGAATAACAATTGCTGCTATAACTACAGCGACTGAAATGACAGTATAAAAAATTGCTCTGTCTATAGGCAATGATATGGAAAGTATTGTTTTTCCTACTGTTGCTCCTACTCTGCCTCCTCCTTAACCTTTCACTCCGAGCCAATCACGTTTTGACAAAATCAAAAATGGCTTTAAAAATTTAGCGATTGTTTGTTTGGTGTAGCCAAAAATGCAGCAGTAGCATTGCCTGGAATTATTGGTTGTATGATAGGTTGGTTGCTTAGGTTCGCTAGACAATCTGTTTCTTTCCTTGCTGAACACGTCATATTACTTGTTTGACATTAGTTGGTTTGTTATTGGCCTTTTTGACCTGAGGTATAAATAATGCGACTAGCACAGTTAGAGAATCGTAAACTATTTCAAAAAGTAAACTATGGCAGGTCCTGCAACTATTAGTATCAATATAAATTACCTTGTATTTGTTTCGTGCTTAATATTGTATTTTGGTGTTTCTCAATTGTTATGTGTCCTTTGAACGTCCGAGAATCGGATCGTGTCAGAGACAACGTGCACCGCAGGTGCATCGTGCTCCGTGCGTATGCCGAATGCACAGTAGCATTGGCAGATCTGACAGTAGTAATATCGTCATTATAATCCTTGTTATCTGTATAATTTTTACTCATTTTGTCTTCTTTCTTGTCCTCTACAGTGTATTGTTGTACAATCACATATGGTTTGACAGCCTTTGGAATAGTTTTCTTTCTTTATCTCAGTATTGCTGTTAGGATTTATCCACAGTTTAAACGAATCACTGAATTTATGTAAATTATTGTTGTATCCAACAATACTATTTTCATGACCATGTTACTCGGTAAAAGAAAGATATCGTCACCACGAACATCACTGTCCAATTTCACTTTCTTACCCGTTTAGTACTGTTGAAATTTTACCATAATGTTTTCATCTGTGTCGTAACATTGCTGTCCTAAAATTAATAGCTCCATTAGCTTTTTAGCAGTGTCTGATACTGTCAATACAAGCTGTGTAATAAATGTTCTTTTAAGTACATGTGCACCTAAAATGCATATAACGTATGATCTGGTGCTTTGATTCGGTCTAGATATTCCCTCATCTGTTAATTGCTGTCTTGCAGAAAGAAGTATGTACAGGCAGTAGTGTCCTCTTTGTCTGCCACAGCATTAATTTCATCTGCTAACGATGTTCTCGAATATTCAATAGTAAAAGCTCCATTGTATTATGTACATTTGTAAGCAGCCAACACAACAGCATGTGTAGACTCCCCAAAGCCTTGTTACACAGTTTTATGTTTTTCTGGACCATTATCGATCATGTATCTGGGTTTTTTGTTCCTTTGAGATATCTTCAGTTACGCTGTGGTGAAACATTCAAAATTGTTGCAGATACAATTAAATTCTTTCATATCCATGCTATTTTCTATGTTGGTTTTGAATGCATCGTCATCGGGTCAACGTAGTTTACATTCAGACAGTGGTTTTTGCATCTGGAAATAAACACGAATTTTTAAAAATACTTTTTGATTAATTCTGGTAGTTTTTATCTATTAAATGACAATAGGGAATCCCACAACCAGCTGTTGATATCCGTACTGTCTAGTTTACATCATTCTACCAAAATGCCGTGTCACACTGTGACCTGTATATTTTCATAGATTTTTCATTGTAAAATTTAAATATTGTCGCTATAAAAAATGTTTAATGCTCCATTGTTCTTCAAGACAACCATGCAGATTTTTAATGACTTTGCCTTGGTATCAGGTATGCACTGTAATGTTTTTAAATCAAAAGATATTTGGATTGAAAAAAAAAATTAAAACAAAATGACAAAATATGTCCATAAATTGATATTAACTGGTCAACTTCAATTTTAGATTACTACGGATGGACTACTCTTTGAACTTGAAGGATATGGTAGAACTTAATTATTCAACGAAGTTGAAAGAAGTAAAAGACTGCTTGAATGGTTAAGCTGAATAAATTTATTCCTTTCTGAAACAAAAAATACTTTTATAAAATCCCTGATTTTGCTTAAATTCATTCACCTTGTTTCAATTCTTCCAAATCCTCCACCCCATATAGGAAATGAACTGAATAAATAATTTTTCCAGTTCATTTGGGGTGGTTGAACTGAGAGGATTAAAAGAGACACGCCTATAGCTTCATTTAAGTAAGGGGTTTAAATATGATTCACTTACACTCGTTCGTGTTGTATAAGATTTTTCCTGGATTAGGCATCTTTTAGTAAACGAAGGTGGTTTATGGAAAAAATTAGTTTCTGAAGAAATAGTTGAAACAATTGGAGTTTCACAGTTATTTAAATTAGAAAAAATTAAATTGAAAAAGATTTTTTTTTTCCATCAAAAATGTATTTTTGCGTGATGTTATTTATGCTTTATCGCTGCGGAAAAATGAACCACCTATTGTTATAGAATACTTTCCTCAAGATATTTTGAATTTAAGTAGTATAGATAATTTCAAATCATACGAAAGATGGGGGACAAATGGTGTTGTACTTTTTCAATATTTTATTGAAGCACAAGGATCTTTGATGAAATAAAAGAAAAATAACAAACTAATAATTGCATACAGTACTTTATTCTTTTCTCAAATATATCAGCGAAGTAGAGAAGGAAAATTAGAAGTCTTTTTGAAAGTGGAAATAGTTTTCATGTAATTTTCGGCAAAACTTCACTCTATAGAGTAAAAGAAAATAATACATTTATTTATAAAAGCTAAATGGTAAAAATGAAATTTAGTCCAGGCAGGTGGAATGAGAAAACTGGTGGAGATGAGTGGATTTTTTTTTTTTTTGTGTTGCTAAACTTTATACAACACACACCAACTGATAAGCCTTAGTTTTAGATTTCTTCAATAGTAATATTGGCATAAACCAGTTTTTGAAGAAAGAAAAACCAAATAATTAAAGTGATAATAATAAATACACCTTTTGTTAGAAGGGTATTGAATATAGTGAACATTTATTATATGACTGTCCATTTACTGAACACTTTTGGAAATTATTTGTTGAATGGATCCGAACTTATTACCCGAATTTTTGGAATTACTCTAAAAGATGTTTTTATACGAAATAACAATTTTGTTAAGCTTATTAATTTCCTTAGTTTCCTTGCAAAATATGTTATATACAGATTACATTGTGGATAAAAAAAATCCCAATATCTTACCTATTGTAAACATTTTCTTTAATTATATTAAAACACTGGAAAAATATGTTGCCCAAGTGAATAACAGAACTGATGAATTTGAGAAAAATTGTTCCTATTTTCAACTTTTATATGTAATTTTTTTATCATAAGGCTGTTTTGGCCTTTTTTTTTTTTTTTTTTTTTGCAAAGGAAACAATATTACATTTCAAAAAGCAGGCAATTTAATAACACGTTGGGGTTTGTGTACAATATTTGTGAGTGCATGAGTGTATGTGTGTACGTGAGTGTGTGCATGTGTTTAAGTAAGCAAATATATGTAAAGGTCAGGATACAAAATAAGTTAAGATTATCCCCCGTACACCAGGTCTGGTGGTGACGTAAAATTCTGACAACTTATGTTCAATAAAAAAAATGTTTAATGGTTTATATGTACAAACAAAACAATTGCATCGGTAAAGTTAGGAAGGTAGCTCTTTACAAATATTGATTTGTATTTCAAACTTTTAATTGTTTCACAAATTGTAAATTTAAGAATTCCAATGTATCATTTGTCATCAAAATGTGTCTTTTCAGGTTTTCGCTATTTGAAGATTTCTTTGAAAGCACCGCGTATGTCATCTCCTTGTACTTTCTCATTCGAATCGTATTTGGAGAAAATATATATCACTGTCAATTGCAAGCCAATAGTGTCTGCCTGCCGCTTATCATCGACATGGCTAACATAGACTATCCTGTAGGGCAATATTTGTTCTCGCTTGCTTGTGCAATATGTAGGTGGATTGTTCAGTTAGCCATTCGTTTAAGTCAGCGTATTTTATTTTATTTTGTGCAGTTTAGTTTTTTCTTCATTTTGACATTTGTGTAAGCAACCAGACTTTCATTATCAAAGTAAAGACGCCTTAAATTCTTTTCCTTGTTAGTCGTCTCCGATGAAAAGGCGCACCTTTGGCACACGATTTAAAACAGCATAAAAACGTCCAGAGAATACATTATATTTAGAAATTGTCTTTAGGTTTTATCAACAAGTCAACAGGACATCCGTCGAAAACTAGCACTATTATTTTGAACAATTGACAACGTTGCTTCAATGCTTTCAAACCTATGATCGATTTTAAATTTATGTAAACTTTGGTCATTTCTGTGTCTGAATCTAAAAAAGATTCTTCATATACTGAATAATGTGTTGCTTTAAATCTAAGTTTGTTCTCATTACACTCTACCTCTGCTTGTATCAGATCGTTGTACATTGAATTGTAAATTTGTATGATCTTCAAGTAATACTGTAAATTTAGCCGAATACAGATTTGTGTATTTAACGATATCAAGTACGTAATTTATACCTTTCTCATACTGCAATATTTTAACCATCTTGCTATCAGGGTTGATACTGCTTATCTCGATGTCATCATTATTAAATGTATCTGTAAATATTTCAGGATATCTTTTCTATGTTTAAAATCGAAAATCCAACATTTTAATTCTCTTGTATTTTTTTTTTTGTAACACGACTAGTTTTGGCCACACCATTATCCCACCCAAACTTGTAAACAAATACACATTATCTCTTGATACCGAGATTGTAGCTTTTATGATAAACTATTGAATTAGTTATATCATCTGTCTACAAACTGCTCAGTTTTTCACAATGCTTTGTACCATTATTTATGATGTGTCAAAATTTCAATTTTTTATATATATTTTTGGTGTGTTCCTTGCGCCTGCGCTCTGATCAATCCGCAAACAGTTGTGGTAGAGTAGAAAGGTTCGATTAGTGTGCTAATTAACACAATTGATTCAATAGTTCGATTAGTGCGATAGCTCACCAGCTGAGCTTAGTGAAGTTCGTATACTCAGAGAGATGGAATTTAAAGTGTCAATGGATTATTTTGTTTTTCATTTATTGTGCGTTGGCGAAGTAATTTAAATTTTACAAGTGTTCCACGCTGTCAATATCCTAACTACTTACGTAGGCTTCAAAATAGTATTTGCATTAGCGTTGGTTGACTGGATAAAATGTATATATGATAAGAGACTGATCCTATCATTTGATTATTCTCTGACTGAAGATAGATATATAAATAGACAGATACATATCTACTTACCTACCATAATACATACACGCATACGCTACCTACCTACCTAAAGACATACATACATACACTTACCATGCCCTGGATTATGTGGGTTTTTTTTATTTTTTAAATCAAGATAAGTTCAATTTGTAAGTACACAAAACTATATACGGGTTTTATTCCGAGTCGGTGGAAAGAAAGCGTTTAATATGGCGAAAGGATACGTTGAGGCCGTCAGTCTGAGACATATTCATAAGCCATATCAAACGAGTTATTTCCCTAGATTCGGAACAAAATACGAATGCGGTATTTATTACATACCCCCTGTTTTATACTTCCTAAATAGTGTTCGCCTTACAGTGTGAATGAAATTCAAAACAAACTGGGATTTATAAAAGTTAATTTACTGTTGTATTTTGAAGACAATTTATTGTCTTCATTGTCCATGTCATCACACACACACACACACACACACACACACACACACACACACACATATATATATATATATATATATATATATATATATATATATATATATATATCTTACTCAACCCTTGTGCACGCATAACAAATCTAAAAAAATTTAAGAAATCGAATGCGATTGTTACATCTTTATGTTGACTCTTCAGCTTAAATGTCAAGGAATGTTCTCGTTCATGGCCCAGGTTTTTCACCAAAACAGGATATCTGTTTTGTTCATGAGCGGCTGAAGTAGAGACACTTAAGATTACTGTGATTGTTCTTTATCCTATCATGTGTTCTTCACTCGACAAAGTGAAACGTGCCACTAGAAATTCAATTGGTTAACACTTATATCATCTCTTTGTGAAGGACAGTCCTATCTCAAAATTTCGATAACTTGACTTTGCAGAAACTATAATTCCTCTATGTCCGTCCAGGCGTATGTATGTATGTATGTATGTATGTATGTATGTATGTATGTATGTATGTATGTATGTATGTATGTATGTATGTATGTATGTATGTATGTATGTATGTATGTATGTATGTATGTATGTATGTATGTATGTATGTATGTACGTATGTATGTATGTATGTATATCTGATTAAAATAGAGATCTCCTACATAACGGAGACTTGACGGACACCAATACGAGGTCATGTCCTGTTGACATTTCGATTCACCAATCAGATTACAGCTATCACATTTTTAAAGTGTAAAATTTTATTCGGAACATATCGTTTCTAAAGATAAGTCTCCGTCACACGAAACGCAAAGCTTATTTTGATAGGTTACTAAAAACAAGTGCACCGGAAATTCCAAAGGTTGGCAGAATACAAACCTGTATCAGTCCCTGTCAGATCTAATTATTATAGGTAGATCTCGATTTTAATCAGATTGACATGTATGTATATGTATGTATGTATGTATGTATGTATGTATGTATGTATGTATGTATGTATGTATGTATGTATGTATGTATGTATGTACAGCAGGTTGGTAGGCAAGTAGTTAGGTAGGTAAGCAAGTAGGAAGGTACATTAAATGTGAATTTTGCACCGATTCTAATTTATAGGGTAACATACCCCCATTGTAATATGCCACTTTGGTTTTTGGTATACCAATAACAGTTTGTTATGGAATGTCGTCCCAAGAGCCGCGGTAGCTCAGCTGGTTGAGAGTTGGACTTGTAATGCAATGATCGCGGGTTCATTACCCTCCCAGGCCAGTCTAGGTCGACTGCCTTGGTGTGTTCTTGGGAAAGGCACTTGGCTCCCATTTCCTATGCATGATATGGCCAATAATGTGTTAAAAGTGCCGTTAAAACCACCAACAACAAAAAGAAATCAACTTAAAAAACCGCGTGTATCAAAAGATGAGTTTATTTTAGATTTAGTCGACTATTCCGCTTAAGGATATTGTATCCAAGCCTTGATCGATTGTTGATAAAAGTAGGAGGGGGAGCTCTTCGAGCTGATGGCCGGTATTAACCTCTTCGTACGCAGATGTTTATGAAAACATTTCATATATTACTTTATCTTACAGACAGAGCTTGACCCACAGGCTACACTGTCTTCCATTTGCAACTTCTTTGTTCTCATTTTCGACTTCATCATTTGTAATATGAGACTAATTCACTGACACCAAACTGATATTTTGATCGTGTGATTTCCGCTAGGCTCTCATTACGACTGTTTAAAGTAAAAGGGAATAATATGTTGGGGTTATTTGTATGCTAAAAGGGAATAAACTGGGTTTGTTTGAATACTAACCAATATTTATATCAAAACATAATTATTTACTGAACACTCCATACTCAGAAATCATTCTAACATTACAAAGCGTTGTGATCTAGTGAATATAAATCATTTTGTATATAATTTCATCAACAAATTGTTTTTCTTCTATTGTATTAAATTAGAGATCAAAGTTGTGTTATTGAAGCTAAGGACTGAAATCATAACCCAAAGTATTCAGTATGATTAAGCAACTACTTTTCTACAGCTAAACTAATTAAATATATAAGCTCTTGAGTGCGTTTGTTGTTTTGCCTTAAAAAATGCCATTTAAAGGTCTCTCACGGCAAATTATTATATAAGTAAATTTCTATTAAACATCCATCCGTCCAGTGGCAGCGCGAGGGTTTGAGGCGCTCGGGGGCATTGTTCTTTAATGCCCCCCCCCCCCCGAGGCGTCCGGGGGCAATGTTCTTCAGTGGCGTCCCCTACTTTGCCACATAGAACAGTTTTTATGTCAGTTGCCAACCTCCAAATCCCCCCCCCCCCCATCTAAGCCCTACAACCAGGGGCTTAGAAAAAAATAGCTCCCGACGGCGCCCCCTCGCCCGGCGCCCGGGGGCAATTGCCCCCGACCCCCCCCTGCGCCTCCACTGCATCCGTCTTCAGAAGCAATTATTCTCAGTTCCTAGCAGTGACTGCATATTTGACGGTAATTTACATATAACAAACAGAGATATGCATTTAAAAATTTGTTTAAAGCACTTACAAATAAAAAGTACCTGATGATATGAAAGATGTTTTTAATTTAATTTTTCTCATGTTTGTATGAGAATAAAAACATTTGCAATTAAGTACACAATCTCAGAAAAAGGTACCAAACCTAGTATATGGAGGGTTATTGTCTCTCTCGGCTCACTTTAACATGTTGAACAGGTGAAATACAAGGATTAAAACGTCTCTATCTCCAGACTTACAGACTGGCTGTAGATGTTATTATCGGGTCTAGTGTGGTGTACGTAAATTAATAAAAAGGCATCAAAACCACCCACACATACTGTTATCATATATGAACCAGTCTGAGAAGTTCTAGAAACAAACTTTACCGTTATTCTCTGTGCCTGCAAAGTCCATTAACCTCTAAAAAAAAAAAAAAAAAAAATGTTCAGTGTATTTTGGAAGCCGCGACTTATAAGTTCCATGTTATAGCTGTTTCCAGCATAAAAATAAAAATTTCTAAGACTTATGATTTTTTGGACTAGATATTGCCTGGATAGCTTACAAGTAAAATTTCTCGTTGGATAGCACAGTAGTCAAAGCGGTCGTTTCGCATCTTTCAGGTCTCGAGTTCAATACCCTGATCTGTTGTATGCAAAGATCATTGGTCATCAAAAAAAAAAAAAGTATTTTTCTGCGGATACTGCTTCGTTCACCCCGAGGATTACTGTGTGTCATGATCTATATAACTACTTGAATATTGACTATTAACTACTTTATCTAGTTCTTCAATAGATGTACCTTTCATTATCATTTGCTACTCTCATATTGGTCCTAGATAGTGAAGAGGTTACCAGTTCGCACTGCATCTCTCTGATCTTGTTTTCGCTCACTGTTGGTTACGTAACTGACTGTGCCATAAGAGAAGCACGACATGGTCGAAACACACCGAACTTTTACTGAGAATAACATTGGAAAAAAGACAAAATACCGAAAGGAAACAAATTTAGATGTTCTAGTTGAATTTTTAATACTATCAATTGTCCGATATGTTCATTCTAGCACCTTTTCAAATATAAATATGTTTATTTTCGGTATGAAATACTGAATTAATATCTGAGAGTAGTTCAATCACTGGTCACAGTTGTAGACATCTTAAAGTCTGCAAACATCGGAAGAAAAGATACATGATATATTGTTTCTGAAAAGCTTGTTTATTCATTAAGAAGTTGCAAGGGGTAAGGTTTCGATATTTGAACGCACCTTACTTTTTCATGAATTTATATTAACGTGTGCCGGACTCATGACCAAAAGGGTGCGGGTTCGAATCAATGCACTTGACTCCAGTTGCCTCGCCACTAAAAAAACCTACTTGTGTTGCTGTACCGTATCAACACCAAATCAACAAAAATCAACACCTATAACGCCACGCGGAACGCGTATACCGCCACCTTCGCTTACCGCCAATAATTGACCAAGGACGGATTTCCAGACTCTTTAAATCTCTTTGTTACACCGCCACCCTTGCTTACTGCCATCCGCCAGCACCAAATATGGAGAAAAATTTGATTTTTAAAAACACTAAATGTCTTTGCTATAACGTCAATTGCTACCACCAAGAATACAACGATTTCAGCCATCTGTCTTTTAATTAATCTTTCTAGCAGTAGAATTTATAGTTATAGTTTGATATATTTGAAACCTTGAATAACTTCGCTGTCGAAAATCAGATTGGACCAATAGTTTAATTAGCATTCATTGTAAATAGACAATATAATTCTTCATGCTTATAATTTGTAAATATACATGTAATTTTTCATGCTTATTAACTGCATTTAATTTTTGTAATAGACTTCATTTTCAGATGTAGAATGCGATCAGCGTTTTATTTTCGTAAGATTTATGTAGACTTTGTGCTTTTGATAGGCTGGTGCTTATCATTTCAGTGTTACAGTGTTCAATATATCAATAATTAATTTAATCTAAGCTTCATTTTGTTAAATCGTACTTGTTTCACATATCTTATCTGCTAGCATTTAATATCTCTCTGTCAAGTTAGCTAGCTATATAACCATGTTCTTAATCATTCAAGGTTTAGTTAAGAACTCCTTCACCGCCAACCTCGTTTTACCGCTAAAGGTGTTTTCAATGTATGTATGAATGAATGTGTGTGTGTGTGTATGTATGTATGTATGTATTTATGTATGTATGTATGTATGCATGTACGTATGTATGTATGTATGTAATCTAAAGGTAATATTTACAATTGGACAGCACAATTAAACTTTCGTGGATCCACAGTTAAAATGTTGAGTGTAAGAAAAGGTAAAAAACTTTAGCCAAACCTAGGTTCATCAGTAAAAGTATTTAGTTTGGTTTCAGAATTTTTTATTGGTCATAAATCATAACGATACGATCAAAAGTAACGTATATTATTACCGATATTTACCTGATTTTTGTAAATTTTCTGTAATTATGATCAGAAATGAATCGTTTTCTCATTGCTATCGACTTTCAGGTACCAGTGGGGATACCACTTCTGAGCATAAAATTTTCCATGTTCTTGTTTAAACGAAACATCTGCTTTCTGCTACAATACTTAAGCCTAGATAAGCTACTGAAGTAGCTCCGTAGATTTGACTCATTGCCTGAAGTCATCTCGGACATATACATGCAAATATATGCGGGATTTTAACCATAGATTTTGAGAGAGAGAGAGAGAGAGAGAGAGAGAGAGAGAGAGAGAGAGAGAGAGAGAGATCACCAATAATAGGCATGAGCTTGTGATGTAATTATTTTTCATGATGATTATCTGACAAAAAAGCCATTTTTTCCATTGTAATTATCATACTTATACAATCAGATAAATTTTGAAACATTATTTAATTCCGTAGTAAGCATACAATGCTTTTAATTTATGCTGTAAACGATACCGTCTTGTTAATAGATCAAATCTTTTTCTCTTTTAAAGTTAGATCCTACCTATCTATCTTCCAATCTACCTATCTATCTTCCAATCTACCTATCCGCCCATCCACGTACTTATACACAAATATATACATGCATACACTATGCATACTCTCACACACACACACACACACACACACACACACACACACACACACACACACACACACACACATTCATTCAACCCTTACTCAAACGCTTACTCTTAAAAACTCATATTACAAAGCAGATACAAATTTTAATTTATCTTCATTGAAGGGTTTGATTTTCCCCACAATCGGTTTTGTTAGTTTAAAACTTGCATTTGTTTTTTTTTTAAGTATGATTTACGCTTGATATCAATTTTGATAGCTGGGAGCATATGAGGGAATAGTTTGCGATTTGGATGTTACTTCTTATCGCTTTGTTTTGACATTCTTTGATCTTGATGCGCGCTTTTGTACAAACTTTCCGATTTGAATGATATTTGCAGGCGCACAGCATTAGTAAAATAGTAACTCGAACTAATTGGCATAGACATAAACGCCCATCTACACCAGATATCTAACAAACCCTCTGTTGTAATGTAAGTCGTCTTGGTTATCATAAGCAGAATCCCGTGCGTGTTATTTGACATAAAGTCATTAATGTGGAAAACATATGGCAATCACGGGATGTGTACCTGTGCCTTCAAACACGATTATAAACTTTATGATGCACCTATTTATCGCTACGAGAACAAGAAGATTTTTGCCAGCTTATACAGAATTTTCCCTCTTCAGCTTATTTTAATTGCTTTCTTTTCTTCATCTTGTTCTTGCCCCCCTCCTCCCCCCCCCAAAAAAAAAAAAACAAACAAAAAAAACAAAAAACATAGGGCCGGTGTTTGTTATACAATATATGCACACTCTACTATATTTTCACGTTCATATATTCCCTATGCTGATCCTGTCGATATCGATAGGTTCATGTAATGTTTATATAAGTTTACTTTTGCCTTACTCTGATTTGAATATATAGGTTGCAGTTTTTCATCTCAAATGTCCTTTCTATCTGAAGTTATCCCAATATTTTACTTCTTTTTTTTAAGAATGCGCAAGTGAACATCACGACCTTTTTTTAAAAAAAAAATCCCAAATTCTCAAGTACAAAGAAATAGATAATAGCATTGTTTTTCAGAACCATCAGCATCCGACGTCGCCAACAAACTGCGGACCAAGATGTCTGAAGTGCGGCGACAGATGCCCGGGTCTGGATCTTCACTACTGGAGGTAAAAACAAATGGATTGAAGTTACAGAGATCCAACAAACAATTTGGCTATTGAGACTCTTATTTTTAAAAAAGCAAAAAAAAAAAAAAAAAAAAAAAAAGAACACAAATAATTATTATATCTTAATGAATATGGGAGTTATTTATTTTAGATTACCAATAAATGAATTGGCAGCTAACAATCAACCTAGAAAAGCGAGATACATTCATAGACTGATTGATTGAATAATTTATTGATTTGATTGATTGATTGATAGGAAAGGCAGGTAAAATGGAAAATATGTAGACTGATAGGGTGTTTCTAACACTTATTTATCAGAAGCATTGTATAGATAGACATAACATTGATTTCACAAAAGTCAAATAAAGTAAATGTATTATAAAAGTATTTGTGCTGAGTATATCAATCTAGAATATTTCTTTAATTTTTGCAGAAAAATTTGCAAACACTGCCGATGTTCACGCGAGGATCATGATCTTCAAGACGAAAGCGACTCTGAGAAGCAACCAATTAACTTCCTGTTTGACAGTCACCATGACGATCCAGATCTGTCATCAAGGTTACAGAGACTTGACTTCGATGACCCTTCTGTCCCTTCCCAAATTCTCACCCCAGAGAACGATATCGTTATTCGCAGGATCATTTCGGAAAATCTGGTAAGAGTCCGCAAGGTATTCTAAATCAGTCTGGTTCTGTCACCAAGAATTACTCTGAATACGCCATTCATCAGGTTTTTCTATTACCGGTGCCAGTTGAATGATCCGTCCGGTACATGTACTACGTCCGAATTAAGATCACCAATGGTCAGTTTTTACTTATTTAAATTAACTGTGTCATAATTTAAGAAACAACGAAGGAAACTCTAAATACTATTATCAGCATGAATGCGTGATGGGAAATTACTTTCTTGCATACGGATGTAGTGATTTTACTTCTTTTATTTTAAGTAGGTGGTAAAAATTTACTGTCATATATCCCATAATTGCAGCTTGGCTCTATAACGTTTCCAATTTATATATATATATATATATATATATATATATATATATATATATATATATATATATATATATATTTGTGAGAAATCAAGACGTATAGTATATTGTGTATTGTGCTTTGTCTAAATCATGTAAAAATGCATGGTTAAGACTACTCGTTCTCTTCCTTCCCTATAATTGGTGTAGATGGTTCGTAGATAAAGGACCACTAAAAACCTGAATAGAAATAGCTTATTAACAAGCATTCAGTTTGCTTTTCATTACAGGAAAATAATATACGAGATAATAAAAATACAGAAATAGGTACATGGAAATCTAGTCTGATCGACGTGATCCCAAGAATTTCTGTAAACAATTCTCGAATTAATCTACAATTAAACCAAATCCTAATTTAAAAAATCAAAGGTTTATTTCCGCTTAATTGAATGTTTATCGGGATAAATTTCCTTTATACTTTGTTTTTTTTTTGTTCCGAACCCGACAAGATGCCTATGGTTGATGATTATCCGACCTCGCGTCAATCGGCAGACGAGAGCAATCTGCCAATCTGGCGCGCACTGCCAATACCAAAACAGCGCGTGCATCTCTGGAAAGTTGCCATAAACAAAAAGTGTGAACCGTTTTCTCTACGATCCTACCTTGTGCAATTTGTAATCTTTTCCCATCTTTGTTCTATATTCAACTCTCAAACGATTAAACGCATGTTTTAGCCAAAAGTTTTGCCTTCGAAAATTATTAGCGGGGGATATTGTGATAATCTCTGTCTGTCCGTCCGTCCGTCTGTCTGTCCGTAACCGCTTTGCCTCCCAAACCGCCTGGTGGAAATTCACTAAACTTGGTTGCTCGTCTGATGACTATTTGCGAGAGGGGTATGACTTTTGGGCTCCTCTCCATGGGTCATGGTCAGGATATGGGCCGTAAACGGGGCGGGGGAGCGTGGAAGGAACAGGGCATGTAATGAAGTAATAGTAATAGTTGTAGACTTTAACGACACGTCAGCACAATATTGGCTATATGATGCCGATTAAAATTAAAGTTCTAACAATGTAAATATAAAGAACACCACCCACAAAACCTCTAGAAAGATAAGGCTTTCAACAAAAAAACAAAAAAACAAAAAAAATAATAAACCTGAAGAAACGCTGATAGTTAAAAGGTATATATGTTACAGTTCTGTAAAACGTATATAAACTAAAAGATAAAGATTGAATATATAAAATCCTTCAATATATGGTCAAACTTTATTATGTAAACCGAATTCCCTCCAGAAGTCCATTATTTTATCTGGTGGTACATCTTCGTGAACTTTCTTCATAGAGTTCATATAAAAAAAAAACATCTGTCTCACAGGGTGGAAGTCAACACACTCGATAAGAATGTGTTCCACTGTCAGTGGACAGTGGCAGGGTATGCACTCTGGTCGAGGTTCACCCTTCCGGATGTATGCACGAGACAGGTATGTGTGTTCGATGCGCGATCGGCACAGTATCACCTCATCTCAACGATTTGTTCTACATGAGGGATGCCACTCTTCTATGGTGGATTTGATGTTCTGAAGCTTGTTTGTGAAGTTTTCATTCGTCACATTTTGCCAGGTATGAAGAAATTGCTGATTTTATATAATATTTGAAGTCAGTATATGGAATCTTCCATTCGGAAACTGGTGACTGCAGGGCAGCCTTAACTGCTTCATCTGCCCTTTCATTGCCCTTAATATCAATGTGACTAGGCAGCCAACACTACAGACTATTTTTCCCAGATTGTAGGAGCAAATCATGTTTCAGTAACATTTGGGATATTAACGTATTGTCAAATTTCAGGTTTTGCAAGGCTTTCAGCGTGGAAAGGGAATCCAAATAGATGAAAAATTTGTGTTCTGGTAGGTTTGAATAAAGTCCAAATATTTGAGTAGGGCTATAATTTCAGCGGGAAAAATTGAGGCTTATTCCGGTAACCGATTAGTGATCATACCACTGGGTGTTGCAATGGTAGCCTTGTCTCCATCTTTCAAGCCGTCTGTATACAGGGACGCATAGCCACGATAGGAAGCTCTGAGTTCATTTAATTTACTCTGAAAAACGAGAGGATTTGTTGAGGACTTTTTGATTTTGCAAAGATCAAATATTATTTTTAGGAGGTTTTGATAACACGATGGTGATTTGGGAATACATAATTTTGGAATATTTGCAACACTGACTTTTGCTGCTTCTAGGTGAAGACGAATTCGTATCCAAACTGTGGAAGCCAGTTTGGTTTCCGAGTGTACAAAGTTTGGTATTAAAGACGATATCATGCTGGATTATATTGATTAGAGGACAGTTTGGTAGTATATTGAAGGCCAGTTTCGTTCTTCTGAGATAAAGTGATAGTTTTATTGCCTCAGCACAGAATAATTCTGAAGGGGAGGTTCTAAATTTTCCCAAAGTCGAAGTCCCTGACTGTGTATCGGATCAAGCATGTGCAGGTAACATTTACAAGCTGATCTGTGGACAATCGAACCAGAGTCAGGATGAGATCTTTCTAAAGTCCTTTAAAGTCAGAGTAAGGCCTTCCAGTCTGCTGCCCAATCTGTATTTGCCAAGACTCGTATTAAATCCGCGGCTTTTTTTTTTTTACATTTATCCCTGAGGTATCTAATACGCGGAAGAAAAGTTAGTTTATGGTAACAAATAAGTCCTACAAATTTGGTCTTCTCCACAACAGAGATAAGAGAACCGTCAAGATGGACTTTAGGGTCATCGTGAAATCTATGTAATGGTCAAGAGTGCATACAAACAATGTTAAATTTCAAACATTTGAACCCGTTTTCTTTTGCCCACTACTGAACTCCATTTATGCATATCTGTTACCGATGCTCAGTAGTATGCTTACTTTTTCATCTATAGCAGATCATAAAGTCGTCCACATATACTGAGCGGTCAATTCCTGGGTAAGGCATTTCATGATGTTGTTAATTCTGATGTCGAAAAGGGTGACTGACAATATGCTGCTCCGAGGTACACCCGCATGCTGATGATAGCTTTCAGAAAGGGTGGTATCTACCTTAACTCTGAAATTTATATCTGTTTAAAAAATGGCTATAAATATAGGTAGGCGGCCCTTTAAACCTAGGTTGAATAGGTCATTCATTATGCCGTACTTCTATGTGGTGTCATAATCTTTCTTCAAGTAAGAAAGAAGGCTGCTATATGTTCTTTCTTTATGAAAGCTTGTCTAATAAATGCTCGAAGTCTGACTATATGGTCAACTATGTTACTCTAGTGTCTAAATTTACATGGAAGGTCTGACAGTAGTTTGTTGGGTTCAAGATCAAGATACCAATGGAGAGTGTTATTTATCATTCGTTCCATGATTTTGCAGAGACAGCTTGTCAGTGATATGGGACGATAGCTGGAAGGGTCGGTATGGTCCTTTCCAGGTTTAGGTACTGCTATCACTATTGCTTCTCGCCACGACGACGTGCAGGTGCCAGTTTCCCAAATTTTAATGAAAATGTTTGGTAGTGCATTGAGATCTGTAGTGGATTTTATGTGGTGCTGCTGAAGAGCCATGGGCTCGATCAAAAGAGTCTTGTAGTTCACTGGGAGCAAAAGGTTTATTGTAATCTTCAGCAGTACTAAATCTCAAATTTAAATGAATATTTCCTCTCAGGTTTTTTTATACTGCGGAAGTTTTTGAGAGGAGTTTTTCGAGATAGTTTCGGCCAATGTATTTGAAATTTCCGGTAGGGTCGTGACCAATTCATCTGATTTCTTTATGTGCTTGATACAGCTGTGTTTACCTTTGCCAACGACTTTCCGTACCATATTCCAAACTGATTTAGTAAAGAAGCGAGAGTTCAACCGAGAGACATAGGATCTCCATGTTTTCTTCTTGCTGCCACTTATGGTACGACAAGCTTTAGCTCAGTATATACGATATTTATTCAGATTTTCAGTATATACGATATTTATTCAGATTTTCAGCTGTTGGATATTTACTAACATTTTTAAAGACCTTTGTCCGTTTCCTGATTGTGTCGTTGCAAGCATCCTCAAACCATGGTTTGTTTCCACGTTTAGGAATCGCCTAAGTTTTGTTATTTTATCCCCAGCAATATATTATTGTATGTTTTTAAATTAGCGTATTGGATCCACTATGTATTCGAAACGATCAACTGTCAGAACGATTGAAACATTTTCCAATCTGCCTTGTCCAGTTTCAATCTCTGACATATTCCTTGAAGTTTGGGGGTATTACTTATGTCTATTGGAAAGTGGTCGCTACCACAAATGTCGTCACAATTTTCAAAGAGAAGTGAAGTAAACGAGATGGATTGCTCTAAGGACGAGTGTGATTCTGAGATAGGATGCAGGTAGGTATACGACTTGCAATTAAAAGGGTAAAGATTATGTTTTGAAATAAAGTCTTCTATGTTCTTCCTCTTTCGTTGATATCTTTACAGCCCAAAAGTGTATGATAACCGTTAAAGACGCCAAGTAAAACAAAGGTGCTGGTGACTGTTCAATAAGATGGTCAAGATCAGATTGATTGATTGGTGCTGGAGGGGGGTATATTATTGTTCAGGTGAAAGAGTTTTGTGTATGGACACACGAACTGCTATAGCCTGTATAGTAGTAGTGAGATTAACTTGGCTTTGATGAGTTTTGTTATTTATTATGATGGACGATCCACCAGCGGCCTTATCAGTATTTCTTGAAACGTTGCTGTAGACTATGAAATTTTCAAGACAAACTCTATCGTTTGCTTTTAAAAAGGTCTCCTGAGGGCAGACATCTATCGACTTGTGTTCTTTAAGTAGAATATTTATTTCATCAATATTTGTTTTTAATTCTTAGCAATTCCATTGTATTATGGTGTCAGATATATTTATAGAAGTGGTGGAATTACGGGACTTCTGGAAGGTTTCCCTGGCGCAGTATTAGGGTCCTCTCCAGTGTCCATATTTTCTTGACTTCCCAAAATTATTAAAGAACTTGATAGGGTCGTCAGACACTTTCGGAAGTCTTTTAGATTCTTTAATTCGCTCTTTATTTGGTTTAGACCATGAATTTTCACTGATGCCAGCGGTTTGCCACTCTTTTGGTGGGCCGGATCTAACCGGTTTCTCTCAAGTTGAACCGGATATCTTATGTGTCACACTGTTTCGATGACCACTGGGGAAAGTGGTTTTGCTGCGCTTTTCGTGGGCTGGAATTAACTGGTTTTCTGTTTGTAGCATTTGGTTCTTTGTTTGTTACATTTTCACACTGATTTTTTGCGTTGTCTGCTTCAATCTCGGTTTGGCTGGCTGCTCGCACGGGTTTTGGTGGCGTCAAGACTGTGGTTTGACCTTCTGGCAATGTAATGTATGGCTGGGTACAGACAATATTTATGAAAGGCTTCTTCCCCACTTTAGCTGGGCTGGCGTAAGATTTGCAGGCTGCGTTAAATGGAGATATGGCTTCCACAAAATTTCTGGTCTTAGGAAAGCTCACGCCTTTCTCCTGTTTCACGTGTTGGATCTCCTTCTAGAGTTTCCACTTAGAGTAGTCATTAGAGTACAAGAATTGTTCTCCCTTGCAGTTCACACAAGATACTTTCTCTGTGCATGACGATCCATCGTGACCCTCCTGCCTACATCTGGGGCAGACTGGTTTCCTATTGCAGTCATCTTTATGATAGCCATATTTCTGGCAGTTAAAGTACCGCAAAGGATTAGGGGTTCAAGGGTCGACTGGAATATTCAAGAACACCGCCTTGAAGGATATTGGCAAAGTGGCGTAATCCAACGTTAGGATGTAAGCTTTTGTGGGAATCAACTTGCCTTTACGGTGGATATTGATTCGTTTCACTTGTGAGACGTTCTGAGGTCTGAGATTTTCGAGCATTTCAGTTTCACTGCAGCTATCCATATCTCTAGATCGCACAACACTTATTGACATGCTGAGAGATCTGTGTGGAAATACCTTAATGGGTATCTCCACAAATTGCTTTGAGCGAAGCATATTGTTAGAGTGAGCTTTGCAGCTACACACTATAAGTTACTCACTAGAGCTAAGTTTTTTGTTACTCTCTTTGGTTCTCCAGAGGTGATAGCTTTGTTAGCTTTTGATTTTCTTCATTGGATTCAGTGATTAGAAATTGGTTGAATTATTCCTGGTGCTTTTAAGACCAGGTCTCACACTATAGGTTGAGGTTTTGGTGTGTTTTCACTTAGCGGAAGACTATTATTTCGTCTTCTGTGCTCCCCAACCGCCACGGAGCCCAACAAGAGGACAGAGATTTACGCTCATTTATTGCATTGCTTATGTCAAGGCTACACAAGATGATATACTCGAGCAAAGAAGACAGTTTACTTAATTGAAGCTTACACGAACAACAGTACGTTTCTTTAACCACTATGGTGACCTTGGAAAAGATTGGAAATCAGTGAAACTGAACGTATTTAGCATAGCCCCTGAAGCTTGGCGTTACAAGCTGATTGTTCAGACGGGACTTTTCTGACCACCCGTCTATCTAAAGTTGATGCCGATGTAGTTTTTTTGAATAAGAGCAGCAACCATTGGCCTCTCCACTACTCAGTTACCAGGGTCCTCATCTCCAGCAACCATTGGCCTCTCCACTACTCAGTTACCAGGGTCCTCATCTCCAGCAACCATTGGCCTCTCCACTACTCGGTTACCAGGGTCCTCATCTCCAGCAACCATTGGCCTCTCCACTACTCAGTTACCAGGGTCCTCATCTCCAGCAACCATTGGCCTCTCCACTACTCAGTTACCAGGGTCCTCATCTCCAGCAACCATTGGCCTCTCCACTACTCAGTTACCAGGGTCCTCATCTCCAGCAACCATTGGCCTCTCCACTACTCGGTTACCAGGGTCCTCATCTCCAGCAACCATTGGCCTCTCCACTACTCGGTTACCAGGGTCCTCATCTCCACCGACACGGGACGCAACCCACGGCAAACGGGTTGCCTCTACTCATTCTTCTCTTCGACAAATAGGAGGACGCATCAGGTCTATTCTACAACCCCGAGCAGGCGGGGTGGGGAGGGGGTGTAATAAAAAGCGTATTGATTTGCCATGGTGAGTCATGAAAACAGCTCTAGTTGTTCCACCGCCACATAAGTGAATCTTCCATAATGTGAAATAGAAAAGTGCTCTTCCTCGGAAATCGGTTAATTACTATGAGATAAAGTTTGAAAATATCTCTGCGCGTTGAATTCAAGCGAACCTGTTTCCATCGCAAGGACAATGGATGGAATATTTGCACCCATTCAGCAGATGAGATTAAATTATATGTACCCCAAGCAAACCTATAATTCGGAAACTCCTTGCTCGATATTTTTACCTACGAATTTTCGTGCGATTTGTAACTAATATTATTGTTTACTTTAATAATTTGATCTTTTCTTTTTACTGAATTTAAATTCAAGTCGATAATTTTATAACTTTAATTGACCTGTATCGCCAGATATTATAAACCGAGTGTTCGTGCTTCTACAACCATTTGTTTAAATTAAACAGGTTTCGAGATTATGCTGCGCGGATACTTCAAACTAATATATTCCTGGGTTTTTTTTAGCAAGAAGCAACAAACAAAAAAGAAAATAAAATCAGAGGGAAATCAACGAATAAAGTAGAATTTGCTTGACATTTGATTTATAAAACAAATGTAATGTGGTCAAGGTGAAAGATTGGCCCAATACATGTCAAAGTGAGGCCAATAGGCAAGTGGGCTATGGAATATAAAAGAAACAATATGCTGCAAGGTGTGAAAAATGTGTTAGTTTTGGAATAGGGGTTGGAGAACAGCTTCGTTTTGGGGAAAGTGGTTGAAATTTTAAAAAATTTAAAAAAACACCAATATATTTCTTTAAATTGTCCGCATAACATAATCTCTATACCAGGTAAAAAAAAATTAAAAAAACACACAATTGTAGTAGTGCTCTATATTGACTGAACTACCTGACGTAGGATGCCAATTTGGTCTAAGTCTCAGGGCTGAAAGGGCATGTGCGAGATTTACAATTGTCTGAAAACTCAAAAGACTACTCGAGTAGCTGACTAAACAAGACAATCTGGCGAAATATTCAAGCTGGATTGGATCGATAACTATCCGAAAGTGAAGAGTGATAACCAGGCTACCTGCGTATTTAATAGTTTGCTTCCTAAATGGAGATAAGCCCTTGAAAACACCTGAAATAAAAAAAACTTGCAAATTTTATTTGTATCTGCACATTATTTATGTGCATCACGCTCTGCCTTGGAAATGAACAGTAATAGCCAAACAATAAAACAATTTAGAAGATAGAGGAAACTTGTTCATCGGATATGGACGCTAATACATGAAATAAAACAGACCCAGTCATAGTGACTAACAATGCGTAATGGTTTCATCAATCATTATTTGTGTGAGAGAGGTAATTCTAAGTTGTTAGAAATTCTAACCTATCCGACTGCTTTTCTTGTTGATAGCAATACAATTATGTTTACAGCACACTAATTCTTTGTATCCAATAAGCAAGCACTGGTTACTTCATTAGAGTATTTCTTGAATAAGAGTTTTCATGCGGTGAAAGCCAGTATTGTTTCTCACTTGGATTACGCGTGAGTATTTTTTTTATACAAAAACCAGTATTACGTAGTGTATTCATACCCCTATCATTCCTTCTCTTGTGAAACTATTCCATGATCTATTACTGGTGCAATAAAATATTTCCATCACTCGGATGTTGTTAACAACAGCCAGCAAGAGTGGTCCTAACGGCGCCATCCTTTCACAAATCCGAGGAGTGGCCTGAGCTAACATATCAGAGAAATACTGCAGCTGACAGCCCAACCCATCGGCCACTGGTATGAGACAAAGAGATGTTAAATGAAGTTGATCGATACGTCAGACAGGTCAATTTTCATCGGTTGTAACTTTAAAAAAGAGGATCTAAATACACATGAGGAATCAAGTTATGGTTTCTCATATGTTTTTAGAGAGACAGTACTTTAGAAAAAAGTAACAAGATCTGATCATATATCTACCTACATACCTATCTACCTGTCTATTTAATTTATCGACCTATCGACTATTTTTATCATTCAATTAACTCTCGATATAGTACTGTATTTCCATTTAAATCAAAATGATTATAACGCATTCATAGCTTTACATTTATTATATATTACTTTTCAGAGATCCCAGACATATATTTCCATGTTACCCAGAGACAAGCAATTGTTCGCAGCGCAACTTAGGAGAAGACAACTCCAAAAACAACTTCCGCTGCACGACCTGCATCCCAAATTCTGTGATAACCTGTCAGAAAAAGAGTTGCAAAAGTTCCATAAATTTGCAATAAAGAGAAAGACAAGGGCTGCGGGAATTGGCAGTGTTGGAGAAATACCTGAGTCTGGCACATATGTATGTCATCTCACACTAGTCCAAATATTCAAAGCCTTTTTACATTATTTTCATTCTTGTCATGCCTAGTTGAAGTCCAGAACGTTTTTCTCACAAAAGATGAAAATGATATCTCACACTAAAGCATAAGAAAATAGTCACCAATCAGTAACTGGCTATAAAGAAACTGTCAGTTTCAACTTTGAAATGTAAACATATGAAAAACAAAACTGTTATTTGTTTACCTATTGAAATTATTTTTGAACGATATTTCTAGAATGAATAATCATGGCATAAAACATGAGGAATGAGTATTCTTTTAAAAAAGGTTACATTCAACGTCAAAAGGTTCAATACTGTATATGTGATTTAGGTCTGTCATAGATGCAAGTCAAGGATGGAGCCAGGAAGCTTTGCCATGGCAACGGGGAGGATGGGACAGGAAGTGAGGTGGCATCCAGGTTGTTTTACTTGCGCGACTTGCAAAGAACTCCTAGTGGACAACATCTGCTTTTACAAAAATGGCGATATCTACTGCGGGCGGCATTATGCCGACCTCATCTATCCTCGGTGTTCTGCTTGTGACGAGGTAAATGTAAACACAAATATTTCTGTCTCCGTATAGTACCCTATGAACGGGTTATATCTATTATAAATGGTTTATAATATTGTAGTCATCTTATTAACCGTGTCTAAAAATAATCCTGTCACTAATTTTTATCCTTTCCAATTATCAGACCCCACCTACTATTTGACCAGGGTAACTAGATAGTGTTTATATGTTTCAAAATACCTGATAATCTACTGAATATATTTTCATATGATTGAAACCTCGAAGAATTAGAGTCTTCCGTGGCAAATTAGATTGTTGTTAAAGAGTTATAATCAATCAATAAAAACACAAAATTTCATATTCCGATGTATTCGTATGGCATTTCTCAATTTCACGAGGTGGGATTCAACTTCCACTCGGAAAGAATATATCTTTCCACTGTGCGTTGTTATCCTTTTACTATCGTTACGTCTGGACCCAGTTTACTTACCATTGTACGAAGCGGCACTTGGTCTGATTAGTCTTCAGCCAGGTTCACTAGTACTTACACGGGATAGTATTTAAAATATTTAAATGACATGTTTAGTCCAGATGGTCAATCAAAATTCTGGTACAAGTCGCAATGTCATATCTACTTATAATTAATTATGTGAACCTGCATAGATACCACATAACTTTATCCAAATAATTCAGCATGATAAATAGTATCTGGCTTCGTTAGCATGACGCGTTGTCAACGCAGCGAGGACACAAAACTTTGCCTGAGATGTTTGTCATTCAAGCTGATGATTTTCATTCACCTTGTTGCATATCTGCAAACACCTCTTAAACATGCCTGAAAGTGAAACGTCAAGTTTCATATTTAATCAGATTTCAAACAATGAATGAATCAATCAGCTCGACTCTTCTTATCGAACCATCATTTGGTTGATTCTCTTTTTCCAGATAATATTTGCACGCGAGTACACGCAGGCAGAGAACCAGTCGTGGCATGTGAAGCATTTCTGCTGTTGGTACTGTGACGCACCCCTAGCCGGACAACGATACATCGCTCAGCAAACCAACCCCTACTGCATTCGGTGCTTTGACAGACTTTACAGTAAGGTGAGGACAACAAGCAAATCTTTTCACCTATCCCAGTTTAAATTGTACACCTAACATGTAAATCCGCCAAAAATGCGTCAATCTGGAATTTTCATTAGAAAATTTAATCTAAACAATTAAAATAAAATGATTAGATACCTGAAAGAAATATTCTTTAAATTTTCTTAGACTTACGAAAAAAAAACATTTTTTTTGACTGGTGCAGAACTTTTTTCATCTCGTTCCAAATACTCTTTGTGTCTTGATAAGTCAAATCTATAAATGAATCAGTCAAGGCACAATGATATGGCATCAATAACTACGGCAAAATCTCCTGCGTACTAGACTTTCGTCTGCCATTATCATTTTCATAAAGTTTTCAAGGCGTTTGCTCAGCAATTTTGTTCACAACTTCCGTTTAATGGAGAGCACGCGAGGTGCATTTCCTGACAACGTACAAAAGGTCTTTAAACCATTATCTGGGCATAATCTTCAGATTTGTTCCAAAATTTTCCAATGACTCAACCTTTTCCAAGTTGGGTGTGTATGGGTACATTCATACCATGGATAAAAATGAACACCAACATTCAACCAACTGTCATGTAAAGAAAACACTTTCTCTTCCGTATTCAAACAACCCATATCTTACTTGATCGGGACTGACAAATGTCTGCCTTTCGCTGCATCCACTTTTTTCACAACAGTTTGTTACACAAAATTGTTTAGAAGATTCAAATGGAAGAATACAAACATCAATTCCTTGTTCTTTCCCTCTCCATCCTTCATTTTATTTTCCTATAAATCCGATGTAATGTTTCCTATTAAGCATGTGTCCATTTCTGACCACCAGGTATGCAGTACGTGCGGGAATACAATAACGGCAGACTCTCCTGGGTTGTCTCACGGCGAGCACCACTGGCATGCATGTCCACACTGCTTCAGTTGCCACACCTGTGGGAAGAACCTCATCAACCAACAGTTTCTTCTGAAGGAAAGCAAACTCTTCTGCAGCATCAACTGCAAGCAACAGTTCCTCTCTTCCCCAACCAAAGAGCACCCAAAACACTTTCATACGTAGTCACTACGATGTTCCTCTCTTTCCTAACCAAAGAGCACCCAAAACACTTTCATACGTAGGGTCGCCATAATGTTTCTCTCTTCTCCGACCTAAGAATAACCAAAACACTTGAATACCTAGTTACCATAATGTTTACTCATTTTGCCACGTATTTATATGTAAAAAAAACTTGTATTTCTTTTTGAACCACAGCATTTTTTTATATCTTGTTACCAGAAATGCTCTCTTCGTTACTGTAGGCTCTGTTAATAATATTTCATCATTTGTTTTGGCAATCCATAATTTTGTTTTCCGTTGTATTTATTAGTCACGGAGTATAAACGCATTTCCATCGGATCCATAATAGTAAAATTGTATAATCTCCCTAATATAGGCCAGTTTTGGGCAAATGCATTTCAATTACGTCCTGAATGCCTTCATTATGCTAAAATCTAAGGCGACTTTTCTTATACACCCGATTACATCGTCTTAATCAGCAGACGCACCGGCATTGTCCCTTGTTGAGTTCTATCCGTACACATGACCGCATTGCTTCAGTTTGCCACACCTGTGGGAAAATTCAATTTAAACAACAGTTACTTTTTATTGAAGGCATATTCGTCTGCATCATCTACTGGAGTAATATGTCATGTTTTCTCCAGTAATGGAGAGCCAATTCAACCGTTGTCAATATTCATGATGGGAATATAAAACACATCTATCCGTTCCTGAAGGATACAAATTAGTATCCTTGATTGCGAGTGGTGTTTAAGGAACATAAAGGATTCATGATAAATATACATCTTGTTAACATTTGTCCACACGCTTAATCCAGTCTATTGTTTGAATTCTCATCAACAGTTCCCCAAGATTGGTAACTCTTCTGCAGGCTCAACTGCAAGCATTGTGAAGACTACCCCAAGATGTAAGTTCACTCTTCGTCAAGCAGAGATGATATGAACACGAACTTCAGTAATATAAGTTCCTACTTCACAGTATACTGAAATAATCTTCGAATTAAAAGTCATGCATTACGTTACTTTGGGATTTCTACCCCAAGATTCATTATTTTCTCCACGCATGGCAATAATTCTTAGAAGGGATCTTCCACACGTGATCTATTTTGCCAATCCCAGAATCGTCTATTCTCAACCTGTATCCACGATATATTATTTTAAAAAATCATATGATCTTCCCCGACAGGTACAAATTTACATCCTCATTAAAAAAGACTTTTATTTGCATGGCTTGTAAGATTGTGGTCAGTTTAGGTAGGTTTTGGGTGAGCATCCAAATTTCGAAGTGAGTATTTGTGCCCACAGAAACAAAACTTGTCATCTCAAAATAGCTTCAGTAGTAACTATTCTGTAATGTATGTCGGATTAATTATTAATTATTTTTACATCAAATCGTGGATTTCTTGCAACACCAATTGAAGCCAACGGTTCTTCTATATATTAGAACTTCAAGTTCTCTCTGTACATTGCTGCAATAAATAGTTATTGTGTTCATATATTAAAGCAATAACTGCAACAAAAGATAATTTTTATATTCGTAGCCCCTGTCCCTGTCTATATGAATTTCGATTTCCAATTAAAAATTGCTAGCCCATTAAAAGAGTCGGATATATAAAAAAATTACCCTAGAAGTCGTCGTGAATGTAGTCTTGAAAGGCATGTTTGAAAAACCTTGTATACCTTCCACCACTGAGCATATAAGCTGATAAAAAAAACTCACTCTGGCAAAAGATGAGATATTTCTTGGAATCGGTGCCTTCATGGCTTCCCAAGTATTCTTGTTTTCAAGAATGGACTCTTTCTGAACTTGTGCATGTAATTCCATAAAGGTATCATATTGCTTTTGACATGGCTCTACTTTTTTTTTTTTTGCTTAGCGTACTTTAGCTTGTGACTAAGTACTCCGCAATTTTACGCCGTATCACTCCATCGAAGTATTTCCGAGCACGCTCCTCATAGCTCCTACTCTTCGAGAATATATTACTGCCGCAAGGCTTTTGATCCCTCTGTCATCTAAACCTAAGTAAATCGTCTCAGCTCATTAGTACACAAGCACGTTGACTAGATCCCACTTTGTTTTGCTAATCATATAATGAAATCTAATCACAAACAAGGGTAAAAGAACTAGACTGTGTATGGCGGCTCCAATGCGCTTCCTTGTGATGTTATCAGTATATTATGACGCCTGCCGCGTGCTGTCTTGTAACACCATCACCTTGTGCTCCTTCAATGCATGTAAAAAAAAAAATTACTTTTTCATCCTACGTATTTGACAAAATCTTCTCATTCTGTGCTAAAACCTTTGTAGAGAATAGATTGCAATCTAAACTGCGTGTGATGCAGTCCTCAACGCGTACGGTTTTCTCCAGTTACCATTTTACCGCCAAATGTACATAGTTTTGGCAGTTTCATTATCGTAACCAAGGGAGGTAGCCCACTCTGAGGAGTATGTATTTCCGAGATTAATTTTTGTTGGAAAGCCATGAGGTGTTCCGGTTGATGCGAGATATTTATGCCTTAGCTGTACCCGGTCTAAATTAGCAAACCAATATCAAAGGCCTGTAACTAGTAAATGGGTATCTCCCAATTGGTTAGTCAGTGACGTCATTCGCACAACAGTGACGTTATTCCCGTTACAGCTGGTTTGGAAACTTCCGCCTGAACTGCAGTCATTGGCTGGTAGCTTCACATCAGCGCGTTTCATCATGGGAAAAAAGGTATTGAGATTCTGTAGTTTCACTAGGGATGGGTGATGGTAGTTATGTGAGGTCTCATCAAAACCAAAACTGACGCCGTGAAGGATTATATATTTACACATCTCGAGAAAAAAATAACATTATTTTATGTAACTGTATAGATAAAAAAATGAAATAGATGCAAGTATAATCATGTTCCTATTGGCCTATTTCAAACCATGTAACAAATTACTATTACTCTCAATAATAATAATAAAAGAATATTGATTCCTGAAGAATGGCGGTCACCTGCCTGTAGGGGAGGTAAACCTGACTAGAACTGAAACCTCTCTGTAGATCATTGATACCACGAAAAGTTATTTCATGTGCAGTGCCAAGTTTCTGTGTAATAACAATTCAAACACTTTCTTCGGTCATGGGACGAAGATTTTTTATGGCAGATAATTAGAAGATTTTGAGATATGTGTCCTATACCAGCACGTGTCTTCACATTTCTGTAGTAGAAGAATATTGTACTTACGTTTTTATGTACATTTTGATATTGTTATATTATGAATCATTTTTACTAAACAATTTTATCTTTGAAATAAAGTTCTGTATGTAATGCAAACTTGCATTTTCTCTTTTGCATTACACCATGTAAAGTCGATAGATTGGTTTAGCTTTTGGTGTTTTACGGAAAAGCAATACCTTTAAGGTTATGTCGTGTACAGACGAGTTGAGTAAAGGGCCTTGCCCAAAAGACACATTAATCACTGAGCCACCGCGACTCCAGATATAATAGATAGATGGAGTCAATCCTATATGGACACGATGAATCTTGTAAATACATCCCTTCCTGTGTATGGTTCAGCCAGAAAAAATTATTCGAAATTTCTTTAGGCTCCCCCGTGCGGCTGCCTGGCACTGGAGGAGTTTTAAAAAAAATTATTAAAAGGAAAGACATTCGATGTTCCTATGTGTACATCTTTTTTGTAAAAAAAAAAAAAAAAAAAAAAAAAAAAAAAAATCCATTTTTTATAGTATAGCAAAAAGGATTTTGTATCTAAAAAATTTGTTTTATGTTAAAATTGTTTCAAACTATTTGCCAACATTAAGGATGTGTGCCCATTATAGGGATGTTACGACTCAATGGTCTAAGAAAAATGTAACAGAAAGAAAGTGAAACCAACAAATCATGTAAAAATCAACAAGCAATTTATTACTAGATAATTAAAATGAAAAAATCAAAAAGTCACTTACAGTAATGTGTTTTGAAATCCTAATAATCCAATAAGAATGATTGTTCTAATCACAAGTCCTAAATATAGAATGTTCCGAATTCACGGCTGTGTCCTTGAATGTTATGATGTGTTAATGGTCTCCAAAGTCCTGATGTACTAGTAATCTTGATGTGCTGAAGTCAAAATGAAGTATTCCAAAATCTCTGAATAAGTTCACATAAATTCCAAAATTGTCAATTAAAAATCCAAAATCCAAAAGTTTATGAGCACTGTTATAATCCAATGAATATTTAAAATAATTCCTCTCTTAGAATTTGGAATGAATTTTCACAACTGTAATAGCTCTTTACAAGACTGATGGTAATGTCAAAACTGAAAAAATGTCCACCAAACATGATATATATAAAGATTGGTCACATGACAGAATGTTCTAGATTGGTCACATGACAGAATGTTCTAGAATGTGTGTCATCTTAATGGAATTCTAACTGTAAACAAAATTCAACCTTGACCTTCAAATTGAGAAAACATATTGATCAAAACAACCTAATTCAAGGACACTAGTTATACATGTTTTTCCTAATAAACATAAAGATTTAAGCAAATATTAAAGTGAAGAAACATTTATAATTTCCCAAAATATATATAATATTATATAAACATCATACATAACACCTCCCCTCATAAAGAAAAGAAAGATTTATATAATAAAGCTTTCTTTTGAATATACATCTAATACTATAATAACCAAAATTACATAAGAACATGTTTTATGATACTGGACTTAATTACATCAAGCAATATTACATTTCTAGGCACGTGAGAGTGCATCTGCAATCACATTGTCTTTTCCCCTGATATGTTTGATGTCAATGTTATATTCTTGCAATATCAAACTCCATCTCAACAATCTCCGATTTTTATCTTTCATTTTGTTGATGAAAGTAAGGGGATTGTGATCACTGTACACAATAATTGGAGAAAGAGCTGAGGTAACATACACTTCAAAATGCTGTAAACCCAATATCAAAGCCAAACATTCCTTCTCAATTGTGGAATAATTTTTCTGGTGCTTGTTTAGTTTTTTAGAAAAATAACACACAGGGTGATCCACACCACTTTTGTCTTCCTGAATCAATACTCCACCAACCCCTACATCACTTGCATCAACAGATAATTTAAATGATTGGCTAAAATTTGGTGCAGAAAGAACTGGTGCATTCTTAAGCATGGCCTTTAACTTGTCAAAAGATTCCTGACACTTGTCAGACCAATAAAATTTGGCTTTCTTACTCAATAAACTTGTCAAAGGTTCAGCAATTTTGGAAAAATTGGAACAAAATTTCCGATAATATCCAGCCATACCTTGAAATCGCATCAGTTGCTTTTTACAAATTGGAACTTGAAATTCAGAGATAGCTTTGACCTTAGCTTCTATAGGTTTAACTTGACCTTGTCCCACAATATGTCCTAAAAATGTGACACAAGCATGGCAAAACTCACTTTTGCTCAAATTAATTGTCAGATTCACATCGCTGAGTCGATCAAAGAATTTTCGAATGGTTTCCAAATGATCTTCCCAGGTGTTGTTGTAGATAATGACGTCATCGATATAAGCGTCACAATTAGCAAGACCAAATGTTATCATGTTCATCAGACGTTGAAACGTTGCAGGCGAATTTTTCATTCCAAACGGCATGACTTTATATTGATAAAGTCCATCTGGAGTTGCAAATGCTGAAATTTCTTTTGCCCTTTCCGTCAGTGGAATTTGCCAGAATCCTTTTAAAAGGTCAAACTTGGTGACATATTCCGCATTTCCAATTTTATCAATGCAATCGTCCATTCTTGGGATTGGAAATGAATCAGTTTTGGTGACACTGTTGACTTTTCTATAGTCAGTACACATACGGAATGTATTATCTGGCTTGGGAACAAGAATACATGGTGAACTCCAGTTACTTTTACTTGGTTCTATGAAATCATTCTCCAGTAGATACTGAATTTCTTTCTTCAGATAGTTCTGTTTGAGAGGATTCATCCTATAAGGATGCTGTTTCACAGGCGCAGAATCTACAATGTCAACGTCATGATAAATTTTACTTGTTCGTGTTGGAACATCAGGAAACAAGTGCTCATAGTCATGTAATAGCTGTTTTAGTTCATTTCTTTCCTGTTGTTGTAGATGTGAAAGTTTCTGGTCTAGGTTGTTCAATATTTCTGAATTCCGAAGATTGGTTATACCAGAGTCACTATAGTCTGATCGTACTCCATCGTTGATATCTTCACTGTGTGGGACAGGTACAACTAAATTAACAGAATAATTAGCTGAGCTATCTCTGTCAAAATATTCCTTTAACATATTTATATGACAAAGTTGTTTCTGTTTCCGTCTCCCAGGAGTGTTAATGATATAATTTAAGTCATTTACTTTCTTTGCAACGGTATAAGGACCATAAAATTTAGCCTGAAGAGGATTTTGAGGTATGGGAAAGAGAGCCAGAACTTTGTCACCAGGTTTAAAACTCCTTTCCTGTGAATTTCTGTCATACCTTAATTTCATTTTTGACTGGGTAGTGTGAAGATTAGTTCTTGCTACTTCACAGGCCTTTGACAACTTGTATTTGAAATCAGAGACATAATCAAGAAGATTAATCTTTGAATCTTCATTTGAAAGAAGTTTCTCTTTCAATAATTTCAATGGTCCACGGACAGTATGACCAAAAACTAGTTCAAAGGGACTAAAACCCAACGACTCTTGAACTGATTCCCTAACAGCAAACAACAACAAATGAACACCCTCATCCCAATCCTTTTCCGTATCAAAGCAATATGATCGAATCATATTCTTCAAAGTTTGATGAAATCTTTCCAAAGCACCTTGACTTTCAGGGTGATAGGCAGAAGATTTAAACTGTTGGATGCCTAATTCATGCATAACTTGTTGGAAAATTCCAGACATAAAATTTGATCCTTGATCTGACTGGACAGATTTGGGAAGGCCAACAAGTGTAAAAAACTTCACCAAAGCTTTCACAATAGTTTTAGTTTTTATATTTCTCAGAGGAATTGCTTCTGGAAATCTTGTAGATGCACACATGATGATCAACAAGTATTGGTTGCCTAACTTGGTTTTAGGTAAAGGACCAACACAGTCTACTATTATTCTACTAAATGGTTCATCAAATGCAGGAATAGGTTGCAGATGAGCCATAGGTATCTTCTGATTGGGTTTTCCTACCATTTGACAAGTGTGACAAGATCTGCAGTATTTAGAAACATCACTTTTGAGTTTCGGCCAATAAAAACGATTCAAGATCTTGTGATAAGTCTTACGGACTCCTAAATGACCAGCCAAAGGAGTTTCATGGGCTAAATTAAGAATTTCCTGTCGATATGACTTAGGAACAACAATTTGATAGCTCACTGACCACTCGTCACCAGCGGGTACATCAGGTGGTCTCCATTTCCTCATAAGGACCCCATTTTTCACAAAGTAACACACTGGAACTTGTGTGGCTTCAGTTTCACTAATAGCCCTCTGAAACAAACAAGATATCTCGGGATCTTGCTCCTGTTCAACGACAATGGATTGTCGTTTGTCACCCTGAGTAGAACAAAGAGAATGAGTTGCCAAAAGAGGATCACTGTGATCAATACCATTTGATTGATCAATACCTGAGGAAAAAGTGACCTCATCAAAAGACTGACCAATACATGTGTCAGCTAAAGGAATAATATCCTGATCAACATCACTCTCAAGAGCTCTTTTTGCCATAGCTCTAGTAACTGCACAAGCAGTGTACAAATCAGGGATTTCAGTTTCGACAGGATCAACTTTCTGATCCAAACAAGGCTTGTCAGTTACAAGTGGATTAACCACAACCTTATCTCCAGCTAGGTCATTGCCTAGTAATAAATGAACACCCTCTATGGGTAAAGAAGTCACTGCACCAACAGTCACAGGTCCAGAAACTAAGTCTGATGCCAAATTTACACAATGAAGAGGAACATTTACAAAGCCGCACTCAACTCCCTGAACAAGAACACTTTCACTTGAAGAAGACTCCTCAGACAAAGGCAAAGTACCTGATAATAAAAGACTCTGAGAAGCTCCAGTGTCCCTTAATATTTTAATTGGGATAGGTTTGGCAGAATCACCAATAAGTGATATAGAACCTTCTGACATGAATGGTTCATAAGCCTCCAAAATAGAATCAGACTGGGGTTTGTTTGACCCAACAAATGTATTGCTTTTAATACAAGACCGTGACCTTGACCTCGTAGAAATAAGAGCATTTGGAAAAGCTCTGTCTTTTCTCTGTTGCTTATTTTTCAACTTGAAGCAATCAGAAATAACGTGCCCTTTCGTTTTACAATAAGTGCACGTAGGAAGAGATAAGGATTTCTGATCAGTCTTATCAGATGTTTGATTTCTAACAGTTGTGCTGTTGTGAAATTTGGAAGTACTCGAATGAGATTGAAATGGTTTTTTACCAGAAAACTGCTGAGAGGACGATTTATTACCAAATGAAATTTTGTGAGTCAAGGAATAATCATCGGCCATACGAGCAGCATTTTCCAAAGTTTCCACATTCTGCTCGTCAAGATAGGTTTTAACATCACTATGGATACACCTCTTGAACTCTTCAATTAATACGAGCTGTCGGAGGTTATCATAAGCTTGATCAACTTTCTTGGCTGAGCACCACCTATCAAATAGTTGTTCTTTATCCCTTGCAAATTCGACATGAGTTTGTCCAGTTTCTTTTCTACAATTCCTAAACCTTTGTCGATATGCCTCTGGTACCAACTCATAAGCTTTCAAGATGTACTCCTTAACCACATCATAATCAGTGCTTTGTTGTACTGACAGTGAAATGTAGAATTCACGAGCTTTGCCAATTAGTACACTTTGTAATAACAAAGTCCAATTGCTCTCTGGGCCATTTCAAGTTTTCAGCTATTTTCTCGAAATGAAGAAAGTATTTATCTACTTCTTTTTCCTGAAAAGGGGGTACTAACCTAATATATCTAGTAACATCAAAACCTGGACTTGTATTTAAAGGAGTGGAGTGTGCTCTGTTTGCCAGTTCTAATTCTCTTAACTTAAATTGCATTTCCCTTTCTTCTCTTTGCATCTGCATCTGCATTTGTATTTGTCTATCTTCTTTCTCTCTCTCTCTCTCCATCTGCATTTGCCTCTATTCTTTCTCTTTCTCCATCTTCATTTGCCTCTCTTCTTTCTCTCTCTCCATCTGTATCTGCATTTCTCTCTCTTCTTTCTCTCTCTCCATCTGCCTCTCTTCTTTCTGCATTTGGATCTGCCTCTCTTCTTTCTGCATTTGGATCTGTCTCTCTTCCTTCTCTCTCTCTCTCTGAATCTGAAGCTTTGCCAATTCTAAATCAATCTGGTTCTTTAACTCTAATTCCCTTAATTTCCTGTCAGAACCAGATACAGGCTTTCTCTTCAAACTTAAAGCACTATTTTCAAAAATTCCCTTTCCTACTAAATACTGAATTAAAATAATCTTTATCTCCTGTTTTGTCAACGATACTTTTGCCTCAGATAGACTGTATTTTCTGGCAAGCTCGAGCAACTCATCCTTTCTCATGCACTCTAACTCCTCCTGGGTAGGTTTTGAAATGAAATTCTGAACATTAGATGCCATTGTAAATGCTTGTTGGTTTCACACAAAAAAGAATTTCTCTATTAAAAATCTTTGCCAAAGACAAAAAAAATTCCAAGACAAAATCAATATGAATTTCAAAGATAAATTTAATATCTCTAATATGCTTTAATGAAATTCAATCCCGGACGAGCCCCCAATTTCTGTTACGACTCTATGGTCTAAGAAAAATGTAACAGAAAGAAAGTGAAACCAACAAATCATGTAAAAATCAACAAGCAATTTATTACTAGATAATTAAAATGAAAAAATCAAAAAGTCACTTACAGTAATGTGTTTTGAAATCCTAATAATCCAATAAGAATGATTGTTCTAATCACAAGTCCTAAATATAGAATGTTCCGAATTCACGGCTGTGTCCTTGAATGTTATGATGTGTTAATGGTCTCCAAAGTCCTGATGTACTAGTAATCTTGATGTGCTGAAGTCAAAATGAAGTATTCCAAAATCTCTGAATAAGTTCACATAAATTCCAAAATTGTCAATTAAAAATCCAAAATCCAAAAGTTTATGAGCACTGTTATAATCCAATGAATATTTAAAATAATTCCTCTCTTAGAATTTGGAATGAATTTTCACAACTGTAATAGCTCTTTACAAGACTGATGGTAATGTCAAAACTGAAAAAATGTCCACCAAACATGATATATATAAAGATTGGTCACATGACAGAATGTTCTAGATTGGTCACATGACAGAATGTTCTAGAATGTGTGTCATCTTAATGGAATTCTAACTGTAAACAAAATTCAACCTTGACCTTCAAATTGAGAAAACATATTGATCAAAACAACCTAATTCAAGGACACTAGTTATACATGTTTTTCCTAATAAACATAAAGATTTAAGCAAATATTAAAGTGAAGAAACATTTATAATTTCCCAAAATATATATAATATTATATAAACATCATACATAACAGGGAGACAACTTGACCACGAACTTAGAGCCTGCCTGCCCCGCAGTCTCGAAACTCTTGGGTACCGAATTTTAATTTGTTTATCTCTTCTTCTCTTTTAAAGTCGTACAAATACAAATTCTAATAAGCTTATCAAATATATATGTTCATGTACTACATTTTGTGATTTGGATCATGACAAAAAAGGTTCTGATCTAGACCTTGTTCACTACATTTCTCGAAAGCTCTCCTCATTTTGAGATTGTACATAAGGACCTAGTTCACTATATTTCTCAAAAGTTATCATCGAATTGAGAAGGCACATAAGGACCAAGTATATTTTTCAAAAGTTCTCCTCGAATTAAGATGGTACATAAGCACCAAGTTCACTATATTTTTCAAAAGTTCTCCTCAAATTGAGATGACACATTAGGACCAAGTTCACTATATTTCTCAAAAGTTCTCCTCAAACTGAGATTGTGTATAAGGACTTAATTCACTCTGTTTATCACTTCTCTTCAAATTGAGATTGTGTATAAGGACTTAATTCACTCTATTTATCACTTCTCTTCAAACTGAGATTGTGTATAAGGACTTAATTCACTCCATTTATCACTTCTCTTCAAATTGAGATTGTGTATAAGGACTTAATTCACTCTATTTATCACTTCTCTTCAAACTGAGATTGTGTATAAGGACTTAATTCACTCTATTTATCACTTCTCTTCAAATTGAGATTGTGTATAAGGACTTAATTCACTCTATTTATCACTTCTCTTCAATTGAGATTGTGTATAAGGACTTAATTCACTCTATTTATCACTTCTCTTCAATTGAGATTGTGTATAAGGACTTAATTCACTCTATTTATCACTTCTCTTCAATTGAGATTGTGTATAAGGACTTAATTCACTCTATTTATCACTTCTCTTCAAATTGAGATTGTGTATAAGGACTTAATTCACTCTATTTATCACTTCTCTTCAATTGAGATTGTACATGATATTGCTTATACTACTTCTGACTATACTCGACTTTTAGTCTGAGGTAGAAAGGTCAAAAAATAACTCTAAAATTTAAAATACAATTGTACACCTGGAATCGTTTTTATTAATAAAGACCAGAGTTGAGGAATTCCTAAAGTCTGTGGATATCCTCAAAGTTTCCTCAGAAGTAAAACAAGGCTTTATTCGGGACAATTCAAGATGTTATGATTGATAATTTTTGCCTGATGTGTGCTCAGTGAAACATTCGTTGATGCAACGAAAAATGAAAAAATAACAAAAGTTATTACAAAATCTTAATTTGGGGACGAAATGTTTTGATGTTTAGTGAAACCGGGTCCAGCTCTGTTCGGTTCAGTTGAACAAAGACTCAAAATCTGAGACTTTGACTTTCGGTAACTTGACTAAGAATTACACGAGAATGTCCAACATTTCAAAATTTGCTGAATGCATGTAGTTGATAGGCTACATTCATGTCATTTGCTGAGTCGTGAGTTTTAATTGTTGGAGTGTATAGGCATTCAGTTTTTACCAAGGCAGTTCAAGCTCCTATGGACACTTAAATCAAACTCAAGACTCCAAAATTCGTAAGCATCGTAAAAGCATGTCTATATCTGACAAATCACACATTTTCACTCAGAGTTATAATTTTATGCTCGAGACGTCCTGTGACTACAGGAGATACAAAATCCCGGCATGGAATACAAAAATCAGACCCAAAACTCAAGTGTTTAAAAATTCAAACATAGTCTCGTAACATCATTGAAATTCATCCGGTTTATCGGGAAATCCTGTAATGTTCGTGTTTCAGACCTTACTATAAGTAAAGTTATGGGTCACCAAAAATTTCTAAATTGTTTTGAAATTATGAGATGAGTTACTGGATTTTCGTTAAGGCTGCTATCGAAATACAGCATAAATTATCTTGAGATCGAAATACAACATACAGTATCTTCAGATCGAAATACAACATACAGTATCTTGAGATTGAAATAAAACATACAGTATCTTGAGATTGAAATACAACATACAGTATTTTGAGATCGAAATACAACATACAGTATCTTGAGATCGAAATACAACATACAGTATCTTGAGATCGAAATACAACATACAGTAGATCGAAATACAACATACAGTATCTTGAGATCGAGATACAACATACAGTAGATCGAATACAACATACAGTATCTTGAGATCGAAATACAACATACAGTATCTTGAGATCGAAATACAACATACAGTATCCTGAGATCGAAATACAACAAACAGTATTTTAAGATCGAGAAAAAAAAACATACAGTATCTTGAGATCGAAATACAGCATATTTGTATCTTGAGATCGAAATAGAGCATACAGTATCTTGAGATTGAAAACAAACCATAGTATCTTGAGATCGAAATACAACATACAGTATCTTGGGATCGAAATACAACATACAGTATCTTGAGATCGAAAGACAACATACGGTATCTTGAGATCGAAAAAAACAACAGTATCTTGAGATCGAAATACAGCATACAGTATCTTGAGATCGAAATACAACATACAGTATGTTGAGATCGAAATACAGGATGCAATATATTGAGATCGAAATACGACATACCGTATGTTGAGATGGAAATACAGCATACAAGATCTTGAGATTGAAATACAAGATACAGTACGTTGAGATGGAAATACAACATACAGTATTTTGAGATCGAAATACAACATACAATATCATGAGATCGAAATACAACATACAATATTTTGAGATTGAAATACAACATACAATATCTTGAGATTGAAATACCATATACAATATCTCGAGATCGAAATGCAACATACATTATCTTGAGATCGAAATACAACATACAGTATCTTGAGATGGAAATACAACATACAATACCTTGAGATCGAAATACAACATACAATATCTTGAGATCGAAATACAGCATGCAATGTCTTGAGATCCAATTACAAAATTATGCAACATACAATGCCTGGAGATAGTTCACGCTTGTGCTTAAAAAGCTTATATCTAATCCAGTTTTCTAAGGTATGTAAATCACGCAAGCCTATGATTGTGAATATATAAAGTTGCTTCCCCTGTACTACCTCCCTTTGCGCCAAGAGCAGGGTACCATTAGGGTAAGAATGTACTTACATATTTGGGTAAATCAATGCATGTATATTGCCTTTATTCAAGGAAAGAAAAATACTATTGTGTGGGAAAGTTCTTGTTTACACATCAGGTTTTATAGAAAGTACTTTCATAGATGTGACAAATAGCATCGGGGTTTTACCAGCCAACGTTTGTATGGAGTTTACACGGAATCACTAGTTTAAGCGTCATCTGGTGGACAAGCAATAAATTGTTCCACGTGTTTGTTTTTTGTTGTTTTTTTTTTGTTTGTTTGTTTTTGTTGTTGCTACTAAAACATTGAGTCTAGCAATAAAATACGATGTTAAAAAAAAAGAAAAAGAGCTACTGCACGAGAAATAAGTTTCAAAACGATAGAGGGAGGATTTAGCTTTTGTTTGCTTTAACGGCGCTTTTAAACACGTTATTGGCTATATCATTTTGCGGAAATGGGAACTAAGCGCCTATCCCAAGGACACACTGACGCGACTTAGACAGCCGACCCAGGCTGGCCTGGGTAGGTATTGAACCCGCGACCCTTGGATTATGAGTCCAACGCTTTACCATATAGAGGAAGGATATACATAGAGAGCGAACAAAATCATTATGGGACACATTTTACAAGATCGTATGCCTACCAAAATCAGTATGATTTCTATCTGATTTAAACAAAACAAAAGAAATCAACAACAAAACGGGATGTATCAGACCAAAATTTTTCCCTTTGACTTCTATTGTCGCTGGAAGGAAGCGAGTGAATCGGCTTTGATACCTCCGGTGGTAAACAGATTGTCTGGAGTTAAGAAGAGCCCGGGTTTGAACCCAACTCTGGCTGCGAATTTCTTTTGTGACATTAGGTGGCCTTATGGGGGATAACCCACTTAAAAACTTGTCATACTCGTCAAGACTTTGACTTTTAGCCTTAGTGGGCAGGTCTGCGTGATCAGGGATGATGAAGATACGAGGACGGTCGTCCTGTTGGCTTGTTGATAAAAGTTAAAAACAATTTATCAAGCATAAAGTATTCGCAGGATGTTTTTATCTCATTTCAAATAGCTGACAAATAACAGCATTTAAGACATCCTTTTTTCGATCCAGAAATTCCAGTTGCTTATGTAAATATCAATCAGTGAATTATGCGAACAACTTAAACGAAACAAAAAGAAATAATTTAACTGGAAAAACCGTTAGAATTTCAAAATATTAAACAACTTTTTAAACGGGGGACCGTCATAACTTTACCGAGGAAATATTTAAAAATAGGCAAACAATTTTTGGGTGATACAACCGTTGACAAACTGGAAGATAGAAAGGGAGAGGATACTTAGAGCATATTTTACGAACAAGAATGATCTCTATACGACAAACAAGATGATATATAAAAAGTTGAAAATATTTTTAAAACAAAATTACTGAACGTCAAAGAGTGTGTTGATATGATGAATAGTTTGACAGCTGGGAACCAGCTGAAAATAGTACGCCATTAAAATAAATGATGTACCAAAATTACACCCCTCCTCCGTAGACAATTTGTCAAAGACGCACTTCTCATCCTGAGACTCAGAAAGCACAATACACAGATGAAGTATTAAGAAGTATAACAAATTTTTAGTTTTTGAAAGATAATGAATTTCTAGACTACAATAGATATGTAGCAAAAATTCCAGTGCATTAGATCATAAGAGAATTAAAACATCCATGATGTGAAAAATCAGAGGGAAAAAAGAAAGTACACGGGTGAAAACAAATTGTTACAGATGAAATACGTGACAAGGCGACTACAGCATAGACAGCATCCTAGCAGATTAACAAATGACATAGATTTCGAAAATAACTTTTTTCATTTGACATCTAGTAGTAATTTAAATTAAGTTATACAAATGCTTGGTGCAATCAGTCTTAGATATACAACTATCTGTAAAATGTTACAAAATGCAACAGAGGAAAAACGGATAGAAAAAATGGAAAAACGAAATACAAAATGCCAGGGATATAAAGATTTAGTAAAGTCAACGAGATTAAAATGGTGTGAGTGGATGAAATTAAAAATTTAAAGAGATAAATCAACAAAGAATTATATGTGAATGTGGAAAAACAGTAAATAGAGACTCAGCCTATTTGCATAGGAAAAGCCAATCTGGTATTAATTTTATGACACATAAATGGAATGCACAATGCTCATGTGGTGGACTAAAATTTTAATAGATATTTTTTTAGTAGAAACTGATGATGATTTATCTAATAGAGTTCGAAAGACGATGAAAGGATTTCCTTTTGATATTGATGTAAAATAGAATGCTGCTGGATATCTTTCATATGGTTTTGGACCGAGTGGTAAGAAACAATATTTCTTAGCAACTGCAAAACCTACAGATGTTCAATTGCACTATAAGAACTAGTTCAAGTTCCTGAAATGGATCTTAGAGTGCAAATATTGATGAATACTGCAACTTATCCATATCCAGCTATTATGTTAAAGCATATTGTTAAAGCTAATATGTTAAAACATATTATTGACAAGGTATTTTATAATGGAATAGACATTTACCACACTGAAATGCAATTTTTCACATACAAACTATGAAATATTTGTTTTAAATACACTTTACAATTTGGCATTGATGACACTATGAACAGACGTGCAGTTTAACACAGTAAACAAGTCGGATAATAATTATAAATATTTATTAAGCCTTTCTTATTTGGTCAATGAACATATCATCTTTGCCTCCACCACGTGTTCCTCCATCACCTCTAACTAGACCTTTTACAAAAAATTTTATTGACAAAGCATTTTGTCGTACCTTTTGCCGTGGAAATAACAGCTATCGTTACACACTTTTCTTTAAACAACTTCAGCCTTTCTCCTGAAGGTAATTTTCCTCTAACTTTTTCACTGGGTCTTTTTATGTTTTCTCTGAAAATTCTATCCAATTGTGTAAGATGTCCAATTAATTGCGCCTTTTTGCTTTCAACACTAACAGTTCTTGCAATACAGCTTTTTTGCTTGGTTTGTTTCTCTAATATATTCATTTTGAACTCTTTAAACTGTTTCTCATACGTTTCAACATTAGGTTTTATAGATTTATTTTTATTTTTTAATAGATAACTTCTATATCATTTACATAATCACCAAATTCTTTTTCCTCTGTTTTAGTGATTAATCTTTTCACTGCAGTGAAAGTTCCACTTTGAATTTCTCCATGATATTCGTTAATTATAGTCCCAGTGTCTCTTACCGGTTGATTATTCGGTTAATTCATGTATGTATCTTTTTATTTGCATCTCTTTTTCTTTGGGTACTTTACTGGTTACCTTTGTACAACATTAGGTTCTAACGGATATTTACGTTATGTCGTTGGACTTTGCACAGGTTCTGACGTTTTTCCAGTATCTCTAAGTCTATTTAATCTATCCGGAAATTCTTCTGTTATGTTAAAGTAGGTTATAGAAGTTGTTGAATCAATCCTCGCTATTTAATTAGTTTGCACAACTACGTCCTCTGGGGTGTTTCTCTCTTGCACTAGATGATAACAGTTTTGTTCCACCACTTCTGGTGATCTTCGAATCAGCTGCATTACCGGATCCTCCTCTTGATTTTATGTACATTTCACCCTTACCTTTAAACTTTCCTTGCAAAAAGATGTAAGAAAGAAAAAAGAAGAGAAAAAGACGTTGAATTTAAGGTTAGCAAAGAACTGAAAAGATTACTTCGCAAAAACTACAAGATATACGTACAGCTGAACTTGGTAAACAACTTGCAAAGTGTTCAAAGGGATTTAAAAAACAAAATAAAAAAAGCTGAACGTTGAAAGAGAGAACAAGAAGACTATAAAACATCAAAAGAAATGATACAAGACTTTGTCCAGTTTCTAACGTTAAAACTGCACGATATATTAAAACTTCAAAACGACAAGACTGTGTCTACATACAAAGGTGAAGTCTGGACTTTTTCTAAACCCATCACTAGAATGTTCGAACATTTTCAGTTACTAAATGACAGCTTTATGCAGACAAAAAACCAACTGAAACAGAAAAATAGTATTTACCATGTAATATTAAAATCTGCGCTCTCTGTTACATCTTGCACTCTTTTGACGTGTTGTTTAAGATATTAATAGGTCCACCATCAAACATTGGTACTGGAAAAACTGTAAAAACGAATTATTCCATTTTCACTTAGTCAGTTCACAATCAACTACATGATAGCGCATAACTTTTTAACTGACAAAATTGTTAACACGGTACAACCAAAGGTAAAATAAAACTTACATTGCTGAAATGTTTTACTTCTTCTGGTCATAAATAGCATAATTGTTCCTGCAGACAAATGTCGACCGAAGCAAAAAACTATCAACACAATTTACCATGCAATATTAAAATGTTCCTCTTACAGTTGTCTACAACATGCGTTTGAAAAAGCTATTGAAGTTTACAATTGGTCCACCATCTAACATAGATACTGAAGAAGTTAAAAGGCTTATTATTCCGATTTCTTTTAGCCGGTAACAATTGACTACCTCATAGCTCACCGGCTTCTACCAGACAAAAGTGTTACCCAATAAATATTTTGCACAAGTATCTCTTTACCGCTTGATAAACCGTGTAACATCTACAAAGTAGAAAAAGTTCTAATGGACAAAAGGATTGTTGCATTACTGCTAAGAAAAGCAAACCAATAAAACATTGCGCAGACTCACCAGAGCTGAGTTGTCAAGAGACAGCATCTCTGCAAAGCATCATCTCTGAAGGAAAATATGAAAAATACAACAGAGCTCTGCCGTCGGTGCACAATATTTTCCATCAAAAGATACTATTAAACTAATTACCACTAAAAAGTCTAAGCTGTTTAATTTCATATATATATATATATATATATATATATATATATATATATATATATATAAAGTGCAATCAGGAAAAATTCAATAACACAGAAAGCGAAGACGTCTGAGCATCGCTGAAGGTGGGAGAAAGGGAAGAAATAAAATAAAAAAGAAAGTTTTGATAAACTTATAGCACATGACCGTTTATAATTATTACAACAAACAAGACAAATGAAAATTTAAATAAATAGATAAATAAATAATTAAATAAATTTAAAAAATTAATAAAGCTTTAACGGCGGGAGCCTCTGACGTAAAATTCTTGGCTATATAAATTATTCCTATACAAATGTTCGCACAAGCGAATCATTATCGCTCGATACATGGAGGGTCATATTACAATCGACAATTGTTTCAAGAAAGACTTTGCCTAAAGTGAAAGAAGTCTATTTCAACAATTCATTTGACAACAAAACTCGTACACCATCGATATGGTTCAAAGAATAGATTTTGTTATTGTTACCACAATATTTCCAATGAACTCAAACACAATATATTTTACTGAATAAACGATAAGTGTGAAATAATGGCTGTTGAAATAACTGATGGTTTTTACGGCCTTGAGATGTATATGAATAAAGTCAAAGAGGGAACGACTGCAAACGGTGACAACAAATAATGTATAGATTCCGAATGTTTGAAAGGCAGCTCAAACGTTTAAATAAATCTGAATAACAATTACTCAGTTCACATAACCACATATAATGTTTTATTTTTGGGATTCAATAGCTAAAGATCTATCGAAATTATATAGTTTTATACCTAAAAAAAAGTATACGTTTTTTTCCCAGCAGATCAATAACACCCAAAATTATTTTAATGGATATTATTCGTGTTTGCTAGAGCCTTTACCTGTCATCAAAAAAAAAATGTTCACATAGACTTTGTTTCATACAGTATTAGTGGTTATTAGAAACAATTACAAAGAGTTAATATAAACAGATTGAATATCAGAATAAAAGATGATGGTGGAAATAGTATACGTGTAACAAATGTTTTTCAAGTTAAGTAAATAATAAAATGATAGATATATATCTGAGAGAACGTAGTGAGATCGTTTTACCTTTATACATTGAGACAGAAAGGAGGAGAGAGATGCAAAGTCGGAGACTGGACATAATCCAACACTATGTTAAGCAAATAACAGTGACTTAAGCCTCTTAAATAACCTTATTATAAATGTACACGATCCTGTTAAATTAAATGATTCAGCTACTAGTCGATTTGTAGAAAGACGTGTTGACCACTTATTCAGTTTTTCTAGACATCGATGTTTACGCTTGAGTAAATTAAACTATTTTGTGCACGATATGGCCCAGTACACAATACATGTGCCTCTTGAGTGAAGTTAGCATTAAAAGCTACTTTAATCAACAGTCTCGCACAGGTTAGGCACATGATAAGTTTGACCTGTCGAAAACAAATCGAAATCGTGTATTTATCATAGTTTGTGGAGCAACTAATTGTGGGAAGACTGTTTGCATTAAATCAGTTAGAGACTGAATACAAACATGTTTCCATTACATCTTAATTATCTATTAAACTTTTCTGTTTAACAAGATCTACAACAAAAGGTGATTACTCAAGGTAAAAAAACGTGGTCATGATAGATCCTGAGGATATATTAAATAAGTGCATAAAGTTACAGTGATGTTTTCCAAAGGCACAACTGTCTTGTTTTTTTATTAGTGACTGCGGGAATTTAGATGGCGTGAAAAAAGAAAACAACTGACCTAACCAAAGTAGTTTTTAGTAGCAGCCATTCTAAAATATCTGCTTGGATGGTCGTACAAAAGTACACCTCTGTAGCTAAAGATTTTAGAGGAAATGCACGTTTTGGGGCTGTATTTTACGGTCCAGATTCAAAGGCAGTGAAAACTATCTATGAAAATGGTCTGATCACATATAGTGTACAAAGAGGGAATATAGATAAGCTAAGCAAAACAAGAGGAACAAACTTTTAATGAGGTTTGAATATCCATTTGTCTAAAGAGTATTTACGTGTCCGTAAGGTAGTGTATTTGTGTTTCCAACCAAAAAACGCTTATCGGCATACATAGATAATGCTACTTTATTCATTTTGATGCTTTACTTCTTATCATTATGATCTAATTAAATTCATTTCTTGGTAACTTTCCTTGTGATAAAATAAGCTATATTTGTACGTTTTGAATTTTTAATTCTTTTTTAAATACATATTTCTTTATTCCTCAATAAACTTTTTTTTCGTCTTGTTTACCAAACAAACTGTTTTCATCAATTTGAAGAAGTCTTTTTCAAAATCAGTTGTTCCCTTTTATCTAAAATTTGTATTCAGTTCCATATAGAATTTTAATAAAGTTTGTTAATCAAGCAAGACAACTAAGTTTATCAAATTCAGTCTAAAGCTAACTGTTTGTAAAACTTCAGATTTCTGACGTGAACAACATATTGTTCTTTGTTTTTCAATGAACATAACTGTTTTGGTATAGTCAGTTTTGTATCTTTGTGATAATTATTCAACGTCATTTGTAAATCTGAAAAATCATTTTCGTCTGGAATTAATTTTTCTTGAGCTAATGTTAGTCCTTGAAATAGTCGTGCAAGATTAATGGAATCTTAAAATCCACTTCTAAAATGCACCCGGCATTTTTAACAGTGAACGTAGTCTCGAATTTTGTCGTTAATGCTTTTGTCTCGTAAATGTAGCATATATTTGTTGAATTAAAATGTTTGTCATCTTCAGCTGTGAACACGGTTTGGATTTTTCGGTCTTAATTCTTTATAACAAGTGTTGTCGATTTTGCCCGACATCGTAAAATACTTCAATAAAAACTGTTAGTGTATATCTCTTTTTGATTGATTTAGCATACAAACAAAACCCTGATTAACTGTTTTGGCTGTTTTGATTGTCCAAGATATGTCAGATTGTACCATCGGTACCCATTGCTTCTGGCGTGATTGTTGTCTATATCAATTGGCCTCGGTTACTTACACTATACAAATAAATTACATAAGGTTTACCTGTATACTAGCAGATAATAATTGGTGTTCGCTGCGCTCTTCGCTGAAAACTATTCAATTCAATACAATGTAGCTTTGTTCTATTGTTCATCATGTGCCAATAAATTCAATTATTATTTTGTGTTCGCTAATTGTGTTTACAGTCTGGCTGCTATATTTTTTTTTTTTTTTTTTTTATGTGAAATACTCAAGTGTGACTGATCTAGAAATTGTTATAATACTTTATATACTGACAGAACTGGAATTTGAAATTCTCGAAATTTCTCGTAGTATTTATTTATTTACGCCTTGGCTTGCCCACGAGATAAAAGGGTCTTATTTTAAATTTCACTATAGTCTAGTCTGTCAATATATGAACTACTGATGAAGGAGTCATTATGTGAGAGAGAAGCATTATAAGAGAGACGTGCAATAAAGCACATCTCAAACGTAGACGAAGATAGCACTCCATTAAAAGGATCTGATATGGCAATATGCAGGCATATACCATACATATGAATAATTCAAGAAGTTACAGTTCTCGAAATATAAAACCTAGTCAAACAGAGACAGATATATGCATTTCAGACGAAAATTTACAAGTCTAAGTTCAGATCGATATTACTCAGACGCCATTTTGTTGGACGGTGTCATTTCAAGCGAAAGTGGTTTCGATTTGTGCAACCCATTCGGTACTCGAACTTTTGGTCAGTGAATCCTGTTATCATTGTCAAATCACTTACCATATGTATTCTTGCTATTGCACTGATTGTAAAACAACAATTTGGGAATGGGTAGCGCGATGTTAAGGTCACGCGCTTTGCATATGTTTGGTCTCGGTTTCTATCCTTGGTTTCGGGACCTGCATCGTTAAGTAGTCCCTCGTTAGAGATCTTTTTTTTTCTTTCTCCGAATCCTCAGGGTTCCTCCGTATTAAAGACCACCAAACGTCTACACATGTACCATAGATAGTATTTGATAAGTTCTACGTATATAAGTAAATACCATTTCCTTTTCTCCAAACTTGTTTTCGCACGGTGTTAAAAATAGCTGTAGAAAAAAACATTTACCGAACGCTTAATTTCTATTTATCTTGCAGGCGGTTGTATATATTCCTTTTTATCTACTTACGAATAAGGTCCTTAAAAGCCTTTTTCTTATGCTCTATCTCTGAGCGGATGTTTGGCAACACAGGCATTAGATGGGTTAATGAATGGCTGTTTGTTATCTGTTGCTATAAACACTTCCGTTTTTAAGCTAATTATATGTGTTTTATTCAACACCACCATTCATCACTGCTTTCCTTGATAAATGTGGATTCTTTTTTTATACGTGATTTCAAACATCAATCTGACAAACAATTTCCCTTTTTTGTAAAAAAAAAGTATTTCTGATAATCTTCGCCTAATGCTTTGTGTATATTTATTTAATTACATAAAGTTCTAGACGGCGATACTTCTTTGAATCCAACGAGAAGCTTGCTTCGACAAATGCTAGAAAAAAGTCATGAACTTGCGAAGATGTTTGAGATTTTCATTGAAAACTCAATTATGTATTTTGTATCTTTTTGCTTCGCGTTTTGTTTACATAACAAAGGTACTAAAGTAGTGACGTGTTTACTTGGCTGCGCCATTTGATGTTTGTTTACATCTTGAAGTTCCCGTCTTGCATGAAATTGGACTATATGTGGGCCATACGTTATACATTTCGTGAAAATATGCCATATGACAAATCCTTTCCGTCAGACTAGTATTTATGTCTCAGAACGTTTGGACTACACAGATTTGACAAATAACTCTATATTGCACACATGTTAACATCACCAGTGTTGCACCTTGGTTGATCTATCAGGAGGACATTATATGTACTTCTGTTCCCGCATAATGTTCAAGAGATGGGAATTTGTTAGATCGGGGGGGGGGGGGGGGACTGGCAGTTTTAGGATGGGAGAATGTCCGCTGAGCACGCTCAAGGTGTTTACGTAGGAGAGCATTATTTTTAATTTAAATAATCCTCTATTTATCTGTGCTTGAATGGTTGAGACAGATTAGTATAACTCTGTTACAGTACAAGTATTTAGAGACGAATTCGAATGTTTTCTTTTTTTAAGATATGACCAGTAAAAAATTACTTTGTAAGGCTACAAGTCATTCGTGCAATGTCATGCACGAAAATGTATGTTAAATACAAGAAACTGAAAGTAGTAGATACTTGCACCCTTAGTCAGGAGACGTTAAAATTGTTGCTTTAAACGAATGGTACACAATTTGTAATCAATCGCATATCAGGTCTTCTCTCTCTCTCTCTCTCTCTCTCTCAAATTGCTTCGTCACTGTATAGCCTTCTGGTGTTGCTGTGCCGTAAAACAGAAAACCATACCAAACAACTCTATCTCTCTCTTCAACCGAACAAAATCCTCTGCACAGACCTTTACATGCATTGTACATCAATCGGAGATACCAGCATTTCATCAACAGTGTCATCGACTTCCTAAAATACGATAGGTTGATTCTATCAGAAGAATTTAGCATGAGATCTGACACTTTCATTACATTCTGTTTTTAACAAAAAGGATGTGAAACTATAGAAACCGGAGGTTAATCATCTAATGAGTAATATATTGCGGAAAGATTGTAAAGTTCCTATATTAATGGACCTATATTTTCTTGGAAAAACTACACAGGAAGAAGAAGAAGAAGATGATGATGATGGTAATGGACGATGTAATCCGTGTGTCATTTTTTTATTATTAAAGACAATTCTGTGGGTAATCTGTATACGAAGAGAAGAATGGCTTTCTATTTTATTTAAATATTTTACCTACAGATCAGCTTACGCGTGCACACAAATGAAAATCTAGATATAGAAAATCGCAAGAAAAGCGTGGACATTAAAACAAAGACACACTTACCGCAAATCCCTTTTTATCTCTTCACACATTTACCGCAAATCCGTTTTTATCTCTGCGTTTAATGTCCTTCTGATACGGTCAACATCAATCTCGTGTTTTGAAGATGTGAGGAACTTGTGGTGAATATTTTGTAGATCTTGAAGGACAAACAATCACACACTGTGTTTCTAAAGTTTTAGCCAAACACCGAACATTCAGAATAATATCTTTCCGCGATCAAACTTGGTCATTTAAGCGAGAATATGATGTAAATCTAAAAATCAATCCCACTATACAAATGTCACCTTCTCCTTGGTATTACCTTAACAAGGACGTTTATCCCTTATCCAATCATTAATTATCGAATATTAGACTCTGTTCCGTGCACCTAGATATAAAAATTGCTCTCGGGGGTCTTTTCATTTTTCATCTTCAAAAGCATTTTTTCAATGCACATACTAATGTTTGAGGTACGGTCAATGTTAAACGTGTGATATGATGTAGTATCATAACTTTTACTCTTGAATGTATCATATGATCAATGTGTGATACAATCAATTGTAGTATCCTAAATTCTAATATTGACTATATAGCAAAATTAAATCGTGATATACTCAATTGAAGTATCATGCTTTTTACTATTGTCCGTATCATAAGATTAACGCGTGATACAATCATTGTAGTAACATAATTTCTACTACCGACCGTATCACTAGATTAATGCGTGATTGAATCAACTGTAGTATCATGAATTCAACTACTGACCATATCACAAGATTAACGCGTGATACAATCGATTGTTGTAGCATAAGTTATACTACCGAGCGTATCACTAGATTAACGCGTGATGCAATCAACTGTAGTATCATGAATTCAACAAGTGACCGTATCACAAGATTAGCGCGTGATAAAATGGATTTTAGTAACATAATTTCTGCTACCGACCGTATCACAAGATTAACGCGTGATAAAATCATTTGTAGTATCATAACTTCTACTACTGAGTATATCACAGGATTGACATTGACCGGAACACAAAAATTACTATGTGCGTCGAAGGAATGCTGGAAAAACACAACTTAAATGGTGTCTGAACGCAATTCTTATATCGATGTACACGGAATTCGCTATTTACTAATAAGCAAGCCCCTCTGCTGTAGTAAATTGGACGAGAAGGTGACAGTTGTACATTGGGATAAATCCCAAGATACATTTTTACATTAAATTCTCATTTACATGCATAGGTTCGACCGCAAATGGATATAATTTTGACAGATGAATCTTTTGGAAAACCTTTACAAATATGGTATTTGATTGTGTGTCGCTTTGGGACAGTATATCTATAAAATACTCGCCCCATGTTCCTCATAGCTTAAAAAAACGTGATGGATGTTTACCATATAAAACGGACTTTTACATGATAATCTGCAAATGTATGGTACACTGATCTCTTAAAGCGAACATGAATATATAATAAGTATTTGCATCAACATGTCATCTTTGCAAAGCTTAAGGTCCATTAATTTACCCAGTATAATACGCAACAGAGCAGGCGGTACATTTCTTGAAGAAGAACAAACACACACACACACACACACAAAATATCCGTACTACACCGATTCCCCCACCAATATCATGCAATTGAAGAGCAAAGTTGTACGTCAACAGGGGTCCACAAATCCATTAAAATGTGTTGGAAACTGGTAAAAATATAACTTTATCTAGGTCTTCTCAATGTAAAGGTCTCATATCTAACTGTGTTTCAATCCATGAGGTAATTCGAAAGTTACTGAGCGGAAACGAAATTCGTGACGGACGGGAAGGGGCAGACGAAAATGGATAACACTACGTGCTCTTTCCATTGATACAATAAAAATAAATATAAATAAATTTAACGCTCAGATGGAATAACTGAATGTGCGAGTAATCTAAGTAAAATTTCAGTAGATACTGGTATTGGCGGCGAATGGAGCAACAAAATATAACAAAAGAAATGTTCTTTCCTTACCGTTCCCTTTCTATGTTTTAAAATTATCGACACACGTGCATTATCTTCTAATTAACTTAATCGTTAACATAACCGGAGAATTCAAAGAGATCTCTAAAGAGATTCGAATAGCGCAGGTCCCCATCACAGTTACTGATCCTTGAAAGCAATCGGCCACGTGTTTGAGCTGTAGAGTTCTGGTGAAAACAAAGTGTTTGGTTCAGACTTTGAGTCAGACTTTCTCAGGTTCGTTGATTCGTAAACGCATTTCTTCATACTAAATCGAGGCATTTCTTCATACTAAACGAGGTATTTCTTCATACTAAATCGAGGCATTTCTTCATACTAAATCGAGGCATTTCTTCACACTAAATCGAGGCATTTCTTCATACTAAACCGAGGCATTTCTTCATACTAAACCGAGGCATTTCTTCATACTAAATCGAGGATCCAAGGTGGCGCAGTGGTTAGTGTGCTAAAATATATATATGGTTCTTGAGTCTTTACTTTTTCAAATGCACTTTTCTTTTTTTTCGATGCTTCCAAATTACGACTAGATTGTAGTCCCCAACTAAAATGTCAATAACTGGAGACACTAACTTCTTTGATCACATTCTCTCTCTCTCTCTCTCTCTCTCTCTCTCTCTCTCTCTCTCTTGTTTTCTCCGTTTTCTGAATAAACTTGCATATATTATATTTGCAAGTATGGAGTTTAACGGCACATTAGCACAATCATGGCTATACAGTCATTACCCATTGTCTGTATGTAGATATTTTAGTACCTACATTTATAGTTCACTCGAGCCTAGTATAATCTGAGAAAAAAATATAAATTTTAGAATAGTCAACTAACACAGTGTCTAAGCTAGTGCGACGTTATCTTATCTCCGTTATTCTGTGCGCCTGAGTTGTCTTATTTCTATTTTGGTGTGACTTTTTGTCTTGTTCTAAAGAAGGTAGTATTATGTTGATTTTCTTGAAACAGGTAAGAAGTCGCACAAACAGCAACGAAAATAAGACAACTCAGGCACACAGAATTCGATAGTGCGACAAATGCGGGCCCTTCTGAGGGACGCGATTAATCTTACAAAGGATCAATTACACTACAGTATCCGAACCTGTGAGTCTGTGTTCTCATTATTCAGGTAGATCTGTACGACTTTTCTTTCAGTGTTAATTACAATGTATAATGGGAAAAAACGACAACAAGTTACACAAAATTAACGAACAAAATAAGACAGATCAGGTGCGCGGTGTACAAAAGGAGCAAAAAATCAGGTGTAAAGATTCCTGGGAAGATGCATAGGCGCACAGGTTCTGATACAGTGTACACCATCTCAGCGGGAATTTAAGGTGGTTTGACTATTTTCTGATTAGTTCTACTGTAAAGTCGGTAGACATAACCTGGAGATGTCCTTATAACAGCGAACAATGCAAAGAACACGTGCTGAAATAAAGACATCAGACTATTCATTTGTCAAGACTCAAACCTCGAAATGCAGTCGCTCGACTGGGAAATTTAGTTGTTCGATTGGGTTTCGAATTTGCCGCATACAAGGATATTACCCCTCCTCCAAAATTGGTGTTGCTCTCAAACATACTGCGCTTGGTTCACTCAACAACGCTTAAATTTCCTATGAAAATTAACGGCAATAGGAAGCACGTCACGACTACTGCTGGCATTGACGGAAAAGGCTAAGTGTACTCCAATTGCAACCACAGCAAAACAAACCACTTTCGGGACATTAAAGACCAGTATATATCATGTCACTGTAAATTTCAGAAACACAATTTTGTGCGGGACAAGGAGTCACTTTGCCAATGTAATTTCATTTCATATTTACTCTAAATTGTTATTATTATTATTATTATTATTATTATTATTATTATTATTATTATTATTACAACAATGAAATAAGGAAGAATAAAATTTATGTTAGTACATATTGGAACCGAAGAAAACGCCAGACGATGTTTGCATGCCATAAAACAGTGCTTAAACACTCATATAACCCCAATTCTCAAAATCCCATGACTTGTTGTAAGTATAGCTGAAGGTCGTGACAGTTAATTAAGAATCTAACGAGCCATTGTGTGGAAAATAGATCGCTTGGCATGTGGGCAATCATATTCTTACTCTCCAAGATTTCATTATGCTGGCTCTCAACATTTTTTCTGTCTGCCTCGAACAAGGGAAGAATTCTTGACGTTGGTCCCAAATATCCATGAAACCCCAAATAACCAACAACTATTTTGGAAATTGGTGAACATGTTTAGTGTTGGGCCAATTTCTTTTGCTGTTTCACCCCATAAACTGAAGTGGAATTGTATAGAAAGTCAGATTGCTCTTGTTTTCTCTTGGAAAGTCATCGAATTAGGGCTTTTAAAATCAACATAGCATTATTGTTTTTCTAGTATACGTTTTGATACTTTGCCTGTTTTTTTCTAAAGGAATTTATTTTATCGTTCCGTGTATGGCTCTAGAGTGTCGTAACTTTGTGGCTATATCGAGGAGGATACTATTTTTTAGCACGAAATATATGTTCCTGTATTTCAATTACTTTTTTCTCTACACCGACCTGGAAATACCAGTATATCAACATAACGAGAATCAACAATGTCAGATAATGAAAACCTTGACTTACCGGAAAACAAGAACGCTCCCTAGTGTGTGGGATACAATTCATTATTCAGGCAATCAAGTTCTTATGACATGGAATTTACATTACTTCGTTCTGATATTCTTCTAACTAGTCCATTCTTTGTCATACGGAAGGTAGAATTTTGTTTATTTCTTCCAAAATTGGCAGTTGTCTAAAGAAAAAGAAAATTCTAACTTTTGAATGCCATCAATAGGATTGTGGGACATTTCCGCTGTTGGTGTAGATATCTATGACGTAACTTTAAGATGTATATGATATCACAGCTGTTATATAAACACTCACACGCACACGCACACACACACACACACACACACACACAAGGATTTTGCGATTGCATCTGAAAACATGTAAAGATCGAAATTACTGTTTTTATTTACTCGATTAGTAATAAAATATTACATTTTAAAGAAAGGATACATATCTGTGGTTAAATGAAAAAAAAAATTTGGAAAACTTTTTTCTTCGTGCAGATTCCAAGGAAAATAATGTAGATTTTATTTTAACATTCAGACAGTGTAATGTATAAATATCAGAAAATAGGGCAGATAGACATTTTCTACTCAATATAGTGTGTCTGGATTTAAAAATCTTGAAATACTAGTATACAATCCTCTTGGACACCATTAGACTGTATAATGCAACTTATTGATTAAGTCGTCTGCTTTTCGGGCTATTGTATTGTATTGCATTGTATGTTTGAGCGAGTGAGCGGTTCGTCGGTATTTTGCCAATAACTACTCTATGTTTTTCATCTGTTTTCTTGGTATTCATACTTGGTAGAAACTGTGAAGTATATTTTCAACTAAAATTGACAAGTGATCAAAATTACACCGCAAATATTTATCGTATAAATTGCTGATGACATATATTGCTAGGATATAGGATCTAAAACCATCATGAATAGGTGGTGGCTTCAGCACTCATAGTAAGTGTGTCAAAACTGTTGCCAACTGCGTGAATAATTACATACTTCTAATATGATGCCTTAAGTGCGACTATTTGGATATTTATTTTATTATTATTTGATTTTACTCTTTCTGAAGTATATATTTCGAGAGTAGCAATGGGTCGAAATGTACAATGTAGTGTACTTGCTGTGGTGTGAATACATCGAATTCACATTTACTTAGATTTGGACTGACTTCTTTTGGTACACATAAGTTATTGGCAACACAGTGGTTCTGCAATAACGAACACTCATATCGAGACGCATATATTGTATCATATACATGATGGAAGTAGCCTTTTCGCCGACAGTTTGTCTGGAAAGTGTGTTATATGTATATGTAAACAATTACTTATGATTCTGTAAATCAATTTTCCACTCTATTACTAGTGGATATACAATTTTCTGCCGCAGTCATGATGCAGCAATCAATTGAATGAATAATCCATCAGAGAATTGTCGGTACCGTTTTTTTTTATATAGCATTTGCAATGTTGCAATCGATATAATAAGACTTGGAGAACTTCCGCAAATACCATCCCATGATATTAATGTCTGCTTTCAATTTTAATTTTGTAAGGATTCTATTCAAAGCAAACAATTCTCTTTACAAACGACAATTTGCATTAAGAATCGTTGTAGAATCCCGATAGCCACAAGAACAAGATCTCGAGAGAGTCGTGCACGATATAGACGTGCACAGGTGTTTTTTTTGTGTGTGTTTTTGTGTGTGTATACCAAATGTGCTAGCTCAGCATTTTCGAAAACACAATATTCGATATAAATTGTTTCGAATGATCAAAATAAATTATTATATCCAACTCTTGATTTGATCCATCCATGGAACTGAAGATCAGAAGGAGTTGCTTATCTGTTAATGTATAATCATTGAAAAGACATTCGCAACTCTTACTAGTACGATAGTTTACTTACTATGGCACATATTATCTCTTTAATTGTAACATATGAAACTGAAGATCATATGCACAGATAGAAGATACAATTTGCACCAAAGAGGATGGCCATTAATGCGTGCATTGCATTGTCTCGTTTCTGTGTTAAAAATGGAGACGTATGAATACTTTGGTATTCCGACAAGATATCTGAACATGGATTGGACATATATATCCAGGGTCAAGAAATACCTGTTAAGTCTGGAGGAACAACTTGATGTCGATTACAGAGCTAATATGAGGATGGTGAGTATAGCTTTTATTGTTTGATGTATCTTTCTTATGAGTAAACGTATGTACTAAAATGCCTGCCTACCTACCTACATACATAAGAGGGTAGACCGAGTTTCCTCTGTCTTGGAAATAGTTTTAATACTTGGCTATTACCAGTAGCATACTAACGTGGGGGGTGGGGGGGGGGCGGACGGGGCGGTTACCTAGGCCACCAGATGGTCTTGGGGCGCCAAAACAGCTGATAAAAATTAGTGGTTCGTATTCGGTCATTTTGGGTCATCGTCGTCGCCTCGGACGCCATTTACCCTTAGTACGCCACTGGCTATTACTGTCCATTTCCGCACGAATAGCCAAATAATAAAACGATTTTTAAGACAGACGAAAATCGGTTTAATAAGAGAGGGTTCATAAAAAAATGTCGTGGACTACTCGTATAGAAACAAAAGAAGAAAACAAAATCTATATGATTTTATACTTAAGTATATGCTATACATATTGTTTTCAATCACGTCTGTAAAATCTGTAAATTTATGTTATTAAGTTTATAACTAGATCAATTTTATCGTGATTTGGTAAAAAGACCCGGCACAGCTTCAACGTAATGAGTCGCTTAACATGACTTTTGCTCTATGACACTGTCGGAAGTCTCTAAATCCCATTTCCAATGCTACTCATTATCAGTTCATCGGTTACAATTCTCCGGTGGACTTGTGTATATCCAAAACTCAGATTATTTACAAATGTCCATATTAAGTAACGCGACGAACTTCGTCTGTCTTTGGCATTGCTAACTTTATGTTCCCAGTTGATCTCTTCCCAGTAGCCTCTCTTGACCTCCCACTATCCTTGATTATCACCGAGTGAGTATTCCAGACTGAAACCGCCAATGCCACTTGCATTACGAGCTCAAATAATACATTGCATTTTGCTCAAACCATTTCAAGCATTCACTTTGTTTAACATTGACGGTTGCCCAACGTCTATGCAGTATAGAGAAGTTACCCATGATGCTATGAGAAAGAACGTTGTAATTTGTTTAATTATATAGAAGTTCATCGCAACTTGGTCTCATAGATCACGAAACTGAACTCCTTTTAAAATTTGCTTTGCTTTGCTTCTTTTTATTCTGCCATTTATCGAGCTAACCAACCGTTATTTTTTTTAAAAAAGTAGCCAACTTGTCTGTGATAGCGTTATTGGTGTAAGAGAGGGAACCTCCGTAGGATTAATTTGCATGTTAAAGAGAGAGAACTCTTGTATACACGTTCAAGAAAAAAAAGGACAATCCGCAGCTGCACGGAAATTGAGAGAGAGAGAGAGAGAGAAAGAGAGCGCATTATACAACATAAAATATAACACATATTTCAGATTTATTTGAGGAGAACAGTAGCGGTGGTAGTTATTGTTCTTATAATGTAATCCACGAGAGAAAATAAAAAGGGAAAGTGTAATATTTATGGAGAAAACCTCACACAAGGCTGCGACAAGTACAAACGCACCATTTTATTTTAATACGAATTGTGATATGCTAGCTCAGCAAAGTTACCACTACTTCCTACGAAAATAGTGTCCTAATCAGGCCCGCCTAGAAGGGGTGGGGGTCAATTGCGCAGGGACCGGTCTATTTCTAGGAGCCCGCCGTCTACTCAGTTATAACAAATAAATTAATCTTTGCAGTAAATATTAAAATGTGTTCCATGGAAGAGTATAAGTTATGGCAGATTACCACAGGTTATATATGCAAAATTGTACACCGGTTTTTATATACAGAACATTAAATTAGTTTTGGGGCCCATGACTGCTCGGCCCAAAAGCCCAAAATATCTGTCGTCGGGCCTGGTGTTAATCCCAGTTTAAAAATAAAATTTTACATTATAATCCAAATTATGTTTGTTCTGGCTGCACGTTAGAGCTTTTTTTTACATTTTTCTTTGCTAAATGAAGCCTATATGTTGTTCAGGCATATACATGTTGGGAGGAGAGGTTAACATACTATTGATGTTTTTTAGCAGACAAGCTATCACTCCGAAACGCTTCTTTTTGCTCTTTCTCCTTACTCGCACCTGTCAGTGCACAAAAGCTGCTGTCAATCATTCTGACGTCATGCAAGTCGTTTTCATTGCTCCGCTACCAATCTATTGGCAGCGCACCTGCTTGTTTGCTGTGACGTCACTAAAGAGGCGGAGCTTATACCAAATGTTCACAAATTTGAATAGCAGAAACGACAACAACACATGCGACTTGTGTATTACTGAGGTTGTTCGAGTGTGATATATTTTTACGATCTTGGTTTCAAGTGCGTTCAACAGGGGAGTATTACGCTCTTGGGATACACGAAACATCTGCAGGAATTATTTGTTTCATTCATATTTTCAGATTTTAACCGATCTTTGTGTCACTGTTTTTACAAGTGATTGTGTTCAGTGTTTGAAATTGAATCTTCTTTCAACGTCGTGGCTTCAGTTGTTCAACAAATTTTTATTGTTTATTTTTTCAAGCGACACTGGTGTATTTGGAATATATAAGATGTCTTTTGATTGAATTTTCATTGTTATAGATACTTAGTAACTTGTTTGCTACTAATCATGGCTACTTGGGCGCCGTCCCCAACCAAAGACGTTCTGCGTCAGGAGTCTCCATCTCTTGGGGTATGTAGTGAGCTATTTTTAGTAACGCTCTCTATTGATAGTTACCAACTTAGTTTAAATTGATTTAAATTTATATTAGAGACTGTAAAACTGTATATTAAACGTAAATTAAACAATACATTATGCGTATACATAAATTTCACTTTAATTGGCACATAATTTATAGCTAATATTTTGAAAATATTGATGATAACTTGGGGAAACCGTTGTACATGTGCTTGCAATATAGTGTAGCCAGGGTGTCTTGCAATTGATTTATTATCATGCAGTATTGGATGCTTATTTTGCCATACTTTGGTAAATGAATTATTCTCAAAAATACTTAGTTACTTCTAACAAAGTGACAGTTCATAATTTCATTCATTTAGAAAGAGATTGAAACCTAATAGATGTAGGTTAATAATGCATAAAATATAAATTTTCAAACCTTTAAAGAAAAAAAGCATAATAAAAGATTAGTACATGTATATAAGTATTTGCTTCCTTTGACATGGTCCAACAAACCTAAACAGGTTCTCAAGGCAAAGAACCTGGTAGCCTAGTTTACATATAGTTCCCCAGAGAAGTTCAAGAAGACACAAGGATATGAAATTCTTAGCTTGAAGACAGATCTTCCAGTGTCTATTCTTGAACTAAATATAATAGAGAGAAATTCCCAACCACTATTTGAAAAAACGTAATTTTCTGAATATAGGAATGTGTGATTTAATTAAGAAAAATAAAGGTAATCCTAGAACACATAATGCACAATTTTCATGCATTCTGTTGATTTTTGGTGGGTTTTTTTTATAGAAATTAGCATGGATTGTGCATTATAGAATAGACCCTTTCCTATTTGATTGTAATGTCATAGAATAGATCATGTCCTATCTTATTATAATGTGATTAACAAGTATTATCCTTTATAAAGTATCACCATAAGTATGTTTTGAAAAATGTTAGAACAGTTCATAATATTCTTATAGTAGTTCACTGCAGGCATTCCTAAAAAGCTGGTAGCTGGGTAATTTACCTGCCTATATCTGCCAGAGCAAGTGGCTACTTTTTGCTGCCCCTTTTACACCTGTTGGGGAAGCACCCCCAAACTTCTCAGTTAATTTAAAATCTTTACTGGCTTCCAATTTTATGGAATGCCCTGCCACAGAGCTACCAGACTAAAGAATATGGTAGCCAGGATGCAGCATTCTGGTAGCCATGCACTCCATGCACAAGATTTGTTGGACCCAGCTTTACTGATTGTGATGACGGTATTGCTGCTTTATTTATCATGTTTTTTTATTTTTTTTATTAAATACTGACTTTTATTACCTTTTTTTTTTTAAATTATAGAAATATTGTACACTCTAGTTTATAGCAACCACAAACTCCACAAAACTGTAAGTGAGACAACAGTAATATAAAGCAGAGTTGCCTTGCACAGGATTTGCACTTGTATAAGTTGAAGAAGAGTCTATATTTTTTAAATTTAGACCCGCTCCATCTTCTGTCCCATGTTTTACCGAAGAAACCCTACATAGTATGTTTTGAAAATATTAATCCTAAGCACATACCTGGACAATGTCAATTGTGTTTTGCAATTTTCTTCCGAACACAGGAGCAAGTACACAACTGTTTCTCCAATACAGATATAATTGGATTGGCATTTTTGTGGTAATAATGCAATTATTAACCTTTTTATGTTAATTTTACCAGTCATTTTGTCCACAAATAACCAATTAAAAAGTTTTCATTATGGAACAAAGACCATGGAAAATAGATACAATAAACTGGAAATGCATTTGCATTTTAATGAGTTAAATTTGACTGCTTACCATCAATAAGTGATGTCATATTTCTCTTGTTTCTCTGCACAATACCTTTATTTGGTCACTGTGGCCTTCTGGCTTAAATTTATCAATAGCTGTCTAATTTACAGTCACATCAATGATTAATATTTCTCTCGTTAAGGACTAATATAGGCATACTTCACATAATGCATAGCTTAATAAAACTGTCAGTTATGTAGAGATGAAACTTTAATGTTACAAGGATTAAATGTCAGAAGAACACAATGTGCATTATTTTCATATTATGCCCAAGCAGAACATGAATGCAACGCATTGTTGTGTGGAAATCAATGTCTCACAAATTAGTTCAGTGATAAAACAAAAAAATGTATTCCTACATGCAAGCGTTCAATAGCATTAATATATACATGGCGAGGAGTGAGAGGTTAAAGTGTTGCATGTGTAATTAGAAGTTCCAAACTATTAACAATGTCAGAACCACTTGGTATTTTGGTTGTGTCCTCAGACAAGATGTTAAATTAATCTCCTTACTACCTTAGTGGAATGAGGATGGTTCACATGGCAGTCCCTGGTGTTGGTGGGAACTGGTTGGTATGCCAAACTTTGGAAAAGGGACTTTTTTCTAACATACAAGTAAGTGAGTGAGCTGGGTTTTACAGCCTATGAACATGCTGCACCAAATGAAAGTCCTTTGGTGGTTCGAGACCCCAACAATTAAAGGTGGTTGACATGTTATTGATTGTTAAAACACTTTCATAAATGAATAATTTTTATCTTTCAGATTTTATATGATGAATTTAATGGCTGATGAATATACTGTCATTTTGATCTTTGTCTGATACTTTCGCTTTTTCACTTTCGTCTGGTTTGATGCCTGTAGCCTCCTGATCATTTCCTTTTGATATCAAGTTTTCAAGTTTAAGATGGTGATGACAATCCTTGATTTTTGTTGGTGTATTTAATTTTCTGATGTACATTTAAACTCCTTGTTTATAGTATCTACTGTAGTTTATGATTCAGGCTCTTATTCTGTGGTCATTCATTAGCAACTAAGTTCTGCAGTTTGATCGAGGACACACAGGTCTACACAAAATGATTGGTACAATTAATATGAAAAGGTTATTAATTGCAATATTACCATGAAAAAGTACAAATCACATGGTAATTTTTCAAATTTTGCCAGTTTCACATAATATTTGGGACCATTTCATAACAATTCAGGTAAGATTTTCACATAAAAATGTGCAGCAGGAAATGGTTTATGAACCATAATTTTCATCGTAAAACTGCATTTGTACATTGATGAAAATTGATATATATCTGCCCACCCATTTCACTCCTAGTCGTTCTTTTTTTTTAATTTTCTTTGTTCCTTTCCATGGTATTTGTATCAGAGAAACCGGTGTGAAGTGAGGCATTTTGTTTCATGAAAGACAGATTGGTCCAGCTGAATTTGTATTATATATATATATATATATATATATATATATATATATATATATATATATATATATATACATGGATGTACAGTGTATGCATGAAATGATTTGCTATTAAAGACCATTAGTTGGCACATCTTTTCATCTATTTGTCCTTCCCAAGACCAAACATATAGCTTGGGTATGTGCTGGAATGATGGTGTTTCACACATTAAAACTGGGTTACTGTCACCTACTCTCCAAGTTTAATCAACATTACTTCAAAATGTGTGTCCAGGTTCTAATTCTCATTTATTGCTACCAATGTTACAGTTTAGACGCATCTTGGTTTAACATTGCTGTTGCTTCACACTCTACAACTGCGTTACTGTGACCTACATTGTGGGGTCAGTTCAGCAAGAGAAACTTGTGAGCTTGTGCTCAGAAACAACTTTAGTCATTGTCTAACAATTCTCTTCCTTTTTCAGCCTGTTGGGGGATTGTATGGTACTGATTTGGGGCCAGGCAAGTCATGCAGTAGGTGTGGTAGGGACCAGTGTCCTGGCTTTGAACTTCACTTTTGGAGGTAAGGAGCATGGATCAGAATGTTTCTTGACAGGTGTCACAAACTATACTAGTGGCGGTCACAATGGCTATTAGTATGCACATCTGTAGCTACAAATTGCTGACATGTAGCTCAGAAAAGCTGAGCTTTGTATTTTTTATGTTTATATTTCTTCAGAAAAGAAATGACAATTTAAAATTGCTGCTCTTTGCCATTAGCAAGTAGTACACTTTGCAGATATCGTAATATGCCATGAAGGTCTGACAGAACTGTCAAGGGTCATTATCAGCTTCAACCTTGATGTTTATTTTTGTCACAAAAAGACTGGAAAGCAAGTGTGTACTTATTTTACATATGTGAGCTTCAGGGCATTACATATTCACTTGTCTGATACCTGGGACAAACTAAAATTTGGCATGGGCAAGGTCAAGTTTGCAAGGTACTTGCCCACTGGCAAGTCCAAAAAATTGAGAGAGAGAGACCCTCGGGTTGTGTTAGTTAGTAATGCTTTATGTTCTGCAAGTTTTATACTCTATGATCTTGCCACAGTGTATATATCAGCACATTTGCTTAGTGATTTTATGTACCACATTCTTCTATTACATACTTGTCTGCAGTGTCTTTCAGCTTTTGATCATTTATTTCACACGATACACTATCCAAGGCTGTAATTTCCATCTTGTCAATGTCAAGGTCAGTCTCGCATTTTCTTGCTCAAATATTATAATAAGAATAATTACTATTTGAAGCAAGTTTGGACTAATAGGGAATACATATTTATATTTGAACATGTTAATTACATTTTAATCATAATATTCATAAGTATATGGTTTTATCCGACCCTCAGGTCCAAACTTAGTCATGGGCAGCTTGTGAGTAGGGTTAGAAAAAGTGCTGAGCTTGTTAACTCACAAAAGTTGGCTTTTCAAAGATTGTTTTGATGGACGTAGCTGATTTCAAGGTGATTGTGATAATTGTTAATAATACAACTCATGAAATTTCTTTGACAGGTGTTTTTGGAAATAAAAGACACTTGTCTAATGATTAAACATCCGGATTTCTTTACAAGTGTTATTGATATACCAAAACTCTAGCACCCACAAGTGATGTTTATCATCTACTGTTTACATAATAATTACAGGAGACCAATACATACTTACTGTTTGACAAAAATTAAATGGATAAAAATAAGTGTTTTGAAATTATTCTCAAAGTCGGCTTGTCAGAGATTGTTTTGATGCACGTCATCAATTTCAAGGTGACTACATGATATTTCGTTAAGTAAATGGATAAAAATAAGTGTTCTCAAATCATTCAGTTGTGAGTATAAGTAAATCATAACAAAAAGTCGAGCTTTCATTATTGTTGATGTAGTTGAAGAAGTGAGTCTGCAAGCATATCTAGGCAAAGAAAGGAAACTATGAAATTTTCATAAACAAAGCAGATAAAGAAAACGTTGTGAAATGTTAAAACCTGATTAAAATTAAGTTAACACAGTTCTGTTCATGGTTATGTTTAATTTTTCAGTTAATATACATGTGGCTGTCATTGATGCAGAAACTACCTGTTCCAATTAAATTATATATTTCAGCATCTTTGCTTCAGAGGATTGCTGAGTAGGATTTTTATGTTAAATCTTTTCTTAAAATATGTATATATGCTTTTCATATTGAATGTGGCATTGCTAGGAAAAAAGCAGATGACATGAATTGGTTATAGCACACATTACACAACATTACATATCAGTTTTATTTACTGATAATGCTGATAAAAAAATTGTCTTTAAACTACATTATTTGCCTTTAAATGACATGATTGCTAACTCAACCTTTGATTAGTAATATTTTATTTTAAAGAAACGCCATTTCAAGGTTGTAAGCCACTGCATAGTTTCTTAGTCATTGTGGATCCTACAAAAGCATATCATGCACATGTCCAGGCAGTACGTCTGGTTCCATTGACGCTTTTTACCTCATGTACATATATGTAACTGTTGGAAACAGTATTACTACAATCCTATGGATGTTTTACTGAAACTGTCAATAAATTCAACAAAGACATGTCTTACAAACTGTCAGATATATTCAAGAAAGACATGTCTTACAAACTGTCAGATATATTCAAGAAAGACATGTCTTACAGACTGTCAGACATATTCAACAAAGACATGTCTCACAAACTGTCATATATTCAACAAAGACATGTCTTACAAACTGTCAGACATATTCAACAAAGACATGTCTCACAAACTGTCAGATATATTCAACAAAGACATGTCTTACAAACTGAATCCTGCCATAATAAGAGGTAAAGGACACAGGGCCATACGGCAAATGAAAGAATCACAAGTTGAGCAATGTACAGCATGCACATTATAATAGCTGACAGCTCTTCAATAAGCCTAGTGGGTTGATAGTGGGAAAAGTTAAGTTTCTAATCATTTCGATTGAGCTGCATCATTTTGGTTATTGTAAACTCTGTACACCTTTAGACGTTTTTGGTAAATGTTCCGGCCTTACATTCAAACCCTTCCTTTTATTTCTCATGTACATATGTCTGCATGTACTGTTTACATATATATGTATTTTTCATAACTTTAATTATGAGCATATGGTTTTAAGGTGCAAACAAAGATAAAAAGAAAACGAATGTTCTTTATTTGTAAAATAAATATAATGCGATTTCCAGAAAACATCCCATATTTTGCTTCACTATCCTTTTTAACTTTAGCTTTGATATTTTGTTGTCCTATTTTGGGGTAAGCTCAATGCTATCAAGGGCAAGTTCAATTTTCCAGTCAGCTTGCCCTGATTTGTGAAGCCCTGCCCTGGTTTGTGAAGCCCTGTGCTTTATTGTCACATACATGTTTATTATCCAGACTTTACATTAGTTCATTACAAATGAAAAATCATGCCTGGTCATTTTACTCCCATTCATACATATAATACAGACTAATTTCGATGGTGAATGCTGGTGGTAGCTTGTATTTCATTCAAAGAGTAAACACATGTTACTTGAAAGTATTACTGGGTTTTATTATTATATCCTTAATTTGTCCCATCCCCAAATCTTTTGTGTTACAGCATACCAATGACATGTGCACACCACATTTTTCCTCTTTATGGATTTTTTATGTCAGTAGTGATCAGTTCTAAAAGTAAAAGACCATGACATAATGCTTTTTAATATCTCTGAATTAAGGGGTTACATTTCAGTTTTGACTTGCACATTCTGGGTCTTTAGAAGCATTGATTGAATACACCTGTGTCATATATCACCCTTGTATATCATATCATGTTTCACCAGGTGAAAACCATGCGGTTGTATGACATGGAAAGGATATAGCAGTTTTTAGCAGGATTAAAAATTTCATAAAGAAATTTGATAAGAAAGAAAAAAAGATAAAACAACACAAAAACAAGATATAACATAAGATGTGTTTTATATATATATATATATATATATATATATATATATATATATATATATATATATATATATATATATATATATATATATATATATATAATGGAAAAATATGATTTTTGTTATTGCTAGGAACATCATTTAAATTAAGTATGTGTTTTAATGGGACTCTTAACATCAAGTAAAAATGACAAAGAGAAAAAACATGGAGTTTTGGAGACAAGTCTGAATGTAAATTTTGATACATTATGAAAGTTATGGCATTTTATATCTTTCCTTATATACAAGTGAATAAAGCACAGATATGTATATCAGGATGTCTCAGAATACATGCACATATTAGACTTTTGTATCATATTGAGATAATCAATGTATTTTTTATTTATGCACCCATGTAAGGCAGAGCAGATCATTGTATTGCAGTGCGTGTCTGTTTGTCCATCCTTTTTGATTGGGTTGCAAAGGTCATTTTCACAACACTATTTCATGTAGAGCCACATAAGTTGGTATTTAGGTGTGTCATGTCACTGTGACCTGAATTTCATGGTTCAACCATTTTTGCTTAACATTTTTGTTTTGCTCATTTTTTTAGGCACTATTGCCTATCCTATGGAGTCACAAAAGATGGTATGTAATTGCATCACTACGAGTACTACAGAAACCAAACCAGGTAGTGATGTCATGGTCATCTTCGAACTCAAAGGATGAACAGCAAGGAGTACTACAGCCATCAATTTTAACTCAGTCACTCTGACATTTATTTCATGGTGCATTGATTTTGGTTAACCATTGTCTTTAGCTCTTACAATTGCATGATGAGGGGTACTATAAATATCAGAGTAAGCTAGGTCACTGTGACCTCTATCAAGGTTAGAGTTTGCAATTTCTCAGGCACTATTGCTCATAGAGTCACATAAATTGTTACTGAGATGTGTCAATCTTTGGTTCAAAGGAAACAAAAAAGCTACATAAGATTGGTATTCTTTGAATAAAGTTTATATGGTATTAATGGTTTGCAATCTGGTCAGACTGCCATTGCAGTTATTTATGTTTTTTTGTTGGGTTTCTGTATGGAAACTTTGGTTCTAGACCATGTACCTTGATAGAAATGCAGATCACATTCATTTGGGAAATGAAGAAGCCTTGTTGTTTTGGGATCAAAAGGTCAAAAGGCAAGCTCATAGGGACATGGACAAACAATGCTTTCTATGTCATCACTTTATGCTGTTTTTACTGATGTTTTTAGTTAGAGTATACTTTAAATTATAATTTTGATGAACATAATCTGACAAAAGTCAAATGGTCTTGGTAGCAAAAATTTCTACTGGATTTTTCACCAAATAGCAAAACAGATAGTAAATTTGCTACTGTGTATTTCTAACCCTGAAACTGCAGTCTTAGACTTCTCAGCTAGACAAGGAGTCTTTTAGGACTCACGGTACTAATTCAACTCCCATAGTAAACCTATGGAAACACCATCATATTAAAAATGAAATAACTTTAAATTTTTTAAATACTCATAGTCAAACATATATCTCTCAGTATAGATCCATCCTTGATGCAAGCTTCTTTGTGGATAAAACCATACATGCCGTGGTAATTTTTGTGAGCTACATGTGTTTGAAAGGTGTTTCCAATTCTGCACCTAAAGAACCAGCTGCAACATTCAGTGTAGAGTAGTCCTAAATCAGGTTTTAAATACTCATAGTCAAACATATATCTCTCAATATAGGTCCATCCTTGATGCAAGCTTCTTTGTGGATAAAACCATACATGCCGTGGTAATTTTTGTGAGCTACATGTGTTTGAAAGGTGTTTCCGATTCTGCACCTAAAGAACCAGCTGCAACATTCAGTGTTGAGTAGTCCTAAATCAGGTCTATAAAAAGACTGAAATTGCATCAATAGAACATTGTTTCTAATTTTCTTAAGCTACAATTTGTCAGCTACAAATAGGATAAGCTCTCAGATGATTCTTTGTACTAAAATTTTACTTTTTATTAGCAACCAATCATGGCCCTCCAAATCTGTATATACTTTATTTTATGTGAACCCATTTCTTGACTGGTTGCCATTTTCTATATAATCAGTACCGCGAGTCTTTTCACAGTTAACACCGTGATTGCCTCACTCAGAAGCATAGGAATACAGGCCTTAAACAATTTTCAAATTACTACTTATCCATCCAGGAAGAAGACCAATACCCAATTACCACTCATTAGGATGTGTGGTGATGTAGATTTTGTTAATGCCAGGGAAATTACTGGTATATTGTCTACATGTAATATGCAGAGACTGTCAAATCCTCTTACACAGGTTATATTTTAGGATGTGCATATGCTGGATTGACACTAATTTCTAAGAAAATCATGTAAAAAATCAACTTAGTGCATGCCCATACCCAAATTTCCATGTTTTGTAAGTTAGAGTACAGCTAAGCTCCACCCCTCTTCGCCATTTATCTGATACAGTTTACATATTCTTTCACATAGGCAAGGTCAGTAATACTAAATACAGAATGGAAGAATGAAAGAGTCAAGATTAACACTAAAGTAGTAATTCATCTAGAAAATATATCATAAACACATTTCATCCATGATAAGCAATAACTCTAACCCCAACATCACCCTTGTAATAATTGATTAAAAAGAATACATTTAGACATTGAGAGAGATGCATTAAATAATCAAAGTCAATGCCAAGGAAATACGAGGACTTTGATATCTTTTGTTATAATAATTATATTTTTGAAACTTTTAGCATCCATTTCAAAATCAAAATCTGCAGATTTGAAAAGAGTGAAAAAAGAGGAAAAGATTGTAATATGTGGCCTAGTCTTATATATAAAAGGAATACATGACACTACATTTTCATTGAATCATCTGCTTAGAAAAATGTATATCTTATTTAGCTAAAAATAGATTTTAAAAAAACTAAGAAAGCTCTGTACTTAAGTGCACCAGTAAGAAGAACATTTTTTGTAAATATGTTTGTAAAAAATCCATACACAAATAATAACCCACAAAATTAACTTAAGTTATCACCAACACAAAAATAAACACCATTACATCGAAAATGGTTAGCCTGCATGTGTCTGTTCTGTCATTCCCTTGAGAGCATATGTGCATGTTCTGTTGTTCCTTTGATTCTTTGTATGTATGTGTCTTCCATAAGTTCTTTCATTCTATCAATCATAAATAATAAATACATCTTTGTGGGATGTGGGTCACAGTCATAGTGTGTGAGATAGCCTAGAGCATCAGTAACCCATATTTCATGCCAAAAGGTAATCTGATCAATTTAGTGGATATCTTTAGGACATTTGTTGACGTAGACAAAATGAGTTGGGCATAGCTTGAAAATTTCACTGATCCATTAGAGTTCAGTCTAGGCTGTGCTTTTGTGCCACATGGTGCAGTGTTGAAATAATCAGCATAAATTTTGTACATCTCTGAGCCCGTCGTGTTGATGGTTGTGTATCAGCTCTGTACCCATAATCTGCATTATGCAGATGAGCATTTGACTGAATGAGGCTGATGATGGTTTAGTTAGAATGGTTACACTGCGCCGTGCTACTGACTTCACATTTAACATCATGATAAATACTAGCCAATGTCACTATATGTTTTTTTGCATACATGCGCCCAAATTAAAATAAGTCAAAGTGGTGTTATCCAGTGGAAATAGTCTTATGATGCTTCCATTTCTTCATGCAATCCACCACTAAATGAACTTTTGGTAATAAAGTCAGCAGCATAGGCAACATGGCCTGTAGTGTACTAACGTGGGGGGGGGGGCGGATGGGTCAGTTGTCCCAGGCGCCAGAGGTCTTCGGTCACCAAAAAAGCTGATAAAAATTCAGGCCTCGTATTCTGGCCCTTTGTTTGATCATTGTCGCTCCAGGTGCCATTTACCCTTAGTATGCCACTGAACATGGCTTGCACTAACCATGGTGGGAATGTTGTCAAAGTCCAAATTTGTATCTGTTTCTTGCAGGATAAAGACAGTACAATGGAGTAGAGTGATTTTAAATTATCACACTATACATAGATACACATAGCGTGATTCTCATTTGTCTGCTTATTATATGTTTGATTTGTAAAACAGTTCAGATTGCTGTTGAAAACAATTTGCTTAAGTAAACAGAACACATCAATGAGAAATGATGGCAGCATACTCGCTGACACAAGAGTAAAGCACACTGAGTACATTTCATTGAGTGTTAAAGTTCGAGAACTTGTCATTTACCTTTAATAACCTAAAACTTGCCTGATGGATTTAATAATTTCTGCAATAAATAGTCACTGTTCCAGCATTATATGTTTTGAATTGGTTATTATAGTCAGACTACAGCACATTTTTTCCTACAATTGTTGTGTCTGTTAAAATAGCTTTGTGCACTGTCCAGGACATGGTTATTTTAGGTAACAAGGAAACTGTAGCAAACCATGCTATAGTCTGATTCAACAATGACTGATTCATAGTACATGTATGTAATGCTGGAAAAGTGAATATTTATTGCATAAATTAATAAATCCACAACTGGAGCACCTGTGCTCATTATCAGTCTCCCCTGTTGTGAGCCTTCTATTTGTGGATTTGAATTCCTCATACTCAAGTAATGGTTACTAGATTCCCTCTAGAATTTTTTTGGAACATTTTAGTCTACATTATTTCCTTCCTGTACGCTACTCAGGAAATAAATGCAGCAGTGTTTTTTGCTGAAGATTTCATCTTTTCTTCTTGACCATGTGCTCTCGATTGGTGCCCAAGCTAATCAAACTCAGTAAGACATTTGTGTTGGCTAATGAATTTATTGTCTTATACTTCTTTGGCATTGAGTGCACTCTATTCATTAAGCTTGGGATGCACTTGATTCATTCAGTCTAAAATCAACCATAATGAACGTTTATCTTTATTTTCTTCTATCTTTTTTATGCACCCTATGGGCATCATAGAGGAACATTCTTGTGCCAAAGATACAAAAATCAAGGGCCATTAATGCAAGGGCACAGCCAAAAATGAACCCTGAAAGTGGATTAACATGTTTGATATAAAGTGCATAAATATGTGTGTGAGTTTGTACTGGTATCTTTGTTGTCCCTTTTCCTGTAAACTAAACTGGGTTTACATTTATTTGTGATAAAGCAGTCAACATCTCTGACATGCAAGTTCTTGTAGTCTCAGTTTTATTCAACAGCATATTTCCCCTTGATAACCTGTTTTTGGATGTAGTATGTTCAGTGTTCATACCTATAATCAAAGTACAAAAATTGGTATTCCACAGTTCCTGAACCAGTTTAAATGATTTGGCTCCATGCCATATTTAGGACAATCATTGCCATATTTGGCATTTTTGTGTCGAAGTTTCTTGAAGCATTTTAGTGTCAAGGTTTTTTGAACCATTTTAGAGGAAAAATATGGATTATCTTTTAAATTTTCAGAGGTCAGATAATATAAATAGATGTACATTGTTTTTGTCATACATTCTGTTGTCAAAGACAATCTTTACATTATGAAACAATATTGATATTAGAACTGGGTTATATTTGTAGACAAGTTTATAGCGAGACTAATCACCATATCAATAATGTGTACATGTGCTTGATGAACATTCATAGTTTTACAAACAAAAAGAAAAACAAATACCAGAAATGCAACCGGAATTCTTTATTTGTAAAGGAGCACTGAAACATTATCATAAAAGTGTTCTTTGTTGGTTAGCAAGGATATAATGCAACCTTGGCCACTTTTGACTACTGTAGCATTATTGGCACATTGATACACAATTGTGACAATAAAGATAATAATTTTCCAGACCAAGATTTGGGAAAATTTATCATTTTCATTGGTACAGAATAATCCAGACAGAGAGAAAAGTAAATATTTTGTAGTGTTTGGCTATTTGCCCTAAATTCTCGTGTATAAAATAATACCAGCTGCAGACTGCATAGACCCAGATCTACCATCGCATAATGCACCGGCAGATCTGGGTCTATGCAGTTTGTAAGGACTAATCAGTAGAACAAACAACATAGACCCTGATCTGCTGGCATATTATGTGACGGCAGATCAGGATCTATGTTGTTTGCATTTGGACCTGGATTATATGCGAGTATATACGGTAGGTCAATGACAGCATCTACATTAGACCTGATTTTTACAAGCAGTACATCATAAATGTCTAATTTTGCTGTGAATCAAATGGTGGATAGTCCCTTTATTTGAATGTGGGAAGCATGCAAATAGAGATATGACTCAAATGAAGAAATAATTTTTAATGTTAATTTAATTACATTCAGTATTATAAATTGCACAGTGTGAAAGTACTAAAAAGAAAGTCATTATTCTATTTTAACAGAACAGAAACTACACAAAATATTGGCCCATAAAAAGCCGACCTTGTCTCTTTAGAAAATATCAATGGTCTATTGACCCCATATTCCTCGATCTTAGATTGAACCATGCCCATAATACAAGCTACATAAAGAACATGGCACATACATTATCCAATTTAACATGACTTGAGGGCGTACATACTCATAGGGCATCGTCACAAACCACGTTAGACGATCAGCTACGCTCATTTATCACCCGTGGCTACCTGTGCAGAAATTTCCTTGTTTCTCATGAATATGCATAAACCTGCTTAACCAATCACTGCTAGTGAGTAAAATCTTCTTGGAATTGTGACCCAACATGAGCCAATCAAAGTTTCATTTTCAAACATGATCGATAAAGTGGACACTTTCATTTATGTGTTGGAGATTGTTACATTATTTTGTTGATGAAAAATTTTTGTTTATGCAAACTCATGAGAAACCAGATCTCCACACAGGCAGCCACGGTTAATAAAGAAGCTTAGCAGATTGTTTCCTTTGGCTTGCGACGATGACTCATAGGGTTAAATTGGATAATGCCTGTGCTCTGTTCTCTATATATGATATAGATCTTATGGACATCAATATGAAGTCATGTTCTGTTGACTTTTTGATTCACCAATCAAATGAACCCTTTAATATTTTTGAAAGAGAAAAACTTCATTTGGAACATATCACAGTCACCACCTGTGACAACTTTCCTTAATAAAAATGCTACTAAAACTGAGTGCACCAACAATTCCAAAGGTCACAAGAACCTGAAATGTTGGCACTGCTTGTCTCCATTATGTCAGGGATCTCGATTTTAATCAGAATGGGATGAGATGGGGATGATATTTGCTTGAAAGTGCAGTGAATGAGATAAACACATAATAAATGCTTTTTGAATGCAATTTTTTTTATTGCAGAAATTTTGTTTAAATTGTTTTCATAAAAGCCAGAGATACATGCAATTCTGAAATAGTATTTGTAGAAAATTTAAGTTGGAATACATGTACTAGGGGATTTTTCTATCATTTTCAAAACAGGGCCTGGGGTTCCTGAAATTTGGAATTTTAACACATACAAATGTCAAATTAGGAAATTCAGAATTTTTTTGTACAGTTATACAAACTAAAATATTATTGACCATTTTAAATAATTCAGAATCAGCATAGGATACTTTTTACTTTTTTGATCTCTAGCTACACTCCTTATAGTGGTCAGATTACACCAGATTTTTGTTGAATGTTCTGATTGGGAATATTTTACACTTTAAATTGCAAAAAATAGACAGTTTTTGGCATTGGGAATGGGGCTGAATTTTGGCCCCCAAACAGGTCCAGAAAAATTTCTGGTACTTTTAAAGAATTTATGGTCTTGGAAAATAGATTTAATGACTGTAATTCAAGTAGATAGGAACCAGAAAAATATAAAGAAAGGAAATTACTCATGTGTTGTATGTTTAATTTATGAAGGCAGGGTTCTCACAGATCAAGAAAAACTGAGGGAAACATTGTGCATCAGTTGGGGAAATTTTACTATGGACAAGCACACAAGGAATGTGTATTGCCAGATATGCTTCAGTGTGGAATATTTTGAATAATTCCTGTATACTTTTGGTTACCTACACTTAATTCAAAGTCAGCTGTTCTTTAGAAACTGAGAGAAACATATTATATGATACCTAATTATGAAGAAGAGAATACATGAACTGGTTAGTTGTTTGTTGAAATAATTACTGGTAGATTGTTCTTGTCTGTGTTTTTACTAAAGTTTGCTCATTGTAGTTCTGTATTTCAGCTGGGTGTGTGGTACTAGTATCTTTGTAACTTTTACAACTCTAATTAAATATACAGTGCTAGATTCCTACAAAGTTTACATACAAATAGTTCAATCAGATTAAAATCAAGATCTACTTATCGTAAGTAGATCTGACAGGCACCAATAAAGGTTCATGTTATGGTGACCTTTGGAATTCCTGATCCACTTATTTTTAGCAACCTATTAGATAAAGAGTTGCATATCGTGTTGGGGAAAGTTATCATTATAAACGTTATCTTCCAAATGATGATTTTCACTATCATTAATGTGAAATCTGCAATTTGATTTGTGGATCAAAAGGTCAACAGAATGTGACTTCATATATACCTCTGATTAATCACAAAACTTAGCATGAAGATGCAGATTCTAAAACCAGTCTATATTTTTGACAGCTAGTTCAAGGGGATATTATTATTTTGATTTTATGAACATAGTTGTATATTTAAACAGCCAATGTGGATTTCAAACTAATTTCATCATCACCTTGTAACATTAAAGAATCATTAGATTATAATTGATATTAATATATGTGTCGGATTCACACATGCACATTTTAAACTATTTTAAATAGGTTTTTTCATTCACCCAGCATTTTAAAAATAAAATGGTTAAAGGTAAAGTTCAGTTCAAACCTATATTATATGAGCTCTTTGGACTGTTAATATGTTATTTTTTAAGGTGTGATTAATTGAATGATAGACATGTTTTTTACACAGTTCTTTACCCATGGCTGAATTGGACATTTTGATTTAATTCTGGTGTGCCAAATGTGTGTGACTTCATCAGTGCCAAAAGGCAATCTTTGATTGAGATCTTTTATCGCTAACGAGGTCAGCATGGTCCTGTGTATAGCATTGAATTGTTCAATCTATGCGTTACAGAGTTCATTTCAGGCTGGGCCATTGACTCTTATTTTACATCATCGGTGCAAGAAAGTTGCCTTTATGATGCCTGTAGGGTGAATTAAAAAGACCCGCCATGATAAGCCAAGGAGGCCAGCTACATAAATTCACTGAAAATTTGTGGCCATAGCATATTGCTTTCCTAACATAAAATTTAAAAAAAAAAATTTTTAAGTGGAGGTTGTCATATCATCAAGTATAAGCTTGTCATTGGAGAAATTTGGTCAACTCCTGTATTTTATATGTTTAAAGTGGAAAGTGTGTGTGTGTCAATGTTTTACATTTGTGGTTGGGGAAGAATTCTCCTTTAGTCCACATAAACTCAGGTAATTTTTGGTTCCAGTAACCCGTAGGAGTCTAGGAGGGTATCAGTATTTTAAGAATGGAAAAATATCAGGAGTTTGATGAATAAATAGAAAAATACAGTTTAATTTGTCATGTAGTTATTGGAGTGTTATGCTTAAAATAGATATAACACTGATTCACAAACCACAAAATATTTACATGCATGAATAGTTAAGTCCAATTCAATCCACAAATATTTTCCATCGGGTATTAAGAATGTTTAGATTCTTTGAAGGACATATTGTGATCCCATATAAAGATGGTCACATGGAATTCATCTCTTTTCAAATCCACAATCAGCTGTCATATAGGTATTATATCTGCATGCCAGCCTGTCATATCAGTGGGGTGGATCTGTAATTGAAATTTGGACTTATGTTTACTCAGGTATTATTGAGTGCAAGTGAAGATCAAGATTTAATTAGGGATGTAGAATGTGGCTTTCTTTATCTATACTCTCATCTTACCATAGACTCACACTTGACAGTTTGCCAACCTCAGAAATGGGAAACATAGTAGATCATACCATGCTTTTTTAAAAAAAAAGCCTGTTAATACAAACAAAGTTCACCTTGACTTGCTTCTACACTTATGATTCTAGATCATGGCCTGTTTTTGCAAGCAGGTGATTCAGTTAAGACTAGATTTAAATGCTCTGCATTTTAAGTCTTTATTAGATAATGGAGTTGCATTTCCAACAGAATATTTTCATCCCTGCACTTTTCAGAGAGAAGGCAATCCCGTGAATACGTGTGTGCATTTGTAATGTTGGACAAATCCTCATAAACTGTAAAAGTTAGAGACATGAAACCTTTGACTATGATTTTAGGTGTTCTGTTCATGTGCACAACGATTTTAAACTTTTGATGCAGCCTGTGGGGATAGCGGATGGGGGTGGTTTTTCATAAATTTGGAATAACTCCCAAATTATGAAACCAACATGTCTGAGAATTAACGTGTGATCACTGACCAAAGTGTCAACATATCACAAATGGGGTTAGAATGAGACAATAGGCCATGCCCGGGTGGCATATGGTTGAGGTTTCACAGCTTAGAAACCATTGAGATGCCCACCCTATAACTATATATACACTTAATGGGCATGAATAAATGACATTCTGTCCCCCCTGCGACTTAACCCCAGGGGCATAGATATTTTTAGGTGACTGGGACAGAATAGGGGTGCACAGGAATATGTGTTTAAAGACACTGTAATTTAATATATGCTAACATATATCCAGTCATTTTTTGTTTTCATAACTGTGGCTGTTAAAGTTGTGAAGTTATCTTACAGAAGAGGAATTAAATTTAACAGGCAATCACTTATGGTTATATCCAGGCATACCTTATCTTCATGGTAAAATAAAAGATGACATGTGGCATGTTCATGCTTTTTGATGTTTTCCAGTTTTAAAATATTACATCAGTGGGTAAATGAATTGCATACTTGTGCCTGGATGCATGTTTTGCAAAACAAGATCATATCTCTGTATTCCAGCCATGGCCTGACATGCATCCATTCTGGTCTTAAATTTTGTTCTTATTTTCTCAGAGTTGTGGCACCTTTAACCAGAAACTTGTTCTGATTGAGGTTGTACATTTTCAGGTGCTCTATTATTTGATCCAAACATTTCCAATATTTTTTCGCACTTTGGCATTGAAGAACTCTGTGATGTGTCAATTTTAAATTCATGATCCATAGTAAGGACCTATCTCTATCATGAATGAAGTCCAGAATCGACCAGAATCTTTTATACCTGAGCCCAAAATTACAAGCAATGGGATTATGGCTACTTTAATAGCAATTTTTGGACTTCACGCATCACACGTTCAAATTACTTGTAGTGTCTATTTCTTTTGTGCCATTTGTCAGGTTAGAAGTCTTAGAACATGTTTATACATGATGGTGTTATTGATATGATCACCCTGCTAATTGGTTTCAGTCAGAATTGGGATACATCTATAATCACCCAGAGCCGATTTATGTTGTCAGAACCCCAACATTTGGCAATTAGCTAAAGAAATGTAATATGCAGATTAAGTGGTCACCATATACCAAGACTATTTCTATCAAAGCCGCTGATTGGTTGGCTGCACATCATGATTGCACATGGTGGGAATGGACTGTTACTGACTGATGTTAATGCAAGACAACCCTGGCTGGCAGAAAATCTGACCCTACTTTTTTCACCAAAAATATTTGCCACATGCATATTTTGTCTCCAGATTAATTTTTGTGTGCAAAATGCAATATTGGCCATTGACAGGCTGATCCTTGTCTGCCCACTTAGGTGGTGCCCTTCCTCTCTGTGGTGCACCCTATCTTAAATCTCTAGATGTTTATTACATGGCATATGGTAACAGTCATCTGAGATTATTAGGGCCCCACATACAAAAATTAGAAAGCCCAGTAGTAATCACCTTTTCTCTCCATCCATCTGCCCATCGGTTCTACTGTTAGCCTGTTCACACTTCTTAGATCCACCATAGATTTGCAAGTCTTACACAGAATTGGATGCCATGTGGTAGGTGAATTGCCTATAACATGTAGATGTTCCTTTTGAAGGTTTCATCTTTTCATGTCCAGGTTTGATGTGGTTACTGTCTTTTTTCCATCAGTATTTCAGCTCCACTACAGCAGAGCATGGCTTAGGAACCATTTATGCAATCTGGTGTGTATATTGTCTCATAGACTTATGGGTTTTCTCTTGTCAACTCCATTTTGGTAAACTTTATAACTTCACATGGACTGTTGCTTGTAACTGGCATAGTTCAAGAACCATTCCACATATTCTGATGCTGTTTGGTACATGTGCCTTATATGGGTTTAGTCTTATTTAGATGGGTTTAGCCTTGTTTATATGGGTTTAGTCTTGTTTATATGGGTTTAGTCTTATTTATATGGGTTTAGTCTTGTTTATATGGGTTTAGTCTTATTTATATGGGTTTAGTCTTATTTATATGGGTTTAGTCTTATTTATATGGGTTTAGTCTTGTTTATATGGGTTTAGTCTTGTTTAGATGGGTTTAGTCTTGTTTATATGGGTTTAGTCTTATTTATATGGGTTTAGTCTTATTTATAAGGGTTTAGTCTTATTTATATGGGTTTAGTCTTATTTAGATGGGTTTAGTCTTATTTATATGGGTTTAGTCTTGTTTATATGGGTCTAGTCTTGTTTATATGGGTTTAGTCTTGTTTATAAGGGTTTAGTCTTATTTATATGGGTTTAGTCTTGTTTATATGGGTTTAGTCTTGTTTAGATGGGTTTAGTCTTGTTTAGATGGGTTTAGTCTTGTTTATATGGGTTTAGTCTTATTTATATGGGTTTAGTCTTGTTTATAAGGGTTTAGTCTTATTTATATGGGTTTAGTCTTATTTATATGGGTTCAGTCTTATTTATATGGGTTTAGTCTTATTTATATGGGTTTAGTCTTGTTTAGATGGGTCTAGTCTTGTTTATATGGGTTTAGTCTTGTTTATAAGGGTTTAGTCTTATTTAGATGGGTTTAGTCTTGTTTAGATGAGTTTAGTCTTATTTATATGGGTTTAGTCTTATTTATATGGGTTTAGTCTTATTTATATGGGTTTAGTCTTGTTTATATGGGTTTAGTCTTGTTTATATGGGTTTAGTCTTGTTTAGATGGGTTTAGTCTTATTTATATGGGTTTAGTCTTATTTATAAGGGTTTAGTCTTGTTTATATGGGTTTAGTCTTATTTATATGGGTTTAGTCTTGTTTATATGGGTTTAGTCTTATTTATAAGGGTTTAGTCTTGTTTATATGGGTTTAGTCTTGTTTATAAGGGTTTAGTCTTGTTTAGATGGGTTTAGTCTTATTTATATGGGTTTAGTCTTATTTATAAGGGTTTAGTCTTGTTTATATGGGTTTAGTCTTGTTCATATGGGTTTAGTCTTATTTATATGGCTTTAGTCTTGTTTATATGGGTTTAGTCTTGTTTATATCGGTTTAGTCTTATTTATATGGGTTTAGTCTTGTTTAGAAGGGTTTAGTCTTGTTTATATGGGTTTAGTCTTGTTTATATGGGTTTAGTCTTATTTATAAGGGTTTAGTCTTGTTTATATGGGTTTAGTCTTTTTTATATGGGTTTAGTCTTGTTTAGATGGGTTTAGTCTTGTTTATAGGGGTTTAGTCTTATTTATATGGGTTTAGTCTTATTTAGATTGGTTTAGTCTTGTTTATATGGGTTTAGTCTTATTTATATGGGTTTAGTCTTATTTATATTGGTTTAGTCTTGTTTAGAAGGGTTTAGTCTTGTTTAGATGGGTTTAGTCTTGTTTATACGGGGTTTAGTCTTGTTTATACGGGTTTAGTCTTATTTATAAGGGTTTAGTCTTATTTAGATGGGTTTAGTCTTGTTTAGATGGGTTTAGTCTTGTTTATATGGGTTTAGTCTTATTTATATGGGTTTAGTCTTGTTTATATGGGTTTAGTCTTGTTTAGATGGGTTTAGTCTTATTTATATGGGTTTAGTCTTATTTAGATGGGTTTAGTCTTGTTTATATGGGTTTAGTCTTATTTATAAGGGTTTAGTCTTATTTATATGGGTTTAGTCTTGTTTATATGGGTTTAGTCTTATTTATAAGGGTTTAGTCTTATTTATAAGGGTTTAGTCTTGTTTAGATGGGTTTAGTCTTATTTATATGGGTTTAGTCTTATTTATATGGGTTTAGTCTTATTTAGATGGGTTTAGTCTTATTTAGATGGGTTTAATCTTATTTATATGGGTTTAGTCTTATTTAGATGGGTTTAGTCTTATTTATAAGGGCTTAGTCTTATTTAGATGGGTTTAGTCTTATTTATATGGGTTTAGTCTTATTTAGATGGGTTTAGTCTTATTTATATGGGTTTAGTCTTATTTAGAAGGGTTTAGTCTTGTTTATATGGGTTTAGTCTTATTTAGATGGGTTTAGTCTTATTTATAAGGGTTTGGTCTTGTTTAGAAGGGTTTAGTCTTGTTTATATGGGTTTAGTCTTGTTTATATGGGTTTAGTCTTATTTATATGGGTTTAGTCTTATTTAGATGGGTTTAGTCTTATTTAGATGGGTTTAGTCTTATTTATATGGGTTTAGTCTTGTTTAGATGGGTTTAGTCTTGTTTAGATGGGTTTAGTCTTATTTATATGGGTTTAGTCTTATTTATAAGGGTTTAGTCTTATTTATATGGGTTTAGTCTTGTTTATATGGGTTTAGTCTTATTTATATGGGTTTAGTCTTATTTATATGGGTTTAGTCTTATTTATATGGGTTTAGTCTTGTTTATAAGGGTTTAGTCTTGTTTATAGGGGTTTAGTCTTGTTTAGATGTGTTTAGTCTTATTTATATGGGTTTAGTCTTATTTATATGGGTTTAGTCTTGTTTAGATGGGTTTAGTCTTGTTTAGATGGGTTTAGTCTTGTTTAGATGGGTTTAGTCTTATTTATAAGGGTTTAGTCTTATTTATATGGGTTTAGTCTTGTTTATATGGGTTTAGTCTTATTTATATGGGTTTAGTCTTGTTTATATGGGTTTAGTCTTATTTATATGGGTTTAGTCTTGTTTATAGGGGTTTAGTCTTATTTATATGGGTTTAGTCTTGTTTATATGGGTTTAGTCTTGTTTATATGGGTTTAGTCTTATTTATAGGGGTTTAGTCTTGTTTATATGGGTTTAGTCTTGTTTATATGGGTTTAGTCTTGTTTAGATGGGTTTAGTCTTGTTTAGATGGGTTTAGTCTTGTTTATAGGGGTTTAGTCTTATTTATATGGGTTTAGTCTTATTTAGATTGGTTTAGTCTTATTTATATGGGTTTAGTCTTATTTAGATGGGTTTAGTCTTATTTATATTGGTTTAGTCTTGTTTAGAAGGGTTTAGTCTTGTTTAGATGGGTTTAGTCTTGTTTATAGGGGTTTAGTCTTGTTTATATGGGTTTAGTCTTATTTATAAGGGTTTAGTCTTATTTAGATGGGTTTAGTCTTGTTTATATGGGTTTAGTCTTGTTTATATGGGTTTAGTCTTGTTTATATGGGTTTAGTTTTATTTATAGGGGTTTAGTCTTGTTTATATGGGTTTAGTCTTGTTTATATGGGTTTAGTCTTGTTTAGATGGGTTTAGTCTTGTTTAGATGGGTTTAGTCTTGTTTATAGGGGTTTAGTCTTGTTTAGATGGGTTTAGTCTTATTTAGATTGGTTTAGTCTTGTTTATATGGGTTTAGTCTTATTTATATGGGTTTAGTCTTATTTATATTGGTTTAGTCTTGTTTAGAAGGGTTTAGTCTTGTTTATATGGGTTTAGTCTTATTTAGATGGGTTTAGTCTTATTTATAAGGGTTTGGTCTTGTTTAGAAGGGTTTAGTCTTGTTTATATGGGTTTAGTCTTGTTTATATGGGTTTAGTCTTATTTATATGGGTTTAGTCTTATTTAGATGGGTTTAGTCTTATTTATATGGGTTTAGTCTTATTTATATGGGTTTAGTCTTGTTTAGATGGGTTTAGTCTTGTTTAGATGGGTTTAGTCTTGTTTAGATGGGTTTAGTCTTATTTATAAGGGTTTAGTCTTGTTTATATGGGTTTAGTCTTGTTTATATGGGTTTAGTCTTATTTATATGGGTTTAGTCTTATTTATATGGGTTTAGTCTTATTTATATGGGTTTAGTCTTATTTAGATGGGTTTAGTCTTGTTTATATGGGTTTAGTCTTATTTATATGGGTTTAGTCTTATTTATATGGGTTTAGTCTTGTTTATATGGGTTTAGTCTTGTTTAGAAGAGTTATGGCGCCCACGATATCTCGTCCTCCTAACTTTGATTTCTGCAAGAAAACTTCGTCAGAATTTGATGGATTTCAACCAAATTTGGCATGTGGTTCAGATTAATGAGATCTTGAGTGAGATTGATTTCCAGCATTCTACTAAATCATTTACAGGAGTTTTGGTTCCTGATTGCCCTTCCTCTTGACTTTTTTTTTTGCAGCATAATTTACTAAGCTTTTGTTGGATTTCAACCAGATTTGGCAACTAGCTTTATATTGATGAGACCTTGAATGAGTTCCACATTATCATTTAGAGTTGTTGCCCCTGATTGCCCACCATCCTAACTTTTTTATTTCTGCGTCATAAATTTACTAATGAATATTGCATTTTAACCAGAGTTATTATGCACCTTTAAATTGATGAGACCTTGAATGAGTTGGATTTCCAGTTTTCCACATCATCATTCAGCAAATTTGAGAAAGCGAGGCCCTTTGTGATGCGCCTATTGCTACAAGCTCTAGTTTACTCCTAATTTGCACATGCAGTGCAATACACTGTGTTATCTTAAGTACATTAGTGAAGTGCATAACTATGGCCACTTCCACAGAAGAGGTCTCAAAAGAGATATTACCATACTGATAGGCACCAGTAGCCTGGCATGATTAGTGGTCCGTGGATAATACTGGTTGGAATGCTGTAATTAAACCAGCCTCCATGAACTGGGAGTGTGAGAAACTGTTGATCAAAGTACAGTATAATGTTACAAGCCCAGTTTGTGAATATGCTGAAGGCTATAAAAAAAATAGTGGCCAGGAAGGGCATAATAAGCAAAATTTTCAACTTGCCTTGGCTGCCAGACAAGGAATTTTTCAGACTCTGATGCTGTTACCCAAGTTTAGATACTCTCAGAGTCACTTTTTACCATGTGTACTGGTAAATGGCTGTAGATCAGTCATGTCAAACATGCAGCCCAATCTAATTTTTTGTGGCCCGCGACTACATGTTTATAGAGTATCTAATTATGACTTTCCGATAGAAGTACATTTTCTTTGGTGGCCCTGAAGGCTATTGGTTTTGTTTGTGCTGCCCTCAGTAGGCTTTGAGTTTGACATGCCTGCTGTAGATATTCGGGTACCTAACACCTTGTTTTTTGTTACTGGATCAAATTTTCAATTTTTGTGCACTGAACATTAAGTTGTCATTTCCCTACATCACCACCTGACCTGGTTGACATGGGATTGTCTTAAATTGTTTTTTATCCTGACCTTGACATACATTTGTTTATGTAAACACACACATACACACACACCAAAGTATTACTAAATTTACAATTTTTTTGTTAAATGTGATCTTTTTTGTCCTTTGCAAATACACATGAAAGTGTAAAACATCTTGACAATTTAATATTACCAACTGACTGCACCTTCCAGATCATCCTTTTGTGTGATTTTTATCTTCATTATTCAAAATACATTGATGTACACCTACACAGAGTGTCTTGTTGAGCCCCTGTGTGCCCCAAAAATTAGCCAAGGATGTACACCTACACAGAGTGTCTTGTTGAGCCCCTGTGTGCCCAAAAATTAGCCAAGGATGTACACCTACACAGAGTGTCTTGTTTAGCCCCTGTATGCTCCAAAAATTAGCCAAGGATGTGCACCTACACAGAGTGTCTTGTTGAGCCCCTGTGTGCCCCAAAAATTAGCCAAGGATGTACACCTACACAGAGTGTCTTATTGAGCTCCTGTGTGCCCCAAAAATTAGCCAATGATGTACACCTACACAGAGTAACTTGTTGAGCCCCTGTGTGCCCCAAAAATTAGCCAAGGATGTACACCTACACAGAGTGTCTTGTTGAGCCCCTGTGTGCCCCAAAAATTAGCCAAGGATGTACACCTACACAGAGTGTCTTATTGAGCTCCAGCGTGCCCCAAAAATTAGCCAAGGATGTACACCTACACAGAGTAACTTGTTTAGCCCATGTGTGCCCCAAAAATTAGCCAAGGATGTACACCTACACAGTGTAACTTGTTGAGCCACTGTGTGCTCCAAAAATTAGCCAAGGATGTACACCTACCTATACAGAGCACCTTATTTACCTGAAGTGTAGCTCAAAAATTACCCAAGGATGTACACCAACACAGAGTAACTTGTTTAGCCCCCTTCTACCCCAATTACCCAAGGATATACACCAACACAGAGTAACTCGTTTAGCCCCCTTTTCACCCCAATTACCCAAGGATATACACCAACACAAGAGCACCTTGTTTAGCCCCCTTGTACCCCAATTACCCAAGGATATACACCAACACAGAGCACTTTGTTTAGCCCCTTTGTACCCCAATTACCCAAGGATATACACCAACACAAGAGCACCTTGTTTAGCCCCTTTGTACCCCAATTACCCAAGGATGTTATACTTGCACATCACCTTGTTTAGTCCCTATGTACCCACACAATTACTGGAAGATGTACACCTACACAGAGCACCTTGTTTAGTCCCTAGATGTACCCCCAAAATTACGAAAGATGTACACCTACACAGAGCACCTTGTTTAGTCCCTATGTATCCACAAAATTACTGGAAGATGTACACCTACACAGAGCACCTTGTTTAGTCCCTATGTATCCACACAATTACTGGAAGATGTACACCAAAAAAGAGCACCTTGTTTAGTCCCTATGTATCCACAAAATTATGAAGATGTACACCTACACAGAGAACCATGTTTAGTCCCTATGTACCCCCACAATTACTGGAAGATGTACACCTACACAGAGCACCTTGTTCAGCCCCTATGTACCCCCAAAATTACCAAAGATGTACACCTACACAGAGCACCTTGCTAAGCCCCTCTGTACCCCCAAAATTATGAAAGATGTACACCTACACAGAGCACCTTGTTTTTCCCCTATGTACCCCCAAAATTAGAAAAGAAGTTACACCTACACAGAGCACCTTGTTCAGCCCCTATGTACCCCCAAAATTACCAAAGATGTACACCTACACAGAGCACCTTGTTCAGCCCCTATGTACCCCCAAAATTACCAAAGAATGTACACCTACACAGAGCACCTTGTTAGCCCCTTTGTACTCCAAAAATTACCCAATGATGTATTGTAATTAGTATCACTGCCAAAAAATGAAAGTGGATAAAAAAGTTTGAATTTATAGCCTTGATTTCAATTTTTAATTTCATTTGGGTTTTTTTTCACTGAACAGATTTCACTGAATGCTTGAATTTAGACTTATTATGAAGTTAGAGCCAGAGCTACAAGTTAATTGGATAAGTACCTTATTCCTAGAAAAATGGAATCCATGATCTTTGTTATTTTGTAACCTATCTTGCCGTTTAACAAAACAAAACTGTTCATCCAGTAGCACTTAGTTTGAACAGGGGAAATATGTTTGTGAATTTCTGACTCAATCATAAAAGCAACTCCTGCAATTGGATTAATATTGTCTGTCCATCTAGTTGTTTTTCTGTCTATCTGTATTCTTTTAACACTATTTTTAGCTTGCCCTTCCACAAGGCCAAAGGAGCATATGGTATGGTCATGTGTCCACCGTACGTCATCTGTCAAGAATTGCTATTTTCAGCTTCTAAATAAAAAATGAGAGCAATTTCAACCAAACTTTAGATTGAGCATCCTGGCATGAAAGCCTTTGAAGTTGGTTTGGTTTGGTTTGGTTTGGTGTTTATGGCACAGAAACACAAGTAGGTTATTTAGTGTGTACAAACAATGCCATTCTGTCAACAAATTTGTTCAACTTTACTAAAAAATAGAAAAACTTTTAAATAACTTCTTCTCAAAAACCACTTAACAGAATTTGACCATATTTGACACAAAGCTGATAAGCATCAAGGCCTATTACATTTTTTTTATGAATGATGCCGATGTGCCATCAAATATGGCAACCATTACTAAAAATAGAAAAACCTTCTAATGACTTATTTTCCAAAATGACTGAACAGAATTCGACCAAATTTGACAACAAACATTTTGCATTATAGGCCTTTCAGTTTATACAAAGAAGGGTGGGGGTGGAATTGTAAATGATTTTACATATAAAATATACCACCTCCAGAATCACTCTGGTCAGTCATGGTTGCATGCTCCGAGGAGTCTGACATGGGTCAAAGTACAAAATCTATTGATTAATTGCTTTAATCACAATTTCATGATTTAAATATATTTGAAGGAGTCAGGGAATGAAAGAAAGAAAAGAAAAACATGAGAGGAGGCATTGTAAGTTTTCAACTCTTATTTAAAATACACTTGGCAGTCAACTACATGGTATTAGTAATTTTCAATTAAAAAAGTGTTTTAATTAGTAATAATACAAATTATTTTGCATACTCTTTTTAGTTTATTTTCATTCCTTTCTCTTGGTGTTAAGTTTTGTTCAGTTTTATTCAGTTTTATTGTTGTTGTGATTATTTATTTGTTTTGTTTAATTTTGCTCATTTACTTTCGTTTTTAGAATTTGGGCACAGCGTCTAAAGTATGGCAACTGGTGTGCTAGTTATTGTTATTAGATCACCAGTTGATGATTAATAATGATAATTACAAAAGCAAACAAAGTAAACAAAGTGTTTTACTTACAAGAAAATACTTTTGCCGTATATACTCGCATATAAGCCAATACAAATTGCAAACTGCAATGACCCAGATCTGCAGTTGCATAATGCGCTGGCAGATCTGGGTCTATGCAGTTTGTAAGGACTAATCAATAGAACAAACAACATAGAACCTGATCTGCCGGCACATTATGTGATGACAGATCAGGGTCTATGTTGTTTGCATTTGGACTTGACTTATACGCGAGTATAGATGGTAATACATTTTACTGAAAAACAGTGCAGATACATGTACTGATAGGAAATGTTAAAAAGATTATGAATTAAAAACTAACTTTGCGTCCCCCTCAATGGACTCAATTTTGTAAGCTGTATTGAAGTTGAAAGGGACCCCACAGTGCATAACCAGCATCATTGGTCACTTGTACAGAAATGTATCTGTTCTTCACAATGCCTCAGAGATAGGGCTTTTTGAGATCTTTATCAGTGTTGATGAAAAGTTTGACCTAAGATTTGAAAAGTTTGATGCTTTGAAAATTCAATTCAGGCAACAGCTGAACTGTTTTTGTACTGCATACTTTTAACTTAGCATGCATAGATTGCTATCAAAATGAATTTGTTATTAAGTGTTTTATAACACCAGTGTGGGAAATGTACATCTGTGGTTCAAAAGGGAAAAAAAGAGAAGAGGGTAACTTCTGTTTCAAGACTTACGCTTGAAGTAGACTCTTTTATGACAGTATAAAATGGACTATTAACAAAATGTAATCATGTACTCTGAGAGATATACAGTTTGTATCAGCTTTTGATAGCAAACCAAATTTGAATTGTCTGCTATATGTGAATGACAAGAAAATTGAACCCTTCAAGTAAACCCAAGCCTTAAGCAGTTTCTAATGCTTTTTATGACATTTACACAAGTGGGCTGCAATCATCATCAGTTTAAAGATGCATTTCCTCCCAAAAAATTGAAATTTGAGATAATGGCACATGTGACATGATTTTGTGACGTGCACATTGAATATTAGTAAAAATATTTTGAACCAAAGAGTACCTAAGCCAAGAAAAAGGGGAAATCTGAGCATGGACCTAAAATGTCAGGCAGACAATTTAGTATTTAAATAAGATGGGATATTTATTCAGTAAATTGTACATCATGCGCTTGTATCACGATGTCAAGAAGTCAGCAAGGTCACGATGGCACATGCAACTTACACAACCAACCCATAATTAAATTGAGGGGTGGCAATGCAAAATGTTGAAAGCACGTGCTCTTACTTTCCAATTTTCTTTATAAGACGATTTGTGCCCAGTGTAAAACAAAACCTGGTCTGCCTATAAAAGTGTGGTAGACACAAGTAAAAATCAAAATAATCATCTAAACACAGTGCATGTTTACAATTTACCGTATATAATCGCGTATACCAACTGCAAACTGCATAGACCCAGATCTGCTGTCGCATAATGCACCGGCAGATCTGGGTCTATGCAGTTTGTAAGGACTAATCAGTAGAACAAACAACTTAGACCCTGATCTGCCGGCGCATTATGCGACAGCAGATCAGGGTCTATGTTGTTTGTATTTGGACCCAGATTATACGCGGGTATATATGGTAGGTATAGAGAGTCTTCTTATCAAATCTGCTGTGTTATTAAATGTAAACAGTACTATTTTTAGACCACAACACAAGGGTTTCTGAAAAATCGAACAAGCCAACTGGATAATCTGGGTGAATTTTGGTGGAAAAATCATTGTTTTGCATTGTTAGGCACTGCAAAGAACATGCTCGTAATATTAGTTAAAAATTGGTTTTGTGAAGGAATGCAGCTTTAAAAGATATTTATGTACGTTTGATTTTGGATATATCTACTTTTTGGATATATTGAACTAAATTTGAATGGAATTAAAACAGCCTTGTGTAGACATAATGCATTAAGACAGTGTTTCCCTTCACCCTCATTTGTGCATCAGAGACCCCCAAGTTTTTAATTTGACCCACAGTTCTGACACCAAGGTTTGTTTTTTACTCAATCTGACGCCCAGTTCTGACACCAAGGGGAATTTTGACTCTCAGTCTTGCATCCCAAGGGGATTTTTGACTCTCAGTCTTGCACCCCGAGGGGAAAGACTGATTAAGAGGTCTAGTTCTACATTCACATGTTTAGAGAAACATGAAAATTACACATACCTACATATAAGAGACTGACTCTGATTTGCAGATCCAAAATATCTACATGTATTGTTATGTTCGGATTCAGGATTTGTTAGTCTGATAAGTAAATGAGCTTGTTTACAGTAGCTGTGACAGAAGTATTTGTTATTCACTTCAGCTCATTGATTTTTCTGTCTATTTACATTTCAAACTTTCAAGACCTTGCTGAGAGATCTAAGTATGTATTTATATATCTCCCACGATGAGGATACTGGCATGTTCTTTTATTAAGTTTTATTAAATATCTGTTAAGTATTACACCACTGTATTCTTCAGTATTTGTTCAAGCGATCCTTTTCTTGCATTAGGAGGCTGTCTATGCTATGTTGATTGCTTTGAAGGATTTTTTTTTTTTTTTCTGGGACCATTTTCACTGAAAGCCAATATCATTACTATTTATTTATGTTTGTAATAAAAATTCAAAATTTTAAGTAGGCATGACTTTCACATGTAGTACCATGAAACTGGTATTGAATTGTATTTATTGCCCCCTAGCCTTTTTGAATAAAACGCGGGGAACATAATATCCAGGGCTAAAAATAATGCCCAGGACCCATTCTCACAGAACCATACTGAGAATAGTTTAATATACCAAACTGCGGTATAGTGGGAAAGATCAAAATTCGTTAAAAAGTTACTTAAAACAGAAATAAAAAAACAAGATGAAGCTTCATATTGTTTTATTTTTTTGTTCTCAGCATTGGTATGATTCTAGTCATGGGGTTCATAGTGATAAAAGGTAAAAATGTTAAATTCTTTACAAGGTATATAAAATAAAAGATAAAGTTAAAAGAGGTAAAATCCTTATATAGGTTTTGGTTTGGTTTGGCATTTTATGACACAGCAGCAGAAGTTTTTTTTTTAGTACTAAGGCAAAGTGCCTTGCCCGAGGACACATCATGGTAGCCAACCAGGGCTGATCCGATGGTAGTCACTGGTGGTATATAATCAGAAAGCTTCTTTGCCGAGTTGCCATTAAAAAAAATTTATATTACACAGAGTGGAAGTTGATACACTTAACAAGAATGTGCTCCAATGTCAGTGGACATTGGCAAGCACTCAGGTCAAGGTTCACCGTTCAGGAGGTATGCATGGGTTAGTCATGCAGGGTCTATTCTAGGATGCATAATTGTGGGATTCACACTAATTTGTAAAAAACAAAAAAAGAACAAAAACAAAAAAAAAACAACTTAAAAATTAACCCAAATGCATACAAATTGTGCATAATATTTTCAAGCACTCCTTTATGTCTTCATTAAATATCCCCTCTGTTTAGAAAACACCCACCTTTTTCAAATGGAGGCTGGGATTCCTCCCTAACTTTTCAGTTTTAGAATATGCCTCTAGATTGAACTCTAGCTCATCTATTAAATCAGTATGGAATATGGTATGGAAAATCAGTGGCAAAACTAAACACAGCTGAATCAAGCACTAAAGAAATCAGATGAATTAGTCATGACCCTACCAGAAATTTCAAATACATTGGCATAAACTTAATCCAACAACTCAGCTCAAGAAAATTATTCTGAAAACTTCTGCAATATCAAAAACCTCAAGAAAAAGTTCCATTCAATTTCAGATCTGCTAATGCTGAAGATTACAATAAACCTTTTGCTCTCTGAGAACTCTTGATCAAACCCATGACACTTCAGTAGGACCACTTGATATCCACTATCAACTTTTGAAACACTTACCTGACAGCTTTAAATACATTACTTAACATATTCAATACAATTTGGGAAACTGTTGAGTTCCTGCCATTGTGGCGAGAAGAAACAGTGATACCAGTACCTATACTTGGAACTGACCATTCCATCTACCACCCCATATCACTAACAAGTTGTATTTGCAAAACCATGGATTGAATGATAAATTATGGACTCCTCTGGTATCTTGAGTTCAGCAAACTTAGTAACTATCAGACCTTCAATGTGGATTTGGATGCCAAAGAAGCATGATTGACAGTCAGGCATGAAGCATTTATTTTAGAGCTTTACTAAAGAAAGAACATACAGCAGCCATCTTTTTGACTAGGAGAAAGCTTATGACATATCATGGAAGTATGGCATAATGAATGATCTATTCAACCTAGGTTTAAAGGGCCACCTGCCTATCTTTATATCCAATTTTTAAAAGATAGAAATTTCAGAGTTAATTTAGGGATGCAATTGTACCTGAGGACAGCATGTTGTCAGTCACCCTTGTCAACATCAAAATACAATAGTTAAATACCTTGTCCTCAGGACAGCATGTTGTCAGTCACCCTTGTCAACATCAAAATACAATAGTTAAATACCTTAACCCAGGAACTGACTGCTTATTATATGTGGAAAATTGTTTGATCTGCTATAGATCAAACAGTATGCATATTATTGAGCGTCTGCTATAGATCAAACAGTATGCATATTATTGAGCGTCTGCTATAGATCAAACAGTATGCATATTATTGAGCGTCTGCTATAGATCAAACAGTATGCATATTATTGAGCATCTGCTATAGATCAAACAGTATGCATATTATTGAGCGTCTGCTATAGATCAAACAGTATGCATATTATTGAGCGTCTGCTATAGATCAAACAGTATGCATATTATTGAGCATCTGCTATAGATCAAACAGTATGCATATTATTGAGCGTCTGCTATAGATCAAACAGTATGCATATTATTGAGCGTCTGCTATAGATCAAACAGTATGCATATTATTGAGCGTCTGCTATAGATCAAACAGTATGCATATTATTGAGCGTCTGCTATAGATATGCTTAAATAGGTTTCCTAAATGGAAAAAAGAAAATGGGTTAAAAATTTCGAAATATAACAGTTTGTATGCACTTTTGGCGATTACTTAGAATTAATGATGATCCCAAACTCTATCTTGATGGTTCTCTTTTGCCTGTTGTGGAGGAGACCTGATTTTTACGACTTATTTTTTACCGTAAACTTATTTTTCTTCTGCATATTAGATACTTCATGGAAAAATGTAAAAAGCCCAGGGTTTAATATACCTTGGAGGCAGAGACCCTCTTTCGATGTCTCATTCCCTCTGTGGTATGTCAGGATCTGAAGGACCAACAACACCGGTCCCTTGCATCTGCTCCTGGCCTGTCGAAACCAGCTAAAAAGCAGTCCCAGTCCAGGAAGCAACCCCATCTTAAGCCTTCCTCTCACCTGTCTGTAGCCAGATGAGGTCACTGGAAAGACCCAAGGAACAAGTTTGCGGCCCCTCTCCCTTTCCTGAAGGGGTTGGGCAGCCCTAGAAACTCTCTCCCTCTCCTGCTGTGCAATCCTCTTCCAAGAATTCCTTTGGGTGCTCAGCTTGCCCTCTTTTTAGAGGTCTGGTTGTGCATAATGCACAATTCATGGTCTTCTTTACAATCAAGGATGGACACCGGCTTCAGTTCTGGGAACATCCTTCTCAGGCAAGGACCCCATGCTTTTTCACCTGTCAAATCTGGTGTGGGTAAGGGAAGAGGTGTACGCCCATTATCAGAAGAGCATGGAAGAGAGGGTGTTAAATGACCAGTCTCCGGCTTTCTACTCATGGATTTTCCTGGTATCCATAAAAGGTGGAAAGTTTCAGCTGATTATTGATCTTTTCACCTTAAACAAGTTTCTTCAGGAGGAAGCATTCAAAATAAAGACTACAGCTTCAATCAGGAATACCATAAGGTCTGGCGACTGGGCAGTCTACATTGACCTGCATCCCAAGTTTTCCTTCTCACAGGAAGTACCTCCAATTTTGCCACGACGGGGAGGTTTTCCAATTTTATGCTCTGCTATTTGACCTAGCCTTCTCACCCAGAGCCTATACCAGAGTAATGGGAATAGTCGCTGCCCACCTTAGGTCACTGTGGATCCCTATCCTCCAGTATTTCGATGACTGGTTGAGCCATAATAGCCTCATGAAGCCCCTCAGACAAGATCCTAGAGAAATTGGAACTAGTTCCATCTCAGGATTTTGTGTACATGGGGATGAATTTCCTCACCAACAGGGGATTAGTTCATGTCCCTCTGGACAGAACAGACAGAATCCTGGCCCTTTTGGAGGTGCTGATAGCCAGGACTTCATTGTTGGCTCAGTTATACCTATCCCAACTAGGAACCTTGAATTCTGTGGCAGACCTGGTCCCCCTAGGAGGACTGCACTTGTACCCCCTCCAGTTTCTCCTTCTGGCAAAATGTAAACTTGACAGCATGGATTTCTCTGGGAATTTCACTACCACATGACTTGTTGGGCCAATCAGCAATTGGGACCAGCTTCTAACTGGAGTCCCCATGCACACCACCGAACCCCACTCCTGTTTGTTCATGGACACATCAGATTCAGGACATTGCCCCAGAGGAGGGACCTGTTGTCACAGCACAGGGGCTCTCATCTGCACATCAGCCCACATATTCTCCACCTTCATGCTTGGCTCATCTCAAGTGATCTTTTCACCAGGATAAGATTTTGAGCTAGTTTGCCAGTTACATCTTTCAGGGTAGGAGACAGTCCATGCTCAATGTCTGTGATGCAGAGTGGAGAATCTTTTGTGATTGGTGCAGCAGGAAATGCGTTAATCCTAGCTGTCCCTCTATGAGCGCAATGGCTGGCTGGCTTCTAATCCTGTACGAAGAGAGAGAATGCTCTGTTTCTACTAATAGGGTGACAGGGCAGCCCTTTCCAACACACTTAAGTTCTCAGAAGGCCTGGCCATTTGCTGGGATCCTCATATGTCTGATCTTGTCAGGTATTTTGAGCTGCAGAGACCTATGTCTTGCTTTCTAATGCCCAGATGAAATCTCTCATGTGTGTTGTTATCTTTGTCGCACTACTTTCTCCCCCTTTTACCTTTGGTATTTGGCACAGTAGAGCAAAGGTATATTTTCTTCGGGGCCAATAATTACAGCGTAAAAATTGGCCCAGGCTGATACCAACTTATTATAGTGGGCATTCCTACTGTAAGGGTGAGTATATCCCTTGTTATGCCAGTTTTTGAGGCAAATTCAGCAATGCAATAGTGACAGGTATTGTGTTACTGATATTGAAATGTAATTTTTTTTAGGAGGTAAAACTAATTTTAATGATGCAATACTTACCTGTCACTATTGCCAGATTCCCTCCTCCCACCTGGTCTGATGTCCCACAAGTAGTCTGTGTCACAAAGACAGAGGACAGCTACTGCGCATAGACCTATGACATGGGGGACAGACTGGACCTGTCTTCTTTCCCGACTGGACTTCTAGAACTTGCTATCTGATGGGATGATGGAATTTTCTATATGGATGAGGGTAATTTCTGTCCCAGGTAAGCAATGCAATGATGACAGGTAAGTATTACATCATTCAAATTAGTTCCCCCCCCCCTCCAAAAAAACTACATTTGACTAGGCATTGGACTATTGAAATATGAAATCTACTAGTCCAGCATGAGACTTACTAGCCTTGGACTAGTGGACCACCGCTAATCTAGCCATGCTTGTACACTTAGAAGGGAGCAGCAGTAGCTTAGTTGGTAGAACATTGGACTCTTAATCCAAGGGTATTGGGTTCAGTACCCACCGATGCCAGCCTGGGTTGGCTACCTCTGTGTGTCTTTGGGAAAGGCACTTAGTTCCCATTTCCACAGCATGACATAGCCAGTAACGTATTAAAAGGTCTGTTAAAACCAACAAAATCAAAAACAATTGTACTCTCAGAAGGCAATTTCATTCCACCTTTTAGCATATGAATTTGTCCTCACCTTAAGCAGCAGCAAAAATCAGTGCTGCAGATATTGGAAAATTCTTTATTCCCAAATCACCACTGGTTATCAAAACCTCTCAAAATAATTTTTGACTTTTGTGAATTTGAAAAGTCCTTAACAATCCTTGTTTTTCAGAGTAAATTCAGTGAAATCAGAACCTCCAATCATGGCGATTCGGTATACAGTTGGTTCAAAAAATGGAGTTGGAACTGCCATTGCAACACCTCATGGCACCATCTTGCACTGGTTACTGGATAAAGCCTCCATTTTTACCTCTGAAATTACAGCCATATTCAAATCTTTTAACTACATCGAAACCTCCCCAAAGAACAAATTTAGTCATTTTTTCACATTCCCTTTCTGAAAGCCTTGCAAAGTCTGAAATTTGACAACCCGTTAATATCCAAAATGTTATAGAAACATGATGAGCTCATACAATCTGGAGAAAATATTCTGTTCTGCTGGCTGCCTAGTCACATTTTCATTGTAAGAAAATGGTGAAATTTTCTGAATATAGATGGAGTTTCTGAATATAGATGGATTTGTTGAATATAGATGGAGTTGCTGAATATAGATGGAATTTAATGAAGAAACAAAGGCAGGGCATTAAAATATAATGTGTGATTTTCATGCATTTGGTTGATTTTTCATTGTGATTGTTTAGCTAGAATCCCACAATCACACATTCTATAATAGACCCAGCATGCGATTTATGTAATTCTTAAAGTCAGTACAGTATATAGGATCTTCCATTCAGAAATGAGTGACAGCAAGGCAGCTTTGGCTACTTGATCAGCTCTCTTGTTACCCATAACATGAATGTGACGAGGCAGCCAACAGTACGGTACTCAGTTTTTCCAGATTTTATAAGGAGATTATATTTCTGTAAGATTTATAATGGATTGTCAATACTTAAGTTTTGAAGGGCTTTAAGTGTTGAAAAAAAATCCAATAAGGAAAAAAAAAAAGTAGTGAAAATAAGATGAGAATGAATGGGAGAAAAGCACATAGATACTGCACATCTGTGGGTTAAATGATTAGTCATATTATATAACATATACACAAGGTAACATCCAATTAGGTTTGTTTGGTGTTTAACAGCACGGTGGTGGTCGCTAATTGCAAGGTCAGTGGTTTCCTCCACCATGACTGAAATTGTGTAAGTTCAAAGAACTTGTGTGATCAGGGTAAAATAAAGTTTAACTAAAACCTGTAAATACTTGTACATGCATGTAATAGTACAGGCCCCAAGGAGATTAGTTTTAATCAGACTACCTTTTTTATGAAAATAATAATAATATTATTATTATTTTTTTATATATATATATATATATATATATATATATATATAATATATATATATATATATATATATATATATATATATATATATATATATATATATATATATATATATATATATATATATATTGCCTTTTTTCAACAGCATTCTAGGTTTTATTGTTGCTTTTACTTGGTGAGTAACTATTTCAGAGAAGAAATTTAACCTTAAACATTGGGGTCTATTTAGAAGGAGGGATTAAGTAAGCAGTGTCATTTGCTCTCAGGCAGACCTGTAAATAGGCACCTGATTGGGCAATTTGTTTTCATGCCTGAATGTTCTGATAGCTGCATAGGTATAAGCAGTTGGTTTGAAAACCCTGTCTTTTAATTGATTAAAAGCAGTCTGTTGCTGCATGGGCATATAATTAAGCCCATTTCCTATTTATGAATGTTGTCACATGTGCTCTTTGGGATCAGTGTGTCATCTGAGCCTGCACAATAAAACATGTAGAAGTGTCAAGTCACCTGGGTTGTACTTTAATTTCACTATATGCTTCATGTGTAACCATTAACCTCTTCCAATCTGAGTAAAAATCATTACTACTAGCACACACAATGTCAGATGCACCCAAATCAGGTTTTAACTATTAAAGCAGTCCAGGTATTTACAATGAGAGCAGCTGTTACCTGTAAAGACCTAATTAAGTGTCATACCTGTGCATTCATTCATATTGTCAATAAGCAGGAGGGATTCGTGTTGCAAAGGCCGGGCAAACTAACAAACAATTTGTTAAAAATCAGTTAGGTTTGTGCTTTGGTAAAATTATATACAGGGGTCTAAAATTATATGGAAATATAGGTTTATAGATGCATGTACCTACATTGAAAAAAAAATGTTTCATGGTGATAAATCAAGCTAGGTTAGTTTGTACTCTATACATCTACATCCACTGCAAACTTTTGCAATTAAAATATTGGATAAACTAGATTTGTCTTAATGATTTGTAAAAAAATGTTCCTCTTCATGTCATTATATTTAAACAGCAATTTAGTAATTGCAAAGCTCCATTTATCTGTTATTAGCTTTCAGTCAAATGTTTCCTTAATCTCTGTCTAAAATCTGTGCATTGTGTGAATCACTCCGCCAACTCGTTCACATACATATTTATTTAAAACTAACTTTTTTATGCCCTCACTGCTTGCAGCAGGGATGTCTTGATTTGGTCCTGTCCAACTGTCCTTCTGTACATCTGGCCATCCAACCTGAGAAGCTTCTTGGCAAGGTTGCACAAATACTGTTCAGTGTAGATAAATTAAAAATGTTTAGCATGTCTGTATGCATATGTAGATGACCTGATTAGATTTCAAGGCCATTACAGCAGTTTTTCAGTTTTTTACAAGCTCAGTTGGTAGAGCATCTGATCTGTAATCCAAGCTTCACTGGTTTGACACCTGCCGAGGCTAGCCTAGGTTAGCTGCCTCGGTGTGTCCTTGGGAAAGGTACTTAGCTTACATTTCCACAGCATGAAATAGCCAAATAAAGCTGAAAATGTCATTAAAAACCAACCAATACAGCCAGTAATGTTTTTTAACACATTTTTGAACTTTTGGGACTTAAGCTATTTGTTTTGACAAAAACCTTGTTAGCACAATTAAGCAAGAATTACTTGAGATAGACAAATGAAACTTTGTAGGATTATTTCTTTTCATATGATGTTGATCTTATTATATTTTCAGGCTATTTCAGAATTTTTTCAATATGTTATACATTTATGAATTTTTCAGACGTAGACTTTTCTGACAAAAACTTATTTGCATGATTAAGCAAAAGTCACTTGAGGTAGACAAATTACGTTTGGTACCCATATTTGTATGCAAATATAGATGACCTGATATGATTTTCATGAAATTATAGCAATATTTGAAATTTTGTAAATACATTTTTTGAATATTTTTGACTTTGACTTTTTGGTGCATGTCTGCATTGGGGGCATACATGTTGTACAAACACAAATCTAGTTCATTTTGAAAAACTTCCCAGTGATTGAAACAGAATTCATAATTATTTTGTGAAACTGTCATTACAAATGGAGCCAAAAATGTCTGATTATATAGAGTTGAAATTTTACATTGTAAAAAAACCCAGTAGTAGCCAAAATTGTGTAAATAATCTAAATTTTGTTGGTAATCATAACAGATACACCTTTGTACTATAGACAAAGAGAGAAAAAGCAGTAGCAGAAATAGATTATTGCATAAAATTTAGTAGACATATTTGGAAATGAGTAGCCAAGGGCTATTTTGGTTACCACGTAATGGGAACATAGAATATATATGTAAAATTAATTGACTGGTTCTTCAGTGTTGTCCTTTATAAGTAATGTCCAATATGTAAAGGTGTCTGCTAAGGCAGCTTTCTTGGTATCTGATGATTCACATAATTCTGATTGCCTTTACTTTTTTAACCCTATCACGTGATTTGAAAAATTAAATTTTTTTTTTTTACCATGCTTGTTAAATGATCTAAATGAACGCTTGACACATATTTGTAGCTTCCACAATTAGTGCTCAGTAAGAAATTGGTATGTTACAAAGGTTTTGAATTCATATATTTTTGTAAAATGTACTGAACCCATTTTACATGATAATGTATATTCATGTTCCAGCTGTATATAATACAGAAAAAGTTAAAACATGTCTCTTTACTTATTAATTCAGATTTAATGAAGAAAAAAAATTCTGAGACTTGAGGAAATTCCTGAAATATCATGTTTGGCTAAAATAAAAACCATTTAGTTTTGCTGTCTATAAATCGAAGTAAATTTTGTTGCAGGGTTAATAAGGGCCAGAAATTTAATTCAGCTGTCAATTTAGGGGGTATTACACTTCCATCTACCCTTTAATTTACCTGTATTTTATATCAAAAGTCCCCAGCATGCTCTATTGTCCTTTTATATCAGGTAGGTCATTTGAATTTCATTTTATCCTCAGTGTTCACATTAATATCAGTGTTTTTTTTTTATCAGAGTTACACAATATACTATTACATTCTGTCATAAAGCATGAAGCTGTGAAATAGTGGTATTCTATAGAAATACTTGCATAATGCTATGGTGTCAACTTTGATTGTTTATGGTTCATGTAATGATCAACCACATTACTTTGTGATAAACTGATTAATTAAAGTTTAAAAGGATCATAAAATATTCTTGGTGTGTGCCTAACTTGCTGTAAAATATAATCCAAATTGTCACGATGTAGCATAATAAACTCCTGTTTAGAGTCACCTACCTTGATGCATATGATTGTACACTTAAATTACTCCCTGCTGAGATGTTTGCTTCTTTATAGGGGACATAGAGCTGTGATTCCTGTTATGATTGAATTTTAATCATAAATGTATTTTATTTAATATTTTAGTTTAAAACATTACTTAATGTGGCACAGAATTTAAGTTGTATACACATGTATTTCATTATAGATGTACCATCTATACTCGCGTATAATCTCGGTCCAAATGCAAACAACATAGACCCTGATCTGTCATTGCATAATGCGCTGGTAGATCAGGGTCTATGTTGTTTGTTTTACTGATTAGTCCTTACAAACTGCATAGACCCAGATCTGCTGGCTCATTATGCGATGGCAGATCTGGGTCTATGCAGTTTCCAGTTGGTATTGGCTTATACGCAAGTATTGATGGTAAACTAGCAATTTTGTCATTTTGAATTTTCAAACTATATACAGTGTTTCTTTTATGATAAGGGTGGTAGTGGTGCAGGCATTATGTAAATTTGAGGAAATATACAGAGTGGGCTTATAAATAGACAAAGCATTTTCTTTAAAAAAAAGTGTTCCAAAATTCTGTATAGCCCTCCCTCATTATAACACCCTTTGTTATAACGTGATTCTGGATGTAGCGGACTGATGTAACCACTGAGGAAAATGAAACTATTGTACTTAAATTGACCTTTTAACTGTGTGACAATATGGGTTATGGACCCCAACTAGTATGTTATAAAGAGGGAGAGCTGTATAATGTGGATATGAACTTATCAGTCTTGGGTTTATCATGAGAGAATAACCATATATACTCACGTATAAGCTAATACCAACTGCAAACTGCGTAGACCCAGATCTGACGTTGCATAATGCGCCAGCAGATCTGGGTTTATGCAGTTTGTAAGGACTAATCAATAGAACAAAGAACATAGACCCTGATCTGCCGGCACATTATGCGATGGCAGATCAGGGTCTATGTTATTTGCATTTGGATATACTGTACATTTAAGCACTGAGAACAGTTAGCAAAATCTTTATTACAGTGTAGCTTCCATTACCAGCCACCTCAGAGTCTAACAGGGGAACATGTTGCTTTTTATGTTAAAAAGCTCACTGGTTCAGGGTCTATTCTTGAGCTGAAAATTTAGGGGGAAATTCTCTCCTCTGTTTGAAAAAAAAGGGGGAATTTTCAGAATATATGCAGGATTTAATGAAAAAATTAAGGTAGGTTTTAAAAATATGATGTACAAATTTTGCTCATTAAGTTGATTTTATTGTCATGATTTTTTAATAAATTTGCAAGAATCCCACAATCACGCATCTTAGAATAGACCCTAATTGATTTTATGATTTTGGTCATATAAATAATGGCTGTTTACAGCAGATAATTGCTTTATAGAGGAAGTCTTTTGGCATGTTTAACCCTTGTTTCAAGAATTCATGGCCATTCTTGGAACTATGTGGACATGACTGTTTTATCATTAGTTAATTATTATTGGGCTAATTTCTGGACAAGATTTTATTGCTTGCTATAAAAAATTCTTCAGCTTGGACAAGATCCCAAAAAGTGCTGCTTGGTTTGTTTTTAAGAATGAATTGGAAATTATTTGCTAGAGAAATACAAAAATATCATTATATATATACACAAATAAATAATATTATCATACAGGTTAGAGAATTTTAATTAATACTCTAAAGAGATTAGAACCTGGATCTGCAGATTACAGCACCCATCGCCTTGCCTGTAAGCACCAACCCCTATACTGTCTCGACCATAAAATTCTATAAGCTGTATGATAATATTATTTATTCATATGTAAAAATTCTGTTAATGTTATCAAGCATTCTTCTGTAGTATTCAGGGATAGCACTTTCCGTTCTGTTTGGCATATATTTGCAATTCTCTCCCTCTCTCTCTCTCTCTATATATATATATATTATGGATTGTTGTGAATATGTTCCCATTCTTCTCTAGAGATATATCAAGAATACTTATAAAAGGAGTACTTATAGGGAAGGCTGTTGTAAGGGGTGGGTGATACGGGGCGACTGCACCAAGTTCAGGGGAGGGGGGGCGCCATTTTCTTGTTCTTTTATTCTTCATTTTACTTAAATAAATGTACAGCTTTTTCATTAAAATAAACATGTTTAGTTATTATTCTCATCACTATTAATAATATAAAGAATAAATAGTTTACTGTGTTTTTTTTTCTGAGGGTGGGGGGTGCTGAAGGCGATGCTCGCCTGGGGCGCTGTTTTGTCCAGCACAAACTTGCAATGGCTTTGCTTATAGACACACTAATTGAGAATATGGAGAGTAATTTATTCTCAGCAGGGGGTCAAATCCGAATACATATCAGCTTTATTGTCCCAGAACATTATTGAATATTACCAAGAGAACTTTATGAATGAATGTTTGACCTGTTTCTTTACAGTACTTAATACAAATGCAAGAATACTGCAACAAGTGCAAATATCTCAAAGAATCCTTAAAGCTGTTTGTGTATAGAGATATATGTTGATCCTATATCAATCAATTTGTATTTAGGTCATTTAATATTATCATGTGATGTGATGTACTCTCTATTGTTAAAAGAATGTGCTTATCTTGATTATGTCATACAATTTAAACATTAAGGATGTACTTGTTTCAATTTTGTATGCATCCACTATGATTCTGCTCTAAGTGGAGCAGTTTAATGAAGGATAAAAAAAACCTCAATATCATTGAAATACTATATTTATTTACATGTACAATTTTAACTTTTCTTTTTATGCTGAGTGCACAAAAAGTTCTAATGACTTATTTAATGCTGTTTCGACATCTTTGATAAAAGGTTGTGCTAGCCTTTTTGTAAATATGTACTGGAATGCATGCACTAAAGATTTTGTTTCCCAAGTCCTTAAGTTTGCATTACCATACAATGATTATGTAACTCACAAAGTGTAACAGATTTTGTAGGTTTTCACTTAAACTTGCTCAAAACTTGCTTCTCCCAACAATAATAATGAAATTTCTAAAACTGTCATGTCAAGTTGAATGTTGACAGCTCCAGAATTGAATGTAAAACACAGTACAGCTCTCCCTGTTATGATGCACCTCGTTATAATGCTATTCCGGATATAACACAGTACTACTATTGACCGAATGATCAAAATCATGCCAATGTATAACAGTAAGGGTTGAAAGAAAACAAGGTGAAACTTAGTCTCATATCTTCATTTCCTTTTCAAAACACCATTATTTAAAAAATGTTGATAGTGCCTGCTATACCACATTTTCGTATTCTACACTTCGCAATATATTGCCATTCCGTATATATCACAGTACTCTGTATAACGCGGTTCGGTACATAACGCTGCTGGCAGTGTGAGAACCCGACTACTATGTTGGAACAAGCGAGAGCTGTATTTAGTGTATGCTGGAGAGTGACTTTTCCTTTCATACATGATACATGTATATCTTGTTTATAGCTGTCTGGCTCATGACCTCTATAATTCATTCTGATATACTTAATTTGACTAGGTATAGATCAAGAACCAGCCCAGTGCATGGGGGTTAAAATCTCAATAAACACAGGATACATGTGTAACACTTATGTGAGCTGAAAATATCAGAATCAAAATTTACTTTTTGTACACGAAAAAGGAATGAAGAAAATAAGTATTTTTTTGTTGCAATATTCCTTTTTAAATGGTTCCACACAACCTTGTGGAGCATTATAGGGAATTGCGATCAACATAAATATAGCAAATTTTAACACAACTGGCCAAATTGTTGCATCCCACTTCCAATATCTTACATCACATGGACACCATCCAGGCTGATTATTCTGTCTAGGATGCAAAATTTTGCATTAATGCGATCTCTGTTTGATGTTGGCATGAGATAGTCTTAAATACAGAGCAAACTGGAGAACCTGGAGAAAACCACTGACCTTCAACCCTTAAAAATGCTGCAGCCCGGGAATTTAACTGTGGATTGTGGAGGTGCAAAGCAAACATATTACTACTGCATTGTCTAGGTCCCGATATATATCATTGGTTACAGTACTGATTAATAATTTATAAGATGTTAATGCATGCAACGTGTAGACTTGTGGTTGGTTAGTAAATTTCAGGATTTTTACATATGATTCCCACCACTTGGTCAACATGTTTTCTCTTTGTCAGAAGATTTGCTTGAATGAATGATTTAGTTTTACTCACTAGACTTTAAGGTCATAAACTTGTCTTGGTCTGTCTGAAGTTTTCTGCTTGATAATTTACAGGATACATGATGAGTTGTATCTTTGGTTATATCTGAAAATTTGATCATTTGAGCACTATTTGATTTTTATTCATTTATTACCGACAGCTGTAAATATAATGAATACATTTTGACATGATGATATCTTTAGATCAGTTATACTCATAGTTTTTCAGTGACATATTTTATTTCAGTTTTGTAAACATGAAAACAATTGTTGTAATCTGGCATTCATTAATGTGTTTAACCATCTGAGTTTTAGGAGTCAACATATGCTGTGTCAGCCACAGGTGGATGACATAATTAAAACCAAAGCAAATGTTGTTTTAAATGACACATGTACTGTGCACTTATATAAAAAGAATCATCCCAGGAATGGAAAAAGTGGGGTCCAATGGCCCCAGGTACCAGATCAAAAAGTGGGGTCAATTAGAAAAAAAAACGGGTGTTGCAAATACCCTTACCTTTAGGTTGTTTATTTAAGAAATTTAACACATATCATTATTACAAGTACTTGCATCATTGATTTATTAATTTCTGCAATCAGTATTTACTTTTCCGCATTATATGCTTCAAATCAGTTGTTGTAGAGTCAGACTATAGAATAGTTTCTACGATTTCCTCGTCAACAAAAACAAGTGTCTACTTAACGTTTTAATTCTCAAGGGGGCAAGAACCTAGGTTTTCTTTTCAGCTAGGATATTTTTTCTTTTACCTCAATATAATATGTTACTTTTCGAGCAAGAATACTTTTTTTAAAGTTATTTGAGATGCACTCAGTTCAGTCTAAAATCAACCATAATGATCTTTTATCTATATTTTCTTGCGCTTTTTATGCGCCGAACAAGCGCTATGGTGGGAACTTACTTGCACCAGAGATAAAAAATAAGGGTCATTGGCAAAAGGATGCTGCCTAGATTGAACCCTGTGATCGATTTGTGCATTAAGAACCTGATCATAAATGACAAGTGTCAAAGTCCGATTTTACCATACTAAATTTGCTGTTCAATATACAGGACATTTGATATATCTGGTAATGTTCTTTTAGGATGTGTTTATTTTTTTGTAGAGATGTTAAAGCCAGGCACCATTCTTTGTTCACTTCCAAGATTAGTGAACACAAAGTATTATGGCAGTGAAAGGAACATTAATTATTAAGCAGAATAGCTATAATAGTTTAATAGTAGAGCAGGTTAGAGTGTAAAATTATCCTTGCATCAATTTGAATCCAATTAACCTTATAAGACCCATATCAATTAGCTGTCTTGCCATAAACCCATTGATTTTGGATTATAGCCAAGATTGTGGGAGGTTGATATGTTAGATCCCCATTCTTTCCACATAGTCATTGATAAACTGGCTGGTGAAAGAAATTTGACAATGTATGACCATCTCAGCACATGGAAATTGTTAGATGTTTTATGATTTGTTACCTGCCCAGGAGTCAAATGAAAATTTCCAGTACTCAGACTAAAACATTGTATTGTTAAACTATAATATTTTAATGTTTTTGAAACTGGATAGATCACTGATGTGACTATACAAGGGGAGAAAGCTGAAGATATTTCTTGATTCAGAAATCACAACAAATCTATGTAAAATTCAAGCTCTGGAAATACAATTATATCTCATCCATTCACAATTGTTATTTACAACTTCTAAAAAACTGTTTGACCAATTTGCACATGATTTTATGGGGAACATTCTGGCAACAAGACCTTTCAGATTTGTTTAATGAATGCCAGTCCATCATCCAATATGGTCACTGTTAATAAAAAAATGGAAAATCCTTTAAGCAACTTCTAAAAAATCACAATTTGACTAAATCTGAAAGAAAAACATCCTGGCATGAAGACCTTTCAGATTTGTTTAATGATTCTGATCCACCATCAAATATGGCTACTGTTACTAAAAATAGGAACAACTTTAAACTTCTTCTCATAATCTGCTCAACAGAATTTGACCAAATTTGACAGAAAAAGCATCCTGGCAGAAAGTCTTGTCAGATTTATACAGATGATGCCAATTTACCATCAAATATGAATACTGTTACTTAAAGTAGAAAAACATGAAACAACTACTTCTCAGAAACTGCTTAGCAGACTGACTAAATTTGACATGAATCATTCTAGCATAAAGGGCTTTACATTTGTACAAATGATGCTAATCTGCCATCAGATATGTCTGTTGTTAATAAAAATAGAAAATTCTTTAATAACTGCTTCAAACAAATATATCTTGAAGGGCTTTCCGATTTATACAAATGATGCCTGAATCTGCCATAAAATATGGCTGAAGTTACTAAAAAGCAGAAAAACATTTACACAACTATACCTCAAACAACTGTTGAACAGAATTTGAGCAACTTTGATGCACATTGTACTGGCATTGAAACATTTTTTTTTATAACATATGCAATAAACAGAATTGGAAGAAATTTTAACATGAAGCATCTTAATTGACCCATATTTCTTGGCCAACTGCACTTGCATTTTGCTATTAGGCAGCTGTCAGCCAGGTGAGCAATTTCAGGCCAGTTTGGGACTCTTGGTCTTTTTTTTTCATTTTAAGGCACACTTTGAAGATTATATTGTGCCGAGGATGGCAGAGTAAAGAGCCTAGACAAGGACATACCAAGGACACACCACAGTAACCGATCCAGGCTCAGAAGGTGTGTTTATAGAATGCTTTGCATACTGGTATTTGCAAGGTAGATACATGTCTGCTGTGGAGTGCATTTTTTAATATCCAAACCTTGTGGTTTAACACCAATTGCCTTGGCACTAAAAAACTTGCTTGTGTTTCTGTGCCATAAAAAACCAAACCAAACCAATCATTAGTAATTACAGATCATTACTTGATATAGGTATAGGTATTAAAATATTACTCACCAGGAGAAGTACCAACATTAATAAAGTTACTGGTGCTATGGTAAATTTACTAGTATTTGGCTAGTGGACCAGTTAATTTTGAGATCTGATATTTCTCTGTGAGGCTTTATTTAAATTTGGGACTTTGTTGGAGGACTTTTTTTTATAGGTGGGGTAGGCAATATTTAAACCTGTAAGAAATGAAGCAAAGTTTACAAAGAGGCAAACAAACCAAAGTACCCCAGATAGATTAGGAATGTAAAATGTGTTTAAGAAATGAAGAAAAATACAAAGTAAGAAGGAATAATACAACTGTGGCAGACTTACCACTTTATAACTGTATTTCAGTTGTATCAGGGTGTGAATTTGGACACTTGTTGAATAAATAAACAGATGATAAATAGGATCAAGTTTTTATTCTTTGAACACCCCATATAGTGACCTTTTGAGTGTATATAGAACCTAATATAATCAATAAAGCTGATTTTTGAGCCAATATTTGCTCTATCAGTGATTGTTGACATTACTCATTTGGCATAGTACCGTATATACTTGTGTATAAGCCCATATCAACTACAAACTGCATAGACCCAGGTCTGCCATTGCATAATGTGCCAGCAGATCTGGGTCTATGCAGTTTGTAAGGACTAATCAATAAAACAAAAAACAGAGACCATGATCTGCCAGTGCATTATGCAATGGCAGATCAGGGTGTATGTTGTTTGCATTTGGACCCATTTTATATGTGAGTATATACGGTATTTTCTGTATCTAGCAAGACATGTGGCTGTTATCTTAATGACAAATTTGCCTTTCTCATTTTGGTCCCCTTGAACTGGGGTTAGAGTTCAATATTTTACCTGTTAGCCCCTTTTACTTACATTGACATAAATGTTGAAGTAGGAAAAATGTGTAGTTAGAAAAATGATGGATCATTGTAACAATTCTTTAATGTGGTATGCTTTATGGCACCCAGTGTAATAATGAGGGAGTACTGTATGGCACCCAGTGTAATAATGAGGGAATACTGTATGGCACCCAGTGTAATAATGAGGGAGTACTGTATGGCACCCAGTGTAATAATGAGGGAGTACTGTATGGCACCCAGTGTAATAATGAGGGAGTACTGTACGATTAACCCAAATATATAAGATTATTATTCTCTTCTGTTTTTTGCATTCCAGAATAGCCCTGATGCCCCCCCCCCCCCAGCAAGTTGTAAGAGGCAACTAATTGAGGCAGGAGCCAAGGTGGCTCAGTTGTTAGCATGCTGGACTTGTGACTGAAAGGGTGCAGGTTTTCAAATCCTACAATTGGATCAGTCCAGTTCAGTTACCATGGTGTGTCTTTGGGTATGGCACTCTGTTCCAATTGCCTCGGCACAAAATAACTTGCTTGTTTTGCTGTGCTGTACAACACCCAACCAAACCAATTTATTCCAATGACAGTTATTTGTTATTTATTACACATCGGTTTATAATACCTATACCTCAGGAAGTTGTTTGATGACACAGCTCATATGTACTTGAAAATCAAGTAATTTACAAGCTCAGGTGTGTACTACATCACACCATCTACACCAAAACGAACCTGTAATTTACAGGGCTAATGTGTCATAACATTGTAATAAACTCTTTCTCCATCTATCCAAGTACAGGTGTAGGAACTTCAATCTTGGGTTGGGAACAATGAGGAAGGCTCAGAAGAAACAATCATGCCTGTACAGTATAATGTTTTGGACCAATTTAGATAATAATAGCCTTAATCTGCTTGGACCACTTTCAAAAACATGTAAACTTTATGTAAACATCCAGCTCAAATTTGTACATGTTGATTATTTGTGAATTACGATAAGATAATTGCATTTAACTTCCGTTCAGAAACATGCTGGTTATTTCAGGCCTGGCATTTAGTTACTGACCTTAAATTTGATTTTATACAAATTTTACAGAGTTCTTATGATTAGTTCTATAGTACAAGTCATACAGGTCATTTAGGCGTTCAGTACCAACTATTTCAGTAATGGGGGTCATTTTTTAGAGTTTGATTACACATATCTTAAAATAGCAATTGTTCACTTGATTTGGATCCTCATACATCCATATTCCTTTGGAAGGCCATTATTTACACGCCCCGAGAAATACATATGGCAAATCAATGTTGAAGTATGTGGACATTTTTGGACGAGGTCAACCTAAAGGCGTGATCTAGTACAAACAGGATTGAATGTCATGTGCTGTGATGTCACAATGTTGAAAAAATATCGTGCTACCCTGTCATTTGTTATGATAGACCTGATGTCCTCTTTTCTTGACCCAGTTTAGTACCTAGCCATCATTGTATTGTCCATAGCAATCAGTAATTTTTGTCTGGAAGTTTTTTAATTACATTTAAGGTGCAGAGCATTCAGCAATCAGGATTGAATAGACTTTGGTTAAACTATATTGGTATTAAATTTTAAAACAACAGTTAATATTTAATTTGAGTAAATGCACCTACATGACCACATTGACATACACTTTAACAAACTGCAAAGATCCAAATCTGCAGGCAGATTATGCAGTGGCAGATCCATTAGGATAAAAAGGATGATAGAAATATCATGATATTTGGATTGCATTGTAATAGAAAAATTGTAAATTATTACCATCAATTATGGTGCATGTAAAATTGATTTCTGGTGTGGAAAATGGGGTAATTTTGATTGTCAGTAGTAAACTATAGTTTCATTCCAAATAGACCTGCAATGGATTTTAGCATTTGAACTTAATTAATATGAGGTAATGAGACTAAAACATTACTAATGTTTATGAATTCTTTTCCCCTCCAGGATTGATTGATTGATTGATTGAATAAGTTTAATCGATTTTTGTTGTGTCCATAGACTTCAAAAGAAGATTTAGTGTTGATTTTGTGCACAAGATAATGCAGGAAATTCAGACTGATTTTGAGCTGACTTTATAAAAATTTAATAAGTATTTTAAATAGCCTTCAACCAATCTATATTTCCACCTTTGCAATTATGCTCTAACTTATTTTCCATACTCTTAGTCTGTACAAAAAAGGAATTTTGAAAACCCTTTCATGTTAATACCCAGTGGTTATATCATATACCTGAAAGGTGAAGGTTTGTCATATTTACTTATTGTGTCTCCTTATATTCAGTAAAATGCTAAAATAAGCAACCTGTTGAGAAGAATTTGAAATAGTGTTCTTTTGGTCACTAATTTGACAGTCACTCACCATTTCATGACTGAATCATCAGGCTTCATAAAACAGAAGCACGTTGAAGGGATTCATTTTTGAAAGTAAAGATATGTACACATAAAGTAGAGAATTATGTAAGTATTAGCACTTAAAGGCATGTCAGCACAATAATGGCTATATGGTGCCAACTAAAAGTAAAGTTAAATCATTTAAAAATAAAGAATTGATCAAAATAAATTTAGAAAAATAAACCCTTCCAAATGAAAGTACCATCTATACTTGCTTATAAGTTGAGTGCAGCTGCAGAGTGCACAGATTCAGATCTGTTGTTGCATCATGTGCTGGCAGATATGGTTCTATGCAGTTTGTGATGAGTAATCAGTAAAACAAACAACATAGACCCTGATCTGCCAGCACATTATACAATGGCAGATCAAGGTCTATGTTGTTTGCAGTTGAATTGGACTTATAAATGAGTATATACGGCAAACATTAAGTACTGCAAATTACAAAATAAAGGTGAAGATGTTAAAATGCTCTGAAGTGTACAGAAAATAAAAAATAAAGGTAAAAAAGATGAAAACTTCAAGCTTTTCTCTGCTTGTACATCATCATAAAGTTACTTAATTGAGTTGTATCATTATAAAGTTTCTTGAGTTGTATCATTATAAAGTTACTTAATTGAGTTGTATCATGATAAAATTACTTGAGTTGTATCATCATAAAGTTACTTAATTGAGTTGTATCATCATAATGTTACTTAATTGAGTTCACATAAAAACTTCCATCTCACACGGAAATTAATACACTCAATAAGAATGTGTTCCACTGTCAGTGGCAAAGTATAGCAAAATTTGTTAACATGTTTGTTAACTTGTCTGGTTTCAAACTGAGATAAACAGTTGGACTAAGAGTTTACAAACATGACCTGATAGAACAGAAAGTTTTGACCAAGTTTGGACAGAGGGGAGACAAATCTATTAACCCTTGTTTTATCCCTATGGTTTTGTTAGCACAAGAAGACAATAGTTGAGTGAACCAGATACCATCTTAATGGTGACACCAGTAGAGGAGATATTGATAGCTTGGTTGGCGAAGAAGGGGATTATCAGAGCAAAATCAGCATTATCATACCTGAAATAAATCCAGCAGAACACATATCTGTTACCTGATTGATGCTACCTGTACTTGTTCTTGTGTTGGTACCTGACCCCATTTTGTATCTGATAAATGCATGACAAATGGAAGATAAGTTACAGTCAGATTATGGGATCATTTTCTTACAGACATGCAAGTTAAAGTAATTGGCCCATGAGAAGGCAATAATGGATGATTTTTTTTATCTTTGATTTTGTTTTATGCATTTAATGGTCTTGATTCTCTTGTGTGTAATGTAATCTCAACTCGTGCAGTTATTTGCTCCAAATATTAAATTGTTACATTACATTTTTAAAGAGAATTTAACATTTAATATTTCTGGATATTATTAGGATCTTGATGATTTATCTTTTTAAGCCCCTTCATGATTGTGGAAGGGCTATATTGTATTACCATTGTCTGTCTAGTGTTCCATAATACCTTTGTTAAGGTTTGATTTTATACACTGTGGAGGGGCATTCGTGTTTCATAAACATGTTTTTAGTTTTGTATGTAGCATGATAATGATGATAAAACTAAATTTTAAACAATAACAAAAATGCCACAGCAAAGAAGCTATCTTAGCATGCTTTATTGTTTTTTGTTTTTACTCTGACTATGTCAGTGCCACTGGGCTTTCTGTTTTTATTTTAATTCACTTTTCAAATACAAGCCTGCAATCTAGTATTTTATAATGTAATAATTCTGGATTTTTTCTGTTATTTCCATTTTTAGGATCAGTATACTAAACTGCACTGTACCGTAATCTTTCAATTTACTTCCCCTGCAGCCTACTTGCCTGATTTGTTCATGAGATGTCACTTCACAGTGGCAGCAATGGTGCAATCTAGTGGATAAAATGTGCAATAAAACTTGTTAATTGCTTGTTTATACCATGCTGGAGATAATAATAAGCTCTAAAAACGTTTCCAGATCAGAATAATCCATTCAATGAAACAACTGTAGAATGTTTTGAGAACATCATTTATCTTTTAGGGCTACATGCTTACGTTTATATGGAAGGGTTTACCTTTTCTAAAGTTTTTGCAGTTTTTAACTTTACATTTTTTAGAACTTTGAATCAGCACTATATAGCCAAGATTGTGCTGAAATGCCATTAAACCCTTTACACCCATACATACATATACTTTTTGAGAACATTCACCCCACCCCACCCCCACCCTAACTCCCATTTTCTTATGGGTGCAATTTTAGGAATTCATGTTTCTTTAGAGACAATACGTTGGGGATTTGGTAGTTCAAAATTGTGTTTTTGATGAGACATGCCAAGACTTAGCAGGTATGCTGATAATAAGCACACCCCCTACTTTTTGACAAATTTATTAGGCTGGCCCCCTGGTCTTTTCATTGGACAAATTTATTAGGCTGGCCCCCTGGTCTTTTCATTGGACAAATTTATTAGACTGGCACCCTGGTCTTTTCATGGGACAAATTTATTAGGCTGGCCCCCTGGTCTTTTCATTGGACTAATTTATTAGGCTGGCACCCTGGTCTTTTCATTGGACAAATTTATTAGACTGGCACCCTGGTCTTTTCATGGGACAAATTTATTAGGCTGGCCCCCTGGTCTTTTCATTGGACAAATTTATTAGGCTGGCCCCCTGGTCTTATCATGGAAGAAATACTGTATTATAGGTACATATGCTAACACTAAAGGATGCATTGGGGAACTGACAATGGGACAGGATTGCAAAGTCTCAATTTTTTTTCTAAAAACTGTTTTGCAAGGGTATAGGAAAATGAGATAGTCCTCAATACAAAAAGGACAGTCATTAAATTCAGACCCACTGGAAATACTGCATTTTATTAAGAAAATTGACTTAATTGTGATTAATGACAAGATTGATTTGAAAATACAGGAACCAAGGAACAGGGACCATGGAACACTTCATTTGTCCTCACTGAAAAAAAAATTAAGATAATTTGGTTTAAAATTATGAATGTTCTACTCCCTCAAGTAGAGTAATTTATTTTCTCTGGCGGTCTGGTACAAGTTAACAATTTTGTGATTAAGTAAAATTTACAGTTACTTGGCAAAAAATGTATTATAACAAGAAGTTAAAATCTGGATTTATATGCAGTTTCATTAATGAAAAACTGCTTCTAAGAACAACATTTTTGGACTTTTCCTGTCTTGTATACTGTATTTCATTCAGTTTTAGATTTTTCAAGTCTGATATACTGTATTTAATTTTAATTTGAAATTTTCCAGTCTGGTATAATGTATTTCATTCTGTTTGGGCTTTTTACAGTCTGGTATACAGTATTTTGATCTATTTTGGATTTTTGCAGTCTCGTATACTGTATATCATTCTATTTCTTCCATGAGCACAATACTATTACCTCAGATATGAGTAACCAAGGTACAAGACTTATGCATCTGGTAGTATGAAAGTTTTCAGTCTTTTTATGAGATAGAATAGACCCTTTTTCACTAGTTCATCATGTTGTGGCAAATTCTGGTATCTCCTGTTTAGACTTTGATCAGTTTTTCATTAAAAGCATGCTATATTTTTTGTGTATGATATGCACCATATTGTGAACAGTTCAGACCCAGACAATACTGGCACATCATTTAACAACAGATCGGGGTCTATTGTTATCCCTTTTGGAAGAGCATTATATTCTGACACACACAAAAAATGTATTATATTTGGTAAATATATTTTTTTTACCAAAATGAATTTGTTGTAAAATTGCTTTGCCTGCATGACCCACTTACCTATAAGAGTGAACATCACCAGTGATTTTTCATTAAGAATTGCCAATTTCAATATGTTTCTTGTGCTATTAACTTTTTCTTGAGCCCATTTTAATGGGATGCAAGACATATCTGCCCCTTTTCTAGCACAGGTGGCAATGGTGGTAGCAACAGTTTGTTAAAGAGTCTGTTCAAGTTTTTCAGTGCTTATATCTCCTAAACCCCTTGATGGATTTTCTTTATACATTGGATGCATCATTATGTAGCTAAGGCAATTCATTCTGTGACATATTACCGTATATACTGGCATATAACCCGATACCAACTGCAAACTGCATAGACCCAGATCTGCAGTTGCATAATGTGCTGGCAGATCTGGGTCTATGCAGTTTGTAAGGAATAATCAATAGAACAAACAACATAGACCCTGATCTGCTGGCGCATTATGCGACAGCAGATCAGGGTCTATGTTGTTTGCAGTTGGACCCGGTTTATACGCTAGTATATACGGTAGCTCAATTTTTGACCTTGGGATCAGGGTCATATGTTTTACAGCAATGCTTGGATCCTGGACTCAACATGCAGACTCTTGACTTGTTTGGAATGTACAGAGTTTAAATTACCATGTGTACTCATGTATAAGCCGGCTCTAAATGCAAATAACATAGACCCTGATGCGCTGTCACATAATGTGCCGGCAGATCAGGGTCTAAGTTGTTTGTTCTACTGATTAGTCCTTGCAAACTGCATAGACCCAGATCTGCTGTCACATAATGTGCTGGCAGATCTGGTTCTATGCACTTTGCAGTTGGTATCTGCTTATACACGAGTATATAAGGTAAATGCTTTCATTTTAAGAGAATGATGCATGTCTTTTTTATGTCAGTATATAAGGCAAAAATAAAGTACTCTCAGGAAGGTGACCAATGAAAAGATGACACTTGAGTGACATTGTAATATAAAGATGGCATTTATTTTGAATTGTATAAGAATATGAGGTAATCTTGAGTATTTAAGCAGTCCTAAGTTGGCAAATTATACAATCTACCAATGTGAAAATTGAATTATGACAGAATACAGTCATATTTATATAAGAGAATCACCCTTCAGACTGGTTAAAACTGGCTCCAATATAGATATGGCTGTTATAGGAATGTAATATTGTCTAGAATGCACTATGTTGGGTCTTGAAAAATGTGGCTGTCTTACAAAGGTGGTTGTTAGAGCAGGTTTGACTTTATTTTCAAAGACTTTCATTTTGATGTATTGAGTGTGCCTCACTGAGCAGTTCAAACAGTGCTTGTGGATAATAACATGATAACAGTTATCATAGAGACCCAATTGACACAAATGTCTTGCTGTTCATCTTGTCAACACTCAATAGGAATATGTAACTCATAGCCAAACATTTTTCCTGTGGATAACTTGATACTAGATACAATATTTGATGCCAGTATTAGACATGTGAAGCATACTATATTTATCCAGTGATAGGCCCACCCCAGTTTTGAAAATGTTTTGGTAAATATTCACCGAGGATATCATTGTCTGATAATAAACCCACCCTTTCTGTTTAACAAATTTATTAGACTGGTTCACTGGTTATATAATGGAACAAATACTGTACTGTTGATACAAGAGGAATAGTAGAGCTGAATAGGTGTGCAGAGTACTCAGCTGAACATTCTTTGTAGTTGGTGCCACTAGAGGCTCATTTGAAAACTTGAGAGTTTCTAAAACAATATTCACAACCTCATCTGATTTGGACCCCCCCCCCCCCCCCCATCTGTCCCAGGTGGTAAGAATAAACCAAGGGGCCAAAATTACTTACATCCTAATTTTTCTTTTCATGCCTAATAAGTGTATGTATAGTTATAGGTTGGGGATCTTGATAGTTTCTAACATGTGTGCATCTGGGATATGACCCAGGGGTCCCATTCAAACCCTCCCATCTAACATGGTGTTGGTGCTCCCAGTCAGTAGTCAAACATCAGTTCTCAGACATGTTAGTCTCATAATTTGGGAGTTATCTTAACTTTATTTATGACAGTCTCCATCCCTAGCACTGCCCCAAGGGTGTCATCAAAAGTTTAAAACTTGTGCAGATCTGCTGACAACCACCAATAATATCCCAAGGTTTGAAATCTCTATCTTGAACATTGTAGGAGGCGTTGAATGACATTATGCACATATTCATGCATGTCTGGGTGGGCAGGATGAAATAATCCATAACACAGGGATATTTCAGTTTCATGACCATATGCTGAGAGCTACTTTTTACTTATATCGATAAAAAATAGTTTTCTTTTCACACTCTGGAGCACATAAGGCAATGCAGCAACTTGTTCCACTCTTTCCTGTCTTGTGCTTTTTTTGGCAGCATCCTGACATGTTTTCTTTCATACCAGTTCACCCTTCTCTAATCCCTAATGCCCTTATAGAGGTTGTCTTTGTCTAGAATCTCACCAAATCTTATGAGCACTCATATTATATAATGCACTATGTATGGTAATGTGGTTTCAGCAATCTTGAGTCAATGTACTTTCAGGCATAATGGATTGTTTGCTTTCTTTTTTGCCGTGTGTTTGTGTGTATGTGTGTGTACTCTGACTAACCTCAGTTTTTAGGTAAGATTAAATTGCCTATTACATCTAGATATTCCTTTTGAAGGTTTCGTCTTTTCAGGCCCAATTTTGATGGAGTTATTTTTAATTTTCCATCAGGAGTTGCAGTAGCTCAGTTGGTCGAGTGTTGGACTGATAATATAAAAGTTGTGGGTTTAATACCTACCCAGGCCAGCCCTGATATAACCAATAATTTGTTACAAGTGCCAATAAAACCAGCAAGAACAAAAATTATTGCATCCCCTTTCTATCATCTGTTGCTTTCTTTTATTTACTGAAGTTATTTCTGCTGAAACCTTTGTATCTCAGTTAGTAGAGCATTGGACTCAGAATTTTAGGGTCATGGGTTGTATACCTGCCCAGGCCAGCCTGGGTTGGTTGCCCAGGGGTGTCCTTGTGAATGTCACTTAGCTCCCATTTCCATAGTATGATTTAGTGTATAATGGGCTCAAAACGCTGAAAAAATCCAACCAACAAATCTGTTTTTCCATCTGTGTTACATCTCCACTATAGCAGATCCTTGTAACCAGCAAAGCACAGGACCATTGAACATATTCAGATGCAATATAGAGGTACATTGCCTCATAGCCCTAGATGTGCCTTTGACGCATTTTGTCTTGTCAACTCCATTTTGGATAGAGTTATGGCTCTTGACAATTAACTGACAATTAACTTCATATCTTCACATGGACTGTTGCTTGTAACCAGCATATATGTAATTCAAGAACCATTTGACATATTCTGATGCGATATGATATCAAAATTGTCTCATAGACTTAAGTGTGCCTTATGTGGGTTTAGTGATGTTGCTTGTAATCAGCATAGCTATGCAACCCTTACACATGATTGGATGCCATTTGGTAGGTGAATTGCCTATTACATGTACATGTGCCATATAAGGTTTTGTCTTCTCAGATCCAATTTTGACAGAGTTATTGCAGATTTTCATCAGTCTTAAGTCTCCACTACAGGAAATTCTTGTAACCAGGAAACATTACACATTCTGGTGCAGTATGGTGTGTACATTGTCACAAGACTTAGATGTGCATTTTATGGGTTTTTTCTCATCAATTCAGTTTTAAATAGAGTTATGGGCCTTGACAGTTCACTTCATATCTTTAAATGGGGTATTGCTTGTAACCAGCATAGCTCTGCAACCCTTTCATATAATTGGATACAGTAGGTGAAGTACCTAATACAGTTGTGCCTTTTAAAGGTTTCATCTTCTCAGGTCCAGTTTAGACAGAAGTATTGCCCTTTTCTATCAATATTAAATCTCCACAACAGCAGATCCTTGTAACCAGTGTAGCTCAGGAATCATTCAATATATTCGGATACATTTTGGTGTGTACTTGTCTCAAGACCTAGATGTGCCTTTTATGGGTTTTGTCTTGTAGACCACATTTAATATAGAGTAATGGAACTTGGTAATTAATCTCCACTCTTGAGTGTATTGACTTTCACCTTGTGAGGTAGAAGTTCTTTTTTATGTGAACTCAATTAGGGAACATTATGATAATGTACCACCAGAAAAAAATCTTGAACTTTTTGAGAGAATACAGCTTATATGACAAATTTTGACACTATATTTTAAGGATTTTATATTTGTTACCTTTGTCTTTTATTTATATACATTTCACAGAATTTTAAAATCTTTACCTTGTATCTTTTATCTTGTACAGCTTCATGTTTACATTTATTTGGAATGTTTTATTTTCTCAGTGTATTTTGTGCAATTCTTCATTGGTACAGTTTTAGAACTTCAAATGTAACCAGCATCATATAGCTATTATTGTGCTGATGTTCCATTAAATGCTAATACATGCATACATACAGATGTATCATATCTTCACATGGGATGTTGCTTGTAACAGGCATAGCTCAAAAACCTTTCAACTTACTCTGATGTAATTTGGTATGGACATTATCTCATCGGTTGAAGCGACACCAAGGCATGACCTGCTACTCATTTTTGGCAATTTCAACACACAAACAGGCTCAGACAACACAGACAGAAAGCGGTTCATAGGAGACATGGAATATGACCAATAAATGACAACATTGAAAGACTTTGTGATCTCCGCAAAGACAATGATCTTGTTATAGGAGGGACTCCTTTCTAGCATAAGCAGAGCTACAAGATGACATGGAAGTCTCTGGATGGAAAGCCAGAAAGCCAGATAGACCATGTGCTGATCAACAGTAAGAGGAAAAACTCGTTGCAAGATGTACAAATCAAAAGACATGCTGATGAAGGCAGTGATCACAGTTTGCTCATGACCATGCTTGCTGTGAAGCTGAGAAAGGTCAAATTGGGGGAGAAGAAAAAACAACATTTCAGTGTAGCCAAACTAGAAGATCCCAAGGTTCAGCAAGAGTTCAGCCATACCCTCAAGAACAAGTTCAGCAAGAGTTCAGCCTTACCCTCAAGAACAAGTTCAGCAAGAGTTCAGCCTTACCCTCAAGAACAAGTTCAGCATACTCTGCGACAAGATGGAAATTGCTATCCATTCTTTCAACACAGTCATGATAGAAACTGGAGAGAGTTCTCTGCTACAGGAAAGCATGTCAAGAGGAATGGATCTCCCAGCCAACCTGGACTGCAGTTGAAGAAAGAAAACAGATCAAGAAATGCCTACTAGAGGCAAAATCATGAAGGCTGAAAGACAGGATATCCTAAAAGTACTCTGACAAGGACAGAGCAGTGAAAAACAACAAAAAGTGACAAGCAGCACCACATTGAACAGCTCGCTGCAGAAACATAACAAGCAGCAGTGAGATAGGGCAAGACTTACAAGATGACAAAGAAGCTTAAAGGAGACTATTGGACAGGTCAGAACTTACTTCTGAAGAGGGCAGCTGGGAACATCCTTATTGATGAGAGGGAGAAAATAGCAAGATGGAAGGAACACTTATTTAAAGTACTAAAAAGACCAGATCCAACTTTTACAGCCTTGATTCCAGAAGGTGAAGAGGACTTTCACATCAGTCTGGAGGACATCACTGAGACCAAAGTCAGAGCCCGCAGAAATGGGAAAACTTCTGGTGAGGATGGCATCTGTATAGAAATGCTGAAGTCAGAAAATACAGAAACCTCAAAGAAAAGATCCTCAGAGAAATATTCCAGAAGATATGGGTGAGCCAAAAAAAACCCTGACAAGTGGAAAACTGGGATCATCCTCAAGTTACCAAAAAAGGGTGACCTTTGTGACAGTAACAACTAGAGAGGCATCAACCTGCTATCCCTCACCAGCAGGGTCTTCAGCAGAAATATTCTCAAGAGGATCACCATCACAGCTGATGACCTAATCCGAAAGGAACAAAAAATGGTTTTAGGAAAGAAAAATCCTGCATTTACCAGATTTTTCACTGTTGAACATATACTGGAGCTGACAACTGAATGGAACAGTACCATTTACTTAAACTTCTGCACCAAGGCTTCCTGTACAAAGTCATCTGCGACAACCATTGCAGAGACTGCTTCAGGATCAACACAGGCATGAAACAAGGCTGCATCCTTACACCTTTCCTCTTGATGCTTGCCATCGACAGGCTGATGAACGAGTCAACTGTGGAGAGCAAAAGAGGAATTAGGTAGAATCTCACTTCATCCCTGGAAAACCTCAACTTCACTGACAATGGTCTACTTTCAAGTTGACATATAGATAACATAGATACGCAAGAAAAGGCAGATAGAGTCAGTGGGACAGCCATAAAAATAGGACTGAAAGTAAACAGCAAGAAAACCAAAGTAATGAGGAAAAACCATAAAATCAATGATCCTATCACTGAATAATGAACCATTTGAGGAGGCAGAGGAATTCACATACCCTGGAAGCAAAGTTTCCACAGACGTAGACTCACCGAGAGAAGCAGCAACCAGAATTAGCAAAGCAAATCAAACCTTTACTATGCTGAAATACACATGGAAGTCCAAACAACTTGGACTCAAGACCAAGCTGAGGATTTACTGAAGCAATGTCATTAGAGTGTTACTGTACTGAATGCTGGAAGGTAAGATCAAGGATGGCACAAAAACTTGAAATCTTCTAAAAAAAATGCCTGAAGAGAATTTTCAGCATATTTTGGCCTAACTGGATAAAAAAATGAACATCTTCATCAAAGGATAGAATCAACATCTCTTGTCCAGATTTTGAAGAAAAGAATATGGTGATGGCTTGGACATGTGTGCCATATGTCACAGAATGCACTGCCCAGGAGAACCATCTGCTGGACCCAGGATGGAAGACGTAGGAGGGGTTGGGCAAAAGAGACATGGAGGACTGTGGAGAAAGAGATGAAGGAATGTGGCCTGATTTGAAACACCTGAAGGGCTGCAGATTGTCAGCAGTGGCACTCTCTCAAATAAGCCTTATGTGCCACATGAGGCACGACAAAGGATGAGTGAGTGAGTGATTGCCTCACAGACTTATATGTACCTGTTACTGTATTGGTATAGTCTTGTTTAGAAGAGTTTGGGATCCCTGATTGCTCATCCCCCTGACTTTGGTTTCTGCAAGATAACTTCACCAAATTAGGTTGGATTTCTACCAAATTGGGCGTGTGGCTTCAGCTTGATGAGACCTTAATAGTTTGTGATTTCTAGCATTCCATGGCCCCTGTTTGCTTGTCCTCTAAATGCTTATAGCTTTATATTGATGAGACCTTGAATGGTTTTAATTTCAAATGTGCCTCATTATCATTTGTAAGAGTTATGGCCAATGATTACCAGTCCTCCTAACTTTGCTTTCTGCAGAATAACTTAAACTAAGTAATACTGCATTTCAGCCAAAGTTATTATGCACCTTTATATTGATGAGACCTTGAATGAGGTACATTTCCAGTATTTCATATCGTGGCCCCTGAATGTCCATTTATACTATGACCCTGTGTGTCTGTCAGTCCATGTGTCAATTAACTTCTCTGCACAATAATTTCAATTCTACAGCACCTACCTTCACCAAATTTCACCAGTAAGTTCTTCTTGACGAAAGAAAGAAGCCTATCAATTTTGGTGTCAAAAGATCAAAGGTCAAAGTCACTGTGAATAAAAGAATAAAAATGGTTTCCACTAAATAAAATTAGTTCACAAACCTAGACCAATCTTTGTGGATGGCTTGCACTTAGGGTAAGGAAGAAGCCTATTGATTTTGGGGTAAAAGGTTAAATTTGAAGGTCACTGATTGAAAATGCTGCACCAAAATTTCATGTATCAGTCATGTACTTTCACCATAGTTTGTGGACGATCTACATGTTGGATAAGAAGGAAACCTACTTATTTTGGGGCGAAAAGGCCAAAGGTCAAGGTCACTGACAGGAGAAAAATAGTTTTTGCATAATAACTTTAGTTCTGGACCAAGTATCTGGACAGAGTTTGTGGAGGGGTTGCACTTAAAGTATGGAAAAGGCTGATTTATTTTGGGGGTTAAAAGATCAAAGGTCAGGGTCATTGTGGCTCCAAGAAATATGGGTTTTGCAGAATAACTTTTGTTCTAGGTAAGTTTCTTGACCAAATGTTGTGGGTGGCTTGCACTTAGGGCAATAAAGAAACCTGTAGAGTCGGGGGCCTAAAGGTCAGACGTCACAGTTACAGTAAGTCTGATAAGAAAATAATGGTTTCTGCACAGTAAGTTTAATTCAAGACCACATACCTTGACCAAAGGTACGTGTCACTGAGATTCATTGGTCAATAATCTCCAAAGTGAACCATTCCCTACTTGTCTACATAGAGGATTATGAAACATGGGGCATGCATATAATGTCTTATTCAAGGTACTCTTGTTGCTGTTGCTGTTGTTTATATATCTTTTTATTCTTCTGGCTTTTATTGCTTGAGTGATGTAATTCATGCTTTTCCACCCTATCTGATGATTGCTACAAAACTACAGTCATTTAGTTCACAAGTTGCAATTATATCACAGTAGGTTGTATGCAGTTTTATTCACCATTTATCAGATTGGATGCCTATCAATCCAACAGCTGCATGTTCATCTTGACAGCATCATTTAACAGTAAACCTTGATTTATCAAATTGAATCTATTCATCTACTTTGCTGGCAAAGATTCAACTCTAGCTGATATAGGTTGATTGTCTAGGGGTAAAGCACAGAAGGAAATAATTCATCCCAAGTTTTTGCACACTTTCTGTTACCTTGACTAGTCACTAGCACATCTACTTGCAAGTCTCATTGTTACTTGTGAAATACTATTTAGGGATTTCTTTTTTTTTCCTTGCACCAGAGAAAGTTCTTATACCTTTCTCTGCAATAAGTTGGTTCAATCATTTATATAAATATTTACTAATAATAAGCAAGGATTGGTTTCATTATTGTGTGAAAGGGAGAAGAAATGCATCCATAACTGCATCTTGATCTCTGTATTTTATACCTATTAAACACTGCTAATTGAATCCACTTTCTCATTGGTTGTTTACATGTACTATGTAGTTGGTGCTTAATTGTTTATCCTTTGACATTCTTTTGCTTTGATGATGAATACAGTATCATCCTTCCTGTAGCCCAGTACAATGCTTTTTTCAGTTTAAAATCCTTTTCTTAAACTTACATTATCACGGATTGCATAACAAGTTCTGTGAATGTATACGATGGGCTATTTAGGATGTAATGTGATTTTTGGTATGGATGAAACTGGAACCTGGAAAAAAAACAATATCCTTGGTTAGATCATGAAACCCTTACATATGTTGGAATTTAGGGACAAAGCAGTAGAGTGAGCATGTTAACACTGTACTATGTATTTTTGTCTCACCTGCAAAGCCTATGTATCACTTTTCTGACATGTTGTTGTGGGCGAAGGCATGAATGCTTTCTTTTTGCATTTAGCTTAGTTTCTCAGACACTGTTGCATGTACAGTCATGAAGCTTGATGGGTACTTTATATACTTGTTTCTAAGTCTGATCCAACTACAAACAACATAGACCCTGATCTGCTTTCACATAATGTGCCTGCAGATCAGGGTCTGTTGTTTATTCTACTGATTATGCCTAACAAACTGCATAGACCCTGATATGCTGGCACATTATGTGATGGCATATCTGGGTCTTTGTTTATTCTACTGATTATACCTAACAAACTGCATAGACCCTGATATGCTGGCACATTATGTGATGGCAGATCTGGGTCTTTACAGTTGAATCTAACTTAGAAGCAAATATATATACAGTATATTCATCATGGAAAGTAATGCTAATCATGGGCCAAATGGACACACTGACTTTTTTCACCTTTAAATGATTTTGTTCAGGTTTTTCATGTAGCTCAGTTTCTTTGACACTGTTGTATGTAAAGTGAATGAAACTTGATGGGTATGTTCATCTTGTAGGGTATGTGACTCGCCATGGAAAAAGTAGGACATAGTGACCTACTTCTGTTGCTTTAGCAACTTTGGAAGGTTTTGGATTTTGCCAGGACAGAGCAGGTGAGATATAGCATTCCACAGAATTCTTGTTGGTTTTGGAAATGACACAAATGTTTTTTCAATTTTACATAATGCTATTCCACAGATTCTTAAAATTTATTTTGATAAATTCTTTGATTATTATTACACAGTATTTCAATATGGGTGTATAGTCTTGGGAGACCATTGATGAAGGAGGTTGGTAGTCTTCTGTGTGCATTCTTAGGATTCAGGGTAAGAAATACTGAATCATTGTACAAAAAGAAGTGCACTCATTATGGCACAGTTGATTCTTTGAATTACTGCAAGGTAGTCCATGTTCATATTATTGCCAAATCAGTGCAATAGTCGCTCAGGCTGGGATGAATCTGATGGGTGAAGGTATCTGGATTTCTGGGGAGAACATTTTGTTTTGATGCTTCTGATTGTTTGTTGTGATAAGCCCTGACCAGTAATTGATAAGATAACAGTGATTGTCTCCCATGTTAGTGCTTTCTTACTAGGAGGCAGACAGTGATGGAAACTGTGTATTCTTAGGTTTGGAGCATCTCCAGGCTAGGAATGTGTTTCAGAGAAACAGAAGGAAAATTTTGAAATTCACTTTTTGGACAGACTTGTTACATACAACATCTTATGTTGTTTTTGACAAATATTATAATTACAGCAGTTTAAAATTTCCAGACAGATCCATGAATGATAAGATGCAAGAAGAGAGAATATTTTCACTTACTGGAGATGATTTTCTGTCTAAACAGAAGCCATGGGTGATCTTTTTATTTGAACCCTTAATGTTTTTAGATTGTAATAAAAGATGCAATATTTATTGGACAGTAATTCTTCTAGCTGTAACATGATATGCTTGAGAATAAAATAATGTGAAAAGATCTACCCCCCCCCCCCCCCATTTGTCAAGCCATGAACTAGCAGATTTGTAGAATATAATTATTAGCCAAATTTTAGAATATAATTATTAGCCAAATTTAATCTTGATGTATGGTGGCTAATTGGTCTGGAAACTTGCACATTTCTTTTAATAATCGACAGGGTCTAAAGTTATAAAATGCTAATCTTGGCTTTGTTGAAGTTTGAAATGCATACTGAATGAAAACAAGAACATTCTTAAATATCCCTCACAGAACATTTTGAGACAAGACATATCACTCTTTGCATTGAACCACTATCAAATATAAGTTTTTTTTATGCATGATTGTTGCTTCAGAGGAGGATAGACAGTTAATTTTATTTTTTTCTTAAAATGGAAGAATGAAATTTATGTTGAAAATATACATTTAAATTTAAGCAAGGATGATCTTTTCTTTGGATCAGTGTCTAATATAGTTGTCTCAAATTGAATCAATATATATGTTTGTTGTGAATATTTTTTTAAATTAGAAAATGGTCTGATTTATCAGCTTTACTGGAGAAAAATGTCCAATATACTGTAAATTATCATATTTTAGCATCATGAAATTTTGGCAATAACAGTAAATTACTCATCTTTGCCACATAAAATTTCCACAGATCAAGTTAATAACTGATGAAAACTGTGGTATCATATGGTGTTGTTAAACTTGTGTGCTTACATTTTGTTATTCTCCCATGCATTGGTAGATATTTGATCTTCGATCTCTATAACCTCAGTTGAGAGATGGGTGCTTGTGTGGTATTTCTAAGGAGTTCCAAACAAATTGCAACCTACATACTGATTTGTAAACAATGTGCACAAACCTTCATAAGGCACATGCCATGATAAGGATTAATTTGTATATGTGCACCATAAGGCAGAGTGTATTATGTTATGATATCTGTCAATCTGTCTGTCTGTTCTGTATTTTGCTTCAGAACAAAAACTTAAGCACTCCATGATCTACCGTCACCAAACTTTGTGGATGGCATGCACCTGGGGTAAGGAAGAAGACTATTGATTTTGGCATCCAAAGGTCAAGATCACTATGACTGAAAGAAGAAGTAATGGTCTTTTGCACAATAACTTTGGTTCTACATCACAGACCTGGACTAAACTTTGTGGATGGCTTGTACTTGGAGTAAGGTATAAGCTGATTGAATTTGGGGTTAAAAGGTCATAGGTCAAGGGCACTGAATGAAAGAAGAAAAATGGTTTCAGCACAATAACATTAGTTCTATGTCACAGACCTGGACTAAACTTTGTGGATGGCTTGCGCTTGGAGTAAGGTAGAAGACTATTGATTTTTGAGTCAAAATATCAGAGGTCATGGTCAGTGTGGCTGAAAAATGATAAATGGTTTGAGCACAAACATTTCTGTTCTCTGCCAGATACCGTGACAAAAGTTTGTGGATGACTTACGCTTTGGGTAAGAACAAAATACATGTATATTGATTTTGGGGTCAAAGGTCATGGCAACTGTGACTGAATGAAGGAAAATGGTTTTTGCATTATAACTTTGGTTCTAGACCATGTACCTTGAGCAAAGTTTGTGGAGGGCTTGCATGTAAGGTATGGAAGAAACCTATTGATTTTATGGTAAAAAAGTCAAAAGTTCAAAGGACAAAGGTCATTGAGACTAAGGTAATAATGAAATCTATAAACATTGGGGTCTAAAGGTCAAAGGTCACATTTATGGTAAGTCTGATAAAGAAAAGAATGGTTGTTGTTAGTAGGTTTAGTTCAAGATCACATACCTTGACCAAAGGTTTAGATCATCGAGACCCCTTGGTCAGTAATGTACAGATTGAAACATACCCTACTGGTGCCTGCACAGAGGACTATTAAACACTGGGTGGGCATATAATATGGTACTCACAGGACTCTTGTTAGTGAAATAAAGCAGACATTTGTTTTGTAGCTCACCTGGCTGTAAGGTCAAGAGAGTTTCTGGTATGGCCCTGCATTTGTCACGTGTCATCTGTCTGTCATCCCTCTGTCTTTCCTGTCTTTTGTGTGTTGTCTATCCATACTCCATCAATACTTGCTAATTTTAGCTTCTCAAAAATAATTGGATCAGTTTCAACCAAACTTATCATAGAGCATCCTGACATGAAGGTCTTTCAAATTTATACAAATGATGCTGATCCAGGTTCAAATATGGCTGTTTTTGCTAAAAATATATGTAAGTGAAACATTTAAATGACCAAATTTGACAGAAAGCATCCTGCATAAAGATCTTTCAAGTTTGTGTGAACACGGCCAATCCACCTTCAAGTATGGCTGCCGATGCTAAAAATAGAAAAACTTGTCAATTACTTCTTCACAAGATCTGCAGAACAGACTTTTTCCAAATTTGACAGAAGGCATCGTGGCATAAATGATGTTGATCTGCCATCAAATATGACTGCCATTACTCTAAGTAGAAAATTCTTTAAACAACTTCTGAAAAACCAATTAAGAAAATAATTTGACAGCATTTTAGCATGAAGGCCTTTCATATTTATACAAATAATGTCATTCTGCTGTCAACTATGTCTGCTGCTCTAAAAATAGAAATTTATATAACTTAAAAGACTTCTTCGTACAAACCACTGAACAGAATTTGACAAGATTTGACAGCATCCTGGCATTAAGGTCTTAAAAATTGATACAAATGATGCTTATCTGTTTTCAAATATGACCAGTATTACTAAAAATAGAAAAACCTTGAAAAACCTCAGAAACTGTTGAACAGAATTTGACCAACATTGACAGAAAGCATCCTGGCATAAAAGCGTTTCAGATTTGCACAAATGATGCTGATCTATTGTTCAGTATGGCCATTGATACTAGAAATAGAAAAACCTTTAAATGACTTATAAGAAAACAGATGTTGACCAAATTCACAGAAAGCATCCTGGCATACGGTCTTTAAAGTCTGCACAAATGATGCTAATTCACAATACATTATGACTACCATTTCAAAGAATATAAAAACTTTAAATGTCAGAAAGAAATATACTGACCCATATTTCTTGTGTAACTGCCCTTTCCTTGGGCTTTTAGGTAGATGTCAGTGAGGTGAGCAATCTCAGGCCCATTTGTACCTCTTTTGAATTCAGTGGTACATTATATATCTCAAAACAATCTTCACAAGCAAAATAATGGATAATAGGAGGTCACCCCCTTATGCAGTTAAAAGATGGCCTTATAAGAGGGGTGGCCTCTGGTAAGGGGGGAAAAATCATACAAAATGTACCACCATGGTGCAGGATATGGTGGTCTCTCATCAGGAAATGGCTGCTGTTGAAAGGGTCCTTATAAGAGATTGACCAAGTTGAGATTCAGATACAATCTATGCATTTTTTCTTGTCTCTTACAAAATTTTTATGTAAAAAAATTTCACTTGTTCCTTGGTGTTCATTAAACATTGGTTCCAGTTGTAGTTGCTAATGAAGACAGAAATTATAATTAGGAACCGATGTTTTAATTTTCTGGGTTGGGCTGGGATTTTCTTTTGAGCTGGGATATTTTTTTTTTCTTTTACCTCAGTATAACTTATTTTTTTCAACTAATGGATATGATATTTTTTTTTGCTATAAATCAGAGCAAGAATATTTTTTTCAAGGTATTTGATGGTCAGACATTTTTTTTATAAAAAAATCCCAGGCCCTCGCCCCAGCCAGTTAAATGGTTGGTCCCTTAAAGCTTAACTCTGTACCATAGTTGCACTCTAAGGAGGGGAATATAAAATAAAATACAGTGTAAAATAGTTTAAGGTAACATGAGTTCATATTAGTCATTGAACAGCAGCTGTTGATGTAGATGGTACAAGCTTGATAGCAACTTGGAACAATCATTGCCAAAAGTTTTTACAGCACTGAAAGAAGTGAAAATACAAGTTAGTAGGAGCGATATAAACAAAATGTGATTTTATTTAAACCACGCAAGGACTTGAAGATGCAATTTTAGTCAAAGAAATGAAACTAAAGGTCTCTTGATTCCCCTCAACCTCTTTTATGTGCATACCTCCAGGCCTGAATGTCTGAAAATCAGATATTCCCAGTTTATCAAGGACTTGATTATAGTTGAAAGTAATCAGGTTAAAATTGCATTATTTGGTCCATGTTTTTATTTTTTCTAGTATAAAAGTTTCACTGCAAAAAATAAGAATTTCTCTGAAAATAATATATTTCCATTTTCTCAAGGACTTGATCATTACATATTAGTTTTAAAGTGCAATATTGAAGTAGTTTTAGAATGCATTGTTTGGTCTTTGTTTTATATTTCAGTTTCAATGAAAATATAAAACTTGTCATGAATTAGAAACCAATGATTAGTTTATATTGCATATTGCACATTACCGTATATACTCGCATATAATCCGATACCAACTGCAAATTGCATAGACCCAGATCTGCCATTGCATAAGACGCCGGCAGATCTGGGTCTATGCACTTTGTAAAAACTAATCAGTAAAACAAACAACATAGACCCTGATCTGCCGCTGTATTATTTGATGGCAGATCAGGGTTAATGTTGTTTGCATTTGGACCAGGATTATACGCGAGTATAATGGTGAAAAGAACTCTGTAAAGTTATACAAAATTTTCATTATCTCACGAAGATGGGTTGGTCCATAATGGATCTGTGTTCCACCATATGTAACATCAAAATAATTAGGAGCCCTTACAACTTGTAGCCTTGCAAAATTTCTCGAAATAAAGTTGTCTGTCCTCATCCAAGTTCTTGCTACTAGTTCTTGTTTATTGGTGTCAATATTTACAAGTTGGCTATTTAAGAGATATTAAATAAAATTTATTTGTGTACTAGGAAGATTGGTATTGTAAAAAAAAAAATTGAGTTTTATGGGCAGAAATTACTTGCCAGTACAGTTGGCAAGGTTAAAGAATATTGCAAAAGAAAAGAGAAGGAAAAAAGGTAAAGATCAAAAACAACTTTTATAGAAGAATTCTTCAAGTAGGGTAGTGAAGCATACAAGTGTATGTACCAGTATATACTGGTATGAAAAAGAGGTTTTTAGAATGTTTGGATGAAAGAAGTCAAAGTAATGGAGTGAAAGCTACATCAAGACTATTCCAGATGGCAGACATATAAAGTGTAAAGGAGACAATGCTTCAGATGTAAATGCTAGCTTAGAAAGATTGAAGTTTACCTTTGGTCTTTATTTTTTTTCCCTCCCATAATGAATTTATATCTTTCAGACATGCATGTAGTTAAAAGTACATGTAATATTCCATCTAACTTTTAGAAAATAAATGCACAGGTGTTTATAGAAATTTCACATATGTTGCTTTGGAACTGAATTACAGGTGAAATGTTATCTTACCATCCTGAGTGCAATTGATTGCACTGTTTTTAATTGTAGATGGCATTTGGTTAAGCCCGGTGCTTTGTTGCACATTTTGTAGAATTAAAAACAATACTTCCATACTCAAGAAAAATGATATGAAGCAACTAAGATACTTTAACAGATGGTGTATGTACTAAAGCAGACGGTGCATGTACTAAAGCAGATGGTGTATGTATGTAGAAGTGTTTTACAGCACCTCAGCACAATAATGGCTATGTTGTGCCAACAAAAGGTTAAGTTCAAAATACGTAAAATTGAATTACACACAAATTTAGGAACATAAAGCCTTCCAAATAAATGTATAATTAAGTACAAGAAGAAAAAATCTAAAATGTAAAGATGTCAAAATTCTGTAAAATGTATATAAAATAACTGATAAAGATAACACATGTAAAATCCTTCAAACAGGATAAAAATTTGTTGCATAAACTGAATTCCCATAAAACATCCAAGATTTTCTCGGGTGGTACATCATCATACAGTTTCTTCAAGCAGTTCACACCAAAATACTTCTGTCTCACAAGGTGGAAATAAACACACTTGACAAGAATGTGTTCCACTGTTAGTGGACATTCGCAGGGTACACATTCTGGTCGAGGCTCACCCTTCAGTATGTGTGTCTGATATGCAATTGGCACAATACCACCTCATCTCTGCGATTTGTTCTATACGAGGGATGCCACTCACCAATACTGGGCTTCAGGTTATTAAGTTTGTGGAGTTTTCATTCCACATATTTTGCCAAATATGATGAACATACTGATTTATACAATAGTTGAAGTCAGTATATGGAATCTTCCACTCAGAAATGGGTGACTACAGGGCAGCTTTGGCTGCTTTATCTGCACTTTCATTACCCTCTATGCCAATGTAACTAGGCAGACAACAGTACAGAATACTTTTCCAAGACTGTATGAGAACATATTGTTTCTGTAATCTATGGGATATTAATGGGTTGTCAGATGTGAGATTCTGCAAGGCTTTTAATGTGGAAATGGAATCTGAAAAGATGATGTAATTTGTTTTTTCGGAGGTTTCAGTTGTAGTTAAAAGCTTCGGGTATGGCTGTAATTTCAGAGGTAAAAATTGAGGCTTTATTTGGTAACTGGCTTGAGATGGTGCTATGGGATGTTGCAATGGCAGCTCCAACTTTGCCTCCATTTTTTGAACCGTCTGTATACAGAGACGTATGGTTACGATAGGAAGCTCTGATTTCATTGAATTTACTCTGAATAAGGAGAGGATTTGTTGAAGAATTTTTGAATTCGCAATGGTCAAATATTATATTAGAAGGTTTTGACAACCCCGGTGGTGACTTGGGAATACAGAATTTTGTAATATTTCGAACATTGATTTTTGATGTTTCTAAGAGAGGAAGAATTCCTATGCCAAAAGGTGGAATGAAGTTTGGTTTCTGAACGTATAAGGTTTTTGGTATTTGGGCCTAAATACTACATCATATGCAGGGTTAGATGGATTAGAAGATAGTTTGGTAGCATACTGAAGAGCCATTTTCGGTCATCGGAGATAAAGTGATGGTTCATTGGCCTCAACATAAGGGTTCTCTGAAGGGGAAGTTCTAAATGCACCCAGAGTCGAAGTCCCTGACTGTGAATCAGATCAAGCATCTAGAGGTATGATTTACAAGCTGATCTGTACATAATTGAGACACAGTCAAGTTTTGATCTTACTAGTGACCTATATAAACGGAGCAAGACCTTCCGATCTCCACCCCAATGTGTGTTTGCCATGACCGGTATTAAATCCAGGGCATTTTGACATTTGTCCCTGAGGTATCTAATATGTGGAAGAAAAGTTAGTTTACGGTCAAAAGTAAGCCCTAAAAATTTGCTCTTCTGCACAACAGGAATACGACAATGGTCAGAATAGAGCTTTGGCTCATCATGAATATGATGTAATCGGCAGAAATGCATACTGTTGTTTATTTTTAAAATTTGAACCTGTTTTCTTCTGCCCATTTCTGAACTTTGTTTATGCTTATCTGTAGTTGATGTTCAGAAGTATGCATATACTCTTTGATCTGTAGCAGATTAAAAAGTGGTCAACATATAATGAGCAGTCAGTTCCTGGATTGAAGCATTTCACTACGCTGTTACTGAAGTGGACAAAGTTGAATATTAGGCATATAGCTTGACAGGTGCATTTTCAAACTCGCCTGAATTAATTAAGCATCATTCATTGAGCTGGCATCTGTTTTTCTTTCTATGCAGCAGATGGAAAAATAGGAACAAACTTTGACATTTTCCCAACCAAATTTTGGACTGCAGGTAAATCAGCTTAATATACCTTCAAATGGATGGTGGGAGCACAACAGCACCAAATGTTTTTCATACTGGTATATTTGGTTTTCATAAAACATGGATCATTTTACTATAGTCATTTCATGTTTAACATAAATGAACGAGAATGAAGCAAAAAATAGGCAGATAACTTTATGTTTCTTTGATCATAAAAGTTTCAGCAGAAATAACTTTATTGGATAAAAAGAAAGCAGCAGATGATACAAACGGGGCGCAATAATTTGTTTGTTTTGTTTCATTAGTTTTAACAGCACTTTTAACACATTATTGGCTATATCATGCTGAGAACTGGGAGCTAGGTGAATTTCACAAGGATAGACAGAGGCAGCCAACCTGGGCTGGTATTGTTCCTGTTGCTCGGGGGGGGGGGGGGGGGCCATAGTAGTGTCAGGCATCGGACTCGTAATCCAAGAGTCACAGGTTCGATATCAGCCCATGTTAACCCAGTTCAGCTGCCTTGGTGTGGCCAAGGGAAAGTTGCTTAGCTCCCATTTCCTATACATGATACAGCCAATTTGTTACAAGTGCTGTTACCCTCCCCCCCCCCAAAAAAAAGAAGAAAATAAAAGAACCTGCTACCCTTGCATTACGAGACTGATGCTCTTCCAACTGAGCTACTGCATCTTCCCGGGGATACAGTAATAAACTGAGTTTATTTCTTGACAAAAGTTTAAAGCCATTTTGTTTTTATCTTTATTTCTGATACAAATGGCTAAGATAGCTGAATGCCTTTGATATAGAAATACTTATTTTTGAATTTTCATGAATATGATGATATCCAGCCATAAATAAGCCATAAAAGATTGCAAATGGCATTTTTTATTGTCTGGCATTGCTCACAATACTTTTCAAGGTGATATAGTCCAAGTACCTGCCATCTTTTATTGCTCTTAGACAAGATTTAAACACCATGCCAATAGATTGTGGTGCCAAGTTGATAGTCTTAGCATCCCATAAGATACTTGTTCAAATGGAGTGGTCATTTTTAGGTACTGAGTTAATCCGTTCATTTTTCACTTTCTTCAGATACATTTTCCAACATTCTAATTTCATCAGAATTTGCATATTCAATTCATACTTATTTAAATTACTAATCTTGAACACACTATTTGACATAAGAATAACACAGTGTTCACAAAATTGTTTTTGATGGTTGGCTGGTCTTTAATTGTGTAATTGGGAGCTGTGGTAGCTCAGTTGGTAGGACCTCGGACTTGGTGTGTCTTTGGGAAAGGCACTTGGCTCCCATTTCTTCTGGATGATATAACCAATAAAGTGCTGAAAGTGCCTTTGAAAAACAACCAACCAACATTAATTTGTAATTGATTTTTTTAGTGATCCAAAAGGAGATCGTTATGGTGCCTGGCTTTGCGAATAGGATTGAGAAATGACTGATACATGTCAAGGATATCGCATTATTGATTCTTTATTTTGTTGTTGTTAAGAGTGTTTGTAAGTGAGGTCTGTTAATCTATCGTTAAGTTTTAAGGAAAACCGCAAGTGTTAGTGCTGTACTCTAAGAGGTAGAAAAAAGATGAAATGTTCCAATTTAAAAATGTAAGAGAATCATTCATGTGAAAATTATATACAATTTAGTTTTCAGCCATTATTCATGAATATCGAAAACATGGACTGGCATCCATTATTTGTAGAAAACCAGTTACTAATGTTGACCATGACTATTATAATCAGTAGTAGCCCAGTAAGTTACGATGCAGATAAAAGCCTTGAGCAGGCCATAAAGCACACATGCAGATGGTAACAATTGACATGCTGCAGACAGTAATGGGTATTCAGCAATAATGTTCAGGATGCATATTATGCATAAATTGACATATTATGTATATATTGACATTGGATATACCTAATGGCCCCTTTTTTAACCAGATCTCAGTGTCTCAGAGCCAGATAGATACATGTATATTTGTCACATTGATTTGAGGTTTTTAGCCACCCCGGCACCAAGAAAAACAAAATGCATGGTACAAGTACCAAGACCAGTGCAGTTATATAACAATGCAACATCATTAGTTAAAGCTTACTGTTTTACTCGTGTACAATCCAGGTCCAAATGCAAACAAATTAGACCATGATCTGCCGTCATTAATTAGTTTTGCTTGTAGTACCTTGATTACATTATTATAATTGCAAAGAAGTAAAAATATTCAATCAGCTCCCACCAGAGTAAATAATGTAGTTTTGGTTAGTTTTGAAAACTTCCCCAAAAATTGAGCAAGTCCAAAACATTAATATTTGATTTTGAATTGACCCCTTGGACATGTAGTTGTAAAGTTGAGGTTACTTGCCTGTACCATCAGTAACCACTGTGAATAAATGATCACTATGGTGTGAAGACATATGTGCATGTACTCTTCTGTACATACACATATAGGGTTTGTTTCAAAATAACTTTGAAATATTTTGGTCTTGGTCATTTTTTTAGTGAAGTTTTTAGAAACTAAGAAGAATTTTTTTTTTATATTCTCGTCGTTGTTTATGAAATATTTTGACATATTTGCAGTCATGATAATGTAATCTAGTTACTACTGTCAGTTAGAATTAGAGTTTCAGCTGTGCTCATTTCTAGTCATAGAGCCAAAATACATAGTGTAATGACCAAAAGTGGGAACATAAACCTTAATTCAAATCGATTTCATATCTGGTCAAACCATTTTCATGTCCCTCAGTGTGGTCAAATTATCGAGGTGCTATTTTAAAAAGATTCAAGTACTACATTACTCCTTCACTATAATACTGCTTATGGAAGCTTGAGTATCTGACTCTTTTGTAGGTGAGGTGATCTTTTACTGAGGTAACAATAATGCATAATATTACTATTAAATCATGTAATGGAATCCATATATTTACCTTTCTTATAAAAGGGACAGCCAAATTCAACTTTGTATAGACTTTTAATTACTTAAAAAAGCATTGAGTATTACCGTCTATACTCACGTAAAAGCCTGGTCCAAATGCGAACAACATAGACCCTGATCTGCCGATGCATAATGCGCTGGCAGATCAGGGTCTGTGTTGTTTGTTCTACTGATTAGTCCTTACAAACTAATCAGACCCAGATCTGCCGGTGCATTATGCGACGGCAGATCTGGGTCTATGCAGTTTTCAGTTGGTATCAGTTTATATGCGAGTATATATGGTACGTATGAAAGAACGGTTAGTGATGGCCACATTTGCACAAAAATGGATGGAACATACTGTATGATTAATGGACTTTGTTCTCTGATTGGTCTAGAATTGGGTTGATTTATATACCGTCATGATCCAGCGCCATTTTGTCCAGGGTATGAATTACAGGAGTGTCAAATTCAGTTATTATATTAACCTAAATTTTGTTTCAGGTCAAAGTATGAAAAATTTTCATATGAAAGGAATTTTGTAAGAAATCTAGGAGGGCATAGATTCTTAAAAGAACATATTTATGTCCTTTAGGTACACAAGAGTGATTAGTTTTTTCTTTGGGAGGGAGTTCTATAATGACTTCATGAGCTCTTCTGCTAAAGGTTATGATTTCAACCAAAACTAATCACTGTGTTAGTTGGATTTATTTTCAGTTCATAAAAGTTCTTTATAACCAACTCTACAATATGGTGGTAAGGCCTTGTGCATATAATGTACAGTGGTAATACCTGTGTATATAATGTCCAGTGGTAATACCTGTGCATATAATGTACAGTGGTAATACCTGTGCATATAATGTACAGTGGTAATACCTGTGCATATAATGTACAGTGGTAATACCTGTGCGTATAATGTACAGTGGTAATACCTGTGCATATAATGTACAGTGGTAATACCTGTGCATATAATGTACAGTGGTAATACCAGTGCATATAATGTACAGTGGTAATACCTGTGCATATAATGTACAGTGGTAATACCTGTACATATTCTGCACACTGGTAAAACCTTGTGCATCTACTGTATCATAATTCACAATATTTAATGTCATAAAACTTTAGCTAATTATCATTTGGCAAAAATATAAATAAATATAAATATAAATTTTTCATGATGTGTTCTGGTATGTAAGATGGAAGAAATGTAAGGAATGTTAAAATAATAAAAACAAAGCATCATTCACAAGTCTGTCAGCTCACTTGTTGGTATTATTCCATTTTTAATGCAACAAGGCACTTTTGTGGTTCATACTTTAATATCTAACCCCAATTACAAACTTTCAGAGCTGTTCCTCTTGGTTGTTGTAAACATTTATGTAATATCTTTTCATCAAAAAATTTTGGCAAGTATAAACTTATTGGCAAACATTTGTTCAGTCTTTAAATTAGATAAAATGTTACATTCCTTGTAGAAAAACTTCTTCTTTCAATCACCTTTGAAATGAGACCACTGTTTAATAGTAACCACTCTTGGTCAATGTCATTTATTTTTGTAGAACAAGTAATTTGCAATGATTCAACTATTAATTAACAAATATTCCAGTGAACCCGCTGCCCAATCTGATCACCTAGCTTTAACTCTAACCCCTAGCGCCACGTTTACGCGTCATGAGGATGTACCCTACTTCCGAGCTCTGTAACGTCAACATCATTTAAGATACACTAAAGTGGATGGTATTGCAGGAAAGTTGACAGATGTAGCTCTACAATGATACCAAATAATGTTGACTTTCTACTCACATTAAAAAATACAGTGAGAAAAATGCATTTTTTTAGACCTGATTTTTTTTAGGTTGAAAATTGCCAGTTTCGGAACCAGAGTTTGTGTCCAGATTTTAGATTTTTTGGCCTTAGATATAAAGCAGACCAGTCTGAACTGCACACAGACAGATGAACCTTTGCAAAAAGTAGGATAAGTTTGAGATTTGGAGTAAAAAGGGGCCAGGACATAAAAATCGGAGGTCCAATACGAAAAAAACAACAAAAAAAACAGAAGTCCAACTTTTACCCTTCTGCACATGCGCGAGCATAATAGCCAATCAAAAACAATGTTTCTGATATACCTAAGCATCTGGTTAAGTGAAAAACTTTCTTAAGCAGATGCGTTTTGCTGCATTCAGAAGTAACCCCAAAAATGCGTTTCCTACCCCCATTTCAGGCGAAAATGAAAAGAATCTCCCAGGGTTAATGAGTTAATGGGTGAATTTCAATGATGTCACCAAATTTGAATATTCCTTGCTTATTTGATCATTTATGCATTACCATTGCCCATAAATTACAAAAATAGCCATTCCTGGACAATTTCTAAGAAATTTCCCAAAACTTGTTTAAATGTCAGTGTTTACCTAATAAAAATTTGTAAAGGTATAGTTTGGTGGTTTGACAAGAGTTTGTCCAACAGAGAGTCATCTAGACAATTTTGGCTACATGACATGTACAGTTTAAAATCTTTAGAACTCCAAACTTATTTGTTCAATTTTCATTAAACTTTTACAACTTACTTAAATGTATCAATTATTATTTTTAGAGAGAAAGATGACAGTTTTAAATAAATGGGTATGCTAATTAGTGGGCAGAACATTCTCTTCAAATCCATGAAGATGTCTTTTATAATTATTATCTGTTTTAATTAATTATTGTCTGTACTTAATTATTATCTCATAAAATCAAACAGTGTTCATTCCAGGAATGGAAAAAGTGGGGCCCAAGGACCCCTATCAGGTCAAAAAGTGGGGTAATTTAGAAAAAAAAGTGGGTCACACATATCCTTATCTGTTTTTTTTATTTATTCAAGAAAGTTAAAACACATAGGCCAATCATTATCAGCTTCCCCTGCCATGATCCTTCCCTACTGGGATTTGAATTCCTCATGCTTGAGTAACGATTCCCTTCAAAAATGTATTTTGGACATTTGAGCCTACATTTTTTCATCCTTGTTGGCTACTTTGGAAATAAATAGTGTTTTTGCTGAAGATTTCATCATCTCTTCTTGACATTTTCTATCCATGATAATCGACCATGTGCTCTTGACTGGTACCCAAACTAATCAAAATCAGTAAGACATTTCTGTCAGCCAATGAAATTGTTTTTCTCAGTGTGTGCACTGTCTTCTGTAAGCCAGCTTGTGATGTGCTCGATTCAGTCTATAATCAACAGTAAGGATTTTTTATCCTTCTTTTATGGAGTCTTTTAAACACATCCCATGGAAACTTTTCTTGTGCCAAAGATGAAAAATAAGCATCAGTGGAGCAATGGCATAGCCTAAAATGAACTCCTTACCATAATTTCTTGTTTGCTTTTTTATCAATATTTGTCAAAATTTATTGAAATTAAATCTTCCAAACATCTGGATCAAATGGCCACACATCTTATATAAATTACCAAAAAGAGGATATTTTCAGAAGCCATATGCTTGCTATCAGTATGGTTTTTGCTTTTTAATAGAACATGATGTTTGTTTTTTTGGCTTGCACAGATGAAGGGGCATCCCTAAATGCCTTTGTCTTACCTAGTGGGGAGGAATCTCAGGCTGATGAGACAGTAAATGCAGAGGGTGGGTGATGGAGGAAGTGATAACATCAGGGGATAATTTGGTTGCTTGCTACCTTTCATCATAGACTTTTATATACATCATGTACTTTTGCTTCCAACCAATCACAGGCAAATTAATTCATTCCACATTGACAACAATGAAGTTTTTGTGAACATTAAGGGAAACCATTTCTAGTGATCATTTGATGTGATTTAATGAAGGGTTTGTCCTTGAGGAATTTGCATTGGTTTGCTTGTATCCAGCAGATGAATTCAGGTTTCTGGTAGAGCAAACTTGTTATCAAGGGAAACGTTTTTTTACACAGTTTTAGACATTATGATAGACAGCAAACAGAAAGTGTCAAAAATAAAGAAAAAAATCATGCAGGTTATATATTACATGTATGTATCGTCTTAATCTTAAGAGTGTAGTAGAAATGTTTTACTAAAAATGTGGTCAATTTCACAGTACAATATGGCTAGGTTGCCCCTCTGCTTTATATACTCCCACTGTAAGGCATATTAAGTTATGATGTCTGTACGTCCATCTGTTACTAATTTTGTTTTCACACAATAACTCAAGTTTTCCACCATCTAAGGCAGTGGTTCCCAATCTTGTTTTGCTGTACCTTCAGGCTTATGATATGATTTTAAAAAATTCTTCTGATAACCCTTCGCGATCCTACTGAGGACCCCCTGTGACAGGCTTATGATATGATTTAAAAAAATTCTTCTGATAACCCTTCGCGATCCTACTGAGGACCCCCTGTGACCCTGATTTGGGTTGCAACCTGAGGTAGGGAACCACTGATCTACAGTTACTGAACTTTTTAGATGGCTTGTAATGGGGGTAAGGAACATCTATTTTGGGCTCAGAAGCAAAAGGGCAAGGTCATTGTGACTGAAAGACATAAAATAGTTTCTGCAGAATAACTTCAGTTCTCCACCATCTGCTATTACCAAACTTTGTGGATAGCTTGCACTTTGGATACAGATGAACCCTATTAATTTTTGGGCTTAAAAGCTCAAAGGTCAAGGTCACTGACTAAAACAAGAAAAATGGTTTCTGCACAGTAACTTGAATTTTCCACCATCTACAGTGACCTAACTTTGTGGATAGCTTGCATTTTGTTACAGGAGAACCCTATTGATTTTGGGGTCAAAGGGCAAGGGGACAGTGACTCTAAGAAGAAAAATGGATTTTGTACAAACTTTGTGGATGGCTTACACATGGGGTAAGGAGGAATCCTGTCAATTTTGGGTCAAAGGTCAAGGTCATTCTGCAAGAAGAAAAATGATTTTTGCACAATAACTTAAGTTCTCCATCATATACAGTGACCAAACTTTATGGATGGCTTGACATTGGGGTGGGAGGGAACCCTATTGATTTTGGAGTGTGGCAAGGGCAAGGTCACTGTAACTGAGAGAAGAAATATGGTTTCTGCACAATAACATTAGTTTTGCAAGACATACCTTAACCAAACTTTTTGGATGGCTTGCACTTGGGGTAAGAAATAAACCTAATGATTTTGATGTCAAAAGCTCAAAGGTCAAGGTCACTGTGAATGAAATAATACATATAGTTTCCACAAAATAACATTAGTTCTACATCACAGATCTGGGTCAAACTTTGCGGATGGCTTGCACTTAGGGTAAGGAAAGAAGCCTATTGATTTGGGGGTCAAAAGGTCAAAAATCAAGGTTACTGTGACTGAAAGAAGAAAAGTAGTTTCTGCTAAAACATTTCAGTTACATAGAGGAATATTAAACACAGGGTGGGCATATAATGTGCCATTCATGGTACTCTAATTGTAGAAAAGGGGGAACATTAAATTGGGCCTGTTGGTCCATCATACCTTCATTCCATCCACTTTTGTTTCAGCACAATAACTCCCTTAATTATTATTGGATTTCAACCATATTTGGTATGCAGCTAGATATTGATGAAGGCTTTGGTAGAGTTTTATTTTCAGCACTCTGTATCATCATTTAGCAGAGTTAAGCCCCTGATTGAGCAGACCCACCCTCTTTCTTTCCTGCATAGTAAATCCCCTGATTATTATTTGATTTCAAACCAAATTTGGTATGATGCTTGATATTGATGAGTCTTTGGCAAAGTTTGATTGTCAGCATTTTGTGTCATCAAATAGTGGAGTTATAGCCCCTGTTGTCAGACACATCCACTTTCATTTCAGCACAGTAAATCCATTGAATATAATTGGATTTGAACCAAAAATGGTATGCTACTTGATACTGATGAGACTTTGAATGAGTTCAGCTGTCAGCAGTTTGCATCATCACATAGCAGAGTTATATCCCTTGATTGTTAGACCTACCCACTTTAATTTCCACACACAATAACTCCCTTAATTATTATTGGATTTCAACCAAAATTTATATGCTGCTTGATATTCATGAAACTTTTCCTGAGTTACAGCCCTTGATTGTTCGACCCACCCACTTTCGTTTCTGCACAATAACTCCCTTCATTATTATTGCATTTCAACCAAAATGTATATGCTGCTTGATATTCATGAAACCTTGGTGAATTACAGCCCTTGATTGTTCGACCCACCCACTTTTGTTTCTGCACAATAACTCCTTCATTATTATTGCATTTCAACCAAAATGTATATGCTGCTTGATATTCATGAAACCTTGGCTGAGTTACAGCCCTTGATTGTTCGACCCACCCACTTTCGTTTCTGCACAATAACTCCCTTCATTATTATTGCATTTCAACCAGATTTTATAGCAGTTTGATATAAATGAGGCCAAGAAAAAATGGGAGACACTATTTCTTGGAATTTGCTTGCTTTATTAAAGGATGTGATTTAGCACAGGTAAGTACAGTAGTTTTGAGTGAAATTTTTAATGTACAAATAAAACCAATAAAGCCTTGAATTTTTGTCATACTAGTACTGTAAATTTATTTATTTTTTAAACCATGTCAATTTGATGGTTCTGCGAAAATCGACGTTTTCTCAGGGTCTTTTATAAAAATGAAAATCTATGGGAAATCAACCACTCCATTCCAAAAATGTAGAATTTTCTAAATAAAGAAGGGATTTAATGAACACATAAAGGTAGGGCTTGAAAATATGCATGAGTTAAGCTGGATTTTTTTAAAATTAGCAATAATCCTGAAATTGTGCATACTAGAATAAACCCTGCATGCCTCCGGTGGTAAACAGGGTTTTATTGTCTTACAGATTATTGTCTTTTTGGGTCTTTAAATTTTCTGATTTGTTGCAATGACAAATCCAAAACAATTGGTACATTTGTAATGAGTAAAGTTAATTCATGATATTACACTGCAAGGGAATCATGAAGAATACATAAGGGTTTAATTACAGGGGACATTTGAGTTTGGGACTTCAGTCAGAAAATCAGCTCTGAAGTACCAATTAGTAAAATCCTTACACCTTTCTGCACATGAAAGAGTTACATTTCATATGGTACTTCAACTTGTGCACTTTTTTTCATGTATTCTTTGCTTGCCAGCTTCCATGTGATTTTAGTTGAAATATATTGTAAATGTCGTATGATAAGAACAGATTCTTAGACTACTACTCCGGAAAGAAGGTGAGATGATTGTGGCTAGTAAGGAGCCATATGATGATGGCATAATTCAAAATCCTTCCAAAGTTATTGGGGCAAGAAAAAGTTTGTCACTTTGGCCTACTTTTGCCTGTGTTGAGTGGTATCTCCAAGACAAGATGAATATACCCATCAGGTTTCATGACTGTACATAAAATGGTGTTAGAGCAATAGCCAAAAATGCTAAATATTAACACAATCACTGGAACATGAAAAGTAGGTCACAATGACATACTCTTGCCTGTGGTGATTAGTACCCTCCAGAATACACCTATGAAGTTTCATGACCATACATACAGCAGTGTTAGAGAATCTGAACTAAATGCAAAATGTTGATGCCAGTGATGCCAATGCTGTATGAAAGTAATCACTAAGTCTCACCTATGTTAGGCGAGACATCAAACAAAATTGCATTTAATGTTATTTACTCTAATTGTCCAAAAATTATTAATGTATCTACTTGTATTGTATCACATTAATTAGTTAATCATCATAGTTAATGTTGGTGAACATACTGTCCTTACTCGCGTATAACCCGGGTCCAGATGCAAACAACATAGACCCTGATCTGCCGTCGCATAATGCACTGGCATATCAGGGTCTATGTTGTTTGTTCTACTGATTAGGCCATAACAAACTGCATAGACCCATATCTGCTGGCGCATTATGCGATGGCAGATCTGGGTCTATGCAGTTTGCAGTTGGTATCGGCTTATACACGAATGTATACGGTACCTTAAAAATTGAATTTTCCTGTATGAAAGGGATCAGGTTTCATTAGTAACATAATGTCTACTCTGAAATATCTAATTGAAAGATGATGATAACAATCTTGCTTTAAAAAAATATAAATTATAATGATTGATTTTATAGGCATAAATTACCCTTATCTTGGAAATTTAGCTGATTTTTTTCTCTCCCAAATGTTATCTAGATAACCATTAGTGCATGTTGGCCTGTGTTACAGTTTTCCTCCCTGGTTGATTGCCAGTTAATAACCTCCCTTAGCTCTCTGTTTACAACAACATTCAACTCTGCTGCTCAGTGCAGCTGGATTTATTTGACATCAAAACAGATCAGGTGGAAACTGTGTCCTCATCAAACAAAAATGATTTGAATAAGACAGAGGAAATGTAGATTATCTCATAAATATTTAAGCAAATGATTACATTGCCAGAAGATAAGGAGTTGCAGGGGTTTATGTAATGTTGGCTGGCAAGGGAATATTTAAACAGGAAATGTAATCTAACACTCCATCACACCTGCTGAGCACCTTGCAGATGGGCAAGAAAATAAAATAAATTTGTCCCACATAATCATTTATATCCCTAATTACAGAAACATATTAAATTGATCATTTAGAAAGCAATTACTTAAATTTATAATTTAGGAGGAAATTTAATGCATGCACTTTAGTGTGCCAGTTTTGCAAGTGGTGCAGCATTATACCAGTTATCAGAAAAAAATATTGGTAAATGGTCAGGAGTAAGAAAATATTACAGTGGAAACAGAATAATCCATCCCATGAGTAGTATCACCGATTCCGGTCCATTTCTGTCACAAACTCTTATTTTGTTTATCATCCTCGTAAGGTTGGACACTTGCTGTTATGGTTCACTGCCCAAAGTGGTTTTATTTTGTGGTCCATTTCATGGTAAAAGGAGTAGGCATGAATATGATAAAAAGAACCTGCCATACTGGTCACCTCTATACAGCAGCCATTTCTTTGTACAGGTCTGTTTCAAAAATCACTTTGATTTATAAGTTGACATTTACCTCCATATAAAGGTCACCTGGTTACAAAGACCTTGACCTTTATAGACACATGTGAATTTAGGGTAAACCCTGCATTAGCAAAAATTTATTCAAAAGGTCACCTGCTTACAAAGACCATATTGACCTTCATAGACAGGTTTGAATATACAGTAAAACCTGCATTAGCAGACATTTCTATGTAAAGGACACCTGCTTTTAAAGAGCAACAATGCATGAGCTAAATTTTCTTCATTTCACCAACATATACGATCTTAACAAAAGGTTTGCATCCTTTATAGACAGGATTTGCTTAAATTGGTACATATGTACTTGCTTCAACAAAGTATCCCAGCTATTGTTTCATGGTTCATACAACCTTAAAAAATCCTTGAATTTGAGTCGTTGCCTTGAAAACACATTGAATTTGGAAAATGTTGTTTTTTTCCTTGAAAAGTTAATGAATTTGTTGAAAAACTCCTTGAATTTTTCCCAGAACTCCTTTAATTTATCTTTGGAGATACAAAATGTTAGAACTTAATAAAATAGATATCATTTTTTAAATTCTGAATATTTATTATTTATGTATTTTCTAAACATAATAAATACATAAATAAATAAACAAAATAAAATTGAATAAAATAGGGTGGTTCAAATGATACCTGACAAAGGTGGACTAGCATCCCTTTGCTTGTAGTGCTGTACTAGTTGTGTGTTTTTTCTTTCGCTATTGTATCAGTTTATGTAGTGGTAAAGAAAGTAACATATGGGGAAAGCTAAATTTCTAAAGAAAAATACTCCTTAAAACTTTTTGGAAGTCTTTGAAAACTTCTTGGAAAGTCCTTTAAAAACAACTCTTTGTGGTTTGAACGAACCGTGTATCTGGCCTAATTTTTATTCATCTTATCACTCTAATTGGCATGGCGATATACAGTCTAAAACTTTCATGTTTTTATTGCGGTGGAATGCATAATTAGACTAATCAATAAATTTATTGACAATTTGCTATGTTTATGGTTGGGTTGGAGAACGAAATTTGCATATTTATTCCTGATTAATGACTTTTGAATATGCTATATGTCTCCGCTAAAGAAGGCTAAAGTTCAAAGTTGAGGACATAAATTGCTAGCCTAAAATCCTTTCACATTTATGACTGTAGGGCTATTTGTGGTCAGTTGACCATATACACTTAAGGACTAAATAATGGGTTGTGTTACACAAGTTTTTGTCCAGGCCACTCTGGCCTTTGGTCAGACACAACACCTGTAAGGATGGCATTTGTTTAATTTGACACCTAGGACATAAAGCTCATCATTTGGTCACATGGCCATTCATCTAGAGGTGGGACTCTTCAAACTTTTAGCAGAGTTATCTGTAGTTTAAAATCTCTTATGTAGCCTGGAGAGGGTTCGTTCAACACTGTGAGTACCTGGAGCAGAGTTGGAACAATGCAATGCTTAATAGGCCAAGACAAATTTAAAATATTTGCTATGCAAATAGAATTTAGGTTCCTTGCCCCAAAATTTAATATGAATTGTGAAGGAACAATTTGATTTTTATGTTGTTTCATGAAAATGTCAAATCGAGAGAAATAGAAAATGTCTAGATTTTCCAGCCCTGCCAGAGAGACCTGATTCGTTAAATCAGGGACATATTTCGTCTTTGGCAAAATGCAGATAGGGTTGTGTATGGCTTTAGTCACTAAGTTGAACAAGTGTGGTATACCAATTGGAGACAAATGGTAAGTAAGGTTTGTGATCCAATAGTTTATACTTGTATGTATAATAAAATATGTTCATTTATCTTCAAGTATGCTGGTTGTGTTATAAAGCATCTGTAGAGTCCCTTCAGTTCCCACTTATTTTAGCCATTCAACAATAACAATTAAAAAAAAAAAGATTAACTAAAGAAGGATTTAATTTATGTTCATTTAGATAAAAATGAGAGTAGAGTTTGCATACATTACACCTGACACTGCAGACTGTGTCATTATTTTATGCAGTTTAAGTTTCATTTTTGCAATAAAAAAGTATAGTTCTCACACTGGTCAAATCAGAAATATCATCATAATTGTGCTCAGATAGAAAAAGGAATCATGAAGGTCAGGCTTATTGCTGCAAATTGGTGTTTATCTTAGGTTATCAACTTTTGTTGCTACAAACCATAAATCTAAAAACCCAACAAAGAGCGACCTGTCTGTAAGGATCATTGAACCCCTTTTCCCCAATCCACAAATTTAAATAAAAATGAAGATGTAATTTTTGGCAAAAGTACAAAAATATTGATACCCTCAAAAAATAGTTCACAGCGTTTCTTTAGTAAGTAATAGTCCATAAAAATGAATGCCATAAAAGTTTATCTTGGAAACTGTGGTCAGAAGTAACTGGGGAACTCAAAAGGTTAAATTCCAACTATAGGGTAGTGATAGGTTGTAAAATAATGCCTGATTTTAATGCAATTTTATAGTCTGATAAACAGGTTTTCCCATCAGGTTTTGGTCCAGTGTAAAACTGTACATCATTAATTTTCTACAGTTCTGCCTGCTGGAGATGTTGCAGGATGTTAAATTAAAAATCTGACTGGTTTAATTTTACATTCTGAATTAGTTGTGAACCTAAGGTGGACAAAGGTAGAAATTGTGAACAGTTCACTTGCTGCAAGTTACATGGAAGATGGAAACAGAGTGCCTCTTCCTAACAATCCTCAAAGAAGATCATGTTACAAAAAAAAAAACTTTTGTGGATATACTCTAAAATTCATTTCTGAACAGAGTTGAAATTTTATAATTTTGGAGGATTTATTATGAAGAACAAAAAAGGAATTACATGTATAATATATGTGCTGTTAGCCACCATTTAAGTCCTAAAAGCTAATAATAATATCATGTTTTACTAGTAGTCGAGCCATGTAGGGATGAAGATTGTGTTGTCAATTTTCTTCACAAAATATTATATAAGACCAAAGATATTACTTACTTAACTGATGTGCATTATACTCATATTAGGCCTTTCTTAATCCATGCATGTTTGAAATTTGTGCTTACAGTTTTTATTAATAGTTTGAAATTAAATAAATAAAAATAAAAGTACCTATAAAACCTGTAAAGTTACTTTGTATAACTTGTTTCTTTCTGCTTACTTAGAAAAATTTCCAAATCTAAGCTTCTTATGAACCCTCTTACAGGCTATTCTAAGTCTAACTAACTGAATATTACGATAACAACCAGTCTTAGAGTTTTGATCTGGACCATGTAATCATTTTTATGTTATCTAGGAATGGCAGATTATGTAACATTTCATCCAAGCTTTGAAGACTGAGAGAGCAGGTCCATAAATCCCCAGATACCAGAGATTTACAACCCCTCCTGGGCTCCCCTGGGAACAAAATGACCATTGTCTCTGTGATAGAGAGCACAAGAACTATTTTTAATGGTTAGTTTGGCTAGAAGTAACTTGAGCTGGTCAGTTTATGGACATTATCCTCTCTCCCTAGCCTATCATTCATTGGTGGTCAGTGGTCAGTTGTCTAGCCTATCATTCATTGGTGGTCAGTGGTCAGTTGTAGCCAGTTGTATTGTCCACACCACTTTCCAGAAGGTTTTGAATTTGTGTTACAAGATCTGAGTGTGACAATGCATTGGAAAGATTTGAAAGGCATTCACTGTAAGTCTTCTAAGACAGGGCTTCTGTCCAAGTGTGAAGTATGTGTATAAACTGGATTAAAAACCTGTGATATTCTCTTGGGAAGTACAACTTAAAGCAGATAATAAGGTGAAAATTAGGAAATCAGTTGAATAGAAATTACAGCACTTTGTGTGTTAATAAACCCATTCTTTTTCATAACAGGGGAAAGTTGGATGGAAATTCAAGGTAAAGCTGGTTATTTATTGTGAACCACAAAAGGCTTTGAGGGTGATGGATTTTGTACATGTCTGAAAGTGGTAATTATTTTTTCACATAAAGAAGATGGATCCACCGTTGTTTAAAGTTCAATTGTGTGATTTGACAAATATTTGAATCCAGCATAAATATTAGATGATGCCAAGACGCTTCCTTGTGAGTCAGTTCAGTAAAGCATCCTACAGAAGGTAGGATCTTCGGCATGCAGAATTATGTACATAGTTTTTAAATCTGGAAACTTGACTCTTTAATTAAGATCAGCTTTTACCAGTTTTTTCTAAACTAATTAGCTTCAGTATGAATAAATACACATGAATTTATCTAATTTACCTATTGAATCTGTCATATAAAACTAATTATACCACATTTCCTATTTATATCCTCCTGTTAAACTGCTTTATTTTACAGATTATTCCACCATTGGTCTCAATAGTGGTCTTAATGAAAGCACTGACTTTAACATGTAGATGTAATTTTAGTCATACTTACACAATTTCACTTGACACTTAAAATTTGATATTTTCTCTCATTGTGCAACTAATATTAAGAATAATCTCTATAATTAATTACATTGATTTTGTACCTTAAATAGTTACTAGATCTGATTTTTTGTTGTTGTTTGTTTTTGTTTTATTCTAGAAGCTGTACTCGTGTGCTTTGTTTATGTAGTTGTCCAGAGTACTGTACTATCTATATTAGTTCTTTAGACATATATATAGGTAGATATTTTTAGTCCATTAAATATTAACCATATCTTTCATGAACAGTGATCTAAATATGAAAACAATAAATCAGACAGAAGTAGAGAAATAATGAATTTAATTACTCGTTACAAAATACTTGATTTTATTTTTCACAATTTACATTCTTATTTTTAGACATAGTTCAGGAAAAGAATGTTGTTTTCATGGGACATTTATTACATCTAGGTACTTCTTGGAGATCCTTCATTTTGGTTAAATGAGAATGAAAGTGGAAATATAGTTCAGTTAGCATACAAGTGTGGGACCTTTATTTTGAATAAGAAAATTTGGTCAGGATATAACAAAACCATAAAATCATCTTATCTTCAGAATTTGGATTTCAATAAGTGAGTGATATTTTTTTATAAGTTTTGGATGATATCTCATAAAAGGTAAAGCCATTAATCACCTTTTTTTTTAGCACACTTTAGTAATGCAGAGCTCTAGATAAGAATTAGTTTTGAACTAATTGTGTTGTTTTTAATTTGATTGACACTGCAAAATGAAAAACTTGCCTACAAGACAGAGTCTTAATCATCAGGATATTAATCATGTCTTTCTATATGCATCAAACGGCTTAGTGACCAGGACTAATTCAGATTGTGTTTGATTATATGGCTGTTTTAGTGATTGTTCTGTTAGTGCTCAAGCACTATCATTTCAAATGTGTACAGAACATGTACATGTAGAACTTGAATCGATAGCATAGTTTATATTGATTGAATATGACATCATAGAACATAGACTGAGCTTACAGCAAGAGCAAATACGCTGACACCTTTGAAATGTTGCTCATAATTGTTTTTGCATAATTTGAACGCATCTAAAAAAAAATTTTTTTTTCACTTTTAGTTCAACCGTCTGCATAGAAGTTTTGATCTAGTAAACTGTCCTGTTGGTAGTGCGATCATTCAGTTCCACCATAAATAGAGAATGGGAAAAATATTTTATGTAAATTAAAAGTTCTCACAACTAATAGTTTGTAATAAAGATATTTATAAGTTAAGATCATTTGGACACTATGTAACATGGTCACATGACTTGCCATTCAGCTCTGACTGTGTCACATGGTCTCGATGGATAATGAGTTATTATTGCTTAAATCATCAAAACCAATGAAATTTTCATTGTCTCTAATGGATTGAAATAATACTAGAACATTTTTATTTGACAGCATGATAAAAGACGTGTAAAAACTGTTCAGTTTTTAGCTCTACTGGTCAGAGCTTATCGGATGGCCTGTCTTCTGTTGTCTGTCCATTTGCTAGCACAGTTTGTTATTGCTGCTCCACCTAATCTACTTTGTGGATTGTTATGAAACTTTTGCATGCATTTATCCCATGGTCAACATGGGGTTTTCACTAAAAAGACTTCTGTGTAGTTCATCCTAAATGAAAATGGTGCTGATCTGATGTCAAATATGGCCACCATTGCAGCCATCTTGAAAATCTTATTGCTACTCCTCCTGAATGAAAAGTCATATCGAGATGGGGTTTTCATATTTTTATTGATAAACATTCACTGCATTGTGAGGTGACAATTCAAAAGATGTAGAATTTCTTGAAAAGTGCACAGATGCCTCTGAAATGTCAGATATTAGATGATGACAAGAAAGAGCATGATTGTAAATATCATTAAAAGAAAAGAGTGAGAAAGTACCAGAAACCCTGGGAAAATGAATACTGATGGCTGAAATATGACCCAGAAAAGAATGTAATATTGTGCACTGTATGCATTGAGTATTCTGAGAAATACGAAAGTATGTGGGGTACTTTTACCTGGATCAGTAAAATTTTGGCAATATCAGTAAAAAAATTTATTATGGTGATCCTGTGGATCACTGAAAATTAATCCTGATTTCAAGCCATGTCAGTTTTGCACAGATGAATCTGATGCACTATTTATTATAGACATTATTATTAAAAAAGACAAATCGTTAAGTAACATCTCAAAAACTGAACAGAATTTAACCAAATTAAAAGATGGGCAAAAACTTAGGTGTCTGAAGAGTTTACTTAAATAGCAGTGATATGTAGATAATGAGAGGTGTACATATTTGGCTGAGATTTGGAATGAAAATAAATCAAAACACAGATTTTACTTAAAAAGAAGTCTGAATTTGATTACGTTCAGAATGTTGTCTCGAAAATTTCTGAGCACTTTTGGAAAATTCAAAACATAAACATGAAGAAAATTGTTTCTTCTTGTGATGGAATGTTTGATTTGGGACCCAAATCACTCTTTATTTTCTGTTGAGTTGGTGAGAACAAAACTTCTTCAGTACTACAGTAAAGTTTTCAAGACCCTAAATCATTTCACCAGATCATTTTGTCATAGCAAGTATTTAGTACTATTTTATTTAATGTTTTATGGGAGGTTTTGAATGGTCAATGCCCATATGAAAGACAAGTAAGGACTATACACCTCAGGTCATGCAGTGGTATTTTCAATGCATACTTACTCATCCATGTTGTAAATCAGATACTTGCAGACATTAGGTTAGCCAACAGCTATCAGGTGACATAATGTTTAGACAGGAGTAGGTATTTCCCCAATCCACATATCTGAGTTACCCCAGGAATCTTGGATATAGATTACATTGTTGGGTGGTCATCTATAGAACAGGGTTTGGATACAGATTACATTGTTGGGTGGTCATCTAGTGGTCCTCCTGGCTTAGGAGGGGTTGGCCCACCTGTGTTTGTTAACACTCTCATATATATCACATACTGGTCTTACACTGCAAAGATTGTTATTGGAATTTTTCTGCATACAACATAAACACACTTTCAGCTTCGAATACTTATTCATAGGTATCTGGGACACATTCCTAATATGGTGTGTGGTGTGGCTTCCATAGGAACCAAAAATGGAAAACCTTTTTTTGACTTGGTTTTTATCCATAGGTTTTAACATTCCAGCAAATGTAACATGTCAGCAGTATTAGCTAGGTGAGTTGTCTTAGACCCACTTGGATCTCGTGTGTTTAACATTCTTTTCTATATCCTGACACTAACATACAGGTGGATTGGAAACTCCCTTCCTTGCCTATCAAACATCACTCATTACCTATTGTTATGCAAATTAGATTCCCAGTGTTCTGTAAGAACATATAGTAAATTTGTTGAAGGTCAGAGAAGCTCATTCATACTGCATATTTTGTAAACCAAACTACTCCTGTATTTCATCATTAATTTAAGAAATAAAGGAATTCTTTTATTGCCAAAAGATGTAAAAGTGCATTGGTGTAATTTATTTGGAGATTTAAGCAACTTGTTTGGAAAAATGAGAGGTAAAAGATGGAATTTTTAATTTGTATAGAAAACTTTCATCATGCATGAATGGAATTTAGATTTATATACTTTTAGTACATGGAAAAATGCAGTTCTACTAGTTTGAAACCAATTTATTTCATTTACCCATTTTGATACTTCAAAATTGAAAATCTAGTTTAACTTAAGAGTAGCAAATAGAGGTCTTTTCACTGATAGTATCTTGGTCACCGTCTATGACACAAAATATATCAGAATGTATGGAAGATGTTGTTTCTTTGTACAGATGTTAGGAAAATACTAAATCTTAATTTAAAATAGGAAAGCTAGAAAAATAAATTGCTTTCCAACAATACATTGTTGCAGCTAACTTCAGCCTGTCACCTAGGTAGACACAGCTAGGGGTAAAATTCATGCCTGTTGTGCTGTCTAACTGACCACTGGGAACCTCATTTTTATATCAAAAGGGAACAGGTTATATCTGGCAGCTTCCAGTTCCTGTGTTACACCTACATACTGTCCCTGTTATATGTATGTATGCATCATTAAGGGCCACCTTGGAGATTAGCTGGTAATTAGCTAAATGAGTTGTATCCTCTGCAAATGAATTATTTTTATTATTATTATTATTATTATTATTATTATTATTATTATTATTATTATTATTATTAAATAATTTGTTCTTCTGAAGATTTTCTCACTATGATTAATATTATACGAGGAAAACATGTAATGCAAATGGTTGTAATTAGGTACTACAACCCTTTGTGCTTTTTTTTTACTGCAGCCTGACATGTGATATGAAGGTTGTCACATACATCCAGTTGATAACAGGGCAAAACGATCAAAACAGAGTCACCTCTGGATTGTTTAGGTTATACCTTGCCACTTATCTTTTAATGGAACTGTCAAGAACTTGTTATTCTGATATTACCAGATAGTTTGAACCATCTTACTCATCCTGTTAGCTGTGTTATAATTACCATCATTATTCTAATTTAGATCCTGCTCTAAAGTTTGCTGCCTCCCCTTCAGGTCAAAAGTAGGTAATTTATATGTTATATAAGTCCTCACAAAATTGAAATTATGATTAAAATATTGATAGTTTTGAGTTTAAAAAAAAGATAAAAGTTTTGAGCAAAATTGATACCTTCAAATTTGTAACCCAGTAATTGAAATGCATCTGTTAGAAGAGCCAAAAATTGAAAGGTGCTAAAAGCTCCCTTAAATTAGAATAATTACGGTACTTGGGCATGACATCAGTTCAAAGTTGATAGTAGGCTTGTAATGGTCAAGATTAACCACTTGTAGTAAAAAAACTTGGCAGGATTTTCGCAAGCTGTATAATTTACATGAAAAATAGTAGCATATTTATCGGCTCAATTGCAATGTCCAATAAATCCGGATGTTTGAAATGACTTTTTGGAAATCAAATGTTTTCCATATGGGTCACGAGCTGTTGTGATAAGGTATTAATGTTTATGTAGAAGACTTCAAACAGCATAGTTTACAGCTTCAAAAAAAAAAAAAAAAATGATATTTGTACGTGTTCCTGTGTGTGTGTGTTTTGTCATAGTGGCGAGTGAACTCATAAGAGGACACATAGGTATCGAGAGCAAATGAGACAAAATCACAGATCTTCAAAGATCTTTTATCTCTTAAAGTATTTCATTGCATTCTTTGGGTTTCCAAAAACTTGATACTTCACCTTTACACCAATCTCAAACCTCTTTTGTTTATGTTTTAGGGCTGTGTATTCATTCTATCCAGTGATAAAGTAAGGGTTGTTTAGAGAATAGGATGTGGAGTCCAAAAGCAATAACTTTGCACATACACTGCACTTACTGTATGATGTCATTTGGCAACAATAATCAGATAAAATATAAAAGCGACTATACTGTAATGAGATACAGTACAATGCATATCAGTACCATCAGTCAATGAATCAATTGCTAGTATGCATCTTTGCAGATATGGTATTTTGGCATACAAAGTTGTCTCCCTTTGCCTGGTTGCCAGGTGGCATACGTCAGTGGTAGGACAGGTATTGATTTTTTTGCGTTGATACTTACTGATAGGACTGCTCTCAATTGTAATTCTATTTCTTGATGATATTTTGGCATACAATGTTGTCTCCCTTTGCCTGGTTGCGAAGTGGCATATGTTGGCGTTTAGGACACGTTGATTTTTTGCATTGATACTTGCAGCTAAAACTGCTGTCGATTGTAATTCTATTTCATGAAAATTTGGTCAACAGGGGATAAAAAATGAATGGATTGTGTAAGTTTAATGGTTCCAATATTTGTTTCATAACATATTTTTGCTATGTCTATATATATGATAGACAGCTTTTTTTTATAGTATCCTGTGAGTGTATGAACATTTTCAGGGTCTTGCATGAAAAGAAATGTTTTCTGTGTTGAAAACAGTGCACAAATTATGTACTTCTGGCAAATAGGCTTCTCTCTGCCATTAAAGATCAATAATAATTGTACCTTGGATTTATGTACAGGGTACCTTGGATTTATGTACAGGGTGATGGATCTTACTAAGGCCCCACCTATCTGTACCTGTAGGCAGACTAAATCTGCTCTTGAAAATTGAAGAGTAGCTGTTAGCAATGAAGCATATTACTTGGCATGTTGTCAATCAAACAGTTTTTCTGTGACTATTCCAATATTGTAACAGTTTTGACCACTATAATAAATGTTTGTTGGGGAATCTAAACATCATTTAACAAGATAAATAAGGCTACAGTCTGTCAAAAAGAAGATTGATTGGAGAATAATTAGTTGACAGGCCTGACCCACCTTGGCTTCAAAATCCTAATTCCTGAAACCTGCAAGTTATAAACCTGTCATCTATCACACCTGATGATTGCTACAATGGCATTAAACTTTTTTAGAGATAAAAATTGACTTTTATGGTCATCCAAGTTTTCATCAGTTTAGAACAGATAAAGTCAATAAATGAAAGCTGAGCAACTCAGAAGGAAGTTTTAAATGGTGGTAGCATTGATTTTACTATTGTTTTGTGTGTTCAGTATCAGTGAAAAAAACTTGTTTGGCTGCCATTTAGGAGTATAGTTACCTTCGCCAAGTCTGATACCTTGGCAAAAGGAAATGTAAACCTGTAATACTTTAAATCATCGCTGATACTCTAGATATTATTTCATTATGTGTACATTGTTAACACTTTCGAGTGTGCGTGTCTCTTAGTATGTACATTGTTAATTCTCTACAGTGTGCATGTCTTTTTGTGTGTATATTGTTCGTAGTCGGGAGTGTGCATGTCTCTTGGTGTGTAAGGTGGATTAGTCAGGTTTTGTTTTTAATCTATCGGTACAGTTTGGCAGGAAATGAAACATTGGAGAAATTCCAATTTCTCAGGAGTCTGGGTGGAGTCAGAAAGCTAAGAATTCAGATTTTAAATTGTCTCCTTAGATTTCTCGTATTTTTTATGCCCCATTGAAAACCACTGAACAGAATTTTATCAAATTTCAGAAGAGGCATACTGTCATGAAGACATTTCAGGTTTGTACAAATGATGCCGATCTGGCTGCAAATGTGGCTGCTATTAATAAAAAATTGAAAAGCCACTGTTACTAAAAAAAGAAAAACCTTGGATTGGCTATTTCTCCACAACCACTAAATAGAATTTGATCAAACTTGACAGAAAGCATCCTGTCATGAAGTCCTTTCAGATTTATGTACAAATGATGCTGATCTACCGTCAGATATGGCTACCATTACTAACAATAGAAAAACCTTTAACAACTTCTTTTACAATACTGTTGAATAGAATTTGACCAAATTTGAAAGAAAACGTCTTGGCATAGAGTGCTTTCAGATTTGTACAACCAATGCTGATCCACCATCAAATATGGCCACCATTACTAAAAGATAGGAAAAACTTGAATTGACTTCTCAGTCACTGAATAGGATTTGACAAAACTGGACAGAAAGCATCATAGTAAAAGGAACTTTCAGATTTGTACAAATGTTCCCAATCTACTATTAAATATGGCAGCTGTTACTAAAAATAGGTAAACCTTTAACAACTTATTCTCGAAAACCACTGAACAGAATTTGGGCAAATTTGACATCATCCTGACATAGAGGGCTTTCATATTTGGTTGCTGATACTGAAAATAGAAGAAGAAAAGAAACTTCAAATTCTTTCTCCAAAACTGCTTAACTTAATTTGACCAAATTTGACAGAAAGCATTCTCTCATATAGCGCTTTCAAATGTATCCATCAATGCTGATCTGCCATCAAATATGGCCACCATTACCAATAATACATGTAGAACAAACTTTAAAATTGATGAATAGAATTTGACAAAACTTGATAGCATCCTGGCATGAGGACCTTTAAGATTTGCACAGATGATTGCAGTCTGCTATTAAATACGGCTGCTGTTACTAAAAAAATAAAAAACTTGTAAACATCTCAAAAACCACTCATCAGCATTTAACCAAATTTGACCAAAAGCATCTTGACATAGAGGGCTTTAAAAATTGTTACAACTGATGCCAATCTGCTATCATCTTTGGCAGCTGTTACTAAATATATAATTTGTGTGTGTTTAAAAATGACTTCTCATAAATTGCTGAACAGAATTTGATCATCATTGACAGAAAGCATCTTGGCATGATCTTTAAAATTTTTACAAATGATGCCAATACACTAATAACTATGGCAGCTAGTTACTGCTTATTCTCAGAAACCTCTGAACAGAATTTGAAACTGTTGAATAGAATTTGACAGGACTTGACAGAAAGCATCCTGGCATGACGACCTTTCATATCTGTACATATGATGCTGATCCACCATCAAGTATGGCTGCCTTTACTAAAAATAGAAAAACCTTCAAATGACTTTTCCTCAAAAACCACTGCATAGAATTTGAACAATCTCAATAGAAAGCATCCTGGTGCTAATATCCTATAATCAGATATGGCCACCATTACCAAAAATAGAGAAACATTTTAAAATTTCTTCTCCAATGCTGCTCAACTGAATTTGACCAAATTTGAGAGAGAGAGAGAGAGAGAGAGAGAGAGAGAGAGAGAGAGAGAGAGAGAGAGAGAGAGACTCTCCTGGCATAGAGGGCTTTCAAATTTGTACAAATGATACCAATCCTCCATTAACAGTGGAAAAGTATTTACACAATGTTATCTATAAAAAAAAAACTTCTGAACAGAATTTGACCAGCTTTTGATACCAAGCATCATGGCATAGGGACCTTTCAGTATTGGACAAATGATGATGATCTGCCATCAGATATGGATTAAAATAGAGAAAATAAAGAAACATTGAAACAATTGTTTACATAACATATGCAATCAACAGCATAGGAAGAAATTTCAACAGAAATCATCACACTGGCCCAGACTTCTTGGACAACTGCTCTTGCATGAATTTGCTGTTGGGCATATATCAGTAGGGTGAGCGATCTCAGACTCACTTGGTTCTCTTGTTTTGTTTAGGTCAGTTTCTCAGACGCTGTGGCGGGGCATTCCTGTCCCATGAACACATTTCTAGTTTGAATATTTCTCTCTCTCTCTCTGTGCCCAAAACATGTATGCATTATGTGATCCTACCTGCACAAGTTCAGGATTTTGCAAAGTACAGCCATTTCTATATTATGCTTCCCATTTAAAATTGTGTATACTCGTGATGACCTTGAAGTCTGTGTGCATGTATACATTAGTACACTCATATGTCACATAAATCTGCCTGCACCAGGTAAAGAAGAGAAGTGTAAATTTGGGGTATTGTATGGATGGTTTGTTGAATTATAGATATGTATAAATGGTCTTTGAATTTTGATATGTGCTCTGTCTGTCTGTTACAAGTTTTGTTTCCACACAGTATTTCGAGTTCTTCACCATGTACAGTTACCAAACTTTGTGAATGGCTTGCACTTAGGTTAGGAAAAAAAACTCTTGATTTTGGGGTCAAAAAAACAAAGGTCAAGGCCATTGTGGCTGAAAGAAGACAATTAATTGGTTTCTGCACAATAGCTTGAATTCTCCATCATCTATGGTTACCAAACTTTGTAGATGACATGCACTTAGGGGTAAGGGAGAACCTTATCGATTGGTTCTAAAGGTCAAATATCAAAGTCAGTGTGACTGGTAGAACACAAATGGTTTCCACACAATAACATTAGTTCTACATCACAGACCTAGACCAAACTTTGTGGATGTGTTGCACATGATGTAAGGAAGAAACCAATTGATTTTGGGATCAAAAGATCAAAGGCCAAGGTCACTGATTGAAAGAAGAAAAATGGTTTCTGCACAATGACAGTTCTAAATCACAGACTTGAACCAAACTTTGTGGATGGCTTACACTTGGGATAAAGAATAAGCCTATTAGTTTTGGGTTCAAAGGTCAAGGTCAGTGTTACTGACTGAAGAAAAGTGGTTGCAAAAATAAAATTCAGTTATCTGCATAGAGGGCTTTTAAACATGTGGAGGGCATATAATGTGCCATTCATGGTACTCTTGTTAAGATATCACAGGCTTTTTTTTATTTGGTCAGTTATTACTGTTTAGATATTCAGTGTTGCACTTTAAGTGTGGTATTGCAGCTTTCCTACACATTTTGGCCCCATGTCCCCCAAATATTGACCACTTTGCACCCCATGTGTGCACTTTTTTTTTTAACCAATGCAGTGTGCGTATGATGCAAACAATTATTTGCCCCTTTCAAATTGTTTATATTCCCAAGATTGGGGGGGGGGGGGAGGGCAGCATTGTCCCTAGCTCACTGGATCCTTGGTAGGACACTGGATATGTGATGACAACTTTGACATAAATCACAAGTTTTGCACTTGTATATTTGTTTATTAACTGGTAGATTTATGTGATGGGTGTTTCAGGGTGATATCTTGCTTGTAACCCATCACAGTTACAGTAAGTAAATTTACTGGTGACCAGATGCATTGAAATGGATACTAATTAGTCTTTTTGTATCAAGGTGGCTCTAAGGATGTCTGCTGATATACAAAATTAAAATTTCATGTGTAGCTTTTGAGATGACATTCTTTTTATTAAATTATCATAATAACTTTATTATTACATGTATTTAATTTCATTAATGTACAGTTCAACACCATCAATCTAGAGTAAGAAGGGATGTCATTGCTATGTCATTTTCACTTCAATCTGTATTTATAGACTGAAATATAAATATAAAATAAGAAATAGCAAAGCATTATTGTAAAAGGAAAACAAAGTGTGTGTGTGTGTGTGTGTGTGTGTTGGGGACACATCTCAGGAAATATAAGACATTTATGACTTGCTGTAAATCCATGGAATTTCATAGTGCAATACTGACTGCGACTTCTCTCCAAAGACTTAATTATATGCAATCTTTGACATGATATTTTTGGCAATTTTAAGGACATTAGATGACTCAATTTCAATAAGCTTTTTGTGTAATGACCGTTACGAAGCATACATGTAATTTTACCAAACATAGTGCACCAATTCACATCAGTCTGTGTTGTTTCTTAAGCAGTGAGATTATTTTATTTTGATTCTAGAAAATAAATGTTTCTTAATGTAAATTCACCAACATTCATCATTATTATTTTCCCTTTAAACCATGTATTTCAAGTTTTACTGCAGTACAAACCACCTCTATCAGATCTTTAGTTCAGTACCTTGAAATGATACAAACTCTCTATCAATTTATGAAAATTCATAATCATTGAGAATGAAAATGAAAAAACTTTAATTTTCTTTGATTTCTGCCAGACTCTTAATCAGATTTACTTAATTTTAACAAGTACACTCAGGGTCTATTCTAAAAAGTATACTCAGGGTCTATTCTAACAAGTATACTCAGGGTCTATTCTAACAAGTATACTCAGGGTCTATTCTAACAGATATACTCAGGGTCTATTCTAACACGTATATTCAGGGTCTATTGTAACAAGTATACTCAGGGTCTATTCTAACAAGTATACTCAGGGTCTATTCTAACAAGTATACTCAGGGTCTATTCTAAAAAGTATACTCAGGGTCTATTCTAACAAGTATACTCAGGGTCTATTCTAACAAGTATATTCAGGGTCTATTCTAACAAGTACACTCAGGGTCTATTCTAACAAGTATATTGTCTATTCTAACAAGTACACTCAGGGTCTATTCTAACAAGTATACTCAGGGTCTATTCTAACAAGTATATTCAGGGTCTATTCTAACAAGTATATTCAGGGTCTATTCTAACAAGTATACTCAGGGTCTATTCTAACAAGTATATTCATTGTCTATTCTAACAAGTATATTCATTGTCTATTCTAACAAGTATATTCAGGGTCTATTCTAACAAGTATATTCAGGGTCTATTCTAGCAAGTCTATTCAGGGTCTATTCTAACTAGTATATTCATTGTCTATTCTAACAAGTATATTCAGGGTCTATTCTAACAAGTATATTCAGGGTCTATTCTAGCAAGCTATTCAGGGTATATTCGAACAAGTCTATTCATGGTCTATTCTAACAAGTCTATTCATGGTCTATTCTAACAAGTATATTCAGGGTCTATTCTAACAAGTATATTCATGGTTTTATTCTGACACGTATATTCAGTATTCAAACAAGTATACTCAGGGTCTATTCTAACAAGTATATTCAGGGTCTATTCTAACAAGCATACTCAGGGTCTATTCTAACAAGTATATTCAGGGTCTATTCTAACAAGTATATTCAGGTCTATTCTTACAAGTCTATTCAGGGTCTATTCTAACAAGTATATTCAGGGTCTATTCTAACAAGTATATTCAGGGTCTATTCTAACAAGTCTATTCAGGGTCTATTCTAACAAGTCTATTCAGGGTCTATTCTAACTAGTATATTCATTGTCTATTCTAACAAGTATATTCAGGGTCTATTCTAACAAGTATATTCAGGGTCTATTCTAGCAAGCTATTCAGGGTATATTCGAACAAGTCTATTCATGGTCTATTCTAACAAGTCTATTCATGGTCTATTCTAACAAGTATATTCAGGGTCTATTCTAACAAGTATATTCATGGTTTATTCTAACAAGTCTATTCAGGGTCTATTCTAACAAGTATACTCAGGGTCTATTCTAACAAGTATATTCAGGGTCTATTCTAACAAGCATACTCAGGGTCTATTCTAACAAGTATATTCAGGGTCTATTCTAACAAGTATATTCAGGTCTATTCTTACAAGTCTATTCAGGGTCTATTCTAACAAGTATATTCAGGGTCTATTCTAACAAGTATATTCAGGGTCTATTCTAACAAGTATATTCAGGTCTATTCTAACAAGTATATTCAGGTCTATTCTAACAAGTATATTCATGGTTTATTCTAACAAGTTTATTCAGGGTCTATTCTAACAAGTATATTCAGGTCTATTCTAACAAGCATATTCAGGGTCTATTCTAACAAGTATATTCAGGTATATTCTAACAAGTATATTCAGGTCTATTTTAACAAGTATATTCAGGTCTATTCTAACAAGTATATTCAGGGTGTATTCTAACAAGTATATTCAGGGTTTATTCTAACAAGTACATTCAGGGTCTATTCTAGGATACATTCAGGGTCTATTCTAACCAGTGCATTCATGGTCTATTCTAACAAGTTTATTAAGGGTCTATTCTAGGATACATTCAGGATGTATTCTAGGATACATAATTGCAAGATTCACTACAAATTCCTAAAAATGCACAATTGCAGGATTCCCTCTAATTCCTAACAAATTGTGGCAAAAAATCAACCAAATGCACAAAAATTGCACATTATATTTTCAAGCCCTATATTCAAAAAATTCTCCCATTTTTTTCAAATGGATAGGGGTGGGAATTTAACCCCAAAATGTTCAGTTCTAGAAGAAATACCTCTGGCTTATTAAGAATTGAGTCAAAAGTATTGAATATTTAAAGTATTTTGTAATTCACAAATTAAGATAGCACAACTCTGTTAAATGAAGAGCAAATGATTGTTAACACTTTTTTTTGTTTATTTAGACATTCTGTCTAGACACTACCAGCTGATTCAAACCTTAACAAAACTAATTTTTGTATTCTTGTCATGAACATGTTCTATCCTCCTTAAACAGAATTTACCAATTTGTTTGATCTCCTGTTATTGCTTTATATATGTTGGTTCAAAAGATCAGTTAGTAGTCCACAAATTGGCTTTTAATTGTCCAGTTTAGGTCCCAGAAAGCAAAGTATCTTTAATTAGGGAAGCCTGAGAAGTCTGTATGCATGGGGTCAGCAGTCCATAAAATAGATTAATTTGGGGTTTGGATCTCAGAGTATAAAACTGTGTATCCTTTATATCACATGTTGCATTAATAATTATAGTGAAAGAGGGTCTACACCTTGCCTTTTAAACAAAATCTTTTATTTCTAAAGCATCATGTTACTGCTATCTTGGTGCACTAACATATTTTTGCAAATGCAGACCATATAAGAACATACTTTATTATTTTTGTTTTGAATTTTTTAGATAAAGTATTCTTTAGTATTATAAAAAGTTCTCTTCGTATACATTTATTTCTGTGTTGTCATTCTATGAAATTTAAAGTGTCGGTTTGTGAAAAATTCCAGGTAATTTCATCATCATTTTCAGATACCCCCCCCCCCCACACACACACTTAAGCTAAAACAACTTCTAATGTGGCTTCTATGTGGGACACTTGTAAAATCTAGAATGTTTTAAATCAGTGTTGGTCAATAATACATAAGTTATTTTTAACTCATTGATGATCAAGTTGGGACTTTTTGTTCATGCAAGAAGATTCTTGTAACCTCCATGTCTAATTACCGGATGTACATGGCCGAAGGGCTGAACACGTCGTAAATTGCAAAATCATCATTATGCCTAATTATAGCTACAGTAGTTTTTCTCATTCTGGCAGGATATTTTTTAGTGCGTGATTGGCTCTTTTTGTAATTTTCTTACTCTGCTTGGTCTGAAATTCGATTGAATGATTTGATAGTTCTTTACTATAAAAGACAAAGTCCAGTTTATAGTTTTTGGAACTTTATTGTGCTAGAATTTATTGAAGTGTTTTTTTGTCTTTTTGTAAATTGATGGAAAGTATTGCCTTAGGCAGACACATTTTATTGATTGTGATGGGAGAGAGATAAATTAAGTGCAGTAAAAATACAAACGGTGAATATATTTGAGAAAACCACTTAACACTTAACATAGTTTAAGAATATATCTGGTTTAATTAGATCATAAGTTCAAAGGGTAATAACATTTTTCTCTTTTAATTTTTGGATTAGAGCTTAGGTAATTCACACTGGACCATTTACTTGAGCTAGAGGAAGACGTTAACCATATGGTTGTATTATATGTTCAAGTTTATCAGGTGATACCAGAAGTTAGAATGTAATATAATTGATTGAGGTTAGGGTGGGTTGGGTTTGAGAATTACCGAGGTTTTAAAGGCCTGGAGATGTAAGGTGAGTATTTGAGGTTCCATTTTCATTTGCTTTACAAGTTTGTTTACAAAAATTGAATTTTATTAGAGGTTTTTATGTAATAGAGTGAATTCTGAAGAAGAAAGATGCTAATTGTGTCAGTGACATCATTAACCACATTTTGCTTGAACCAGAACACAACAAAAGCATTACAAAATGAGAGATGCATTTGCTTCATAGCCTCCCAGCTGTCAAGTGATAAATTCATTGGACAGTATTGAGTTCTAATGTTTTGTCTTTAAGTTTGATTTTTTTCCCATTCGTATAGTGCTATAGTTTTTTGGAGAGAAAAAAAAGAAATAACAATAATTACGTCATTGAAATCAGTAACTTGTGTATAAAACTGTACAGAGAGATATTAATTTATGTGTGTAAATTTGTTCAAAAGACAAGACAGATCTGAAAACATTGACCACTTAATACATCATTTGATGTTCGACATAAAGATTGATTTATATTAATTTCAAAGTTTGTGGACCATAAGCAACATCAATTTATGTTTTATTGAAGCAATTAACAGACACTTTGATCTATTCACATCATTGAATTTGTTTTAGTCACAATTGATGGAATAGTAAATTCATGCAATTAGGATGAAGTGGTTATGTAAATTTTCTATGATCTACAGAGATGAAAATTTAAGGACAGCTACTTAACACTTCTAAGCAACCTTGTGTTGCTGAGTCATTTTGGGTGGAAAAAATATTGGTATTATTTCACTGAGAGAAGCACTATTGATCAAAATCTATTTTGCTCAGTTCTAGTTTTCATTTACTGCCATTTGTAATAGCTTTAAACATGATGCAAATAAAGTATAAATAATTTGAACTTATTGCTTCTTAACCAGGACTGTTGAAAGTCTTGGGACTTTATTAGGACTTATGAAGTCCTTTTTAAAGGCACAGATGATAGTCCTTTACCACTACACCTTGATCATCTCACTTTGGAGCTTGACTTTATTGCAGTCTGAACATCTTATGGATTTTACTGAGAATTCCATCTGGGATATTATTTAGATGGTATGAAAGGGGAAATCGCCATAAAATGTCAGAGAAATCAAGTCACATGCTAAGATACACAAGGCAACATAGAACCATGTCAAAACTTTATGAAATTATTTGCACAAGTTCAGTAAAACAAGATTTCTGTACAGATTGAAAAAGGAAATTTGGAAATGTTTCGGCCAAGAATAAGTCATCTCAGTTGAGTTGCCTGTGAAGAATGCTATGATAGTGTGTGATGTGCACATGATGTCATTTGGTAAACGAAGTACATATAGATGCAATGGTTGCTGCTGTAGTATTTCATAGGTGTTGATCATTGGCAGATGGTTTAGAGTGTGTTCTGATTGGACTTGATTGAGCATGAGATTGTATGCTTAGCCAATCAAAAAAGACTTAACTTTGATCATATCTCTTTGGAGCTTGAATTGATTGATCATGAGATTGTGTGCCTAGCCAATCAAAAACGACTAATTTGTCACACTGTAACACTGAGAATGAATGTGAAACTGATGCTTGAGTGTTTTATATTTTCAAACCAGGCCCAGAATCCATAGGTCAATGAAATTGAGAGATTCTAAGTATGGGTCTTCACCCACCAGACCATAAGGCCAAATGATGTTATGGCCCTTCGCCCATTCACAGTTACTATATACAACTTCTCAAAAACCACTTGAACAATTGGCATGATTTTACAGGGAGCATTTTGGCATCAAGGCCTTTCAGATTTGTTCATTTCTGTTATTCAATATAGCTGCTGTTAATAAAAATAGCAAAGCATTAAACAACTTCACAAAAACTGCTCAACAAGAATTTTACAAAATTTGACAGAAAACATCCTGTCTTGAAGAACTTTCATTGATGCTGACCCATCATCAGATATGGCTACCATTTTTACAAATAGAAAAACCTACAAACAACTACTCAAAAACCACATACCAGTAACAGAATTTGACCAAATATGACAAAGCATTCTGGCAGGAAGGGCTTTCAGATTTGTACATTTGCTAATCCACCATCAAATATTGCCACCATTACTAAAAGTAACAAAATCTTCCAACAACTTGTTTTAAAAAAATGCTCAGATTTGACAGAATTGACCTTGCATGAAAGGCTTTCAAATTTGTACAAATAATGTCAATTTGCCATCAGATATGACCACTGTTACTAAAAACAGAAAAACATTGGAATAACTCCTTCTCAAAACTGTTCCTTGGAATAACTCCTCAAAAACTGCTAAACTGAATTTGACCAAATTTTACAGAAGTATCACGACATGAAGTGCTTTCAAGTTTATACAAATAATGCTGATCTGCAATCAAATATGGCCACCATTTTATTAAAAAAAAGATGAATCATTTAATGACTTCTTCGAAAAAGATCACTCAGTAGAATTTGGAAAGTTTGACAGAAAACATTCTGGCAAGAAGGGCCTTAAATTTTGAACAAATGATGCAGATCCACTCTCAAATATGGCTGCTGTTACTACAAATACAAACACTTTCAAACAATTTTTCTCCAAAAACCATTGAACAGAATTAATTCCAAATTTGACAGAAAGTGTCCTAACAAATGTGTAAAAAATATGGATAAAGATACATAAAAAGAAGCCTCAAAACGCTTGTTTTCATAACTTATGAAATCGACAGCATTGGAAGAATTTTCTTGAGAAATCATGCTACTGATTCAGATTTATTGGTGAACTGCTCTTACATTTGATTATTAGGCATATGTCAGTCAGGTGAGAGATCTTGGGCCCACTTGGGTCGCTTGGTAAATTTGAATTTCTCTGTGTGTGTTAAATGTTTGCCTTTAGTTTCATAAGTATATAGTCAAGTGACCAAATGGTTGACATCAGAATTAAAAAGATTGCCTCTTGTCCAATACTGGTAGTTGCTTTCCCAATATCAAAAGTTCATAACTATTAGGTATACATCTCATATTAAGTCTGGTACACACTTGATCATAATCTTGAAATTGTCTTGTCTTTGCCCCATGTAGTTAGCAGGTATATAATAAATGGGTTTACACATGTACAATATACCTAAAAAGATGAGCCATGGATGCATAGTAATTTTTAGTTGTGCACCAAATTTTTGAAAGCTGGTAAATGTGCACATAAGCAAAAAACCTAATTTTGAACTTTTGAGCAAGTCAGTTATCATGGATGATTTTGTTTAGGATGATTCACAAAGCATTAAATATTTGATGAAGATGGAATACTGCCAAATCTGCTTACATGTAAAGGCCTTTTGGTTGAAATCATACATCATAATTATCATGAGAACTAGTGTGGGATAAGATAGTGTCTTCCCATTCTTGATAAGTATTTTCTATATTGGCGAGAGGCAAGTGCCTAGTGATACACAGAGGGAACAGATACAGTGATATCTTTCAAGGAATGAACATGTTCATATAATTTTAATAAAGTTACAGGATGCAACCAGGATCTTTCAGAGTTGTCCCCAGACCACTAATTAGGGCATGGTGCTGGTTGCCTCCCAGGGCAATTTATGCACTTCAGTGGTGCATATAAAATATTTGCACTGCAAGTAAAATATAGGGGTACATTACAAAAAGTTGATGCCCATGTAGAATGTATAAAACTTCTGAAAATTTAACATAGGGCAGCTCCCAGAGAGTGCAGGGTGCCACCAAAACAGGGCAAGGATGCAGTGCCCATCTAGAACAGGCAAGGGACAACACTGAATCAATGAATTTATTGATATTGATCAGAAACTGTACGAGGTCTGAAATGTATGCATTAAGAGTCAGACACTTACAGCTGGGTCGTTTAGTTTGAAGTTGCATTTAATTTGGCAGCAATGATAGTATAAATTGGTAGTAGCAAGGATTCCTCATCATTGTTAGATAGGAAACACTTCATTTTATCTTTATGATGTATGGATTTTCAAATTTCCTGCTAAGTTATGCAGTTCACTCAGGACAACACTTCACTCCAGTAGAGCAGACCCATGCACTCCTTCACTTCTTCACTGTACTATTTGACCACAAAATGACGGTGCGGGTAAAGGTCATATGGAAGAGTAAATTTTTGTGTAAATTTTATCAGTTAACCGGTTTGAGATATCATATTCGGATTTTACATGATTATTTGCATATCTGAGAGCTAAACACCTGGAAACAAATGAGCAAGCCATGTCTTTTAGATTTATGTATATTCTGACATGTAAATGACTCTGCAACGTTTACACGTGTAAACGGCTTAGTTTCGTTTTCTGCCAGTAAATGTTTACAAAATTGGTAAATGTGTAAACAAACATGCATGTGGCTGTCATTGACACAGGAACAACCATTTCCAAGTAAATTATATATTACCACATTTTTGCTTACGAGGATTGTTTAGTATGATTTTTATGTTAATTCTTTTTTTTAAAGCATGTATCTATGATTTTCACATCGAATGTAGCATCGCTTGGAAAAGAGCAGAAGTTAATGAGAATTAGTTACAGTTCACACCACACAACATTTCACATAAGGTTTATCTACTGATAATGCTGATACAAAATTTCTTTAACTACAGTAATTACCTTTAAACAACATGTTTGGTAACAGATCCTTTGATTAGTAACATTTAAGAAAAAGAAAAAGACAAAAAAAGAAGCACCGTTGAAAGTTTGTAAGCTACTGCATAGTTTCTTGGTCATTGTAGATACTACAAAAGCATCCCATGTGCATGTCTAGGCAGTACATCCTGATCCATTATTGATTTTTTTCTTCATATACATATATGTAACGGTAGTAAACAAAATCACTATAATTGTAGGGATGTTTTACTGAAATTGTCAGATATATTCAACCAAGACATGTCCTATAAACTGAACCTGTCATAATATGAAGTGAAGAATGTACAGCAAATGAAACAATCGCAAGTTGAGCGTGGTACAGCATGACTTTTTATATTACTAGTAGCTGTCAACTGTTCAGTAAGATTAGCGGGTATATAGGGCGAAAACTTTAGTTTCTAATCATTTCGATTAAATGGCATCTTTTCGGTTATTGTAAACTGTGTACATGTTTTGACATTTTGGTAAACGTTGCAGCCTTACTGTCACGCATTTCATGTGTTGAGTTGAGAAAGAATGAACTTCTTAATATTAAACTACCTGAAAGTTTCATTCCGTATGGTTTACACAGGATAGTTTTCTGAGAGAGAGAGAGAGAGAGAGAGAGGTTTCTTTAATACATGATACTAAATTGTCATAAGATCAACTTTCTTTGCTGTTGGTTGTTATTTCACTGTTTCTTTATGTCTGACACAACTTATTGAAATTGGTATTGAATACACACTGATATTCACTCCAGGTGATAGAAAAAATAAGCAATCATTGATAAGTGGGTCAGTCATTTAGGATATGATAAACATTCCAGCTGTTTGCATAATTATAGGTGAGATAAATCAGAGGATTGAATGTGAAAAAGGTTATTGATTTTGAGGAAAATAAACAGACATAATTATATAGCTGTATCGATGCATCTAGATTTCCCATTCTTTTCGGTGGCATGTAATGTAGAATATGTCCTGCATTTGAATGATCACTTAAATTGTTATCTAAACAAAGTTAAGATAAAATACTAAAAGTTAATATCAATTCATTTGCCTGCATGGCCTGGCCTGGAATTGTACAATGTTAGTTTTTCTTACAGTACCTAGTCTGCATTGTGGTTTCCAATTAATCTGGTGTACTTTTTAACTTTGGATGAGAAACATGTTTTTGTATGTTAAGGCATTATGTTTTGAATTTTTGTAACACCTCATGCACCCATCTTCAGCAATTTCAAATTTGTCTGCAACTAAATCTTAATAATGAATATGAAATTATTAATATCTTTGACTGTCATATGTTTTGTTGTATTCATTTTTGATTCAAGATTTATTGATATTTTCACGGCGATCATAGCTGCTGCTGATCATATTGTGGTCTTCCTCTTGCGAGATCACAACTCTTAAGAAAAAAGTCTCTTGTGATAAGTTAATTAACATGTACTACCAGTCTCTTATGAGGCCCATGTCAAGACAGTGTACCTTCTAAAAACTTGGGCACCATATTTACCATTTGCCCCTCATACCACACCAGACTCTTCTTTTGAAGCCACCCTTTAATCACAGAAGAGAAGACCTCGAATGAAACTTTTTTTCACAGAATTTTAAGATCTTTACCTTTTATATTTTATCTTGTAGGACTTTATGTTTACATTTATTTGGAAGGTTTTATCTTGTAGGACTTTATGTTTACATTTATTTGGAAGGTTTTATCTTCTTAATGTTTTTTCATTTTTACATTTGTAGACCTTTACTTTTAATTGGCATCATTTGGCAATTGTTGTGCTAAGGTGCCATTAAATGCTAATACATACATACATACATACATACATTGTGGAAAGCGAAGTGGCCTCTTAAGAAAGTGAAGCCTGTCAGAGCAGCGTCTTAACTCGCTTGTTCGGAGAAAATTTTAGACTTATCACTTGAGATGGAGGTAGATGAAAACAATACTATATTTCTCCTAAATGAAAGGAAGGAAATGTTATAGTGTATGACTTCAATATTCGTAGTTGGCCAAATGTATATAGGAAGGAAATGTTATAGTGTATGACTTCAATATTCGTAGTTGGCCAGATGTATATAGGAAGGAAATGTTATAGTGTATGACTTCAATATTCGTAGTTGGCCAAATGTATATAGGAAGGAAATGTTATAGTGTATGACTTCAATATTCGTAGTTGGCCAAATGTATATAGGAAGGAAATGTTATAGTGTATGACTTCAATATTCGTAGTTTTTGGCCAAATGTATATAGGAGGTTGTTTGGGATTGGTTCTTTGTTATGACACGTGCAGAGGGGTAAAATTTGACATCTTTTCTTATGACACGTGCAGAGGGGTAAAATTTTACTTCTTTTTTTGAAATTTGCATTTTGGTTCATGATACTAGCCTCCTAGTCCCAGACTTGGACAAATGTCAAACATCCTAATATTTGCATATCTTAACCTGTCTGTGTTTTTCTTTCACCAAGCATCTTTAGATCTTGTGAGATGAAGACTGAAATTCATTCCAAAGATCTGAACCCAGTACCAGAGATTTTTCGACTTTGAAGGGGGGGGGGGGGGCAGGGAGTTTTAAAAATACATAGAGAATCTTCTTTACTTGACATCATTTTAAAAGACTTTGATGTTTGCTTTGCTTGCCAAGACCTTACATATTGGTCTTTAATAAACTGTGGTGATGTCACAGCCCCTCGAAGAAGTGTACTAGCCCATGCCATACAAAGTCATTGCAGTTTGAATGTGTTAAGAAGGAGACGACTGCATGTGGTGTGTGATACATATGGGATTACAGCTGCACCAAATGCAATACTGCACTTTTTAGATGGAAGAAAATATAATTATTCATCGGCTAATTGAAACGTTTGAGAATTGGGAATATGGTTCAATTCTGCAACCAATTAAAAAACTAAAAAAAAATTTGTAAGAGATTTTTTTTGCAGTGTATTTTTCATTTTCATGAAAATAGTTTTGTGCAAAATGAATTAAATCCTGAATCCATTTTAGAAAAAGCCAATAAGTTTAAAAAATTTGTTTTGTGTACAGAGATAGTGTGATATTATAAGTTGACAGAAAGGGATTAGACTATACTTGTTTGCCTGTCAAAAACACTCCAACATATTATCAGCTGACAGAAATACTGTGTCTGTTTGTGTGACCGTTGTCAACACTTCAACATCAATGCTAATTGGGTTTTTGCATAGAATAGTGGCAATTCTTGAAAAGAAGGCATATAATTTTTACGACCATGCTTGTCAACAGTATTGCTATCTAGCATGACATAAGCAACAAAACATGAGTGCAGCAGTTATGTCTTGTAGAATTCATTTAGCTCTCACCTGGCCATAAGCCAACTTAAAATAGATATGTCTAATGAGTCAAAGACTTTCTTTTAACCATGAAATTTACAAATACAGCTGTTTTTGAATTGTAAATTGCTATGTAGTTTTACTGCTAACCTATTCTAATAACTAGAGGCAAAGTTAATATTTTCTTCTAAAAGTCCGAAGGAAAGGGTGTTCAATGGTGATCAGTAATTACAATGGGTACAAAAAGCTGCAGAATCTGTTGAAACCAAAGTTTTGCCTTTATTGGGCTTTGTCCTATTCACTTTGTTCATTAATAGTTTATTACGCAGAAGGATTTGATAATTTTCATTAGATATGCACACAAAAGCCAAGATTTTATGTCTTGGCATAGTCCTTATATATGCTTATCTCTCTGCAAACATGACAACCCTCTATGATAACTGGAGATTGGTAGTTTTATGTTACATTACATTTAAACTTAAAATTGAGCTAATTGAGATCTGTTGATACTATGTTTCCTCATTAACGAGTCCGCATATGCTGCTGTTCATAATAGAATTTCAAGCTTAATGATTTTCTTTATTTTTCTCTTTCTCAAATTTTGCAACTTGCTGATGTATGCCGTCTATACAGCTTGTATTTCATTCCAAGAAAGGATCAAATTGTTCCATATTTCCTTTCAAAATGTATGAGACAAATTTTGTTTTAAGAATTTTAAGTGGTGTTAGTTTGTATGCACAGTGTTTATTCCTTGAATTACCAATGATGGACAAATACTCTCAAGTTAATTTTTTTTAAATAAATGGTCAACAAAAGACCCAAGGGGGCCCAGCATCATAGCAACCAACCAACAAAAGACTCAAACCTTCTTGGAATATAGTTTCAGGATACAATAACTTTCCTGTGTGTTTCAATTTTGATACAAACACAATATTATAACATCCCTAATTTGGCATTTACAGTTTATTAGTTTTTATTCCTTTTTTTAATAAATGTTAATTCTTTGCATGAAGGACACAGGGAAATATATTTTTAATAAATGTAAATTCTGTGCATGAAGGACACAGGGAAATATATTTTTAATAAATATAAATTCTGTGCATGAAGGACACAAGGAAATATATTTTTAATAAATGTAAATTCTGTGCATGAAGGACACAGGGAAATATATTTTTAATAAATATAAATTCTGTGTATGAAGGACACAAGGAAATATATTTTTAATAAATGTAAATTCTGTGCATGAAGGACACAGGGTAATATATTTTTAATAAATGTAAATTCTGTGCATGAAGGACACAGGGAAATATATTTTTAATAAATGTAAATTCTGTGCATGAAGGACACGGAAATATATTTTTCAGTTATAGGTATGAACATCAATCAAGTGAAATAGCAGAAGAAATTTCTAAATTGTAAAATTGAATGACAAGATAGACATCATGAAGTTTAATGTCATTTTTGTATGTAATTATTATTATTAATATTTCAGTAACACTTAATTTGATGAGATTTGATATTGTACAATTATGTAAGATTAGAAGAGTCATAAAACAAATTTATATTTAGTCTACTCTTACAGTATCTGTTTTATATGAAGCATAGAACCATATCAGCCTATGTACTTTTAGACTGGTTTTTCATGGACAGACGGGGACTAAATTCCTTTCATTTGGGTCTGTATTTACATGCAAAGATGTAATGGTCAGTTCTCTTTTTATGACCCTCAGCCATGTCTATTGAGGGGGCAATAAGTATTACCCAAGTTATCTGTCACATCATGCCACATCACATCCTGTTGTGAATTTCATTTCTGCCCAGTAACTTTGGAAGGACATGGATTGAAACCAAAGTTAGTATGAGCTTTACAGTAAAATCACCAACGTTAAGTTAAGTTTTCACCATTTGTTGACAAAATGTAAGAAAGTTATGGCTCCAGTTTAACTCAGAATTTCGGTTTGGTGTTTTAAGGCACAGCAACACAAGTAGCTTATCAAGTGCCAAGGGGCCTGAACTCTATTAATTTTTGAATTTTTACCTTCAATCACATCATTTTGATGAAGGCATCAGTGTTGTATAGATACATTTCTAGTAGTCATGTCGCAGAACTCCAGGTAAGGGGGACATCAACAGGTTGCTTTAAAATACGGTTTTAAAAACTATTTTTTTAATTTTTGTATACAGCCAGGGATAGTTACAAAGTTTGGAGAGCAATACAAATTTTGTGTTTTAATAGCAGTAATACATTATCTGCTAACTATTGCATTGTTTTCCTTTTCCAGGACTCATAGTCCCCAGTCCAAGCTTATTATTCCCTCATCCAATTAGAATTGGAGGGCCAGAATTGAAAATAACATGATACCAGTCTGACTCTTTAGTCATAGCCAGCATTTCCATGGACAATATACAGATTACATGTGTGCTATATCGCTCATTGAAATTTACCTTCATTTTCAGTTTCAAATGTATTTTTGGCATTTCACCAACATTTTTGTATCGATTGAGTGTTTGTCTCCTTAGTCCTTGCTTTATTTGAGTGTTATCTGTGTTCTTTTTGTAATTCTTAGGTTGTTTTTTTTCGCACCTTGCTTAGCAAGCTGCGGTTCAATAAATTGTATCCACCTTTATTGTTTCAGTGCTCGGGTAAGTATTGTGAACCCTTTTTTGGTTTCGGATGTTTTTCGTTTTGTATGAATTTTTATCTTTCAGAGCATAAACTGTCACAAGGTGTTGGCAAGTGTGGGCAAAAGAAGGCCCCATAGGACACTCATTCCAACTGCTTAGCATGTACAGGGTGTGCATGCATGGATGGTTTGTCCAATTTGTTGTCTTAGGTCTAATCAGCTGTGGGACTTCACTGAAAGTTGCTGCACATACAGGGGGAGGATGAAGAGCTCCTCTTCCTCATCTTAAAAAGATGTTCTCAGGAGGGCTATGGATCTCTTTCTGTGCTGAGGAAGACTACTGCCCTTGTGGGGCAGGAACATTCTGTGACCTCTGTGGTTCGATCCATGACTCACCCAAGGTAGGAAAATCACCTGAGAGTGAATTACGCCTTCCTCATTTGGATAAATCTGATGTGTGCTTGTTTATCAGATTTTTGCCACTGGACTGGTCTTAAATTGTCTGGTGACTGGTTGCTGGTCATGGGTCATTCATTGGCCACTGAGCTTCGAACACCAGTCGCCAGGGTTGGATTATTGGTCTGGGGACTGGAATTGGGTTGACCCCCTCCCCATTTTCTATGTTACCATTTAATTCTGATGAGGATAAGGAGTCAGGCTATACTCACCTGACTAGAGAGGGGGATTGATTGGCATTCCCCCTCCCAATGTTCCCCTTAAAACCCTATGGGATGTGGGGGACCTCCCTTTCCAGGAACTGAGTCTTCCTCCTCCCCCCCCCCCCAGCCCCAATGGATATCCCTCCCTTGGTTTCAAAGTAGGGTGGATATGACAGGCCATGGACCTGTTACGTCCTCTCTGTGCTGGGCTAACTAAAAGGAGTGGGGCTGCCACTAACCCCGAGATGATCTATTCGCCAAGGAGGTCCACTTATAGGGTTAGTCCCATCACCCCCACGAGTGGCTTTGAGATGAGGGCAATCCCGTTTCGACATCACCCTCTACGGAGATGTTTACTAGGAGGGACAGTCCTGTTTTGCCTTTGGAGCAAGCTCAGGACGATAATGTTATTTCCATCATGGTGGACTCGAATGAGTTCTCAGAGAAACTGGTGGCGATGGTCCCTCTCCCTCCATTGTGGTTCTCAGCACCTTCCCACCTGATGGGCCAGGTGTTGGAGGAGGAGGAAGTTTGGTTTTATAATAGCTATGTGAACAAAGTTTACCGGCTCCTTCTCCCAGACTTGTGTCTTTAAGCCATCTGGCACTGAGAACAAGGAGATTCTAGTCTGGAGAGGCTCTTGGGGGCAGCATCTCGTCCAGACCTGTTACTTCCACACTCTGTGATGATCTGAGAGCTTATACACAATTTTCCCCGGATAGAGTTGGCAGGCAGCAGAAGGGGTGGTGTCCCCTCTTCTACGCTTTGGCCGCTGCTTTCTGCATGGAGCTATCGAGTCCATTCACCAGCTTGTCCCCTTAGGCCCCATTCTCTGGGGCATCACAAGTGGGGATTTGTCAGGGACCTAGGCTCACGTCTCAGTTAAAACCTTGGAGCTTAAGGCCTGTATTCTTGTGATGATTGCCTTACATGACAATCTCTTTTCGGCGGCCTTCAGTCTCTTGAAGGATAAATCATCGTCTCCAGCAATGCTTCAGCGTTTGCTGGAGACTAGCAACGATGTCGCGTCATGCGTTCTCCATGTTGATTGTGCAGTCTGTGGAGCTTCGTCATCTCCACACCTTTGCACCTTGAGCTTTTACCAGGGTGATGGGGGCAGTTGAGGTCGTGAGGGATCCCCATTCTCCAGTATTTTGATGACTGGTTGATGTACAACATCCTCAGAGATTCTCTTCTGACCTGTATTGGTCTTATCTCAAATCTATATAAGTCGGATCTCATCCCTTCACAGGATTTTGTATATGTGGGGATGAATTTCTTCACCAGCCATGGGAGAGTTCCCCCCTCATAATGGCTCTTCTGGCCAAGACCTCGTCGGTTCACCTTAACCTCTTTCTCCTGGGGACTCTGAACTTGGCTGCATGCTTGGTTCCCCTTCTTCTAAGAAACTGGAGACCACACAAGGACTCTCTATCAGCTTGGATCTTCCTGGTTGGTGGTGGCTAAATTGGGACTGGTTTCTGACCGGAGTTCCAATTCACACTCATGAATACCACTCCTTTCTTTTCACTGATGCATCATATTTGGGCTAAAGTGCTCGCCTGGAGCCAGTGGGTGTAGTTCTTCAGGGACTTGGTCCCGGAAAGAAGTAACCTTTCATATAAAAAACTTATAAATGCAGGTAGTGTCTCTAGTCTTACAGGGGTGTGTCAACCTCATAAGGCATCATTGTGTTATGGTCGCCTCATACAACACATCAAAAATAGCGTACCTCATGCATCAGGAAGGTACACAAGCTCCTTTTTTTTTGTGGAATTCTGGAACATCCTCTGATGGTCAGCCTTGGGGGAGATCACTCTCCAGGTCTGCGATATTCCGGGCAAAAGGAATATCCTTGCAGACAGTCTGTCCAGAGGGGGTCGTGAGGTCCTCACGGAATGGTCTCCACACCAGTGAGTAGCAGAGTCACTTTTCCATCTGTGGGGGAGACCATTGGTGGACTTGTTTGCTACAAGACTGAACACAATATCCCCTTATATGTCTCTCCAGTACCAGATAAGATGACCTGGGTAGTGGACGATCTAAAGTGGGATCGTCTGTATGCGTACGCCTACCCACCTTTCAAAATAATTCCGCAGGTGCACCACCAAGTCAGGATCCCCACTGCTTGGCTCATCCTGGTAGACCCCTTGTGTCCCTAATGCTTGTATTTCAACGATCTGTTTGACTTGTTGGTAGAGACCCCAGGAGATTACCACAGAGGAGGGACCTGCTGTCGCAGCACAGGGGGTCTCTCCTCCACAAAAGACAACAGACTCTTCACATACACACTTGGCTCATCTCAAGCGATCAATCTGCCAGGACCAGTTTTCGAGCAAGGTTGCCAACTGCATCATCCATGCTAGGAGGTAATCTACTTCCAGGGTTTACGATGCAAAGTGGAGAATCTTCTGTGATTGGTGCAGTAGGGAACACATTGATCCTAGGTGTCCCCCTTTGGGTCAGTTGCAGATTTTCTTCCTTTTCCAGGAAAGAAAATGTTTGGTGTCCACTGTTATGGGCTTAAGGGCAACCCTTTCTAACATGCTTAAGTTTTCTAGGGGTTCCACCATTGAGTTGGACCGTCAACTTCCTGATCTCATCAAGTATTTTGAGCTTCAGAGACCGGTATCTCACTGACTAATGTCATGATCGAATCTTTCATGTGTTCTTTGGTTGTTGTCAAAACCCTCTTATGAACTCTTGAGTGAAGCTTCCTTCGAGAACCGTACTCTTACGACTCTTTTCCTTCTTTCCTTAACATCAGCAAGGAGAAGGAGTGAGTTTCATGCCTTGTCAGTGGAAAAGGGTTATTTACAGGTCAGCGGTAATTATGATTTGGTGTCTCTTCTTTGCCAACCTGGGTTTCTGGATAAGAATCAGTTACCTTCAGTTGTTCCACTACCTACCGAGATTCCCAGTCCCAGTTGTATCTGTGGTGGGGATGATCACGATAGGCTCCTTTGGCCAGAAGGAAGGGTTGGTATCGTCTCTGCCTACTCATTACGGGTTCCTCAGATACATGTATTTCCAAGTGGATTGTCCCAACTATCAAGAGAACTTATCAGTCCCTCACTGAGAGGGACCTTTCTTTCATGATAATTAAGGCCCATGAAGTTAGAGCTATTGCAACATCTTGGGCCGATTTGAATCACTCTCTGGATGATATTATGAGAGCTGCCTTGTGGCAGTCTCACACTACCTTCTCCTTTTAACCTTCAATCTTTTGGCGTGTTAGAGTGAAGACATTTTTTCGTTGGGCCCTACAGTGATGTCCTGTAATCTAGGTGCAAGTCAGAAGAGGATGGTATTCCGTATGTTGGCTGTGAGTAAGGAATCAGACTGGTATCATGTTATTTTCAATTCTGACACTCCAGTTCTAATTGGAGGAGGTAATAATTAGCTTGAACTGGGAACTATGAGTCCCGGAAATGGAAAGCAATGCAATAGGAGCCAACAAGTATTTCATAATTAAAATTAGCCCCCCCCCCAAAAAAAAAAAAAAAACAAAAACAAAAAAAACAAACAAACTTCATCACAATCTCTAGACAAGTGCAACATTTTCAGATTTCTTCCTGGCATGCAAAATTTACAGATTTCTCAATTTGTCATTCATCAAAGCTGACAAAGGCAAGAGCTTCCATTTTAATTGATAAAGATTGGTCTCTTGATATCCATGAACAGTATTGATTAATTCAACTTTAGAAACTTCTCAAAAACCCAAGGATGTGCTGAGTTAATTAAACTGGAATCGTTTCCTATTAGAGGAGGAATGAGTATTTACAAAATAAAGATACCAAATTTTGTACAATTTCCACAAATAATTTATGTAAATTACATATTTCAAAATCACAAATCCTTGACTGATGTCAGTGGTAACATAGAATGACAGATACAAATATAATGTAGTCCTTCGTTTGACGCTTCCAGTATTAGGTTGAAATAATTTTAGTGGCTACTTAAACATTAATTCATGGATAATAAGAAATTATTGCTTTCTCTTTTTTGTAAAGTATCTTTTGTTACTGTAGTATCAGTTATATTAACTAAGCATGAAGTAATAATTGTTATATTTCTCAATAAATAAAGTCACTCTGATTGGATCTTGAACTAGTGATATAAATGATACTGATTGCATAAAAAATAAAAAAAAATCACACTGATTGAATCATGAACTAGTGACATAAATCACACTGATTGGATCATAAACTAGTGACATAAATATGTATGCCACACTGCAAATAAAGATAAAAATATTTCATTTGTACAGTGGAACTTAGTTACCGAGTATTTTGGTTGTTTGTTGGGTTTTTTTTAATGGCACTTTAGCACATTATTGACTATATCATGTCAAAGAAATGGGAGCAAAGTACCTTTCCCATGAACTCAAAGAAGTAGCCAACCAGGCCTGGTACCGAGCCCACAACCACCGAGTCCAGTGCTTTACCAGCTGAGCTACTGCAGCTCCCCTCCCTGCCAATTGCAGCTGCAAAATGTAGTCCATTTTAGTTTCATTACCATTGATTTTACCATCAGGCTGATTATTCTGGCTCACTGCACAGTGCGGCCAAAATTGTTGGTCTTGTTTATTTACAGATAACCCATGGTCAGCTGTATTAAATCTTAATTCCATGTTGGAACATTTTTCCTTGTCAATAAGAAAAGACCAAATATGCATAAACAACTCTTGTATTTAATGATGGAATCAAACTAGGGTCATTGCTTTGATACCTGTCTAGGCTAGCCCATGTCAGCTGCCTCTGTGTGACTTGTGAAAGGCACTTACCTTACATTTGCATAGATCCAAAATGATTAGATAAGCTTAGAGATTGTTACTACGCTTTGATTAGATAAGCTTAGAGATTGTTACTACGCACCCCAAGCTTCCCGTTAACATGGCGGAAACATCAGAGAATACAGGCACCATGTCAGATTCTCTCGCGCGCATTCCCGATAACATTTTAATTTAATACTTACCTGATCAAGATAAACTTTCCAGTAAAGTGCTACAGAAGGGTTTGAACTACTTTACGCAAGGATGTATACATGAGATTAAAATTTTTAGCTGTTATTTAGCTGTTCGTGAGGTCGTCCACACGCTATGATCCATCGTTTCGCCTTTTCCAGATCACGTTTTGGAGTTGGAAAACGTATAAAACGGCGTCCATCCAAACCTTTCTGGATATCTCTCATCTGCATTGAACGTTCCCCATGTATAAGTCGTTTCTTATATTCTCGCGGTATCGACTATTTCCGTTCTAAATAGATACTTGCACCATCTGCCCGTCGTTTATAACGTCAGTTTTGTTAAACAAAAGTGTTTGATCTTAACTTATAACAAATTTTATCAAAAATGTTTCCTTTATTGGAAATAGATAAGAAAATAATAAATCAATAGAAAATGTATCAAAGACATACTTTCCCTTTATCCCATGGTTTACAGTGATGCCAGCATAGTCACATGATTGATCTTGTTTACATATCACTCATTGCCAAAATCATGGTAGAAAATAAGGGTCGTTGTATTAAAACCTTGATGTCTTCCCGGTATGTTGCAATCGTGTATAACTCAATCTATTGATATAACTGATGATATGAACAAATATATAAATGAAATTATGCCAGTAATCCATATTAATTACCACATTACGAGAAAACCTTTAATAAATACGTAATAGGCATTTCATTTTTATACTTAATAAAGAGGGAACTAAAGGAGTGAAAATGGAAGCGGGATGTTTCCAGAAAACCTCACAGCTGCCTTTAGAAAGTACAGGATCTATTCCTTTGATAGCATGTCCATAAAAGATGTGCAAGTAACATAGTGAACCATATACCGAAATGCAGAAGACGAAATTTTGCAAAGAATTTTTGTGCTGTTAATTGACACCCCCCCCCCCCCCCCCCCACCTCACAAGATCATCTATAGAACACTAGGTGCCTTTTGACAAACACAATATCACTGTGTATGAGATCAGAGGTCTGAAAGAGTTCCAAGTCGCCGATCCAGGGAAGCTTATTAATTGCAAACAGCTAATGATTGTAAATTAAAGAAAATGTGGTGGACTCACTATACTTAAAATTCGAGTATCGATGAGAAAAGGTGTTTTCAGGTGCTCGCACTACCTCTTTAGAGAATAACTGAATATATCATTGTATAGACTCATCGTGACTACAAATATTTAATATAAAACTGTTCATTTTAAGTTTTCTGCTACGCACGACGATGTGGTGTGTTATTACTAACATTGTGTTCATTTCGTACCCCGTTTGGGCCCCGGGTTCAAGCGATTACGTCATTTGCCGCGAGAATAGGAGAGTCTCGTTTTATATTGCGGTAGACACAGTATGTTCTGTTTGAGGTTGTTTATTGCAAAATTGGCATCATTTAAAATATTTCATGAATACAGGATTGGAAATGATAAATAAACAGGTACGGCAACTTTCATTAACAGGTAAATTATCGTCTTTTATTTGTTATTTATTTCTTGTTTAGAATACGGTACGCAAGTACACATCGTAGCACCATTTTGTCAATATATCGTAAAATTTACGAAATTTGGTTATGTAGCAGTATTTTCGCCACATGCTTGTTTGTGAGTAAAAAAACATGGCGGATGTTTACAGTAACACTGGACGCTCTTATTTGATTGGTCAACACTTGTCGATTTGATTGACAGGTCGGATGTTTGCATTGGCATGATATAGCAAGTAATGTTGAAAGTGCTGTTAAATGCAGCTAACCAATTAGTCTTTGTATGCTGTATTAAAAACTCCTTGAGATTTAAACCGCTATAGCTAAATGGCTAAAATGTCATTTAAATTCATCTTTTCTTTTCCCTTTTCAAATGGACTCCGCCACATTATGAACAGAACTTTCACAGTAGGTTGTTAAGGAGATAGTAAGTAACCTGTGGACCTCTATCAATTTCTGAAGGCAATTTTTAATATCTCATAGAGATGATTCTTCTATTCAGTATCAGTTCCAAAGCTTTCTGATTAGCTGAAATTAAGAGAAGCATTCTGCACACCCGGTAAATTACCTTATGCCTTATGTTTTTCTAGCTTTTGATAGGTGTTTATATCAGTGGCAAAGAAATTGGCCTGGCCTTTGATGCTGATGATCAAAGAGTATCTTTACCAGTGTGCTATGGGAATAGCAACATTTTTCTCACTTTGTAACAAGAATTTGTAAATGGGGCTTTTCAGCTGGCGGAACTATCAAAATCAAGCGTACAGTTTGATTTCTACGTAACCTAAGTGGTAGAACTGGACAACAGGTATGGGTGTTAACAGCGCATCAACACAATCCAACACAATCCAACATGTATAGTGCCAATTAAGGTTAGGTATCCCCAAAAAGGTACGCAAAACAAACTTAAGGAGAGAAAAAAAAAAAATGTCAAAATCCTTAAAATACAAAGTTATATGTTTTATATTGACTGCATGGTTTTAAATAGTCCAAGACCTTTTCACCTGAAACATAATCACGGGGAAGTGTCTGAGGGCAAAAAGGTTGCCTTCATTAGTCATCTCTTATGACATTGTCTGTCATTTGTCTGGAAATTGCTGGTAAGAACATTGTGTCAAACTGCTGTTGGCATTGGTAAGTAGCATCAGCTACACATTATTTATACAGACTTGTACAATTCGTATGTATCATCATTCTTATTCCTACTAGGAGAGTTGGTTTGTAGGTGAGTTAACTGACATAAGTGATTGTATTTGACAATGAGATGCCCATCTAAAACAGGATAGCAGGAATTAATATCATGCAGGGATGATTCCAACAATAAAATCTTGGGGCCTGCGGCCCTTGAATTGGGAATTTTTCATCACGAAATGAGTATCATTGGGAATTTTTAACACTAGGCTTCTAGCTTGTAATCTCCTAAACTTCGCCACTCATAATTTTTGTTGCAATCTATTTTCATATTTCCTTTTATAGCAAATAAACAAAATGAATATTATAAACCAAAATTACCAGTAATTATTACATAATTTTGTTCTTATTTTGTAGAAAAGTTGCCTTTTAAATAGTAGTAGTAGAAGTTGCTGTTGTTGTGTTCATGATATTAAACGAAGAAGAAAATAAAAGCGGTTTTTATATAACATGTCATTAATATGAAACAATTTTATCTGTTTATACATCTAACATACTGTAAATTAAAGCTGAATATATAATACTTCTGTTTGTTACTTACAGGTGTTACTGGAATAAATGTTGCAACGATTCCTATCATGTATTTAAATGATATATTTACCAAGCAGACACAAGTCGACAAACTAGAAAATACTGAAGGGGCGCCTGTAACCGAGGCGTAGATGGGGAGGTGGTGGTGGGTGGAGGTTGGCAACTGACATAAAAACTGTTCTCGGTGGCAAAGTTGGGGCGCTACTAAAGAACATTGCCCCCGGGCGCCTCGAACCCTTGTGCCGCCACTGCATACCTTGGCAGACGAATCTCGGGCCATATGTTGAATATTACCAATATGTACTGTCAACTATCCAAACAGTAAGTCGGCAAAAATGTTATAATTATGGAAGTAATACATTTCCTTCGTTATGAAAATGGGGAGCTGCCTGCTCTCTTGTCAGCTTTATGAAAATACATACATGTTGGAGAATCCCAATACTTACAGGATCCATGCTACCGGGTGAATCAGGTGAAATAGTCACCACAGTCTGTCATTTCACCCAAACAGTCCCAAAAGACAAAGTGAACTTTGCCTTGCATTGATTTCATGACGTTACCCCACCCAATTTTATTTAAACACAATGCATTAATAATCAAAATAAAACGTTGACTTTGGTGTCAGTTTTCCCGTCAAAGAGGTGGGAAGAAAGTTAGAAACAGAAGTCTTGTGTTCTGTAGTCAATTTTGGTGTTAATTTTTTTTTTTTAAATCCTAAATGCCAGAAATTTAATTGCTATCTACGGAATGCCCGCCGAAAATTCACACAGGAGTCTTGAGAAACAAGTGAAAAATTTAATATTTGCTGCCCAGTCTGAAACAAATTACGACTTACTGGCGTATTCAAGCCCATTACTGAAAAAGTTAATAATTTTATCCAATAATTCATCATATAAACAGATGAAAAGGGAGCTTTTCATTCGGAAGACGTTGCCGATTTTCTGCTGTAACTTATTTTCGAGGTTGCCCTTTGATGTTATACAACAACTGTGGTGATTCGCAATCAGAAACGTTTTAATATTTTTAGAAATTTTTAATAATATTTCGTCATAATTTTAATAATTTGACATGAAAATATGAAAAAAACATTAGTCTAAAGTGACTATTTTGAAGTTTCTACACCCACTTCACCCTCCTTTCGCTAACTTCGCCTATTCTGGCTGGAGAGGTAATTTCGTCCAGATACTTGGGTCTAGTTTGGATCCTGACTTGTTATGATGAAATGCACTTAGCAATCTTTGTATGATAAGACAACTGCTGGTAAGGAAAAAGGTAAAATTACGGTTATGATCTAGTAAATACACGTAACAGATACGAATGGAACGAGGGAAAAGTTTTGGCAAGCAAGATTTTCTAACTTTCAGTTGGGATATTTCAAAATAAAAAATCTGGGGCTGCCAACGAAATATGGGGCCGCCAGGCAGCCCTAATTAACATAGCAGAATCATACCTGTAATGCAATGCCAAATGAGAATTGATAGACCTCATTTATCAAATTGTTGAAATCTTGTTTAATTGACTGTTTTTTTACTCCAAAAGAGAGAAGAAATCTTAATATGAAAATCACATGTTTAGATAAGATATTTGTAAGGTATGAGAAGGTTTGGTTTGGTGTTTTATGGCACAGAAACACAAGTAGGTTATCTAATGCTGAGGCAGCTGGAGTTTTAAAAATGCCTTGCACAAGGACACAACATAGTAGCCAACCCATTGGTAGGATTCAATTTTTGTTTTGTTTTTGTTGGTGCGTTAATGGCTATATTATGCTTGGAGTAAGTACATTTCAAAAAGACACATCAAGGCAGCTGACCCTGGCTGACCTGGGCAGGTATCAAATCTGTGACCCATGGATAATGAGTCTGACACCCTATCAACTGAACTTCTGAACCTGCACCCTTTGGTCACAAGTCCATACTAACCACTGCACCCTTTGGTCACAAGTCCATACTAACCACTGCACCCTTTGGTCACAAGTCCATACTAACCACTGCACCCTTTGGTCACAAGTCCATACTAACTACTGCACCCTTTGGTCACAAGTCCATACTAACCACTGCACCCTTTGGTCACAAGTCCATACTAACCACTGCACCCTTTGGTCACAAGTCCATACTAACCACTGAGACACTATGGCTCATACTTCCATTAGTCACCTCTTACTACATATGGGAGGGCACATGTGGCCTATTCTTCTTCTCCAAGTCCACAGGGTGTGTAAGGTATGATAAGACAGTACCTAAAGGCCTAGAATACAACTTGTGCCGGAGGCTCAAACCCCTGTCCTAAACCATATATTTTTATCCTCCATCGTTATTTTTATACTACATGATACTGGAGGTTCCCTCTGGAATTGGTTCACCCTCTGGCATTGATATTTCTGTCAGTTTGGTTTGCAGGGTGTGCAGATGGAAAGTCAGAGATTTCTGCAATAAAATTACCTGCTTCCAGGACACTCAGTTTGCAAACTTTGATCCATAGTTTTCTGCAAAGTGGATGCTCAATGTTTGGAGAAATGTGACCCAGGATTTCCATTTGTAAAATTCTGTAGTGCTGTACTGTGAAAAGTGGAGTCAATAAAAGAAACATTTCCAGCTATCAAAATCCATCGCTATAAAGTTTCCTGAGCATAATGTGGTCTCATATACCTTAGGTATGTGCATTTATCCTGTTAAATTGGCCTCATTTAGATCTAGTTTTGCTTGTCATTTTATTTTACTTAATTTAGTTCTTGGTTCATGAGAACAAAGTAAAATGTAGTTTCACATCATGCTCACTCCTGCGCGTTGGAAGAGGCAACTAATGGAGGCAGTAGCAGGAGTCATCGTGGCTCAATGGTTAGCATGCTGGACTCGTGACTGAAAGGGTGTGCGTTTTGAATTGTATCATTGGAACAGCCTGGGTGGGCTACTGTTGTGCATCCTTGGGTAAGGCACTTTTAAAATACCAAGCCAGAACAAAACAAACATCATATTAAATACCCTATTTTTGTAGTGGGATTGTGAAAACAGGTGAAGTTTATGGCTCCCATGAAAAGCATTCTAACTAGATGGCACTGTTTAGTAAATGAGCATAAAGTAGATGTCATTTTAAGAACCTAAATTTCTATTATGTCATGTAAGTTGTGCATGTTCTGGTATCATCCGTTTTGTAAATACCATTTTATGAAAAAGTAACATTTTTTAAGCTTTACATTGATTTTTTAAAAATGTTTTAATTGTTTCTGTGATTTTCCATACCTTAGTCACATGACACAAGTTATTTATGTTACAAAACAGCAATGAAGTATTGATAAACAATATTCAGATTCTGTTACAATGTAAAGTTTTAAAGTATGGTGAAAAAACAATATACGATTCAAAAATAAAAACATGAATTTCATAATTAGCATTTCCAATTAAACCTGTCTAAATATATAAAGGGCACTAGTAACCACTGAAAAGTTGTACTGTGCCCTTCATCAAGAAGCAAAATATACAAAAAGTTAAGAAAATGAATCAATAAATAATTTTTTTTATGAGCAGGTGCCCTTAACATAAAGGTATCCATTAAGGCTGGTTTGACTGTATAGTCTCTTTTAAATTATCTTCTCTGTGGCATGGAGTTGATGGAGTTTGTCTTTTCAGATTTCAAGAGTATCACAAGAACAAAGATTCCTAAAGTCTCAAGTATTACTAAAATGCTTCTCACAGTTAGAATGTCTTATTGTCTGTTACATAATTCCAAGCTTTTTTGGTTAGCCCAGACATGCAGCAAATGTGCCAGTCTGAAGATTTGTGGAGTTTTTTAATGCATGTTTAGAGTTCTTGGAGTCCCTCACCCTGTAACAGAATACAGGTCTCATCCTCAGCCACAGCCAGATGCATTAGGGTTGTATCTACCCATCTGTTGGTGGACTGCCTTGGCTCTTCCATGTTCTGTTGAATTCTGATAGTAATACAGAATTGGAAAATCCAATTCTGCACTTTAAAGATTCAGCTGTTCACAAACAATAAAGACATGGTCTTTATGTATAACTACTGCCAATCTTACATGCATAATTTGCATAATTGTTTTATAGGTACCAAATTGTATGTACTGGCAGTGGTGTACTGGCCATTGGGCATACCGGGACAAATCCCGGTGGGCTGCCGCAAAAAAATCAGTTTTTACCGGTGTTTTACTGGTGTGAGCAAAACCCCGGGCCTGTCCCGGCAGATAAGTCCAGGGCCGAGTTACTTACCCAGTACACTCCTGTGTACTGGTACTTTGATGCAAAGAGATAGACCTGTGCAGCTAACAATACCATATAGATACATCTGATTACATAATGCAAATATGTGTAATACTACTTGGACTTTTTAACATAAGAACGACTATATATATATAGTCGTTCTTATTGGATTGGGATATAACCATATTTTTACCCACCAGAGGAAAGTAGATTCAAATCAGAATTGAAACATTGTTTACACATATGCAACTTCAATTTAACAAAACTGATGGTTAGCAATATGGGTAACATATAAATGGGTTTCTACACCACTCTTGACTGTCTTTATTCCCCTCTCCTGTTTACCCAGACAGACAGTACCAATAAGCATCTGGAAGAATCAGAGAATCTGCTTGGCTCACTACAAAAGCTTTGCCAGGCCCTACTCATTAAAAACTTGTTCCAAACCAATAAGGCAGGATAAATTCACTTGGTCTGTAATTGCAAATGATGTGCCAAGTCAAACTGTGCTGAACCTCACCCTAATCAGTTGCTACTACATGAACATGCCATATGCTAACTTGCTTATAATTTATCACACATCATATTGATGCTGTTCTGCTCATGCTTTTACATTATATAACTTTATATAATTACACATTTTTACTAAACCTTTGTAACAAGCATTTGCATTGGTTATATAATTACACATTTTTACTAAACATTTGTAACAAGCATTTGCATTGGTTATATAATTACACATTTTTACTAAACCTTTGTAACAAGCATTTACATTGGTTATATAATTACACATTTTTAACTAAACATTTGTAACAAGCATTTACATTTGTTATATAATTACACATTTTTACTAAACCTTTGTAACAAGCATTTGCATTGGTTATATAATTACACATTTTAACTAAACCTTTGTAACAAGCATTTACATTGGTCATAAAAGTACACATTTTTAACTAAACATTTGTAACAAGCATTTACATTTGTTATATAATTACACATTTTTACTAAGCTATTGTTACAAGCATTTACTTTGGTTAAAATCGTATTATGTAATGCAGTAAAAGAAATTATTAGTTCATAACACCAGAAAGAACTACTTGTGTATTCATGATTCATGCACCCTTGTGTGCTTTGACAATATTTTTTAATAGTTCTGTTATTTATTTCTTGAAATTTATTGTTTTTTCTTGAAATATTTTAACTATAAGAGTTGAAGTTCATATTTTACATGATTCAAGAAGTCTTGAAGCTTACAAATCAATTACACACTATACATGAACGGCCTTTACTTTGCTCATGTACTCGATTTTCAAGCTTCATGACTTCTTGAATCATGTAAAATATGAAGTTTAATTCTTACATGTCAATTTAAATTCTTGAATTTTGACCTCGTTATGTACTAAGGTACTTACAATTAATGTTTGAAACTTCATCTAATTAAAAAATAATTTAAGTTTGAAGGCCAACACATTGAAACTCATCTGAGTTGCATCCACAGCACTATCTTACTTTTCATTTATTTATTTATTTTGAGTGAATTCAAGAGATTTATTGGAGAGATCAGTTTGCACATCAGTTGTTGAAGATCCTACCGAAAAATTTATTCATTGACTGCAAAACTGAAATCATATCATAAAACTCACTTATGGATTATGCATTCTTCAGTTGCTATTATTTGGTGTCTTGCCTTGAAATCTGCTATAGTGATTTGTATGATCCAATATTGAAAGGTTTATTCCTTTTTCTGCTAAAAATATAAAACATATATTTAGATTACATAATTAAACAGAATAATAATCTTGAATTATGGAAATGTTTCATTGTATGCCATTTTGTAAAGATGGTGTTAATTTCATTGATAATATGTAACATTCTCCATAATGTACAGCTATGCAAAATCATACCTTCTACCATTCTTATCTTCTACCATGTAGAAGGTATATTGTTACTTGCCTTAAATTAAAACCACAATAAGCAATTGTTCTCATCCACTAAATTTTAATATGTGGCTGATAGCATTGTTAATTCCCAGCCAAGAAGCACCAACTTAGTGTTATGTTCACAATCCTCAGCAGTTGAAGGCAAGGATGTGCAAGCTTTGCTAGTTTTCATTATTCGTTGCTTATCCATGTTTCTACCTTAATTCTCCCATAATAAAAACCAGGGGACCAGCCTGTGTGTTGTGTATTAGCAAACAAAGACTTTACTCTCTAAAAGCTGTACAAGAAAACTTCTCCTACAGCAGTATGTTTCCAGAAATGTACCATCTCTATGGAGTAAGTCCAACCTGTGTATCTCCAGAAACTACATGTATTGTTCCAGCCAATATAAATCATCATTTGTTGCCATTGGTGTCATTTATTCTTAGCTAAACAAAAAATCACCAACTCTAAGAAGTATTATGTTTATGATCCTCAGAAATGGAGACTGGCTGTTACAGCTGTAGTTAGGGCTGATTAAAAATGGGTTTCATTGTTTGAATCTTGTTCATATTTCTTGTGTATGTTTAATTTTATTATCAGATAATAAATTTAATTTTTCCTTCTCCTCTAGAAATGATGACTCTTGTATTATCATTAGACAAAATAATGTTTTTGTAATATGGAAATGTTTTTTCTATTAGCATTTTAGGCTTCATTCTGTTTGTACTATTATTGCACAGCTATCTTCCTGGATGGGAGATTATACATTGTTACTGTGTGAAGTTATTCTTCCCACCAAATGCTGTGAATTCATTTATTTATTAGGGTATCAGAGTACATGGTTTTGTATAAAAAATTAGTTGTCACTACTTAAATTCATGAATTGGGGAAGGGGTCCTGTAATTTCCACTGATGGGTCACTGTTTGTGATTGTAGCAACCACAAGAACTATTCCAGGAGGGAAATTTCCCCACCATTTGCAAAAAGGGGACTTATTTTTTACTAAATATAGGAGGGATTTCACGGAGACATAATGGTAAGACTTGCAAATATGATGCACGATTTTCAATACATTTTTTGTGCAGTTTTTTTTAGCTCAACTGTTCATAGACCAGGTGAGCTTATGGGATGGCCTGTTGTCTGTTGTCTGACGTCCATCCATCCATTAGTGCAAGTTTGTTATCACTACTTCTCCTAAACTAGTTGGAGGATTGCCATGAAGCTTTAAACACACATTCACCCCAATGTCTAGTTGGTCCTAAAATGAAAATGGTGCTGCTCGAAGATCCAGTATGGCTGTCACAGTGGCCATCTTGAAAATCTTGTTTCACTACTCCTCCTGAGTGGATGTCATATCAACATTGGGTTTTTACTAAAACACTTTTTATATTGTCTGGTTGGTCCTAAATGATGATGAAGGTGATCTGATGTCCATCTTGAAAATCTTATTATCTGTACTCTTTCTGAATTTAAAGTTATAATGACATGGGATTTTAACAAGAACACTTCTTAATCTATGTAGTTTGTCCTAAATGAAAATGGTGCTGCTTGGACATGCAGTATGGCCATTACACTGGTTATCTTGAAAATCTTGTTATCGCTACACCACATAGGGTTTTCGCTAAAAGATTTCTTATGATGTCTAGTTGGTGAAAAATGAAAATGGTGCTGATCTGACATCCAGTATGGCCACCACAGCAGCCATCTGGAAAATCTTGTTGTTGCTACTCCTCCTGAACGGAAAGCCATATCAACATGGGGTTTTCACCAGAACACTTCGTAAGATGTCTAGTTGTTCCAGAATGAAAATGGTGTTCATCTGACATCCAATATGGCCACCATGTAAGCCATCATGAAAATCTTGTTATCGCAACTCCTTCTGAATGGATGTCATATTACCATGGGGTTTTCACTAAAAGACTTTGTATGATGTCTAGTTGGTCCTAAAAGAAAATGGTGTGAATCTGATGTCCAAAATGACTGCCATGGCAGCCATCTTGAAAATCTCAATACACTGTATTGCTACTACCGGTGCTTCTGAATGGAAAGTCATATTGACATGAGGTTTTCATTAGTCTTATGGTGTTTGGTTGGTCCTAAATGAATATGATGCTGATCTAATATCCCATATTGCCATCATGGTGACCATCTTGAAAATCTTGTTATTGCTCCTCCCAAATTAATGGTAATATCGACATTGAGTTTTCACAAACAGACTTATTATGATATCTAGTTTGTCTTAAATGAAAATGGTGCCCTGCAGACATCCAGTATGCTACCAAATTGAACATATTGAAAATTTTGTCACTAATTCTTCTGAATGGATGGTCATATTGGCATGAGGTTTTCACCAAAAGTCCTATGGTATCTAATTGGTCCTAAATGAAAATGATACAGATACTGCATTCAGCATGGTCATCACTTATGGTATCTAATTGGTCCTAAATGAAAATGATACAGATACTGCATTCAGCATGGTCTTCACAGCAGCTAACATGAAAATCTTGTCACTGAAGAATATCTGAGATAGTTTTAACACGCGGCAGTTGGAAATTAGAAATGGTCTTATCTTGAATTCCAGGAAATTCTTTTTAGCTAGTAGAGCATCAGTCCCTTTGAGGGACTCTTGTTTAGAAATTAGCTCAGAAAGTAATCAGGTGTCCAAGAATAGACCATGGATAAAAACATTGACAAAAATTGGTACCCCATAATAAATGATGAATTTATAGTAAATCATGAATTGTAGTCAATGATGTTGTCGCTCTAAAGTTTTAGGATCAGAATACTCAATAACTGTGATACTCAGATGCAAGGGTGACTAAGAATGATTTGCAATATGAGCATTTTATGAATGTTAATTTGTGGTGACCTAAATGATCATATATTCAAAGTAATGTTTTCCTACTCTTCCAGAAATATTGACTCTAATACTTACATTATTGTAATATTTACATTTGTGTGAATTGGCATTCTGGCCTATTCTGTGAATATTCTATTCTATTCTTCATTTTGTGGAGAAAGTATCTTTTTCCATCTTGCACCATTATGATATTTGATCATGTCTTCATTATGGAAAGTATATTTGTTACTACACAAAGCTGTTGTTCCTTCCCTGGCTGTATCACCATTTGTTGCTGCCATCGTTGTTGTTTATGCCTGGACACCATCATGGTATTTGATCATGTCTTCATTATGGAAAGTATATTTGTTACTACACTAAGCTGTTGTTCCTTCCCTTCACCATTTGTTGCTGCCATTGGTGTTGTTTATGCCTGGACAAAAATGTACAGTTCCTTCATTGTATGCTTTCTATCCTCAGAAATAAAGACTTGGAGGTGCAAACTTGGCTAAGAATGGGATCAGCTAATGAAGATGGATTTTATGTTGGTTCTCACACAATTCACCCTTTTGTTATTTCTTGCCCTCTCTGTTGTATGATGACATACATTATTACTGGCATGGAGAAAAAAAATAGTTACACAAGACCAAGAACTTTTATTTTCTAATTATACTGTCTAGTAATGATAATAGGGTGAGAACTTGGTTTTTCTTCACTTACTACAATAATTACATGTATCAGTTGCACTTCTTGAGTTTAATTGTTTATTTTGACTGGTGTATTTTTTATTACCAGTAAAGAACATTGTGCCACTTATGCTCTGATTGCTCATTATTAGTGCTGAGCAGGCCATTACAAAATCTTTGTATTATCTATGAATTTTTTGTTGTGGAACAAAAAAATTTCTGTATCCAATTACTGCCACACCTTTGTATATCACGTATTATGGGCAGATGTGCAGGGATAACATACACGGTGGCGACAGACATCTACTCTTTTAAAGGTGTGAGCTAGTTTGTCAGAGATTAAATTTTTAATACCATAGGAGGGATCATTTACCTGCATAGGGGACTGCCATTTAATTCCTCTATCCAACAGATGGTATGCTGTTTAACATCATACTTGCCAATGATGTTAATGGAAGTGTTTGGAAACACAGTTTGTTGTCCCTACTGGGATTCTAATCTGGAACTGCTTGTGCCAGAAACCAGTGTGTTAACCTTTAGGCCACTCCCACTGCGCTTACTGTATTTCGAGTGAAATGCTGTATAGCAGGTTCTGTATTTTCTGTTTCTTTTTGGAGAGTAAATGAAAACATATAAAAATATTTCATTCATTTGTCCAAAAACAAAATAACAGAAAATCCAAGCCCAAGCAACTAATTCCAGTATGATATCAGACTACCCCTTAAGTCATACAAGAATCTAATGTTTTTACAACTGAGATTTTGCCTCTACCAGTAAGCAATATAGTTTAAACAAACAGTATTCATTATAACAGTAACAGTAACATAATGAATAGTGAAACATGGTTCTCCCAAGTTTTGACATTTTGACTCTTAACTTGTCATGGCTATTTGACATTTTGATTTTTAACTTGTCAAGGCTATTTGACATTTTGACTCTTTAACTTGTCAAGTCTATTTGACATTTTGACTGACTCTTTAACTTGTCATGGCTATTTGACATTTTGACTCTTTAACTTGTCAAGGCTATTTGATATTTTGGCTCTTAACTTGTCAAGGCTATTTGACATTTTGATTTTTAACTTCTCAAAGCTATTTGACATTTTGACTCTTTAACATGTCAAGGCTATTTCCAATGATAAACAGAATGGGCCTGATTCACTCTCCTGCATGTAGTAGGAGCTGCAGTAGTTCAGTGGTTAGCATGCTGGACTCCTGACTGAAAGGGCGCGGGTTCAAATCCTACCGTCAGATCAGTAGTGTTGGCGACTGTAGTGTGTCCTTGGGCAAGGCATTTTATTCCAATTGCCTTGGCACTCAATAACCTACTGACGTTGCTGCGCTATAAAACATGAAACCAAAACCCGCTTTCCAAAAATGGTATTGGTCTGTCTCTCTTTTCCTATCATTGGAAAACTACAGTTGTGTCCAAATACATAAGTGAACAAATAAAATTATTTAAAAAGATGACCAAAAAGTACAGGGCATGAAAAAAGATTTTGTCAAAAATAATTTGGTGTTAAAAACAAACTGTCTGGACACAAACTGAAAATATGGTATTTTTAGCAGTGGAGAATTTGAGCTGTTGTAATGTGATGGTGAAAATTATTCTTGTCAAAATGTATCACCTTTAACATTATTTCCTCCCTATATCTTCAATCACTAATATATAACTTGCAGAAATTTCAAATGTGCCTTTTTTGAAAAATACCCTCTGTACGGTATATGCATGTGTACATCTCTGAAAAATACCCTCTGTACGGTATATGCATGTGTACATCTCTGAAAAATACCCTCTGTATGGTATGTGCATGTGTACATCTGAAAAATACCCTCTGTACGGTACATGCATGTGTACATCTCTGAAAAATACCCTCAGTACGGTATATGCATTTGAAAAGTTTTATAGGTAAAAGGTGATAATCTTTTATGATGTAGGAAAGCTAAACAAATCTTTGTATAGCTTTTGCATGAATCAACAAACACATCTTTTCCGACATCAGTTATAAAATTCATGCTATATTTTACAAGATGTCATGAAAAGCATTGCATCCACCTTACGTGTACAAGAGCTGTAATATTATAAACTTTCCTACTGGTATATATTCATGATTTCAACTTGGTCTCTGTTCCAAAAAGGTTTTCATCATATTACTTTTGAATTTTGGCAGGTGAAAAAAATTATCAAAACAATTTTCTTACTTTTCCTGGGCTGCCAGATAATGGATTTGTTCTTCCTTTTGGACTGGATGGTGTACAGGCAGAGCTCTAGATAAGAATTTAATTAATTGAGTATTTTACTCCTTTGTTTCAGATGGTTGGAACTAATTGCATTTTTTAAAATTCCATGCAGTATTTTGTGAACACTGCAAAACACGATACTTGGGATACCAGACATAGTCTTAATCATCAAGACACTATTCATGCCTTTTACAATGCATCAAACAGCTTAGTGACCAAGACTAGTTCAGGATGCCTTTGATTATATGACTGTGCGAATGAATACATGTACTATCATTTTAAATGTGCAGAAACTTGTCCCAATAGCATAGTTTATATTGATTGAATGCACCATCATAAAACATGGACTTTGCTTATGGCAGGAACAATACACTGACAACTTTGGAGTAAATGGTTAAAATTAAATACTGTTGCATAATTTTAAGTCATTACAAATTTCTTTTTGCATTTTTAGTCAATTTGTTTACATAAAATACGCAACTGTGCTGCTTATTTATAGCTTTGATTAGGCATACCGGTATATTGGTGTCATTTCGTCATTTGTTATTATGGACTACACATGGATTACTCCGTGTGCATCCGGCTGATGGAAAAATATGTGTTAAGCAATGATCAAGGACTACCTGCAAGAGGGGGATATTGTTAGGGTCACCTTTAAATATTAGCTCAGCATTATCAAGGATGGGGATCACTTCAAACAGATTACTTGTGATAAAAGATGCACTGAGTTCTGCATATGGGAACTGTGGATTATGCTTTTAGGACAAAAGAGAAGTTTGGGGAGACATCGCTTTTCAAACTGTTTTGACTCGTCTGTTGTTCCTTCTGACATATTAGATTGTGTTATAGAGCATCCTGTATGGTTCTTGTCTAAGGCTGGTTGATCAAGTTTGAGGAATAATAGCATCCAGTTCAGGATACAAAAGTACATCATACAAGCTGCTTGATTGGTATAGGGAGTATTTAATGGTTTTAATACACAATTCTGAGTTTGCTAGCTTTTCAAGACTTTCTGTGAGCAAGTTGAATACCTTCATTATGAATCCGGATAACTGAATCATTGAGTAAGTATATTAGTATCATTTTACTGAGACTGTACGTCAACCTTATCAGCATTGTTTTTCATTCCTTATTTATCAAGTTGATAATGCACCCCCTGTGTGCTCAGGGCTGGATGCACACTCTTGCATGCTGTAAGAGATGACTAATCGAGGCACAAGCTGCAGTGGGTTAGTGGTTAGCATGCCAGACTCGCAACTGAAAGGGTGTATGTTCGAATCCTACCATTGCATCAGCCCAGGTTTGCTACCATGTTGTGTGATTGGGCAAGGCACATTACTCCAGTTGCCTTGGTGCTAAATAGCCTAGTTGTGTTGTAAAATGCCAAACCGAACAAGTCAGTAATACACTGTTGCATAACAGGTAAAGATTTAATTTCTTGACATGATACATTTTATGATGGAAGACGAATAACATGGTTCCTGCAACCTTGAAAAAACCTTGAATTTCAGGGGTTGCCTGAAAACTCATTGAATGTTTAAAAAGTTTTATCTTCGAAAAGTCTTTGAATTGATTGAAAAACTCCTTTAATTTTGCCCAAAATGCCTTCAGTTTTTTTGAGGGAATACTAATGTAAAAACTGAATAAAATATCACTTTTGTAAATTCACAATTTTTGTAGTTTACATCATTTCCAAAAGTAATGATTAAATAAATAAATGGGCTAAAAATTGCGAGGATCAAATGAGGTTATGCTGCAGTTTTTTAAAAAGATCACTTTCTGCCTTGTGTGTGTGGCCTGCTTGAGGTTCAATCTTTGCAGTGAGAACTGCCAAAAACAGCAACTTTTTTAATCTTATATGATCCAAAATAAAATCTATCAGTGTAGGTGGTGATCTTATCATATTTTTATGTCAGACTTGTTCTGTACTTGTAAAGCCCAGCTTGTGAACTAGCAAAATGCTTCAAAAAGAGCCAAAATTTGGAATTTTTGCCTTGTCCCTGCATGTTCTAACAAAAAATTTTTCCTACACTTACCTGGTATACTCATATGGAGATTTAATTACCTTAATGTTCCTTTTTTCTCGATAAAATTTGAAGAAAGTCGGACTGGCTAAAGTTTTAATTTCATCTCAAACATTTAGTACACAATGTTACTTTATAAAACGGGGCATTTGGTCAGAGTGCATAGTTTCATATTCAAACGGTGTGGTAAGCACCTTCAGCTACCATATATACTTGTGTATAATCTGGATCCAGATGCAAACAACATAGACCCTGACACAGAATGTGCCTGCAGGTCAAGGTCTATGTTGTTTGTTCTACTGATTAGTCCTTACAAGCTGCATAGACCAAGATCTGCCAGCGCATTATGCGATGACAGATCTGGGTCTATGCAGTTTGCAGTTGGTATTGGCTTATATATGAGTATATATGGTAGATACCCACAGAATCTGGTACATACTAAATACTTAAATGAAACTGATTTATGCCAACATAAGCATTCCTGGATTCATCGTTAAATAACATATAATCCCATAGGTCAAATATTGGGACTTACTTTTTCTTCAAAAATGTAAATTTGTGCAAAATACAAAACTGGAGTGGAACCTGACATGACAATACAGGTAGCTTGTCAGATGGAGTAGCATCCCTTCGCTGCCATTAGTTATGTGTTTTAGCTTGTACTTTTGAAGCTATTAATGCAGTGATAAATAGAGTAACACATGGAGAAAGTTCAATTTCTTATATATTTTTACCTTTATATTTTAATTTTTATGGTTTCAAATCTTTACCAACCACTAGGGGAACCAAATTGTTGAATGGATTAGATGGTATCTGAGCCTTTGTGTTTCTCAATCATTCGTTTCTGTAGAAACATTTGTTTATGGTTCAGAATTGGATGGTTAAATTACATTAAATAGTTTGAATGGAAGAGCAGTTACTGATTGGAATTGACATGGAGGCAGAAATTAGCCCTCTTCATGATTTGTCTTACCATGTGTGTTTTTAATGTATTACCAATTGTTAAAAGTACACTAAACAGACCCTGATCTGCCAGTGCATTATACTTTGGCCATTAATATGCTTAAATCATATTATAAGAATTAGCATGGATTTAGATCTATTGGCATATCATGTGAGGGTAAATTTGTATCTGTGCTGTTTTCATCTTGTGCATGTTGTATTCGAGTACAAATATGTGTATTGTCCCTCTGGTAGTTGTGTTCAATACAAATAGGCACTTGATGGCAAAGCTGTATTCACAGCTTCGGATGGAGGTTGGGAGATTTAGTCATTGCAAGACTTGAGTTATTTTTATTATATTTTTCATATAGAATACAATGAAAAAAGATTGATTAACTAGAGTTTTTGGGAGATATGGATTTTGCCTGGATAATTTGCTATTTGGATAACTGATAATTTTGTGCACAATAAATTCTGTCTCTAGGAGATACATTTATTCCATATGATGGAGAAGTCCAAATAACCAGTTTTCATATAATTTATGCTTTACTGTGCAATCTTTCAGACACATTCATTTGCATAAGGAAATTTTTTCTAATGCATCCATAAATATAGGATTGTACAGACTTGTCACTTAAACTATAAGAAAGTGATCTTCAAAATTTGGGCAACATCAAAGCAGTAGTTAGTGAGATATTTTGGCTCAAAGTTTTGATATATTTCCTGTATTTTAGTCCAGAATTTGGGAACATTTTCAACATGTCCCACATTATGTAACATGATGCAACTGCTCAAACCAGGCCAGAGCCCTCCCATTGTTCATGGGTAATTTGAAACCTGGTGGAATTGGATATATCCAAGACACACAAAAAAATCACATGAATGAGATGTTTATTTATAGTGCAAATTAACGATAATTTAATCTATGACAAACTAGCTTACACCTTTACTTCTGTCCCTCACAAACTAAACTAAAACAACTGAAAACCCTACCCTACACATGCGGATATAACAAAATAGTATCATTTCTCAATGGATACGATCAAAGAATGGTTTATCAACATATGATCACCAATGGCATCGTTTGTCAACAGATATGATTAATGCATTGATTTTATCAACATATAATATGATCAGTGTATGGATTGATAAACGTATAATATGATCAATGTATGGATTGATCAACAGATATGAACAATGTATGGATTGATCAACAGATATGAACAATGTATGGATTGATCAACAGATATAATCAATGTATGGATATATCAACAAATGAGATCAATATATTGTTCATGAACAAGTATGATGGTGTATTTGATTGTCATACATATAATGACACACTATATTCTATCCAATAGTATGGCATTATGTGACATAGGTCTGACTTTCTAGAAATTTAGAATAAATTCTGAAACATTCATTATATTAAGCAATTTCATCACACAGAATGGATAGCAAGAAAGATTAAAGTTTTTACATTTTCACATACCTGTACAGTTGAAGATTGCTTCAGTATAGTGGTCAGCTCCCTGACAAGGCTCATATGCATTGTGATAATTTAGAGAAAAATAGCACTTTAGGTACTGTGAACATGGTCAAATCCATGGCCAGAGAACATGAGGCAAATGGGTATGCATGCTTCAGTAAGTGAACAGAAGGCAGTATTTCAAAATCGCCATGGCTAAAACCATTCACTATGGGTAATTCTGTATGTGGTATCAAAGTCCAATTTACATTTATGTTCATATATAATACAAAAGGTATTTTTGTGCACACAATTCTGTGACAATGATGTACCAGTGGAAAAGGTCTGTTTAAATGCATATCTGTTTTAGGAAGATAGAAAAGGCTAGTAAATATTGGTTTTAAATCAACTGATCTTTTTATGATTTCAGAATGTACCGGTATGTGAGTGGTTTTTTTTATATATGGATTTCACATTTTAAATATTAAAAGTTTGTCAAAAGCACCATCTATACACATGATTTCAATTTTAACTAGCAGATTAACTGATCTGTGGGAATGAGAAATTGTATTTTATTTATTTGTGGTAAATGACTTCTGGTTAAAATGTCATACATAAGGCACTATTGACACATGACTGTCAAATAAACAATATTAACCACAGGAAAAATTTCAAAATCTCACAAATTTTACAGTTTTTGTCTAAACTCTTTTTTTTAAAAAAAAGTTGTCACCATTTAAAGTTACCATTTGGATCAGGATATCCATGTGCCCTGTGAAATTTGAATGACAGTTTAATACTTTTTCTTCATTATTTAGATTAATGTTACTTTTATGCTGGGGTTTCACTCTGCAGAGACTAGACAGCCAAGATCACAAATCCATGCATAATAAGATTACAATAGGCTAAGTGGTGGCATATTTAGAGCTTTTTAGAATGTCATTTATCACATAATGTCAGCAATGGCCTTTTAACTTAATTATAAGAATGGAACACATTTTCCAGGCTGAAACTTTTTTTCAAAAAAAAAAAAAAATAATAAAAAAATTTTTTTTTTATGCCTCCAGTTATGTATCAGAAGAGGGCATATTGTTTAATGTGTTGCCTTGATCTTTACAAAAAGAATTTTTTTTAAACTTTACAGTATTTTAGAAATTTTTATTTTTATTTCACGGATATAAGCTTCTGTGAATCAGACAACATTTTACATGCAATTACAGGGGCCCCGGGTGGCCAAGTGGTCTAAGGCTCTCGCCTTTACAGATCACTGCCATCTCACCTCTGTCTGCATGGGTTCGAGTCTCGGGCTTGGCCAATGTGTGTATGTTGAGATAACTTCCCAGTAGCTTCCCGTGGGCCTTTGGTTCTTCCCGGGTTCTTCCTCCACCAGATAAAACTGGCCGCCATGTATAGTCTATCATGTGCTGAAAAATGGCATTAAACCCACTACAACAACAACATGCAATTGCCATTAAAATTTCAATTGTTATGGCTACAACGGGATGTTACACAATTCCAATATTATTGTAATGGCTGCAAAAAAAAAAGTGCCTTCCAGTACATTCTCTTAGGAAATGAGAATTGTACCATAAGTATAAATATCTCTTACAGTAAAGACAAGTTGTTTTTTTGTTTTTTTTGGGGGGTGGGTGCTATTTATTGCTGATGCTGCTGCAGTTACTTTAGTTTTCAACAATAATTAAACAGGTCTTCTCTGAATAAGAAAAATGCAAGGTTTTCAAGGTATGTATTTCGACATTTACATTTCTCAGGCTGTTCCAAGCTAATTGATTCTCCATAAATCAACATTAATTGTATTCATCAATAGAGAACATATTCTGACATATCATGTATGTATCAATGAAACTCGGAAATATAGCATCCATAAGTTCAATTATCAAGAGAGAGTTTATATAAGGCAGAGGACTTAAGTGAATTTAGAATAAAAGCACTGACCCCTCTCCAATAGCCCCAATAGTTCATTCAACAATCTATTCTCATCACTTATCTCTGGAACAAGTGATGTATGGGAAAGGGGTAAATAGAAAGACTTGCTTCAGTTTCATAACCTTCAGTCTGTATTGATTTACTGACTCTGGTATAGAAAAAGTATAGTTCTCAGTTGAGCAGTCTTTTCTTGTGACTATCTAGTTACAGTTCATAGATTCTGCAAGAAGTCAGAAAGGAATTTTAGCCTACAATGCTTACTTTGGAACTCTACAGGTACAGTAGTATTTTATACAACTTTATTAATTTTAAATCAGTTGCTTAAAAGCTAAATGCCAAGATATATTGAGTACTTTTGATGGCTAAGATATATTTAGTACTTTTGACGGCTTAGATTTTGGCTTAGTGTTTTCTGAGATGGAGGAAATCAGATCTGGGGAAGAAAAAAATCCCTATGACCTTGGCTTTTAAAACTGTCATTATCCCCAGTCTATTTCAACAGCTTCAAGGATATTGTGCTCACCTCCATCTGTCCATCCATCTTTCCATCTATCCATCCATTACTACCAATATATACATTTTCGAATCAAATATTGTGTATGGAACAGAGATATTAATAGATGCATTTTTTCAGGCACAAAGGATGAATTCACATGTGCATCTGACATGACCTTGTGTCTATCCTTATCCCTGGGGGCTTAGCCTGTGGGTCATAGATTGGAAACTATTGAGCTCCCAACCCTATAGCCACATATACACTTACTGGGCATGAAATGACAAATGTGCAGCTGATATTGGCCCCTGGGTCTATCTTCTCTCTCCCTCTTGAAGGAGTTAGCATGTGGGTTGTAGCTTCACCCTCTTACCATATATGTGCTTATTGGGCTTGAAAAGATGAATACAGATGGGCAGCTGATATTTGCCCCTGGGTTTATTTTGAACCCTGTAAAGACTTAGCCCATATGCCATTACCTGGATACTTTCAAGATCCCCTCTCCTACAACCAATATACTCTAATTGACTTGGCACTAAATAGCCTTCATGTGTTGATGTGTAGTAATACACCAGACCAAACCACTCCTAACCATATACTGGACATGAAAAGAGAAAATAAACATATGCAGCTAGCATAAACCCCTGGTCAATCCTAACCCTTATGGGCATAGCATTTAGCCAAGAGACTTAATTGATGGGGGGGGGGGGGAATGGGGATGTGTCTCACAAACACAAACCTGTAGTTATTTTTAAAATTAACTCTTTAAGTATCAGCAAATTGCCATGTAATTTCAAAGCTTGTATTTACTGTATTTGCTCCTGGGTAAGTGTGAAACTTTGATGTAGCAGTCTTTTAAATGCATGATGTGAAACTTTGATGTAGCAGTCTTTTAAATGCATGATGTGAAACTTTGATGTAGCAGTCTTTTAAATGCATTTCTATTGATGTCAGAGTTGGTAAACTTCATTGACTTGCAGATTATTACGATATGAGCTTGAAATATATTGACACAATTAAAATACTGTAAAGCTGGATTTTTTGCAGATGCAAAAAACTTAAATGGTTTTCTCCAGAAATGCAGGTTTAAAATTTTAGCTATTTAAATTTTAGTGATTGCAGATATAATGCTGTTATAATATAACAGATAATAAAAAATCTATATGATTTTTTTTTTTGCAATCTTACTCTGAAGCCACTAAATCTCAAATATTTCTCCACTGCTAAAATTACCGGATATTCAATACCTGACATCAGTCCATCAGACCGATTTTCAGTACCTGTGCCACCAGTCTATCAGATTTACCCAGTAATTGGTACGTCTGCCACCAGTCCGTCCGATTCAGCTTTGGACTTGTCCAGCTCACCTTGGTGAAAGCTCAACATAGTGGTCACTTTTTTGTCAGTGACTGTCTTTATGTCTGCACCTCTGATTAAACTCAGTGTTACAGTTTATTAGATTAGGTTTAGTTTGAAATTTTTTTGGTTTTACTTTTTATCTATTCTAAAGGCAGGCTTGAGATAAAGGGGTTCTCTTGTTTCGCCAAATTCTAACATTCTTGAAATATACTGTAATCTATCCACATGATAGGCTCAATCATCTAGAATAATTCCCTTTGCTAAGTATTATGGAAATCATCTCAGAAATATGGATTTGATGATATAGGATGGCAATCTCTTACATTTGAGGTATATATGTTTATGAAAAATGTACATCAACAGTTGGTTTTTGAAACTATTTTGGCTTCACTTTGTTATGAAAACCAATATTTCCCCAAATACACACATATACATGTATAATTATAAAAATGCATGTATAATTATAAAAACATGTGGATCAGTTATTGGTAGACACAGGTTCATGTCTGTTAGAAGTGGTCAGATGTTTCACACTATGAACATCTGAACTGGTTTGTAGGAGCCACAGTGGCTCAGTGTTTAGCCTGTAGAGAACTCACGACTGAAAGGTGTGGGTTTGAATCCTACCATTAGATCAGGCAAGGGACTTGACTCCAGTTGTCTCAGCACTAAATAAACTACTTGTGTTGCTGTGCTGTAAATTAAACCAAAACTGAATTACTTATGTATGTAACATAAACCTATCTGGGTCATAATTTCTATGGCTAGGGATCATTACTTGTTAGCTCATGCTATTGAAAGTTGCTGGACTGTAACTTGAGATGTAATTTTTGTGCCAAAAATAAGTGAAGTGGAACCTTTTTTGTACCTAAATTAGATAATTAAAATATAATCACATTTGTGTTAAGTCTCACAGTCAAGCATTCTCCAGTAGAATCCAGGGATATCACTTTCCACTTTGTTTGGTGTATATTTGTAATTCTCTATAATAACTTGTATATATGTTGATTTCTGTAGTAGGAATCCAGATGGTCTGTGTACTTAGATGAGAATTAATTACTGGGTCGACATGCACGTTTGTCTGCTTCGCAAGATTGCCTTTACCACTGACTTTGTAGCATCATTTTTTGGTGATGTGTGCATGGTCGAGATGATATAGGGTTTGGTGCTTACAGGCAAGGCAATGGGTGTAGTAACTTGTGGATCTGGGTTTGAATCTCCATAGAGTACGAATTAAAATTCTCTAACCTGTATGATAATATTATTTATTCGTATTTAAAAATTCTGTTCATATTATCAAGCATTCTCCTGTGGAATCCAGGGATATCACTTTCTGCTCTGTTTGGTGTATATTTGTAATTTTATATATATATAATTTGTCAATACATGTAGTAACTAGATTTAGGCCATATCACCAAAATTATCAAATATTCAATTCATTGTCTTTAGATGTTATCATAACTATTTATGCTGTAGATTTACTTTCTACTTTTTCAATGGGAATGTTTGTATAGGTTTTATTGGCACATCACCACAACCCAGCCAATATATTGCTGAGTTACTTGCTACTTTTTCAATAGGATCATAGCATCATAAACCCAGATTCCATATTATAAAATTCTGTGGTGTTCTTAATACCCAATGGACAAGTGACAGGAAAATTCATGTGACCACTGGCAATTTTCACTTGCCATTTTGAGTTGGGTTTGTGAATTGTCAACCACAGCATAAACTTTTCTGCAATGTGAGGCTATTACACAGTCAATTTAATAACCAATTAGAAACCATTATGTTGTTGCACTAAATCTTCTCAAGAATCAGTTTTTATGTACCTACATATAATATGCTGGCATAGACATAATTGTGCCATCACCCAATGTGACGGCAGATCAGGGTTTATACTCTTCCCCGATCTGTCAGCTTATTGTCCAGTGACGGATCGAGGTCTTTATTGCAAGCAGTTGGGTGCACATGGTAGACAAAAATTCAACTTAATTCAGTTAAGGCTGCAGGATTTGAATGTGTAAATGGCTTATATTAGTTTACTGCCAGTAAACGTTTACAGAATTGGTAATCTTGTAAACAAACATGCACTCGGCTGTCAGTGATGCAGGAACTACCTGTTCCTATTACATTACATATTTAGATATCTCTAGTTATGACTCCTATTTAGTAAGATTTGTTTCTGTTCATTCTTTTCTTAAAGTGTAGATGATTGTTATATTGACTGTGATATTGCTAGGAAAAAGCCGAAGTATACAGAATTGGTTGCACTGCACATTACACATCAGGATGATTTACTGATCTTGCTGACCAAAATGAAACTACATTATTTACCTTTAAAAAACAATCGTTAACAAAACCTTTGATGAGTAGCATTTATTTTTAAAGAGACACTGTTTCAAGTTTGCAAGTAGTCATTGTTGATTCTACAAGAATATCCATTGCGCAATTCCAGGCATTACGCCTTGTTGCATTATTGGAATTTTCATCAAATTTGTTGCAGTACGAAAGATCACGATTATCCTAAGGATGTTTCACTTAAATTGTGAGATATATTCAACAATGATGTGTCTTAAAAACTGAATTCTGTCATAATAAGAGGTAACAGATGTTAGGGGTGAAACGATATATCGATGCATCGATACTTTTGCCGTATTGATACATGTATCGATACAAGAGGTGAAGAATCGATACAAAACGATATCTACCCTATATAAGTTACTTTAATCTTCAGCAGTCATGAACAATTATTAGTCGTTTGCCTTCTTATCCTTCAAACTGAAAATCGATAATGTATTGTATTGTAGGCTGTGTATCGTGAATTGTATCGATTCCCAGCACAGGTGTATCATTTCACCCCTAACAGATGTACATCAGATGAAAAAATTGCAAGTTGAGTTGTCATATAAGGGACCAACCATTTAATTTTTGGGAGGTGGGAGGGCTGGGATTTATTTTTGAACCAGGATACCTCCCTCCCTCCAATAAATGGTCAGTCTCTAATAGCTGTCAACTGCATGCCTAATGAGCAGAACTGGGAAAAGGTTGAAATTAGAATCATTTTGATTAAATGGCATTGTTTCAATTATTGTATACCATGTACATGTTGAGACATTTTGTAAATGTTGCAGACGTAAATTCAGTGTTGATCTTTCAATTCACTCAACCTCATCTAGGAATGTATCTGTCTACAGCACTAATTGTGTCAGGATTTGTTTGGATTGTATTTCTTCTCCAACTGATGTTGCTAAGGCCTTAAAAAAAATTTGTTTCAATTTAGATAAAAATTTTGAGGACAAGATTTAAGCAATGGGCTTGTCGCCCATGCCTCTACTGTATATAGTCGTTTTTAAGTTAAGTCCAACTGTAAACTGCACAGACCCAGATCTGACATTGCATAATGTGCTGGTAGATTTCTGTCTATGCAGTTTGTTAGGAGTAATCCTACTGATTACAAACAAACCACATAGACCCTGATCTGCCAGTGCATTATGTTACAGCAGATCAGGGTCTATGTTGTTTGCAGTTGGACTTATAAGTGAATATAGACAGTACATGTACTTTACATGCACAAGTCAGTGGATTAAAACAAATGATGATGATCAAGTTTATATGCTTATTGTCGTGTTGCTGTAACTTTGTTATTTTCATGCACCCTCCATATCCAAAGAAGGGGCATATAGTGTTGCCCATGGTTGTCTGTAATGTCTTCTCTGTTGCAAATTTAGTTTAATTTTTGAAGGACTTAATTGATTGAAACCAATTTTAGTATGAGGTTTTACATTAAGAAGACCTAGGTCATGTTTATTTTTAAGCAGTTTCCAATAAAATTGGTGGGGGCACTCTGTGTTTTATGAACACATTTCTAGTTTCTTGAACAATGTTTGGATATATGATGAATGGATGTATCTATTGGTACTATTGCATATATTGTACAGTTAATAAAAATACATTATACAGTACAAATCTAATGAAGAAAAACTGAAAGCAATATGAAGATGTTTTAATGGAGGATGATTTTTCACTCTTCACATAATGTCTATCAAACCTTCAGGACTGATCATCTAGGTTTTAGGTTTTAGTTTGGTTTGGTGTTTTATGGCACAGCAACGCAAGTAGGTTATTTAGTACTAAGTCAGTAAGAGTAAAGTGCCTTGCTCAGTGGTTTACCATTGTAGCCAACCCATGCAGATCTGATGGTAGGATTTAAACCTGCTATCTTTCGAGTCTGACATGCAAACCACTGAGCTTCCACTGATCCACTTCAGAGAGGTTATTTGTCTTCCAGGCCTAACCTGTGGTACTTGCTTTAATGTCATATTAAAGAACAGAAGAAAATAAAAACTCAGCTTTTATTATCATGAAGGTTTTTTAAATATATACTTGTACAGTTGCTTGTTTATGTTTTGCCTGAAAGTTGAATTTTGTGATCAGTTTTGACATTGTCATCAGCAAATGTGTTTATCAAATACCTTATCTGCAAACCCCCCACTTGGAACTTACATCAGGCACACTTGGGAAAGTTTTGTTTCAAACAGTCTTATTTATGAGGTAATAATTAGATTATAAATTGCATGTTGTTATTATGAATCATAGGTTATTACTAAAAGCAAAAAGTGAATTTCCTGAAGGTCATAGTGGGTTAAAAGGATTTGACATTTAGGTGACAAGGTATTACCAACGAGAGTGGAAAATGGTAGTAATTATCAGTAAAGCATAAAAGTTAAGACATTTGACAAATTTAAAAACTAGTCTTTGACATGAATGCATGGTGAGTTCCTGTTAACTGTCCAGTGATTTAAATACTACAAAGTCATGTATTTATGAATTTATGAGGATATTCATTTTCATGGTTTTGAAAAAAATAAGTTTTGTTTGTGGTAAAATTCATATTAGGTTAAAAGTTTGTGTTGTTTCCACAAAATTGGTTTCCACCTGATAAAGAGAGAATTATCTGTAGTTTTCATTTTTTAGACATTGCTGTCACCACATAGATTTTAGTGGCCATACTGTATTTTGTCACCACATAGATTTTAGTGGCCATACTGTATTTCGTTCTGAAAATAGTCTGCTTTAAAGACTATTTATTGAAGAAATAAGTGTAATGACACAGGCCTACGAGAGAGAGAGAGAGAGAGAGAGAGAGAGAGAGAGAGAGAGAGAAAGAGAAAGAGAGAGAGTTACTTACAGGATTTTAATCAGTATATGATTAATCCATTGTAACTTTAACACCTCCATGATTGAAGAGGTTGACTTGATGTTTATAGTAATTGTTTTTTTTTTTGGTAAGAAAAGAATAATAGATTAAGATAAGTTCATTGTTTGATTTTTGTATAAACTATTTTTTATATCAATTTCTACACTGTCATGCTTGAATCAATTTTGTATCCTAACGGGTGTTAGTTACCATTGGAATAAGAAATAAAACTATAACTATCATTTAATGGCAATTACAAATTAAATTCTTTCACAATTTTCAAATACTGGAGACATTTTGAACTGAAAAATAAGCAAAAGATGCAGGAATTTGAGAGAAGGATCCAGTTAAATAATGTTAAATTCCACTTTGAAAAAAAATGATTGGCACTTTTGCCTTATCTGTCCATATACAGTAAGACCTGTCTTGAAAGACCACCCTTTCTGCCAAAATAGTATAGTCTCTCAAGACAGGTTGTATCCCATTACAGGTAAAACACTATATAATCAGTCAGTCTGTGCTTTAGGAACATGGTCTCTCAAGACAGGTGGCCTCTCATTGCAATGGTCTTTCAAGACAGGTTTTACTGTATCAACAACTATGATGTAAAATCTGTATAATCTGAAAAAGCCAATGGTGTTGTTAGGCTAATGACATGATGTAGGTGTTGTCAGGCTAATGACATGATGTAGGTGTTGTCAGACTAATGACATGATGTAGGTGTTGTCAGGCTAATGACATGATGTAGGTGTTGTCAGACTAATGACATGATGTAGGTGTTGTCAGACATGATGTAGGTTAATATGCTGTATTTAAAATTATACCTAATGTCAAGATCTAATGCAAGAAATTTGATCCAAGCATGTGAACACTATTTCTACTACCAAAAAAAAAAAAAAAACTTTAATGGAATTTGGTATCCTGACTTGTTGCACAGGGAAGGAAATGTTCATGTAAACTTAGTTTATGTGGTCTGTGCATGCATGATTAATTAACAAGAGAGTTATGAAAAAAATCATGGAGGTACTGTGAATTCTTATTTTCTGGGTACTCATTTTCTTGGTTTCACCATGAACAACATAATTTGTGAGTTCTTTAATATATGGATTGGGAAGTGAGATCTATTTTATATGCACTTTATATATCAGTATAAGGGGCCCCGGTATAAGGTGGCCCCTTTTATACAGCAGGTAAAGTCGTGTATCCCATTACATGATTTTATTGTAATATTATATGTTATTTATTCTAGTACAAGATCACCTTAACTAAAAGGTGATCCACTTTTCTGGCACCCATGAATAGCATTATTGTGATCGAGCATGTACCATTCAAGACCAGAAAAAATCATGTGACTTGAAAGTTTTGCTCGTTGCAACCACAAAATTCATGAAAATTGGTATCATATGAGTACTAACCAAAAATACAAAATCAAAATATCAATAATTGTACAGAAGATGTATAACAGCTGGGTTTGCTTTCCAAGTGACATTGATATCAATAAAAAGTACCCCTTCAAATCTTGAAGAAACGCACAAATACAGAACACCCTCACTATAAGGTACCCATGAATAGTTTTTTAGTGATGGAGCATGGACTATTCAAGACCAGAAAAAATCAGTATAGATCTTGAATCATATAATTGAATGTTTATAAAATTTGTGAAACATTTGTTATGCTGATGTTTGTTTGAAATATGAATATGGTTTGTAACTGATTTAATCATTCAGGTTCGAAATCATTTGTCTTATCTTACATATTTTGGAGTCTCAGTCTGATTCCCAAAGAACAAGTGAATTTTGTTTGGGTTGGTGCTTTATGGCACAGTAACACAAGTAGATTATTTAGTGCCAAGGCAATTGGAGTAAAGTGCCATGCCTAAGGACACACCATAGTAGCTGACCCAGGCTGGTTTGATGGTAGGATTCAAACCCGCACCCTTTCAGTTATGAGTCTGGCATGCTGACCACTGAGCCACCGTGGCTCAGAAGTGAAATTTGGTGTGGCCTAAGCAGTATTTTACTTCTTACTGACTTGTAACTGGAGAGGCTATTAACTGGTGCCAAATATATCCTTGTTTTGTTCTGGTGCCTTTGAATATTGAATTTTCATTGAATTATTTTGAAAATATTTTTTAATCAAACTGATGAACTTTAACTTAGGGGGGTCTTATGATTTGATAGAAGACCATCAAAAATCATGAATTAAAGGATTTTATGACCTTAAGTCAACTCCTGTATTTTAAACCTTCCCATACATTTCACCACAAAATGAGAATAGGTTTTTTTTTTTATGGGTATTGTCAAAAGAAAGATTTTTGTTTTCAAAGCCTTCATGCATGCACTTTTTTCTGATATCCATGGATATTTTAGAGCAGAAAGAGGTATAATTGGACCAAGGAGATATGACCAGTCACAGAAAGGTCCTGCATGAAAGGATTTCACATGGTCCAGGGAAAAAGATTAGAGGCTTTTTAAACCATAAAATTTAATGGGCACACAGGAAGTTGTTCCTAAGGTCAAAAAGGTAAGATTCAAATTTCAGACGCTGTGACCATAAAAACAGACCAGCTCATTGAAATAGAATCCTTACATTGCAGAAGTCATGGGAATATCAAGAACTTGATTGCTTTTCTGTTTTTGAAGCTCTCTTTATATAAATGTAATGGATATCTACAGGTCTGTGAATTTTCATTTATTTGCTTGGTTGATGCATCAAGCACTTTAATGGGAAAATTTAGTCCATAATTGTTTTCATATGTTTCACAGGATTGTGTTATCACTAATGTCAAAATAGGTCGTGGTGGTTTAAAAAAAATCTCAGGGAAATTGTCTTGTAACTTTTTTCCTGAAAAAAAAGTTAATAGAGCTAGATTATTTTCAGAAAATGGTTGTTTTATTAGTTTGCATGTTTAAGACATGCATATTCTTGGGGATTTATTTTGAAATGTTCAGACCATTGCGGATGGGATTGCTGGTGCAGTCATGGATATACCACTTTTTTGCCCCAGAATTATGGTTCTAAATTTAAATAATACGATTAAGAAGAAAAATAACAAAAATAAAAATTTTGTGCCTCTTGTAATATTTCTCCATCTTTTCTCTTTGTATATACAACACCTTTACATACCAGACACTTCACTATTGTAATTCACTGAATCATTTTGAATCAGTTTAAAGGATATTGATCATTTTAATGTGATTATTGCTTATTGTTCATATGCAGTACAAACAAAGGGGGTTTTGCAATAATAGCTGAGACTCTGTGGGACATACATTATTTAGGTGATCTCTTTGCAACAATACGTAGTCATTACAAATGCAAAAGAGAACTTAACTTGACCCTCATTTCCTTAGCTCTGTTTGCTATTGATGGAGATAAAAGATTTTAATTTGCATTAATTGATCCATCAGCGATTTACAATAGATAGCTTTATGAGGGTCCCCCCCCCCCCATGTGTTTCCGGTCGGCCGACCGTCCCTGTTTCTCATTGCCGACCCCAGCTCTCCCCCTCCAAAAAAAAAATAATAATAAAAAAAAAATCACATTGCCGAAATTGATTTGTGCATCTAATTGAGCCAGTTTTGGTACCTGCCTAGCCTAATTTTTTTTTGCCTGAGAAGTAAAGATGTTGTATGTACAATAGGAAATGATGGAGAAGAAACATCAATACTTCAATTTCTTAAAGGTTGTTAAAAATTGTGTGAACAAGGATGTTTGAATTAAATGTCTGATCACCCGTATAATTATTGCAAGAGGATCAGTATAAGAAATCTGTATGATTCATTATCACATTTCCATTTACTTTGTTAAAGTATGTATCGGAGATAAATAAACATGCAAATTTATTTGAAACTGGATTCAGATAAAGTTCTGTGTATTAAAATTGCATGTACATAAGTGAAAACTAAAGCAAAGAACAGGAAAGAAAAAATATTTAAAAAAAACAACATTGGTGATATCTGTAGATGTCTAATAAGACTGAAATGTAGGATTTACATGTTTTTTTTTTATAACAGACAAAGCTTTGCATCATTTAAAAATAAAATGAATGCTAAAAGTAAAGACTCCATTAATTAATTGTACGTTGCACCAAAGAAAAACATAAACATAGATTTAATGTAGAATTGGTGTTGTTGTAGGAGTGTTATTGGAGTGAGCCCAACCACCCCCTATATGCCGCATTATGCTTCAGTGACTGTACCAGTTTTTTATGGGGGTGAGTGGGGTGGGGGGTGGGATCAGTGGTCCTGAATGTATGAGTAAAAAATTAGTCAAAAAGAATATCTTGCACTAAGACTGGGGGCAAACTCATGGAGGTTAGAACATGCAGAACAAAGCAATGGTATACTTTGGTGTGATCAATTTGCCCTCTTCATATACACTGAGAGAAGTTGTTTGTACTACTTTGATATGAATACATCAGTCCTGTATTTTGCCCCACATTTACCCAAATCTGCTTATGCAAAACATGTTATTGATGATACTCATTTGCATTGGATACTTCATAAGAATTCTAACTAGCTGGAAAAGTTTTGGAAGAATATTTGTGTGCTCCATTAAACTTGAATAGGGAATAATTTCCTATTGTGCTGGAGACTTACCCTTTATGTTTGTCCCTCCCTTTTATCAGACACTTATTCAGTACCTTAACAGGTAGGAAAGGTATTGGCTTGTGCACATAATAACAGTAATAATAATAATAATAATAATAATAATAACAGTCCTAATTATTTTTGGAGCACTTCAGGTAAAGGTGTGCTTTTTTAAGCATTATGATTTTTGTATCTTATATTTAAAATGAATTGATGAGTTTACAGAAAATTTATGTTAGCTGCTATTTGGTTGGTGTCAAATTTTTTTCTCTCACAAGTAATGGCACAGAATGTACCAGCCAAATACCTTCCTCTTTGTTATTTAAAATATTGCATTTATTGTATGATGGCATTTCATATTAGGGGCCATGCAATTTCCAATCGTTCATCATGATACCCACATTTGAATATGTATTATGAACACACAGGTTAACATCATTAACCCAGATCAGCCACTGCATACTGAACATGCAAATTGGTCTATGTGCTATTTGTTATACTGATGACATTAAGTAAATAGAATAGACCCTGATCTAGAAGCACATTAATGCAATTGCAGATTTGGGTCTATACCTTCTATGCAGTTAGATGCATGTTAAACACAAGTGATGCATAAATATGGAAGAGGGACTGTAAATGTTGCTGCATGGTACCAGTTGCTACATGATGCAATCTCAGTTTTGTGCATGAATCTTGACGATAGCTATGTGGAACATTCCTTACATACCAGTATATGCATTTTCCGTCTTACCAACAAACACAAGTCACAGAACAAGGAGTAAGAGCATTTAAGGCCGTTGTGTGATATTTGTTTCCTGTGTGGAAATTTTAGTCTCTCTAGCTTCACTGCAGGCCTGATTTATTTTGGACTCCTTAAGTAACTTTTTTGTATTGAATGTTGGCCGAAATTTCAATTCTTATGGAATTTTCTTAAGAAGTAGTAAACTTTAATTATTTCCCTATCTTTATCTGTTGTGTTTGATTTGTTTTAGATCTTTTCATCAACATATGTCTGATGGCTTCTCTAACGGACATAAATGACACTACAATACAGTATTATGTCTATTGAAACTTGATCAGTCAGCAGTAAATTATACTGCACTCGACTTTCTGCTGATTTGCATATATTGAATTTGCTGCCTGCTAAAATACCTAAGAACCCTTCTGAGTCTGCATGCCATTTGCATACAAAGCTTGTTGTTCAGGGTCCCAAGGGTCAACATGAATTACCATTGATCAGTCATGATAAGTAATTGATCGAAAAGCCGTACTTAGAAAAAAAAGGATGCCGCCTTGGCAAGACTTCACATTGACAGTCTAAAGGATATTAATATATTGTAATGGAACATTTTGATGGATGAGGTTTTGTCCATGTTGACGTCTTTGACACCATGATGTCATTCTGTCTACTTCAATTTCACCCTGTTGCTTTTTTTTCTCTCTTTAATTGGTATGATTGTAATAGGTGCTTAACATCTATCTCATCATCATAAAGGTGCAGTTAGCTTGTCTTGATTATTTCAGAAAGGGGTTTCAGGGTGCTGCAACTGCCGTGTTTAGTTTGGTATCAACAATTTATTACTCATTATAAGGGGTTTCAGGGTGCTGCAACTGCTGTGTTTAGTTTGGAATAAACAATACAATACCTCCTCATTATAAGGGTTTCAGGATGCTGCAACTGCTGTGTTTAATTTGGAATAAACAATACAATACCTCCTCATTATAACGGTTTCAGGATGCAGCAACTGCTGTGTTTAGTCGTGTATAAACAATAGAGTACTTCCTCATTATAATGGGTTTAAGGATGCAGCAACTGCTGTTTAGTTTGGTATAAACAATACAATACCTCTTCATTATAATGGTTTAAGGATGCAGCAACTGCTGTTTAGATTGGTATAAACAATACAATACATCCTCATTATAAGGGGTTTCAGGGTGCTGCAACTGCCGTGTTTAGTTTGGTATCAACAATATATTACTCATTATAAGGGGTTTCAGGGTGCTGCAACTGCTGTGTTTAGTTTGGAATAAACAATACAATACCTCCTCATTATAAGGGTTTAAGGATGCAGCAACTGCTGTTTAGTTTGGTATAAACAATACAATACCTCTTCATTATAATGGGTTTAAGGATGCAGCAACTGCTGTGTTTAGTTTGGTATAAACAATACAATACCTCTTCATTATAATGGTTTAAGGATGCAGCAACTGCTGTTTAGTCTGGTATAAACAATACAATACCTCTTCATTATAATGGTTTAAGGATGCAGCAACTGCTGTTTAGTCTGGTATAAACAATACAATACCTCTTCATTATAATGGTTAAAGGATGCAGCGACTGCTGTTTAGATTGGTATAAACAATACAATACCTCATTATAAGGGCTTAAGGATGCAGCAACTGCTGTTTAGTTTGGTATAAACAATACAATACCTCCTCATTATAAGGGTTTTGGGATGCAGCAACTGCTGTGTTTAGTTTGGTATAAACAATACAATACCTCTTCATTATAATGGTTTAAGGATGCAGCAACTGCTGTTTAGTCTGGTATAAACAATACAATACCTCTTCATTATAATGGTTAAAGGATGCAGCGACTGCTGTTTAGATTGGTATAAACAATACAATACCTCATTATAAGGGCTTAAGGATGCAGCAACTGCTGTTTAGTTTGGTATAAACAATACAATACCTCCTCATTATAAGGGTTTTGGGATGCAGCAACTGCTGTGTTTAGTTTGGTATAAACAATACAATACCTCCTCATTATAAGGGTTTTGGGATGCAGCAACTGCTGTGTTTAGTTTGGTATAAACAATACAATACCTCCTCATTATAAGGGTTTCGGGATGCTGCAACTGCTGTGTTTAGTTTGGTATAAACAATACAATACCTCCTCATTATAAGGGTTTTGGGATGCAGCAACTGCTGTGTTTAGTTTGGTATAAACAATACAATACCTCCTCATTATAAGGGTTTTGGGATGCAGCAACTGCTGTGTTTAGTTTGGCATAAACAATACAATACCTCCTCATTATAAGGGTTTTGGGATGCAGCAACTGCTGTTTAGTTTGGTATAAACAATACAATACCTCCTCATTATAAGGGTTTTGGGATGCAGCAACTGCTGTGTTTAGTTGTGTATAAACAATAGAGTACTCCCTCTTTATAAGGGGTCATGCTGCAACTGCTGTTTAGTTCGGTATAAACAATACAATACTCCTTCAATATAGTACAGTCCATGCAAGGCTTGAAATTGATGCTAGCATTTTGCTGGTTACAATTCTGATATATCCATAAATTGCTAGCTGAAAAAAAAAGAACTAGAAGTTTCTTGCAGGTGATATTTAGTATTCAAAATACAAAATATACTAGTGGAGATTAAAAATAGCCTGTTTTTGCTAGTTGAAAATATTACAACTATCAAAATGCCGCTGGTACTGAGAAAAGCTAATTTCGAACCTTGCCATGGGAGCCATACTGCTTTATAGTTAGAGCCACCTTATGAAGCCACCTTATGAAGCTGTTCATGATACATATGCAGTAAAATAGTATTTGGGGGTGGTGGGTGGGGGTGCAGTTTGAAATTGCAAATGATGCCAGTCTGATGTCAAATATGGCCACTGTTAATAAAAAACAGAAATTGACCAAATTTTTCAGAGAACATTCTACAAATGATGTGGATTCACAATAAAATATTCCTGCCCTTACTAAAAATAGAAGAACCTTTAAATGACTTCTCAAAAACTGCTCAACACTAGCCAGAAGTCATTTCATGTTTGTACAGAAATGCTGATCCACCATCAAATTTGGCTGCCATTGGCAATAATAAAACAAATTTAAATGATTTGTTCTCAACAACTACCAAACAAAATTCAACCAAATTTTACATACAGCATCCTGGCATAAAAGCCTCCTAGTTATCACAAAATAATATTGATCCATTATTAAATATGCCCTTGTTTCTACAAAAATATAAAAAACTTGAAACTACTTCTTCACAGAAGTTGACTAAATTTTACAGAAGGCATCCTGGCGGAAGGCTCCAGGTTTGCAGTATGGCTGCCATTACTTAAAAAGATAGAAAACCCTTTCATTGTCAGTAAGTATCATGCAAACCCAGATTTCTTGGCCAGCTTCCCATGCATTCGGCATTTATGTTGAGTCAAGTAGGTGAGCAATCTCAGGCCCACTTGGGCCTTTTTGATGCGTAATTTGAGCATGTTAATAGGATCATATAAGGGGAGTGGTAATAAAAAAAAAGAATCTTTTGGTTGCCATGATAAATTTTTAGACCACACAAAATACCTGGATTTTCTCATTAACATCAAAGAGTTAGCAACAGATTTCTCATTATTAGCGTGTTTAGTTTCATCCTTTAAGTTTGCAATATTCACGCTTAGATTTGATTTGGGAGGGACATATTGTTATTTCTTCAGCAGACAATTCTTGTGCAGAAGTAGCCAGGACAACTAAATAATGATTTGTTACCTTCAAATTCATATGACTTGTCCTTTTTTTTAAGGGGGGCAAAAAGCTCCACAAAGTTAAATTTTTCGATATTTTAGCAGAATTGTCCTGATGTTTTTTTTATCTCCACACTTTTCAAAGAAGAGGCAAGGATTGTGTTTTTCTGTTAGGATGTGTGTGCGTGTGTGAGTAATGTCTCAGCTCCTCCTACACCATTTAAGAGACCTCAAACTTAGAGATATGATTGAGGATGGTCTCTACATGTGTATAGCAGTTTTAGAATTTGTATCCCAACAACGCTGATGTGATGCATGTATGTGTAAAGTTTGGGGGGGGGGGGGGAGGAGGTTGTACTAACTGGGAAGGTGAGGGGGTAAGGGCTGAGCATTCATTTTCTGAGAGGGGGGCCTTAATTTTTTTGGAGAAAAAAAAATCTCTGGCCCTCAGATAGCTTGAGAAAAGTATTCTTGCTCTAATTTATAGAAAAAAAGAACATATTATGTCCATTATATTCGTTTAACAAAATTAATTGTGGTAAAAGAAAAAATCATGGTTCAAAAGAAAATCACAGTCCATGATTCCATGATAATGAAATGGTCAGTCCCTAATGCTGCTTTGATGTAGACTTCTTCTAGTAACTTTAGCTTAGTATTGTATCTAGGTTGAGCTGTTTATATAGTGGACATTTTTGAGTGTTTGTTCCCTCACAGTAATAAAGACAATGGAATTTTGGATTATATTTGGTAACATATTCAGTTCTAAGTAGCCTGTATCCCTTGCACTATGTACAATGCTGTAACTTATTTACAACATAAATGATTTAACAGATTTAATGTGTGCAGTAACTATAGTTAGCATTCTGTCCCATTATTTCTAATAGTGTACCGATCCAAAAAACATTTCATAGTGTCGGAGTGATGGCTTACAGAGGCAGATCCATTCTTTTTTCTAAGTGGGTATGAATTTAAAAGGGGGTGGTGAATCTTTTTTAAAAAAAACAAATGGCAGAATTTCTTCTTTTTTTGTACTGAAAAACTGTACTTTTTTTTACTAGATAGGGGGTTTAGTTGACTCCCACCCACCCCACCCCTTCTCTAAATCTGGCCCAGGTCTATTGTGATGTGTAAATCCATTTGCTGCAAATTTGACTTTTGCTTAAGTTGTGTCAGGAACATAGCAGGAAGAATTGGCAACAATGGTTCAAATCTATTTGCAATCAATATTTTGTCTGCAACCAAGTCATAAAATGCAGAGCAAACTAAAGAAGTAACCAAGAGAAATGTGTGATAAATCCATTTAGAGATGCCATTGATGGAAATTCAGATCTCATGTAGACACATTAAATAAGAGTTAAAAGTGAAGAATTTTTTTCCACTTTTACTTTTTAAAATGGAAAGTATTGCATCCACTCATTTTAGAGTCAGAAGCCAGTGCAACTGTGTGAAATTTCCATGTGCATGTCTAATGAAAGAGCATGTTAGTCCAGTATAGAATTCCCAAGGGGCAAATTATGGTAATTGCCCAGATATGTTAAATTAAATAGAGACCTGATACTTTTAGTAGACATCCACTATTGTTTTTAAGTGGCCTTTACTAGCTTTTATGTATTATTCCCAGTGGGATATGGGAGGAAAATAAGACTTAATGTCAGATGGCATGCAATAAGCATTACGAGATTGAACATGGAAACTATATAATGGACTAAAAGTGGATAATACTGCATTGGGACATGGGTATTAATATCCTTTAATGGTTTAGGGAGGTTTTTTTATACACCTGCCGTAAGGCAGAGCGTATTATCTTATGATGATGTCCATCTGTCTGTCTGTTACCAATTTCATTTCTGCAAAATATCTTGATATGTCCACCCTCTACATTTATCAAACTTTGTGGATGGTTTGCACTTGGGTCAATAGGTCAAAGGTGAAGGTCAGTGTGACTGAAAGAAGAAAAATATTTTTCCACACGATAACTTTAATTCTTCATGATCTATGGTTACCAGACTTTGTGGATGGCTTGTACTTGTGGTAAGTAAAAAGCCTATTTCTTTTGAGGTCAGAAGGTCAAATGCCAATGAAACAGTGACTGAAAGAAGAGAAGTTGTTTCCACACAGTAACATTAGGTCTCCATCACAGACTTGGACCAAACTTTGTGGATGACTTACACTTGGCATTGCCAAACTTTGTGGATGGTTTGCAACTGTGGTAATGAAGAAGCCTATTGGTTTTGGGGTTCAAAGGTCAAGGTCACAGTGCCAGAAAGAGGAAAAGCAGTTTTGACACAAAAGTTGTAGTTATTACTGTATCTTTAAAAGGTTTCTGTTGCACACTGTACATTTCAAATCAGTTTATGTATCTTCCTTTTCATTACTGACCAGTAGTTGCTTGTTTTTGTCCACCTCGTTAGTGCTGTCACAACATGAGAGAATTCATTGCATATATTTTAACAATGTAATGAGATCATATTGCTTTGTCAGTAATAACAGTAAATTCTTTCATTGTTTTACCCATACTTTGATGTATTCCTCAAACCATTAAACTTTACCAGACAGTATTAAATATCATGCACTAGACAGTTTAATGCTCTTGCTATACAAGAGAAATGTGCAATTATTGTCTACATTGATAGCTCTACATCATCAGATTTCAAATTATGTCAGCTATGGTATTTATTAACCAGTTAACTAATCCAACCACATACTTGCTTATCTTGATATATGTACACATGAGTGCTCTTGCAGAAAAATATTTAGCAGGTTTGTTAACAAAGACTCGCTATCTACCTAGTTCTACCATGTAAGATGTTGAACCTTATATGCAAGATGGGGGTGGGGGTGGAGGGACTCGAGTTCTTCATGATCAACGGTTACCAAACTTTGTAGATGGCTTGCACTTGTGGTAAGGAAAAAGACTTGATTTTGGGGTCAAAAGGTCAAATACCAAGGTAACTTTGACTGAAAGAAGAAAGTTTTTTCCACACAATAACATTAGGCCTCCATCACAGACTTGGACCAAACTTTGTGGATAGCTTGCACTTGTAGTAAGGAAGAAGCCTATTGATTTTGTGGTCAAAGGTCAAGGCCACTGTGACTGAAAGAGGAAAAGTGGTTTCTGCACAAAAGTTTCAGTTATATACATAGGGGACTATTAAACATAGGGCAGCACAGGCGTATAAATGTAAAGTTCACAGTACTCTTGTTAATCAGTACTAATTGTGTCTGTCTTTGTTTGTCCTTGTTTGGTCATCTGTCTCTCTCTTTCTCTCTCAGTATCTGTTTGTGCACATGGACCCTTTTAATTCTACTTATCCTGTAATCCATCAGAAAGAAATTTGGTGAATGATTTAGATTTGAAAGGTAAAACTAAGATTTTTATAAATATAATGTAATAGCATCTTTATATAAGCAAAATATATTATGGGATACTTTATTTTTTATACCCCACCACAAATGTGTTAGGGGTGTTATCTTTGTCTGTCCTATCAGGTGAGTTTCATGCTTGTGTCAATGAGGTTTTGTATTTGTGTTCCAAGAACATTTTCCAGTTACATTTTTCCATCATTTGCTTGGAATCTCATAGCATTTAGACAACAACATGAAACATGTATAGATTTCTTTTCTAACTTGAATTTTCATGATACTCTATTTTTACACTTGCATATTTTCCCAAATTTGTACAGCTATATCATTTTTGCACCTAGTGTAAGATTTTCTAAGTGCTTTCTTGTAGCTTTAAAGTTTAAAAATTGTGATTAGCTTTATAATCCAAATCTTCATGTGTACTGAGAGGTTTATGTCTTTGACTCGTTTGGTATTCCAGGTATATGGAAATTTGTCAAACCCTCCACCATAACACACATAACAAACATTAATGGTGTTGAATATACCATTCAAAAGAGTTAGGTTTCATTGCCATGTAAACATATTTGAGGCAATAACATTTTGTATATTCAAAGTGATTACATCCTAAATGAATTAGAAAAGTTATTGTGCCATGCATCAAGAATTTATTGTGTACAAAAGTCATTAAAATTACTTTTAAAAAATGTACAAAAGGATACAAGACATGAAGAAATAAGGATCTAGTCTAGTAAATTGTGTTCTTATATACATACTTTCTTTGAAAATGAATGAATGAATGAGAGTAAAATATAATTGCTATTAACTGTTTTCCTTACTATCACCATGCATTTTGTCAATTAGTTCATAATTAAAATCAAAACTATCAACTGTCTTAAATTTCCATCCTTTGGGATATACATAATTGTTCCTTTTATGGGTTCATCAGTGAACCTTGTCTGTTTTTCTTCCAATTTCCTGGGTGATTAATTGTGTCAAGATCAGTCAATTAACCAATCTTCTAATTGGAGTGCAAGCAATTCCCATTCAACCTAGAAGTTTGAGTCCATGTTCATCAATTAGTTCAACTATTTTAAATGCAAAGCCAGTGTAAACTGCATGTCCAGCAAGTGTCTTGTTTATTTGATACTGTTAGTCAAGATGGTATTAAGTTGTGTGTAGTGCTATCCTAGGTTTGGTTTGGTTTTGTGCGTTTAATGTCATTCTTCAGCTCATAATAGGCTATACATGGGGGCTAGCATATCTAGTGGAGGAAGAAACCAGGATGTCTCTGGGAACCACTGAACCACGGGAAGCTACTGGTGGCAAGCTTTTCTCACATATCCACGTTGGCTGAGCCGATACTCGAACCCACACAGACAGAGATGAGATGTGAGTGATCTGTAAAGGCGAGCGCCTTAGACCACTCGACCACCCGCTATCCATATGACGTCATGCTTTTAACCAAATCCTTTAGGACAAAGCAATATGATCTCATTACATTGTTAAAATGTATTCAATGAATTCTCTCATGTTGTGACAGCACTAACGAGGTGGGCAAAACAAGCAACAACTGTGTGATAATACAAATTTTTTTCGGGATGTCCAGAGCTGAAATTATTATCAGTTGGTGGAGGAGAGAGTGAGCTTGGTATTTTGTTTTTTTAAATAATTTCTGATGCCCAAATAGCTTGAAACATATATTCTTGCTCTAATTTAGAAATAAAGCAGCAATTACATCCATTATAATAGTTGAACAAATTAAATTATCTTGAGGTAATTGAATAAAAAATATCCTTTTTTTGAAAGTAAATCCCAGCCCCACCCTCCATCTAAAAAGTAAATGGTCAGCCCCTCAAAGTACAGATATTTAATATACTGCCACCAGAACAACCAATTTAGTTTTGTTAGTTTCTAATAGTTCACTAAAAAAGGACAAAAGTCCAAAACATTTTAGAGCTGTTTTTAAATAACCCTATAAATGTACAGGAGAGTACATGGTACAGGTCTTTATTTGCATTCAGCTGCTTGGCCATGAGCTGGTACCGTATATAATCGCGTATAAACAGATACCAACTGCAAAGACCCAGATCTGCCGTCGCATAATGCGCCGGTAGATCTGGGTCTATGCAGTTTTTAAAGACTAATCAGTAGAACAAACAACATAGATCCTGATCTGCTGGCGCATAATGTGCCGGCAGATCAGGGTCTATGTTGTTTGCATTTGGACCCGGGTTATACGCGAGTACATACGGTATATTCACATGTACATCTGTCTTCACGGCATAGTGTTCATGTAGCTGTACCATAGTGGTTATTGGTGTTACGGGTGAGTAACCTCAACTTTATAAACTACATGTTTAAGAGGTCAGTTGAAAAATAAACATGAATGTTTGGGCATAGTCAATTTTTTTTGAAGTTGTAGAAGCAAAATTTAAACAAATTGTTAAAGTAGCATTTGATGAAATATTTTTTCCCCCATGTTTAATTAAAATAATGTAGTTTAGGTGCTCCTATCAGTTAGAATTAATTGCAATGTGTAGTTTCTACTGTACTTACTTGAAGTCATATCACCAAAATACGTGGTGCTGTGATCCAAATGGTTACATAAATCTTAAGACGACTTGGATGTTGTATATCATTCACAGTCTATGGTTCTGGAGATCAGGCAAAGCATATACTTGCCACATTACTGTATCTTAGAAGGCTGCTGTTGCAAAAAAAAAAAAATTAAAAAAATTTCAGATCAGTTAATTAACTTCCTTTTCGTTATTGACCAATAATTGCTTGTTTTGTTCACCTCGTTAGTGCTGTCACAACATGTGAGAATTCATTACATACATTATAACAATGTAATGAGATCATATTGCTTTGTCAATAATAACAGTCAATTCTGTAATTGTTTTACGTATACTTTGATATGCAAGAGAAATGTGTAATTATTGTCTATATTGATTGGTCTACATCATCAGATTTCAAATTATGTCAGTTATGGTATTCTTGTAACCAATTAACTAATCCAAACACATTCACGATTATCTTGATACATGTACACACGACTGCTCTTGCAGAAAAATATTTAGCAGGTTTGTTTGACAAAAATTCGCTATTTACCTGGTTATACACAGTAAGACGTCGACCTTCATATGCATAATTGGGGATCCCCCCCCCCCCAATCATGCATATCAGGGTCGACGTCTTGCATTGTAGGATTAACTTTCTATCCAGACAGATAGCTAACTAGAAAATAAAATACCTCTTTTCATATCACTAAATGGCCAACTCAGTTATGTGAAATTTGCAAGGTAGGGAAACTCCTAATTATTTCCTTTTATTCAGCAAGGTGTATCGTCAAAAGCCTTGCATTGTACTGGTTTATAATCACAGAGAATGGCAGGGAACAGGGATAATAGGTATGGCCTCAGGGCACATGTGAAGTTAGCGGAGCGTGTTAGATCCACAGCTGGTCATATACTCTTATAGTTGTTTGGTGTGTAACTGTCCATTAAACAGGCAGTGATAGTCAACACACAGCAAGCACTTCCTTTTATGCATAGCTTTGGAATCTACTTCATATCTGTATAGTCTTGTGCAGCAATTTGTCTCGCACTTTTTTGGATTGACAATTTCTGCACACACGTGACGTGATGGATTTTATTTTCGAGACATTTGTGTTTTAAGAGATTGCATCGTAACAGTGATGAAACTTTGATGGATATATACTTTTTTTTCTAAAGTTGTGTGCTGGGAATATCATTTGATTTTAATGTGTGCATGAACTTATAATGGTACTTTATATTGACAGTTTAAGAAATCAACTTTAAATGGACTGACAGCTGGTACATAAACGTTAGCTTGTGAAAGACCGTCTTTGTAATAGACGGAGAATATTTATTCATTCACAGAGTTCAGTTTAAACAGTGCTTTGACTTGAATATTGAAAGAAAATAGATTTTCGTGTCCCAGGTAAGGACTGTGTAGAATTTCTTTGTCTATCATTTGGTAACAATTACTGAATATTATTTTTAGGTTTTTATTTGCTTATGTTCTAATATTTTAAATTTGTGTGCTCAATTAATGCCATTGTGGTTGTTAAAATGGTAAATGCAATTTGTATTTTGTTTTCAATGTTGGATGTTGAATACTTATTTTGGGTTGAGTGAGAAAGATGAGTACAAGTAAGCTGTTAACGTGGTAAAACTGTGATGTTTGAATCTTAAATAATAATATCTGCTACATATAAAAAATTGCCATAGATACCTCGATAAATGTAATATAAAAATCTACGGATGTGTGCAGTATGTCTACTTGCAAAATGAATTCTTGTAACTGTTAGGTTTGCTGTTAGAAATATATACAAAAAACCTGCAGAAAGCGCCCTTTGGTAAAAAAAAAAATTTTGTATGCGTGTATTAATCATGAGTGTAGCTTGATTTTTAAAAATACCAACCAGATTTTCTCAGATGACGACTCTTTAGCTAGAGTTGTGTAAGCTATTGAAAAACTTTGAAGTTATTGCATTGTTGGCTATACATAGCCTGAGGTTGTAAAAATCTTGATCCTCCCCAACCCCAGTTCATTTCCTGTGTTTTGTGAGCTCTATAATAACCAGGCTGTTTGATCAATTAGCTGATCTGTGAGGAACATCTCACATCCTTCATCTACTGTTTATAGATAATTATTTATACTGACAAGCAAAGAAGGAACCATCTGGGATTAGTGAAACTCCAGAGTAAATGGGGATTCTTGGTTTTCACCCCACCAATGGAATATCCCACATATTCATCTTGATGGGCTGTAAAGAAGCATATCTTGGTTCATATATAGCTCAGGGGTAGAAAAGTCCACTGCCCTTATAGCCCAGGACAACTGCTGGGCAACCAAATGACTCAAAGTCAGAGCCCAGTGGGACATCCAGCTTTTTTATGGCAATATTTTCATTGATACAAATCAATAACATGATCTCTTTGCATGAAATAACAGATGGAAAATAGAAATTTGGGCACACATTTAACCTAATTTTTGTCCTGACAGCCAGACGTTTTTGCCAGGGAACCAGAATTGCCAGAATGACAAGCATTTTTTTTCTTCAAAATGTTTGCCCCTGTAGTCTAATATAAGTTATCTGTGTTTCTTCCATCTATTATTTTAATATAACAAGTCTGGAAAAATCACTTTTCTGTCGCCTAATAAAAAGTAAAACTTGATTTTGCTTGTCTATACTGTAGGTGCTACACTAAATATATAACTTAAGCATATGGGTCAAAAATCTGTTTCTTGTTGGTGGAAACAGTCACTGTGTGCCGATCTTATACCCAGTCCCATGCCATTACAAATGATTGGTCAATTTAATGCCTAGTCAACCACCTTGTAGAAATAACAAATAGAAACAAATGAATGGTTAATGCCTGGAATAATGCCTGATGAAATCATGGATGTGAATGAAAATCTAAATTCTTGTGTAATGTAAAGTCAAGAAGAAAATTTCATGGTTTGTCATGGCAGGAAAATTAGAAAAACTTAAACATCACTAAAATCGTACAAGTCCTATAGGGTAGAATTTCTGAAGCCCTGTGATATGTAAATATTATTTTAGCAGTAATATTAGAAGACTTAAATACATATTATGACATTTAATAAAATCGGTGTACACAAAGTGTATTGACCATATTTCACTTGTGCCCGTGGAGGGTGCTGTGGAGTAGAGTTTAGTGAACTATGTGAAATCTGTACTTCTCACCAGGTGCAAATTTTCACCCAACTCCACTTGAAGTGGATTCCACCTGGCCAGTTTGTGGATTACCTCACTATCCCTCAAGGACTTACTGCAGTTTGTAACATCATGGGTCATAAATTAAGTCAGTCACCCAACAGCATAGTGTAACTGAAGGCTGACTCCACCTGTAAATCCTATAGATTTCACTGTGTAGTGGGGCAAGTGGAAATAGTCCATACACATTGTGTGTACTGTACAAAAGAAATAAGGGTTACACAAAACACTGTAGTGTCTAATATACCAGCAGCACAATGTTGTGTGTTGCATGGCTACCAAAAACTTAAATAACTGTTACGACTCTGTGGTCTAAAAAAATGTAACAGAAAGAAAGTGAAACCAACAAATCAAGTAAAAATCAGCAAGCAATTTATTTCTAGACAATTAAAGTGAAAATTCAAAAGACACAGTAATGTGAATTAAAATCCAAATAATCCAATAATCCTAAGTGTCCTAATCACAAGTCCTAGATATAGAATGCTCAGAATGAATGACTGCATCCTTGAATGTGCTGATGTGCCAATAGTCTTTAATGTCTTTATGTGCCAGTAGTCTTTAATGTGATGATGTGCCAAGATGAAGTACTCCAGAATATCTTTGAATAAGTTCACATAAATCCCAAAATCATCAATCCAAAATCCAAAAGTCTATGAGCACTTTTATAATTCAATGAATATTTTAAATAATTCTTCTCTCTGAATTTGGAATGATTTTTCACAACTGTAATGGCTCTTTAAAGACTGATGTTAAGGTTAAAATCTGAAAAACTATCCACTTCACATGACAATGTTCTAGAATATTATGGTGTATGTGACTTTTGACACATAATTCTAAAGGAAATTTTGGTTTTATCTGTAAACAAAATCAACCCTGACCTTAAATAGAATAAACAACTTGTTTACCAAAACTGTCCTTGAACTCAAATACTTAGTAAACAACCTAATTCAAGGAAAATAGTTAAACATGTCAACATTATACTTAACATTAAGTTTTAAGCAAATATTAAAGTCAAGAAACATTTATAATTACCTACAATATTTATTACATTTACATCATACATAACATAACAAAAATCCTAAAAACAAAGGCAGCAATGCTACTCTTGTAGTGGCTTGAAAAAATGGTACCTATGTCAAGGTGTCTCTCAGTGCAGATGTGACAAAAACTGTTTGTTTTTTTCTAAAGAAAAAACTGTGACAATAGTGTTCTTTTCTTTTCAGAAAAATATGTCGCCATTGTAAGTGTCCCCCTGAGGTTCATGACATGGCAGGGAGCATAGATCAAGAACGGAGCTTCAACCGTTTGCTTCACGATGTAAAGCGAAATTCGACATCGGATGATGACAGTGGATGTCCGCTGGAAGAATACTCATGGGTGCCCCCAGGCCTCAAGCCAGAACAGGTAAGGAGGGAATTTGGACATGTGTTGATCGGTCTCTCATCCATTGAGTTCTCATAGATTTTACCTAGGTCCAGATAACTTTATCTTACTACAGGGTTAGGTAAGGTGGCATCACTGTTGCACCTTGAGTGCGGGAGTGTAGGTTTCATGCAGTTTTGCCCCACAGCTCCCATATCTTGACCACTATGCATCCGTTTGGATGCACTTTTTGACCATATGCTTCAAATTGTAACAATTATTTGTAACTTGCAAATTTTGTGTGCAACAGGATTTGGTGATAGGTGGACACGTTGTTCCTAGCTCACTGGATCTTAGGTGCAACACTGAGGAATGCAAACCATCCTTGGTTCCAGTAATGGGTGCCATGGGCATTTTTTTAAGGAAAAGGTTTACTTGCTTCACTGATAATAGTTACAGCAGGTACTATGTATATTTCCATATGAATTCTGTGAAATCTGATAATTTTGTCTTGGCAATAGGAAATTTGGTGTCCCATCATGAATGTGAAAGGTGTTAAAGTGTACTCTTGTATTTACATATGACAGTCCATCTATCCATACATACAGTTATTAGCAGTTCAGTTTTTGCATTTAGGTCACTGTGATGGGCTATCTGATGTGGAAGAGACAAATAATTCTACTTCATATGTTTGTAGGTAGGATATTTTTTGGTAATTGTGCATTAGCAATCCTTGTCTATGATATAAATCCATGAATACATGTTAACTTAACAAGGTTAACTTTAAAAAAGTTAAATATATCAGATGTGGAAGATAAAACAAATCTACCTCAGATGTTTGTAGGTAGGATCGAAAAATTAAATCTTCAGGTGATTTTGTATTAGTAATCCTTGTTTGTGATAAAACTCCATAGATAAATGTAAAATTTTAATCAAGAAAAGTTATCTGACGTGAAAGAGACAACAAAATCTACGACATAATTTTGTAGGTAGGATATGAAAGTCAAATCTTCATGTGATTTTGTGTTAGCAATCCATATCTATGATAAAATATATCAGCCTTGTCTGTGATAAAACTTTATCTCTCGGGTTTTACAGAAGATTAGAAAAATTCTTGTAAAACTTCTCTGCTTTCAGATGGGATCCATTATAGTTTAGATTTTGATCCCAAGTTAATTGTCTTGCTGGTGAAAAGTATCAGATAATATTAAAGATAGCAGTCTCAAATGTCTTCCAGCTGACAGTAATATTTTATATTATTTTGAAATTACTACTTCTCCTGCTTGCATCAGCGGATAGTCATATTTATTAAGCATGATTTAGATTTTTTTGTGATCCACAGATTGAAAGTAAAAACATCATGAATTGTAAATATTCATTTATTTTTAGGGTAGTATGCTTTCATGATATCAGTTCACATGCAGTAAATGTCGACAGTGGGTTTATTTTTGACCCAAGGAGTGAAAAAAAAAAGTGTAGTGTGCTCACCATAGCTTCATCCATATGTTGATGGTTTGCATGATTTTTGTATATGCCTGCCGTAAGGCAGGTATTATGTTACGATGTCATCTGTCCGTCTGCCCATCTGTTACCAAGGTGGTTTCTGAACAATAACTCCAGTTGCCCACCGTCTAAAGTTACCAAACTTTGTAGCTGGCTTGCACGTTGGATAAGGAAGAATCGTATTGATTTCGGGCATAAAAGCTCAGAGATAAGGTCATTGTGACAAAAAGAAGACAAATGGTTTATACACAATAACTCAAATTATCAACCATCTACAGTTACCTGGTAACAAACTTTGTGGATAGCTTGTACTTAGAGTAAGGAATAACCTTATTGAGTTTGGGGTCAAAAGCTCAAAGGTCAAGGTCACTGTGACTGAAAGAAGAAACTGGTGTCCGCACAATAATTAAAGTTTTCCACCATCTACAGTTACCAAACTTTGTGGATAGCTTGCACATAGAGTAAGGATGAACCCTATCAAATTTTGGGTCAAAAGGCAAAGGTCAATATCACTGTGACTGAAAGAAGAAAACTGGTGTCTGCATAATAACTTGTTACCAAACTTTGTGGATAGCTTTCACATGTGGTAAGGAGGAGCACCATATAGCCACTATTGTGCTTAGATGCCATAAAAATGCTACTATATGCCTATCAGTTTTGGGGTCATAAGGTCAAAGTTCAAGGTAACTGAGTGAAAGAAGAAAAATTGTTTCTGCACAATAACTCAGTGTTCTCCACCATCTACAGTTACCAGCCATTGTTGGTGGCTTGCACTTGGGGTAAGAAGGAATGATATCGATTTCGGACTCAAAAGGTCAAGGTCACTGTGACCAAAAGAATAAAAGTGCCGTCTGCACAATAATGTAATTTCTACATTTCATACCTCAGGTAAACTTTGTGGATGGCTTGCACTTATTGTAAGGAAGAAGCCTGTTGGTTTTGGGTTCAAAAGGTTAAAGGTCAAGGTCATTGTGACTGGTTTCTGCAAATAAATTTTAGTTATCTACATAGAGGACTTTTAAACACATGGTGGGCATATAATGTGCCGTTTTCACAGCACTCTTGTTGCCCTGAGCCAACCTGCTCTTCCTATTGCGAACAATAGAAATGATCCATAAACAAAATAAAAAGAAAAACATACACTGTGCCTTGATATGGAGAAAACTCTATAGACTGTAGTATGTATGGAGAAACATCATGCCCAGAACATGATATTTGAAATAGACTTAATTGTATGTTTTACTTCTCTGATTATTGTGCCCCCACCATATCTTTGGAGGGGGCATATCATGTTACTCATGTCCATCCATAATCTCACATCTATCATAAATTTGCTTCCACAAAATAACTTTTGAAGGACTCTGTGAATGACAGACACCAAATTTGGCATTGGCTTTACATTAAGAAAAACTAGGTCAAGTTTGATTTCATCATTTTCTGGAAAGAGTGTATGGAGTTATAGCCCCTTTTTGGCATAGAACTTTGCCTTTCAGTTTCTGTTCTTATAACTTTTAAAGGACTTCATGGGTTGAAATCAAATTTGGTATGAAAACTTTACAATAAGAAGATCTTTGTCAAACTCGGTTTTCATTCTTGTCTCACCAGATTTTATGGAGTTGTGACCCCCATTTGACTTTGCCCTTCAATTTTCACCCAATAGTATTTGAAGAACTTCATTGATTAAAACCAGATTTGATATGAGGCGTTACAGGAAAACCTAGGTTCAGTTTGATTTTCACCATTTTCCAGAAAAATTTAATGGAGCTATTTGTCTTCGAGTTTAGCCCTTTAATTTGTCTTCGAGTTTAGCCCTTTAATTTCCATATACAGCTCTCCCCCATTATAATGCACATCATTATAACATGATTCTGGATATAACACTTTACTACTATGGACCCAATGACAAAAATCATACCAATGTATAACAATAAGGGTTGAAAGAAAACAAGGTAAAACTTAGTCTAATATCTTCATTTCCTTTTCAAAACAACATTATTTAAAATTTTTTGATGGTGTCCACTATACCATGGTTTCGTATATTATGCTATTCTCAATATATCATGGTTCTGTATATAACAGTACTCGTTATAAGGAGGGAGAGCAGTAATTACTTTTTGAAGGACTTGATTGAATGGACTAAATTTGGTATGAAGCTTTATAAGAAGACCTTGGTCAGATTTCATTTTCACCATTTTACAGCCCCGGCTTGGCTTAAAACTTTGCCCTTCAGTTGCATCATATTGGTGGGGGCATCTGTGTCATATTGATCCATTTCTAGCTTTTTTACTGCATTTCTGGTAATTTGAAATCTTTAAGCACAATTTTGAGCGCATTAAAATCTTGTGAAATAATTTAAATGTTTTGCTCAAAAGGGCTTGAAAAACAAAAACTCACTTCATAAATAATTAAATAAATACAACGAATGAAACGAGTAATCATGTTATGTCCTTTTCGTGTATAATTTTAAAAAATGGCAGCTTTGTTAATCTGGAAGTTAAAGCTATAACAATTCTGCTAAAACAGTCATCTCACCACAACCTTTTCACTTTCCTTATTGGCATCTCTTAAATCTTGAGGTGAATCTTGTCAGAAAAGACTTGTCTATTGCATCAGTTTTGCATAAAGATTAGATTTATCTTATCTGTTGGTGACAGCTTGAAGACTTATGATAGATGGGAGGATGTTACCTTTATAGCCTGGAACAAGTGCTTGTTGTTTTTTTTATGATCCAGTATAAGCTTCCAGCTTCTTTGTTATCTGTAATAATATCAAGACATAGAAACCTGGACCTTATTATTTCAACAATTTCCAGAATTTCCAAAAAACCACAGAAAAGCCCAGCAATTTCCCAGTTGCCACAAAATCATTCCCAAATGGTGCTACTGGTTATTTTGTAGTAGGCCCAGGTGTTAGTTAATATATTACAATTTACCTGGAATCCAGGATATGGATAAATGGGGAAATATCTGGCTGGCAGTTCAGGATGAAATTAAAGGTTCTGTCTTTCCAGTTAGAGCTAATTCAGTGTGAGTTTGTGTGTGAATACATCTGGCTTGTATTACAGCCAGTTTACTGAAGGAAGAATTATGTTGAGTACTTAAAAAATTTAATTGTTGAGGAAGAATTCTGGAAATTTTTTATCCACTAGATTTTCAATAAAATGATTGATTTAATTTGTATAGAAATAAAAACAAAAACGATAAAAAATGGAAGAGGACCAGTTATATGTCAGCTAACTCGCATTAGATTGATATCTCCTGCTACAGTGTTGTTGGTATTTTGACAGGGTTTTGACTTACGTAACACAAAGGTAATAATTGAGTGTTTACTGTATATTTGTTAAGTACAAAGGGTTACTTGCCATGAATATAAAGTAGGCTAATTTAACATTTGCATAAGTGTGTGAAAAGAAAAACACAGTTGCTATTTATGAGTGACAAGTTTTATAATGTACCGGGGGGGGGGTATTCATTGTAGCCACATGATGAATACTACAGTGTGTTAACAAGCTATATTGTATCTTAAGCACTAAAAGACTTCTTATGATGTCTAACTGGTCCTAAATGAAAATGGTGCCAATCTGACATCCAATTTGTTGACCACAGCAGCTATTTTAAAAATCTTGTTATCGCTAAAGAATATCAGAGATGGTTTCAACACTCACCAGTTCAAAGGAAGACTTGGTCTTGTCTTGCATTCATGGAAATTCATTTTGGTGAGTAGAGCATCAGTCGATTCGATGTACTCTTTGTTATTTTTTGTGCTGATGAAGCTTTCCTTTTTTTCCATCACTGTGAGCATTAGCAAATGTTATGTAAGAAGATGACCTCGCAAACATGCAACACCTTGTTTTTGTAAACCTTAAATGTACTTATAAAGTGATATTTTTCAATTATGAAAAAAACCCAAATGATAAAACAGTATTGTTTAAGAGCTTGGTGACCTTAGGCTCAAATATGATTTTTAGCTACTTGGTGCTCAAAGAAATTGTTTTCAGACACAGGCCCAGAGCAGGTGGCTTTTAAAAAAATCACTTGCCCTGACTCAAAATCCACTTACCCAACAGGGCTGTAATTTTTGGCTATTATTTTGACACCCAACTACCAAAAATTAATTGGACAGTTCCTTTTACTTGTGGCATTGTTCATGAGACTGAACACTCGTTCACATTCTGCTGTAGAGGGGATCGCAACTAATGGGATTTCCAACAATTTCTGCATGTTCAGGTGTGGACTTTGGAATAATTGTGGTATACTCCTCAGCTTTTGCGATCTCTGACTTAAGAATTAAGCTTTGCCTTTGGTTTGATGTACAGTATGTTTTTTTTATTACGATCAGGGTAGGGAAGAGTACTGGGGGCCTTGTAGTAGTTTCGTTTTCTGAATGCTGTGAAAATATGTTTTATGATGAAGTTGAAAACAGAGATGAAGTTGGAGAGGCATTGGTCTTTTTTTTTGAATATCTCAGTAAAAAAAGTAGCTTCAATTTTTTTTTGATTAGTTCAATTGATAAGTACTGTGGATATGTCACAATTACGGAAAAAACACTCAATGTATCAACAGAATCAGCAGCTTACAAGCTCTTTGAACTGAATGGATTCAAATATAATGTCATTATTTCTGATCCTTTAAGGTGAAAAACATTGCAGAGGCTTTTATAATTCGCTAATACCCTAGCTGAGCTAAATTTTCAAACAGTTGCATAGGTACCATAATGCAAGACTCTAAATTAAATTTTTTAGTACTAGCAGTGTTTCGATAGTTGTAATATTAACAACTAGCAAAAATCATGCTATTTTTAAAGTCCACTGGCACATTTCATGTTTTGAAATACAAATTTACAAACGTCACTAGCAAGAAACTTGTAGTTCATTTTTTCAACTTGCAATTTCAGAATTGTAACTAGCAAAATGCTTGCTTGCAAGCATCAGCTTTTAGCCCTGAGATGGAGCATTAGCAAGGGACGGCTTATTATTATTCCTGCAGGAAAAGTGAGCGCTAATTATAGATATCCAATGAAATAACAGACAACAGAAATAGTACTGTTACCCATTCACAGGTGACATGCTTCGCTTTTGTGAACACAGTTTATAGCTTTTGATACAATTAAGCAGACGATCTTTATGAGGTGGAAGGATCTACAAATAGAGTCACAGCAGGGGGCTGAATATTAATAAATTTACCAGTGGCTTTCAACAACTTAAAAATGAAAATGACACATTTCATCCAAGTGCTCAAGGTTTCTTTTCGGGTAAATTAGATAACACAGTTTTTTACAAGCACTTTGAATATTGGAGTGACCTGATCTAGATTTTAGAGGGCACCTGGTGGCAGGCTGTCTGATGCTTTTAGCTCTGCAGTGACAGTGACAGTGACAATCAGCTGCCCTACTATGAACAAATCTGACAAATAACCAGATCTACTGTGTTTTGTATCACAATTAAGTGATTTGTTATACCTATTTCATAACATGGTTGTAATGTTATTTATCACAGAATAAAAAAAGCCAATCAAATTGTGCAGTACAGTTTATAAAGGGGTTATAAACTACTATTCAAACCATGGCATGAAAATGTTTGATAAAATGCTGCACCACAATTCGATAGGGACATTGATTTGACTGACATCTTAAGTTACCCTTTTTACCCATTTGCAATATGCAATAAACTGCATACAACATGATGTAGATCTGCCATTGCATAATTTTCGGCAGATTGGCAGATCATGCTGTTGATTAAAGTTGGGTACATACATGTAAACATTTTATGCGTCACCAACTGACAATGATGCAAATGTGACTGAATGACTTTAAATCACTATTTACCCATTCCAGATAGCAAATATTTACACAAATACCTATTGTTATCCTGTCAAAACAGTTTACCTATGCTGTCTTTCACCCATTAATTGATTGTCCTATTTCGCAGTGTATAAATTGAAGAGAGTTACATTGATCTAAAATAATTTGAATTGAAAGTTATCTCTTTCTCTCCTTGCTTCCTGCTTGTTTAAAATCCTAGTTTGGCCCCCTCAATGGTTCGATTAATAATTTATAAATAATTTTTCATACTGCCACAGAATATCAGTATATCTATTTTCGACTCTCTGGTCACAAGCAATATGTCATTATTTGCTGTACATCTTATGTTCACTTATAGGAGACATTATACTGAATTGGACCACACAATAGGATTTGACAATATATGAAGAAAACGGAAACAGATCTGTAGAGCATAGGATACCATGTCGGTAGACTCCCCAGGATATGTCTCCAGCAAGGAAGGAGCCAAGGTGGCATAGTGGTTGGCATGCCAGACTTGTAACCCAAAGGGTGTGGGTTCAAATCCTACAATTGCATCAACCCAGATCAGCTACATTGGTGTGTCCTTAGGCAGGGCACTTTACTCCAGTTGCTTTGACACTTAATAACCTACTTGTGTTGCTGTACCATAAAACACCAAACCAAACCAAACCCCAGGAAGATGACCATAAAATCTGTTTGCTAAATTAAAGAACCAATTCAAAGATTGTTTGGTAATTAAGTTTCCGACTTAAGGAGTCAAAGGAATTCAAAGTAAAGCATTATATGGGGTAAAATTTGCCTATGTAGAGGGTATGCACCAGGTGCTGAGTGGAGCTGGCTCTCACAGTATGTTTTACTTATTCTTGATTCTGTGCAGTATTTTTGTTTGTTTTATGAAAATAAGAGGATTACATTTTTCTTGATACCACAGAAAATGCAATACAGAATAAGTTAACATCATGTAGCATTAATTGCAAACCCGTTGTTTATGCCTACTGGATACACAGAGTAAGATAATTTCAAAGAAAATGTTACTGTATGAAAAAGTGATGCATTATAACAAAAAAACATTTTTTAAAATGAGAAGAAAAAAAAATAGATTTTAGGTACTTTGGAAAAGAATATTGGAAATTAAGAAAAATGTCTCAATTTTGGGGCTTTCAGGTATAATTGAGTTGCATTTGATGGCAGAAAGTAGTCTTTGCCAGCCCTTAACACTTTTGTTTTGCAGAAATCATTTTTCTTTTTTTTGTGTTGGTCTTCTCACTTTCCATCTTTTGTTTATTTGATTTTATCTTAAGCATGGTTGTGGTCCAATCTTTTGGCTTTCTACAACTCCACAGAATTCCAGAATAAATTGTGCAGGGTGATTGCTGTTAGAAGTTAGTGGGGCATTTACCTGCTGCTCTCACCTGATTTATAGGTGGGATCTGTCAGACCCACATTCTGACAGGGATGGAGTTAATTTATATATTGCTTTTACAGTATGGTTCTATGGTCCATGCTGTACCATTAGGGAAACTTGGAATTCTGAAATGCATAACCACCATGTCTACAGATATGATAACTTTCTTATGGGGAAAATTTACAAGGGGTCTGATTATCTTGATTAGAGCAACATAGTTGTAAACTGAAAATTTATTGTAATCATTGTGCAAGTTCATTATTATATGACGCACATATTTATTATGATAAATTTTCACAAGGCATAATTGTATTACAGTATTATGGTGGTTTAAGACAGGTGTTCTCTCAACTGAGGTGATCATATTATTTAATGGAATTTATCCATGCGCTGAAAATCTGGGTTTGAATCAGAGGTGATTTCCCAAAACAATGGTCTGTCAAGTTAAATGTGGTTGAAGTATGTATCAGAAAATAGAGTGCGAGTTTGCATAAACTTCAGTTTCAAGTTTTAAGTTTATGGACTCTCAGTTTACAAATTGTGTATGAGATTTTTTTGAATACTGGACTTAAGAGATTTTTTCAGAATTATCCATGACTTATTAAAGCTTTAAACTTCTTTAGAGACCTGTAAAGTAGTATTTGTAACCTAGGTAGTCTTATCAATATGTTATCACTTCTGACATTCAACATCATAATATCTGACTGAAAAGGCATTGCAAAAGCATCAAAGAATAGATACCAACAGATGCCTGTTTTTCCATCTTCTGGGATGGTGGCTGGGGAGAAAAATCCAGGGCATTAATATAAACATGGAATATTTAACCTGAAGGATTATCTACTTATATTGTGCAATCTGTTAACTTTTAATCCTGGTCTTTACCTCATTGATCAAATTTCAACATGCTTATTCAATAGGTCTTGTGCAAGATATAGGTGTAATCATGAACCATCTGGCTTCTTAAGATAGACGGTATTGAAATAAAATGGGATACCGTATGTACTCACATATAAGTCGGATCCAACTGAAAATTGCATAGATCCAGATCTGCTGGCACATAATGCACTGGCAGAGCTGGGTCTATGCACTTTGTTAGGAGTAATCAGTAGAACAAACAACATAGACCCTGATCTGCCATCACATTATGCATTGGCAAATAAGGGTCTATGTTGTTTGCAGTTGGACCCAACTTATAAACGAGTATATATGGTAATGTCGGACTCCTTATGCTTTTTAAAAAAAAAACGGATGAGTTTTCAAACGTCCGTTTGAAGATAGCCTTTTTCTTTAAAGATATGGAAGAACATGTATCAAACAGATGACAATTATCTTGACTTTGCAGTGATCTGGATTAAAAAAAACAACACCCTGAAGTTATTTTTGTATCTGTTTTACTTCTTCTTATTGAAGACCAAGGAAGTTAACTTGATTCTCCTTTTGCCTGGCATCTGCTCCTCAATATTTGTTTCTTATATCATCTTCCAAACTGCTGTGTTCTTGGTTATGAAAATAAACACATGCAGTACTCTATAATTATAATGCTGTCCATGGAAGTCATTGAGTATACCTAGTAATACTACCTTACATTGAAGTACATGATACATATAAAAATTGTACTATCACTTAATGAGATCCATTAAAATACTGACCTTGTAACAGGAACCTTGTTATAATGAAGGGCCTTATAACAGGAATAATGTTATAATGAAGGGCCTTATAACAGGAACCATGTTATAATGAAAGGCCTTATAACATGAACCATGTTATAATGAAGGGCTTTATAACAGGAACCATGTTATAATGAAGGGCCTTATAACAGGAACCATGTTATAATGAAAGGCCTTATAACAGAAACCATGTTATAAAAATGAAAGGCCTAATAACAAGAACCATGTTACAACAAAGGGCCTTATAACAGGAACCATGTTATAATGAAGGGCCTTATAACAGGAACAATGTTATAATGAAGGGCCTTATAACAGTAACCATGTTATAATGAAAGGCCTTATAACAGGAACCATGTTATAATGAAGGGCATTATAGTGAGGGAGTGCTGTATTTTCATTCTTAGATCTAGTTGGCCCTTTAGTTTATATAAATAGCACCCTGCTGATCTTAGAGTTGATCTTTTTTCTTTTTGTAAATAGAGTCTGTGATCTTCAACCTATGCAAATTTGATAAATTTTCAAATACTGATTGAGTTACTGTTATGCTATTATTATGTGGGTAATTAGTGATGGCATACTTTTTCTCAATACTTTTCTATGCAGTGATCCTTATTTGGTGATAGATATTCAACTAACAGTAGTACAAGAAAATGCACACCAACATTTCAAATATATTTAGGATTGCTTGGACCCTTAGCCATGTACAAATATAAATTTTTTAAAAAGTTAAATGCTCCAACATTTCCAATATATTTAGGATTGCTTGGACCCTTAGCCATGTACAAATATAATTTTTTTCAAAAGTTAAATGCTCCAACATTTCACAAGCATTTGTCATAATGTATTTTCCCACGTACTATAATGTGCATTCAATGGTGAACAACACACCCAGATCTGCAGCTACTCACATACGAGTCAGATCCAACTGCAAACAACATAGACCCTGATCTGCTGTCACATAATGTGCTGGCAGATCTGGGTCTATGTTGTTCTACTGATTAGTCCTAAGAAACTGCATAGACCCAGATCTCTCAGCATATTATGCAACATTAGATCTGGGTCTATGTTGTTTGCAGTAGGAGTTGATCAGTACATACGATTTATATTGTGGCAGAAGCTGTTTTCTAGAGATCATAAGTATAACAAACAGCATGGATCCTGACCTGGTACATTTGGGATGGCATATCTGGGTCTGCATTGTTAGCATTTGGTTGTGTATATTATATGGGAGGAAATAGGTTATAGAATTATTTGCATAGGAGAAAGGTTCAATTTATTCAGCAGTGTTTTTCCAAGGTTTTTATTCATGTCTAGGGTGAACATCCCACATACATTTTATCAAAATAACATTCATCAGTGAAGCTTACTGAGATTATTTGGATTTGGAATGTATGGAAAAGTTTATCCTGACATTAAAATCTTCCTGAATAGAAAATATTTCTGAATATTTGGACCCTGTCTAGACCGATTTTTAAGCTGTGTAGATCTGCTGTCTTTCATCTTTGGGCGTCTTTGTTGGTAATTTGCCCATTGATTTATGTTGATTTTGAAGTAAAGATAACTTGATAAAATTGTTCCAATTTCACAGTTTGTGAATGGTTTAATTGCATTTAAGCTGATGATTAGTTTTTAAGCCAGCTGGTCAAGTGCTTGATGCATCCTTTAGCTTGATATGGGTAAATTTCATTAAAGTGTAGAGAGTTTAATGTGCATTTTGAAACTTGTAAGAAAAAAGATATACCAGTATAAGTTGACAGTAGCCTCACTTTTAAATTCAAATTTGATGGGAAAGTTGAGAACAAATTCAAAGGCTTAACACACAGATTAATAGTAATTATGGTTATTAACAGTCACATCTCATTTATTAATGGAATGGAAATTATCCAGATTGTTACTAGTAATGGTATTATAGCAGATTTTATACAAGTTAGTTGACTTTAATTGCATTTATGTTTCTAGTTTCTGTTCTACAGTGTGACTATTAATTTACTTTCATTGCAGTGTTTGTTGAGAAAAATTAGTTTAAATGCATATACATTGCTATCTCATTATAATGCTGTTCATGGGAACCATAGAAGTGACCCGAGTTACAAGTCACGGATCCTTATATTGAGCAATGTTCCAACAAGACTTAATTAATACTGTATGAAAACATATATTTAATGATGTGAAATTACATTAAAATTGGTTCTCATTAGCCAGTACCGTATATACTCGCATATAAGCAGATACCAACTGCAAACTGCATAGACCCAGATCTGCTGTCGCATAATGCGTTGGCAGATCAGGGTCTATGTTGTTTGCATTTGGACCCGGCTTATACGCGAGTATACTTGATATACATATATATCAAGTAGTAATGCTAAAACAAAATTCAAACAATTTAATATGATCCATGACTGTACTCTTGGTATCAGGGGGACAATAGTATGATGAGGTAGGGGGATTTTATAATGAGGAACCACTGTACAGTAGAGGTCCATTTTATCTGAACTGCCTGTGGACATCCATTTCATGCAGATATTTACTTTGGGATTAACAGACTCAAGTCTTGTGCTGCAGATACATATATCTTTGTTGCTTTTATAAATACTATAGAATCCTGGTTGACTTGAACATGTTTGGCTAGAACACCATGGATTTGCACAAACTTGTTTTTGACACCTGAAATAATATTTATATTTATATTAAACCTTGTTGACTCTAACCACATATCCATTGAACAGATTGGATAAGTCCCTTTTGTGTTTACCTATCGAGGCCATGTTGTACATGTATTCCATTTCCTATGTGTGATCTGTATCCTTTTTAGCAGATCAATTGATGTAAATAGTTTGAAAGAATTTTTAAAAAAAAGTAACTAGTCTCTGTAAATATAATTTTTTGTTCACCAAATTGTGCAGAACTATCAGTTTTGATTTATATTACAGGAATGTTGAGGATATTTACATTGGGTCTTTTTTTTAAAAGTGGAAACTGCATTACACAGACTGCCACCAGGTTACCGTTATATAACTTGTCATGTACACTTTAGTAGCAACAAAACTGCAATCAAGGAAATATATAAAGAGCAACTTATCTTTCAGAATTAGGTTAGCAGAGCAAATTGTGATGAGAAAATTTTGCAAGACTTGCAGAGGTCATATATTAGACAAAGTAATGACAGTAATCTATTTTAGGCATTCCGAGGGCAATATATTTGATTGTACAGTATGTATTGGTTATCTACTAGATAATTGGAATTATGGTGTAACTAAGACTTATCAAGAGTTATGATAGTGCTAAGTGTATACTCTGCCCTTTTACTGCATCTTCTAACAGCTGATGATGCTATCAGAGGAAAGTCATCAAGGAATAAAGAAGCGGAATGCTTTCCACCAGTAAGACTAAAACTGGGGTTGGCAGACACTTTTTGAGGCCTGACTGAACAGCTATTTTTAGATCTAAACAAAGTTTTTCATTTCCAGGTATATAGGCAAACTTTTTAAATTCATTTTACAACTTACAGTCAACAATGCATCTAAACTTCACATTTTGGGAAAAAAAAGTAAAATTCATGAACTTTTATGAAAAAAAAAAAAGGAAAAAAAAAAAAAGTTTTCAACTTAATAAAAGATTTTTTTAAATAAAAAGTACAGTTTTAAAAGTAAATGAGACTAATGTTGGATTTGTTTTTGCAGACACAGATTCCAGTTAAATACACAACTACTTTTTTTAAGTTATGCTGAATTTAGTATTCTTTCTGTCTCTGTAGGAACATGTGCTGCTTGGCAGCTTCAAATTGGCATTGGGAAAAATCAGAGGGGGATTAAGGAGGATAAGGATTTTTGTTGCAAGAGATTTTCATATCACCTTATTAGAGAGTTAAACAGTTTTTATTTACGTTGACAGCTTTCTATTTCCAATATATTTACTAGGGCTTGCAAATGGGATCTAAAGGCAGTATTGATTATTGGTGTCAACCTATTGATAAATAGTTGGTTTTTAATTGTTTTAAAGTATGTACACAAATTACATCAGAAAGTTCAGGTATTGATATTGACTTATATAAGGCAACACATGATCTTAAATTTTTGATGATTTCTCCTGCCTTTTTTCTTTTTTTTTGATTGGCTGGTGAGAAAAAATGGATGGAGAGTCACCATATTTATTCCTTTAGTGATACAGTCCCTAGCTAAACTTTCATACTTGATTGCATAAATTAGATTTTTATTAATTTTATTGTAAGATGCCACCATGAAAAGGATACAACTTCTATAAGCAATGGCAGATTCAGCAATTAAGTACCCGGTCAGAACTAAATGGAATCTCCTGCTCTCATTGGTGAACAGAGCTATGTTTTTATTAACATAGCTGTGTCCCTCTTGCCATCAGATAGTATTAAGTGGTAAAAGAATTTTTTTTTATCTATTTATTATACATTCTTTAAAAATACTATAATGATACAGGGCACTTACATGACCATTATACACCAAGCCCTCCATAACCATGATTAAGCAAAACAATGGGATTGAATTTAAAAAAAGATTCATTACAAGAACTGTAAAATTTCTTCATAAAACATCTATTAACTTTTTTATCGATTATCGATTTTAGCTCGTAGATCAATCAATTACTAGTGACCAATTAGTCAAGTAATATTGCCAGTCCTAATAATTACAAATAGTTTTGAAATTTGCTTGATGAGATTTTTTTTACTATGCAGTGTAGTCATCCCACTGTACTCAGAAATGATAATGATTTTGTAAAAATAAAAATGATCTTTTTTAACAAGAATGCATGTTTGTCATGCTGTATGTAAAATCTGTCAAATGTTCTCCATTGTAACAGATTATCAGTGATGTTGTAGCTTTCTGACTCTTGAATACCATTTGTGCTCGTGTACAAGTTGAATCCAGCTGCAAACTGCATAGACCCAGATCTGCCATCACATAATGCACTGGCATATCTGGATCTATACAGTTTATTTGGAGTAATCAATAGAACAAACAACATACACCCTGATCTGCTGGTGCATTATGCGATGGCAGATCAGGGTCTGTGTTGTTTGCATGTGGACCTGACTTGTAGGTGAGTATATACAGTATTTTTCCAACCATTATTTCTCCCATTGCTGTTTCTCCAGGAGACTGAGGAGTTCTAGTGCATCAGTTGGTGTTTACTGGTATCATCATTATCATGTATGCTTGTATGTAAGTTGGACAAAACTGTAAACAACATAGTACCGAATCTGCTGTCACATAATGTACCAGCAGATCCAGATCTATGCTACTATTCAGTAGAACAAACAACATAGACCCAGCATTATGCAAAAGCAGATCTGGGTCTGTGTTGTTTGCAGTTGGATCTGACTTGTATGTGAGTATATATATATGGTAAATGCGTGTGCCCCACTAGTAATAATGAAGACTCCTTGCCTTGTCTAAATAAGGATGTTAGCTACTTATTTCAGCCTGGTTTCTTCATCTGGGCTTGACTGCAGTTTTTGTGTCAGCTAAAATTCACAAATAATAATAGATTTTAAACTTGAACTCTTCCAAGGTGGTCACAGATAGCCACTGATAAAAACTTGCACTATGCAGCTGCACAGGATTAAAAAGTGAATGGAAATTTTTTTTTTTTCTCGTCCATAGATTGGTATGCTTGATTGCAGTTTGCAGCCTCTCACACACAGGTGCTATTTGGTCTCTTGATTGCAGCCTCTCACACACAGGTGCTATTTGGTGTCTTGATTGCAGCCTCTCACACACAGGTGCTATTTGGTCTCTTGATTGCAGTTTGCAGCCTCATGTACAGGTGTTATTTGGTCTCTTGATTGCAGTTTGCAGCCTCATGTACAGGTGCTATTTGGTCTCTTGATTGCAGCCTCTCACACACAGGTGCTATTTGGTCTCTTGATTGCAGCCTCTCACACACAGGTGCTATTTGGTGTCTTGATTGCAGCCTCTCACACACAGGTGCTATTTGGTCTCTTGATTGCAGCCTCATGTACAGGTGCTATTTGGTCTCTTGATTGCAGTTTGCAGCCTCATGTACAGGTGCTATTTGGTCTCTTGATTGCAGCCTCATGTACAGGTGCTATTTGGTCTCTTGATTGCAGTCTCATGTACAGGTGCTAACTGGTCTCTTCATTAGATTGGCTGCCTTTTTTTTTCTTTTTTGTTCCATCACTTGATGGCAGTGAAACCAGTTTGCAAACTTTTCACCCAATCTTTAGAATTAATTTATTCGAAAAAATTGAAGAGATGGATGAGAAGCCAAGACTAAAAGATAACATGATGTAACATTATCTGAAAAGATTGAATCCAATGTAGTTGGTACTTGAAATGTTTATGAAGTGATTGCTGGCAGGATTTAAAGATTTTGTTCGAAGAGAAATTTGTACCTTTTGCCTATTAGATAAACTTCTGTAGTTTCCTTCAACATGAACAATCATGTTTACCTCAACCATGACTGGGGTTTATCTTGTGTGGTTGCCAGTAATGTTCTCAGGAGCCAAGTTTACTACAGCCAATAACTCTGTACCTTGTTCTGATTACATTTTGGAAAAATACGCATTGAAACAAACAAATTCTTGGGATACAAATGTCCTCAAATTATTTTGGTGTCAGAACGGCAACAAAGTATAAGCTTTTATTACATCTCATTGCTCTCCCACTAGCAACCTTGTAGTTATGTAGTATTCACCATATTGCCAGAGACGAAGCTGAATAAAATGGCATTACACATTGATTATGATTAGAGAGATTCCTTTTGATTTTATAAAACAAAGTAGCAAAATTTAGTGTAAACTTTAAATATGGCTGGCACAAAGGATGGAAACTTTGCAGCTTTTGAAAATGTAGAAAGGTACTTTTGGTTAATAAAAACATCTTGCACTGTTTAAGTGGTCTTTATTTTTTCTTATCTTAGAACATTCTTTCAGCTTGCCAGTCAGCTGGTCCACAAATGCAACAATTTATTGCTTCTCTGTCTGGTGAGCAGATAATTTCCTGACTTTTGCATCTCTTTGTTTATTGGCAAAAAATTGAAACTTGGTACCAGATAATCTGAGGCAAAAGGCTGACAACTGATAAACAAATAAATGAGCAGTTCATAATATAAAAGTCACAGGTTTAGGAAATAGTGCTGTATATTTTTATATGTATTAAAAAAGAAATCCACTTGCCAACCACATGCAGTGAGGTGCACATGAATGATTTATGTATTATCTCGTAAAGTGAAGATTGAACATGTTTAAACAAAATAATTTACTGGTCTGAGGGTGGATTGTTTCTTGTACACTGTACAACCTTTGTCAATGTTTTACAACTTCTGCGATCATCTTTGTTATCATAGGTGTCACCAAAACATTACAAAAGATGGAGAGAACATTTCTTCTATGTCAGTGTAAATATATTCTGTACTTTCCTGTAAAAATAAGCTGAGTACATATTCCCTCGTTGTAACTCTGTTTCAGCACTGTATAGCCAGGATTGTGCTTATGTGCCATTAAACTCTATACCGGTACATACATTATAACAGTATAACTATGTTACAGCATTATATAGCCAGGATTGTGCTTATGTGCCATTAAACTCTATACCGGTACATACATTATAACAGTATAACCATGTTACAGCACTATATAGCCAGGATTGTGCTTATGTGCCATTAAACTCTATACCGGTACATACATTATAACAGTGTAACCATGTTACAGCACTATATAGCCATTATTGTGCTGCTTAATGTGCCATTAAACTCTATACCGGTACATACATTATAACTGTTACCATGTAACAGCACTATATAGCCAGGATTGTGCTTATGTGCCATTAAATTCTATACCGGTACATACATTATAAAAGTATAACCATGTTACAGCACTATATAGCCAGGTTTGTGCTCATTTGCCGTTAAACTCTTTAGATATGTAACTCGCTGTAGCCATCAAAATGACTTGTATTATAAATGAGAGAGCCTTATAGAACTGAGAGCGGTGTCATAATAGCGCATATAGACAAAAAAAATAGGGTGTGAAATCACATTGTCATTGGTGTATATTAGCCAAAAACTAAAATTGGGATAAATTTAGTAGCAATAATAGAACAAAATTTAGCCAATTGAATTGGGTCCATGACCACACCCACATTATAAGAGGAGGTAGTGATATACTGAGGGGCTTTATAGTGAGAGACTGCTTTAGTTGCAAATGCCTTGTAGTATGAGATGAGACTTTTGGAGCTCTTTAAACAATTCCTCTTCTTTATCACCTTTCTATATGCCATGAAACCAGTAACCTCTACAGTGCTGTATTTCCTTGCAGTCATGTAGGCCCACTGAAACATTGAGCAGTATGAAAAGCTGTATATAATGCAGACAAAAAACCTTCTTTAGTTATCACCTTTACATAGCAGCTACCTTTATATTTGGAGCAAGTACGTAAAGTCCTATTTGTATATAAATTAGTACATATGTAAAGTCCTTAAAGTATATAAATTAGTACATCTGTAAAGTCCTTTTTGTATATAAATTAGTACATATTAACATGTTCATTCTTGTCACCGGCCAAGAAAGGATAGTTTCTCCTAGTTTGCAGAATATGCTCTATAGACCGATTTGGTTTGGTTAGATCACACAGTATGCTTATACAGCTGTAACCTTGATTTACAGAGTGGGCTATATAGACCGATTTGGTTTGGTTAGATCACACAGTATGCTTATACAGCTGTAACCTTGATTTACAGAGTGGGCTATATATAGACCGATTTGGTTTGGTTAGAGCACACAGTATGCTTATACAGCTGTAACCTTGATTTACAGAGTGGGCTATATAGACCGATTTTGGTTTGGTTAGATCACACAGTATGCTTATACAGCTGTAACCTTGATTTACAGAGTGGGCTATATAGACCGATTTGGTTTGGTTAGAGCACACAGTATGCTTATACAGCTGTAACCTTGATTTACAGAGTGGGCTATATAGACCGATTTGGTTTGGTTAGAGCACACAGTATGCTTATACAGCTGTAACCTTGATTTACAGAGTGGGCTATATAGACCGATTTGGTTTGGTTAGAGCACACAGTATGCTTATACAGCTGTAACCTTGATTTACAGAGTGGGCTATATAGACCGATTTGGTTTGGTTAGAGCACACAGTATGCTTATACAGCTGTAACCTTGATTTACAGAGTGGGCTATATAGACCGATTTGGTTTGGTTAGAGCACACAGTATGCTTATACAGCTGTAACCTTGATTTACAGAGTGGGCTATATAGACCGATTTGGTTTGGTTAGAGCACACAGTATGCTTAAAACCCTGTTTTACAGAGGGGGCAATATAGACCGATTTGGTTTGGTTAGATCACACAGTATGCTCATACAGCTGTAACCTTGATTTACATAGTGGGCTATATAGACCGATTTGGTTTGGTTAGAGCACACAGTATGCTTAAAACCCTGATTTACAGAGCCATTTTATAATGGTAGAGGTGGATGGATATATGCTGCTAGCATTATGTTTGGTCCTAAATGTGATATTGTATGGTAAAGTGATTCTGGATTCCAGAGCATCCAAATGCAGGACTTTGACATTATTTATCTTCATTTTTTTGCTGCTCCCCATTTTTGTGGAGAGAAGTAATGGAGGCTTATGACAGGGATCCTTCACCATAATTCTGTCTGCTGGAACCACAATCTGTTCCTCCTAGCCCCATGATCTTCCAGGTATGAGGTTTTATACATTTTCAGTAAAGACCAGACTAAGATCATACTGTATTGTCTGTAATATTTTTTGTACACTTTTTTATTAATTATTTTTTCAGGTGTACAAATGACTAAAGGTTAAAAAATTAGCTATTATATTTTTAGATACATGTACCTTGAACTTGAAAACTAAGAACATAATTCTCAATACCAAAAATCAGACAGCAAATGTTAATTATAATTTTTGTAGATTTGGGGTTTAAGAATTATGAAAAATTAAGAGCTATAAAACATTACAGACAATACAGTGTTATAAGTTTTGAAGGCCCTTGATGGTGAAATATAGCTTTTAACCATTCCAGATGGGTTTTTTTGTCAGAGAAGAAAGTTCCAAAAGATTGATAATTGGTTTAGGTGGTATCTGTTTTTCACAAAGCATCATACCAAAGCTTATAGCAGGAGAGCATATATATATATATATATATATATATATATATATATATATATATATATATATATATATATATATATATATATATCACTGTAATTATCACCATATACAATATAATGAACCTAAATACATGTATGCATCACTGTAATTATCACCACATACATTATGGTGAACCTAAATTTTCAATACATTCTTGACTGGTTGATGTAGTCTTCATTATTTTCAATAAGTCACTTTTTATATACAGAATAGGCAGCATGTTTAGTCTTTGGAATGTTGAAGTTGTATTCAAGAAATTATGAATTCATGGCTTTTTATGGATAACTTGTGGATTATTGAACAAGGTTTTTTACCCCTCCTGATCCATTCAACCTTTGATGCACTGGCATCCTATCCAGAGAAAAGGAGATATTCTTGGTTGCTTCAGACATTTGAAACAGTGTGAGCTCCTGCCAAATGAGCTGTTAACTCATTAACCCTTCGTGCTATGTTTACACGTCTTGAGGTTGTACCCTACTTCTGAGCTCTGTAACATCGACATCATTTAAGATACACTAAAGTGGATGGTATTGCAGGAAAGTAGACAGATGTAGCTCTACAATGATACAAAATAATGTCAACTTTCTACTTGCATTAAAAAATACAGTGGAAAGAATGCGATTTTTTAGACCCAATTTTTTTTAGGTCAAAAATTGTGCATTTTAGATTCAGAGTTTGTGTCTGGATTTTAGACCTTTTGGTCTTATGATGTAAAGCAGACTGGTCTGAACTGCACATGGACAGAATGAACCTTTGCAAAAAGTAGGATAAGTTTGAGATTTGGAGTAAAAAGGGTCCAGGACACAAAATTTGAAGGTCTACTATGAAAAACCCCCCCAAAAAACAACCTAACTTGTACCCTTATGCACATGCGAGAATGTAATAGCCAATCAAAAAAAACATTTTTGATACACCTAAGCATCCAGCTAAATGAAAAACTCTCAAGCAGATGTGTTTGGCTGCATTCCGAAGTAACTCCCAAAATGGGTTTCCTACCTCCATTTCAGGTGAAAATGAAAAGAATCTCCAGGGGTTGGTGAATTAATGGGCTTGAGATAACTAGTCTTGTTAAGATTGTGTCTCAGTGTAGGGTTAACCTTTGATGCACTGGCATCTTAGTCAGAAATTTTTTGATATTCTTGGTTGTTTCTCGCTTCTGAAACAGGATGAGATCAAGCCTAATGAGCTGTTGCTGGACTTGAGATAACTTCTGTGTTGTTAAGATTTTGTCTAAATGCAGGGTTAACTTGTGATGTACATGCATTCCATTTCATATCAAGTTCAATACTAAGAGTAGTTGCCTTGCTTCTTTTTCCCTCATGAGCAACTACAGTACCATATATACTCGCGTATAATCCTATCCGAACTGCAAACTGCATAGACCCAGCGCATTATGCGACGGCAGATCTGGGTCTATGCAGTTTGTAAGGACTACTCAGTTGAACAAACAACATAGACCCTGATCTGCCGGCGAATTATGCAACGACAGATCAGGGTCTATGTTGTTTGCATTCGGACCAGACTTATACGCGAGTATAGACAGTATTTATACTGATGCACCTAATAGCCAGGGAGTACTGCATTTGTTCAAAGAACCTATATACCATTGTATATGGCAACAGAGAATGAGGTAAAGATGGGTCCAGTTTAGACTAAACAATTGGGAATGTGTTATGCATTAGACAAAACATTATGAAAGAGGAGTGATTTTTAAAACTAATTCATGAAAGAAATAAAGGAAGTTTATTTGATTAATGTTGCTTGGTATGGGTTCAGTAGCTGCAATGAAACTTCAGTTACTTTGATGATACTGGGGGATCTGTTTTGATTTTAAGGCCCTGGAACCTGCTTGTGCAGATAATTATCAACGCCAGTTCTTGAATCCGTTTAAGTAATAATTAAAATAAGGACTAGCTATTATTTATTAAATATACACAGTGGCTCATCTGAAGGTTGAAATGAATGTTTGAGAATAATTCTTTATGCCATATAGCCTGTAAATGTCATTATCACAAATTTATAGTGTAAATTGACTATTTTTCTTGGAGTATAAATTTGCACAGATTTTGTGGTTACTGAAAACTGCAAATTTAAAGACCAAATGAACAATCCTCCTCCAGTGAAAGTAATAGATGTCTCCCATACCAAAAATGTTATTTTTTTGCGAAACCATGAAAATTGATACACATGAAAATAATTGATTTCACAGTAATAAAAAGCTGATTTGTTTATGGTATTACACTATATATCTCTTTTTTGCTGTCTGCATCTATCCTCATCAGCATTGGATGGTAAATGTTTGCAACAGGAAATTTTAGAGATGTTATTTTGTGTTTTCAAAATGGATCTATGCAGTTGTCTTCCAAATTTTGATGTCCAAATCACTTTTCAGAAGAAATGTTTAATTGATATGCATGTTTCGCTCTGCATTAAGGTCAGGCTGGGCTGCACCAAAAGTTTGCAACATTAGCAAAATGTGCAGACTTAACTTTGAGGATGTACCAATCCTGTCTCTCAAATTACATAGACTGATTCAACCCCTCATTAAAAAAACAGCTGCCGAATTCATCATGCCTAGAAATTACAAGACTCTAGACTCTTCAACTTTGTAAGCAAAACCATCTGGAGGTGCTTCAGCCCATCCATTACATCTCAAAATATGAATCTTGGTGCCAGACCCTACCCAAGTAGAAGTTCAACCTTTAAACTTAAGCAGTTAGTTTGAGAACAACTTCACCAGCTTGCATTTTGTGTGTGTTTGTTTTAGGAACAAAGAGGTACAATTATAAACAACAATCATTTATTCATGTGGACTAGTTAACTGTTAATCTTTTGGAGATAAAATTTTATATAAATTGTATTTCTACACTCATAAATATGCGATTAACTACCGTACATACTTGCGAATAAGCTCATACTAACTGCAAACTATATAGACCCAGATCTGCCTGTGCATAATGCACCAGCAGATCTGGGTCTATGCAGTTCGTAGGGACTAATCAGTAGAACAAACAACATAGACCCTGATCTGCCGGCGCATTATGCGACAGCAGATCAGGATGTATATTGTTTGCATTTGGACTTGGTTTATACGTTAGTATATACGGTAGCTTGCATATATGAAATGGGAGATAACACCTTAGAAGGTTTTCCAGAGAAAGAGCATATTTGGAGGACTTGTATGTGGTTACATAAGGAAAGTATGCACAATCTAGGTAATACTCAAGTTTTAGAAGTTGTTGCAGTATGTTTGCTCTCAGCTTTAATCCAGGTGGAATATTTTCCTAGGCCTAGTTATGACACTTTGATCATTTCCAATTAGAGTTCCCTCCCTCTTAATTCAGGTCATAAATCTGGCAAAGTGACTTATTGCTTGGTGAAAACTCAATACACATTGTTTTATCAGGCAGCTAAAAAGGCTATCTGAAAATATTCCTTCTAATTAGTTTCTCCTCTGATGGTCAGTGCATTGATTTTAGCATCACAATATTTGCTGTTGCTATACTTGAGAAGTAACACAAGTGTGATAGCACTAATTCACAGCATTGTGGACAGGGGAGACATGATACAAATGTTAAGTACAAACTCAAAACCAATATTATTGGCTGTTTTCCAAATGCACAAGATCATGGTTATTAATACAGTACTTATGTATCACTTGGGAAAAACCCTTTTACGACATGTATTGGCATTTTAGACAATCCATCTCTAAACACCCACCACAGCGGCTGTCTAACAAAGCTAATGTGGTCTCTCTAATACTTTTCCAAGGCAGTGGTGGAACAATATGATGTCCGGCAGCCTGGGACAAGTTGAAAATATTGCCGTGCAAGTAAAATCGTTTGTTACTTGCCCAGAATTTTATATAGAATAAGAAGAAAAAATGTTGATTTTTGCTAAAGTGTATGAAACTCTTGCTTCCAGGCAAGTAGAACATTTTTAAATTTTTCCAGCCTAGAGTATTCCTTATCTATACAATTTTGTTTTACATATTTAGTTCAAGGCTGCACTAAAAGCTAGTCTAATTGGAATTTATAAATTTTTAGTATCATTATCTAAATCATGTTTTCAGTTCTATTTTGCAAATTTGATATTTTTAAAACCATAAAATGGGTTTGAATATTACACTATGATTGCATTTTATTCATTGCACGGAAAAGCAAGTATAATTTGCTTCCTGTTTGCAGACTTGTGCATTGTTGTGCTATGTTTTGGATCATAAAAGTGCCATGCATCCTATGTACACCTATTGAGACTCTTTACAGTTTTTTATTGCAATGCGTTTCTCAGAAAAAGAACATTGTTTCATAATAAAAGGGGGAATGATTAATGTTACAGACAAAGTTAAATAAAAATTCCAATAACTTCTGACTCGTCAAGTACTTGCAAATAGGTTGCAACAATATTCATTTGCTTTGTACTAAATGTTGCTATGTGGATTATGAAGATAATACAGTAGATAGAAATAGACCGTAAGGAATTTAATTCAATATTGGTTCATTTGTATGCAGGATTATGAATTAACATCTATTAAACCATGAAGTTAAATACCCAGGCTATAATGCCTATGTCATAAATGCCATTTCTGTAAGAGGGTTTATTTGGTTTTGGTTTTGTTTTACGGCACAGAAACACAAGTAGGTTATTTAATTGAAGTAAAGTACTGAGCTGAGTTGAGTTGATGGTAGGATTCAGACTTGCAATTTTTCATTTAAGAGTCTGGCATGCAAACCAATGAGCCACCATGAACCCTGTCTCCATAAGTCACCTGTTACACCTGAATAATCATGAATTAAAATGTTGATGAAAATATAATCTTTTGCAAAATCACAGCAATTGATGCCAACAAAAATGGAATGAATTCACAGTTCAAGTTGCGCGGTAATTATATGTACACCTCTCCCTCAATAACTTGTGCCCCGATAACTCACAAACCCGCTTATAATGCGGGGTCAGGCATGGATTCCATTTTTAAAATAGAAAATACCAAAAGAATTGGCCCCAATTTGTTGAATGTGATGAAAATCGCAATTAAAACTAGTAATAAAAACTTTGATATATCACTCGTTTTATCATCGAAAACAGTGGTTAGTGCCTAGAAATCTGATTCAGTGCCATGAAATTCGCAACTTTTAATAAGAAGTCATATGTTTTGTCAAGTTTTCTGTGCAAAAAAAAATAATCAGTACACTGTAAATAACAATATTCGATAATATTTTGATCCATGAAAATGTCAGGAATGCCAAATGGTGGCAGCACTTTAAGAAATAAATGCCAATTAAATATGTTTTGTCAAGTGAAATTTGTGTTTTTAGTTCTATCTTTTAATTCAGTTTCAGTGTAATCATCATAAATGCTATATGCTCTCTTGTATTTAAATGTGAAAAGTGTAAATCTACCATTACAGCTATGTCTGTGAGCATTTCTGAAAACGTAATTAAGTACCGACTGTTTTTTGATCAATTACAATTGATTAAAAGTAGACCTGCTTTGTATTATCATGTTAATTACATCGTTTGTATCAAATCAAATAAAGGGGGTTAAAAAGCATGCAAAATCCTGACCACATAAGAGCTAGCGGTCACGATATGTGTCAGGTCAACTCATGTTGAATGACCAGTTGAACACTGTTATAAAGATTATCATGTAGGTAATATAATTAAGTATCTAACATTAATCAGTGGTTTAGCCTACTATTTCATAAATGTGATCAACGTGAATATAAAACGAGTATTAAACTACCCTCCCCCACCCATTGTTGATGTCCTAAGCCAGGACTGCATCCCCGTCTTGAATTTTCAAAGTTCACTTGGTATGAATTGTCAAGGAGAGGTGTATCAAGATCTCGACCAAGAAATGTCTTTAGGACTACATGGTGATGTTTATTTGGAAGGGTTTATCATCTTCCTCAAGTTTTTTTGCAATTTGTTTAGAACTTAATTAGCATTATATAGCCAGTATGTGCCATTAAACCCCATACATACACACATAGATACACATACATACATACATACATACATACATACATACATACATACATACATACATACATACATACATACATACATACATACATAAATGTTATTGCTATTATTTTTATAAATATTTTTGTTGTTGTAGCTGTAGTTGTAATTATTATTAGGGCCCTGCATCAATCCATGTGTCTGTCTGTACATCTGGTCATACTTTTCATAAACAGCGGAGCTCCACAACCCTTGCACATGACTGGATGCCATTGGGTAGGTGAATTGCCTATTACAAGTAGATGTGTCTATGAAAAGTTTAATCTTTTCATGTCCAATTTTTATGGAGTTATTGCCCTTTTTCCAACAATTTTAAATCTCCACTACAGCAGAATCTGTTAACCAAGCATACATGTAGCTCAGTAACCATTCAACATATTCTTATGTAATTTGGTGTGTACTTAATATCTTCACAAAGGATTTTGCTTGCTACCAGAATAGCTCAAGAATCATTCAACATATTCTGATGCAATTTTGGTATGAATATTGTCTTATACTTGCACATACCATATATTGTTTAGAAGAGTTGTGGCTTCCTGATTGCTTGTTCTCCAGACTTTTGTTTCTGCAAGATGACATCCCTAAAAATGTTTGGCTTCAGCCAGATTTGGCATGTGGCTTTAGATTGATGAGACATTGAGTGAGTTTGATTTATTGTTTATAGGAGTTATGGCCCCTGATTGCCTTCCTTTCCATAGCATTACTTCACTAAGGAATATTGCGTTTCAGCTAAAGTTATTATGCATGTTTATATTGATGAGATCTGTAACGAGTTTTATTTTCAGAATTTCACATTGTCATTTAGAAGAGTTATAGTCCCTGAATGCTCATCTCCAAACTTTGGTTTCGCAATAGAAATTCTTCTGTTTAAGACCCAGCCAAGCAGATTGTAGAGAATGGGGCTCTTTGTGATGCAACCCATTGCTGCTAGCTCTCATTTGCTCTGATAAAGTAGAGATTAATACACAAGGTACACTTTGATATAATGGAGATTGTTCTTGTTGTGTGAATGCTAAGTGCATTATTTACACTAACTTTCTCTGCAAATGAGCTTTACTTGTATGTGTTGTTTCAACCCTTGTAAAAAAAGGTTTTTAAAGTGTAATGAGATACTAAAATATGCTTAATTTAATTTGATGTAAAAGTACATGTAAAAAGTTGATATACCTTTAGGAACTTTTTTTAAAAAAAAAATTTTTTATTAGACAGTTTTAAGTGTTGAGAAAACCAGTTTTCTATGTATTTTATTGCATTAGGCTAATTAAAATGGCTTTTTTACCTTTGAAAATATGGGAATTGCTACCTTATCAGACCATCTAATGATTATGAATATATACCATAACTAATTCTGACATTTGACTTATAGGTAGACAGACAAAATAGAGATAGACAGACAGACAGACAGTTAGCCTGCAATATATGCATTTGTCCTCCCTTTTGGAATTTGGGCTCTAAAGAAAAGAAAAACCTCATTGCAGCTCATATCACAAGGAAAATGTCTTAGAATTTCTTAATGCGTGATTTTGAATTCTATATTTGTTGAGCCTGCCATAGCATAAGCTCATCATAATGATAACTTTGATGTCCATGTACGTGTCTGTATACTGATCTGTACATCTGTACATCCATTTGCACCCTTGATTAAGGTCAGTGATAAAGTTTTCAGATTTAGTTTTTTACTTTCTAGGTAACTAAAAGGCAGGCTTTGCTGAAAGGTGTCTCTTGTTTTTAAATTTGTTTTTATATATATTCATGAGTGAAGGCAGTATTTCATAGTTTGCCAGAATCTAAATGATTCTTGTATTTGCCTGATTTATTCTCTATGACATAAAAAGGATTAATTTGGACTCTAACATTTCGGATGTGAGTGATTGAATAAATCATGTCAAAGAAACTGTCCAAACCCTCAAGTTTTCTTCCTTCCAACTTGCAATTTGACTGTGAAGAATCAATAATTAGGAACATTGAAGCTTTCCATGAGTCATGTGGAATAGGACCTACGCATCATAATTCTATCAATCTGCCGTCTTCTGAGGAAAAATTCATCATGGAAAAAATTGGAGCTGGAACATAAATGAGCAAATCATTATTCAATGTGGAATAAATTTCTGCAGAATATGACTAAGTCTTGACTATTGGAATTCCTTGGTTAATTCAGCTCTCAAATAGTGGCACAAACTAACCAATTGGTAGATCATTATCCTGCTGGAAGTAAGACTAAACTTGAAAATATATATATCATATCAACTTTTAATACAACAAATCAACATTTTAGGATTGATATGTTAGATCCGAAGTTTTAATTTGACATCTGACCATTATGCATATATGCAATGATTTTATAGTAAGCACGGAGTGAATTCAGGTGTCTGTTTAAGGGTTAAGCATGCATAACAATATAGATATGATGAAATTATAGGTATAGTGAAGTAATTTTATAAACTAGTTTTACAGTATTAGTTTTGCTAAAAATAAACTTGAATTTTAACTCGAATCTACAGTGTTCGAGTATCATTATCACCATATTTACTGAACTGACAGCAAATTACATTATGTTTTGATGCACAGGGATATTCCTGAAAAAAGTACATGTTTATTGCTTTTTCTATCAGTCTATACCTCTCATTCAATCTTATTCCTCCATTCATCTGGTAGAACTTACATATTCTAGAACTTAACTGTGTTTTTCATTCACTTGTGCAAAGTAAAGGTTATCTAGTTACTGAATTAACTGTTTTATCTAGTAACTGAATTGAGACTGTTGTATCTAGTAACTGAATTGAGACTGTTGTATCTATTAACTGAATTGACACTTGTATCTAGTAACTGAATTGACAGTATCTAGTAACTATATTGACACTGTTGTATCTAATAACTGAATTGACACTGTTGTATCTAGTAACTGAATTGACAGTATATAATAACTGAATTGACACTGTTGTATCTAGTAACTGAATTGACAGTATCTAATAACTAAATTGTCACAGTTTGTTAAACATTGGTATATCAGTCTGTGGCAAACAGACTGTCACAGTTTGTCAAACATTGGTATAACAGTAATGCAAACATACTCAGTTTGTTAAACATTGATATATCAGTCTGTGGCAAACAGACTGTCACAGTTTGTCAAACATTGGTATATCAGTCTGTGGCAAATGGACTGTCACAGTTTGTCAAACATTGGTATATCAGTCTGTGGCAAACCAGTTCTCTGACATGCATGTACTATATTTTTTTGTTGACTTTGTCTCCTTGTAGCATTTTTTTTATCATCAGATCTTGAGTTGAAATTCACTGCATAACATGGCAGCTCCCAGGGGTTTTTATATGCCAAAAATATGCTAATATCAGATATATTCTTTGGGAATAAAGGTTTCGGTTTGCAAGTAAATAGGCAGTTTCTTGCGAACAAAATTCATGGGGTCATGCTTTTTACCTTAACATCCAATCAACAATATTTTTTTGTGGTGGATGTAATATCATTGATCTTAGCTACCCTCATCCCCATGAAATTAAATCCTCTCCTGAAATTTCTGATGTTACATTAGTTCAAGGTCAAAAAGGTGGCAAGGGAAACATTTACCAGAGATGATGAATATTTATTCTTATAAAATACTATGGAAAGTCCAATGCAACTTGCTCAACTTTTGGATTAAGTTCATTTCATGCATTTCGACTTTTTTGTTTTACTAATGACTTGCATGATAATATATGATGGGTCTTTTGGATTAAGCAGGAATAAATTGTCAGTAAGGAGTATTTTCCCACTTCAGAACTGTAGCCAATGTCAAATGTTAATGTTGAGAGTTTATATTCCACTTTTATGGTTTCAAATACCCCAAAACTGATCGTTCTATTTTTTTGTTTTTATTCATAGTCATCAAGGATTCATGAAGCCATTCAGCAATTCATCAGTTGTTTAAAAACACCTCTGTGGATGGTTTCAGATATCCCAAAACTGTTTGATCTTTCTGTTATTTTTTTTATTCATAGTCATCAAGGATTCATGAAGCCATTCAGCAATTCATCAATTGTTTATAAAACACCTCTGTGGCTAAGGGGCCAATAAATTTCATAATTTTTTAGATAACTTTCCTTGTCTGAGGTCATGGTAATGATCTTGACATATTTCAAAGGTTATGTAAGGTTATTCATGGAACTTGATGAATTAAATTATTTGGTCTTAAGTAGAAATAGGTTTTTTCTTGTTTTAAAACATGAAATGGTGTTTAGACTCCGAGATTTTAGTCATCAATATACATGTACCTTGAACAGTGTGTCTCAGCTGCTGGGAAATAATAGATAAGATAATTAATTCTCCCACATTAAACCCATGCTTAATCATATTCCCTCCCCACCCCACCCCCATTTAATTTAAAAAAAAACCAAAAATAAATAGCAGCAAATTTCCATTGCAAAAGATTTTTGATAAGCCCCCACTTAAGAAAAATTACAAGATTGTCCCCCTAAGCTTATATTGGGAGTTAACTTTGTTTTTCCTTGAAACTTAAAAAGTGAAAGCTACTTTCTTCCCCTTCTCTTTTTGTTCATTTTTATATTTATTCCAGCATAATTCTGTAAGGTTATCAAAGAGATTCTCTTATTCCAAAATATTAAATGATTTCTTTAGAAAAATTGAGGTGCCGCATGATCCTTGCTTGCAACTCAGAATTTCTCTCTGGTGGGGGTAATTACATGCTTTCTTCAGATGCCACAGCAGCATGCTCGGTTACTACTTGATGCGTCTCAGGAATTTCAATGAGTGTCTGTCAAACAGACCCTTACAGTGTCATGCACAGAAAATTTGATTAAATAAATTTGATTGGGAAGCACATGCATGATGGGTCAGAGTAGAAAAGACTTTTGTTCAAATGCTTGTTTACAATGGGGGATCGGAGCTAATTTGATTTCACAAGAACAATTAGGAAGAGTGGGATTAATCATAGTGCTTGAGATGCTTTTCCAATAACTGTGTGTTCAAGATGCATTGGACTGTATCTCCATGATTTTGTGATTGAATTTATAGGATATTATCAATGACATCACAACATCATCAAGATTTACAGCCAAAATCATAAATTTAGCAAAAATGGATGGAGAGATTTCAAAAATTAGTTCCTGCCATTGTAGAATTGGCCAATACATAGAATGTTGTCATCCCAAAGAGAGGGTACAGTTGGGCAGTTAATGTTTGATATGACAGTGTAACAAATTGGCTTCCTTGCTGGTTGCACAATTCATTGTTATCAGAAGAACTGATGCAAAAAACTAATGGTAAATTGTTGTACAAAGTCAAGATATGATAGTTCATAATTTATCATTGAGAGGTAATATTAAATATGTGAGCCCATTGATGAGTCAGGCTTGAAATGATGTACACCAAGAGAGATACCAGGAGCAGAAGGCAGTGAAGTAACTAGTTATAAATCTCGCATGAAGAAAAAAGTAACACTATTATAAATGTGATGAGCCAATTTTGGAGACTGGCATGTGCAGCAATATGAATCAAGATGGGCATTGATACATCCATTTCTAGAATGAATCATAAAAAATCATCTAATAGTTTATTTTGGATGAATAAGTATCTTAAAGATGTTGAAAAAGAAAACACAAAAAGACAAGGAAATAAGAGCTTACTTGTAACATTAGAGAATACCATATAACTCTTTAACATTTTTTCTTTAAACTTGTGTTTTGTGCAGGTCTGTCATCTAGCAAACATGTATCAATTCTATGAACAGGCCTTCTTGTCAGAATCAAGATCAAGAGTTTTTTTTTGCCGTTAACAATTGGTTCAAGTCCCGTTCTATGCTATTTTACTCATTCATAACCATATTTGTCTCTTTAATTCATTCATGAACACTTTCAGTGGAGGTAATTTATTTTGCAATACGTGACTTCACCACCACCACCACTCCCCTTTACAAAATTTAAAGTGAACTGCAATGTCTTTCTTTCCTGCATGACTAGTAAATAGGACATTAATAATCATCTGTAATTACTTGATGCATTTAGAAGGCTGTTTAAATATATCAAAAAGTTAAAAGGTAATGTGAATTGTGATAATTCTGTTATGTATCAAAAGTTCCATGTAATAAATGGCACCATTATTGATATATGTAATTCTAAAGCTATTGCTCAGCTCTGTAATATGTAATACACTGTAATATGCAAATACACTGTAATATGTAATACACTGTAATATGTAAATACACTATTATATATAATACACTGTAATATGTAATACACTGTAATATGTAATACACTGTAATATGTAAATACACTGTAATATGTAATGCACTGTAATATGTAAATACACTATTATATAATACACTGTAATATGTAATACATTGTAATATGTAATACACTGTAGATCTTAAATGTGACTTTGTGCATATTTTTTTAAAGGAATTTTAATAGTTTGGATGCATCTCAGATTCTTAGCTCACCTGTCTGCAAGGCCAAGTGAACTTACGGTATGACCATGCATCTGTCATCTATTTGTCTGTCAACAACTGTTTGTTACCATTCTGGAGGCCATATTTCTAAGCCAATTTTGATCAAACTTGGAATATAAGCTTATATCATCATGCTCTTGTGAAAGTTTGATAATGAGTGAGAACGATGCATATTAATGATGTAATCTTTCATCTGATTGGATGAGCTTGCTGCCAGTCTGGAGGCCATATTTCTGATCTGGTTTTGATCAAACTTGGAATATGGGTTCTCTCAGACAGGTTTGATAATGATTGAGATCCACACATATTAATGAGGTAACCTTGCATCTGTTTGTCTGATCTTGCCAGCATTCTAGTGATCAGAGTTGTTAAATAGTCGTGTCATAAAGCTGTTGCGACAGTTTGACTATAAGCAAGATCTACACATATTTGTGAGGTACAGTAATCTTGTATCGGATTTTGCTGAGCTTGTGCATTGCTCAAGGACACACCATGGTAGCTGACCTGGGTTGATCTGATGGTAGGATTCAAGCCATCACCCTTTTGGTCACGAGACAGGCAAGCAAACCGCTGAGCTGCGGCAGCTTTTAAATCAGAGGTTGTAAATTGGTACTATTGAGTACTTCTTCAGATAGTACTGTTGAGTACTTCTTCAGTTAGTACTATCAAGTACTTCTTCAGTACTGTTGAGCACTTCTTCATTTAGTACTGTTATGTACTTGATCCACTTCAAATTATGGATTGGCACAGACTTATCAACTTCAATAAATATTCCGGGTACAAGAAATAGGTATTGAATTTAATAATTTTTTAGTTGTATTGCTTTTATATGTCTTATATTCAGATATAATTTCCTTGGTGCTTGATAAATCTGGATAAAGTTTATTGGCTAATCTACCTCAGTTGAGTCAAATGTGGAATTTTATGTAATAAAAAAAAGTGGAATTAGAAAGATATCCACATATTTATTGCTGAAAGCTATGTCACACTTCAGATCATTCATTTTTTCCCCAGATTGATAGTTTTCATATGAAAAGTGAACTATAATGGGGCGGGGGATTGGAGGATGAGGTTGTCAACAAGCTCTTGCTCCTTGACATTGTGACAAGTCATTGCCAGTCAATACACATCCCTTAATAAGAATGCTCAGTCCTGCTTGAGAATACACAGATAAGGCCAGATTAAGTTAATTTTCCACACCATAAACCCAGGTGCCAATTAGGCATTCATTGGAACTGTTAGGACAATAGTCTCTCCTGGGATCAATGAACTCCTATAGGAGAATTCCCTAACAAATAGAGAGTCGACCAGAAATTCAATACCATACATATCTGCATGATGATACAGGCTGATTCAATAACAGTATTAACCCAGATTTCTTACCCCTTGTTACACATTTGATACATTGTGGATTATACTGTCATTATCAGTAGTAATTTGAAGTTAACAACATACAGCCTGATTACCTAAAGCTTTTGTTTCTATTTTGTTCTCAACATCTTATGGGTACTGTGTGTACAGTGCATTAATTAAGGGCACTGGATAGAGTTGAGTAAGGACAAAAGGAAATGAAAAACATTTTAATCAACCATCAGCTTCCTGGAGACTTGAAAGATAACGGATTCTGTTAAGAGTCTTGCATTTCAGTAATTTTGAGCAACAAGTGATGGAACCACATTCAGAATTATGCTGATGAGAAAAATGAGAAGAATAAAATGTGTAATTTGCTTTATGGAGGTTGCAAGCTTAGAGACTGAACTACATCACCAGTGAAATTGGGAGCATATATTGTGTTTTGCCTGTTTGTTGATTGTTCATTTGTTACATGTTCCTTTACACTCTCAATATCTTCAACCCTGTTTTACCAACACTGTTGAAAATGGTGTATGGGTGTATTTTAAGATAATTCAGCCATATCAAAACTCTGACAATTTGACAACATTTTCATGCTTTAGTCACTTTGACATTGTTGTTTTGACCAAGCCTTACCCACGGTTATGAACAGGTGGCAAGATGAAGATGGTGCTTTGTGTTTTATGGCAATACAAGTAGGTTTCTTAGTGCAGAGGCAATTGGAGTAAAATGCCTAGCCCAATAAGACACCATGATAACCGACCTGGGTGAATCTGATGGTTAGATTAGAACCCACACCCTTTTGATAACGAATCCAGCATGTTAACCACTGAGTCACTGTGGTTCCTCCTTCCATTAGTCGCCTCACTTCATGTCTCCAAAGATAAATTTGACCATTGAATAAATGAGTAAAGTTAATAAAATATGTTGGGTTTTTTTCTTTAGAGAAGTAAAATAGAAAAGAGTTTGAGTTAGAAATAAATTTGGCTGGTTTGACCAAAGCTGTTTTCACATGTAAACAGGAACATATTTTGTGTCATTAAATCTCTTTCAGAATAGGTACCTTTGGTCAGCACCAAAAGACACCCAATGTGAAATATGACTTTAAACACCATTGGTGTCTGGTCGTGTCCATTAGCAGGATCCATATATGCTTTACCTGATTTGTCATTTTTCATTAAAGTGTATTTCTTATTCATTGGTATATCAGGTGTCAGCAGATTATGGTGGTCATTCTGAATTATTTTCATTTATTGTAGTCAAAAGTGATCACTTGTAGGCATGGAAACTTTTTACACATTGTGGATGCAATGAATACAAAGACGATATCAAATACAATTCGCAAAGATAATGCCTTATCTATCCTATTTCATAAAGCAAGTGTGGATTCTCAGCATGAGAGAGCACTCAGGTGTCATGTTCAGGAGTCAAGAACTGTACTTGAATGTGCACTAGTGTCAAGAACAGTTCTCTCGATTGCATCTTTTGATTTCTTAGACAGTTTTTCGTTCATTTAACAGTAAAACAAAGATCTTTATTCACTTACTCCACTATTGAATGCTTTTTCAGGAACCTGTAGCAAATTTGTATTCAGAATCTGCTTCACATGCCTGGATCTACTGTTAATTTCTGCTAGTCAGAATTCTTGCTATCTGACCATTTGTCAATTTTGTATTGCTTTACATCTCTAACAAAGGGTTTGGTTTTTGTTGGTTTTAATGGCACTTTTAACACATTGACTGTATCATGTCAAGGAAATGAGAGCTACCAGTAAGTGGCTTTTCCAAGGACACACTGAAGCAGCTGACCCGGGCTGGCCTGGGCAGGTATTAAACCCATTACCCTTGGATTGCAAGTCTGATACTCTACCAACTGAGCTACTGTGGCTCTCAAAAGGAGCAATTTTTAAAACATAATGAATTAAATGATCTGCTTTTGGTCAAATTGTCTCCTTGAAAGAGTTATTTGAGAAGATATTGTGGGCTGAACCTGTGATAAAAATTTGATTAAGCTGATATCTATGCCACCTCCCCCTCCTTCTGTCAATCATGAGATTTCATTTTCAGTTAGGACCATCATGTTATAAAATTGATCCCGAATATATCATGATGTCATTTTATATATCACGATTATTGTGATATAACAAAGTTTGCCTGTACATGTCTTTTTTTATGCAAATGAAGGTCAGAATAAAAAATGTCTCTCTGTCGTGTTTTGCTAATGAGATATATAAGTTTTCACTTCATCTTAATTAGAGGACAACTAATTTCTTATTTCTTCTTTATGCAGAATTATTTTACTGTTACTTATTTATTAATCTGCATTGTATTAAAGCACAGATATAATTTGAATGAAAGCACAGTGATAAAACTTGTACCCACAATTCATAACAAATTTATTTCAAGTTTGAATTGACGGATTCTCTTAGTTGAATTCATTAAAACAGGTTAATTTATAATACAAACAGGTATCAATATTGGATTCCATTTATGACCTCTGTATTATAGCCTGTCACAAGGTATCAACCCCTATTTTTGAGAAATTTATTAATTGGTTTAATTTGTCAGGTGTTAAAGTTTTTTTCAGAATAAAAACAGAATAGAAGGTACATATTGACTTTTTGAAGTACCTCTTGAAACCTTATTTCCAATTTAATCAATGTTAGCTGTCGGTGTGGAAATGACAGGTCATGAATTGCAATCTCCTGATTACACAAAGATTTAATTTTATGATGTACAGGCAGGCAGGCCATCATGAAATCAATTTCCCTATCCACTGAAATGTTGGTGCATTCAGAAAAAAAAAATCATGTTCAGAAACTATGTTTGGCCAATATTTTTTGGAACTGATGAATTTGGATATTGTATATGTTTTATCTCCAAGATTTTACTCATCAAATCAGTGACATTATGTATACTTCTCTAACTTGCTTAATTTGCGGGTTATTTTAGCAGAGTAGTGGGTTATTTTGGCAAAGTTTTTATTTTCTCTATACATGTATTTGTGATCAATCATGCTTCTGCAAGAAAACAGTTATCTGAAGATTTAATAGAACATTTTGTAAATGAAATAATAATGAAAAATAGGACTGATGGACAGGAGCATGAAATTAAAACACTGCAAAAACATCGGACGATTGGCAGTGCAAAATTTTAGCACCATAAAAATAACCCAGAATACATGTTACACAGATCTCAAATGTATGCACCAGTAGCTGATGCTATTTTCCCATATTTTATCTTAGGCCCCTTGTGGGCTTGGAGATGTGGAATAAGTCCGGTGCACTTTTCTGGGTGTCATAAGATGTGACTAATGGCGGCAGGAGCCGTGGTGGATCAGTGATTAGCATGCCGAACTCGTAACCGAAAGGGTTCAGGTTTGAATCCTACCATCGGATGAGCCTGGGGTTGGCTACCATGGCATGTCCTTGGGTAAGGCACTTGACTCCAGTTGCCTAGGCACTAAATAACCTACTTATGTTTCTGTGCCATAAAACACCAAACCAAACCAAATCCTTTCATCTTAGATTTATGCCAGGGAACATTGACAGGAGGCATGAGAACAGAAAGGGCACCTGTTGTAATTCAGACTGTAGTTAGTCTGGGTTGAGTTTCTCAGATTTAAGATAGTGTCCATCTGTAATTTGACACCACAATATTCCCACACTTTGTGACACCTTGTTACAAGTATATAGGGTTTAAGCCACAATTATAAAGTCTTCATTGGTACTTGATTCCTGAAAATGTCAAATCGTACTTATCATTAAATTGAGAATGAATAGAAAATTACACTATTAAAATCCATAACATTACTGTAATTGTTCCTGAAATGCCAATATACATATTATCGAGCCTTTTAAAATCTGTGGGAGGTATCAGATGAAAATCTTGTTCAGCAGGGGTTGAAATTGCCTTTCTCTAATGTGTCAGTGTTGTTGTAGGGTAGATTGTGTGGAACACTGTATTACAGTTAACTCTTCTACCTGTTATTTCGATGAAAGAGTTGGAAATCGGTTTATAAGGACCTATGAATGTTGACAAACCTCTTTAGGAATCTTAATTGGCACAGTTGGATGCATGAACTGGAAGTTATAGAACTTTTCTTGTAAAAATGTCAGCTTTTTTTATTCGCACACTCAGTACTTAGAAATCATAGTTCCATCCAAGTAAAGGCTTTGAAAATTTAGAAAAATTTATAGAAGCAAATTAGCCAGAGCTGAAAATTTCCTGTATTGTTTTTGACATACAGCACTCCCTCACTATAAGGCCCTTCATTATAATACAGTTCCTGTTATAAGGTGTGTATGGTCATGGATCCCATTTCATTATGCAGTAGTAAAATTATATGTATAATGTATAAGGCAGTCTCACTATAAGGTGGTATATTCCACGGCTTCCATAGACAGTGTTATAATGAGGGAGTGCTGCAATACTCATACATGACTTGACAAGTGCAAACTCTTCTTTTGGTCAAAACTCGCATCAGAATTATACATTTCTAAGTCTGTGTGTCTCGATCCTAGCATGTATTATTGGAAGGAAGCAGTTCCTTAAATCAACTTAAAATATCTTGATTTTCTTAGAACCTACTACCTACCATACATGCCTATTGTCTCATTACCACTTTAACATCTGCCTTAAATCAGCCTCAAGGACGAATCTTTCATGTGTTTTATTAACCATATTGAATAAACCTCCAAAGCGGAGAGCACTTACTTTAGATGAAGGGAGCTAACTCTTGAAACACAGTTTGTGATGCCAATTGTGTGGGCTTATTATAATAAGCTTTCACCTTGTGAAATTTACCCAGAGATTTATTTTTAATGCACACATTGTGGGTATTACATTGAATACAGTAATTATCCATGGCTTTGAAGAGATTTCGTCGCAGAGTATAGAGTAGACTTTCAGTCTCAGTCTTAAAAGTTTGTCTCATCTGTTGACCCTTCTTAAGCGGTTAAAAATATATGTACTTAAGGGGCCTGGATTATGCAACAGTAACAGGGTCTATTCTAGGAAGCATGATTGGAAGATTTGTGCCAATTTCTTAAAATTCATGCGAAAAATCAACTGAATGCATGAGAATTGCACATTATATTTTCAAGCCCTTCGTGTATCTCATCATTAAATCCCTCTTTAGAAAATTCACCAATTTTTTCAAATGGCAGGGGAAATTTCCCACCTGAGTTTTCAATTCTACAATAGAGCCTGCAGTAACATGCTTGCTTCTGTAACTATGTGACCCTACATTTGATTCCTGGTTCCATAGTTACTGTTCCATTTTTGGAAGTTATATGATTTCCCCTAAATCAAAGACATTATCTCATATTAACATCTGAGAATACTGCTCTCCCACATTATAACCATTATAATGTCCTTCATTATAACTGTATGTTATGTAAGTTGCTTGAACTTGTTTTATCTTGTAAATGCTCTATTCATCCAATGATAAGTCCATGTGTTTGATGATAAGCCATACACCCCTCCCCCTTTTGTTTTTATAAAAAATTTGTGGAAAATATTTACTAAGGATATGCTTGTCTTATAATAAGCCCCCACCCCACAGTTGGACAAATGTGTTAGGCTGTCCCTATGTCTTATCTTATGAGAAATACATGTACTGTTCAAATTAAAGACATAATGCATTTGGCTTAAGCAATTGGATTTTTGCATAATTTCAAGAATTTACAAATCAATTGACTATTAAAATACACTTTCATGTATATATTTTCCCCCTTTCATTATCTTTGGTCAAACCCTAGACAAGTTGATTATCAATAGCAAAACACTACTGTATATTTATTTGGAAATGGATAATTTGCACAGTAATTAATGATGGTCATACCTTTTTTTACCTATAATTGAAATTTGTGTTCAGTCTCTTGTGATGGAGTATGTGGATGAGATGGCATGGTGGGTTATCTTCCAGGTCTTGTAAATTCCTTATTTACTCTGACTAATTACTTTCTAAAATCTACTTCGTACTCTACTTCCTTGTCTCCTACCTGTCTTTTACACAGTCTCTCTGTTTCTTTCTTTGTCTGTCTGTTTTGACTTGGTGCCTTCGTACATCATTGAATGAAAGTATGAAGTATTTATCTTCATAAGATGACATTAATGTATTGGTGTCATTAGGTTGCTTTACACAATGTTAAAGGTTTCTTTGGAAATGGTGGTTTCTTGACAAGATCACTGTGGATGATTGTACTGCCATATATTGTATATTTACATATATTTATATTTGTATGTCATACCTTTGTGTGATGTTCAATAAGGCAGGGAATTTTGTTATTGACCTTGTTTCTCCTATGGCATTCAGAGTGGATGTATAAAATTCAAGAGTTGAATTAAAATAATTACACTTACGAAAAGAATTACTAATTTCTTTGTGGTGAGATATTAATCTAGGAGGTTTAAGACGCATGCCAAAAGTATGACAAGTACCAATTAATGGCTCAGTAACATAATGGAAATTTAATATAATATGAAGAAACAGTCTGATTTCATCCGTAAATTCATGTACAGTGCAATATTGTTTAGATATCTTGTGTGCAATGAGGGGAGGATTACAGCAGGGATGTTGTTTTGCGTCACAAGTTGGAAGGTAGGGGAGGTTTGATCACAAATTGACCATTAATCAACAGGTATCTATGAATATTACTGTTTATCAGTAATCCTAATGGATGCTAGTGAATCATTTTGTGAGCCACATGCGAATCATTGTATGATTATGACCACTTTACCATTTTTGTTATTGAATATTGGTTTACTGTAACCCTACCCTACCCAAATGTTTAACCACTACCCTACCCAAATGTTTAACCAGTAAGTAGGTAGGTAAATTTTTAAATTTTTTTTTTTTTATAGATATAATGGAAACATTGCATATGTTCAAATGATAAAGCCCTGTTTACAAGAAGCCCTGTGTACAAGATTACATTAATGGAATATTAATATATGCAATTATTGTATTTATTGGTTTGTTTTGTATTACTTTAAAAAAATTCAGGGGACTAATTGGTTAAAACAAATTGGGATCAGTTTTTTTTTAGTGAGTCAGTCGGGTTACAGCAAACTCAAGATTTTTTTTTTTTAGCCTCATTATAACATGGTTCCTGTTATAAGACAAGTTTTGTAGACTTGAGTCACTTGTTTGTAGAGACTCTACAAACAAGTGACTCGAGTCTACAAAACTTGTCTTATAACTCTGAGTTTACCAGGTTTCATATTACAGATTCAAAAGCTATCTGCTGATTTCCATATCCAGGTTCTAGTTACTTGCAAGCAAATGCTCTAACCACATAGAGTAGTTCTGTTTTTAATTATGCACTTGCTGCATCAAAGCAGCCATGAACAAACTTAAAAGTTCATCTGAAGGCAAATCATGGTGGACGCATGTTTTGTAGTGAGATATTACAGTACATTAAAACTGTCTATAGAAGATACTCCAGGATATTTATGTATGTTGGTCTGTATATATCTCTCACTGTATGTATGTGTTTAACAGCACATCAGCACATTCCTGGCTGTACAATATGCTCGACAAACAATGTGCTTTACCGTCAGTGGACACTGGTATGGTACACAGTCCAGTGGAGGTTTACTTATAAAGAGGAATGGCATGGGTTGGGTATGTGTTTCCTACACAATTAAGACAGTACCACCATATCTGCAATTTGTTCGATATGGATAATTCCATGACACTCAAGGGACTACAGAAATTTTCCTTAATGGTTAGCTATCCTTTGTATATCGATATAAAATGAAGATAAATAGAAGAAAAGGAAATATTGTCTTTATTAACAGGTGCGTTTTGTATGAAGATATCAGCTAAGGCAGGTGTCAGTGTATTCAGGTGTTGAAGTAGGCTGTATACTCATTTTAAAAACTCTAAGGGTGACCTTTATAGACAGGTTTGATTGTTAAAGTGCAGATCAGGGTCTGTGTATTTTGTAGTTGTATCCATTCTGCTGATAGCAATAGATCAGTAGGCAAAAGGCAGCACTGCTGGCCTCCAGTGTAGTGATAACAATAGGAAACAAGTTGTTCAACATGCCTGATAGATTGGAAATTGTATGAATTTGAAAACTGACAAATTGGGTTTTAATCTGCCAGAATGAAAGTTGACAGTATACTGGCATTATGCCAGTATTGGTAAGTGAGTATGCTTGATCAGGTTTTGAGTAAGCTGTGTGTTATCTATTGGGATGGAGCTGTTTATGTATGTGTAAATGAAGAAAAATGCAGATGCTCAGACATAAACAGACACACAGGCATGTACAAATAGATTTGTATTCTAAGATAATTGACAAAATAAAATCCCAATTGACCAATAAGAAAACAGTTGCCTTTGTCGCTCTAGTTATTATTTTTTTAATTATGTATCCATATATCCCATCCCATAAAGGCCCTCTTTAACAGAGAGGTCATCTATGATAAAGAGACTCCCTTGTGTTACATCAAAGTGCATGGAGTACATTTTTTTTGGTCCCCCTCATTAGAGGCCACCCCTTGTGTGAAGGCATCTTCTCATTTTAAAAAAAGGGTTTGGGTGTTGGTGGTGGTGGAGTGGGGGTGCATAGGACAGGAACCATTGCTCTTTGTAAGAGAGATTCTTAAAAGACTTGTTAATATGGCTCGACATTTTGCATTGAATTGTTAAAATCGACAAAATTATCACAGTCAGCACTTGTATAAATACAACCCTTGCAGTCATTATTTTTCACTTAATTTTTTTTTAGCACTGCCAAAGATCTTCCAGCTCACCTGAGTAGTCACGTTTTCAGTGTAAGGTTATCTCAAATCTAATTTGAGTTTAATATCAGGCTTCTATATTGCAAATCAAATAAACAATCCGAATAATGACTGGCAAGCTGGCAGAGTAGAAGGATTTAAGACAAATACTGATATACACCATTAGGGATAATGTAATGGAAGCAGGTTTTACATCACCTGCCTCGGGAATTGTGTAATTCAGAGAGGCAAAACATCTGATTTTGGCAATATAATAGTCACTTATAAATCTAGAAGGAATTAGCAGCTTATGGTTTATTCATCTGTTAAGGTCATCAGTAAAATCTAGGAAGGATAGGCTTTTTAGACCCTTTTCCTGGAATGCAAATGTGTCTTCATGTGGACTTTTTGTACTGAAGTGATAGGTTAGACAAAAGCTCCTGACTATTGCTAGGGAAATTTTACTGAAGTGATTGGTTAGACAAAAGCACCTGACTATTGTTTGGGAAATTTTACTGAAGTGATAGGTTAGACAAAAGCACCTGACTATTGCTAGAGAAATTTTACTGAAGTCATAGGTTAGACCAAAGCACCTGACTATTGCTAGGGAAATTTTACTGAAGTCATAGGTTAGACCAAAGCACCTGAGTATTGCTAGGGAAATTTTACTGAAGTGATAGGTTAGACAAAAGCACCTGACTATTGCTAGGGAAATTTTACTGAAGTGATAGATTAGACAAAAGCACCTGACTATTGCTAGGGAAATTTTACTGGAATTAAAAAACAGACATTACAGCTTTGATCACGAATCTTTCATATTGTATCACACTATGAGCCACTAAATTTGGGTCCAAAATATTTTCTTGACATCAAGGTTGCAGTGGTGGTGGTTATGATGTTACAATAGTGATGGCTATGATGTTACAATGGTGGTGGCTATGATGTTACAATAGTGATGGCTATGATGTTACAATAGTGATGGCTATGATGTTACAATAGTGATGGCTATGATGTTACAATAGTGATGGCTATGATGTTACAATAGTGATGGCTATGATGTTACAGTTGTGATGGCTATGATGTTACAGTTGTGATGTTTATGATGTTACAATAGTGATGGCTATGATGTTACAATAGTGGTGGCTATGATGTTACAATAGCGATGGCTATGATGTTACAATAGTGATGGTTATGATGTTACAATAGTGATGGCTATGATGTTACAGTTGTGATGGCTATGATGTTACAGTTGTGATGTTTATGATGTTACAATAGTGATGGCTATGATGTTACAATAGTGATGGCTATGATGTTACAGTTGTGATGTTTATGATGTTACAATAGTGATGGTTATGATGTTACAGTAGTGATGGCTATGATGTTACAGTTTTAATGTTTATAATGTTACAATAGTGATGGCTATGATGTTACAGTTGTGATGTTTATGATGTTACAATAGTGATGGCTATGATGTTACAATAGTGATGGCTATGATGTTACAATAGTGATGGTTATGATGTTACAATAGTGATGGCTATGATGTTATAGTTGTGATGGCTATGATGTTACAGTTGTGATGTTTATGATGTTACAATAGTGATGGCTATGATGTTACAATAGTGATGGCTATGATGTTACAGTTGTGATGTTTATGATGTTACAATAGTGATGGCTATGATGTTACAATAGTGATGGCTATGATGTTACAGTTGTGATGTTTATGATGTTACAATAGTGATGGCTATGATGTTACAGTTGTGATGTTTATGATGTTACAATAGTGATGGCTATGATGTTACAATAGAGATGGCTATGATGTTACAATAGTGATGGCTATGATGTTACAGTTGTGATGTTTATGATGTTACAATAGTGATGGCTATGATGTTACAATAGTGATGGCTATGATGTTACAGTTGTGATGTTTATGATGTTACAATAGTGATGGCTATGATGTTACAATAGTGATGGCTATGATGTTACAGTTGTGATGTTTATGATGTTACAATAGTGATGGCTATGATGTTACAGTTGTGATGTTTATGATGTTACAATAGTGATGGCTATGATGTTACAATAGAGATGGCTATGATGTTACAATAGTGATGGCTATGATGTTACAGTTTTGATGTTTATGATGTTACAGTAGTGATTGCTATGATGTTACAATAGTGATGGCTATGATGTTACAGTTGTGATGTTTATGATGTTACAATAGTGATGGCTATGATGTTACAATAGTGATGGCTATGATGTTACAGTTGTGATGTTTATGATGTTACAATAGTGATGGCTATGATGTTACAGTTGTGATGTTTATGATGTTACAGTAGTGATGGCTATGATGTTACAATAGAGATGGCTATGATGTTACAATAGTGATGGCTATGATGTTACAGTTGTGATGTTTATGATGTTACAATAGTGATGGCTATGATGTTACAGTTGTGATGTTTATGATGTTACAATAGTGATGGCTATGATGTACTGTATTTATATATGTATAACTTGTACCCATTCACATACAGCATAGATCCAGATATGCTAATGCACAGTGTGCTAATAGATCAGGGTCTACACTTCAATTGAAATCAATTAGTATATGTGACAGTGCAGAGCCAGGCCCCTTAGTCATGAAACAGTGAGAACAAAATTTGAACTTGTGTTCAAATTAAAAATATTTTGATCTTCTATAACTTTGCTCTAAGAGTACATGTAGTTAGAACCACAAGAATTTCAGATTATAAAATTGTTTGTATCTCAACAAGATTGAAGAACTCCGTCTGATTAAAATTGAGATTAACTTATTATAAGTAGATATGTCAGGCACCGATAAAGGTTTTTATTCTGCTGACCTTTGGAATTCCTGGTCCACTTATTTTTAGTAACCTATCAGAATAAGCATTGCATTTTGTGGTAGGGAGAGTTATCATTAGAAATGATATGTTCCAAAAAAGTTCTCCAGTTTAATAAATGTGAAAGATGTAATTTGACTTGTGATTCAATTATAATCAGATTGTTGAACAACTCTTATAATGATTTTTAATTTTGAAGTTTTGAGTCTCATTTAAAAAAGTTTGCGCAGACAGTTTTGTGACTACAGGGCTTGATCTATCAGCACTTAATGCATTGGCAGATCTGGGTATATGCTGTTGATTCACAGGGTCTGATAAATCAGATGGTAGGCAAGCAGGCTACATAGAAAAGAACCTGGTAGCCCAGCTGAAATTCAGCAGCCCAGATTGACATTTTAATGTGAAACTGTTAGCTGTAAACTTCCTATTTTCCTTGTTACGAGTCATTAACTCGTACCTGGGAGATTTTCATTTTCACCTGAGATGTGGGTAGGAGACAAATTTTCTTGTTAGATCTAATTGAATCCAAAGTATATTTGATTCAGAGAGACTTTTTCATATTGCCAGATGCTTAAATAGACTTATTGTTTCTTATTGGACCCATGATTTTTTCCTGCAGGTCCCCTTTTTTGCACAATCTCAAACTGACCCTACTTTTTGCAAAGGTTCATCTGTCTGTTTTCCTTTTGGACCAGTCTGCTTTAGATCTAACGATAGAAAGTCAAAAATCTTGACAGACTCTGGTTCTGGAAATGGCCAATTTGTGCCTGGAAAGAAATCTGGTCTAGTAAAATTCTGCTTTTTTTGCTATATTTTTTAATTTGAGTTGAACGTCTTCATTACTTGACATCATTGCAAAGTTACTTCTTTTGTCTTTTCTCTAATACCACCTGCTTTGGGTCTATCATGAATTTTGATGACATCACAAACCTTGGAAAAAGGGTACTAACTCTTTAGGGCTTGATGAGTTAAGAATCATTCCCCTTTGTCAAATATTTCTGATAACTATGTTTTGAAAATATCAAACAGATCTTGCTATCAAGTAGTGCCCTTTTGGGCTACCAGAATTCAGTATATGGTATCCCAGATCCAGTGTTTTGTTAATCCTTTGGCTGTGGGCACAAGATTTTTGGGACCTTATGTTCGGAATTGGGTTTGCATCATAAATTAGCAAATACAGTAAATGGCCTTTGATATTATGTCAGTCAGACTTGAGCAGTTTTCGTTAACAGATTTATATCTACCTTGTAATGCTGTTTTTACAATAATTTGTTGTGCTTCATTAATCAAATATTCCCACTATCAAAGTGTACTGGTACATAAAAGCAAACCTGTTATTATCTTTTGAAACAAATTATATGCAGTTAATATGGCATTTTATTTTTATGTCTATTTGATAGAGAATATAAGATTAGACTTACAATTAACCATTAGATTTTGTATTGCAACATAAAAAAGACGATGAAAATACAGAAAAACCTTGTTCTCAGTCTCTCAGGTTAATGACTGCTAGAAAGGTTGCAGATATATTTGGAGAACTGTTGTGGGTGTACATGTATTTCTGCATACACCTGTTGCAAAATACACATTGCTAGCAGTGACCTGTGTTTTACTGGGGTGAGACTCAATTACAAAGCAGTTTTATTGCCGTACTTGAGGTCCATAGCCATATGGTTCTTTCATACACATACCGCTTTGATGGTTTGCATACTACTATAATTTTTTTTGTTGCCACATAGCACATAGAACCTTCATCCTAACTCCAGGAGCCTTATTTAGCATATTGAATATTTGCTTGGATTAAGGTGGTCTGCTTTCATAAAATCAACATTTACTGCGCAGATTGAAACGATTTAATCATCACATTATGTTGGACATTTCATAAGCAATCATCTTTAAATTATATTAAAATCTATAGTATTATCTAGTCCTTAACAAGCACCCAACTGTGGACTGCATAGACCTAGATCAGGTGTTGTATAATATGCCAGTAGATCAGGGTCAGCACCATTCACTTGTAATCATAGGTAGAAGTAACAGCATACACCCTGATCTGTCAGGGTATACTATGATAGCAGAACTGGGTCTATGCTCTTGGGAGTTTGGTGTGTATTATTGATGTTAAATAAAGTAAATTCTAACTATTTCAATTGTTGTGCAAGTGAAGTCCTAAGAATGTCACATTGTTGAACTTTTATAAATTCTACAAGTTGTAGTGCTTGCTTCTTGATAGATTCATTAAAAAAATGATGCTTGATTTGTTCCTTTTCTGGTTTCTCGTTGTGAACAGGAAATAACAAGTGGGCAAACCAATCAGCATGATTTGGAGCTTTACAAACTATTGCTTTGATTTGTATATAACACAGTCTATCAGCTCACTAATTGGCCATGCTTTGTCTTAATTGCCCAACTTGTCAGTTGTGTCAGGCAGTTGTTGAAGCAGCAATTAGTCAGGACATTGCTTTTTTGTACAGTGACATCTCAAAATGGTATGGGCAATACAAATGGCAAGTAAAGGTAGAAATTGTGCCATTTGTTTCAGCTGCATTTGATTGGCTAGGTAATGGCTTTACCATGAGTTGGACATGCCAATTAAACTTGCCTCTGGTGAGGCTTCTGGCATTAAAACAGCAGTGAATGCAATTCTGTACCTCATCAATGCCAGTCCAGTAGGGAATCTTTCTGTAGAATTCTGGTGTAATAATATAGGGGCAAAACATATTCCAGTATCGAAATTTGGCACATTCTCAGTGTAATTAGCATACCTGCAAACTATTCAGATTTTGTCAAATTATCTCTCTTTTTCAGCTGTCATTCAAAAGTAATTTTTGCACTTTCGATTTTTTGGTGTTTGTGTGTGTGTGTGTGTTTGGGGGGGGGGGCAAATTTTAAATGCTGTTGCCACATGCATCACATTACTGTGGAATGCAGTGACACTAAATGATGTGCAGGCATAGTTTTAGAGTAAAAAATGTGGTGAAAATTTATCTTAACCATGTATAATTATAATGCGCATGATAACTAAATCTATACCCTCTTGTCTGCGGCACCTCACTGGCTGAGTAGGTACTATTAAAGACCAACTAGAAGTAATGGTTTAATTTTATATGCCCGCCAAAAGATAGTGGTTTAATGTTTAGATGTTGTCTGTATGCCTTTTTCTGTGTCTGCACAATAACTTTTGTTTTACACCATCTACCTTTTTCAAACTTCATGGATGGCTTGCACATGAGGTAAAGAAAAAGCCCTATTGATTTGGGGGTCAAAGATCAAGGTCATTGACTGAAAGAAGAATGAGTTTTGCACAATAACTTTAGTTCTACACCCTGTACCTTTAGCAAACTTTGTGGATAGCTTGACTTGAGGTGAGAAAGAGATATATTGATTTTGGAATAAAATGTCAGGGTCATTGTAACTGTAAGAAAAATGGGTTTTGCACGTTAACTTTTGTTCCAGAGCAAGTTCCTTGACAATACTTTGTGAATGTCTTGCACTTGAACTGATTTTGAAAATCAGGTGTTTCGTTGAAACTACTATTATGTTTATTTACATCAAAATATTTTTGAAAATTGGGGTCTATCCATTAATAAACCAAGTTTACACTAGTTTTGGTGTTCATAGAGTTAAAAATTATTTCCAATTTGCACATCACACAGCCTTGAGATCTTTCACAGTGGTCAAAAGACAGGTTTGAAATTGTTTTAAAAAATTATGTTCCCATTTTTAATACACAGGGCTGATATTTTTGTGACAGTTTTTGAATCAAAGTGAGCATTATAATTGGGATTTTTGTGTTAAATATAGTTGTTCTATATATTGCACCTGGCAATAGCATTTTGCGATTTGGCCTTAAATCAAGACCATATGAAATTTGTTTTTCATTGAGCATGAAGTTATTTCAAATTTGCAACCATTTTTGATGTACATCGATCAACTTTGAGATCTTAACCAGCAGTCAAAAGATGGGTAAAAACCTTTTTAAAAATTCCATTCCCATTTGTAATGCTCAGGGCTGATTTTAAAAAAAATGTTTTGAGTAAAAGTGAACATTACATTTTAAAAGGGACCACCTTGTACTGAAGCATTTTACAGTGAGGGGGTATTCTGCTTTACCAACAATTCAGAATTTTTTGTTACATTGTTGCATTGACCCAACTGTGTTCTTTTTAATTGGAACTTGCTACTTTCAAAGATAATGAGAACACTGTATCTTAGTACAGTTGCTGGCAAGACAGTTTGATTCTTGTACTTCATTCCATATTGACCTTGACATATTTATGTAGCCAAAAGAGTATTTACCACACTGTTTATATGATTGGATGCAGCTGGAAGAAACAGATCCAATCAGATTGGTAATTAAATTTACTTAACAAGATACTTGGGAAAATAGTCATAGCAGCCTCTATAGACAACAACATGTGTTATATACAAGATGGTACATTTTAACTTCTCACATGAAAGTTTTTAGAGTCAAGTTACTGTATGTGGACATCATTGAAATCGTCATATTGGATACCTCACAGGTCACATAACAAGTTCTCTTGTTGGTCAGTTGATTTCGCTTGCTACAGATGGTAACGCTTTCATTGGCAAGAGGACACTTGTTCAGAACACTGTTTTGCTAGCTACATATGCATAAGGTTAATGCGGAATGAAGCAAATTGATGACCCTTGGCTAACAATAACGAGTTTTCTGTGGAATCTTTGTTACAGTTGTGGAGTCTCTTTTTCTCTCTGTTTATGTTGCTATTCTTTCAATGGTGTTCCTTGCAATTCCAGGTACACCAGTATTTCCGATGTCTCCCTGAAGATAAGGTGCCATATTTGAATAGCATTGGAGAGAAGCACCGTGTACGACAGCTTCTGCAGCAGTTGCCTCCCCATGATAATGAAGTGCGGTACTGTAACAGCCTCTGCGAAGAAGAGAAACATGAGCTGCGCATGTTTAGTGCACAGCGAAAGAGGGAGGCTCTGGGGAGGGGAAGTGTTAGGCCACTCCCGCTTACTTTGCAAGGGAGCATATGCCATAAGGTAATGCATGTAATCAATTTTTGTTGACAATAATGTATTTGTTCATCACGTTATTTGAGAATGAATTAATAGTACAATTAGTCTTGCAAATTCTACACCTACAGACACATTTATCAGTAAAGGATTTGGAAGGGCAACTGACTGCAAATTAGTTATTTGTAAATGTTACAAATGATCAATAAAGGTTTTAAAGCCAATCAACCATCCCTACTCTCCATTGATGTAGAAGGAGAACAAGTTCTCCATTCGGTCAGTCATACACTGGTCATAGGACTGTACAACATAGTATGTGGATGCACCTTCCTAAGTACAACAGCTACAGTTTAAAGAAAGTCATTGTAATTAACAAATTTTATTTTCAGACATTTAATTAGGTAAATATGGTGTGTGATCATTGATTTTCCACCAGAAAAGTTCTAGTTTCACCAAAAGTTACTGTGAAACTGAATTCTTCCATCACGAAAATATGTGAAGGTGTCATAAATTTTGTGTGCATCGTGATATTCTTGACAATATATTCTATACTCTCATATAAGCCGATACAAACTACAAACTGCATAGACCCAGATCTGCCATTGCATAATGCGCTGGCAGATCAGGGTCTAGTCTATGCAGTTTGTAAGGACTAATCAGTAGAACAAACAACATAGATCCTGATCTGGCGGCGCATTATGTGACGGCAGATCAGGGTCTATGTTGTTTGCATTTGGACCCGGATTATATGCGAGTATAGACAGTACCCATTTAAAACTCCATAGAAATCAGAGAAAATGTTTGATATATTTTTGATGCATTGACAGAATTCAGTAGTTCCCTCTCATTGTAAGTCTATCCCCAGTATATGAACATGTGGCCTCGTATGAGGGTTTGCCTTTCATTAGTTGGATTAAATCATAAAAGAAACATCACTTTACTCTGTGTAATACAGGGTATTCAGGGGTGTCCTTTTTCAGAGGGGCCAAGCACAACAAATACTGAAATAGACAACATTCCCATTTGCAAAATAATTAAACAAATATTTTGTTTTGATCTATTCAGTGTCAGAAGGTGATCCCAGGAGGGGAGATGGCAGTATTTGCATCACGGATGGGTCACGACAAATGCTGGCATCCTGCATGCTTCACATGTACAACATGCGATGAACTTCTGGTGGATCTGATCTATTTTCACAAAGACAGCCATCTTTACTGTGGTCGTCATCATGCAGAGCTTATCAAGCCTCGCTGTGCTGCTTGTGATGAGGTACAAAAACATTTATTGCACATAAGGAAGATCCAACATTGATCTCCATTCAACTACCATATATACTTGCATATAATCATTGTCCAAATGCAAACAACATAGACCCTGATCTACTGTCACATAATGTGCCGGCAGATTAGGGTCTATGTTGTTTGTTCTACTGATTAGTCCTTTCAAACTGCATAGACCCAGATCTCCCGGCGCATAATGCGATGGCAGATCTGGGTCTATGCAGTTTGCAGTTGGTATTGAGTTATACGCGAGTGTATACAGTAATGTACCCATGGACGGAATTGTCAGTTGAATCAAAATTTCACCATGAACCAATTCATTTTTCCATGATTTTCTTGTTTTGTTGTTCCTTTTTTGTGAGCAGCTTGCGTTTTGTGATCTGTAACATTTGTACATCTCCTTTTATACTGCTTGTGATGACATGAAATTTTGGGGAATGAAAAAAAAAAGCCTTGAGGATCAATTTCCTTTGGGTGGGGCTAATGGGCTTGGTGTAGAATGTACAACACAAAGTTGTGCAAGAACATTTTTTCTTTGTTTGAGAATTTATTTTCTTTTTTTTGGTATTATTTTGCATCATAAATTTTTTGGCTTCTGATCAGTTTAAAAAGATTTTGAAAATCAGATCAAATTATCATTTTTTAAATTTACAGTATGCAAAGCAAAACTACGAACATTAAATCATTAAATTTTTTACCCCTATTTACATCCAAGAGAAAGGAAAGTTCTATACAAGTTTGTAAAAAGACAAATGGAGTCTTGACAAAGATACAGTTGCTAAGAATGCAGGCAAAAGTAGTTAATGAGAGGTAACTTCATTTACATGCTTATATTACACTCAGTTGTCTTTCCCTTTCATGCACAAAACCAGTAATTTTTTTTTACCAAATTTATTATGATTCATCATAGATTTTGTTCAAAAATTATGGTTTTTCTTTCTCCAAGTAGTAAAATCAAACTAAGAAATAGCTATTTTGTGTAATAATATACAGCATGTATGTTTCTTGATAATTTAAAATCAACACTTAGATCAAATTGCTTGTATTAAAAGTACTACTTGGAGCTAACATGAATCATTCTTCTCATTTTTTATGGCAAATTCATAAAGAGAAATATAAAGTTCATCTAGAGAAGAGAATACTTATTGTTAAATCTACAAAAATAAGTGTATGACTCAATATTAGACAGTAAACATCTATTGATCAAAAGTTGAATCATGATTTAGCACTTTTAACATTACGAATTTTTGGGGGCGGTTTCACCTGTATAAGCATGGTGAGATATAATTGTCAATTTGATATCACTGTAGGTCTACAATTTATGCCATGATATGGTAGAGTTCCTGTCTTGCCTGTCTCACTTTCTTAAACATCACAGTGATCAATGTAAAGGTTTTGCATTGAAGTTTTTGAAAGTCACATATCCCCTACAACAGTGGCTGCATTCAGCTGAAACTTTGGGATAATATTTCAATATGTCTAAAGTTTATGATGTGGTATGCTAGGAGTTTCTCTCTTGCCCGTCTCACTTGCTTAAGCATCGTGGTGAACAATATTAAAGTTTGCATCAAAGTTTTTGAAAATCAACTGAAACTTCAGAATAACATTACTAGGGGTCTGAAGTTTATATGCCAGGATTTCCTTTCTTGCTTGTCTTACCTGTGTAAGCAGAAATCTTTTTACAGTTTAATGTTGAAGTTTTTGAAAGTTAGATATCTTCTACAGTTGATTCTGCATTCAGCTGAAACTTAAGTATAATATTACAGAAAGTCTAAAGTTTATATGCTGATATGCTAGGAGCCGGTCTCATCTACTTAGGCAGAAATCCTGTTTCATTGTTGCAAACATTGTGAAAGTTGTTAAAATATTTGAAAGTCACACAACTTCAGCATCAGTTGCTGTATTCAACGGAAAATCCAGGATAATATTGTATAGGTGTGAAGTTCATATGCTGATGTGTAAAAATTTCTAGTCACACATGTCTCGCATTCTGAAAAATTACAGTCAGCAATGTTAAAGTTTTGTGTGAATGTTTATGACAGTCAGATACAGGGGTTATGCTGACAAGCATATTGATGTAGGTGTAACATTGTGTTTTGTGGAACACTTGTTTAAAATATAGGTAATTTGTGGTTGTAGTTTTTATTGAATTGATCCTCTTGGTTCACGTTGGAACAAAGGTTGTCAACCAATGGTCTGTAATCTAGGCCATAAAAAAAAAAAAAGAGCAAGATATTGAAACTTTGAAAATGTCAGAAATTGACTTATTTATGTCTCTTACAGATAATTTTTGCTGATGAGTGTACGGAGGCTGAAGGTCGAAGTTGGCATATGAAACATTTTTCATGCTTTGAATGTGATACTCAGTTGGGAGGACAGAGATACATAATGCGTGAAGGACGGCCATACTGCTGTGTGTGTTTTGAGCGAATGTTTGCAGAATTTTGTGATACCTGTGGTGAACACATTGGAGTTGACCAGGGGCAGATGACTCATGATGGACAACATTGGCATGCAACAGAACGTTGTTTTAAATGTCACACTTGCCAAAAGTCATTGTTAGGACAGCCTTTTCTTCCAAAACATGGTGTTATATACTGTTCTGCGGCCTGCAGTCGCGCAGGATCGATTCAGACCCAAACACCGCGTCGACCTGAAGATTATATGGAAGATATTAACAATATTCGGTTGGGTTCACCGGTGAGTCATGCAATGCATGAAAGTAGTGTTACAGGGTTACAAGAAGCCTTACGTCAACAATACACAATCACAGAAAGCTGCCCATCTTCTGATAAGGACCTTGGATATGCTACAAGCAGCAACAGTGAAGTGTATGCACCAGGAATATATGAAGCACCAGGAAATTCTGGGATGCCTCATACCATTTCTGGATATGAAATTAATGTGGATGGGTTGATAGATGCTTTGCCCAAACCAACACATGATGCCAAAAAGAAACGATTATCACAGCTCTCAATGCCAGACTTATCAAAAGATCAGCAGACTGGTTCCAGTTCAGACAAAAGTACCAATTCAAGTTCAAATAGTCGAAGTCAGAGTCATAGTAGAAGTCAGTCTGGCTCGGAGCGAAATCTTGGTGTGCATTTCAATTTGAAGGATGGGCAAGCTATGACATATTATCACCCTGAGCTTCCTACCAGCCTTTTACGACCTTATCATCATCAACAATCTGTTGGAAACAATCACAATTATCCTAGTGCACGATCTTTTCCTGAACTCAGGTACACAAGTAACAGTAACTCTCCAACTCAGGATATTAATAGTCTCCCATTACCAGATGAAGAAAAGATGAACCCCATTTCACGACCTCCAACAGGAAGGAGTAGTTTGCATACTAATCATTACCCTCGTAGTAGAAGCTTTGAGGGGCGACCTGGGAGTGCTCTTCATCGGCACAATTCTGACAGGAGACGGACTTCAAAACGTGAAAATCAAAACGTGCGAGAATATTCTGTTGATGACAATGGTCTAGATAGGCATGATTATCAGGATGATGATGATGGCTGCAGTACATGTTCTAGCTCAAGTGATTCAGAAGATGATTATTGTTATTACTATGATGCACCTCGTCAGCCGCCTCAACCAAGGATTTCCTACGTGGATGACTCTAACCACAGTAAAGGTCAAAGTGCAACATTAGGTCAAAGGTCAGGAAGGTCAGGTCGACACAAAAATAAGAGTAAAAATTGTATTTTGTCTTAACAGAAGCTGTGTAATGTAAGACAATGTATCAGATGCTCTTTTTGACTTGGAGGGATATCATCTCAAAGTCAATAGCCATAGTATTTTACAGTCTGTTACTAAAAATTGTGTTTCAAATAAGAAGGAAAGGTCTATGTTTAGCTCCAAAAGGCTATTCAAGATGTGTAAAGGGACATAATTCAATATATAAACATGAGAGGAAAAGAGTAAGCAGAGTGGTTATCTCCCTTGGTATTGTTTGACCGATGCTATGTAGCACTTCAAACAAGACAGAATCATTTCAGTAAAAAATGCTCATTAAAGGTAATTGCTTAAATGCTTTCTAAAAGTATTTTATTTATATTTTTATTATTTTCTCAAGAGATCAAGAGAAGAAAAGACTTCAAATAATCATAATTAAGATTACATGTGTTTAGAGGGTTATTGGTATATTTGCATATCATCAAATAAAGAGTATGATTTCTTTCTTTAATCAATATTGCAAGTTATGTTCATCCCTTTGAGACTCTTTAATGTAGGATTACCTGAACCCTCCAAGCTATATGTATTCTAAATACTTTTATTTATTTTTTTTTAATTGAAAGCTATTCTGCAAATACTCAGCAGCTTTGAAATTGTAATAATGAAGCTTTCTGAATGTTGGTTTGTTGTTTCAGATTTCCAATTCAGGCATATATCACAAAAATGAACTTTGTGGCTGGTTCTTATGATATTTTTGTAATTTGTTTTTTATCATGGGTTACAAGCTTTGTCAGTCACTGCCTTGATTTTTTTAAGCAGATAGTCTCATGATCATGTTATCTGCTGTTGCGATTAAGTAAATTTTTGAAAATACTGGAAAATAGATTTGTGTTGCAGTTTATTGAAATATCATTTTACCATATACAATTTTAAGAAAAATTTGTTTATTTTTTTTTTAATGGTAATTTTTTTTAATAGTTTTACCAGAACCAGGATTTTAAAAGATAATGAAAATTCTACATGTTTAATTAGACTTGAGGTTACCATTGTTTGTTTTTTTCACCATCTTTTACTTTCTTTGAAATCTTAGACTCTGGTTTATTTTGTCACTCCCAATGAATGTAACAGAAGTTCATGTACCAACATTTTGGTCGCTATGTCAGTCCATATCCTTCTTACATACAAAATGATTATATTTATATGAAAATGCATCTTGCAGATCAAACACTAGGCCCTAGGCCTTTAATTCATCAAGCTTTTCAAATAGAAGACTTAGACACTTGTACTGTAAACACAGTGGGCACAATTCAAGGTTCCACCCAAACAAAAAATGTCAGAATTTGCAGAAATATTTTAGCATAGTAGCTCAAATTGAACTTTTTGCTTTATATTTTCAGAAAAATAAATAGCAAAAGAATTTTATTGTACTTTTGCAAGTTTTTCTGAATGTTGGTGATTATTTATCCTAAAGCTGAGTGGGTCATGCCAGCATATAAGCTTTTTACAGCAAATTCATTGTGGTAGAAGAAAGATTTTCCAACTTGATGCATTTATATTTTTCAGTCATTATATTTAACCTCAGAGTTCAAAGTAAATTCTTAATCTAAATGATGAAAGTTTTATTAATTAGGGTGATTCTCATCAGATTTGAGTAATGAATTTATTTTGATGAAGATTTAATGTGATTTCTTGATGGAATGATTAGAGGTTAAGCTCCGTTAATTAGTTGCGGTGAAATTTTATTTACAGATTTTAAAACCAAGTGTTTTCACTCAAAAAGTGCCTTGATTTGCTTACAACTCTAAAAGTTCACTTACCTAGCACTCTGACTTTTATAGAGCTCTGACAAGGTTTCAATTTATATAAATACTATCCTTAAAGTGATTGCACTCCTTTTTTTAAGTGAAAATACATTTTGTCACGTTTTTCATTACGTCTTTTGTAAAAGATGGTAAATATGCATGTATCCTTAAAATCACACTTGTGATGTTAGGTGGAAAAAAAAAAGAATTTCAAATTGTAAAACCAAAACTTAGCAATTTTAGCAAAGGACAAACCTCCAATATATTTCTGTAAGTGTATACTTGTGTCGTTCAACTACTCCTGTCATAAAAAAAAGCACCATTAATTCGTGTGTGTGTGATATTGTGACCCTTTGTGCAATAATAGCTCAATACAGCCTGAGGAAATCAATGATATTATCTTTCACCCACATTTACAATATTGCCAATAGTGTCATCATAAATTTTTGGCTTGGAGGTATTTCATTTTCTCCATTCCTATGGCATAGTATCCATTCTCTTTTACCAAATATTGTTTGTATTACTAATAATAGTTACAAAGTGTATCATCTTGGGAAAAGCAGTAACAAAATATAGATCCACTGGCCGTTTAGGATCTTCATTTTATATGACAAGGGAGAGAACTCAAATTTAGATAAATGATTAGCCCTGTAGTAGTTATCATCCTTTGATATTGTGCCACTAATGGTAAGGCTTCAAACAATAGTAGAAAATGCTTTTAAGAGGAAATTACCACATTAATTCCTCAAATGTTTCAGATGTTAATAAATATTGTTATGGGACATATAAAGAAAGAAAAATTTACCAGTAGATTAATATGATAATGATTATTTTGAGCAGTCTGTTTAAAATAGTTAAATGGACCATGAATAGCAATACATTTAGATTTAAGTTCTTCCATATGATATTATATAAATTAGTATAACTTCAACACTCCAAGTCATCAGTACTTTCAATACTTTGATTACTGTGTTGTTTGTACATTTTATGTATATTGCTGCTTGATATTATTAAAAAGCTAAAGGAAGATTCTTGTAAAGGACTGTAGCAATTTAGAAGGTGAGGAAATTATAATAAAATTGTAATTGCTGCCAACTATGTATATGTGTAGTCCTTTTTGTACAGAAAGTTTGTTGAAATAGTGTATATATGTAAGTACATCTCCCAGTATGGGATACTTTGTGTGATACTAGTTATAACTTATTTGTACATTTTGTTAAGCAAGTGTCTTCAGTATTTTGTAAGTATACTGCTGAACTAGTCTGTTTTTGTATCCACACATTGGGCAAATGCTAAAGAAACTGCATTGTTTGTAAACTAGAAGAATGTAGTTATAACATGTTTAGAATGTTTACAAAGAATGCTTTGGATTTTGTCATATGCCATCATTAAATATGACAACAGTACCTGCAAATGTGTTTTATATATACATAGACCTGATCAAATGGCGGAGAAACAATCAAAAGAATTACAGTAAAACTTTTATAACTCGTAAATTAGTAGACTTTTCTGACATGTCAGTCAGTATTACTTTACAGCTCCTTACTCATTACCTATAACTATATGGAGGGCTATAAACTGAAACCTGGTGTGATTAGTTACTTATGTTACATAATGTGGGACATTATTACTTAATGGCTTCTTATCTCATCACCTATAACCAATCGGAAGGCTGTAAACTGTGGCCTGGTGTGAGTAGTTACATAATGTTACATAACCTTACTTGGTGGCTCCTTATCTCATCACCTATAACTAAGAAACTAAGCCTGAGGTGAGTAGTTACATAATGTGTGGTAATCTTACTTAACAGTTCCTTATCTCATCACCTATATCCAATTAGAAGGCAATAAACTGAAGCCTGGTGTGAGTAGTTACATAATGTGGGACAACCTTACTTAACAGCTTCTTATCTCATCAACTATAACAAACAGGAGAGCTATAAGCTGAAGCCAGGTTGTAGTAGTTACATAATGTTACCTAATGTGAGACAACTAATTTAACTAAAATATAAGAAATTTATAGTAATTTGTTGTCACATTAACTCCCAACCAATTGCTTTGATTTTGCTCACTCTAACATAGCGTAAGAAGTCCATAAAGTTTCATCATATTTTTATACCTTGGAACATATTTTGTTATGTAAACGAGTATGGGCAGAGCTTAGAGCAAATTTCAGAAAGGTCTGCTGTACAGATACTTCATATAACTTGTATAACTTGCTGGGTCCAGGTGTAATGTATTATCTGGTCTGTGACCTCGAAAAACTGGAAACAACCAGAAAACTTGGAACATTTTGGCTGCAGCTTTGCAAGTTTTCAGTTCCATTGTATTAATAATTCACTTGTTTTTATAAAAAATATCAATATTTATCTTCATGTTCATGTAAAAGATATGTAAAATGTTCATGCTTTGCATATTAATAAGATTCAAAACATTTTTAACATGAAAGGGTCTGAAGGCAATGTCTTTGTAATAGACAACGCTCCCATTTCCTGGTTGCAAGGGTTTTATTGACCTCCACCTTTTGAGATGAGCTGCAGATGTAACTGCTTTTGGAAGCCGTGGTAGCTCAGTTGGTAGAACGTTGGACTCGTAATCCAAGGGTTGCAGGTTCCATACCCACCCAGGCCAGTGCAGATTGACTGCCTTGGTGCATCCTTGGGAAAGGCACTTAGCTCCCATTTCGTCTGCATGATATAGCCAATATTGTGTTGAAAGTGCTGTTAAAACCAAGCAACCAACAAACAAACATTTTATTTGCTTGAATAATAATTTGGGAATCTAGAAATTGTAAACACTGTTAGACATGTCATGATGTACTGCTAGACATGTCATGATGTACTGTTAGACATGTCATGATGTACTGTCACAAAGTGATGTATATTGTATGAAGGTGTTTGATTCTACAGTCATTGTCAAGATGATAGATCAAAGATGAAGATGGAGTGACAAGGGATGACATTTTTTTAATTGTGGACAAAGGGGTTGATTACTGTATGAACAAAACAGTGTCAGCCTGTTTTCAAATTCATATTCAGGAAAACAACAAACATTGCAAGTTTGAGTTGGTAAAATGGAAGTTTTTATATTGATGCTTCTAAACAATCAAAGATGGATCTGCGGTCGAGAGTCTGCAAGACCAAAAGATTAATAAGTGACACAATGTACATGTTTTATATGAAAATTATAAACACTTGGAGACTATAAAAAGGGATTTTCATTATTTGGTATTCAATTTTGAATCTTGCTTTCTAAAGTTCTGACTGCATGTGAAGAGGCCAAGCTTTATGATAATATTGCATGTTGGTTTCTGATATATCTAATGCTTCATGAGTATTTTATAAATATGGCATATTTTGCTGTGAAGAGTTTTATTTGGCAAGAAGTAAATAAAACTTCATAACTTTTGAATTGAAGTTGCTTATGTGCAAAACCCTCATTCAGTGTATTGCCAATGGTAAAATTGTGCAAGATGAGTTGATTTTGCAAGTGCAAATTTTCATTCTGTTTGATGTCTTTTATCACACTCTTCTATTTATTGATTGCCTATGAAGAGAATACAGGTATAATATAGGCAAGGTATAATGAAGAGAATACAGGTATAATATAGGCAAGGTATAATGAAGAGAATACAGGTATAATATAGGCAAGAACAGGTCACAGTTGTAGTTTTGGTAATTTCCCTTACAATACATTTTGAAAGTTTGAGATCAGTATTTAAATATGTCAATTGTCACAGATTCAGTACAAAATCTACATACTGGAAGTTGAAATGATAGTGTCATTAAATTTATAAGACTTACATTCAACTTATATGCAACATAAAATGTTATCAAATTGATAGTGGACTAAGTTTATACCATATATACTTGCTTATAAGTCAGATCCAACTGCTGAGTGCACAGACCCAGATCTGCCGATGCATAGTGTGATGGCAGATTAGGGTCTATATTGTTTGCAGTTGCACTCGACTTGTAAGTGAGTATATACAGTATGTTACGCTGTAATCTTTAATATGAATGATATTTTTTCAATTTCAGATCTAAATTTAAAAAAATGTAACATTTATGGAAACAGCATGTGTTAACAGTTAAAGTATATACCCAACATTGTGTTAATATCAGTTTGAATGTTTCCCCTTTTTTTTATTCTGCTTTCGTAAAGATTATAAGAGTTATTTTTGTTGGATTGATGTACACTTACCTCGGCTATATTCAAAATGTATTCTAATGTATCTGCAATTGGAATTTTAATCACTGATTGGTCAGATGTCAACATTTACAGCAGTAAAATCCACAATAAACTTGAAAATGTTGATGCCATGTTACATTGTGATGCATTATGGGGTGAAACGATACACCTGTAGCACATAATGATATGTATTGTGATACACAACTTATGATATGATACATATCGATATATGTAAAGAATAAAGGGCAAAAGACTAATAATTATTCATGGTTGTTAAAGATTAAAAGTAACTTTTATAAGGTAAATAGCATTTTGAATTGATTCTCTACCTTTTGTATTGATGTGTGTATCGAAATGGCAAAATTATTGATGCATCAATACCTTGGTGATTTGTTGTGCCTCTATATACATTATTACCAGGAATTATAGTTACAGTTATTTCTCAGCTGCATTTTGTAAAATGTGTTAGATTGGGATAACAGTTGTATATGAGGATTTAAGAATGTCCAAGGTCCTCTTTGTTGTTCTGGCTCCACTGACAAATTGCCAGTAAAACTTTATTGAGGATAGTAAAAACATCATTTAAAGTTCTTAGATCTTCATACACAATACAACTATCCATGAATTTAAAAAATGTCATCCTTTTTTGTTCTGAAGAAAAGGTAATTTCTTGTTTAACTTCAGTGAAAAAAGGTGATGTAAATTGTAGATTTTGGAAATTTATAAAAATTTGAATTGTGGAGGACAAGATATGTTGTACATTACATTTTGACACATTTTGCTGTTTTGTAAGGCAATAGTTGGCCATTGCAGTTTTGTGCCTTTGTTTAAAAGTTATTACTGTAGATTTGTTCAGCAAATATTTTGTTTTGTACAGTTAATTTATGTATTTGCAGTATTGAAAATAAAATATGCAAGTATTGGCCACAACATTTGTTCCTTTTTCTTCTCATTTTACCCCCACCTTAAAATTTAAAGCATTCTGCAATATTATATACATTTGTAAAGTTTTGCTTTCATTTAATTTCATACAACTAAAAAAATTCCCTTTATACAACCATAGGGTATGGAGAGAATGAGAGTCTGTCTACATTACCAAGTTGACAAGAGGCTCTAAATACTTTTGCTTCCTTCATTTACCTATCTCTCTCTCCATTTATCAAGACAAATACTCTCAAGTGATCCTTAGGCCATAGCTTACTTTGATACCTTTATTCCACCAAATTTCATCCAGACTCGTATTTACATTAATGTAATAATTACAGTAGAAAAGAAAGCGCAGTCCCAGATACAAAATGTAGTACACTGCAACATATACTGATCACTACATGAATAAAAGTTTTAGTAATGAAGCTGTGTAATTTTAGCCTGTGTGTTCCCTCTCAACCCAAGGTTGACTGGAATAAAGTTTAACAGTACCATGATTTGTAAAAATACTTTTTTGTCTTCTTAGTGATTGTTAAAATTCCAACTCTTGATAACTCTGCAGGTCAAGAAAATAACATCCATGTTCACTATATCTAATGAAGTTGACTGTAAAATGCAAACCATGGGAAAGCAACAAAAAATCTATAAGAGTACAATTTTTAATCCAAGTAACATCAATACTTGAGAACAAACCTGAGCAGGTTTTTTGCTGACAACTGTGTCACACTTGTGCTCTTGAGACTGCAGATAATAATGTAGCATCCTCCATCTTGGTGAAAGTACAGAATCTCCTTTTTTCCCCCCAAGATGCACCGTGTCTATTAGTTTGGTTCCCTGCTTTGTATGTTCCCTGATATTTACTACACTACATGACTAACTAATCAGGAGACACATATTGTAAGAGTTACCGGCCTATGATATTGGCTTGCCAATTTGGGTTGGGTACCAGCAAAACATGTTTTATTACAAACTGTCAGGGGTGATAACCTAGATGACCACTATTCATTACATCCCTTTGGAGTTTGGTAGCTAAGAGTAACCTGACATTGCACGTCTTGGTATATGCAAGTCAAGATGGTCTTCTGCATTGGAAGATTACTGCAGAGTGTAATTGAACAATGTAGCATTGTGGCAAGTAGTCATTGAATTCAGTGAGGATAGTTCCACTAAAAAAATACAAGGAGTCTGCTTAATACAAATTTGGTCTGGAAACTTAATACCAGTGTTCATACAAAGTCTGGAAAAAGTATGGGGGAAAAAAAAAAGAGTGCTTTTCCCAGACCAGGAAAAAGTATGGAAAATAAAGATTTTGCCCTAAAGGTCTGGAAAAAGTATGGAATTTCAGGTTGCTGTGTTTAATTTTTTTTTTGTTTTTTTTTGTTTCTTGAACCCATTCGTGTGTTACGCTGATGTTTATCTTTGCAGGGTTGGATGGGGTGTTGTTTTCTGCATACTGGCTCAATGTGGGTGGCAGAAAACACATGACCTATCAGCCACTTGTGATTGGTAGATACTATTTTAGACCATGCAGATACCACATGCTCATTTATAGTGAGACAGACTCTGAATACATGCACCAGAGGGGTCTGGAAAAAAATTGCAAACCAGTCTGGAAAAAGTTTGGAAAAGGTCTGAAATCTTTTTTACCAACAGCTGTATGAACCCTGTAATACATTTTTTGAGAATTTATCACTTGCACAGCAAGATTTAATGGAGAAAAATTTTCAGCACAAAAATTAAATTCCTAATGCCTCAAATCCAGTCTTTTGCACATCTTGAATAATTTGCATTAATATTTAACATTTTACAGAAAAACAATAAATGTAAGGCCTTTTGTCATATAATTTTTGTTTAATCACGAGGAGTGTGTTTTCTTTATTCAACCTTTAGAGTAATAATTTTTGTCTATGGCATTTTTTCTAAATATATTTGGAATATTTATACAAGGGAAAACAACAAAAATTCTACTCAGAAAAGTTTCCTGGTATGGGTGAGTTTAAATTCTTTATTTCTCTTTATTATTGTATGATCTACTATAAAATTAAAGGTACCATATTTTCTTTCTGAATGTTTTCAGATGTCAATAAATAATTATATTTTTACTGTTTGAAAACATATTAAATTACTTTATTTGATGTTGGAAAACAAATTGGGAGAGTAAAAAGTCACCCAAGCAACAAAATTAGCTACCCAAGAAGTAAGTATGGCAAATGTTTCTATCTTAAGTGTTAGGTAATGAATAAAAAACAGACATTACTTGCCTATTTTTTAAAATTATTTGATATACAGAGTGACCTCGTTAATACAGACACTTCGTTTCCAGTGAATATGTCCGGATTGATGAGTCTTATTTTACAACTGTTATAGCTGCTAATGAGCGATAATTCACGTCGCTTTTTTTCTAAAATGAAGCCCTATACTGTCCACAGCTTAAATCAATCAACTTTATTTGTACAGCCATCAACAAATTGTGATTGTTACATATAATTGGTAAACAACAAAGAGACTTAATGACACACTTAATTTATTAACCACGTTATGTCAAAAGTGTGGACAATTTGATCCTAGTGTGTTTATTTAATTATTAACACTCCCGTCGGCAACTAGCAAAAACAGACATTGTTTATACAATCGCTAGTTACAATATGGTCACGCAACTTGAAGTTTTTTCCACACACATGATCATGTGATCAATTTATAGCTTTAATGATACATTAACACACCTCCAACTTTGCGTAGGAGAATCAGTGTTATCTGACTGACGTATTTTCATATACGATTCTTTGAATTTTCTTTTTTTGGACAGATTATTTCTGGATTATTGAGGCAAGTTTTATATTAATTTTACACATAGGTCCCCAATTTTGATTTCCGGATCCGGAATGTGGATTTCTTGATTAACAGAGCAAATTAATGTTTAGGAATTCCGTTCCCGTTGAACTATGTCCATATAGCGAGGTTTCCAGATGAACAGAGTCCAGATTAACGAGGTTCCTCTGTATAGCTATCCACCAGAAAATGCAGACATACATATATTAGAGCCACAATGTATGTGCCTTCCAAAAGAACCCTCATGTCAGTAAACAAGTTTCTGATATATAGATAATTGGTGATCATGAAAATCAACATCTCAAACGCACTCAAATTTCATAACTGTGTAAATAAAGAAATAAGATTTGTAAATTAAATATGATTTTGAAGGTATTTAAGGTATGGAGTCAGATTAATGTGTTAAGCAGTATATAATCAGTATGGAGTCAGATTAATGTGTTAAGCAGTATATAATCAGTATGGAGTCAGATTAATGTATTAAGATTCTAAGACAAACATGATCAATTCATTGTCGCTCCTTTTTCTTTTCTTCTCATTCTTTATTTTGTAGTTCACTTGTTTGTCAAGTAAAGAACTGGTTAATCTGCCAACAAGGATAGTTGTTTGTTTTGTTTAAAGATTTCTTTGAATTTACCAATCCATCCCAACTCTTTGATGTAGTGTCTAATTAGATGAATAGGGGATTATCGCTGCTAATTACAATGGATATGTTGCCATTAGTTGTCTTTAATCAAAACCATGACTGTCACACCCATTTAACAGCACTCTTTTATGAATTCTAGGCCTGAACACTTTTACATTTTTTAGTTTTGGAAGGAAAAAAATATCAACATGATATTGCATGTACTGAAATGTTCCTGACATCACTGTACATTCACTATTGTACACATATTTTATTCCCATGACTGGCCTCACAGACACAGTCACGTGGTGGCCTGGATGAAAAGGTGATTATAAGAAAAACTCAACGTTGTGAATCTTTCATGACAAGTGAAACGAAGGATTTAAAATTATTTTGGTTATTGGTAAGTTTATGATCACAATAAATATTTCTTTTTTAGTAAGCTCAAGTATTTTGGGGGATATTTGGGTACATATTCATGATCAATTGAGGTGAACTTCGTCTCTGTTTAATTACTCGCAGATGGGCTTGTATCATTGCTTACAATTTACCTAGAAGTAATACATGTACTATTTTGTTATGTTGTTATGTGTATATTTGTTGGTAAAAAGCAATGATACAAGTCCCTGTGATTACTGGCAAAAAACAGACTTTTACTTGAATGAGACATAAGGTCTCCTTATTTGTGTCAGAAAATGTAAGTTAAAAAAAGTCTTGTAAAACATCTTCCAAATCTTACGAGACATTAAAATATTTTGGTGAATAATGTTTGATGTCCAAAAACATTCAGAAAATATGGTATCAGTTGGTATATCTGTCACTGTGATGAGTACAATAATTACAGTTCTCCAACATCTACAGTTACAAAACTTTGTGGATGGCTTGCATGTGGGGCAGGGAAGAAGCCTATCAATTTTGGAGTCAAAAGGTCAATATTCAAGGTCACCATAAATATACCCATGCCTCTCCTGCACCCCACCCCTACCACATGATGGAGATGAGCCTATAGTCAAAATAGGGCATAACTCCTGAAAAAATAGAGCTAGTACAGTGCATGGTCAACATGCATATATTTGATGATGACCGTAATGTATATAGTGAAACCCCACTTTAACGCTTCATTACAACACAAATTTGGATATAGTATGGTCATGGCATGACTCCTGAAATTTTACAATAATTTCACAAATTTCTTCAAGTACTACAAAGCTTTGGTGCCAAAAAAAAAAAGAATTTGATTTAGTAATTGGCAAGATGTGTTGTATTCTTGAAGAAAAAAAATATCTTATCACTGCTTCTTGCTTATTTTTGTAAAAGACAGCTCCTAAAAAAGCTGATAATTGTTAATCTAATTATTACTGAATCATCCACAATAAAGCCATTATGTCTTCTTTGTGTTTGACTTCAATGCATCCCATGTAAAATTTTTGTTAACTTCAGGGTAAATAATAGCCAATATATATTTGCTCAGTCATTTGGCATACTCAACTGTTATGTATGATGTTTATATAATATTATATAAATTTTAGGAAATTATAAATGTTTCTTCACTTTAATATTTGCTTAAATCTTTATGTTTATCAGGAAAAACATGTTTAACTAGTGTCCTTGAATTAGGTTGTTTTGATCAATATGTTTTCTCAATTTGAAGGTCAAGGTTGAATTTTGTTTACAAGTAAAATTCCATTAAGATGACACACATTCTAGAACATTCTGTCATGTGACCAATCTTTATATATGCCATGTTTGGTGGACATTTATTCAGTTTTGACATTACCATCAGTCTTGTAAAGAGCTATTACAATTGTGAAAATTCATTCCAAATTCTAAGAGAGGAATTATTTTAAATATTCATTGGATTATAACAGTGCTCATAAACTTTTGGATTTTGGATTTTTAATTAATGATTTTGGAATTTAACTGAACTTATTCAGAGATTTTGGAATACTTCATTTTGACATCAGCACATCAAGATTTCTAGTACATCAGGACTTTGGAGACCATTAGCACATCATAACATTCAAGGACACAGCCGTGAATTCGGAACATTCTATATTTAGGACTTGTGATTAGAACAATCATTCTTATTGGATTATTAGGATTTCAAAACACATTACAGTAAGTGACTTTTTGATTTTTTTCATTTTAATTATCTAGTAATAAATTGCTTGTTGATTTTTACTTGATTTGTTGGTTTCACTTTCTTTCTGTTACATTTTTCTTAGACCATAGAGTCGTAACAGAAATTGGGGGCTCGTCGTTCCGGGATCTGAATTTCTTTAAAGCATATTTGAGATATTAAAGTTATTTTTGAAATTCATATTGATTTTGTCTCAGAGAATTTTTTTTTTGTCTTTGGCAAAGATTTTTAATAGAGAAATTTTTTTTGTGTGAAACCAACAAGCATTTACAATGGCATCTAATGTTCAGAATTTCATTTCAAAACCTACCCAGGAGGGGTTAGAGTGCATGAGAAAGGATGAGTTGCTCGAGCTTGCCAGAAAATACAGTCTATCTGAGGCAAAAGTATCATTGACAAAACAGGAGATAAAGATTATTTTAATTCAGTATTTAGTAGGAAAGGGAATTTTTGAAAATAGTGCTTTAAGTTTGAAGAGAAAGCCTGTATCTGGTACTGACAGGAAATTAAGGGAATTAGAGTTAAAGAACCAGATGGATTTAGAATTGGCAAAGCTTCAGATTCAGAGAGAGAGAGAGAGAGAAAGAAGAGAGGCAGATACAGATGGAGAGAGAGAAAGAAGAGAGGCAGATGGAGAGAGAGAAAGAAGAGAGTCAGCTACAAATGCAGAAGGAAGAGAGGCAGATACAAATGCAGAAGGAAGAGAGGCAGATACAAATGCAGAAGGAAGAGAGGCAAATACAAATACAGATGCAAAGAGAAGAAAGGGAAATGCAATTTAAAGTAAGAGAATTAGAACTGGCAAACAGAGCACACTCCACTCCTTTAAACACAAGTCCAGGTTTTGATGTTACTAGATATATTAGGTTAGTACCCCCTTTTCAGGAAAAAGAAGTAGATAAATACTTTCTTCATTTCGAGAAAATAGCTGAAAACTTGAAATGGCCCAGAGAGCATTGGACTTTGTTATTACAAAGTGTACTTATTGGCAAAGCTCGTGAAGTCTACACTTCACTGTCAGTACAACAAAGCACTGATTATGATGTGGTTAAGGAGTACATCTTGAAAGCTTATGAGTTGGTACCAGAGGCATATCGACAAAGGTTTAGGAATTGTAGAAAAGAAACTGGACAAACTCATGTCGAATTTGCAAGGGATAAAGAACAACTATTTGATAGGTGGTGCTCAGCCAAGAAAGTTGATCAAGCTTATGATAACCTCCGACAGCTCGTATTAATTGAAGAGTTCAAGAGGTACATCCATAGTGATGTTAAAACCTATCTTGACGAGCGGAATGTGGAAACTTTGGAAAATGCTGCTCGTATGGCTGATGATTATTCCTTGACTCACAAAATTTCATTTGGTAATAAATCGTCCTCTCAGCAGTTTTCTGGTAAAAAACCATTTCAATCTCATTCGAGTACTTCCAAATTTCACAACAGCACAACTGTTAGGAATCAAACATCTGATAAGACTGATCAGAAATCCTTATCTCTTCCTACGTGCACTTATTGTAAAACGAAAGGGCACGTTATTTCTGATTGCTTCAAGTTGAAAAATAAGCAACAGAGTAAAGACAGAGCTTTTCCAAATGCTCTTATTTCTACGAGGTCAAGGTCACGGTCTTGTATTGAAAGCAATACATTTGTTGGGTCAAACAAACCCCAGTCTGATTCTATTTTGGAGGCTTATGAACCATTCATGTCAGAAGGTTCTATATCACTTATTGGTGATTCTGCCAAACCTATCCCAATTAAAATATTAAGGGACACTGGAGCTTCTCAGAGTCTTTTATTATCAGGTACTTTGCCTTTGTCTGAGGAGTCTTCTTCAAGTGAAAGTGTTCTTGTTCAGGGAGTTGAGTGCGGCTTTGTAAATGTTCCTCTTCATTGTGTAAATTTGGCATCAGACTTAGTTTCTGGACCTGTGACTGTTGGGGCAGTGACTTCTTTACCCATAGAGGATGTTCATTTATTACTAGGCAATGACCTAGCTGGAGATAAGGTTGTGGTTAATCCACTTGTAACTGACAAGCCTTGTTTGGATCAGAAAGTTGATCCTGTCGAAACTGAAATCCCTGATTTGTACCCTGCTTGTGCAGTTACTAGAGCTATGGCAAAAAGAGCTCTTGAGAGTGATGTTGATCAGGATATTATTCCTTTAGCTGACACATGTATTGGTCAGTTTTTTGATGAGGTCACTTTTTCCTCAGGTATTGATCAATCAAATGGTATTGATCACAGTGATCCTCTTTTGGCAACTCATTCTCTTTGTTCTACTCAGGGTGACAAACGACAATCCCTTGTCGTTGAACAGGAGCAAGATCCCGAGATATCTTGTTTATTTCAGAGGGCTATTAGTGAAACTGAAGCCACACAAGTTCCAGTGTGTTACTTTGTGAAAAATGGGGTCCTTATGAGGAAATGGAGACCACCTGAGGTACCCGCTGGTGACGAGTGGTCAGTGAGCTATCAAATTGTTGTTCCTAAGTCATATCGACAGGAAATTCTTAATTTAGCCCATGAAACTCCTTTGGCTGGTCATTTAGGAGTCCGTAAGACTTATCACAAGATCTTGAATCATTTTTATTGGCCGAAACTCAAAAGTGATGTTTCTAAATACTGCAGATCTTGTCACACTTGTCAAATGGTAGGAAAACCCAATCAGAAGATACATAAGGTTCATCTGCAACCTATTCCTGCATTTGATGAACCATTTAGTAGAATAATAGTAGACTGTGTTGGTCCTTTACCTAAAACCAAGTCAGGCAACCAATACTTGTTGACCATCATGTGTACATCTACAAGATTTCCAGAAGCAATTCCTCTGAGAAATATAAAAACTAAAACTATTGTGAAAGCTTTGGTGAAGTTTTTTACACTTGTTGGCCTTCCCAAATCTGTCCAGTCGGATCAAGGGTCAAATTTTATGTCTGGAATTTTCCAACAAGTTATGCATGAATTAGGCATCCAACAGTTTAAATCTTCTGCCTATCACCCTGAAAGTCAAGGTGCTTTGGAAAGATTTCATCAAACTTTGAAGAATATGATTCGATCATATTGCTTTGATACAGAAAAGGATTGGGATGAGGGTGTTCATTTGTTGTTGTTTGCTGTTAGGGAATCAGTTCAAGAGTCGTTGGGTTTTAGTCCCTTTGAACTAGTTTTTGGTCATACTGTCCGTGGACCATTGAAATTATTGAAAGAGAAACTTCTTTCAAATGAAGATTCAAAGATTAATCTTCTTGATTATGTCTCTGATTTCAAATACAAGTTGTCAAAGGCCTGTGAAGTAGCAAGAACTAATCTTCACAATACCCAGTCAAAAATGAAATTAAGGTATGACAGAAATTCACAGGAAAGGAGTTTTAAACCTGGTGACAAAGTTCTGGCTCTCTTTCCCATACCTCAGAATCCTCTTCAGGCTAAATGTTATGGTCCTTATACCGTTGCAAAGAAAGTAAATGACTTAAATTATATCATTAACACTCCTGGGAGACGGAAACAAAAACAACTTTGTCATATAAATATGTTAAAGGAATATTTTGACAGAGATAGCCCAGCTAATTATTCAGTTAATTTAGTTGTACCTGTCCCACACAGTGAAGATATCAACGATGGAATACGATCAGACTATAGTGACTCTGGTATAACCAATCTTCGGAATTCAGAAATATTGAACAACCTAGACCAGAAACTTTCACATCTACAACAACAGGAAAGAAATGAACTAAAACAGCTATTACATGACTATGAGCACTTGTTTCCTGATGTTCCAACACGAACAAGTAAAATTTATCATGACGTTGACATTGTAGATTCTGCGCCTGTGAAACAGCATCCTTATAGGATGAATCCTCTCAAACAGAACTATCTGAAGAAAGAAATTCAGTATCTACTGGAGAATGATTTCATAGAACCAAGTAAAAGTAACTGGAGTTCACCATGTATTCTTGTTCCCAAGCCAGATAATACATTCCGTATGTGTACTGACTATAGAAAAGTCAACAGTGTCACCAAAACTGATTCATTTCCAATCCCAAGAATGGACGATTGCATTGATAAAATTGGAAATGCGGAATATGTCACCAAGTTTGACCTTTTAAAAGGATTCTGGCAAATTCCACTGACGGAAAGGGCAGAAGAAATTTCAACATTTGTAACTCCAGATGGACTTTATCAATATAAAGTCATGCCGTTTGGAATGAAAAATTCGCCTGCAACGTTTCAACGTCTGATGAACATGATAACATTTGGTCTTGATAATTGTGACGCTTATATCGATGACGTCATTATCTACAACAACACCTGGGAAGATCATTTGGAAACCATTCGAAAATTCTTCAATCGACTCAGTGATGCGAATCTGACAATTAATTTGAGCAAAAGTTAGTTTTGCCATGCTTGTGTCACATTTTTTAGGACATATTGTGGGACAAGGTCAAGTTAAACCTATAGAAGCTAAGGTCAAAGCTATCTCTGAATTTCAAGTTCCAATTTGTAAAAAGCAACTGATGCGATTTCTAGGTATGGCTGGATATTATCGGAAATTTTGTTCCAATTTTTCCAAAATTGCTGAACCTTTGACAAGTTTATTGAGTAAGAAAACCAAATTTTTTTGGTCTGACAAGTGTCAGGAATCTTTTGACAAGTTAAAGGCCATGCTTAAGAATGCACCAGTTCTTTCTGCACCAAATTTTAGCCAATCATTTAAATTATCTGTTGATGCAAGTGATGTAGGGGTTGGTGGAGTATTGATTCAGGAAGACAAAAGTGGTGTGGATCACCCTGTGTGTTATTTTTCTAAAAAACTAAACAAGCACCAGAAAAATTATTCCACAATTGAGAAGGAATGTTTGGCTTTGATATTGGCTTTACAGCATTTTGAAGTGTATGTTACCTCAGCTCTTTCTCCAATTATTGTGTACAGTGATCACAATCCCCTTACTTTCATCAACAAAATGAAAGATAAAAATCGGAGATTGTTGAGATGGAGTTTGATATTGCAGGAATATAACATTGACATCAAACACACCAGGGGAAAAGACAATGTGATTGCAGATGCACTCTCACGTGCATAGAAATCTAATATTGCTTGATGTAATTAAGTCCAGTATCATAAAACATGTTCTTATGTAATTTTGGTTATTGTAGTATTAGATGTATATTCAAAAGAAAGCTTTATCATATAAATCTTTCTTTTTCTTTATGAGGGGAGGTGTTATGTATGATGTTTATATAATATTATATAAATTTTAGGAAATTATAAATGTTTCTTCACTTTAATATTTGCTTAAATCTTTATGTTTATCAGGAAAAACATGTTTAACTAGTGTCCTTGAATTAGGTTGTTTTGATCAATATGTTTTCTCAATTTGAAGGTCAAGGTTGAATTTTGTTTACAAGTAAAATTCCATTAAGATGACACACATTCTAGAACATTCTGTCATGTGACCAATCTTTATATATGCCATGTTTGGTGGACATTTATTCAGTTTTGACATTACCATCAGTCTTGTAAAGAGCTATTACAATTGTGAAAATTCATTCCAAATTCTAAGAGAGGAATTATTTTAAATATTCATTGGATTATAACAGTGCTCATAAACTTTTGGATTTTGGATTTTTAATTAATGATTTTGGAATTTAACTGAACTTATTCAGAGATTTTGGAATACTTCATTTTGACATCAGCACATCAAGATTTCTAGTACATCAGGACTTTGGAGACCATTAGCACATCATAACATTCAAGGACACAGCCGTGAATTCGGAACATTCTATATTTAGGACTTGTGATTAGAACAATCATTCTTATTGGATTATTAGGATTTCAAAACACATTACAGTAAGTGACTTTTTGATTTTTTTCATTTTAATTATCTAGTAATAAATTGCTTGTTGATTTTTACTTGATTTGTTGGTTTCACTTTCTTTCTGTTACATTTTTCTTAGACCATAGAGTCGTAACACAACCAAATACCAAACAATGTGGTGGTCTCATTTATAAATCAAATAATTTACCAACCTATTTAAGGGAAAACAATAGACAATCAATGCCTGAACCATCAACCATTATACACTCTTGTTGAAACAAGCTTATTGCCCAAATTGTCAGGAGCAGTTTTGGTCATGCCATAAATGCTCCTTCCCTCCATCTTAATCTTTTTTATTTTCTAGTCAGAAATGCTTACAGCAGCTTCAAATCACTCTGATATAAACATGCCTATTGTTATTGTAATGCTAACGCTGATTGGAACAGAACCATTTAAGTTGTAGGGGTGGAGGGATTTACTATTACATGTATAATCAAACATACTACTCTTTGTTTTTGCTCTGCAGTAGTGCAAAGTCATAGTTACAACAAAAGTTTCAATTAATATTGGGTTTATTTTATTTATTTGTTCCGGTCTTATAAAGAATGCTGGACTGTTTTTATGAAGATCACTCTTTACGCATGAAATTGAATGGTTTACTCCCAGAATGGGTTCAGCCAGCTATACGCATCTGTTGAATTGTTCATCTCAAGTATATTACAAGGTCAATACCCTTGACGGCCTATATGAATTTCAGTTAAAATATATTTCAAGCCTAAATTTATTTTCTTTTAGAAACTCCCAATGTCTGATTTATGCATTTTATTGTTGGTCAAAACTCAGACCCTTTCGACATGTCCAGCAAATATGTTTTTGAAATTACAGTGTTTCACAAGTTAGTGTGAGTGTATTAACAAGAAATAAGTATTTAGATTCAAATGAAATCTATAAGAAATATGATAGAAATTATGCTTCTTTGTTCACATTTTATATGGAATTACTATTATGAATACAATGAGATCGGCTGGCAACTACACATACTCTATTTACACTTCAGTTGCCAATTTTGTTATATATTTATATGTATGTACCAATCAGCAAAAAAATAAAAAATAAAATAAAATATGTAATAACTGTTTTAAGTATTTCTTGTTTAATATGTATCAAGCTGGTAACTGTGTCAATGAAGACCATAGCCCCCTCCCTGTCTTGCATAGCTATTAAAGGGATACACATGCAATACTTTCTTCAGGTAACTGACTTGGTTGGATATTGCACAAAACGGTAATCGGACGATGGCACTTTATGGACCCCGACAATGATGTTATAGTGGGGTTTCACTGTACCAAGTTTCACAGCAATCCACTAAAAACTGCAAGAATAGTTACATTCACAAAATTCTGTCATGCATTGCATCTGGTTGCAAATCAAAAAGGGCAATAACTCTTGCAAAAATCGATGGAGAAAAGTGATTTGTCGATTCAGGTGATAATCACAATACTGACCAAGTTTCATGGCAATCATTCAAAAGCTGTGGGACTATTTGAGCTTATGAGATTGTATCATGCTACAAGACAAATAGGGGCAATAACTCAAACAAAACTTGCAAGAACAAAGTATTTGTCAGTACACTCCTCTTCAGGTGATGACCATAATATCTGCCAAGTTTCAGGGCAATCCATCAAAACTGGAACTAGTTGTGCTAATAAGATTGTGCCAGCAAGCCAGACACGAGGATTACTATATACCCCTGCCTCTATGGATGTGATGGTATAAAAATGGTTTCTACACAGTAACATCAGTTTTTGGTTGCTCAGTGCCAGACTCATGACTGAAAGGGTGTGCTTTTTTTTAATCCTGCCATTTGATCAGCCTGGTTCAGCTACCATGGTACATCCTCGGGCAAGGCACTTTACTCCAACTGCCTCGGCATTAAATAACCTACTTGTGTTGCTCTACCATAAAACACCAATCCAAACCCAACCCAACCCAATGAAACCAACATCAAAGACCTGGACCAACTTTGTGGACAGCTTGCAAAATAGAAGCATGCCAAAGGTCAAGGTCAAATCTGCACACACAGTAGTGAATTCTGCAATAGAGTTATCTGTCCATATAACAAGCAGCATGTTGATAACCTGCTACTTCCAGGGCCCTTCAACATGGTTCAGCAAACAAGGAAAAGGCTCAAGACTTTGAAGTTGTCACCAAAAGACATGCATAAGTATGAGAAAACTAAAATACTTTTTGGTTGCATAAAACTGGATATACTATATAATTAATAGAGACAATGAATACAATATATAATAAATAAAGACAATGAATACTATATATAATAAAAAGAGACAATGAACACTATATAATAGAGACAATGAATATTATATATAATAAATGAAGACAATGAATACTATATATAATAGAGACAATGAACACTATATATAATAGAGACAATGAATATTATATATAATAAATAGAGACAATGAACACTATATAATAGAGACAATGAATATTATATATAATAAATGAAGACAATGAACACTATATATAATAGAGACAATGAATACTATATATAATAAATAGAGACAATGAATACTATATATAATAGATTGAGACAATGAATACTATATATAATAAATTGAGACAATGAATACTATATATAATAAACTGAGACAATGAATACTATATATAATAAATAGCGACAATGAATACTATATATAATAAACTGAGACAATGAATACTATATATAATAAACTGAGACAAGGAATACTATATATAATAAATTGAGACAATGAATACTATATATAATTGATAGAGACAATGAATACTGTAACAAGATAACCGGGTTGGATTTCGGATTTATAACAGAACACTGTTGTTGGTGATAAAAATGAATGTTTATTGATGAATGACTTGAATGGGAAGAAAGGTTATGATTAATACGTGCGTGTATAGGGTCCAAATATTGGACAAATTAACATAATCCGCACGAACCTAATACGGTAACCCAAATATGAACACAAATAAATAAATACACAGTGCAATGATAAAGGCTAATGATTCATCTCATACGATGAAAGGAATGATGTGTTTTACTCAGATAGCAAAAATGATGTATTTTCACTCATATAGCAAAAATGTATACCCTCAAATAATGAAACATGAGACACTTTATTCAAATAATAAAATGTGGTGCAAACAAATGGGATAGATATCATGCAAAATATCTTACACTCCTAAACCACTGGGTATCACAAAAACTCAAAATTAGCCCACGGCTAAAAGATTACATATATGGAGTGACTCACAAACACTCCGTCACTAGCATACTTGGCTGCTAGTCGCACTGGTCAATCAAGCGATCCACGCCCACCAATAGGTCAACAATGCCCGATCACCTGGTATTCAAGCAACACACTGTTTATTCAGCTCCATGGCTGCTATGGTTAGCTTTACAGCTGCTATAGTCAACTTCTATTGTCCCCTCTATAGCTGGGACCTCGTCGACTCGGATCTCTACAGCTGAAAATAAATCTAACACTGTGTAGTATGATTGACACGGGCATATACGATAACACGTAATGATGTTATATATGGTAAGTTATACAAATTACATTATCGGCACAACATTACAAAGCAATAAACAAGTTCAGAAGTGAACCTACACGTGTCCGATAAGAATCTTATGGTACTAAACGTTTCCTAAAAATGCCACTTTATATTGCTAATATAAAGCTCTTATTAAGAACAAACAAGAATAGAAAATATACAAACAAGAATAGAAAATATGCACCATAAATTAATCAATAATTTACGTACCTCTACAGCTGAAGACGTGCAAATCCTTAAGTAGACTGCTCACTGACAAGACGTTCCATAATGTAAAGATTTAGTCTTACGGTGAGGCATTTATACACAGACGATGCAGCTCTACATCGTCCGTACACTTGATGCATTCGGTTTTTCCCATCAAAAGCACTTCGCACGTGCGGCATGGGGTGAACCGAACTCACTGTTTCGAAATATTGTAAAATATACATAACTCACTCTCGGGTATCATTGTTAAACTGAAAAACGAAACCCAAGAACATGTATTTAATAAAAGGGATTTATACAATTCCGTGACAAATACTATATAATAGATACAATGCTATATAATAGAGACAATGAATACTATACATAATAAACTGAGACAATGAATACTATGTAATAGAGACAATACAATATAATAGAGACAATGAATACTATATATAATAAACTGAGACAATGAATACTATATATAATAAATTGAGACAATGAAAACTATATATAATTGATAGAGACAATGAATACTATATATAATAAACTGAGACAATGAATACCATATATAATAAACTGAGACAATGAATACTATATATAATAAATTGAGACAATGAATACTATATATAATAAATAGAGACAATGAATACTATATAATAGAGACAATACTATATAATAGAGACAATGAATACTATATATAATAAACTGAGACAATGAATACTCTATATAATAAACTGAGACAATGAATACTATATAAAATAAATTGAGACAATGAATATTATATATAAGAAATAGAGACAATGAATACTATATATAAGAAATAAAGACAATGAATACTATATAATAGAGACAATGAATACTATATATAATAAACAGAGACAATGAATACTATATATAATAAATGGAGACAATGAATACTATATATAATAAACTGAGACAATGAATACTCTAAATAAAAAATTGAGACAATGAATACTATATATAATAAACTGAGACAACGAATACTATATATAATAAATAGAGACAATGAATACTATATATAATAAACTGAGACAATGAATACTATATATAATAAATTGAGACAATGAATACTATATATAAGAAATAGAGACAATGAATACTATATATAAGAAATAGAGACAATGAATACTATATATAATAAACTGAGACAATGAATACTATATATAATAAATTGAGACAATGAATACTATATACAATAAATAGAGACAATGAATACTATATATAAGAAATAGAGACAATGAATACTATATATAATAAACTGAGACAATGAATACTATATATAATAAACTGAGACAACGAATACTATATATAATAAATAGAGACAATGAATACTATATATAATAAACTGAGACAATTAATACTATATATAATAAATTGAGACAATGAATACTATATATAATAAACTGAGACAATGAATACTATATATAATAAATAGAGACAATGAATACTATATATAAGAAATAGAGACAATGAATACTATATATAATAAACTGAGACAATGAATACTATATATAATAAACTGAGACAACGAATACTATATATAATAAATACAGACAATGAATACTATATATAATAAATAGTGACAATGAATACTATATATAATAAACAGAGACAATGAATACTATATATACTAGAGACAATGAATACTATATATAATAAATACAGACAATGAATACTATATATAATAAATTGAGACAATGAATACTATATATAATAAATAGAGACAATGAATACTATATATAATAAATACAGACAATGAATACTATATATAATAAATTGAGACAATGAATACTATATATAATAAATAGAGACAATGAATACTATATATAATAAATTGAGACAATGAATACTATATATAAATGGAGACAATGAATACTATATATAATAAATAGAGACAATGAATACTATATATAATAAATGGAGACAATGAATACTATATATAATAAATAGAGACAATGAATACTATATATAATAAATAGAGACAATGAATACTATATATAATAGAGACAATGAATACTATATATAATAAATAGAGACAATGAATACTATATATAATAAATAGAGACAATCAGTGAAAGTGGCAAATGTAAACTATCATTCACTACTGAAGTTCAGATCTGTTTACCAGGGAGTAATGAATCGATTTACCAAGATAGATTATTGCGACATCAATGTAAATGCAAGCAAACAATTGTAATCAATGCTGCATATTGTGATGTATAATGCACACTTTTTATACTTATTGTTCCTATTTTCTGGAGGTGGATCTGATGAGAGGATCATGGCACTAAAGCTGTCTACACATATCATGTCCTTGTGAAATACTAAATTCATTACACTGTCTACACATATCATGTCCTTGTGAAATACTGAATTCATTACAATGTCTACACATATCATGTCCTTGTGAAATACAGAATTCATTACAATGTCTACACATATCATGTCCTTGTGAAATACTGAATTCATTACAATGTCTACACATATCATGTCCTTGTGAAATACTGAATTCATTACAATGTCTACACATATCATGTCCTTGTGAAATACTGAATTCATTACACTGTCTACATATATCATGTCCTTGTGAAATACTGAATTCATTACACTGTCTACACATATCATGTCCTTGTGAAATACTGAATTCATTACAATGTCTACACATATCATGTCCTTGTGAAATACTGAATTCATTACAATGTCTACACATATCATGTCCTTGTGAAATACTGAATTCATTACAATGTCTACACATATCATGTCCTTGTGAAATACTGAATTCATTACACTGCAACTACCTTGTTATTAGCCTTTTTAAGAAATAACTAATGCTTACAAACCTTGACAGTCCTGTTCTTTGAATGCTTATGTTAATAAACTAATTTAATTTCACATTGTTGTGTAATTTTTGTTTGGCGATTCAACTGGAAACACACTAGAGACTGGTAACGTTTTCATCTACACCATCATGAATACCTTCAAGCCGTGCAAAATACAGTAGTAACATTGATACATATGATAAAATTGTATCAGATTTGCAATTTAATTATTTTTCTTTGGAAAATAATTTTGGTTTTTTGTTCAATTTCTCATTTAAATCCCAGTATTTGATACTTCTTTGTGATACAGTGATCAATGCTTCATCGACTCAGTGGGATTTGTCGAGGTAATGAGTGCTGTCTAAAAGCTTTTATGCACAAGGCCCAAGTCCAATGCATTGTCTAGATAAATTTTACATTTATTTACTTTTATTTGGAGAAAAAAAAATGGTTCTTTGTTTAATTTCCCCTCTTGAATCCCAGTATTTAATACTTGTTTGTGACCATACAGTGATCAATGCTTCATTGACTCGGCATGTTGTTTCAAGGTAACCAGCACCAGCAAAAGCTTGATGCACTAAGCATACCAACATTGCATTGTCTAGGTAAATTTGCAATTTATTAACTTTTCTTTTGAAAATAAATTTTGCTTTTGTTTTCTTTCTCATTGTAAATCACAGTATTTGATACTTCTTTGTGATCATACAGTGATCAATGCTCCATTGACTCAGCATGGTGTTTTCAAATGTAATCTGTGCAGTCTAAAGTTTTGATGTGCCCGCTGTAATTATGATACATTGTTTGGGTAAATTTTTTAGCTTTGACACCGAAATACATTTCACAGAGCAAAATCATTAATATTTTGATATGTAGGATATCACATGAGCGTTATATGTCTGAAAAATATGTTTTTCACCTTGCACTGGGTTAAAAATCAGGGTGCGCATTATACATTAGTGAAGCAACTACCAGTGCATCTAGTGAAGACTCGGGACAGATAACTTGAAAATCACGGAATGAGGAATGGGCACATTATTCTAGAGGATTATGCTGCTGGTTCATGGATTAAGAAAGAAACTTTAAAAAAAACAACAACAGCAGTTTCATTTTTAAAATCATTTAATTCTTCTATCAAGAATATTAAAATTGTATAAATAAAAATGTTGCCAAAAATATATATCATATATCACAGAAATATTAAATATGTATCTTTTTTAATTACATGCATATATCACAGCACTGACATAATAAAAATGGATGTTTCTGAGAAGAAAAAAATAAAAAATCCTGAAAATTCCTAGACAGTATTCAAGGAATTACTGAGTCAACTTTCTTTAACTAATCTATCATGCTAGTTTGCATAACTGGCTTTTTAGGTGACACATAATGCATTAAATCACATCAAATTATTATTCATTTACTTAGCTTGCAAGTACTAAAATAAATTATCTTAAACCTACAGACTGTCTAGAAAGCACCCCACCCCACACCCCTCAAAAAATGCTGTAAACTTATATATTTCTTGAAAAATCTAAACATTCAAAGAGAACTGAGGAGAAGAAAATGGTATATTCCTGAACCCAAGAGTTAATTCTTATGCACTTAAAATCTAATTATATCAGCCAGTGGCTTGTTTGAAAGTGCAAAAATATTTGAAAAAACAGATAATATAACAATAAAATAGTATCTGAAAAGTTATAAGTGAGATAAATACTGTTTTTGATTTAGCATTAACGTAGGTATTGTAAAGTCATGGAATTTCTCTAATTAAGAATATATCTACAATGTGTTTGGTAACCAAGGATACAAGAAGAAATAGTGAAATAATTTCTAAATCACAAACAGTGTTTAATTAAGAACAGTATTGACTACATAAAGGCAATGCATCTTTAAAACAATAATACTATTAATTTACATAAAGTTAAACAAACATTTCATCTTCACTTAACATTTCCAGCAAACAGACCCTATTTAATACAAGAATATTTTTTATAATCTTTTCTTTTTTTCTGATACATGTTCTCCTTTTAAAGATAAATGCATAGAATAAAGCAGTTATGTACATTAGAGTTTCTTGTTCTAATAAACGATGAAACTTGTCAACACAAACACACACAATTTCACTACTGATGCCAGGGATTTTTCAACTGCACATTTAAATATTGCTCATTCATCCAATTATACAAGAGATAAATAATAGAAAAATCAATTGATGAAGTGAGCAATACAAGAACAACAGAAAGTAAGCAAAATTATTGTATTTCCAATTTATATACAAAAGATGTAGCGATAATCTGTAAACAGTACATGTATAGGGCAGAAAAGAACAGGTAATAACATATTTGTGCAACTTCAGTGCAATTCATACTATCAGATACTGAACTAAAATAATGTATACAAATAGCAATTATATTTTGAATTTAGAAAAATGATGAATAATTTGTGTCACTTATATACCCATTGAATGTGTGCAGATGCCTATAAATGAATATCTAATTAGCAAACGAGTAACATATTAATGCTTAGATTAATATGTATGACAAATCATACATATTTTAAATGTAAGATGTAAGATGTATCTCTGGTGATCATTACACAAAAAAAGAATATCAAAGCTTAAAAACATTCAAAAAGCTTGTATAATAGTAAAATTTAATAAAATTCTACTTTATAGATCATAGACTAATGAAAATCTGAATTTTAAATATAAAAATATAATAAATTAAAAAACAACAGTAACAAAAATCCTTCTTTGAATGCAAATATGATGGCATCGGACAAGCAAATTTTGCATGAAAAACCTTTCCTGGAATGCAAAATTGATACAGTCAAATCTGTCTCTTATTCATCAGAACTATATTCACATCTATGAATACTTTTGAGTATATACAAAAATGCAACATTGTCTATGAAGATGGTAAAAAATGCATTATCTTGTCTGTTTTTTTTACCTCATATCAAGATAATCTAGACTGAAGATACATGTACATTTTGTCCACATGTCTACAGTTGATTCAATGATTCTGAGGTTCATACGTGGACAAGTCAATCAGTTAACTGTTTTAGTTGTCCAATTGGTACAGACAGGCAACTCTACAGTTTATCCAGTGGTTCTGAGGTTAAAAGTATTTAAGTTGATCAGTTAACTGCTTAAGCTGTCCAGTTGGTTGAAAAGCAACTCTACTGTTGATCCAATGGTTTTGAGGTTTATGAGTGGGCAAGTTGCTCTTTTAATGCATTAGTTGTCCAGCTGGCAAAGACAGGCAACTCCACGGTTAATCCAGTGATTCTGAGGTTGAAGAGTGGGTAGATTGACATATAGTACAAAATTGGTAGAGTGACCAGTGGTGGACAGGAGACCTCGGCGAGCACTAGTCTTGTACACTGTAAAGAACACCATGATATTATATAATAGCATAGGTCTTTAATTACATGTATTACTTTTTCAAGTTGATGAAGAACAAAGAATGAACCAATATTAAATCACATGAAATATATGAATAATATTTATTTATCATTTAACACATTTTCATAGTTTTAAAACTGATGAATAACAAAGATATTCTTAATTCAAACAACAGATGTAAGAATAATACTTAAACTGAAAGCATGTTTTCGTAAACAAAGAAAAAATATGTTTCCCTGCTCAAATGGTTTGCTTATGGATAAGCCTACATACCAAGTTTCATCATAAATCTTTTCATAAATAATGTAAGTAAAAACCGGTAGCTTTATAACAAGCTCAGCCAATCAGATCCTTGATCAGTTCATTAATATACAGTAAAACCTGTGCAAATGGTCACATTTATTCAGTGATCACCTGTTCACAACAGCCATTCTAATTTTCCCCCAGCCAATTTCCTATATAAATCTCCCATATGTAATGGTCACCTACCTTCCATGGTCAGAGGCCAGGTATTTCCTAACCAAACAATGGTTTCTCCCTGCCTTAAGTGGTCACTAGAGTGTATCTACACTGATTGTTCAGTCTATGCAAACTGAATTTTTGCTTAATGAGGAAAGCATTGTTTTAATAAAGGAATATCATGTGAATCGAGGTGCAAACATTTCTTATCTCACTTGTACTTGTAACTCCGGTCATGTTGATAGTGTAACTCAAAGGTGTCAATATGTCAAATTCGAAAGTGATGCAGTTTTTATCATTAGGGTAGAGTGTCAAAGCAATTCATTTGCAGGATGGTGGAAAAAGTAGCTGTGTTATCGCAAGTTACCTCTTGTGCCAATGTGACAGGTATAGTTAGATATCTTCATCTATTTGCCTATGAATTTAATCTATCTCTGAAGAAAAAAGTTTGTCTTTGAGAAGAGATACGAGTTACATTTCTTCTCATTAGGGTCAGGGGTCATTCAATATTCAAAATGTGTATGTAAAGGCAGGTGAAGTTTCGTTTCATGGGTCATAATGAATAGCCATATATGGCTTCTTTGATTTTCAGTTCATTACAGGCTTCTCACATAAGCCGATTGTCTTTTGATCTTTGCGAGTTGAGCAAATGACTAATCCAGATATTGTTTTTATAGCATGAACAATCAATCTCAGATCAGTGTATATTTTTAAGTTGGTGATGATTTCATTTATAACATGGATTAAAGTGAGCAGGATACAGTAATCTTGTGTGGAACATAAATTTGGGAGAGAACAACATATACCTGTAATTATGATTTTGTTGTACAGTGCACATAAAACAATCTTGATAATGTAATAATAATAATAATATTAACCAGTGCATGGTATTTGTTCAAAAACCAATTCCAAAAGGTACTGGAATTAGAGACTGAACAAGATTTTAAAGCAATGTTGAATACTCCTGGAAGGTAGGTCACACCAACCCAGTTTTGATATGTGATACACATTCATCCTCAGATGCATTAACACAGTAAGTTTGATAGCAATAGGTAAAAAGCTTTTGTAATTAGAACCAAGACAGAATTTTAAAGTAATTTTTCAAAACCCCTCGAAAGCAGATCAAAGTGACACAAATTTTTTTGTGACAAACTTTCATCCAATGGTTGATGCAACTGCACTGCAAATTGGGTCTCAAACAGCGTATCAACAGAACAGTTACAGCCTGAAGCTGTACAAAAGTTTCAAACAGCATGGAGCCATACACAAGTTTAAAGCAATGTTAAAAGAACTCTTGAAAGAGGTCACACTGACTCAGTTTTGGTGCATTACACTCATTGTACCCAAGATACATCCATATTGCAAAGCTGGTAGCAAAATGTGGAAAGGCATTGGAATTAAAGCCTGGACACCATATTCATGCAATTGTGAATTAACCCTGGAAAGTAGGTCAAAGAAACTCAGTTTTTGGTATCCAAACACAACTTCATTTCAGTACTGAAATGAGAGTTACAGCCTGGACAGGGAAAATGGATTGATACACAGACAGCCATACAGATGGTCACAACACAGACATAGTAAATCAAATATACCCCCCCAGCTTCTTGAAGCTGATGTGAAACAAAATTGTTTATATGTACATTAATAAATGTGAAATGAATTTTTGCTTTGCCTAATCTTTATTGTCTTGACAAGCAACTTCTTGTAAACAATTTGACTGTGTATTGGCTTCTTGTAAACAATTTGACTGTGTATTGGCTTCTTGTAAACAATTTGACTGTGTATTGGCTTCTTGTAAACAATTTGACTGTGTATTGGCTATCTAGGTTTGGCTGCATTCAGTGTGTAATAGTTGTTGGTGTTGCTTTAACTTGCGAAATGCCATTCTTTTAAGTCAAACAATGTGGCCATTCTTTTAAGTCAAACAATGTGGCCATTCTTTTAAGTCAAACAATGTGGCCATTCTTTTAAGTCAAACAATGTGGCTATTCTTTTAAGTCAAACAATGTGACCATTCTTTTAAGTCAAACAATGTGGCCATTCTTTTAAGTCAAACAATGTGGCCATTCTTTTAAGTCAAACAATGTGACCATTCTTTTAAGTCAAACAATGTGGCCATTCTTTTAAGTCAAACAATGTGACCATTCTTTTAAGTCAAACAATGTGGCCATTCTTTTAAGTCAAACAATGTGGCCATTCTTTTAAGTCAAACAATGTGACCATTCTTTTAAGTCAAACAATGTGACCATTCTTTTAAGTCAAACAATGTGGCCATACTTTTAAGTCAAACAATGTGACCATACTTTTAAGTCAAACAATGTGGCCATACTTTTAAGTCAAACAATGTGGCCATACTTTTAAGTCAAACAATGTGGCCATACTTTTCAGTAAAAAATGAGGCAAAACTCCAGTAATATTAACGCTAAATAGAAAGAACGTCCCTCAAAAATGAGGTTAGTATAAATATTTTCTTCCTGCCTTTCAAGTTAAATGTACATATGGTCAAGGGGAGATAACTTCTACTGCATATCAAAAGACGACTATCATAAGTTTTTTTAAAAATTTGTTTTCCATATTGAGCAGATAATAATATAAATAATAGTGAAAGACAAACCCACTGGACAATATACTTCTGTCTTTAATTCAAGGGGGGCTACTAATTTTTCATGGATTTTGTGGTTGCTACAAAATTTAAAATACCCAGTGTACTAGAAGAATGGTGAGCAATTCACTCATGTAAACACACCCCTCCAATTGATGAAGGACATACATTTGTGGATATGCACATCTGCAAATGATGATCCTAACATGTACAAAGTTTCATCATGATCCTGTTGTAAACTGTGATACTAGTTGCATTTATAAGATTCTGTCATTCACAACATCAGGCTACAAGTAAAAACAGGGAAATAACTCTATTAAAAAAGAATCACAGGAGCACAGTTATTTGTTGATGACCATAATATCTACAAAGTTTCACAGCGATCAATCAAAAACTCTGAGACAAGTTACATTCAGAATATTCTGTCATACACTCCATTCCGCTGCAAGATAAAATGGCAATAAACCCTAACAAAATTGTGGGAGCAAAGTAATTTGTTGGCACTTCATCAGATGACCATAACATTTACCAAGTTTCATGGCAATCCAATGAAAACTGTGTTACTATTTGCATTCACAAGTTTTTGCCATACACTGCATTCAGCTGTAAGTTAAAAAAGGGCAATACCTTTTGAAAAAATTGCATTAGCAAAGTGATTTGTCAATATGTGCATCTTCAGGTGAGAACCATAATATTTATCAAGTTTCATGGCAATTCATCAAAAACTTATGGATGGACAGAAGGACAGATGGATGGACACACAGGTTCCTAAACAGAGGCAGGGATATAAAAATGTCTTTACCATAAATGCCATTTCCAACAGAATCATATCCACAAATTTAGGTCCTGCCAAAAAATGTATTTGTGTTAAACCTTGAAAATTTATGCCCACAAATATAAATGAATTTGCAGTACAAATTCCTTTTCTGATGACTGACATGGAAAATTACACTCACCTGGGCATTCATAGGTTTCTTTCTCTTCAAAGTCACTCTTCACCCCTGGTTTCAGCCAAATCTTCACATTGGTTAAGGAATATGTGGTCTGTTATTTGAATTTTTGTCATCACTACCTACATGACTGAAGGACACTGAAAGTATACTACTTGTCATACACAAAATGTGATTCCCATAATGGAACTGATACTCAACTGGTCAAGGTAAAATCTTGGTTTTTCACGATACTGGCACATTTCCCACATTTTGAAGCAGTAACAAGATTTTCAAGATGGCCTCTATCCTGTTCATCTTGGATATCAAAGGGGCATAGTTTTCATTCAGGATCAACTACATGTTGTGAGAAGCATTGATGTGAAAACTCAATGACAATATGACCAACCATTATGGATGAATAATGTATCAACAAAATTTTCAAGATGGCTACTTTCACAGACATATTGAATACCATAGGGGTACACTTTTCATGTAGTATGTATGTATGAATGTATGGGGTTTAATGGCACATCAGCACAATCCTGGCCATATAGTGATGAGTAAGTTTCGGTATTTCTAAAAAGGCATACAAAACAGAGATAAAGGCAAAAAAAAAAGGATACAATCCTTAAAGACAGATTTTTTATATAAACTACACTCTTTTAAAAGTATAAGACCTCAGCTTGAATGCATACTTGCCATATTCCCAGACAGTGCTGTTTTTTTTTGAGACTCCAAAAGTATGTTTTGAGGTTCCAAGGGGGGTGAGTGCGCGTGACCCCCCAAAAGTAACCTTATCCAAATGAGAATAACTTATCTTTTCAAATCAGCCTATAGCAAATGACTGGAAATTCAAATCTGAATAAAAGAAAATACCATCTGTTTTTTCTGAAGCATTTAATATACTTACAACAACAACAAAATGAAAAAAAAAAAAATGGTAGACTTAGAATTGTCAAATAACATCACCACAAACATGGTCACAACCTCAAAGACATTAAAATACACAAAGTTACTGTCTTTAAAATCCATTGGACAGTGGAATGTAGTTTCAATTACATGTAGTCTTTGCTGCTTTCACTAGTTGGTCTGACGGTAATGCAAGTGTCATTTGTGTTCACAAATATGCCTACACTTTTCCTTCGCGAATGTGCATCCACATCTATGTTGGCGCAAGCAATGGCCAAAGTCGCTAAAAGTGATAAAACCTGTAAGATGATAATGAATATCCATTTCAAAACAATGAATCTGGCAATGAAAACATTTAATGTTTGTGGTAGTCGGCCGAGTTGCAAAAATCTTTGACCGCCACTTTTGTAACGTATTTTCGAGGTTAAAGTCAGGCTTAGGGCAGTGAAGAATTAATTTATTCTCAGGCTGAATTAATGAAAAAAGGTACCAATTTATGCAAATACACAATTTGTCATTTGATTAATAATTTAATACTTTTATATTATTAAAATTCCATGGTGCAGTTCATTTCAGGTTAACCAGATATTCAAACATGTTGATGTTTTCATGAGGTACTTGATCACATGATAAAACGTTTATTGTAATCATGTAAATATCCAAGGAAAATACGAGAAAGTTAAGGTGGCAAAACTGTCAAAGCAAATAAGATTTTCTCATTTTTTTTAGCTCTTCTAGTGGATTATGTACTACAATATTCCTTTGTCCCTTTAAAATGTTGTGTGTCCCCCAATTCTGGAGGGTGAGGGACACAGTGTACACTGACCTTTGGATCCTAGTTTCAACACTGCATTAGAGATTGAATGGTGCTGTTGTTCAACCTACCAATATAATCATGTTTTGAATTTTATATATGGAGTAAAATTCCAACTTCAAAGAAACGTTGCCGCTGATCACAAACTTTAATAAAGGTGGCTTTAACATTCTCATTCAATGCAGCCAGTGATGTGTATGTAATAACATGTTTTTCAACATGCATCTGTCTGATGTACTTACCTTCAGACAAATTGGGTTGTTCCACTCAGTGTACTTTACCTATGCAAATTAGCCTAATGGGCTCTCCTTCAGCAGTGCTCAAAGGATTTGACATGACACATCGCCCTAGCTATTGTGAGCCAATTCAGTAAATCTCTGAAAGGTGTCTTTTTATTGCTGACTGCCTTACCTTTTAATTGTCTCTAAAACATCTGTATAAACTGCCCCGAGGATAGTTTTACATGAGCTCTGAGCAAGACTATTTACTGTTTATACATACCACAGATTATGGGCATATATCATTGTGATCAAGAAATGTGCTTTTTTTTTCTAAACACGACCGTTCGGGGGATTTGGGAGTCCAAAATCGTGTTTTTCGCGTGACACGTCGTGTTATGGCATGTATGTGAATGTCATCGTGGGATGCATCCCAGGCAAACAGATTGCCTAGTGGGGTGAATTCATGGGTCATCTTTTACAATAATATTCCAATTTATTTACAGTACATACTTGCTTATAAATCAGGTCCAACTGCAAACTACATAAACCCAGATCTGCCAGTTCATTAGGTTAGGATTAATCAGTAGAACAAACAACACAGACCCTGATCTTCTGGCACATTATGTGATGGCAGAAAAGGATCTATGTTGTTTGCAGTTGGACCCGACTTATAGGTGAGTATATATGTATGTCAAATTTCACACTATACCATATGGTTTAGATTGAAGTGTACATAGTAATGAAAAAATTTTCAAAATGCCACAATGTACTGAATATGAAGGAAAAATATCAAGTGTATGTAGGCAAGACAAAAAGCATTTGCAGACTTGACTCATAATAAATTCTGGTTAATGCTAAAACTGACCCAGACTACCAAAGGATGCATCAACACGAGTGAGCAATGCCTTTCAGAATACATCCCTGCAAATGCATGAATGATATATACAGACTCTGAAATATTTATATAATATTTTTCACACTACTATAACAATAAGCTATATCCATTGGCCTGAATAAAGTACACAAATTATCCTTTAGGAATAATTTATGGTATATACTGGCTTATAAGTAACTTCCAACTACAGACAACATAGACTCCGATCTGCCATTGCATAATGTGATGGTGGATTTGGATCTGTGTTGTTTGTTCTACTGATTAGTCCTAACAAACTGCATAGACCCAGATCTGCTGGTGCATCATGCAATGGCAGATCTGGGTGTGTGCAGTTTGTAGTTGGATCCGACTTAAAAGCGAGTATATACAGTACCAATTAATATAGTTGCCTCAAAATTATCGGATAAGCATCTAAGGGGTCTGTGTATCTATTTTAACCTTCAAATGATCTTGACCTAAATTTGAGAGATACTAATCTATGGTATGTAGCACACTGCCTAGTCATGATGTATACCTGTGTACTGTTTCATCAAATTGTGAACAGCAGTTGAAAAGTTACAGCCAAAACATGGAATCTGGTCACAAAGTTAATTATCCCCGTAATAACCTTGACCTTTGAGCTAGGGACCTGACTATGGTACTCAAAACACTGTCTAGTTACAATCAAAATACATGTATATCAAAACATTCAAAAGTTGGATTCCACTCGTAGAATCAGGTCACAAAATTACCTGTTCTCTTGAATTACAAAATACCTATGAGCTATGGATCTAACAATGATACAAAACACATGCCAAAGTAAGTTACATCAAAATGTAACAAGCAGTTAAAAAGTTAGAGTGTGGAAACAGAAACATGTCACAAATACACTTTCCCTTCTAATGACCTTGACCACAGAGCATGGGATCTGACTATGGTATGTGACACACATCTGATTAAGAATCCCTCATGATGACCTTGATCTTGGAACATGAGATCTGACTATGGTATGTGACACACATCTGATTAAGAATCCCTCATGATGACCTTGATCTCAGAACATGAGATCTGACTATGGTATGTGACACACATCTGATTAAGAATCCCTTGTGATGACCTTGATCTCAGAACATGGGATCTAACTATGGTATGTGACACAAATCTCATTAAGATGTATGCTTGAGTCAAGTTCAATGTAAATATCTCTTACGGTTAAAATATCATTTAGCAGACACAAAATATTACTGGATGGATGGATGCACAGTTTGACAGATGTTCAATACCATAACATAATATGTGCAGTAAAGACAGTCATATAAAAAGTTAGAAGCCAAAGACATGAAATACCGATATGTATTAATGCATGTAAATAGGAAAGTGTATCTACATCTGTTCAGCTATATTAGGCAGCCTCTCTACCCACATCTCTACATATCTATCTGTCTGTCTGTCTGTCTACCCACATCTCTACATATCTGTCTGTCTGTCTATCTACCCACATCTCTACATATCTATCTATCTGTGTCTATCTATCCACATCTCTACATATCTATCTGTCTGTCTATCTACCCACATCTCTACATATCTGTCTGTCTGTCTACCCACATCTCTACATATCTATCTATCTGTCTGTCTATCTATCCACATCTCTACATATCTATCTACCCACATCTCTACATATCTATCTGTCTGTCTATCTATCCACATCTCTACATATCTATCTGTCTGTCTATCTATCCACATCTCTACATATCTGTCTATCTATCTATCCACATCTCTACATATCTATCTATCTGTCTGTCTATCTATCCACATCTCTACATATCTATCCGTCTGTCTATTGACCCACATCTCTACATATCTGTCTCTGTCTGTCTGTCTATCTACCCACATCTCTACATATCTATCTGTCTGTCTATCTACCCACATCTCTACATATCTATCTGTCTGTCTATCTATCCACATCTCTACATATCTATCTATCTGTCTGTCTATCTATCCACATCTCTACATATATATGTCTGTCTATCTACCCACATCTCTACATATCTATCTATCTGTCTGTCTATCTACCCACATCTCTACATATCTATCTATCTGTCTGTCTATCTATCCACAAAACATACTCATCCACTGACAATGAATGAATTAATTTTACATGTCAAATAATTTTAAAATAGAAATGTGTTCATGGAACATGATTGTCCAGTGACTTCAAACACAAGGTGGATAGTCAGACCAGGGTATGTGGCGGGGCATAAAAACTATTCTTTAAGAGCAAGGAGTGCCTCCCCCCACCTCTACTATCTCACTTGTGATAGGTAGTTTTAAAATTTAAGCAAGGATACAACCGGCATCTGGTCAAAGAGGATCTTCAGCAATGATTCTTCAATACATTTCTTCTTGCGACACCATCTTGCTCCCTCCATGAACAGACCACGGATGTATGACCCGTTGTTCTGCAAGCAGAATAAGCATTTTCATGTAAAATGTTTTCATATATTGGAAGTCTGATATGAAGGTATAAACAGAGAAGAACAGAACATTAAAAATACAATAGTTCCATTAATTATGTCAGACTCCCCAAATTGTCACCTAACAAGAAAGGTAATACTGGTAAAAACAACAACATGCTAGAGTGAAATGGTGTGAAATGAACTTATCAAGTGACTGGCTCTGGTAGGGTCCAGGCTATATATGGCCCTCGATACTGGCTTTACCAAAAAGCATTAACAAGTAAATTTGAGTAATTATGACATCCTATGTTTGTTATTCCATTTGTTTGTGTGGACTTATTTGCCTGCAAATTTTTCATTTGTTTAATGAATCTAGGCTCAATGAAGTACAAAAATGCAAACAATAACCTTTGACTTAACCCCAAGATTAATTAGGTCTGGTTTTCAAATGTCCTTCACAAAAATCTGGATATACTGGTGGTCAGATCTGCACCATTTTCATTCAGAACCAATTAAATACTGCTGAACATGTTTTAGTGAAAACCCGATATCAAAGCCACCATTCACGCAAGAAAAGTAGTGAGAACAAGATTTTCCATATGTTCATCATCATGGCCTTATTCCTTATTGGATGTCCAAGGGGCAACATTATCTTAAAGAACCAACTAGACAACACAAGAAGTGTTTTAGTGAAAATCCCATGTCGATATTACAATTTTTTCAGGGAGTGTAGCAATAATGAGATTTTCATGCTGTCTTAAGGGCATCCTTTAGTCTGATTCAACCAGACTCTTGTATTACTCATAGAGGTCTAGGCTGACCAAGAATGTGGTCAAGGTCTGTACAATTGTTACTGACAGATGTCTCATTTCTTTTTTGTTCCTCTGTCAAAAAAATACACCATCTATACCGTAAAGTCAATCAGCACTTTTTGTGGATAGGCTATAAATGTAAAGATATTTAAAATGTACTTTAGAGGCGGTAGAATGTATTGGTGCCAAAGCAGGAAATGTGTGCCCCCTTTTATGTACTCCGTGAGTTGCCATCACACTTTGACAATTTTCAAGACCTTTATTACCTATATATATTTTATGGGTCAATTCAGAACTTAACATTTGTTATGAAAATTATGCATTTATTTGATTCAAGTTTTTATTATGAATGCTGGCTAACCTGGCAACCAATCAATGACTTTATCAGATTTTGGTAAGACTCATTTTGGGCATTACAATCAATCTTTACCAGACCCTCATATGGTAAAGATCTCAAGGACCCATGTCAGAGGTCTGGTTGAATGAAACTATATACCATTTTCATTTAGGACCAATTCGACATCATAAGAAGTCTTTCAGTGAAAACCCCCCATCAATATGACCACCCTTTCAGATGAAGTTGTGATAACAAGATTTTCAAGATGGCTACCATGGTGGCCAAATTGGATGTGAGATCAGCACGATTTTCATTTAGGACCAACAAGACGTCATAAGAAATAATTCAGTGAAAACCCTATGTCGATATGTCAGTATGACCATCCATTCAGGAGGTGTAGCAATAAAAAGGTGTTCAAGACAGCAACCATAGTGGCCATATTGGATGCCCAAGGGGCACCATTTTTCATTTAGAACTGATTAGATCTTGGGATAAATGTGTGTGTAAAGGTTCCTGGTAATCCTTCCATTTGTTTAAGAGAAGTAGGTAGTGATAACTAACTTAGCAAAGGGATGGATGACAGAGAACAGGCTCTTCTAGTTTATGACCAGTAGAGCTAAAAATGTAGAAATTTAAAGACTTTTTTTTACTATCCAGAGTATAATATGAAGAGACAATAAGAGAGAGAGAGAGAGAGAGAGAGAGAGAGAGAGAGAGAGAGAGAGAGAGAGAGAGAGAGAGAGAGAGAGAGATGAACAAATTGGCAGTTCGAAAGAAAAAAAACTGACATAGAGAGGCAGATGGACAGATAAATGTCTAACTGAGAACAAAATACATACAACAAGGAGGCGGCTTTTCATATTGTAAAGGATTACATTATTTCCATAGAAGTTACAATATAATTATATTCACACACACACACTACAGTCTAGTTCAACAATCATTCCATTACTTTATACACAATAATCTTTTTTCATGGATTCAGTGCTACGTTATTTCTGCCTAGTAACCTAATATATTACATCATACTTAGTGAAAACATTCACTGCGTGACCATTACTTGAATGGTGTCGATTTGTTGTTGTTACTTTATTGTTGACATATGCCATGATCATAAACTTATAAATATGTTTTGAGAACAATTTCATTTACATCTGATGATTGTCATCAACAGATTTTTGGTCAACAGTTTTTTATAGTGAGATGTCTTATTACTAAAAGTACTTGCCTATCAAATCAAAATTATGACCAATTATAATATCCATATGCTTTTTCCATCTGCTGTTTAGACATTAAATCAATTTTAGACAGATAAACAATAGACAAGGACAATAAATAAATCGAGAAATAAATGTATAATTCAATAAATTGCCTTTAAACAGGACTCTTTACTACAGTAATCTTATTTAAAGGACACAAAAATGTTTTAACTATATATGAAAAAAACAAATTATCTTTTGCTACACCTAGCTTTGAAAGCTTGTAATGACAAAATACACAAAAGGAAAAAGCAATAGAAATTAATTAGCTGTGAATTAACTGCTGAGTATTGAGACTATCTCTGATATTTGTGAGCAATAAGAAGATTTGCAAATTTGCCACTGTGGCATGCCATATCAGATATAAGAACAACACCATTTTCATTTAGGACCAACTAGACATCATTAGAAGTCTTTGTGTAAACTTCATGTGAATATGACCATCCATTCAGGAGGAGTAGAAATAACAAGATTTTCAATATGGCTGCCATGGTGGCCATATTGGATTTCAGATGAGCAGCATTTTTATTTTGGACAAACTAAACATTATAAGAAGTCTCTTGGTGAAAACTCCATGTTGATATGACCACCCATCTTGGAGGAGTAGCAAAAAGATTTTCAAAATAACCACTATGGTGGCTATATTGGAGGTCAGATCAGCACCATTTTAATTTGGAACCAAGATATCACAAAAGTCTTATGGTGAAAACCCAATGTCGATATGACCATCTGTCTAGGAGGAGTTGCAATAACAAGATTTTCAAGATGGCCACTGTGGCAGCCATACTGGAGGTCACATCAGCATAATTTTCATTTACTACCAACTAGACACAATAAGAATTCTGGTGAAAACCCCAAGTAGATATGACTTTCCATTAACTCTTTAACTACCAGTGCTGCTGTAGTGGCTCACTGCTTTGCCTAGCTGCATGGGTCACTACTGCAACTGATTTGGGGCCTGATGTTCTGCAGTCAAATAATAACTTTTTATCTGATGATTTGGGGATATGGGCCAGTTTTTTTAGTTATTTCCCTTATAACTGAAAATTTAAAAACAAAACATGACCTTACAGTTGCTATGCCACTCTGTCCTTGGTAATTTTACTCAATACACATGTAGGTGGTGGCGGTGATAGTAAGGGAAATGACGTCAGTGCATGCTGTGTATAGTTCCTAGAGACAGAGTGATGTTTCTATTTTTGTCTCGAGTAGACCACATCATCAACTGATAACTGTCAAGTACCTAAATGTGCACTCAGAGACAACAAGATACTTAAGCTATTGGGGTCTTAAACAGAGACATCCTCCATAATGATTTTCATGTGATGAGTGCATCGTTTTAGCAAAATATGGTATTATAATTTTCAGTAGGTAAAGCATTCTTTATATTAGCAATACTGTATACCAAATGTTCGCAACCATTTTATATTTGCTTTTTTGTGGTCACTGGTCTAATGTGAATTTTAAATGATTGTGAAAATTTCCATTATGCATCTACATTATATTTATATTTGCTTTTTTGTGGTCACTGGTCTAATGTAAATTTTAAATGATTGTGAAAATTTCCATTATGCATCTACATTATATTTATATTTGCTTTTTGTGGTCATTGGTCTAATGTAAATTTTAAATGATTGTGAAAATTTCCATTATGCATCTACATTATATTTATATTTGCTTTTTGTGGTCACTAGTCTAATGTGATTTTTAAATGATTGTGAAAATTTCCATTATGCATCTACATTATATTTATATTTGCTTTTTGTGGTCACTGGTCTAATGTAAATTTTAAATGATTGTGAAAATTTCCATTATGCATCTACATTATATTTATATTTGCTTTTTTGTGGTCACTGGTCTAATGTAAATTTTAAATGATTGTGAAAATTTCCATTATGCATCTACATTATATTTACCATATATACTCACTTATAAATCAAGTCCAATTGCAAACAACACAGACCCTAATATTTTGTCGCATAATACACCGGCAGATCAGGGTCTATGTTGTTTGTTCTACTGATTAATCCAAACAAACTGCATAGACCAAGACCAGCCAGTGTATTATGTGACAGCAGATTGATGGCAGATACGAGTCTGTACAGTTTGCAGTTGGTCATGTCTTATAAGCGAGTATATACAGTACCATCTCTTGGAAATTTTCGTTATACATTTTTTGACACTGCAAAATATGCCTGTATGCTATAGCCTGAATAAACAGTAAACAGTCATGATTCACATAGCTTAATGCTTAATACTCAATTCTATCAGCAGTTTGTACAGTTAACTGTCACAGAGGCAACAGTTTGTACAGTTAACTGTCACAGAGGCAACAGTTTGTACAGTTAACTGTCACAGAGGCAACAGTTTGTACAGTTAACTGTCACAGAGGCAACAGTTTGTACAGTTAACTGTCACAGAGGCAACAGTTTGTACAGTTAACTGTCACAGAGGCAGCAGTTTGTACAGTTAACTGTCACAGAGGCAGCAGTTTGTACAGTTAACTGTCACAGAGGCAGCAGTTTGTACAGTTAACTGTCACAGAGGCAACAGTTTGTACAGTTAACTGTCACAGAGGCAATTATAAGGTAAAAGCAGTCAGAGATTAATAACCACCACTTCACAGATTACTTAAATGACTGACAATAGCTAAAGTGATTTGGTTTTTGCAACTCCTTTCAGCATTTGCTTTGGAAAAGCCCATTAAGGCAAATTTGCATAGGTAAAGTACATGAAGTGGAACAAGACAATTCATTTGAAGTTCAGTAATCAGGGATGCATGTTTAAGAAACAAAAGTTATTATACTTTGTTGCACTGAATGAAAATGTTTCAGCCATCTTTATCAAAGATTATTGGCTGGTTCATAATCGGCTGCAACATTTCTTTGAAGTCAGACTGTACTCCAAACAAAAAATGCACAAAATCTGATTTCAGTAGTTGGAATGATAAAACTAGCAGTGTGGAAGTGTGATTAAAAATTTATTTTTTAAGGTAAATGTCGAAACTCAGGGAACAATAAGTCATCTGTGAAGCTAGCAAAGCCCGGCAAAACTAAATTTCATAACTCCTGGTTGACAGGGTTTGACTTTGTGAAGCTCAGCATCTACTGGGAGCATTTTAAACTTTTCATATACTGCAAACACCATACTGACCTTAGTCATTCTGGAGAAATGTATATAACATCTATTGACATAGCAACACCTTCTGGCATCTAGGCAGATGCAGAAATTGCATTTTCAATGCTTAGAAAAATTAAACAAGATCTTCAGGGATGTTTGAACAACAGTACCATTCAGTCGCTAACAAGTGCATACATGAACAGTAATGACATTTGCATCACCTTCAAACCCTCCAATGAACCATTGAGTGTGGTAAAGTCAGCAAAATTAACTAAAATTTAATAATGTATTCCACAGTCTAATGAATTTTAAAGACAGAAGCTTTGTGTATTTTTTATTTAATGTCTGTTTCGTTGTGATTATGTGAGTGTCTACACATATGCATGTGTGTCTGTTGGTGATCTATGACAATGCTAAATCTACCAACTATTTTTGTTTGGAAGTGTGTTAAATGCTGAAAAGAAAACTTACACTTTATTTTTCAAAATTCAAATCTGAATTTCCAGTCATTGTCCATATGCTTATATAAGCCGATAACTTGTTCTAAATTATACAATGTCGCTTATGTGTATCACATGCACTGACTCCCCTTGGGACTACAAAACACTTTTTGAGTCTCAAAAATCACCCAACACTGTGTGGAAGGTTGGCAGGTATGCATTTACATTATATTTACCATCTCTTGCTTGAATAAACATTTCGGGTGTACAGTAAATTGAGAGCTTGTACCTACCGGTTTAGATGGCACTGAGGTGTCGTGGTTCATCACTTCAAACTCAAATCCGAGGTGATCAATCGGAATCTTGTATCTCCGAGCGTAGTTCTGTAAGACACCTGTTAGGAATGACTGGGTGAAATAGAATCCAGAAATCCAGAACACAGATGGGGCGCCACTGTAAATCCAGTCCTGAAGAAAAATAACAAGTGTAATTAACCTTTTATGTAATACATAAAATGGAATAGTACAGTGCAACAAACTGACTAACAAATTTCAGGAAAATCTCTGATTTAATCTACAATGTATAAATATATCTGCATATTGTACTTGTGCAGGTATCATAAGAGAAGTGAGTATGACCAGTTTTAGTTTCTATTTATTATTATCTTACAACAAGCTATAATTAAAGCAGCAGTGTCTGTAAGTGATGGGAAATATTCTGTAGTTTTGATTCTCCGATTGAAAAGTGTACCTCAGATATCTGTGGTGCACAGATATGAATGAATATTGATTTACATGCATCTAAACAAAGGATGAAATTATTCCCTATGTAAACAATGTATTGTGGTGTGACAATCAATCAAAACAATCAAAGATTGTTTGGAACTGCCAAATGACCAAGTGTTCAATTATGATTTACCTTAATCAGTTTTAAACAATTAGATTATGACTTTCCTTAATCAATTATAAATGATTGTTTTATCTTTTTCCAATTCTGATGTCTTTATTGCACTGCAATCCTAGATAAGGCCAATTTGATAAATTATGATTTATGACATATTTTTATTGGTCAGCAATCACCAGCATCAGCCAATCAGAGCTTTTGTAAGATAACCCAGTGACAGCAATAATTCACATATATAACTCTAATGCATATGAAATTATGACCATCCAGTCACTTGAAAATTGTAACAAAATAAAAACTAGAGTCCCTCGAAGGGACTGATTGATGCTCTACTGGGTGAAAAGAATTTCTAGGAATTCAAGACCAATTTAGGACCAACTATACTATTTCTTCCTTTTAACTGTCGAGTGTTGAGAACATCTCTGATATTCTTCAGTGATAACAAGATTTTCAAATTAGCTGCAGTGGTACACATACTGGATGCCAGCTTGGCACATTTTCATTTAGGACAAAGTAGACATCATTAAAAGTCTTTTGGTGAAAACCCCATGTCATAATAATCATCCATTCAGGGGAGTAGTGACAACAAGATTTTTAAAACAGTCATATGTCAGCCATATTGGATGTAGGATTGGCACCATTTTAATTTAGGACCAATCTTGTATCACAAGAAGTCTATTGGTAAAAACCCCATGTTGATATAGCCATCCATTTGGAGAGGAGTAGAGATAAAAATATTTTCGAGATATGACTTTCCAATCAGGAGAAGTAGCAATAATAAGATTTTCAAGAGCAACTGGACATCATAATAAGTCTTCTGGTGAAAACCCCACTTCAATATGACTTTCTATTCAATGAGAATTGTGATAACAAGATTTTTAAGATGGCTGCCATGGTGGCCATATTGGATTTAAAATCGGCACCATTTTTATTTAGCACCAACTAGACATCATAAGAAGTCTTTTAGTGAATACCCAATATTGTTATGACCATCCACTCAGGAGGAGTAGCAATAACAACATTTTCAAGATGGACACTGTGGTGGCCATATTGGATGTCTGAGCAGCACCATTTTCATTTAAGACCAACTAGACCATGGGATGAATGTGTGTGTAAAGTTTCAAGGCAATCCTCCAAGTATTTTAGGAGGAGTACCGATATCAAACTTGTGCTAACAGATGGATGGATGATGGACAATGGATAACAGACCATCCCATTAGCTCTTCTAGTCAATGACAAGTAGAACTAAAAAAAACAATGATTTAAAAAAATATCCTTGTATTAAATTTTTCTTCTTTAATTCTTCACGAGTTAATAAACTTGGGAATCACCCTGAAAAGCAAATTGAATAAAAAGCCTCTGGTTTATTACAATACAAACTCCAAGTGCAACCAAAGTGCCAATGACATGATAGAAAACAAATGTGTTTGTAAATTGTTTGACTTTCCAGGACACAAGCAATTTTTTAAAGTATGCAAAAATGAGAGTGTCCATTAAATATATAGAAAATCTCTCCAATTAATTAACATCAATGGCTGATCAGTTTGAAAGAACCAATTATTTGATCTTTAAATTTCAACCAACTCCCAATACTAACAATGTACATGCATTCACCAATTTTTAAGCCCCAATTACATTACTTGTAGTCACAGCAATAGTGATGCAGAAGAAAATCAAGGGCAAAGGTCATTAAATGTAATGCAATAAATGTAATAAATAATGTAATAAACAAAGATGTCCATGAATAACTTTGATAATTCAGTATTAGGGCCAATATTCATCATTACAATGCATCTGATAATAAACTTTTCCCCAAAAATATGGCATACTGGGTTTTGCAATTTTTGGAGAATATTTTCATGTCTTTTAATCCATGGAGTAGATTTTTTCTTTTGTGTACATGAAAGTACATTCTGTTTTGCTGTGAATCAAAATATAATTGACACAATGCGGCTTTGTTCTGATGGTTTGTACAAATATGAATTTGAAGATTTTGTGGCTGCATGGAAAGTAATGGAAAGTCAGAGTATAAAATAAAAACAACAGCAGTAATTATACGGTCCCTGCCTGAGATTCAAATGTATATTATCATAACAGTTTTTAAACATGAGTGAATTTTTCCATTCTGAAAGTGAAAAGTCAAATTAAGTTGGAGAAAGTAAATTCAAGTGCAAAATATTTATATCAATGGAAAATTTTGCCTTTAATGCAAACATTGCTTCTATAACTATGCAAACATTGCTTCTATAACTATGCAAAAATTATAAGAATTAAATATTAATACTGTAGCTGCACTATTTTTTGTCAGGGACAAATGTTCGCAGATTTCAAGGTTGCTACAAAACCACAAATTCAAAGACCCAACAAACAAGGATCCATCCATAGAAACAAAAGTACCATTTTCCCAATCCATAAATGTCTATCCCAACTTGACTGATTGTAAGTGGCCTGATGTAATTTAACTGCTACCCTGATCCCCCACCCGAGTCTCTGTAGTGGCTCAGTTGTTAGGATGCTGGACTCGCAAACCAGAAGGGTGTGAGTTCAATTCCTGCTCAGATCAGGCCAAAACAGTCAATGTGGTGTGTCCCTGAGCAAGACACCTTACTCCATTTTCCACGGTACAATACAACTCTTCGTGTGTTGATGTACCATTAAATACCAAATAAAGAACCAACTATTGAGAATCAGGCAAGCCAAAAACTGAAATGGAAAAGAAGACAAATAGTCTAATCCGATTGTTTCCACAGCAGAACTAGCATTCATTGGGTCTTTAAATTCATGGATTTGGGAAGTAGTCTAGTCCTATTGTTTCCACAGCAGAATTACCATTCATTGGGATTTTAAATTTGTGGTTTGTAGCAACCACAAAATACATGAAACTTGGTACCACACAAAAAATAGTGAATTAACAGTATTAAGTGACCCAAAGTAAAGTAAAAGGCCATAGTAAGTTCTCATTCTTGTAAGCGCCAAACACTTCTCAAGCAAATGATAATTTTTGACATGTTTTTAGTTTGCATATCTATGTTAAATTTCAATAAATTTATTAAAATTTTGTAGTAAATGGAGATTTTTTTTTTCAAAAACAAATATTCATTGATATTGAATTTGTTATTTTGAGGAGATCATAAAAGATGTGGACCATAAGATCTTTGACAAGTCAAACCCCATAAACTTAATAACGAGAGGTTATGTATGTAGCCACAGGTTCTTCATGTACATCCTCATATTTTTTATCAAAAGTTTACTGTAAGATAAACTACAGGAAGAATGAGTCTTCTGTTATGTTGATGATCTAAATCTAACAAAATTCAAGATCTCTGCAGCTGTTTCAAAAAATATTAAATGCTAGTACAGTTGACTATAGGAGTTTTGGAAGAGTGGCCATGCACTTGCTGTACATCAAATGTCACACTTAAAGAAAAAGAAAGAGTCTGCATTTAAATTTTGAAGGACAGTACTCCCTCATTATAACACTGTCCATGGAAACCATTAAGTATACTGCCTTATAGTGAGACTGCCTTGTTGTTTGTCCTTTGAGTTCGAAGATGACCATGACATCACTAACTGGTTGCAACACAATGGCTTTGTAGACCTTCAGTTTGTTTGCAGACTGATGCCTCTGCACTCCCACACATTTGTGTGTAGTCTGTCAAAGGCCACACTTGCTTTAGCAATTCTGGCATTGGTTTTATCATTGATGTGGACTGCATGTGACAGTGTACTGCTGAGATAGGTGAACTTGTCCACTGCAAGGAGGGTTTGGCCATTTACTGTGATCTACATAAGGTTTTCCTGGTGCAGGTTGGTGCATCACCTGTCTTCTTGATACTGATTGTGAGACCAAAATTGTCACAAGTTGAAGAGAAATGGTCCATACTCTGTTGCATATCAGACTCAGATTTGGCATTCAGGGAACCGTTGTCAGCAAACAGGATATCACAAATAGTTACTTCGTGCAACTTAGTCTTTGCCTATAGTCTCCTCAGATTGAAGAGCTTGCCACCAGTCCGGTATCAAGGTCAATCCCAGTGTCATAGTCACAGAAGGCATAAGTAAGCAGGGCAGAGAACATCATACTGAAGAGGGTTGGGGTCAACACACAGCCTTGCTTGATTCCATTGGTGACTGGGAATGGTTCAGATGACTCACCATCACCCACGACATGAACAAGCATGCCATCATGGAATTGCCAAACCATTACAATGAATTTCTCTGGGCAACCATATTTTGCCATGATCTTCCAGAGGCCCCCATGACTGACTATGTCAAAGGCTTTTGTCAGGTCACTGAATGTTGTGTACAGGTTGGAGTTCAGTTCCTGGCATTTCTCCTGGAGCTGACGAGCTGCAAACACCATGTCTGTGGTCCCTCATCATGTCCTGAAGCCACACTGACTCTCAGGCAGGAACCCGTAATCAATGTGATGCAAAAGGCGATTCAGCAGGTTTCTGGCAAGAATTTTGCTGCCTATTGACAGGAGAGGCCCAATGGTTGTCGCAGGATTGTCTGTTGCCTTTCAACTTGTACAAGTGTGTCAGGTTGGGCTAAGCCTACAATCGTAAGTAACAGTAGATGGTATTACCTGTGACTGTTTACTCAGATTGGACAGCTACACCTGGCTCCCTCTGAAAAGTCCTCTCTGGCAGATCAGGCGACCGAGCGGATATGCTCATCCTCCCAGCTGTGAAGGCAGATGGCAAGAGCTGTGTGGACAGCGCAGGGCATCATCTCAGGTGCAGTAGGACCTGATGGCCATCCACTGCATCTTGACTTGTCTCCAGACGCATTGACAATGTCATGCCGCAGGATTCAGACAGGCCTGGACAAGAGAGTGAGGGTGACTTTTTGCAACTTTCCCTCACTTAAATCCAACTCATGCACAAATGGATACACTGGGACTTGTAGCTGCAGACCCGCATACAGGGTATTCGGGGCATAGGGTCGCTTTTCACTAAACCGAAGCAGCTGTGGAACTCGGCAGCCCCTGGGTGACTGAGCAGCCCTTTTTAGGATCCCACTGTTCACCTCCATAGCATGAGGAAGGGGCTAGAAAAGGTGCCTTAAACATTGTCTGCTTCACCTTAACCCTCTTCAGTGTACTGTGGTTGGCGGGGATCCCAACTTAGCGGTAGAAAATCTGACAAGGAGACAAAGGTGATGCAACTCACCATCGGTGCCTGGAATGTGTGCACACTAATGGACAATACAGCAGCAGATAGACCAGAGAGAAGAACAGCTCTAGTTGGTAGAGAACTGGCCTGATTCAAACTCCAGCCCTGAGTGAAACTCGCCTAGCTGAGGAAGGACAACTCGCTGAAATAGGAGCCGGCTACACCTTCTCCTGTAGTGGCCGAAGTAAAGAGCAACGTGAAGCTGGTGTTGGGTTTGCCATCATATCACAGCTAGTCAGCAAGCTCACAAGTCTCCAAAAGGGTGTGAATGACTGACTAATGCATATGAGACTCCCACTGTCTGGAAAAAGACATGCAACTATCATCATCGCCTATGCACCCACCATGACCAACCCAAATTTTATGAAGACCTGGAGTTTCTTATCGCAGAAGTACTGAAGGCAGACAAGCTCATCATCCTTGGTGACTTCAATGCTAGAGTTGGCACAGATCACCAGACATGGCCAGGTGTCATTGGCAAAAATGGTTTTGGCAAATGCAACAGCAATGGACTCCTTCTAATGAGGAAATCCGCTGAACATGACCTCCTAATGACCAACATAGTCTTCTGCCTGCCAAACTGCAACAAGACGTCTTGGATGCACCCCTGCTCCAAGCACTGGCATTTCAGTGACTACGTCATCATCCGGAGAAGAGACAAGCAGGATGTCCGAGTCACAAAGGCCATGAGAAGTGCAGAATGCTGGACTGACCACAGGCTCACACAAGGCAAAAAAGTGCCCCAAAAGCTCAATGTCTCCAAATTGAAACAGGAGATTGTTAAACAGGCATTTGTCAAAGAACTGTGCAGCCAACCAGAAACAATTGATGCAAACTTTGAGAATATTGAGGAAAACTAGGCATCCTTCAGAGACTTTGTGTACTCAGCTGTATCCAAAACCCTTGGTCCCACCACAAGTAAACATCAAGATTGGTTTGATGAGAATGATGTTGCCATACAGAGACTACAGAATGAGAAACATCAGCTATAAAAGTCCTGTTTGGAAGACAACACTTCATCATCTAAGAAGGCAGCCTTCAACTACATCAAAACTCAGAGAGTTGCAAGACTCATGGCTGAGCAACAAAGAAGATGAGATTCAGTCCTACAGTGACAGGAATGACATGAAGAACTCCTATGATACTTTGAAGACAATCTATGGGCCACTGTCATCAGGAACATCTCCAATACTGAGTGCTGACAGTGCCACACTGCTCACTGACAAAGAAAAGATACTACAAAGATGGGCAGAACACTTCAATAACATCCTCACTCTACAATCATCTGTCAGTGAAGAGGTAATTGCTGGACTTCCCCAAGTGGAAATCAACACATCACTTGCTGATCCTCCAGAGTTGACAGAAACTGAGAAAGCAACTGACCTGCTGTCAAATTGCAAAGCACCTGGAGCAGATGCTATACCAGCAGAAGTCTACAAAGCTGGAAGCTTGCACATGGCACAGAAACTGACTGAACTCTTCCAGTTAATGTGGACTCAAGGAGCTATATCCCAGGAGTACAAAGATGCATCCATTGTCCACTGCCTTGAGACTGCCTTATTATGAAATACATGATACAGTACTTTTCATTATAATGCTGTCCATGGGCATCATAGAGTATTCTGCCTTATAGTGAGATCACATTATAATGAAGTAAATAATAGTGTTCCCTCATTATAATGCTGTCCATGGGCATCATAGAGTATTCTGCCTTATAGTGAGATCACATTATAATGAAGTAAATAATAGTGTTCCCTCATTATAATGCTGTCCATGGGCATCATAGAGTATTCTGCCTTATAGTGAGATCACATTATAATGAAGTAAATAATAGTGTTGCCTCATTATAATGCTGTCCTTGGGAGCCATAGAGTATACTGCCTTATAGTCAGACCTCCTTATAATGAAGTACATGATACAGTACTCCCTCATTATAATGCTATCCATAGGAGCCATCTAGTATATGGTCTTACAGTGAGACTGCCTTATAATAAAGTATATAATATATATAATTCTACAAATGAATAATGAAATGGAATCCATGACCATAACCGCTTTTTAACAGGAACTGTGTTATAATGAAATGACATGTAGTGAGGGACTGCTGTATGAAGACCTACCTTAAAGAACTGTATCCTGGCCAACAAATCTGTAATGTAGCTTCCAAGAGGTTTCAAAGAGGGGTATGATTTGGCAGCCCACATAGCAGGTACCTACAACGGAAATACATGTATGAAATTTATTACATCTGTGAATGTCAAACCCTGTTTGATTGGCATAATGTCTTGGAATAGTCATTTTCAAAACTACTGTATATACTCGCATATAAGTTGGATTCAACTGCAAACTGCACAGACCCTGATCTGGCATTGCATAATGCAATGGCAGATCTGGATCTATGCAGTTTGTTAGGAATAATCAGTAAAACAAACAACATAGACCCTGATCTGCTGGCACATTATGTGATGGCAGATCAGGGCCTAAATTGTTTGCTGTTGGACCCAACTAATAAGTGAGTACAGATGGTAATCATCCTAATATTATGTGGGCATCAAATTTGAATCCATTGTAAGCAGGGTTGTAAAAGTACGGAAATTTTCTACTTGCCTAGGATGGAATTTATGTTTGAATATTTTGGGCAAATTACATAATATTTTACTTGCCAAATAATATTTTCAAACTATGTAATCTTTTCCACCTCTCGAATCATTGCTCTCTTTATTGATGTCTTGTAAAACTAACATTCTAATTTTTGTGTTCAATATTAAAGCCACTGATATCAGCTTTTACCTATTGACTATTTATATGCCAAAGTTATACAGTAATTGACCAAAACTGATTCCATAAAACTACAGTCTCCACCTCTCCCCACCTCATAATCCTGACAGAAGAATAATAGTAGCTAATGAGGTGTCTGTATTGGTGTACGATGCCTAAAGGCAACAATTACTCAGATGGGATGATACTAATGTTTGAATTGTTAGCTGAAAATGTCAAAAAAAGGGCAAAGTCCAGATTTTATTATTTTTGGACTCAGGCCCCCACCCACCCCATTCCAGTCATGGTAAAAGGTGGGTCTGGATCTGCCACTAGGGGGTGGTTATACTTTTTCAAATCTACATCTATGCCAACCTATTTCTAAAGGATCTAAAGCTGTCAAATTGGAGGTTTTGTTTGAATGACCCCAGTGCTAAATAGTAATCAAATATTTTTCTGAACAACCAAAATCCTGCTTCAAACATCAGTTTGGTTTGTTCTATTAATATGCTTCATATTTCTTCCTTGAGATTGAATGAAATCAGTTGACTGTTGGAAAATTGTACAGCTATTTCTTGAACTGAAAGGTTATTCAGACATGACCTCCAATGCAACTGTTTCAGATGCTTCCAGGGTAAACTGAATTTTAATTAGATTTAATATAATTAATTTAATTAATGATTCTAAAACAAAAATCTGCTAGATGATTATAAGAAAAAGAAAATCATATGTCATAATTCTTCAGTTGTTGTAAAAACATCATATACTTTAAATACTTTCAAAATGCTGTTATCTTTTACAACCTCTTGAATCAGTTCCCTCTTTGTTGATGTCTTGAAATACATTTTAATTTTTTTGTGTTAAACATTAGAGCCATTAATATCAGCTTTTACTTATTGACTATTCACATGCTCAAGTTATATACAGCGATTGATCAAAGCTGATCCTATGAAACTATAAGGACAAAGGAAACACATGTAGGTAATTTAACACATCCGTGAATGTCAAACAATGTTTGATTGGTAAAACATCTTGGAGTAGTCATTTTCAACACTACCGTATATGTTGGGACACCATAAATTAATTTTTAAAGTAATTTTTTTGTGCACTGTAAGTTCTGGGACAGTTCGTTTTTTTTGAGTCATAAGTTTTGGGTCATTTTCAACACTAATCATCCTAATATTATGTGAATATCTAATTCAAATCCATTGTAAGCAGGTTTGGAAAAATTCATAAATCTTCAACTTGCCTAGAATGGAATTTTTTAAGGAACTCCCAAGAAATCTAAAATGTTTCTTTCTTCATATACTGTATAATATTTCTTCATATACTGTATAATATTTCTTCATATACTGTATAATATTTCTTCATATACTGTATAATATTTTAGGCAAAGGACACAATATTTAACTTGGCAAATAATATTTTCAACTTATCCTGGGCTGACCAGAAAAATTTAATCACCCTGTGAGCTCAGAGACGAAGAATAGGCCCAATGCACCCTCCTGCATGTTGTAAGAGGTAACTAATGGAGACCTGGGATGCATCCTGCGATGATGTTCACGCTGAGAAGGTTTTGTAGTTTTTTAAAAACAAGATTGGTTTATATAATGAATTTGACTTTGTATTTGAACAATTTTACCTTTTTTTGCCTTTATCTCTGTCATGTATCCCTTTTTGGGATGCCTCAACTTACCTGGCACTATACAGATAGGATTGTGCTGTTAAATACTTCACATACATACATACATACATACACACACACACACATACATACATACATACATACATACATACTCTAAAGCATTTTAACATAAACACATTTTGTCTCCTATTTACGATGCATCAAAAATGAGATATTTATCTTGCACAAGAAATACATCTTTTGGTGGCGTGTGTCACGAACAGTAATGCACAGTGTGATGTAACATTGTGAAGTCATCACAGCTTAAGGTTGAGTTATATGTCTGTGTGCTGTAGTATTATGTTATGGGACAGCAATTGATGTAAACAGACCATAGTTTTTTTTTCATGTTAGAATCAAAATAATGACTTGAAAAGAGGTATCCATTTCAAAAGATAAACAGTGTATCTGTTTTCAATGTTACAATTTTGTTCATAATTCCCTTGCAATGTTGTGTTGGCAGATTATTTAAAACTAAAAACACTGAATACAGTTATTTTATCTATGAAATAGACACCTCTTTTCTACTCATTGTATTTATTTACCTTGCCAACCATCATGCTGTCAAATACATCCTCTAGTTCTGTAGACATGATGATGAGACCCTTAATGGCCTTTCGAATATCCTGTAGACTCTGCCTGATCACCTGGATGAGACGGTTGAATCGGATCAATTCTTGGATCAACACTGTATTCATTGACTCCTCATAACGCACTGGGAATTTTGTCTGGAAAATTAAAATATCTTTTGTGTCAGTCATAGTTACAAAATGCAAGTCAGACCATGAAATAGTGGCAGCACAATTCTTTACCTGAGCCAATCTTTCAAGAAATTTTTGTTTCTATTTTTTTTTCTTGTGCAAAGAGTATACAACGTGGAAAACTTAAAATCCAGAGAATAAAATAGAAAAAAGAAAATCACTGACTATCCCATAAAAAAAATCATGTAGCCTTGATCTTAGACTCTCATGCATTCCACCCAATCACTACATATCTTTCTTGTCCTTGCTAGACATGCATACAGTGTTACCTTAACTGATGAATGTACATATAAGATGTCCATTTTAATAAAATTTGAATGAAAAGAAAGGCTGAGAGGTGCCAGATAGACTTTAGATGTCATAGGACCTTGTGACTTGATCCTAAGTCGTACCCATTGCAAACTGGTTCATTGTACATACAGGCAATGATTTAACATTTGAATTGACACATCACAAGCAAAATTCAATTTTGGACAGCAATGTCTTCAAATTGTCACCAGTAAAATTCACTCTGGGACAGTAATGTCCTCATATTGTTGCCAGTAAACTCAATTTGAGACAGTAATGTCCTCATATTGTTGTCAGTAAACTCAATTGGGGACAGCAATGTCCTCATATTGTTGCCAGTAAACTCAATTCGGGACAGTAATGTCCTCATTGTTGCCAGTAAACTCAATTTGGGACAGTAATGTCCTCATATTGTTGCCAGTAAACTCAATTTGGGACAGTAATGTCCTCATATTGTTGCCAGTAAACTCAATTTTGGGACAGTAATGTCCTCATATTGTTGCCAGTAAACTCAATTTGGGACAGTAATATCCTCATATAGTTGCCAGTAAACTCAATTTGGGACAGTAATTCTCAAACACAAGACTCTTAATCTTATTTTAACACATGTATTTTTTTGTTGCACTACATTACAGTGGGAGTCATGACTACACAATGGCTTAAAATTATCTACAGTTTATCATGTTTACTGTCACAAATTTTAATGTTTGACCAATCAGAAAGTGTTACATTTGCAGATGTTTTAGAATACTATATGTCAATCTGCAGTTGAAAAAAAGGAAGATAAAAATAGAGAAAAAAGAACTTCTAAGTGTAGACAATTTTCCTAAAAGAAAGACAGGAAGAAAAAACATGAATACATCTAGATTCTTGCTTCAATGTTTTCTTCTTTCGAAGGGAATCTTATTTAACCCAAATCAAAGCTTTCCTGACTTTGCTACAACACATTTTAAATTGCATGTTCACATCAAAAATGTTTTTTCAATATCAGAGCCAGATTTTTATTAACAGTGCCTGTTACCATATAATGGAGCAGTACCAAACTGTTAAATACATGAAACGTCCTTAGTTCTGTTCTCATGGACTCCATGGATCTATCTATGGTCATAATCAGAAATATATACACAATTTCCTCCACGACACCACTGTTTAACGATGTCCATGGTTTCAAGAATTCTGTGCATAAACTGTTAAGATCACAATTAGCAATAAAGGTAAACTAGGTAAGTATTACATGCATTACCTGGACCTCCTCGAGGTTAAGCGTGGGTGGAACCTTGGAAAGGATGTCAGCTGCCAGTTCCTCAATCATTTCCTGTGAAGACTTACCTCCTCCACTTGTCTGAAACATGAACACAGCATATGATATAAAGATATTGTTCATTTACATTTCTTTTAGCCTCTTCTGAAAAAAAGGGCATCATATTTCTTTTGCATAAACTTTCTGTAGATAGAATAAGTATAAAGGGATATAGCCATTTGTTATAAATTTTAAAGCCGACAATAGAAACACAATATTTAGTACACACATATCGATAAACATCTGTGATAGTCATAAAACAGTACTCCCTCACTATAATGCTGTTCATGGGAGCCATCAAAGTATATATATGACAAACAATAACCTTCGCAATACACTGGATCTTTGCAGATACACAGTGCTATGAGCAATTTTTATAAGCAAGACAGGCAATAAAAGCGATGGTGCAAACTTTTTTTTAAGTTCTCAGATTCAAATTTGTTGAATAAGATTTATTCAAGTTTTCTGATGAATATATATATATATATATATATATATATATATATATATATATATATATATATATATATTGAGTAACTGAATACTATTGAATAAGGTAATGGGATCCATGACCATACCCACCTTTTAAATGGGACCAACTTATAATGAGTTATCTTACTGTGAGGGAGTACTGTATTACCACATTTTAAGGGTGCATAAGACTTTGTAAATTGACAAAATTTTCATAAGAATTGATTTGTCCTTTATATTTCATTCAATAGTATTAGTAACAGACCAAGGAAGAGATTTGAGGGTTTATGACATCATTTAAATAATTACTGTTAGGATTAACATCTGCTTGATCATGCTTACAAAGGATCAATCTGTATCTTTTTTGTTTAACATGCATGCTAATTGGATTGAACATGACCATGCATTATTAGGCATTTATTGTCATTGCGAGAAACAAAGAAACTAGTAGAAGACCATTCTAATAAGACAACCAAATATAATGATCAATAGTAATATATGTGTACCATATTCAAAATAATATGAGAACATGCCTTTATAAGCACACACTCTTCTTTTGGTACAAAGATATGAGAAAATATAATCTACTTTTGTCCTGACTTAGTCTGAATGTAAATGTTGGTGCGTACATGGTTGCTCCAGGTGCAATTGGAAAGAAATAAACCAGTATGTGTATCCTTGAAAACAAACTATATTAGCATTTAAATGTAATCAGAAGCATATGAACCAATTGTATTACCTGAAAGAGACTTGATTTTAACTCGATGACCCCTGGAGATTATGTTTATTTTCGTCTTAAATGGGGGTAGGAAACACATTTTTGGGGTTACTTCTGAATGCATCCAAACACATCTGATTCCGAGAGATTTTCCTTTAGCTGGATGCTTAGGTGAATAAAAGACATTGTCTCTGATTGGCTATTTACCCCGTGCATGTGCAGAAAGGTGAAAATTTGGCTTTTTTTTTTTTGCATATTAGATCCACGATTTTTGTGTCCTGGCTCCTTTTTAATCCAAATCTCAAACTTATCCTATTTTTTGCAAAGCTTCATCTGTCTGTGTGCAGTTCATACCAGTCTGCTTTAGATCAAATCCCAAAAAGTGTACAATCTGGACACAAACTCCAGTTCCGAAACTGTCAATTTTTGACCTAAAAAATTGGGTCTCAAAAATTAATTTTTTTTACTGTATTTTTTATCACAAGTAGAAAGTCTACATTATTTGGTATCATGGTAGAACTACATCTTTCTCTTTTTCTTTAACACCACCCACTCTGGTGTATCATAAATGAAGTTGACGTTACAGAGCTCAGAAGTAGGGTACAACCTCATGACACATGAATGTCTTAGAACTTGTCAAGGAATGGCTATTTTTGTAATTTCTGTGCAATGATAATGCACTAATGATCAAATAAGCAAGGAATATTTAAATAATGGTGACGTCACTGAAATTCATCCATTAATGGGTTATTGAACCACAGATGTACAGAGCATAATCATCATGTACATTCTCCAGGTAAATGGTCAACAAAATTGTTCTCAATAATGCACATGCTGCATATTGGTTCAGTTCATTTCCTTCCACATCTCCATGAAGCTAATACACATACATCAACATTTACATTCATCTAAAGCTAGCATAAATGTAGGTTACTTTTTCTTTTCAAATGAGTAGATCTTTTTCATCTTCTCAATACCAAAATGTTTGTTGTGATACAATTTACAATTGTGTAATTAAAAGGTTCATAACTTTATCATACCTATGTAAAGTCAACACATTTTCATCTAACTTTCTATTTCAAAATTAATAAAAAAATAAGAGTAAACAAAAACTCTGAATCTACAATGAATTGTTCTTCTTCCAAAGAAAACTGATGAGAAACCAAAAAAAGTATTAAAAAATATACATGCTTTATCAGAAAAAAATGGATTAACATCTCAACTTTAAACAGCGATTTTAATGACAGATATTGCATTATATATTTGTATTCAATAATAATAATAATAATAATTACTTTATTTAAAGAGGGTGACACAATTAGTTGTATGGAACTAATCCTCCTAGTGTTGCCCTTTATTATATGCATATACAAAAAAACAGAAAACTGCCAGAGATATTTCAAAACAGAGATATAAGTAACACCACACATACATTTAATATATTTGGTTAGAAACAATGATAAGCAAGTAAATTAATGCAATAAAGCTGTGAACAAAAGAATTGGATAGTGACAGTCAAAATTACTATCAAACTTGAACTGCATATCAAACCAAATTGTATTATGACTGTGAATGGTGACAGTGGATATCAATCAAAACCAGCAAGTAGATGAAGGCATGTCAGCTGGAAAACGAAAATTCTGCAAATCACAGTGAGTGCCTGATAAAGTGACATTTGTTTTTGTTGACTTAGGCTACCATTCCACCCCCACCCCCCACCCCAAAACTCTGGACTATATACAAAGAGACAAAAGAGAAGTACTGACTGGAATACATGTACACCTACACAAAATCCATCTCAAACTGAATATATTATTTTCTAAATTAGTATTTCACGAGTGACACTGATTTTTGTTACTAATCATATATTAATAAACAGATAGAAGAAATGAATTTAAACTGCACCTTACCTGGCAAAGAATTTTGAAAATGGAGACTTTTGTAATTTTGCTCCTGTTCAAACAAGTTCGATTTATACACAACAAAAACTAGATCCAGTTAACTTTTTATTTATAAACATGTATGTTTTGCCTAGGGGGAATGTCTGCTGCTACTGACAAATTTCCATTGATTCTGTCAGTGAATGATTCAGCGGTTACTATGGCAGCGGTCAATAAAAATATAACATGCTGTTGCTACTGCTACTCCAAACTAAGAATTGTTGAACAAAGATGCTGCACATGACAGTTGGGAAATCTTTGATTGGTTGGCAAGTGATGTATTAATACAAGCTCATCCATATTAATGAAGACTATTTTTTTGCCTGGGAATGGTAGTGAGCGGGTCATCTACTGCTGTGTATAAACTATGTTTAAGCAATCGCATAAGCAACAACATAAACATTGAAAATATTTAGGGAAATTTTGGATCAACTGATTATCATCATGAATACAGAATAAATAAAACTGTTAAGCACATTATAAATAATGGCCTAAACTTTATCTGATGAATGTCCTTTGTTTTCGGTTTTTCTTGCCAATTTTTGAAAAATGTCCCTAATTTCAGCAAATGTAAAAAAAGAATCATCTAGAGATGACATTTCCCCAAGGTCCCCACTTATGTAAAAACTAAAATTGAAAGTACCCTAAGGTCCAGAACTCTCATTTTTATACTACTTATGCTACACTTTGTTTCCATGGTAACATAAAGTATTAAATACAGAAAATTTTAGGCATCACAAGGCATCAATTTTGGTTGAAATATCTTGCAATAGTTTAAAAGTTATACTCCAGAAATGAAAATGTTTATAGATACATGCAGACAAGCAGACTGACATGGTGACAGCTATATTCTCCTGTATTACATACCTGGAAAATATAAATATCAAAGAAGACAGAATGATTTTTAAAGGTTTTATATGTAGGAAGTTTGTATTTAAAAAGTAGTCTATTGTCTGTACCAAATTTCACAGAAATATCTTGAACAGTTTTGGAGTTTTTCCTTGGAAACAAAGGGGTGGATAATGGATGGATGGATAAACCAAAACCTATAAAAAATACTGAAACTGAAGAATTGTGCATAACAAAAGGCACATCTTTCAACTATTCTAATATGTGTAGTAAGAATCAAAGAGATATCTTAAACAGTTTTGGAGTTATGCTCTGGAAATGAAAGTGTGAATAATAGATGGTTGGATGAACAAACAAACGGATGAAAATGTTAAAAATATGAAAACTGAAGAATTGCAAATAGCAAACAGCACATCAATACCACTATTCCAATAAGTGTACCAAATTCACTGAGATATCTGAAATGACTCTGGAGCGTTGATCCAGAAATGGATGGACAAATGAATGGATGAAAACATTAAAAATATTGATGGCGAAGACTTGTGAATAGTAAAAGTCAGTATTCTAATATGTAAATTTCAAAGAGATGTCTTGAACAGTTTTGGAGTTATGATCTGGAAATGATATAAAGTATGAATGATTGATAGATGGATGAGCAAATGGATGAAAATGTAAAAAAAATATTGAAACTGAAGAATTGTGAATACCAAAAGGCACATCTGGACCACTAGTCTAATATGTGTGTAAAGGCACATCTGGACCACTAGTCTAATATGTGTGTAAAGGCACATTTGGACCACTAGTCTAATATGTGTACCAAGTTTCACCGAGATATCCTAAAAGGTTTTGACATTTTGCCCTGGAAACGAAAGTGTGAATAATAGATTCATGGACAGAAAAATGAATAAAGACATAACAAATATAGAATTTGATGAATTGTAAACAGCAAAAGGCAGATCTGGAACACTAATCCAATATGTGTACAAAGTTTCACAGAAATAAACTGAATGTTTTCAGAATTATGCTTGGAAAACAAAAATGTTTATGGACAGACTGAGAGATTGATTATGGACAGATGGACATAGTGATAGTCATATCACCCTGTATTACATACTGAGGGGATACAAATTTGTTTGTAAGAATAAATTTTATTTATCTGCCAACACTATATAAGTGAAGATTGTTATGTAAGTGATAAGTTAAACTGAAAAGATAGAACACTCTCAAAATGTTTTAAATAACTGGGCTAAACATTCAGACATTAAACTAGATTCTCCTGTATTCAACAACTATTCTTCAGTACTAAGACATTTAGGTAACATTGTTTTAAAACCTGTAATACACTACACCTTACCAGTTTTACCAACCAGAGTTTCTCATCAATAAAACATGTAAGGTAGAGCTACTATAATATTTTTTTTGATGATATAAGCCCACTCCAACTGTTTACAAAATTTTGGCAAATATTTTGCTAAAGATATCTTTACCTGTTTATAATATAAACCTTCCCTAGTCTTTTTTGTTGATTTTCTTTTTGTTTTTTGGGTAAAATTATTACACTGGTCACCAGGGGTCGTCAAAGGAGAAATACTGTAGTAACAGACTCAAACCATCAAAGGGACATAATTTATCCCATTGGACTGGGTTGTTGTACTACTAGATGGGCTATGCCTAAACCATGTAGACTACTTACTGAACTATTAATATATATTATGAACTGACAGTTTAAAATTATTAAATATAACAACAGGGTAAAATATTAATAAAAAATCCACCATACTTCAAGCCCTTTTCAGAATAGTCTGATACATCTTTATGTACCCCTTAGAAGAAAAAACAGTAAAATTGCCAAGCAGCTCAACAAAACACAGCAAAAATTCAAAGAAGCTCCTTAGATAAACCTTTGAACTATGTCTGCTTATGGTGTCAACTGTTATTTTCATGATAAAAAAGTGAAGTGTTAAAATAAATGTTAATAGCACAAAATAAAATAATATGTGGCATATTGTTTTATATCATAAATAGGAGTTGTGAAAATGTGTTAAGGTTGTAAAACTGTATATAGCAACTGAATCATGCCAAGCTATGTGAAAAATGCAGAAAAGGTTTACATGGTTTACATCAAAACAACACCATCATGAAGTGCATATGCATTTCCAACAAAACACTTCACCATTATGAAGTGCATATGCATTTCCAACAAAACACTGCATGCTGGTGAATGAAGTTTGAAAACATTAACCAACATTCCTTCATGCACATGCTTTGCAATTTGATATACTTTAAATCACAGTAACCTTTGTGAATGCCTGAAAATGAAAAATTGCTACATTAAAATTTGATATGAATAGAATATGCTTTGCAAAAATACATATTAACTTAAGAAACAAATGAATGTAAATATAAACCAAAAATGTTTCCACGTGAAATACATGCCCTTTGACAATATAATACAATGTATCCACTTGAAATACACGCCCTCTGACAATACAATACAATGTATCCACATGAAATACATGCCCTCTGACAATATAATAGAATGTATCCACATGAAATACATGCCCTCTGACAATATAATACAATGTATCCACCTGAAATACATGCCCTCTGACAATATAATACAATGTATCCACCTGAAATACATACCCTCTGACAATATAATACAATGTATCCACCTGAAATACATGCCCTCTGACATAATACAACTGAAGAACCCTTGCTTCAATAAGCAATGGCAAAGTTATATGTTAAACAGAAATCATAACTCAGTCAAATTCTAAAGGAAAAATACATACATGTGATTCTACCGGCGGTAGGCCAAAAAATACCATTTTAAAGGCCGTCTACCGCACATACCGTTTAATAGTCAAAATCTACCGCTTTTGAAAATTTCAAGAAAAATTTTTTAAAATAAAAATACCTGGTATTTTTACGCGTTCTATCAACACATTAGATAAACCAGCCAGAACCAGTCTACTGGGAACCAGAAATGCTCCACATGTGCTACGACAGGTGCGATTATGCATGGTCGAGTAGTCGGAGTACAATTGTTAAAGAACAGCTAGCATGTGTACACAACAAATGGCTAATTGATTACCTTATTGTTGTAATTTGGAGAGTTTAAGGCCAAATGCGGGATGTTGTTTGAGGTGTTATAAGTAATAAAAGGATCAAAGGTAATCCATGATGACCGTGAGTCTTTGATTAAAACTCAGCCGATCTGTCATGGAAGGAAGATAAAATAGAGTGACCGACCAAAAATGATCTCGGCAGAAACACTTGAGTAAGTATTTTGATTTGTTGTCTTTTAATTGTTCTTGTATTGTTCATGATGGTTTAAGATGAATATTGAAGGGCAGCTTGTATATTTTTTTTCTTCAAATAATGTCAAAATGCCAAAACGTCCGCTTTCTCCCAATGCTAAGAAGCCACCAGCTAAGAAATACTACAATAAGTTTAACAATGCTTGGATACCAGAATTTAAGTGTGTGCAGGCGAGTAGCAAAGGTCCTGAGTTTGCATTGTGTTTTTCATGCAAAGTGGATTTTAAGATAGTATATGGAGGAAGAAATGATAAAAATGTATTACTTAATATTTAATTTTAAAGTTGGGATAAATTATTAAAATCATGTGTTTTTTAACTGTTTATTTCAAGTCTAAATCTAATTTGTTTAAAATTAATTACAGTGGTGAAACTTGCCAACAGATTTTTGGACCTACGCCTAGAAGAGAAACAAGCCCTTGAGGATGAGGCTCAGGAATACATATTAAGTCCAAGCCAGGAACTTTCTCCTCTGGGTGAAATGAGCTTGTAGCAATATTGGCGATCAATCAGCAGCCTCAGAAACCCAGCAACAGAAAAACTTAAGTTAGAACTTCTTTCCAGACTGAGTGTAGTTGTCCTGTCATTGCCACATTCCAATGCTGACACAGAGAAGACATTCTCCATTCTTTGAAAAATCCAGAGTGATTCAAGAGGAAATCTGGACCAGAAAACTATTGAGAGCCTGCTAACTGTAAAGGTTGACAATCACAGTGAATGTCACCAATACAAAATCTTTGCAGTGAACTCTGAGATGTACAACTCTTCCTTTTTCATTTAATTGACAATATACTGGCTCATATTAACTAACTATTATTGTAACATTTTCCATCAGATTCTGAATCGGATTCATGTTCAAAATTTGTGTTTTATTATAATATGAAGAGAATACATATCATGTGAAAAAACGCACTTGTTTTGTTTTTAATCCTTTTAAAACATGTAAAATGTATGCAGATAAAAAATCTACCTTTTTAGAAGCCAATCTACTGATCAAAATTTGTAAATCTACTGCATTTGAAATCCTGGTTCTGTTACATGTATGATAATGTAAAAATCAAACTTGACTTGGGTCCAATTAATATTAGGCCTTAAACCAGATATGGTTTCCATCCATGCAGTCCTTGAAAAGTCACTGAGTGGAAACAAAATTCTCAATGCAAGAGAAATTTTCTTAGTTAAACACTTAGGGACTATTACTTAGTCACCTTTTGACACAAAAACATGAAAATTAAACTAGAACTATAATTCACCACTCCCTACTTTTAGCACAACCAGATAACGTGTGAACCTGCTTTTAGCATTAGGGCAGGTGTGGATCCCATTTTTTTCTGATAAAAAATACCCCAAAAATTGGCCCTTATTTGCTGAACATGAAAAAAATCGCAATAAAAATTGGTAAATTAAACCTTGATATATCACCTATTTATCATCAAAACGTCAGTTAGTCCCCGGAAATTTGAATCAACATCATAAAATTCACACCTTTTAATAAGAAGTCATATATTTTTCTACATTTTCTTTAAAAAAAAATAATTCTCAGTGCAATGTAAATAACAATATATGATGATATATTGATCAATTAAAATGTTACCAATGCCTACAGGTGACAACACTTTAAGAAATAATGAAAAATTAAATAAGTCTTGTCAAGTGAAATTTGTGTTTCAGTTTTGGCTTTTAATTCAGTTTCAGTGTAATATCATAAATGCAACATGCCCTCTTGTATTCAAATGTTAAAAGCATCAATCAATCATTACTGCGATGCCTGTGAGGGTGTCAGTGCGACCCTAATTGAGTCTTGACTATTTTGATCTCTGACTTGCGGAAGTGCTTGTTACATTGTTACAATCAATTAAAAGTAGACCTGCTTTGTATTATCACATTAATTACATATTTTGTATTAAATCAAGTAAAGGGGGTAGAATAAAAAAGTTAAAAGGCATGCAAATCCTACATGCATAAGAACTAGTGGTCACGGTCATGTGTTAAGTGAACTCATTTCAATTAAGCAATCAAACACAGTTTTAAATATTATTATGTAAGTAATATAATTAATGCATCTAACATTAATCAGTGGTTTATCCTCCACATTCACAAATGTCATCAAGGATAGCAAGGGAACCAAGCGAAATGCATACTCGGTGCATGAAAAGCTTAGTTTCACAGATCGGGTTCATTATAGAGAAGTTAGTTCCAAAATTTTTAGTGAACTTATAATTTCTGAACTGGCAATCAGAGGTTTACTCAAGGATGAGCAGAAATTTCACTATTACTTGCAAAGAAATCACAGCATCAAAATTTTACTAACAGAACAAACAAAAAATAGAGTTTCGACATTGATGCTTCTTGAAAATAAATGTTCGTCATTTTTTAAAATTTCCTCTGGGACGTGCACTATTTGGCTATAATGGACTTGAAACCACTATCAACCAGCATAATACTCCAGCACTAAAATCTATATAGTGTTAATTTCCTTATAATGTGGTACAGTACATTGACTGGTTGTGCATTAATGGTGTTACCTTATTTGTATGTGCCCGCAACTTTATCAAAATCTTTAATATATCTGCATGTTGGGTTTTATTTTTTAGCACACAAAAAATAAAATGATGTTTACTACGTTTGTATTATTAAACAGACAGTTTGGGATATAAAAAAACCCCACTCATCTGTTTGAGATACTATTTAGTAAAACAGACATCTAATACACATCATATTCTAAGGGCCATTCACCTGACTTGAATCAATATTTTTAGCCAACAGCTCATTCGTCAAATCTATCGTCTGTTTCAACCACTATATTGCTGGTGCATTATTTCATCAAATCAATTGTAGTATAAAAAATTACTGATTGTTAAATAATGCGACTTTATATAACAACCTAGTACATGTGTGTTAGTAAAAGGCATTTAATGCTGAAAAGGCTAACTATAGCAATGTAAGGGGGCCCAAAAAGTGGCAGACCTTTTATTGCCTCAACCAAATTATGGTTAAATTTTTACTGTAAGTGGTGGTGCAATGATTGAATGTAGTTACTGGTACACACTGCTTCTAAAGTCTGTGTATAGGTATCTAGGTCAGTACCATATAGTAACCTATCTTGATACCGTGTAGGTCAGACCTCTAGCATAGCAGTATCTTCTAGGGTGTGTGTGTGTGTGGGGGGGGGGGGGGACAAGGTAAGGTGGCTTTATAGCTCCATTTTACATCTACTAGAGGTGCCTTTTTGTTTTCATTAATATAAGCAACATAATCCAGATAAAAAGAGAAGAATGCTTATTGAATATTTATAAATATATTAAGCACATTACCATCATATATTTATTAAAGAATTACCATCATATATTTATTAAAGAATTGCCATCATATATTTATTGAATTACCATCATATATTTATTGAAGAATTACCATCATATATTTATTAAAGAATTACCATCATATATTTATTAAAGAATTACCATCATACCATCATATATTTATCGAAGAATTACCATCATATATTTATTAAAGAATTACCATCATATATTTATTGAAGAATTACCATCATATATTTATTAAAGAATTACCATCATATATTTATTGAAGAATTACCATACTATAGGATAAAATGCTGAATAAAGATCTGACTAGATCACCATTGATCCATTTTAGTTTAGGGTTTCGGCTTGGAACAAATCGTAATTTCAACACACTATTCATTCCACTGTTCATTTTGGCAAGTTAGATGTTTCTGACTCTCCCTTTGATTATAATTGGTGGATTTGTCAGGCAGAAATACATCTTTTGTTTGCCAATAATCCAAAAAACAATTGTTTTCAAATCTGAAGCTTTCCCTCTCACTCTTTCACACACAGAAAATGTTCTTAATCTTGTCTTATCTCTGTCTCTATCATACAGGTGATTCTACCGGCAGTAGGATAAAAATACCATTTTAAAGGCCGTCTACTGCACATACCGTTTAGTAGTTAAAATCTACCGCTTTTGAAAATTAAAATTTAAAAAAAAAAAATTATATATAAAAAAAAAACCAGACCAAACACCGTATGTTTACGCGTTCTATCAACACATTAGAGAAACCAGTGAGAACCAGTATACTGGGGACTGGAAATGCTCCACCACTACAATGACTGGTGCGATGATGTGTGGCAGAGCAATAGGATTAGAATTCTTAAAAAAACAGCTGATATGTGTACACAGCAAGCTGCTAATTGATTACCTTATTGTTGGAATTTGAGGAGTTCAAAGCTAAATGCAGGATGTTTTATGAAGTGTTAAAGTAATTAAGGGATAAAAGGTGGTCCATGATATCTTCTGAGCCTTTGATGAAAATCGGCCGATCCTTGGCGGAGGAGAGATATAACGAAGAGACCGACCATAAAAAATGATTTTGGCAGACATACAAGAGTAAGTATTTTGATTTTTTACTTGTTTAATTGTTTTTGTATTGTTCAAGACGTTTTAAGAGGACAGCTTTTACATTTTTGTTCAATTCGAAACGAGTGCTCTCTCCCAATTCTAAAAAACAACCGGCTATGAAATATTACAAGTTCAACAATGCTTAGATATCAGAGTTTAAGTGTGTATAGGTGAGCAGCAAAGGTCCTGAGTTTGCATTGTGTTTTTCGAAGGTATGCATCTGTATTTCATAACTATTTGAAGTTTTCATGCACATACATTAAGTTCAAGCCCTAGATAAAATATATCAGTTAAAAATATATTACAAGATAATTAATATTTAAGTTTGGATAAATTATTCATAAAAGCATAAATATATCATGTATATTTTTCATTTTTATTTCAAGTCTAAATCAGTCTTTATTTTTTTTTTATTGATAGTGGTGAAACTTGCCAACAGATTTTTTGGATCTGAGCCATGAAAAGAAAGAAGCCCTAGAGGATGAGGCTCATGAATACATCTTAAGTCCAAGTCAGGAACTTCCTCCTTGGGGTGAACATAGCTTAGAGGAGTACTGGAGAGTAGTCAGCAATCTTATGAACCCAGCAATAGGAAAACTGAAGTTAGAACTTCTTTGCAGGCTGAGTGTGGTTGTCGTGTCATTACAACATTCTAATGCTGATAGAGAGAGGACATTCTCCATTCTTCGTAAAATACAAGGTGATTCATGGGGAAATCTGGATCAGAGAACTGTTGAGAGCCTGTTAAGCGTGAAGCTTAATAATCACAATGAATGTAATCAGTAGTCACTAGACAGTGATGTTGTGAAGGAAACTAAAAATGCTCTCGGATTTTATAAAAGAAAAATCATTCCAGTGAACTATCTGATAAACAACTTTTCATTTTTCATTATTTTACCATATATTGACTACTATTAATTAATTATTATTGTAACATTTTCCATCAGAATCTGAATCTGATTCATGTTCAGACTTGCTGTTTTATTATAGTATGAAGAGAATACATATTATGGCACACAAAAAACCACTTATTTTGTTTTCCATCCCCTTGAAACGTAAAATTTATGCAGATAAAAAATCTACTGGTTTAGAGGCCAATCTGCTGATCAAAATTTGTAAATCTACTGGTTTGAAATCCTGGTTCTGTCACATGTATGCTCTATTTATATCTCTCATAAACATATATACAAGCAGAAACAATACACACATCAACTTTCAAACATTTTCTTGAATGACATCATTCTGTATATTCTTTATCACATACTGAATTGGAAGTCATTGTTTGTGTAGTACTTTGATGTGTACTCACCACTTATTCCATAATAATTAGCATGATTATCGTAACCAAGTAAACATATATATACTGTAACTTCTTTGAAATGGTACATATGATTCTAAACCATGAGATGTACTGCATTCAGCATGAGTCAAACATTTTCAATGTACATGTGGTTATGCCATAATGTAAAAAAGGTCACTCAAAGCAAGTGAAGAACCATACCTGGACAATATTTTTACTGTTGTAATACTGCTACCACATTTTAATGAGTTAGGTATTTCAAGTTTCAAGGCAGTAAAGATAATTACTGGTGACTTTTTACAATTTTATTGCAATAATGCATAAAGTGACAATAGTAAACTAGTGCAAAAAAGGGAGAAGTTATTGTTGAGTAAAACATCATGGTAATACTAAATAGTTGTCATTGTCCAAGGAAATTATACAATTTTAAAATAAAAATAAGAAGAAAACAGCTGAAAATTAAATATATTTACTGATTTCTCAAACAATTTGTGTCAACCTAATTTATAGCAATCCCATTTATTCATTAACAGAAGCATTCCCCTAATAACTGCAAATTCTGTTTCTTTCTTTCTTTTTAAAAATAACTCTTTGATCAACAGAATATCCTGATTGGCAAGTTGGAAGAAAAAAGTTCTGAACATGTCCCAAAACTTACAGTACATGAAAAAATTACAAGGATTTTGTGTCCTAACTTTTAGTGTCCCAAGACTTACATTCATTATGGTATGCATACATATTCATATATTTTCTTTTATTTCCATGTGTATCAAAAGATAATCAGACATTATAACCTTTACAATGGGAATATTGAATGTTTAGTATTTATAGGTTACTGCATTTGTATGGGAAAATATGAACGAGTTTTTTTGAGCTATACTGCACGACGTCAGGAGTGCAGTATAGCTCAGAAAAACGAGTTCATATTTTCCCATACAAATGCAGTAACCTTTTTATTATATACTCATTTAGCTTTTCTACCTAAGGCTGAATAAAAAAAATAACACACTACAAGAAACAAAGTAACTGAATTTCTGCTATATTCTAAAGTAAATACACAACCGAAGTTAAACCAATACACAGTAACAGTATTCATGCGCACATGGCACCGCCCAGTGACCATTGAACTTATTTGAGTAGCGCGCGCTCTGTGATTTGTTTCAAAAAGAAATCTCATTTTGGTCTACTTAAAATTTAAATTTTGAGTCATATTGTGAATGACTGCGTCTTGGAACAACTTTCCCAGTTGATCTGGAATGGAGGGATTTTGTTTTTATGTCGATTCAGCTAAATTCTGCTCTTTTAGTTTTTAGCTGGTTCTATTACGTATGATTTACATGTAGCTAGAGGGACTGGCCTCGACAGCAAGCTAGCTTACACATGTGTTACTGTCCTGTCATTGATAGTTTGGAATCATAAGGTGGACAAAATATGAAATTCTTTTAAGTGAAATTCTCAAGAAGATGCAAGATTAAATATTTTTTAGGGAATATTAAATTCATTTCGTTTAGGAGTGCAGTAAATTCTCCTTTGGAATGTGATTTCTGTTGGAAATGTAGTCTAGATTGCAGTGCAATTTCGCGCCGTGGATCAGAAAGTACATTTTGAAGAAATTCAGGATGCAGAAAAGTAAGTACATTTATTGTCATTCTTATTACCAGCTATAGATGACATATTTATATGTACTGTCATAATAAATCCAAACAATTTCTCAAAAAAAAAAAAAAAAAAAAAAAAAAAAAGGCAAAATTGCAAAGCGGCTGGGGTGTGAGAGCCCATTTCGTCAGCGGAAAATAATGCTTCTTCGTTATCGTGGCTTCTTGGCTCTGAGGCACTTGCTTTTATACCAAAACCCGCCTTCTTTAGTTGTATTTTTTCGAATTTAGTGCTTGGACTGACTTGTAAAATTGGCGGTCTCTGAGAGAAACGGAATATCATTTGGTCATAAGATGCCTTTTTATGCTATTTTTTTGATAGACTCTAGAGAGCACGGTTCATAGTCTGAACCATCGGCTAAATAAGTATTTAAATGATCAGAATGATATTTTCAATACTGCATGCCTCACGTTTGTTGTCATAAAGCCACCGCTGTACATTATGAATATCACGTTCAGTCACTTGCTTGGTTGAAAGATTCTTTTGTGACACAATGAATTCATCCACATCGTCAGCTTTATCATCTCTACTCTCAAACAGCTTGTTTAGTTCATCCACAGACAAATCTAATAAAGCAAAGCTCCGGTGTCTGCTACATTTGCGTACATTGTTTGTTTACAATAAAAAGTAGTTCCTAACACGCGATACTATTTTTAGACACACGTGTCGTGCAGTATGAAGCCGTGCAGTATGGAGAAATACTGCACGATTCTGACAATGCAAAGTTAATGGAGAAAAAAATGAGTATATAATAAAATGGGAGTTTTGCAAAACAGAGTCTTACTTTGTCATCATCCATTTTTTTTGTTGTTGCAACTTTTAAAAAAATATGGGATCTATGGATTGTGTCACGTTATAAGGTGGTTCACGAGTTATCTGACCATGGATTAATGAGGGAGTGGTGTAACTAAATCAGCATGTAGAGGACTTCATTTTACATTCAAATCTGAAAATATTTGGGAAACACTGGTCCTTAAAAACCTTCTAATGCAGTCAAAGACAGAAACCAATGTTTTGTCTGTGAGCTGCACTACCTGTAAATGGCTTTCAAAACTTTAATTTAAGATGCTGGCTGAAATGTCTCACTATCTTCCAAAAAGGGGTTTGGCAATAATAATAATAATAATAATAATAATAATAATAATAAAGCAGCTTCATTTTAGTTTGCCTCACCTGTCTGGGAAGAGTAAGTAAAATGCCATCAAACAGTTGTTGCGTCTCTTGTTGGTCCTTGGTTATATCTGCATTCTCATGGAGTCCAAACACCTGTAAAATTAATAATAACAATAATAATATTAATATTTATAAGAATAATAATAATAATAAAAAAAATAAAAATAATAATAATTGATGATATGCTGTAAATATGTTTACAAATATCACTAAATGCCTTGATAAAGACACCAGTGACCATTGAAATTCCCGCAAGAAAAATAAATAATAATAATAATAGTAATAATGAGAAAAAGAAGAATTTATTTCAAGTGTGTAAAACAGTGATAAACTATTCTGTAGCCATTCAAAAAGAAAATATCCCTACTGCAGTAAACATAATGAAGTACATATCAAAACAAAGCAAAATATCCCTACTACAGTAAACATAATGGAGTACATATCAAAACATAGCAAAATATCCCTACTACAGTAAACATAATGGAGTACATATCAAAACATAGCAAAAGATCAGTATGGACTTAATAATCCTCTGAAAACTGTTCCCATTAAAACCATTAAGTTATTTCAACTGCTGCAAGAACATATTAGATTTTAATTTCCTTTTTCTTTTACCTCTGGATGTGGGATCAGTGGTAGACCCCTAATGTAGGCCACATAGTCATCATATTCACCCTTGGGAGGTGCATAGTATATGCTGCTCTCAGAAATCTTGTAGTCATCATTATAGATAATCTTCTCACAATAGACGATTTGTAGGAGGCTGATGATGAGTCGCCGATCTCGATTGTCAGTGACACGACCTCCATAATTACACTCTCCCGTCAAGTAGATCAATGCCTCCAGAGGAGGTTTGTCATAATCATTGAGGAACATCTGCAAGAAATATATTTAAGGATAAACTGTGAACTTGTAGATAAATGTGGAAAGCGGTATAGTTAGTAGTGAAAGTGAGCATATTTTGAAAGAGTCGAAATTTTATATACAAACTGACACCTTGATACTATTACACCCAATTTTTTATTTCTACTGAATCAAATGCTCCAAAGAATAGAGAACTTCCTTCTAATGAATCAAAATGCTCCATAGGATAAAGAACTTATTTCTACTGAATCAAATGCTCCAAAGAATAGAGAACTTCCTTTTAATGAATCAAAATGCTCCAAAGGATAAAGAACTTATTTCTACTGAATCAAATGCTCCAAAGAATAGAGAACTTCCTTCTAATGAATCAAAATGCTCCAAAGACTAATGAACAGGGTTGGAAGTGAAATTAACATTAAAATTTTAGGGTTTTTGTAAGTTTTTTTCAAGGTTTAAAATTTTTTTGAGGTTCAGACACAGAGCAGTTACAAGATTATCTCCATGGTGAGCATAACATTTATTAAAAATTAGAATATCCCCATAAAGAGAAAAGGGACTCTGTTATGGAGCGGTGAAAAAAAATTAGAATATCCCCATAAAGAGAAAAGGGACTCTGTTATGGAGCGGTGAAGAGTCCATTCCATGAGGACTGTTTTGCCAGACTTGGACAGACTGTCCGCTAATACATTTTTCTTCCCCGGAATGTGACGCTTTACGAGGAATGTGGCTGGCTCGGAGGGTTATCCCCTCCGAGGCATCCAGAAAAGGAAGTTCCACCTCCACGCAAATAGAAGGGCCATTTGAGCTTCCTTGATGTCGGAGATACTCTACGATGGATGTGTTGTCGGAGGAGACCATGACACAACAGCCCCTTACTTTGTTGAAGCACCCTAAAACACTTCTGGTAAAAGAATCTTAATCTGAACAAAGGTTGAAGCAAACAGACTTTGAACTGTGCAAAGATTAAAGCAAATGCTGTTGATGATCCAACAATGATATGCCGTTATAGGTCTATCAAATGAATGATAGAATAAAATGATCAGACGTCTTTAATTTGCATAATTTCCGCGCTTTCTAGACCGCTATGTTAGCCTTACAAAAAACCATGTGCAAAAAAGCTGCTCATCATTTTCTCAAATTTTTAGCTTTTTTTAAATTTAGGTTTCCTTCAGTTTTTTTTGACTTTTTTAGGTTTATAAGGTCAAAATGAAATTTTAGGATTTTCAAGGTTTTTGAGGTCTGCTATGGACACTGAAAGAATATCTGAGTCGGCATGATCTCAATTTAGAATTCTTGTATGCCGTGTATTAATTTACACAACTGTGAGAAGTGATTTCATTTACACAAAAATGAGATGATTTAATTCTTGTATGCTGTGTATTAATTTACACAACTGTGAAAAGTGATTTAATTCTTGTATGCTGTTTATTAATTTACACAAATGTGAGAGGTGATTAAATTCTTGTATGCTCTGTATTAATTTACACAACTGTGAGAAGTGATTTAATTCTTGTATGCCATGTATTAGTTTACACAACTGTGAGAGGTGATTAAATTCTTGTAGGCTGTGTATTAATTTACACAACTGTGAGGGGTGATTAAATTCTAGCAAATTTTGTACAGTTTAGATTTTTCTAACAAATTAATATGAACCTTCTTCCATTGAGCAATATGCTCTTTCAACCTGAATGACCCCTGATACAGTTCAAAGGAAAGTAACTCAAACCTTTGTCCAGACAACTATGCAATTCACCCTGTGAGTTGACTCCCTTTGGATTATATATCTGCTGGCAGTTCACTGCCATGATAACATTACACACAGAGAGAGGACAAAATATGATATTCCAAATATAGAAAGGTGCTATACAAAATGTGCTTCCAACTAGTTTGGTTTTGTTGGTATTTTACAGCACAGAAATACATGAAAGTTGTTTAGTGCCAAGGCAATTGGAGTAAAGTGCATTGCCCAGGGACACCAAAGTAACCAACTCGGGTTGATCCAATGGTAGGATTTGAACCCACACCCTTTTGGTCGTGAGTCTGGCATGCTAAACACTAAGCCACCATGACTCCAGGCTAGTTACTTCTGTCTATTTGTTTTAGCTTATTGCAAGTAATGTATAAAGTGGAACTACATTTATTTGAAGAAAAGTGTCAAATCTAATTTTTGCAAATATTAAGGAGAAAAGACATTTTCATGAACTGCATGCTCTATGTTGTTTCCTTGAGTAGTACATGTATGTGTGTGTAAATCAACCAGAAGTGTGTTCTTAGAACATGTATGCCCTGCCACAATGACCTAAATACAAAACTTAGACATGTATACAGTGTACCCTTGATTTCTTGCCTATTTTTGTACCAGTAGGAAAATGTTGGGAAATCGAGGGTGGCAGGAGATCGAGGTTTGCTTGAAAATCATCATTTATGTGCAGTGTAAACATACATTAAAGAATGATGTTTACATTTTCCTTTTTTTAATTGGTAATGATTTTGCTTATAAAAAAAACATGAAGTAGAACTGCACATAAATTTTTTAAAAATAGTTTCAAGTATAAACAAAATATGGAAGCAGAAATACACCAAATGAACATTGTATCCATTGCATTTAATCCTTACATATTATCCTTTTTATGTCTCAAAAGTCCACAACAGAACATTGCTTGCACTTGTCAATTGTCAGTTTATCTAGTTTTTCTGAGTTTCACTCACATATCAATGTTAATACTCTTTGGCAAGGTCACATGATTTATATAAATTCCATAACTACTGTTAATGCCCATTTTGTTTCTGCTGTGGTTGGAAATAGTGAGGGCATATCATTTATCTCATTGGCTTCTTCATTATCTATAGCACTATCTTGACCTCGCACTGTTTTCATGATCGCAGAATCTTACAAATCCTCAACAATTTCACACTCACTATCCACCATCAAATATTCATAAAATCTCAACAGTACTGTAGATCCAAATTGAAGCTTGAAATGGCATAACTCATTAGTGTGGCAAGTTCAGTATTTTGATTGGCTTGTTCAAACACCTCACTGGAATAGGGATCTGCGGGGATAACTCCAGTATGTATCCAACATCTTTGCACAGTCTCAGTATTGACATTATTTCAAGCCATTTTTATGAAATGAATAGCATCAATAAGTAGCATTGCAGGGGTCTCTTTATTGTTGATGTGGTCAACTAAATATTTCAGATGAAAATGATGATAATATGCTTTGAATGCTTGTATAATACCTGCATCAAGGGGCTGCAAATGGCTTGTGGTCATTGCTTGTAGGAAATTAGTTTTTACATTTGTCACTTCATTGGAGATGATGTGGGTATGCACTTGTCACTTCACTGGAGATGATGTGGGTATGCACTTGTCACTTCACTGGAGATGATGTGAGTATGCACTTGTCACTTCACTGGAGATGATGTGGGTATGACTTGTCACTTCATTGGAGATGATGTGGGTAAGTGTGTTGTCCATGAAAAACAATATCTTCCATTTTTGTCTCTTCATTTTTGTGTTAAGATCTTCAAACCACTCTGAGAATACTGTTCATGTCATCCAAGCTTCCTTACTGTGACGGTAGTCAACACACAGTTTGTGATTAAAGTTACAAAAACATATATGATTTGCTGATTTTTCAAATATAAGTAGCCACAATTTTTCTGAATCACCAGAATTGTGATTCTGTCATTAGCTCTCTTGATTCCCTTAGTATTCTCTTTGGTTGATCGGGATCTGACAGGTAACATTTTAAATAAAAGTCCAGTCTCATTCAAGTTAAATGTATCTTTTTTTTGTAACATTTGGTAGCCTCAAATGCAAGAGCATGTCCATCAATCACAAGTTTAGGATCAACTGTTGACCTGCACTCTCTCCAGAGATTACATTTCATGAAATGCTGTGCATGGATTTAAATCTCTGCAACTGGCCATTAGAATAATTAAAGTCAGTAGCATTAAGTTCAGAACCAAAGGACTAGCTTTTTCTCTCAAAATCACACCAGTCACAGGAATATTGTGTCCTCTGGCATCAGAAAACCACTAAAACAATGTCATCTCCATATCTGCATACTTTGCCATCTTCTAAATTTTCTTAGACAACTCGTAATCAGACTTATCATAGTCCCATTTTTAAGCTGGAGCAAGAATATCACAGACAGTTCATTTTTTGACAGGATAGTTCCACGGAGCAGCAATGTGGTTAGCTATCTCTTGTTGACTTGCACATACCATCTATGCCGGCCTATAAATCGATACTTTTTTTACCTGAAAGTCTGGTCTTCATCTTATACTCCGCATTGACTTATATATGGATAATGCCATTTAAATTGCTCTGTAATCGGCAAAATCAAAAACAGGTTACATAGCTGTACAAATTCTTGTTCAATTACCATGTCAATAAATTGTTATAATCTAATATGACGGCTTTTATAATAAAAGTTGTATCATTATTTTGTATGCATTTTGTATGTGCTGTATTTTCTGATTTCTCCAACAGGAAATATAAGAAAACAAATAAAGAGTTCACAATTCACGGGCTGCATAGCACACTTAGAGTCTATACTCTATAGTGTACTTATTGAAAGCATATCATTTGTTCCTAAAATAAAATATGAAAAGATTTTGCTTCATTCATCTTTTTTGTAACCATACATCATTCTTCCTGATCTCATTTTAACCATAGGTCCATTGATATTTGATTTGCCAGTATTTTATTTGATGCACTCAAGCAATTACTGGATGATCATTTTCATTGATATAATTGATCCTACAAAGGGATGTAATCCATATTAACAACTCAAATGTTCGATGAATATTTATAAAATACCGTAGATTAAACACATAATTATCATGTATTCACAATACTGTCATATATTCACTAAAGAATGCCCTTAATATAGCTTAAAATTCAGAAACAGAGTTGGACTACTTGTAGATCATCAATGATCGGTTTTTAGTTGTGCATTTCAGTTTAAAGCAAAATGTAATGTCAACACATTACTCATATTCATTTTTAACCAGCTGTTGTTTCAGCATCTCTCTTTGATTATACCAGTAATTAATAAATTGGTCTTTGATTTCTGACCACAATCAAAGCCAGCTACTGCAATTGTTTAAACCCTGATATTGTCTTTGGCTACCAGTAATAAGCAATGCTGGTACCCCTTTGTTCTCTATCATTAATCCACATCAATTATGGTACCGGTTTTGCAATCACAAGTGGATTATGAAGTTAGTAAATAATGAAGTTAGCCGAGGATATTGTTTTCATTGTGGTAGTACTGGTACATTTTAATGAATTAGGCATATTCTGATCAATCCTTTCAGTCCTAATAATTTGTATAAATATCCCGAACAAATCATCCAACTTATCTCATGTAGATATATTAAAGAATTATAAAGAAGTGTTTTATTTATTCTTTTTATGTGACTTTTCTCTCTTTCTCTGTCTCTGTCATTAATTTTCTTTACATTTCTGACTTCCCTATGGATAACCTCATTTCCTTATTGGTATCCTTGCTAATCTGATATCATCTGTCGAATCTTGCCCTAAAACCGGTGTAAACTGGAATAACCTGGCTAAAGCTCAAGGCATATTTAATTAGCATGTAAATAACACTGCACAGCCATGTGGTTTTTGGGACCATGGATATTGTAATTAAAACAAGAATTAACTGTTTATTCCGAGGTGTCAATTGATAATGCAATACAGTACTGCCCTTGTACATGAGTAAGATTACAATCATTAGGTAACTGAACAATACAGATTACAATCATCCTGAAACCTCTCTCTCTCTCTCCAAAATGAAACTGTGGAAAAAGCATGCTAGCGTCGGTGATGCAATTTTCCAAGTACCGGTAATCTGGAATAGCATAGAGTGATACCATTAATATTCATGAAACCGGAAGTTACTAGTGAAAAAGACAAAGCCAGAGTGTTGATCTGGCCTTGTATTATACTCTGCATTGACTTATATATGGATGAAGAATGGAAAATTTACAAAATTAGCAAATTGGACTTATATTCGGCATCAACTTATAGGCCGGCAAATACGGTACCTGCCATATTTCCAAACAGTGTGTGTGTGTGTGGGGGGGGGGGGGGGGAGAGAGATGTTTAGAGACTCAAAAAGTGTGTTTTGAGGTCCCAAGGGGGTCATCGTCCAATTGAGAATAAGTTATCTTTTCATATAAGATTATTGAAAATTACTGGAAATTAAAATCTGAGTATAAAAAAAGGAAAATAACATAATTATCTGTTTTCTTGGAAGCACTTAATACACTTAAAAACAAAAAATAGTTGGTAGATTTAGCATTGTCCGATACCATCACCACACATACATGCCAACATTCACATGATCATAACCAGACAGACATTAACTGAAAAAAAATATATACCAAGTTTCCGTCTTTAATCCATTTCAGAAGAGATACGATTCCAGTTATACTTTACCTTTTCATACAGGATATGATTCTGGTTGTATGTTCACTACATTTCGTGTACCACTTCATGGAAGTGTGCATTTAACCATGTAATACGTCACTATTTTACATGTACTCTTTTGAAAAGAAGGAAATAAAGGTAGAAGGTACACAAATGCTATATCATGCTGTGACAGCACGAATTTAAAAAAAAACCCAAACTGGTAAAAATTCAATTTAAAATTTTAATTGTAATGTTTTAGCGTGCGGAGATCAAAATGACCATCAGTACTGAAGAGGCAAGTGATGTCAGTGATGTGCTTACTGAATTAATGGAAAATAAAGACAATTTCGTGTGGAAAATTGATATTTTAGGCAGTGCATGGGATCGTTATCTTTACTTCATCAAAATGAACACAGTCGATGATAACTGGTTATTTGAAAATTTGATTACAAACACAGCACTGAATCGGCAAGTGATGGCTGTGATGTGGATGCTAATTTTGATGAAAATATAGACTATTCTGTGGGGAAAATTTACGTTTTATGGCAGTGCAGATCATGATCTTGACTTTGACGAAATGAACAGAAACTATGATAACTGGCTAGTAGAAAATTTGATTTCAACACTGAATTTTAACACGTGGAGATCAAAATGGCAGACAATACTGAAGTGGCAAGTGATGGCAGTGATGTGAATGCCAATTTTGATGAAAATATAGACAATTTTTTTTGGTGGGGGGGACATTTATATTTTTAGTAGTGGGGATCGTGATCTTGATTACATCAAATGGACTGAGCAGATGATAACTAGTTAATTGGTATTTTTGACTTGGATATTGACGATGATGAAGACTTCGATGGTTTTCAAGCTAACTGGACATTTTGAGAACTTCACTGCCCATGTACAGACATTTAATGTGTGCATAATATTATGAAATTTTAATGGATTCCTAGAAATGGACCAAAATAAACCCAATAAAACAAACTCTGATATTTTTACATTAGAATTTATTAATGAATAAAAATACTTAAACAAAATGAACAGCTTTGTCAACTTTCCAGTAAGGATCTGTTCTGCTCACTCTCCAATTCTCATGAGAGTAAATTTAATAAAACTGTAATAACCTTTGACATACTTAATAGATTTGTATTATTTTTTCACAATCTTAAATGGCATAAAACTCCCCACATTTCATACACTTACATATAGGAGGTAAAATGAATATTGCAGGTTGAAGAAATGCATTGAAAGTTAAGTTATACAAAATGTAAAGCATGTTTCTTACCATATATACTCACGTATAAGCCCACATTTCATACACTTACATATAGGAGGTAAAATGAATATTGCAGGTTGAAGAAATGCATTGAAAGTAAGTTATACAAAATGTAAAGCATGTTTCTTACCATATATACTCACGTATAAGCTCATTCGCGTATAAGCCAACCCCACAAACTGAATAGGTAAAAACATTAAAAAGTGCATGACCCATGTATAACCGAACCCACAAGTCCGAGATGATATATAATGATGAAATATAATAATAGAGGAAACAGGTAAAATAACCCAAAACATACAAACACACACACACATACATATGTACCCTTCTAACCTGAACCCCCAGGTCCTCATCTACTGAGGTTATCTGGTTAATGGCTTTTATGGTGTTAGTACAGCTATAATAGACCTTGGCCTGCTGATCACCTGACCTCCCTTCTTCCAGGTGTTTATTTTGTCCTAAATTATTCGGCTTATATGCGAGTATATACGGTAGTTTACTTAACTTTACTTTCAACTGAATTTTTACATCTGAAAATTTTCAATAAAAATATAAGACTTTAAAGAAAATTGTATGCTATTTAAAATGGTATATAACTTTGAAAAATTATTTGAAAAACTGGTCCTGTAAAGCCAGATTAACCAATGTCACTGCATTCTCTCATACCACTGACAACAAATTTCCAGTTCTACACAACTGCCCATCTGATTGGGCTTCAGTATTTTTTTTCTTAATTAGATGCAATCTTTATTGCTCTTAATTAGATGCAATCTTTATTTTCTTAATTAGATGCAATCTTTACTGCTCTTAATTAGATGCAATCTTTATTGCTCTTAATTAGATGCAATCTTTATTGCTCTTAATTAGATGCAATCTTTATTTTCTTAATTAGATGCAATCTTTATTGCTCTTAATTAGATGCAATCTTTATTGATCATAATTAGATGCAATCTTTATTTTCTTAATTAGATGCAATATTTACTGCTCTTAATAGTTCAGTAGGGGGGTTGAAGGTAATGCAAGTGTCATTGCTGTTCACCTTTTGTTCAAACTTCCCCAAAGATCTTGTTGAATTTTTCTTAGCATAGAAAACAATCTTTCTGCATCTGCACTGCTGTGAGGGAGTGTCAAGTATGCTGGGTGGTGTTGCTATATCAATGGATGTCGTACACTCCAAAATTACTACTGTTGATATGGTGTTTGCAGTGTGTGCAAAAAAAAAGTTAGGAAATTTAGTTTTGCTGGGCTTTGCTCGCTTTGCATATGACTCATCCTCTCCTGAATCAGAACTCCATTTCAACATTTCGCCTTCAAAAATGAATCACACTTGTGCACTATTCCGACTACTGAACTAATCTTGTTTTGTGTTTTATATATGGAGTTAAATCCAAGTTCAAAGAAACATTGCCGCATATCACAGACTTGCTAATAATCTTTAATAAAGATAGCATAAATATTCTCATTCAAGGCAATGATGTGAGGTAACTTTTTGTTCTTCAACACGCATCTCTCTGATTTACATTTAACTTCAAACGAATGGAGTTGTTCCACTTTACCTATGCAAAGTAGCCTAATGGGCTCTCCCACAACAGGCTTCAAAGGATTTAACATGGCTTCACCCTAGCTATTCTCAGCCAATTAAGTAATCTGTGAAACGATGGTTGTTTTATGTGTGACTACCTTACTTTTTAATTGCCTCATTGATAATCAGCTGTATAAACTGCCCAGAGGATAGTTTTACATGAGCTCTAAGCAGGACTGTTTAGTGGTTATACAGACTACATGCCAGGGACATATATAGTGGTGGTCAAAAAACTCTCTCTGTTTATTTTTCTTTTTTTCTAAGATTACTGAAAATTGTGTTTTTTGAAACATGACTGTGTCGGGGGGTTTGGGAGTAAAAAAAATCATGTTTTTCGTGCGACATGTTGTGTTATGGTATGTATCCTTGCATTGGGATGCAGCTTAGAATATTGCACAATCTCTCTCTTTCTAACAGGATCCAAAACAATTCTCTTTTCCTTATTCGATTCCATCTCTCAGTAGTTTCAAAAGTCTATATGACGAACACAAATTTGTCACTTTTTTTACCATAGTATAGAGCCATTTTCATTGTAAATTATGTCAATTAGATGATTTTAAGTACAATGACTGGGATATCATTTCATGGAGATCAACTGCATGGTTATTAAAAGATCTATCGTATATACTTGCGTATAAGCCAATACAAACTGCATAGACCCAGATCTGCTGTCGCATAATGCGCCAGCAGATCTGGTTTTATGCAGTTTGTAAGGACTAATCAGTAGAACAAACAACAAAGACAATGATCTGCCAGCACATTATGCAATGGCAGATCAGGGTCTATGTTGTTTGCATTTGGAGCAGAGTTATACATGAGTATATATGGTATTCGAAAGGCTAACTGTGTTTGCTCTTAAATAGGTTGACCATTAACTCCGTGTGTTTGACACTCTCAAGCTAAATAGATCTCAAAGAAATGTTCATTTCAAAGCAAACACGGTTAGCCTTTAGCTTATTTTTTTTTTTATCCCACAAGCTAGTGCTGCTTGGGGATAAGAGTAGTTGCTAATCAAGCACACTCAGCTTACATATGGAGGGAATATCTTATATAAGCCAATAGTCCTAGGGTAAAAAAAAGAGGCTGAGTAATGTTACAATTAACCTAGCAGGTTACAGAAGTGAAATAACATTACTATTATGATGTCTGCACATGGTACATGCTTAGTATATGACAGATGGTGAGGTGGCGGGTGAATGTGTGAATTAAAGAACAAAACGACTGGGACATGACAATTTACGGGCAAAAAGTGTGGGTGGCATGAGATCGGGGGGCAAGAAATTGAGGGAACACTGTATATGTACCGACAGTCAGTCAAGTATAAAAAGAGTCAAGTTATAAGCATGTATACTTTGTACCTCAAGCTGCCTAACTGATATTCTCAGATCTGATTCATTAAATTCATATGGAATGTTCCAGCCTAGTGGTCCAAAGTTCCTCCTCTCTTGAATCAATGCATGGAAGAAACATAGCCCAAACAAAAGCTTCTCAAACACCTACAAAAAAATAAAATTCAGCATGGGTAAAATATTTTGATATAGTAAAATATCAATAATCAAGATACTGATTTACAGACTTTATAAATTACATAATGAAGTGTCCCCCAAACATCTGGATGATAAATTAGCTATACACAATTTTTGACCTCTTTTCTATGTTATCAAAACTTCAATATACAGGGAATTATCAAAGTCATAAGCAAATGAAACTTGTGTAAGCCAGAAGTTGGAACCAAAATGGTCGAAAAAAAGTAAAATATCTTCTCAATTAAGAGGCGACAGACTCGTATTGGAAGATTTGAGGACATTAATGGTGGTTTCACTGTACAATCAAGTTTTACTGGCAACAAATCAGAGATGCTGGGAAAAGGGATATTTGCAACAGTAAAACCACCATGAATGCCATCAATTTCTCAAACACAAGACTGTTATCTTCACTGTAACACAATTTTGAATTATTTTTCCATAATTCTCTATGGAACCAGGTCTCAGGGAGAGTCAAGATGTCACAATGGCTCAGTATATTGTAGAAACTGCAAATGTTGCCACTTAACTGACCAGAAAGTGGGCTACATTTGCAGATATGTTAGATTTTTTTCTCACAGTACTCCCTCATTATAGTGGTATTTATATGGAAGCCATAGAGTATATCACCTTATAGTAAGATAAGACAATCTTATAATGAGACTGCCTTATAATGAAGTACGTTATACATACAATTTCACTACTACATAATGAAATTTGATCTACGACTATAATTGGCGTATAACAAGAATGGTGTTATAATGAAGGTACTTATAGTGAGGGAGTGCTGTATGTTCTAATGTCCTGGTCTCTGTAACTTAATATACCAATGCTAATGATTTTCAATGCCAGTCTTTACGAAAAATAGAAAATATATGTGCAAAAAAAATTATATTTTGAAGAAGAGACCTTTTTTTGTCAAGCGCTCCTTTTATTTAGCAGGAAAGTAAAAAACTTTAACATTGAACTTTTAACAGTGACCTTAATCTAGGATGTGGATGGATGGAAAGATGGACATACACATGGACAAAAAAGTGACTGCTGTGTTGAGATTCCACCATGGTAGACTCAGCATTAAGATTATCAAACTTACTGCAGGTTTGTTACATGAATTAAAGAAGGTAGGGTCAGATATGGGGTCATTCAGGTAGGACCTCATGAGGTTAGCCCTAAGCCCTTTTGGAGGTTCATTGGTCATCTTAACCCCATTCTGTAGCACCGACACAGGGAAGACAGGTGATGGGTAGCTGGTCAGCCACAGTCGGAACTCTGGTTTGGTCCTTGTTGAGTCAGTGATCACCTGCAGAAAACAAGAGTATATCACTTACAAATTGTAAGGGGATTTTTCTACAAAACTGATGGGTCCTTTTAATGGAACAATGGCCCACATGCTATGGTGAGGCAATACAAAATGAAGACAAGGTGATTACTCGTAAACACAAATCCTCTCAACAATCAGGAGTATATTTGGAGTAACCAACAATATACAATAGGAATTATGAGCTGTGCAACGATAAATCCATGACAGCCATCCAACGCTGGTCTGGACATGGTTTGAACCCATTACACACTGCATGGTTGTAATTTTAAGCTAATAAATGAGTGACCATGTGGAGGAAGGAAATATTACAAAATATACAACTCAATAACATGCATCTTCATAAAAGTTTCACCAGTGAAGGGCCAAAACAAAGTTTGATTTGTCTAGATGTAACAGGATTAAAGATGGCAGTGTAAACATTAAATTATATTTAAACATGTATCATCAATCAAAGAACACTGGTCAAGACAGTTGAGTATCTGAACTGTGTACTAAAGATACCTTGTGCAATGATGTAAATGTTATCAGGTAAAAAATAAAGTCCACTCTTATTCCTAAGATTAAACAAGACTGACAAAAAGTAATGATATAGTCCAAGATCCAACTTTGATCTAGAATTGATTTTCCTTTTATAACTAATAATGACAAGATAATTTAAAAAATGACAATTATGATGACAGCTTTTTCGACCTTAAACTGGACTACAGAATCTGTACATGTAGCTAGGTCAATTAGTGCAAAAATGTAGTTTTTTGGAGGGGGTAAAACTAATTTTAATGATGTAATACTTACCTGTTGGTATTGCATAGCTCACCTATTCCAGGATGGAATTACCATCATCTGTAAACTGTATTTGGTTGTGTATAATGCACACGTTTTCAACTAATTTTCTTATTTTCAGTCAAGGGTGCACATTTTATAGAAGAACTAAAAACAAAAAGGTTTTTTCCAGGTTGATCTGGCAAAGGGATGAAGGCACTATAGCTGCCTACATGTGTCACATTGACTCCAAGTGAAATATTAAATCTGTTGCATGTTGCATTGTAACTAAATTGTTTATTGGTACAAGCCTTATTAAAGAAATAAATAATGCTTACAAACCTTGATAGTCTTGTTCTTTGATTGTTTATGTTAATAAACTCATTTCATTTCACATCATTGTGTAGCATTTTGTTCTGTGCCTCGACTGGAAATACATGTACATAACGACTGGTAACTTGTTGTTCTAAAGCTGTGCAAAGTACCGCATTGCAGCAGAACAAATATGATGATTACCACACTTGTACTGTAAATGTTCTGTATTCCAGCACTGTGGATCTAATAAAACTTTTCTTCATATATTCTTGGTTGAATTAAAATATATTTAAAATTCAAGCAGTGTTAGCGTTCTCATCAGAGGCACATTTATGGGACATTTTTTGTGTGACTACAGTTTGTCTGTTATGGTAACACTGACACATTGTGAAACAAAATAATCAAGTAATGTATGAAGTCAGAAAATATTTCTTTTTCTTTGGAAAATAAACTTGGTTTTTAGTTTTATTTCGCATCTTAAATAATAGTATTTTATATTTCTTTGTGACTATACAGTGATCAATCCTTCATGGACTCAGTGTGGTCTTTTCAAGGTCATCAGCGGAATAAATATATGATTACCATACCTGTAAATGTTCAATATTCGATAACTATGGATCTAATTGATATTTTCTTCATTTATTCTTGTTTGAATTGAAATATAATATTTAGAATTCAAGCAGTGTTAATGTTCTCATCAGAGGCACATTTAGGGGAAATTTTTTTTGTCTATGGTTAGTCTGTTATGGTAACACTGACACAGCATGAAACAAAATAAGTAATTAATATATGAAGTCGGAAAACATTTTTTTTTCCTTTGGAAAATCAACTTGGTTATTAGTTTTATTTCTCATCTTAAATCATAGTATTTGATATATCTTGGCAACTATAGAGTGATCAATGCTTCATTGACTCGGTGTGGTCTTTTCATGGTAATCAGTGCCGGCTAAGCTTTGATGTGCTAAACATAGTTACAATAGTTTGTCGAGGTAAATTTGCAATTTATTTACTTTTCTTCAGAAAATAAGCTTGGTTCTTTGTTTTATTTCTCATCTTAAATCATAGTATTTTATATATCTTTGCAACTATACAGTGATCAATGTTTCATTGACTCAGTGTGGTCTATTCATGGTAATCAGCGCTAGTTAAGCTTTGTTGTGCTAAACATAGTTACAATGCTTTGTCTAAGTAAATTTGCAATTTATTTACTTTTCTTCGAAAAATAAGATTGCTTCTTTGCTTTATTTCTACTCTTAAATGACAGTATCTGATCCTTCTTTGTTACAATAGAGTGAGCAATATTTAATTGACTCAACGTGGTGTTTCTAAAGGTTATCAGCGCCGGCTAAAGTTTTGATGAGCCAAACATAATTACAAAGTATTGTCTTGGTAAATTCTATATAGGGCACTGAGATATATTTTACAAGTGTCATGATAATCCAAACAAGTATAAATACAGGACCCAAAATTTCACATAGCATCTTGTGTCCGATCTTGAAACGCCAGGAATGATGACAGATGAGGACATACAGCAACTTTCCGAGAGTGATGATGATGAAGAGGAATTTGAGGGATTTAATGCAATAGACTGAACTCCATCAACAAGGTGAACCTTAAAATGGCCCTTTTAAGGATCAACCATAAAATCAAAAAGATATACTTTAAAGTTTGCCACTTTTTCATTCTTTCTTTTATGATATCTGTAAAAAAAAAAAAAAGTATTGGTCATAATTGGGTGCCGTGTACTGACAGGAAAGACCAGAGAAACAGTCATACGCTGGTTTATTGCAAAGAATTCAAATGTCATGTAACAAAGTATGATCAGTGCACTATCCAAAATGGCAGACTGTTGTTGCACTAAAAAAACGGTGTGAAATTATCAAGATTTTAAAATGTATTATATCTCATGCGCAATATATGGCAGAACTTTTCTGGGTCGAAATCGGGGTGTGCATTATACACACCAAAATACGGTAATAAGAATTCATCCTTCCATGGATGAACCTCCACTGAGAATTCTGGAAATAATCCAGACCATAGACCCAGTTTGCTGCACAAGTCACTGGCACATGCACCACAGTCCTCATCTTTTTTCAGGACTAGACTATTCATGGGACATCTGAGTGGGATGTGAGGTGCGAATCTGACAATACTGACAGGTAAGTATTACATCATTAAAATTATCCCCCCCCCCCCCCCCGCTGAATTTGCCAGAGCAGTGGAAGGCTGATGACCTCAAGAACAGGTATAAACAAGGAAATACTCACCTTACTGTTGGAATGTGCACTACTGTAAGTTTTGTATCTGCTTTAGGTACTTTTTCATGACTATGGGCTCTAGAGAATAAATGCCTTCACTCTGGTATACCAAGGAACGAAGAAGGAGAAAAAGGTCGGATGTGACTGCCAAAACGTGGCCTTCATAACATCCTCCAATGATGAATGAGTTAGACAAGCCCATGAGGTAGCAATGGCTCAGACCTCATGGACTTTAAAGATTCCTGTCAGTCAGGGACTAATAAGCTCTCTTGACCACTTGTACAATCCACCTAGAAATAGTGGATACCAAAATTTTAGCAAAGCCCTTTAAGGGGAGGAAAAGATGCTTCCAACCCTTTCTTTTCCTTTTAGAAGCAGCCAAATAGAATCATAATGCCCTAATTGGGAATAAAAGTCAATCTTGATCATCCCCAGCACAGATATGACTGAGACTGGAGAAAAGAGAAGGGGCATGTGTGCCGCCTTGTCGGCTGAGATAAGCTATGACCAACATGTTGTCAGAGGAGACCATCATGCAGCGACTTTGTATTGTGTTGACGCACCCCTGTAGGGCTAGGAATGCAGCACTCATTTTGAAATTGTTAATGTGGAGGGTAGATTCTTCTTGGGACCACAAACCCTGAAGAACTATTCATTTTGGCTCCAAGTGAGGGCTGCACTGTGAATCTGACGCATCCATGAATAGATAGAAGTGGGGTTTGGAGGAGTGCATGGGGACTTCAGTCCGAAACCAGTTCCAATTTTCACACTAAATCAACTGATGATGAAAGTCTGGTCCTAGAGAAATCTGAGCTGTTAGGGGGTCCTTGTGTGGTTTCTGGATTGCCAAAAAGGAGAAACTGGAAGGGGCGCAAGGAGGAGGATATTCTCAGAATTGAAGCTGGTATCCTCCTATTACAATAGAGAGGACCCACCAATCATGGGTTATGCTTCTATGGGAATTGATGGAAGAGGAACACCCTGTAGGAGGAGCGAATCCCTTGGGCTGGCACCTCCCGTCTCTCTGGCAACACTGTCAGGCAGCTGAAGGGCAAGAGGGAGGTTTAAAATGGGATTGCTTTTTCAACTGGGCTGTGTGGCTTTAAAGAACTTGGCTGATCAAACCTGGGATGGTCAGGCTGACCATGCTTCTTGGCTGGTTTTAACTGACCAGGAGCAATGCAAGTGACCTGAATTGTTGGTCCCTCAGGTTCTGGGAAGCCACGGAGGGGACAAGACCTCCAAAGAGGGACTCCGCCTCCAGAGGAGCAGCCCAAAGGAGGTTCTCACTGTGCTTGAGCAAGGCCTTGGAAGTGTCCAGAGCCACATCCCTGTGGAATTGGAGCAACTCTGCCGATAGTGCCATGATCATTCATAGAGCATGTTGAGATGTTCTGGTGACTACTTCCAGCAAACACTGAAGCGCTGGCTAAAGGAGGCTGCTGAGAAAAGGTTGGCATCAGATGCTATGGTAACCAGTGACCTAGCCTTAAACTCTAAGACCTTCAGTGTCTTAACTGAAAGGCTGGCCCAGGTTCACGAAGAAATGTCCACTTGTGATGCCCCGGCATAAAAAGTGGGAGGTTTAAGGGACCAGGCAGGGGTGTGAATCCTGAAGCTGCTGGAGAGACCAGTGGTCTCAATGTATAGGGGAGGACTGACAACCCCTTACACTGCCTAGCCAGCGCTTGACCCTTGGTAAATCTTAGAGAAAGCTCCCTGATCATGGCCAAGTGGGGAAGCAGCAAGAGATCTGGTCGGGAGGTAGCCCCAGAGAGTCTCTCCAAACTGGAAAGAATTTTGTGTCCTCTGAGCCCGAGGGCTAGGGACACAAATTCTAGGGCAGAAGATGGTAAACTTCATTTACTGCCTTGTCAAATGACCAGATTTTTTCTTCCTCCTCTGCCTGAATCGATGGTGGCAGGGAGCAGGTGATCGGAAGAGAGGTGGAGGTACCACCTCAGTCTGCTTTATGTCGAACTCCTGCGAGTCCACCAGGATTGACAGGATGTCCTTGTCTCGTTCCCACTGCTGGGAGGCAGAACTTTGTGACCCAGAGTCTCTCTGGAGTGGGGGAAATGTGTCTCTTTGGTGCATTGGAAATGTGGAGGTAAAGGAAATCATGTCCCAAGACTCATCCAGTGAAGCGAGGGGACTGTCACTAATGATTGACTCAACAGGAGGATGAGGCACTTGCAGGAAGAGGGCCTGCCTCTCTCCTTCCTCTTGGACTCCACATTGTAAGAGGATGATGTTGGACTTTGACCTGCAACATCAACCCTGCCTTGATGCCAGGGCCATGATGTTCATAGTGGCATGAATTGGAAGGACAAGTCACTTTCCTGAAAAGGGGAGATGCCGATCCAATCCCTTTCCTTCGTTGGGCATCTGTATGTTGACTCTCAATCCCCAACAGAGTTTACTGGTAGCCTGGCAAGGGGAGGTCTCAACCTGATTGCTGTCGCCATACTGATGGTGTTTCCATGACCAGTGACTGGTGCCTGGTGACCAATCACCTGCCATTGACCAGTGACCTGTTGGTAACTGGTCACCAGTTAATAACCAGTCAGGTGACTCCGATCTGTAGGAGAATCCCTCCTCAGAAACAACTGAGCTCAATTGTAGCTCTTCCCTACCAGAGAGGCTTGATCTGCCAGTTGCCCCAGGGCTACATGCTGAGAGGGTGCTGCTCCTCCCTAATGGGGGGTGGGGTGGGGGGCAACTCACTCTCTAGAGCCACCAAGCTATGGACTAGAAAAGGGTGCTGCTCCTCGCTCATGGGGGGAAGGGTGCACCTCACTCTCCTCATTCTGGGCTTGGAAAGGGTGCTGCTCCTCCTTCGTACGCGTGTTTGTGTGCGCACCTCAATCTCAGTCCTACAGGCTTGGAAAAGAATAGGGTGCTGCTCCTCCTTCTTGGGGGTGGGGAATGCCTCGCTCTCCACCCTAGTCATTCCTCCCTTGTGTGGGACCCGGGACCTCAAGCCTTATATGTCTCCAAAGAGACTGATCCTGTATGCTCCTGGGATTGAGAAGTGTCCATGTGAGAAGGGATGGATTTTCCCTTCTAAATTCCGATGGGCCCAGAGAAGGAACCTGAGTATTGAGATGAGGAGAAAGACCCTTTCTTTCTTCCCCTTATGTACAATTTCTCTCAGCACGATTTCACACTTCATCCGACCAGAGACAGCAGGGCGGACACCTGTCGGTCTGTCTGCAAATTGTGCAAGAAAGGCAGGTGGTGTATCACATGGGGCCATCTTATGTCCACATTTTCCCACACTCTGTTTAGACATCTTTCCTGCAAAGAAAGTCTGAAAACAAGAGTAATAAACAAAATAATGAATGTGAAATGCCAGAGTACTTCCAAAGTCATGCAGTGTATTGATGGCAATATTTTATAGGTATAAAGATGATGAGTGGCATGAGACTTGTAACCTAGAATTACAGTACTGAACATGAGTATGCCAATGAAGGATTATAAAGATGATGAATGAGTGGTGTGAGACCTGGAAACACACCAATCTAGAATTAAAGTAATGGACCCGTGTATGCCAATGAATGGGAAAAACAGGTAAAACGAACTACCATATATACTTGTGTATAATCTGAATAATTTAGGAAAAAATAAAAACCTGGAAGAAGGCAGGTCAGCTTATCCGTGTTCCAAAGTCTATTATAGCTGTACTAGCACCATATAAGCCAGTAACTAGGTCACCTCAGTACATGATGACATAGGGGTTCAGGTTAAAAGGGTATATATATATATATGCGTGTGTGTGTGCATTTTGGGTTATTTTACATGTTTACTCTATTTCTCATTATATTTCAACTTTATATGTCGTCTCCGACTTATGGGTCGGTTTATGCAAGGGTCATGCACTTTTTAATGTTTTAACCTATTCAGTTTGGGGGGTCGGCTTTATACGTGAATGGGCTTATACACGAGTATATACGGTACCTGTATGTATAAATTACCAAGAGGGAGTGTGAATGGACTCACTCTAATGTGATAATTTCTGACAATAGTGGGAAGGTACTACTGACACAGCAATACTAGTCTAAGTATTGGAAATTATAAAACCAGCAAGATTTTATAAAATCAATCAAAGGTGTGCGACTATTCTGAACATACAAAAACAAAAAGCTGGTGTGCAACTGCCTAACATGAGACTGAACTCAATATATATCATAAAGAACGAAGCAATAATCGATATTCACTAACTTAAAAAGGAATGTCTGACAAGGAGGTCTCTATGAAATTACAGATCACCCACATACCACAGTGTTGGGTGGGGGTGGGGGTGGGGATGGTTGGTGTGTGAATGTTAAAACAGGGCACTGCTGAATTTGTACCAACAACTGCCTGAAAAAACTCAGAACAGAGTAAATCAACAAACGAAAAAGTAATGGACTGAGGGTATGACTTCTGAGAATTATGGAAACCTGTATTAAACTGCCTGATGCAAGTTTGGACTCAAGTCGAAGGCAAAAATTCTAGAGTGATGTGCATAGAATACAATGCATATGGTGTCTGGAAAAAAGATGAGGACTATGGCACATGCGCTTATGACTTGGGCAGCAGGCTGGGTCTGTGTTCTGGTCTGGATTCTTTCCAGAATTTTCTATGAAGGTTCATCCATGGGAGGATGAACTCTTATTATATACAGACAAGGTTAATTCCATCTCAGAATAGGTAAGCTATGCAATACCAACAAGTAATGTATTACTGATATTAAATATCCTGTTTGTGGGACACTCACTTTAACTGCTGCTCATTTTAAGATGTAAAGGCGGAAGGGGAATAAACAAAACACTAGTTCAACATGTATTAATAATTGTACTACCAGCAAATTACTATATAACAATTGCTCCATGCGCGATGAAAATGAATCATAGCTGTGTTAGAACAATATGATTTGTAAGCTGTAGGATTCTGAAACTTAACTGAAATATTTTTATCTGTTTCTCAGCTTGACTGGTGTTTGAGTAGTGTCATACAATCAGGGACATCTAATACAAAAAATCAGAAACCAAGACACAACTGTGTTATATCCAAATTCATGTTATAGTGGGGTTCCCCCTGTAATACTATTGGTACTACAGTCAAAATACTACACAAGAAATTTTTTTAACAATTACATAAATTATTTCTCTATTTTAATGGCAAGGGTGGAAGGGGGTGATAAATTTTTACAAGTCTGATTTAGGGGTTAATTATCTTTGAGGAGTTTTGAAGTATCAACTCACAGTTTCACAGATTCTCTCCAGTTCTCCAAGCCACGAGGCTGCCAAGTGGCAATTCTGTAGTACAACCCATGTGCCTCCTTCCACAGCCTGTGAATATCAAACACACAAATGTACACATTTTTAAGCAGACAACTGCCTTAATTATGACTGAAATGTGATTTTTTAAAAGTGAAGCTCTGAGTGTAATTCTTTGATTCCTCTGTTTAAACCCCTCCAAATAGGACAATCCTTGGGTGTGGTCATGGATTCCATTATTTGGAATGAATTTGGTTTTGCGGTTCCTACTTTAATACATTTTAACTTTTGTTTGTTCTTTGATGAATGATATCCCGTTACAATGTGACTTCATATCAGCCAGAAATGTGCTCATGGAACATGGATGGCCCACCACAGTGTCTGAAGCTAATCGCAAAACCTAACCAAGATACCGGTATGATGAATTTACAAACTGACAAGGGAAACACTATATGCCCCTACCACTTTTGCGGTGGGGCATGCAAATACTCTATCTGATGATCATTTTGTATGCTGCATTTCCCACTATAAGAAAGCCATGCCCTCCAAAATAGCCTACGTCAGTATAATGTGACTTCACCTATAACACATCTCACTTTCATGGATCCAATGAACTGATTTATAAAGAGGCAACATTGTGATACTGAATGATTTACTGTTGCATCTCACAGATACTTGCCTGATTAAGACAACTTCTGTATGTGAACGATACATTCCCACAATCTACTTGTGCCTGATTGAGACAACTTCTGCATGTGTACAATACATTCCTACAATCTACTTGTGCCTGATTGAGACAACTTCTGCATATGTGCAATACATTCCAACAATCTTCTTGTGCCTTGATTGAGACAACTTCTGCATGAGTACAATACATTCCTACAATCTACTTGTGCCTGATTGAGACAACTTCTGCATGTGTACAATACATTCCTACAATCTACTTGTGCCAGATTGAGACAACTTCTGCATGAGTACAATACATTCCTACAATCTACTTGTGCCAGATTGAGACAACTTCTGCATGAGTACAATACATTCCTACAATCTACTTGTGCCTGATTGAGACAACTTCTGCATGAGTACAATACATTCCTACAATCTACTTGTGCCTGATTGAGACAACTTCTGCATGAGTACAATACATTCCTACAATCTACTTGTGCCTGATTGAGACAACTTCTGCATGTGTACAATACATTCCTACAATCTACTTGTGCCTGATTGAGACAACTTCTGCATGAGTACAATACATTCCTACAATCTACTTGTGCCTGATTGAGACAACTTCTGCATGAGTACAATACATTCCTACAATCTATTTGTGCCTGATTGAGACAACTTCTGCATGAGTACAATACATTCCTACAATCTACTTGTGCCTGATTGAGACAACTTCTGCATGAGTACAATACATTCCTACAATCTACTTGTGCCTGATTGAGACAACTTCTGCATGAGTACAATACATTCCTACAATCTACTTATGAAGTGAACTGTAAAATATGCAGCTGGTGGGGAATGTAAATCTTATTTTTTTTTAAAAATAATGAATCAAGGAATTTGATTACAGTATTTCTCCCATGATAAGACCAGCGGAGAAGATATCCTTAGCAGATATTTACCAAAACTGTGTAACAATGGGATGTGAACTTATCAGCAAGCATGGGCTTATCAAAGGATAAATAAGGTAGCATCAAACATTCAATATTTTCTATATTAAACTGATCCTTCAAAGAATGTTTTGAACTGAGATTGATAGCTGGTTTGAATGTTTAGTGATATACTTGGTTTTGTGCACAGTTCATGGCATTCTTTTTGTTACTTTTTCTGATGTACTTTACCTGCATGATCATCTTTTCTGCAATAGGGCCTTGCCCCTGCCCCAGGGATGTTGTCTGCAGTCCCTTGCTTCCAGACCCTACAACAAAGCTTAAGTTCATTAGTTTTTAAGTTCATTAGTAGATGCCATAGGAGAAATTAAACTACATTTAAAATGTACAAATGAATTTAAATTAAGATGATGAAATTTTCATAACTCAATACTTGTGATATTTTTTCTCTGTTACTCTCTAAATTGTATTTAAAGAGATGAATATATGAACATAATATAACAATTAGGTGTTAAAAAATAACATGTCTAACATGTATTGCCAATTGAATATAGACTGATCACATGATTTAACATGTCTAACATGTATTGCCAATTGAATATAGACTGATCACATGATTTAACATAGAACATCTTGATGAGACTGAGGGGAATATGGATAAAAGTACTTAATAATAATAATAATAATAATAATATCTGAAGCATGCACTTGCAAAAAACCCATACTTTCCATGGGTATTTTGGATATAAGAGCAAATTCTAGAATGTAAAATGTGGTAACCTTTCATTTAATTATAAAATCGGTGAGAAAAAGGCAAAACAAGCACGAATTAAAAGATGAATATTAAATTTTACACTAAATTTAGATTACATCCACATAACCTTTTAAAAGTTACTAAGTAAAAACCAAAAACATCTGTACTTTTAGAATAACATAGGACAGATGGACAGACAAAAGAAAAAATGTGTATACAGACCTGCACCAGGTCTCGCACAGAACTAGTTATACCACATGATTGTTACTTATTCTGAATTCTGTGCAGAATTGTTTGTAAGCTGCAGATATTATATGTTTCTTACCTTAAGTATTAATGTTTTACTGTGCACTTTACAATCATACTGCACAGAGTCAAGGGTAATGATTGTGCAGTAACCGGTTCTATACAGCAACTGGTGCAGCTCCTCTACATGTACTTTACAGCTCCCTCATTAGTGTATGGCAGGGGCATAATACAACAATTTATTTAAAACTCTATCAAAAGATTACTGAAAATACTTGCCAATATCTGTATGGAACACAGATAAAATATTTTTTCACTATGTGCATCCATCATATATACATTATTACTATGTGCATTCATCATGCATTCTATGGTACATAACACGCAATAGCCAAGCTAGCATGCATGCAGTGCTAATATATACTGCACCTATTTATATAGGCAACTTCTATGATAATGCAATATACTAAGCTAAAATTATACATCATGCATTTGGAAAAGGACATGTACGATGCTGAAATTGTAATTGACAAACATACATTATCAAAAGAGAAAATGACCATCAATAGTGACACTTCCCTAAATTGGCTTCTCTGTACCTTGGCTTCCTCTGCAGACTTGCCACACAGTTTGGTCCCAGATCATGCCACAATAACACTGATCAAACCTTGCTATATTATGTACCTCTATAAAAAGGGCAAAATTTTGGTTCCAACAATGTCTGACTTAGAGAAGTTTTACTGTTACAAAGTGCACCGGAGTCTGATTTGAAAATTCCATGCTTTTGAAAAAGCTGGCTGTGGAAGGCTAGATCAATGTTGCAAAAAAGCTAAGATATTAATTCTTTGAATTTTCTTCTAAATAAAAACTCCAGAATTGTATTCATTTTGAAAATTTAAAAATGCAAACTTCCTTGAAAGAAACATTATCATCACAAACTAAATCACAAAGAGCACACTTTTGGGCATCTTGGCTAGCCAAGGGTGACACATTGATTCACTTTATTCCGCCTCAATGCGGAACGAGGTGGATCGACAATCCTTGGTTAATGATGATGGCCTTCGGGAAAAATCAGCCTGGCCAATAATTGCCGAGGCCTTAAAATTAACTACCCCAAAATTACAATTAATCCTCTTATTGTGCATCATTAATACCATGTCTGAATAAAAATAATAATAATAATAATAATAATAATAATAATAATAATAATAACAATAATAATAATAATAATATAATAATATACTCTATTTTATGAGGGTAACTCAGTTATAATATACAATTCTTCTCCGAAAACCTCAGGATGAATAAACCATTGTAAATAAAAACAAAAATAATAATAATAATAATAATAATAATAATAATAATAATAATAATAATAATAACAATGATAAAGCATGCTTAAATACATTAAGTATAACAAGCACATAGTGTATATGATATGCATTAACAAATAATTGGAGTACATGCATTTCAATATTTAAAATTAAAACTGTCTTTGAAGATAATGGTCATATAATTTTGTTTTGAACACATTTAGGTTTGTTTCTGATCTAATGGTTTTGGGGAGTTCATTCATAGAATAGCACCTGAGAAAGCAAAATGATTTTTTAAAAGTCTTTGTTTTCGTCAATGGTGTTCTGCAATGGGTTCTGCAATGATCATTTGTGATAGAACCAATGAAGATTGATTTAGTGACATGATACATGTTGTCATGAAACATCTCCCAAGAATTATGATGCATCAATGTCCTGAGCATATGGCTTATTAAAACATTTCCCATTGACTGAGGATATTAAGGAAGAAAAGTCATCAAAATATGATATACCATCTTCATCATTTAAGGGAGGTTACATTAGGTGATTCTGCTTTTTAGTACAGATGCAGTATGCATCTTTGCATTAAAAGTGAAATGAACTTGCTCATGCAAAACTAGCAGAAAACAAATATCTGTCCAAAAAAGCTCATTCATATAAAAATCTAAGTAAACAAAACTCCCCCCTCTGCCATTGGGACTCATTGGTTTGCGTGTCAGACTTTTGACCAAAAGGATGCAGGTTTGAATCCTACCATCAGATCAGCTGGTTCAGCTACCATGGTGTGTCCTTTGTTAAGGAACTTTACTTCAATTGCCTCAGCACTAAATAACCTACTTGTGTCGCTGTGCTATAAAACACCAAACCAAACCAACCCCATCCCCCGTCTGCAAATTATCCTTATAATGTTCTTGAAATAATCAACAATGCAGACGTGACAGTAACACATACAAAATGATATGAACTTTAAAGGGAAAATCGAATAGAGCATATTGTACTTGAATAGTTACATAAAACTAGATCCGTGTTTTTAAAAACGTATAGTCCCCAAGAAATCTATGTGGAAAAGTTTTAAAAAATGCAAAAAATTGCTATAATGGCATGAAAATCTAATCAGGTCAACAACAACATATGCAAACAACATGCCTACCAAGTTTTGTTTGTCTATCTCAAGTGGTTGTTGCTGATCATGTTAACAAGGTTTTGTAGCAAAATGTATATGCCCAAAAAGATCCAAAAAGAAAATGTGAAAAATTGACAAATTGCATGAAAATTTAAAAAGATCATTTACATAAAAATACAAATATACCTATCAAATTTCATTTGTCTACCTCAAGCAATTTTTGCCAAAAAGTTTTCAAATGTATATAAAAATAACAAAAATGAAAAATTGCTGGACTGACTTGAAAATCTAATCAGGTCATGCATATTTATAGATACAAATATGCAGGCGAAATGTTATAGGTCTATATTGTGTAATTTTTATTGTGTAGTTTCTGCACAATCATGCTTACAAGCTTCTTGGGACAAATGAATGGATGGAAAGACTTGACTAAATCATAATTCCCCCCGCTGCAAATAGTGGGGACAAAAAGTACTTATACCACACTGAGAGCAGAAACCAAATAACTTTGAATCTGATGTTTTAACAAATGTTAAAAAAAAAATTTAAATCAGGGTAAAGATTGGAGACTTCACTGCTTTCTAAAACTTCTATGATACTCAAGATTTTCAGGTGAAAATGCAAATATTCATGTAGTAGAAAATACTACGATGTCTGCTTTAATAATTTTATTTATAACATAGCTCTCACCTTTTCAACAAGATGATGTCATAAAAATCATTTGCCACATTGTTGCATAATGCTGAGTAACAATACATACTGTATAAACTCGCTTAAAAGTCAAGTCCAACTGCAAACTGCACAGACCCAGATCTGCCATCACATAATGCACTGGCAGATCTGGGTCTATGCATTTTGTTAAGAGTAATCAGTAGAACAAACAAAATAGACCCTTATCTGATGGCACATTATGCAATGGCAGATCAGGGTCTAGGTTGTTTGCGGTTGGATCCAACTTATAAGTGAGTACAGATGGCATGTGATAAAAAGAATCAAACTGGTGTTCATTTGACATAAAATGTATGAAACTCAGCGATTTGTCAGTTACTGCAAGCATCTGAGGCATATATATAATTATTCAACTTGTTTCATAAAGTTTATATAAAATGAACCCTCTTGTAAGATCCTCCATATGCAATGTATGGAATACATTATTTTACATTCTTCCACTGTTCATTCCTTTATTTTGTAGGTTTTCTTCCATAATTTGGTGCAACTTTTTTTTTCACTGGATAAATAATATAATTAGTTTTTATGTTTATGAGGCTGATATTAATTAAAAGATAAATTTCTTCTACAAAAGCTGCATGAAATAAACTTTTAAAGTGCTTTATAAGGTTGCTTTATAAGTATTATTTAGTCCAGGTGTCAACATATACAGAATATACCATTATGTGGTGAATTATGTGATTTATAAGTAATATTTCATCCCAGTGTCAACATGTACAGAATATACCATTATATGGTGAATTCAACAATGCAGTGATGATATAATAAAGCAAATACTGTAGCTTCTACTGCTGTATGATAATCTAAGGTCAGTTAGTTGAAGAATTACTAAATATTAAGGTGCTGAAATCTAGAAGTGCGGGACAATTAGGGGTCACAACCCTGATTGAATTAAGGATTTGATTCTTGCAGGTTAATTTAAATATACAGGGTGCAATCAAGTTTAGTGGGTGAAAGATATTTATTCTTCTGCCTTCTGGTTTGTCCAAACATACGAGCATATCTCTCTTGTTTTGAAATGGCATCTTCTCCACCAAATATGGAGGAAAGTTTACGCCTGTGTTCGTCTGTGGCAGGAGGGGATTGATCTCCAAGCCCGCTTGCAACAGTGGTTTGTCGAGACAACAAGCGTGGAAGGATACCTAAACCCAGTTAGAGTATTAAATGGAAACAGGAGATGTTAATGAAATTGTTGTTAAATATTTCACAGAAGTACTATTCTAAAAATAAGAAGGGTGTAGCTGTAAAGTTGAATTAATTAATAAAAACAGAAAATTTTGTTATTTGAACAGCTGCTGTTTTTATATCTAACTTCATATCTTGTTTGCAAAGGGTTTTTATCACAAAGTTTCTAAATAAAAAGGAAATTTAAATAAGAACCTTTACTTAAAGTTAGTCCAAGATGTTTTGTGATAATTTGTATTCAAAGCTGGAAATTCACATTTGAAACTTTATGTTGATCAGCACATTTTCCTTGTACATATGGCTTTGTGAGTCAGTTTGATAAAATAATGTATAGTACAGGATGAATATCTTAAATTACAGCCATATTAGACTTCTTACAGAAATGACTGTTTTGGTAACTAATCATGCACACTAGGATGTCATTTACTCGTAAAGAGTAGAGCCAGATTTTCCATTGCAAGATGTGCAGTGATTCCTCCAGGATTTTCACACAGAGGGGAATTTCTTCAGTTTTTATATGAGAACATTGTCTATAAATAGATCCAACTGATTATGATTCAACAGATGTGTTGTGTGTGTGTGATTAATAACTTTTAATGAATATATATATATATATATATATATATATATATATATATATATATATATATATATATATATATATCTTACAGTTGTTTGTCTTCATTATTGGTACAGGAGCAGTGATCACATGTTATGACATTGCACTATGCTGTATACATTAGAACTGTATAAAACAGCAGAGACATCACCACTGAACTGTGTGATATAGCAGAGACATCACCACTGAACTGTGTGATATAGCAGAGACATCACCACTGATCACCAAAAACAGCATGTCCACCATTGTAAAAAGTTATCAGTACAGTTGGTAAAATGCTTTTAATAACTAGATAATCAATGAAAGCATTTCACTACTCAATTGCAAAAAGTCACTTGTTTAAGATGGTTGATCTAAAAATCCAGCCCTAACATGATCAGAACAAGTTTTTCTTATTCAGTAGTTCCCCTCTTGACAGGACCGTCTCAAGAGAGTCCACCCTTGATCAGAGGCCACCTTGTCCAATATCAAAATGGTATACTTTCACAATATTGTCCCTCTCATGAGTGGACACCCATTTTATAAGATCATCTTTTTATTGCAGAGGGGATGTCCTCAAAAGAGAGGGATCAATGTATTAATGAAAGTTACTGATTACGTTAAGCTCATGACAAATCGACTGTGCCTGATTTTCATGTGCTTGTTCATTTTGAAGAGGGATTAGTTTAATTTAGTGGGAGTTTGCACAATCATGCAACCTGAAGAAAACACTGAATGTGCTGACTGATCAGATCTATGCTCTTTAATCTACCTATGATTTAAACTGACAGCACAGACCCTATTCTTCTGATGAATTCTTTAATGGGCGGTCTAGGTCTATGTTGTTTCAAGCTGGACACATTACATGTGGGTACATGGTATTCTGGGTTGCAACTTTATGAAATGGACAATTAACATAATACATATCTTGTATTAAAACTAAATTTACTGTAAATCAAAATGTCACATCTGTGATATGAACAACTTGCCACGACAATGATCACTCATAATTTGTAAAGCATTATCATTTGCAAACAAGACAGGAAGGACAGGGTCTGCACGATGAGCCCATGATTAAAATATTGCTGTAAAACATGTGACCTTGACTCCAAGGTCAAAAAGTTGAGTGAGCATGTTGCAGAATGAATTTTCCTAGCTTCGTAATGATTCATCCAAAGTATGAATAAAACCCATCACAGCATTTAGGAAACAGAAGCAAATGAAAAAACTTAAACCAAAACATTAGCAACAAAAGGTTTAAGAAAAATATGCAAGTAAACAGCTTTACCCAAAATCTGAACAAACTGTTGATGCTGCCGACATCAGTGCGAGAAAAGTGACTTCTATGTCTCATTTCCCACTAACATGTGCTCAACAATTTAGTGGATGAAAAAACTGATATCCGAGACTGCAATTTATTGCCATTGAGATGGTAGATGACTGATGATCAACACATGAATCATTGAGATGGTAGATGACTGATGATCAACATGTGAATCATTGAGATGGTAGATGACTGATGATCAACATGTGAATCATTGAGATGGTAGATGACTGATGATCAACATGTGAATCATTCTCCCATGATCAAAAGAAATGTGATGAATAGTCTATTTTTAAAAGTGTTCCTTAAACTGGAACAAAAAATGTCTCCAATACATATTTGTTTTCTTAAAACAATATTATTTACTAGACTATCATAAGCAGTTTTAAAATGGAAAACCCCAATAAGAAAAAGTTACAGGAAATGCAATAAACCATTTCTCCATTCTACAACCATCACCTTGCTAGGTTGATGTGTTTTACCTTTATTCAACACTTGTTCCGGAACTAAAAATAATTAGATGCATGCTTCTGAGTTTGTCTAAATGCAGCTGCAATAAGTAATATCCAACATACACTAAACAAAGCATCCAAAGTCTATAGTTCATTAATGGGGAAGAAACCAGCATTTAAGCTCCAATGATGAGTGCTGCCATGGAATAAGTTCTAATGCAATATGATCAAAAATAATTCCTTATGATCTTTGACCCTCCCACTGAAATATAAAATTGAAGACAATTCTTTAACTAGTCTTAAATTTTCTAGTGGGAACCATTATTTCATCTTGATAAAATATTTCTTCTTTTGAGATTCAACCAAATCTAAGAAATGATTGATGCTATGTAAATATTTCCAGAGTTTCTTTTTAACAATTTAGGAAGAAGAGTACTGTAATTGGTACAATATGTGCCCACCCCTTGTTAAATAGTCCTGTATGTGCGCACTAGAAGAGCATGGCTGACTGGACAATGTTAACCAATGGGTCTCAGTGTCCTTAACCCTGACCTTTTAAGCAACAAGCTTCTTCCCTGTCCAAAAGGCAAACCATTTGTAAATTTATTCTGAAAGAATTTTATTTTACAGAAACCTTTTCTTCTGTTTGTGTCACAGTGATTTTGACCATGGACCTTCTGATCCCAAAGTCAATAAGTTTCTTTCTTGCCCCATTTGCAAACCATCAACAACATTTGGTCACTGTATGTGGTCTGGAAGCAAACTTACTGTGTAGGATCCACTGTGGTTATTTGAGTTAACATGATCTTAACCTTTTGACCTTTCAACCCTAAAATCCAAAGTTGACTGTTCTTTTAGCTCAAGTGCAAACCAATCCACCACACAGTCTGGTCACGGAACTATTGTCTAGAACAAAAGTTATTGTGTGAGCTCACATTTCTTCAAGTGACTGAGACCTTGACTTCTGACCTTTTGATAACAAGATCAATAGATGTCTTCCTTCTCTAAGTACAAACCTTCAATATAGTTTTGGTTCAAGAACATGCTCTAGAAGTAAAGTAAATGTGTGAAAATTATTTTTCTTCTTTTTGTCATAGTGACCTTGATCTTTGACCCTTTGAAACCAAAATCTATGTTTTTATCCAAGCCCAAGTGCTAGCCACCTAGAATGCTTAGTCAAGGTAGATAATATGCAACAAAAGTTATTCTGCAGAAGCCATTTTGCTTAGCTAAAGTCAAAGTTACACTTACCTTTGACCTTTTGACACTAAAACTGATAGGATGTTTTCTAACATGAGGAGCAAGCCAGATACAAAGTTTGGTCCAGATATTTGATAGGGAATTAAAGTTATTATCTGCAAATTATTTTCTTCTTTCAGTCATAGTGACCTTGACCTTCAACCTTTTGACCTCAACCAAATGGCTTCCTTCTTAGCCCAAGTGCAAGCCATCCGCAAAATGTCATCAAGGTCTGTGATCTAGAACTAAAGTTACTATGTTGAAACTTTTGTATTCACAGTACCTTGACCTTTGACCATGTGTTGAAAGTGCTGGTAAAAACCAAACCTGAAATTGAAAGGCAATTTTCATATCCCATGAGAAAGCCATCCACAAAGATTGATCAAGGTCTGTAATCTAGAACAAAAGATACTGTGCAGAAACCAAAATGGACAGACTGAGAGATGGACAAACAGATGGATAGATGGACATCATAGTATGATACGCTCCACCTTTAGTGGGTATATAAACATCTTTAAGAGTGCTGTATTTTACTATACATTTTCCTCATTTTTTAAATAAGAAATTTATTATATCAATATTATACATTTACATTATTACAGCAATAGGGTATTTAAGACTAATATATTGAACTGTGTATAACGTGACTCTAACTGCAAGCAGGGTAGACACATACCTGCTGTTATATAACAAGCCAGTAGATCTGAGTGTCTGGGATGTTCAACAGGGTAGACCCATACCAGCTGTTATATAACAAGCCAGTAGATCTTAGTGTCTGGGATGTTCAACAGGGTAGACCCATACCAGCTGTTATATAACAAGCCAGTAGATCTTAGTGTTTGAGATGTTCACTTTGAATTATAAGTAGATCAAACAGGGTAGACCCATACCTGCTGTTATATAACAAGCCAGTAGATCTTAGTGTCTGGGATGTTCAACAGGGTAGACCCATACCAGCTGTTGTATAACAAGCCAGTAGATCTGAGTGTCTGGGATGTTCAACAGGGTAGACCCATACCTGCTGTTGTATAACAAGCCAGTAGATCTGAGTGTCTGGGATGTTCACTTTAAAATTTTAAGTAGATCAAACAGCACACTCTGATCTCAAGTTCATTACAGCACTCCCTCATTATAACACTGTCCATGGTAACCAAATAGTATACTGCCTTAATGCGAACCACCTTATAATGAAGTACATTATACATATAATTTTACTATTACATAATAAGATGGGATCAAAGACCATACCTGTCTTAATTACAGGAAAGGTGTTATAATGAAGGGTATTATGGTGAGGGAGCGATGACTGTGATGTCAGCAGATTTGGGTCAATACTATTGCAGTCTGGTGATAGTAATACACACAAAATTGTATGTGTGTCATTCAAGCAGAAAATCTGCACTCCTTTCAAAGAGTGACCATGTAGTAAATGACTTTGTGTCATATAATAAATTAAGGAGAATTTTCAAACCGAACTTATGAAGGATACTATCAAAATTATGGTGAAGGAATGCATGAAACAATATACAGCTATTGACCTTTGTTGAGGTGAATATGAAGTTTTATGAACCAGTAAACCTCATATTCACAGAAGTGAAGCAGAGGTCAATATGATTGGTGCTGGTTCATAAAACTTCATATTCACCAAAACAAAGGTCAATAATTAGTTTATTACATGATTCTGTGCAGATGTTTGAAACTCAACCTATTTCATTATAGTGAAAAAGTCATTTCAATTGCATGACACCATAACAAATATGATGTCACAACAGTGCAATATCATGATATTTATTATTGCGAATCACATGACATCCTGTCAGCCAATGAAAATGCACCTCATGGGAATCATGTAATAACATCTGAAGGTCAATGCAAATAGTACAAAATCATTATTTAAATAGACATTATAAAACTGTAAAACCAACTTGTTCATGACCCACTTTTTATGTAAAGAATTCTTGTTAAAATCCAATTTTAGATTTCAAGTGAACCTTGTTTTCTCCATAACCATCTCTTCCTAAACTTCATATCCTTCAAAGTTCAACAAATTCAGTCTAATGTAGTCAACAACTAATGAGATTTGTCAAATAGTTTGGTTTAAATACAATACTCCCTCAGTATAATGCTGTCCATGGGAGCCATTGAGTATACCACTTAAAGTAAGACTGCCTTTTGATGAAGTACACAAAAGATATAATTTTACTACTACATAATGAAATGGGATCTATGACCATACTTGCCTTATAACAGGAATGGTGTTATAATGAAGGTCCTTATAGTGAGGGAGTGTAGCATGCTTCCTTTTGACATATAATTTCTATTCAATTATCAGAGAATTCTCCAATGTAAAGCTACAAAGTTATTGAGCACACAAGGGGCAACACATCCATTACTATTACCTTCATCACTACCCAAAAGTCTTTTCAACTACATCATAAGAAAGCACATGCATTATTTAACCCTTATTTCTCTGTCTACATTGGAACAATCCACATGCATAACAACACAAGAATGGAGATCAACTTTATGAATTAAGCAAAATTAAGAAGAAAATCAAAGTTTCTATTTCTAATTTTAAATATATATAAAATTCTATTGTCACAAAAATCAAACAAAACATGAGGAAAATGTAATGCCTGTTTCTAATATTCATCATGTAAAAATATAAAATCATGATCAACAAGGAGAAAAAAAAAAGAAAAGTAAAAGAGTCGAAACTGTTTTTAAAAAGAAGCAAATATTTTAGTAAATTATGTTTCTTCAAGAATACATTCCCTGATCACATTAGCATTAGGAAGAAGTTCCGCTACCTCTTGAATCCAGCAATCACAGACAGATGAAAAATTTCGTATTTTCCCATCTGTATACCATATAGATGAAGGGAAGAAACTCTACCCAACACTTCCCCTTACCTCTCCTTACCACTGCTAGATGGCTATGGTTGATAACTCAGTTTTAACTTGAGCAATACCTCAATGAGGAAGCTCACATATGTGGGATGAGGTGATGAGGTGTGGGAGGGTTTATTAGTAATTGGATTAGGCAAGTATTCTCTAAGAAACATAATTTTAAAACAAATTGCTTTCTCCTTTGAATACATTCTCCAATTACATTAACATTAGAAGAATAGGTAACAGGTAATAGGAGGAGGCAATGCTGAGCATTCTACCACTACCATTGTCACTCTTGATGGAATAAATGATTTCTTTCTTGTACGAGGGTAAACTGCATTCCTAATACAAGACCAGCACAACTGATGTTCACATAAGCTGTGACAACTGTGAAGAGAAAAGGAACCAAATTACTTTTTCTAACAAAGTAAAATCCCCAGGTGAATCCAGCGAAAGCGCTGTTCTACATCCATAGTAAAGATGTGTTGGCTTCAAAATGGTCTGGTGATGGTGTGGGCTGCAGCCACTTGACCTACCTGATTAAATTCTTGTTTCTGTGAAGCTAGATCATGCAGATAAAAGCCTGAGAAGGCTGACCATGCCAGCCAATGACATCTATTATGTCTCAGATCACCGATTTCTGTTAGAATGTGAGACTTGCAGATATAGCTCTGATCTCATATGCTGAGATTTTCATGAGGCATACTTGATCTTTGTAGATCTCAGAATATGTCAAGCATATTACCCACTTTAGCCATGATACCATGGCTTCAGTGATGCAGCCAGGATTTTATCTAAAGGGGGGAGCTCCCCCCTTGTCACCAAAATAAGGGGGGAGTAAAAAAAAATGAGGGGGAGGAGGAAATGGCCATAGTTCAATATTTACCTAACACATAATTATCTGTCTCTTTCTTTTTTCCTGCTCTATTGAAATCAAAGTCCTCAAAAGATGTCTCCTCTAGTTGTATACACATTAATCTGTTGATCATTTCTGAGCCTAATTTGTTCCTTATCTGTGTATGAATATTGTTCTGTGCTGAGAACCCCCTTTCACATATGCATAGCTAGCTAAGTCAGCTTGAACAAGTTGGAAAAATGTTCTTTATGGTTATTATGTAAAATTTTCAGCAGCTCATAGGTACTGTCTCTTGGATATCTCTGCTACAAAATAATATTTTTCACTAACAAGAGCTCTGCCAAAGTTTCACTTTCTTGAATAAGTGCTTTGTTGACTACTACATGTATGCCATATTTCTGATCTGTTCCACAATTTTGTATTAGGGTTTTAAGTCCATCAATGCCTTAGTCAGCTTTTTCAGAGTTATTCTGATTAAAAATAAATATCCTTATTTTTTAATTTCTTTTTAGATTTGTATTTATACAATTTATCTTAACCCTTAGAGTGCTATTAAGTTTTGTAGCACAAGATACCTCAAGGCAAAATTTTCTGAGAAAAGAAATGAAAAATTGCACTCTACTTTTAAATTGCCTGTACTTTAATTAGGCTTAGTATTCTGTCTTTTTGACATTTAATTTCGAAGGACCACTTAATAGGGGTTGATCGGCATGCCGTCTGTTTTTGTCCATCTAGCATGTACATCGGACTCGTATTCAACATCATTTTCAGGTTCAAAATTACTCACTGGTATTTCCAGTAACACTTTCTGGGCTCCAATAATCTCATATACTTCAAAACTTTAAAAATCATTGTCATCATTGCTATCATGAGCCATTATTTGCTGAACAAAATCGTTGTCTGAAAATGAACCATGTTGCGAGTCAGCCATTTTGGATTTTCTAGGGGTCCTTACTTTAAACAAGCATTTGTAAAACTTCCTTCATGAATGCAAGGATAAAACTCAACAATGCTTGTTCCAGGGCCCAATATGCCAATCAAATTTAGTTTAACAATCGTTCATATCAAGCTGAACGATTTGTAAACAGTTGCCTACCGGAAAAAAAGACTTCTACAGGCGGCGTGACTTATGCCCCAACAAGCACTTTAAGGGTTAACAGTTAAATAAAAATTGTATACTGCGCAGAGTACATTTTTATATGCGCGACTTTAAACTAATTTGCGGGAGTTCTTGTGCATCACTGCTTTCCAAGTGGCAGCATCTCTGGGGCTTGGGTGGTTATATCCTCTTTCCTGGCTTGACTGGAAGAGACATTACCAGGCCCCATGGCACTTTGCCATGTGCTTCATTAAAAGGTGGCCAATGAGAATCAAATCTGCCGCTGACTGAGCAGACTGAGGAGTTGCAAAAACTCTCTTGCCAAAATCCACTCCCTGTTGGAAATTGACTCTGTGAGCTCAATAATACATACCATGCACAACTGAGAGAGGCAACCAGGGTTCGAGGTTGGTAAAAAATTCCATGCCCAGATGGACAAAATGCTGGCATGGAGTGAGATGTGTCTTGTCCCAACTGACCAGAAAACCTAACTGACTCAAAAGGGAAAGAAGATTGTTTCTGCCCTTGACCAAAGATAAACTTACTATGTGTTTTTGGAAGATGTCGTTGAAATGTGCCACTGTCACTGTTGACGGGGTCAACTGGAAGATAGTAACAACACAGTTGATGATCTTGGTGAAAGCCCATAGGCTGATATTGGGACCAAACGGGAGAGCACGAAATTGGTAAATGGTTCCTTGGAAACCAAACAGAGAGAACTTGTGTGAGGATGTGCATACAGGGACATGAAAGTATGCATTGATTATGTATAAATAACTGAAAATTTTACTCTTTTACCAAATCTGACTGATTTTGCCATCTCCATTTTGAATCTTGGCATGGTTATGTACTTGCTGAGCGGGCTGAGTCTATGACTGGTTTGAGATTCCGTTGGCCTTGGATACTAGAAACAGCGGAGATCTCCTTTTGTAAAATTCCCCTTCTCCAGATCAGACAGCATGTCCCTCTTTGTAGAGGAAGTCAAAAGGAAGTCAAAAGGGGAGAGGTTGGCTAAATGAAATCCAAAGCCCCTCTTAAACATCTTGGGTTGCCCCTTTATTCTTGGGAAACAGGTTCATCTGCATGTTTCGAAAATGAAAGAGTCTGGTGCCAACCGGAAGGCTGTCTGTGGGCAGTCAGGGTGGCAAGTCAACATCAGCTGTTAGGAGGCTTGGGGAAGGAGAAACCTTGTTTCCTTTCCCCTTTATTAAACTGTGTCTGGAATTAATTGCCTGCTACTGCCTGAAGTGGAGGGAAGTCAAAATTGTTGCCTTCAAGTGGTATTTGGCTGCTTATCCTTTTGCTAGTGATCAGCTCTATAGTGCGGTTAAGTCTTGTTCAGTTTGAAAGGGGGTGCAGGCAGCAAGGCAAGTTGAAGCAGTTCTTGTGATACCTGCTTGTGAACCTCCTCAATTATTCTGCCAAACAGCAATGATGTGACAAGGTACCGACCGAAAGGGCCATGGCATGATGCAGCTTATGGGTGAATGAGCTCAGCCAGGCATCTTGTCTCATGAAATCCAGGTTAGCAGAAGCCGTCATTGTGTTAGTCATCATGTGGTGCACGACCCTGTTGACCATCTTGGCAATCTGGGCTGTGGATTCTCATGCATGATCGCTACCTGCTTTTTGGCCAGTTGAAAAACTGCTAATGAAGCTAAATCTAGCATAGAGGAAGTAGTGACCATGTTTCGCACTAACTTGGATGTGGCATGCAAGACATTTTTGTTCGCCTTATAAAACAGCATATTGGTCATATTGACCAATGCAATATTCTTATTCAAAGCGGGTGGCACAGTGGTGAACATCAGCATATACAGAAATTTCTTTTACCTTCGCTGACTGTGAAAGAAGACAGAAAGATGGCTGTAAGTCATCATCTTCCAAATCCGCTGAAGCTTTGACCTTATAAACTGGTGTGTAGCTGATGGGGCTGGGCACTCGGAAATTGGCAGAACTTTCCTCCATTATCGCTTTAAAACTGAATTCTGTCTGCTCCATTGCAGGATCAGAGTATAGCAAGTCATCGAGGTTATCCCTGCACTCACTGTGGATGTTGACCTTGTTATGCATTCTGTCAACATTGAAGTAAAACATGCCAGTGGGCAGGAACAAGGCAGTGCCATCATCCCTGTGAATGGTTTGGTATCTTCCCAAGGGTAAGCTGTAAAGAACTGAGCTGGCAGTTGCATAGGAGGTCAGACATGTGCTATGGTTTGTCTTGCCAATATGAATTGCAGGTAAGTGTGTTTTTGGATGGCTGGATGGTTGGTTTTGCTCTTGACTGGACAGATGGCTCTGTTGTTGGCTGGATGGCCGGCTTAGCTAACTAGATCCGTGCATAGCTCCGCATACTATGGTGTGACTGGCTGGTATATGGCATCGCTGACTGAAGTGATGGATTCCAGGTCACTGATCATGAAATACAGGCAGTTCAATAGCCGTTGGCAGCCGGAAAGCAGTGTTATATGGCCTGGATGGATTGCAAAATGAATCCTCCACATTCAAAAATACCCCATGTGCGCAGACTTACAGGCCCTAAGGCCAAGATCAGACATGTGGAGAACTTATGCCCACTGGGCATCCTAGAAAAAGGAGGACAGTCTCCCATAAGCTCAACACCATCATTGGAGAAATAAGGATGTTGCCAGGAAACAAATTCACCAGAGGTCAGAAAACTGTGTTGTCACCTCTTGGACTAGTCACCACATCTGCGACTCTGACAATGTATATAAAGACTGTGTGGGTGTTAACTCCATAACCCCGTGTTCTTCCATCTGCAGCTGACCTAATGTAATTGTTGCCATGGGCATTGGACGCATGAATTAAGATGGGGGGCAGAGAACCATCATGGTGTTCCCCATTACATTAGCCAGTAATGACGTCTTTGGATGCAACTCTGTACATCACAGTCCATCTCTCTGAACTTGCCATGTTTCCATTTGGTCTTAAGCCCTTGTTGCAGTTACTGTGAACCCTATGGTTTGTGACCATGATGCACAAACACTGTATATAGAGTTTGATGAACACTTGTTTCACACATGGCAGGTCCCGCACATATCCTCAGTTGCCTAAATCTCTTGCATTTGATGCACTGCATCAACACTGTCTATCAATTTTTCTGAAAAACAAGAATGACAAAAAACATTTTGAGAAATAACAAACCAAAAGTGTTCACCTATGCAAATAATCAATGCATGTTATTTAATAAATGAAGAAATACCAACAGTGTGCAAAAACAACCAACAACAGGCACCAATGATACTGTGTTGTAGCACAAGGTCAGAAGAAAAAAAAAAGTACACAACTGCAAAAAATTAACATAAATATCAATAAATTTCACAAATATTGATTGCAACATGTGGTAAATACCTTTACACTCAATATTATACTGACTTGTCATTGGATGGTCAGTAATCCACAAGATATAACTTGGATCTTATGAGAGGTATGGGATGCAATGTATGTCGTATCCAGTGAAGATAAAACTGAGTAAACAACCATAGCCATCTAGTGGTGGTAATGGGACGTAAGTGGAAGGGTTGGGAATAGTTTCTTCCCTTTGTCAATATGGTATATAGATGGGAAAGACAAATAATTTTCATCTTTCCAAGATTGCTGGATTTGAGACATAGCTTCTTCCTAACATTAATGTGATTCAGGAACATATTCAAAGGAGAAAAGAAATAGTGTACAAAGGCTCGAGTGTGATCATTACGGAGTTATTAAAGGACACTAGCCAAGGTGTTTTCCTGTCCCTACCTTTTTCTTCAGCAAATCTGATTAACCCAGCCATTGGGTCAGCTCCTGGGGACAATACAAATATGAGTGGGGTGAAATAATGGGAGTCAGCATAACTGAGTGATAGGTCAAAGGTTGGTGGCTCGATGTATTTCTGGCCCATCCTGTCCACAATAAAGTTCTGCACTGCTGGAACCATCTGTAAAGTATTAAGGATATAAACACACTTAAGTCTTTCTTGAAATATGATCTTCTTGTACATAAAACATTTGTATCCTGCTGTTTTAAGGGAAATTTAACTCTGGATATTAAATTGTTAAAATATTATAAATGTGTTAGAATAAGATTAAATTAAATGTACTTCAAGTTAAAAACAATATAACGTACAAACCATTTTAAGGGGTGTGGTGTGTGGAAAGGAGGGCTTAAATGTTTTATTTCCTATTGGGGACTGACATTTTCTCACCAAAGAGTATAGTACATAGTTCTCACCAAAGAGTATAGTACATAGGGATAGACAGGGAGAGCAAAAATACATTTTTTTCCATAAAAGGTGCAACATAATTTATTTAAATTCCCAGCCACTTCCAACCCCCAACCTAAATATTAAATGATTGGTGCCTAAAACATTCTTGATTGTGCAGGTGGTGACAAAAGGTGGGCTTTAAGATGGAGAATATTGGAGGACCCACTTTAGATGGAAGACATTGGAGGACCCAATTCAGATGGAGGACATTAGAGGACCCACTTTAGATGGAGGACATTGGAGGACCCACTTTAGATGGAAGACATTGGAGGTACCAATTTAGATGGAAGACATCGGAGGACCCAATTCAGATGGAGGACATTGGAGGACCCAATTCATATGGAGGACATTGGAGAACACAATTCAGATGGAGGACATTGGAGAACACAATTCAGATGGAGGACATTTGAGGATTAAATTCAGATGGAAGACATTGGAGAACACAATTCAGATGGAGGACATTGGAGAACACAATTCAGATGGAGGACATTGGAGAACACAATTCAGATGGAAGACATTGAAGAACACAATTCAGATGGAGGACATTGGAGAACACAATTCAGATAGAGGACATTGGAGGACCAAATTCAGATGGAGGACATTGGAGAACACAATTCAGATGGAGGACATTGGAGAACACAATTCAGATGGAGGACATTGGAGAACACAATTCAGATGGAGGATATTGAAGAACACAATTCAGATGGAGGACATTGGAGAACACAATTCAGATGGAGGACATTGGAGGACCAAATTCAGATGGAAGACATTGGAGAACACAATTCAGATGGAGGATATTGGAGAACACAATTCAGATGGAGGACATTGGAGAACACAATTCAGATGGAGGACATAAGAGGTACCAATTTAGATGGAAGAAATTGGAAGACACAATTCAGATGGAGGACATTGGAGGACCCAAATCAGATGGAGGACATTTGAGAACACAATTCAGATGGAGGTTACTGGAGGACCAAATTCAGATGGAGGACATTGGAGAACACAATTCAGATGGAGGACATTGGAGAACACAATTCAGATGGAGGACATTGAAGAACACAATTCAGATGGAGGACATTGGAGAACACAATTCAGATGGAGGTTACTGGAGGACCAAATTCAGATGGAGGACATTGGAGAACACAATTCAGATGGAGGACATTGAAGAACACAATTCAGATGGAGGACATTGGAGAACAGAATTCAGATGGAAGACATTGAAGAACACAATTCAGATGGAGGACATTGGAGGACCAAATTCAGATGGAGGACATTGGAGGACCCAATTCAGATGGAGGACATTGAAGAACACAATTCAGATGGAGGACATTGAAGAACACAATTCAGATGGAGGACATTGAAGAACACAATTCAGATGGAGGACATTGGAGGACCAAATTCAGATGGAAGACATTGGAGAACACAATTCAGATGGAGGATATTGGAGAACACAATTCAGATGGAGGACATTGAAGAACACAATTCAGATGGAGGACATTGGAGGACCAAATTCAGATGGAAGACATTGGAGAATACAATTCAGATGGAGGATATTGGAGAACACAATTCAGATGGAGGACATTGGAGAACACAATTCAGATGGCGGACATCTGAGGTACCAATTTAGATGGAAGACATTGGAAGACACATTTCAGATGGAGGACATTGGAGGACCCAAATCAGATGGAGGACATTAGAGAACACAATTCAGATGGAGGACATTGGAGAACACAATTCAGATGGAGGACATTGGAAAACACAATTCAGATGGAGGACATTGAAGAACACAATTCAGATGGAGGACATTGGAGAACACAATTCAGATGGAGGTTACTGGAGGACCAAATTCAGATGGAGGACATTGGAGAACACAATTCAGATGGAGGACATTGAAGAACACAATTCAGATGGAGGACATTGAAGAACACAATTCAGATGGAGGACATTGGAGAACACAATTCAGATGGAGGACATTGGAGAACACAATTCAGATGGAGGACATTGAAGAACACAATTCAGATGGAGGACATTGGAGAACACAATTCAGATGGAGGACATTGAAGAACACAATTCAGATAGAGGACATTGGAGGACCAAATTCAGATGGAGGACATTGGAGGACCAAATTCAGATGGAGGACATTGAAGAACACAATTCAGATGGAGGACATTGGAGGACCAAATTCAGATGGAGGACATTGGAGGACCAAATTCAGATGGAGGACATTGGAGGACCAAATTCAGATGGAGGACATTGGAGAACACAATTCAGATGGAGGACATTGGAGGACCAAATTCAGATGGAGGACATTGGAGAACACAATTCAGATGGAGGACATTGAAGAACACAATTCAGATGGAGGACATTGAAGAACACAATTCAGATGGAGGACATTGGAGAACACAATTCAGATGGAGGACATTGGAGAACACAATTCAGATGGAGGACATTGAAGAACACAATTCAGATGGAGGACATTGAAGAACACAATTCAGATGGAGGACATTGGAGAACACAATTCAGATGGAGGACATTGGAGAACACAATTCAGATGGAGGACATTGAAGAACACAATTCAGATGGAGGACATTGAAGAACACAATTCAGATGGAGGACATTGAAGAACACAATTCAGATGGAGGACATTGAAGAACACAATTCAGATGGAAGACATTGAAGAACACAATTCAGATGGAGGACATTGAAGAACACAATTCAGATGGAGGACATTGAAGAACACAATTCAGATGGAGGACATTGGAGGACCAAATTCAGATGGAGGACATTGGAGAACACAATTCAGATGGGGGACCTTCAGGAAACCACTGACATTTGTACAGCAACTGTATAGCCACTTGGCGATCTTGGTCCCATCTCAGAATAAGATTCAAGTTTAAGTAAAAGATAAGTAGATGCCTAGTAAAAATATTAGAATTTAACAGCTAATTTCAAATAACGTTTATATAATTAAATGACTTGTTTCAACTCCATGCCAACAAAACAGTTGAATAATTAATGTATCCAGAAAAAATGTATAAAATGCAAGAATATGTAATTAGAATATTCTTGATACATATGCAACTACAATGAAACATCTTTTTACCATATTTATCAACTGATAAACCCATGCTTGATGATAACATTTACCACATATATCTTTGTCTGATAATAAACCCACCCCTTACTTTTCATCACCTTAATTAGGCTGGTTCCCTGGTCTTATCATGGGAGAAATACTGTAAAAGCAAATTTTAACAACACTTTTGATATGGAAAAAGCAACTCTGAATGTGTTTTTAAATCATCCCTCAAGAAATATGTTCCATTTTAATAACAAATCCGTGAGTTAACTGTGTCCACTCTGCCTGTCTCTGAGTAAGGAAAAGACATGCAAGGTAAACAGCTTTCTAATAAAGAACATATTTTTCACTTAGGACTTTCTGATTTAACACAAGCAATAACTATTCTTCATCCCAAAGGGCCCAATCCACAATATCTCAATAAGCTTATTGGCCAATCTCATATATGAACGGGAAATAAATGAGGGCAATAATTACCTTATCTGGCCGTAGACATCTCAGTACCACCAGAGTCTGAAGTCCAGTGACCTTAGTGTTCCATGGATTAGGGTATGTCTCCAGATGAGGGTTGATTGAGTCATACACCTTCTTCCATTCAGAAAGCTGCAACAGAAATGAACCTTTCCATTGAAAATGTTCATCTACAACTTTATAGTGTCACCTTAAATGAATGAGATATCTCTTGTACACCAACAATTATTGTATATACTCACTTATAAGGTGATTCAATAGTAAGTCAAGTCCACTCACTTCCCCCTTGTTTAGGTTGCTAAAAGCTAATTACTCTCCTATAATCTGTAAGGGGTGACCTGTCATTTGTAAGTCAGTGTTGAACTTTGGAAAAATAAACTAGCTAACTGGCTGCCAAGCTAGCAAGACAAGACAGGCCGAGATAAATACATACATCGATAAAAAAGATTAAACTGGTTTATAATAAATAGAATGATATTATTGAGTGGAATAAGTTACAAAATGACAACTTACATTTTGCCAATCTTTCTGTAATAAAAATCCATAATGGTTGACATTTTAAATCCAGTTATATGAGAACTATGACACAAATTTTTTTCAAATGCCTATTATTATGTCACTGTCCTCAACAGCTGACTTATCCTTGTACCAGACACATACCAGCTCCTCTGAAACACCAGATTCACATTCCGCAGTGCAGTTATTATGTTCTATACAAAGTCTATAACTTTCAACTTGAATGCTCTATTATAAGCATTTTATTTGTTTCCCCCATAATTGTGAAACCATCAAAGTTTATTAATTCATGAAACATAATTTCTAAGTGACCAGGTAACTGACAGAACACCAATGATTCAGAAACCTGGGCAAGATTTATGTGGAAAGTGAGCTTGGGCTTTTATAAGTGACAATTCGATCATACAGTTTGTGTAATCTCATTGAAGGGTGGCCACAACTAAACAAGTGCCAAGTGTGCAGCATGATCACATGGAGTTGTAAATTGTGCAAAACAAGAAGCTACAGTTAACCAATAATATGGCATTCTACTGGTACACAGAAATGTGTAAAATCTGTTGCTCAATCAAAGGACTTGTCAACTGAGAAAACAAAGTGGCTATGCTGCCTTTATAACCAAGGGTTTTAGGTCTCATGTGCACTGGTCAATAACTCAGTATATGTCACTTAGGAAACTGATCTGGTTTATGAAAATGGGAAATAGAAGAAAAAAAATCAAAACCTTTATTGCATCAAACACAAACAGTGTTTAAAATGAACACAAAATATAATACAAATATGGATTTTTCTACTAGCAAAAACACCTGCAGTAAACAACACTGATGGACACTTTCATATGCAGTGAGTAATATTAAATTTCATATTTTCTAATTATTAACATCAATCTAAATTTAGTTATATGTATTGTGTAATAAATAAATGAAACAGATAAACTGCATACCATATACGTATCTTTGAATGGGAATAGTGGCATAAAATTGAAAAACATCTTCCTTGACAGAATTCTTTACATACCATAAACCATAAATTCTAGAATACTTAGTATGTTGCACTTAAAAGTCAACCTCTATTTTGCACGTAATGAATTTTCATTAAAATTTTTTGACATATAAGTGAGTATAGATGGTAAGGGTATAGCAAAATCTCCAGTATACACACAGAATTATAAAAAAATAACCTGTTTTACATTCACAATATATGCATTTTGAAAAAACAAAGATGACATGTTACAAGTAGTCTAATAAATATTATGCTTTTATTCTAATTTTAAGGGTGTCTTTCTGACTTTCTGTAGAAGTCACTTTTTTTTTCTTCAGCATTAGTAACATATATTCAACCAAAAATGCAGCAGTCCCCGCACTGAGTTTCATCCCAATGAATTAAGAACTTAACAGATGGTCTGGAAAAAATCTTGATGTAATATTAAGCCAACCATAAAACAGTAACTTATTTATGGCATGACATATATTTAAACAAAGAAAGCTGCAAACAGACCTGTTTACCCTGACAGATGTCTATCAGAAGTTGCCAAAATCTGTCCATATCTTTAGCCAACTGTCTGTAGTCTGTGGTTCTAAAAACTCACAGCTGCACTGTCCAGCATCAACAGCTTTGAAGAACATCACAAAGTATGCATGTAGCTATTTCTAATTAGCTGATCCTCTAATCAGCTAACATCCTTCCAATTCTATACCAACTGTAGTTTGCAAGCTCACAATTGTTGGGTGTATATCTTTGTTTCTATTAGGACCATCTCATTTCTTACTCAGTGATCATAAATCACACTGCTGTATTTACTTGTCAACAGTTCCTCTCCCTTACATGCATCTGCTGCAAAATGCTTGAACACATCATAGTCAGCAAAATCATGTGTCATCTGGACCACTCCAGCAACCTAACAGACTGCCAGCAAAGTTTCCATGCCAGATGAAGCTTTGAAACACAACTTGTAACCCTTGTGGATGAGCTTGCCAGATCTTTGGACAGAGGTAAGCAGTACGATCTTGCATTCCTCAACTTTAGTAAGGCTTTTGACTGTGTCCCCCATTAATTACTCTTTTGTAAGTTGAATCACTATGGCATCACTGGTAATGCTCTGAAATGGATCAGAAATTTTCTGACAGACAGATCCCAGAGGGTTATCGTGGATGGAGTGACATCAGACTCAGCACCTGTTGTTAGTGGAGTGCCTCAAGGGAGTATTTTGGGGCCATCCTCTTCCTGGTGTTCATCCATAACTTACCAATGACTGCAAGATCTTACAAGATGACCTGGATTGACTGGCTCTTTGGGTGAGAACCTGGGGTATGTCCTTCCACCCAGAGAAATGTAATATTCTTATAGTTTACAGAAAGAATTCTCCAATCCTGTCTGACTACACCCTCAAGGGACACAAGCTAGCCACTGAGGATGCAACAAAGTATCCTGGGATGGAACTCTCTAAAGACCTCTCTTGGAAATGCCACATATACAAGATAGTGAAGAAAGGGAACAGAACCCTTATTTTTCTGCAGCACAACCTGCAAGTCAGCAATGAGGAAGTCAAAAGCTTGGCATACTTCTCACTCAGTGAATTGGCCTTGAGTACTGCTCACCTGTGTGGGACCTGCATAATCAGGACAAGATAAACAAGGTACATATGGTTCAGAGGAGGGCTGCTAGATATACAACCAATAGATATAGGAACAACTGCAGCATCAGAGCCATGCTGAATCATCTCCATCAGGAGTCACTAGAATCCAGGCGAACCAAGGCTCAGTTGACCATGATGTTCAAGATCATCAACAACCTAGTAGACATACCCGCTGACAAATATCTGACCCCACCATCTAGTCGAACCAGGGCTAATCACAGCAAAATGTTCAGACAGATATCTGCAGCTACTAATTCTTACATGTTTAGCTTTTTTTCTGCATACCAATGGGACATGGGACAACTTACTGGCCACCATAGAAGCTACTGACTTGGTATCCTACAAGCAGGAGCTATCCACCATCACATTCTAAATGCAGTTGTGAGTTACAAGTAAGACCTAACAATTCTCAGGGCTATGACAGTTGAAGTACACTTACCTCTCAACAGCAATGGTAGCCAGATTGGTCTGAGTATGAAGGAATGAAAATGTAGCATGACAATCTTTGACTTTTTTCTACCTTTCCTACTATCACTCTTCTTACTTGCCCTATTGCTACCATATTTACTATTATCTTGACTGAGCACCACCCACTATTTAATAGTCAAGGGTGATTGTATCAACCTATGATGTAGACAGATAGATAGATTACAGCATCACACTCAAAGATTTGATCTCACTTCTCCTACAGATGCTTGAATTTAGTGCCATAGAGCATTGTCAAGCATTCCAGTGACAGAGTTAAGATCCTATTAAATGAACAGAGCTCTGACATGCTGCATCTTTGAAGAAAAAGACTTAGCCTGTAAATTAGATACGCTGAATTGTTGTCCATATTTTTGTGACATTTTCATTACTAACCATATTGAAATCGTAGCAGTAAACAGCTCTGAGCAAAGAAGACATTTTGTCAAAGATTCAGCACGGATAGAGTTTGGATGAAAATATAGACGAAAAAATAAAAGATTGCAGCTTACAAACTGTAGGTTTCTTTGACATGTCGATACAAAAATGAAACAGTGAATCCACAACCTAACATGAACACAAATTCATAAGACAAAAGTCAGAAATAGTAAAGTTACCATAAAATGCCAATTATCTGTACACCAATTTTCCATTTCTTTTAATTCATCTACACCAATGTAATATATCCTCTTGACCTACAATTTATTCTTTCAATTGCTATCAAATGTCCAAACTATAATTTATTTTGGACAAAATCAGTGTCTCCCACAGACTCTGCACGATCATTATTTGACTGCATTTTAGATTTGTAAGAGAAATAAATTAATCTACAGGTAAGTGACAGTTACATTATAGACACTTACATGCTGTTTAAAGTGGTCCATGAATCCCTTGAATGGAGGCAGATCAGAGGCCCTGACAATTTCAGACCAGGACTTGTCATTCAGCCAGGCAGGGGCAGGGTTGGGGAAAGGGTTCTCAAGGGCTACTCCTCCAGTCAGTAGGAAGCGCCACACCTGGTCTTCAATACCTTCCCTATGGGTTTAAACATCAAATTACCTTTAAAACATTGTCGTTTCTGATCTTATTGTTGTAATTTGTGTGATCTTTTGTTGTTGCCATCATCACTTTCACCACCATCACCTTTCAATGGCATATGACCAAGTATTGTCTTGCCATGATATCTGGTTGCTATAAATGACCTTCACTTCAAAGATTTCAATGTGACCATTTTGAAAAATCTAATTTGTTTATGTTTATTCATTATTTCTAGAATATCAAGCTGTCTTCCTGTCATCTTTTACCTTGGATGGTGTGTTTTTCTTGTTGTTGTTTTGTTGAAATTTTTGCCTAACTGATAATGGTTGGTCCTGTGACAATGAACAATGCTCATACATGTGATTCTACCGGCAGCAGGCCCAAAAAACCGTTTAAAGGCTGTCTACCTCACATACTGTTTAGTAGTTAAAATCTACCGCTTTTAAAAATTTTAAGATTTAAAAAAAAAACAAAAACAAACTCAAAACACGGTATTTGGTCGCATTCTGTCAACACATTAGAGAAACCAGCCAGAACCAGTCTACTGGGGACCGGAAATGTTCCAGTAGTACAATGACTGGTGCGATGATGCATGGCAGAGCAATAGGATTAGAATTGTTAAATAACAGCTGACATGTGTACACAGCAAGCCGCTAATTGATTACCTTATTGTTGGAATTTGTGGAGTTTAAGGCCAAATGCGGGATGTTTTTTGAGGTGTTATAAGTAATGAAGGGATACAAGGTGGTCCATGATGTCTTCTGAGCCTTTGATGAAAATCAGCGAACCCTTAGCGGAGGGGAGATAAAATGAAGATACCGACTATAAAATATTATTTTGGCGACACACTAGAGTAAGTATTTTGATTTTTGTCTTGTTTAATTGTTATTGTATTGTTCCAGATGTTTTAAGAGGATAGCTCTTACATTTTTTTGTTCAATTCATGTCAAAATGCCAAAACATGCTTTCTCCCAATTCTAAGAAACCACCAGCTAAGAAATATAACAAGTTCAACAATGCTTGGATATATAACAGAGTTTAAGTGTGTGCAGGCAAGTAGCATAGGTCCTGAGTTTGCATTGTGTGTTTCAAAGGTATGCATCTTTTGTATTTCATAAACTATCTGAAGTTTTCATGCACATAAATTAAGTTCAAGCCCTAGATAAAATGTATCACTTAAAACTATATTACAAGATAATTAATTTTAAAGTTTGTATAAATTATTCATAAAAGCATAAATACATCATGTATTTTTTTTTTCATTTTTATTTCAAGTCTAAATCAATCTTTATTTTTGTTATTTACAGTGGTGAAACTTGTCAACAGATTTTTGGATCTGAGCCATGAGAGAAGGAAGCCCTTGAAGATCAGGCTCAGGGATACATCTCATGTCCAAGTCAGGAACTTCCTCCTTGGGGTGAACATAGCTTGGAGGAGTATTGGAGAGTAGTCAGCAACTTAACAAAATCAGCAGCAGGAAAACTGAAGTTAGAACTTCTTTGCAGGCTGAACGTGGTTGTCCTGTCATTACACATTCTAATCCTGATAGAGAGAGGACATTCTCCGCTCTTCGCAAAAGACAAAGTGATTCAAGGGTAAATCTGGACCATAGAACTATGGAGAGCCTGTTAAGTGTGAAGCTTAATAATCACAATGAATGTCATTAGTGATCACTAGACAGTGATCTTGTGAATAAAACTAAAAATGCTATTAGATTTTATAAAAGAAAAATCTTTGCAGTGAACTATCAGATAAACAACTTTTCCGTTTTCATTATTTTACCATATACTGACACATATTAAATAATTATTATTGTAACATTTTCCATCAAAATCTGAATCTGATTCATGTTTAAACTTGCTGTTTTATTATAGTATGAAGAGAATACATATTATGGCACACAAAAAACAGCACTTGTTTTGTTTTCCATGTACTTGAAATGTAACATTTTTTCCGATAACAAATCTACTGGTTTAGAGGCCAATCTACTGATCACAATTTGTAAATCTACTGGTTTAAAATCCTGGTTCTGTCACACATGTATGAATGCTGTAATTGTGGTCAACAACCATCCCTACACATTTTCTGTCTTTTGTTAAATACCAATACTTCCTGAGAAAATAATACTGACATAAACTCTGAAATTAATAATTCACCTGAACAAAGGGACTTAAGAGACATGGCCTACATTTGATCTGTATTCAGGTATTGGATAAAATTACTTACTTAGCTTTGGCAATTCCAATACAGAGAAGGAAGGAGAACAGAAGTTTGTCCTTCTCAAATAGAGAGCGGCAGACATTCTTGTAGATACTGTAAGTGAAGTGGTAATTCAGGTTCTCAATCCTCTGCTCCAGCACATTAGATGGACTGCTGTTTTTTATGGACTGAAAACAGAACAATCTCTACATATGACACCAAAGAGAAAACTAACATGTAAATATAATCTTACATGAGTGCCCATTTCAAAGAAAATTTGTGAAAAGAGTAGCATGATCTCTGCATTTATAAGCCATGTCAGGCAAAAGAATAAAATTATTATTGATGTTATTTAGAAATTTGATAAATTTCATATAAAATGAGAACAATTGTAAGATTTTACTTATAGTGAATGGGCCAGACAGGGTAGGTGGTATCAAAATAGTGGAACTAGATGACCTTCATACCAGTGAACAAGGACAGTAAACCAATGCCAGAAATTCATGCTGGACATTCCAAATGAATAGCTTTATCAATTTACACATGTCTAAATATTTCATCTGTATATATATTATGATTTGAAGGTTCAGGTGTGTGCATACATAATCTTACCTTACAAGCAACCTGACAATGCCCAGGGACATTACATCATGGCATACACTCTTGCATGCTGCAAAAATACAAGACTTTGCTCCAACACTCCAGTATGGATTAGTGACTGAGGAGATTCCTGATGCTATACTTTATGAGTGGAAATGTTGCAACAACTTCATGCATTAGAAGTCCTTGGAGAAACTACAAACCACAAAATGAACCTATGCCGGATCTTCTGACCCTAGTCCTGAACTCCGGCACATGCAAAGGCAGGCTGACACTAGTAAGTTAATTGTTTATCCTGCTAAATGTATATTTTGCGACAAAAATAGCAGATATATGAAAGGAGGTCACACCTGTGAGAAAATAATCCAATGTGGGGGCTTGCATGCTGATAACTCTGTTTGAGATACAGCAGCAAGAATGGTGAAAAATGAGCAGGCTGAGGAAGAGATGAAGATGGATATATGGATGTTGGCCCTAATCTCATGTGATATAATGGCTGCTGAAGTACACTACTATAATCATGCTATACTGATTACACTAGACAGAAGCCAGAACCAAAAGTGATGCTGAGGAAGACTGAGAGACAAAAGCTTATGCAATGTCAGAATCATCAGTCTACAACAGGTTGGTCGATCACATGGGGGAAGACATCATTGGAAGACCACATGTTGCACAGATGACAGACCTTACTGAGAAAATGGTGTCTTGCATGTACAATGCAGGTGAAACTGAAATCAAACCCACACAAAGTAGCATGTGTCATAAACTACAGGCTGAGTCCTGCTCAAGTCTTCATATATTCTCCAGTCACAGGGGCAGGCTTCTGATATTGCCCAACAATCTGTCAAAAGAGAAACTAGCAGAAGATTATATGAGAATGAAGGAGAAGATATGTATACCAAAAATGGTGAGGGAATGGATCAATTGCTTTCAAAAGCAGCATTACATCTGCAGAATTAAAGAAAAGGAAGCACACTATAAGCATCCTTGGCCACCTTGTCAGAGTGAAATAGATGACAAATATGCGGACATACCATCCCCACTCAGAGTATTTCTAACAACTCTAAACAAAAGCCTCTAATCACACAACTTGTGTACAGGTTAGTGTGGTCATTTGAGGTGTCCTTGGAGGAACAGTGGGACAAATAAAGACATCAAAGCATATTTTACTGCCCTGGGCTGTAAAAATACTTACTGGGAATGTTGAGATCATAAAGATCCTGTTATGTCTGCAGGAAACAATAAATGATGCTGTACTGCGCTAAAATGTATACCTTAGAGTCCCAGCTGTGTTAGGTGTATGACAATATTGACAGACAGGAAGAAACCCTCAGTGGATTGGAAATGTCACATAGAGTGAATGGGATAATTGTACAGTCATAGGTATTTGCAGCTCAACTGCCCATATACTAAGCAGACATGCTGAATGATAAGATACGATCCCTTCCACCCAAGCCCCTCATATTTCCGCACAATGACTGTGGTGAAAGAAGAAGTCCCCCAGCCATTACACCACTTCAACTCACAAACACAGAAGCAACCAATGCTAAACATATAAACACTGCATGGGTTTTGGTGTGCCAAAGTGACACATCTAACCAGAAAGTCAGTTCATGGACTGGCTTTAACATAATGACAATGATTATAAGTCGGTCAAAAAAGATACAGTCGGTTACCTGCCTACCGTCAGTGCTCCAGCAACAAAGATGTCAACCATTCATCAAATACTGGACCAAACAAAGAATATGAAGGTTTCAGAACTTCCAGAAATTTTATGAAGGAATCAGGAACAATTCAGTGATATTGCCCTGAAGATGGGTGCCTTCCACACAATTTGCAATCTTCTCTGGGAAGCAATTCAGTGATGCAGGTCTCCATGATCTTGTAGTGGAGGCTGGGGTGACTGCAGAATGTTCAATCAACAGTGTTCAGGATGGTTGACAATACAACCATGGTTTCAGTCTTCACAAAATCATTTATGAAAGTATCTGATGACTTTCATGAAAGGGACTTCATCCCAGGATGGATGAACACCAAGCTGAAAAATTGCCAAATCTGCATGAGATGCTTGTGCAGGTTGAAGTCAGTATAAAACCAGATCACCAGTCTTTCTCTGCACTCTTGGAAAATGTGTCTTGTACACAGATTCTGAACTTGTTCCATGAGTATCATTACCTGTTATGAAATGGAAAAGGGCCCCTAGTGTTTTTCTGGATATCCTACATAGACATCGTTGAGATCCTGCTGGCCCTGCTATGAGCTTTCAGAGAGGGAAACTGGCCTCTTCACCTGCATGCCAAGCACTTGCTAATCTAATGGTGCTTCATATATGATTAACAAAACCATGCCCGGTACCTCTCTGTATAACATGGCCAGATGACAAGACTACCAGAGAAACATCAGTTTATCTATCAGCATCTGTGAATGGTGGATATTTAGTCCAAATAAGTGCAAACAATGAATTTGGCGGGAAACCAATGGATCAGACTGTGTAGAAAACCGTTAAAAGGACATGCAGACTTCTGGCAGTAGCAAGAGTTTCAGTCTCAAACCAACTGCAGTATCCAAAGAATATCTGAAAGCAGAATATTGCACAATGTGCCTGAGATGGCTGTGTAGTTTGATCGACTTGCATTAACATGATGTCAGTCATCCAAATTAAGGAACATCCAGCATTCAGAGGGATGAATCAAATGTTCAATCAGTTGTTGACCATCTTGAAAACAACTGGATTGATCCCTTTGGATCAAGTGATGGCAATCTACGGAGCATATCCTCAGGCATTACTGCACCCCTAGATGTAGCAAATGATCTTCTCACAGTCAATGAACAAGGAGAGACTGCCTATCAGCTGTTTGTTGACTCAAGACTTAAGAAAGGCTCTTCCTTCTATGAACAACTCCCAAAACTGAAGTTAAAGTCTTTTAGCAGTCTGTGCGCTTAGACAAAGACCAAATTCAACAACAAGGAAACCATCCTCAAAGCAGATCATTGTGCATTTGGACAAATGATACTGATAGACAGCAGTAGAAAAATGGAAAAGGAAGAAGTACTACAACACCCACTAGAACCTTTGCCTTGGTCCTTGGCAAATCATGATGAAACTCCAAAGACAAACAAAGCAGCACTGGCAAGACATCTTGATAAGCAGGTGTCATCACAGGAGCATATCACAATGCCACCTGCAACTATCATTGATGGTATGGTACTTGCGCAACAACTACATGGTGATAACTGCACATTCACAGAATTATCCGAACAGCTGTTGACAACTGCCTTGCAAAGTTGTCCTGCAAGTGGAAGAATCAATGTGCTTACAGGGAGCTCCCCATGAAACAGGCAGAGAGAGTAAAGAGGGGTGCAAATGGTGGAATCTTGTTCTCCAAATAGTGGCAGCCCATCAGGTCAAAAACTGGAGTTGTATCCTGTCATGCCCAGCCAGCAAAGAGAAGCTGACCCATTTCTTTGCAGAGAACTGGCAATTAAAACAAGAGCACATTGGTGGACAAGTGCTGTATGTGATCTACAGAGGTAAATGCCTTAGGATATCCTGAGAACATGTTGAGAATATGGAAGCTCTTGAAATGAAACATGAAAAGGTAGATACATGTCTGTTCCTGTACACCTAACATGCAGCAGACTCTTGTTCTAAGTCCATGGCACTAGTAGCAGAGGACACAAATGTGCTGATCTTATTCCTAGACCTTCACAAGCAAAATCAACTGTGGCGTCTTCATACAATGTGGTACAAAGAGAGCATTAGACTTATCAGTACTAACAAGCCAGCTTTTACAATGCGAAATGAAGTCTGCACTTCATTGTTAGGTTTGCATGTATTCACCGGATATGATGCGGTCAGCGCCTTTTCTGGACAGGGCAAACTTATGGGATTGAAGCTCATTTGTCAGTGCCAAGCATTTCACAATGCCTTTACAGCATTGGAAGAGCAATGGCACTTGCCTTATGACCTCTTTGCACTCCTCCAGGAGGTTATATATAGACTGCATGCTGATTGTACTCCAATCTGTTACCAGTTGTGGTGCGCAAAGAAAGGGACAGTGGAATCATGACAGCTGCCTCCATGTGAAGATTGTCTTCACCAACATGTTCTGAGAGCTAACCACCAAAGTGCCATATGGAGACATAGTTTGGTAGCAGCTCCAGATGTGGCACTGATGGATTTTAAGAGAGGATGGAAAGCTTGATATTCAATAGATAAATGGCTCTCCTGCACCTCAGATCATCTTGGAATCCTGTAAATACCCTTGTACCTGTAAATGCCCTACCTGCCAGCACCTGTCTAATGGACTAAAGTGCACAGAGGAGTGCAGGCTTCAGGACTGCACCAACATGACGGATGCCAATGAAGACAAGTCAATGCTGGATATACTGGATCACAAGGATAATGAAGAAGAATCTGACTAAATGAAAAATGGACTTACAAATATAGCGGTCTAATAAAAGACATTTATAGTGAATGCATATTAGTGTAACTAACATAGTCATTAATAAAAATATGTTGTTTTGAAATAAGGTCATCAATAGATGAAAGAACTAGTATACTTTGTTAAAAGTAAATATATAAATGTATATCAATCAGTAACTGTTTGTGTTCAAGCATTTGTCTTGCTTATATGCAGACTTTTTACACAACAAATGTGGTTATGGTTATGAACTTGCAAATTGTCAAACGTGTAGTGATTTGATCACTTGCATAATTATATAATAAATATGGTACCCATTCATGTATGAGTTGTTATCCCCACACATCCATCAAAATCCTTCAATATTGTTTGATAGTGCTTCTGTTTGGAAGCAAATTTCTACCAAAAGACTACCAGATACAGTTGTCAAGCATACATATTTGGAAACTACCATATGTACTCGCGTATAATCTATGTCTAAATGCAAACAACATAGACCCTGATCTGTCGTCGCATAATGTGCTGGCAGATCAGGATCTATGTTGCTTGTTCTACTGATTAATCCTTACAAACTGCATAGACCCAGATCTGCTAGCGCATTATGGTACGGCTGATCTGGGTCTATGCAGTTTGCAGTTAGTATCGGATTATACGTGAACATATATGGTACAGATAATAAGCTTTTAGGAAAGCATTGATTCATTTGGTACCTCTATTTCGTACCAATCAGCCAAAGTCCATGGGTCATGGACTATTAAGATGAAAATCACTGATTTTATTCCATAATTTGCAAACTTGTGCTGTAAAATGACTGAGGTATATTTGACTGTTTAGACATAATGCATAATGACCTTGTCTGATGCCATGTCATAGTAGTACACAAATCTAATATCAATAAAATGCAATGGGTTTATAAAATTTCATACAAATTATGTCATGTGATACAAAAAAATATAAAAGCAGCAATCTACATACAAAAAATATCTTACTAGAGTCCCTCAATTTTTAAGGGATACACAACAAATCTGGAACACAATCTATGTTCAACTGGGCATTCAATGGATTACACTACCATTACAGGCAAATATAAATCAACCTGCATTTATCCAAAAGAACATAAGAAATCAGCAATGTTAAAGAATTATGAAAAGCAGACTTTCCAAGTTAAAATTTGCGGATATCATACCTGAACAAAAACAGCCAACAGAAATTAACAGTGATCAATTGGCATAAATGATGTTCCCTTCTTTATCTGTAGTTAGTGTGTGAAGAACCATGGGAATATTGGCATATATGAGGTTGATACTAACCAGATCAAATATACTACCGTATATACTCGCGTATAACCCAATACCAACTGCAAACTGCATAGACCCAGATCTGCCATTGCAAAATGCACCAGCAGATCTGGGTCTATGCAGTTTGTAAGGATCAATCAGTAGAACAAACAACATAGACCCTGATCTGACGGTACATTATGCGATGACAGATCAGGGTCTATGTTCTTTGCATTTGGACCAGGGTTATACGCGAGTATAGACAGTATGTTTGATCTGACTTGAACTGCTGGAAAAACACCCTCTTATTCTCCTTTACTTGCAGTTAGAGTTTGATGAACCAGGTGAGTGAATACTTGTACATGGTACTGATGTTACCCAAAACAGGTGAGTCAATATTGTACACGGTATTGATTGATGTTGACCAAAACAGGTGAGTGAATACTTGTACATGGTATTGATGTTGACCAAAACTGATAGTGAAGAATAGCATGTTGATATATTTGATTATATTAGAACTAAGAACTGCTAAAACACAGGCACAAGCCTTAGGAGCTACATGATATATTTCCCTTATCCATAGGTAGAGGCCAATTAACCAGCAAAGCGAGTACTGGTACATGGGATCAATGTTGGACAGATCAGACATGGTAATGAACCATAAACTGTTGTGTTTGAACTGAACTGCTACACCCATATTGTCTCTTTTTCCTGCAAATTGAGACTGATGAACCAAGTGAGTGAGCACTGGTACATGGGATTGATGTTGGCCAGAGCCAAGATGGTGAAGAACAGCATGCTGCTGTGTTTGAATTGAATATAACCTTGAAAACACTTCTGACTGTACCATGTCCATATTCTTACCTGTAGGTAGAGGTTGATGAACCATGCAAGCGAGTATTGGTACATTGGGTCAATGTTGGCCAAATCAGAGATGGTGAAGAAGAGCACACTGCTGTGTTTGGCCACCGGTTGATATCCATCCCGGACCAAGTCAATCTCCTCCTCTGTCTTACTTGCCACTTTTTGCTTCACCAAAATCTCCTCAGAAAGAACCTTGCTGGATGACAAGATCTTAATGGCTGTCTCATCTTCTAAAATGTTGCCCTGCAAGCCAATGTATGATCTCAGTAAGTATAATATTTCATTAAGTCACAAATTCTCCTTGCACAATAAAATGTGTTTTTTTTTCCTATTTCTGATTTCAGATAATCCTAATTTAATTCGTGGACTTGTGCACTATATGCATGAATACTGCAGCAATATGAAGATTATTTTAATTAATTTATTTTTATAGTCATCAATCTTTACTTTTTTGCAAAAAATGACACTTCTGTCGGCATTTTGAAATTGATTTTGAAGTTAGGGGTCCTTTCGTTTTTACAGATGGTTTGTTGGTTGCTTGCTTGCTTGTTTTAATGGCACTTTTAACACATTATTGGCTATATCATGCTGAGGAAATAGGAGTTAAGTACTTTTCCCAAGGACAAATACAGCAAATCATGAGGTTTTTATGCAGATACAGAAAACGGCAAGAACCAAAGTGATCAATGACTCTCTTCTTCATATTTTTTAAATTCCACAGATGCAGTCTCTCCAGCAAAATTTAAGATGTATGAAACTGTTTTTTTTATCAAACACTCAACTAATACTTTCATTTGTCATTTTCTACCTCTGATTCTGAGAGGACCTCCAGAATCTTATCTTCAATCTCTTTCAGCTGTCGCTTGTTCCTGGCACTCTCCAAGATCAGCTCATTTTTCTTTTCTTCAAGTTCTGGTTTCTCCTTGGCTGCCACGATACCCAGCAGCTGGTCTTCAAGACCCAGTGGTGTGATCATGAAGTTAAGTAATGTCACCTGGAACACATCAGGTGTGATACAGATTATTACAGGTGTTTGAATATTTAGTTTTAACCTAAATATGATGTTAAATAACCACTGGAATCAGGAGTGATATGATTTAGAACAAGAGAATTATCTCTGTGCACTTTGATAGGACTCACTGATCAAAATTCACTTTTTTCAAATATTTAGCACTGCAGTATTTACCTATTAATTTTAAAAACAGTATCACAGACTTTTAGTGCCCTTAAATTTAATACAAATTCAATTGGTTCATCAATTTGGCAACATCAAATTTTGACAAATACCTGATCCTCATCCCTATGCCATATATCTGTTGACAAAATCTATTTAAGGAAATATAGTTTCCTTGCCAAATTTGCTAAAGTTCTATGATTTACTGTACACAGCTGACAGTAACTTCTAAAGAATATTTATAAGCTTTTCAGGTGCACTAGGATCTTGCTCACAAAGTTCTTTTTGCTCAAAATATTATGATCAGTGACTTTTATGATCACTGGATACTATCTCATCGTGACAGTGCCTGGTAATTGGTATGCCCCATATAGTTAAGTCCCCATGTGGTCAGGCTACCTGAAGCATCTTCAGATGGTATGGGACGCATATGGAACTTTGAGTTTGGAAGCATAGTAACTGCTTCTTCCCTAAGTTGTGTTGACTAATTGATTATATTATATTAAGTATAACCAGAATTGTAATCTGTCAATCAGTGAATGTCAGTATGAAACTTGGAATATAACATTAGATAATGAGTGTAGTCAGGAGTTATAGTTTAGGTGTTAGGCAGTTAGTTATGCAGCTCAGTGGGTTCAGTTTGGGTTAGAGTTATAATATTCACTTTAGTACAGTGATAGCCATGAATGAATTCTTCAATTGTATAGAGTGGATGATGGGAGTTTAAATATGCTACAAAATGTTGAAGTGGATGATGGGAGTTTTAATATGCTACAAAATGTTGAAATAGACATGTTGAAATTCTACAGAATATAATATGTTGACTAAGAGAAACTATACTTTAATTTTTTATGGACAGTATGAAGTGGATAGTTATATCAGGAATTAGAATGCAGTTTTGTAAGCCAATTCCCCAGGACACATGCACACAAATCCCCCTCTTTCACTAGCCATGTGATAACTTCATTAGCTTTGTAGAATGATGAGCAGGCTAGTTTACTCATTGATATTTAGAACAGTTAAGGACAGGTGTGCCTTCAAGCAAATCAAACAAACAGATTGACCATGAAAGCTATTAGTGAATCATACTTATTTTGTGACTGAGGATTTCAATATTTTCCATTACTTAATTCCTGAGAGAAATAATACCATAGCATAAATGGTTACACCATGCATGAGGAAAGAAAATGATAAAATGATGAAAAAGAAATAAATATAATGATATAAGATATTGTTCCTTTCAGTACCTTGACAGAGACCTCTGGGAGATAGTGAGGGTTGCGGAGGCTGGTAGTGATGTAGAACTTGAAATCTCTGCTGTACTCTATCACATGGTCTCCTATCCTTATGTAGTCTAAACCACTCTGAAAAAATATATATATATATGTAGTCTAAACCACTCTAAAAAAGAAATATATATATATATATATATATATATATATATATATATTACAATACACACACACATACCGTATATACTCGATTATAAGTCGACTCGACTATAAGTCAACCCCCCCCTTTTCATGGCTGCAAAAAGCCAATTCAGCTATGACCCTCCTATAAGTCGAGGTGTTTTTTGCAAATTAAATCCGTCTGCAAGGGGTGACATGTCATCACTGAGTCAGAGCTGCACTTAGGAAAAAAAAACGAGCCAAACTGGATAGATAGATAGACATATAGATAGATAGGACAAATAAAAACAAAAACCAATATAGAATAAATACAATTGTATTATTGAGCTGAATATGTACAAATAAATTTACAACTTACATTTTGTCCATCTTCGTGTAATGAAATCCATATAGCTTAACATTTTTAATCCATTTATATTATAAATCCATGAATTGGATTATAGGTCACATACAGGTATAAAAATTGGTACCCTATAAATGTCACTGTCTAATGTCCTCTGGTTCAAAGCCAAAGAATTCATCCTCATCATCAGAGTTACCAAATAAAGTTCTAAATTCCTCCAATGTCATCCCGTCATCGTAAACATCGTCCGACTCCGAATCTATTCATATGATAAATCCACGAATTCAATTATAGGTCACATACCGGTATAAAAATAGAAGTTCAGAATGATCCGATTCACAATATCCCGTAATATATTAATTCCACACGTCGTACAAATAAACAATGAAAGTTAAGTCCACTTTTTTTGTGATTCACGGTATCCTATAAATGCCACTATCGAATGTCATCTGGTACAAAGTCCAAGAATTAATCCTCATTGTCTGATAAAGTTCTGAAATCCTACATCGTCATCTAGTCATTGTAAATCGTCGTCATCTAGTCATTGTAAATCTCGTCAGACTCTGATTTTCGGCTTTACTGTCATATGCGGGTGCTTATGCAAAGACTGAGCTTGGGCTCTGTGAGTAACACTTTAATCATAAAGTCAGAAATCTATTAAAGGCTGCAACTGAACACATGTCAATTGTGTGGCAAGATCACAGGGGGTTCAAATAGCCACCCTTTGTTACTTGGCACTGAACTCGCGGCTTGATCAAAGGGTTGTCACGTGGGAAAACAAAGAGTGTGGTGCCATTACAAGCATAGGGATTAAGTTCAAAGTATATGCACAGGAAGTTGTAGAACTCTACTTGGCACTGAACAAGTATAGCTTGGCGGCTCGATCAAAAGGATTGTCAACTTGAAAACAAAGTGAGTCCCTTTACAAGCCAAAGGCTTATCGGCCCACGTGCACTGGCAGATAACTTGGGAAATATCACTTGGGAATTAAATCTGACTTGTGGAAAAGGAAAATACAAATTAAATCAAAACTTTTATTGCATCAAGCACAGTCTTTATACAGCAAAACACAACTATTAATACAAATACAGGTTGTTCGGACTTGCACGAAAATGGAGGCAATATACTTACTAGTAAACACCCATGGTAAACATTGACGGACACTTCATTTTGCGGTAGGTAGTATTTAATTTACTGGTAATATTTTCAAATTAATAAAATCCAAATAACTGTAGATGCATGTATTGTGTAATGAATACCGTCATGAAATGGATAAACACAGTGCATACCATATATGCATTACTGCATAGGAATAGTGGCATGAAAATGTAAAAATATATGGATTGACAGTGTTTGTATGTACTGCAAACATCTTGAGTTTACAACATTACCCCAAGATTGTTTTATTTTTTTAATGTCGCGCTTATAAGATGACCCCACTCTGTATGAGTCAAATTCTAAGTAAAAAACGTCGACTTATAAGCGAGTATATACGGTATATATGATATTACAAAAGTACTTATTTCATATCAAGTTCAGCAAAATAGCTGAATACAATTTGTTTTCCAAAGCTTGGAAAGCAAAACAAGAGTCACTCAAAGAGATTGATGCTCTGCTGGCCAAAAATATTTACAGGAATCCATAAGTTCGTTTCTTCTGTCTTTTTTTGTCTTTTTAACTACAGCGTATTTAAACCATCTCAGATATTCTTGGGAAACTCCAACATACCAAATGTTGTAGCAAATATATGTTCTTATATGTCTGAGTTAACATGTTCACAAGATAGCTGTAAGTGCAGTACAAAATTCTTTGTCATGGCCTTATACATTGAACCTGGATATCTTGGATTAAAGATCAATTAACTCATCTCGGACACTGTCAAGATATACCCACAGGCTAAGTTTGGTTAAATCTAAAATTAATAGTTTTTTAAATAAACAAAGCTTATGAACAGTATCATTTAAGGTATTCTTCAAATGTATCCACAAACTGATTTAGATTAAAATCCATTCATACTTGTTTGTGTTATCATGCTAACAAACCAGTACAGCTAAAAACACGAGTCATGACCTCTGACCTTAAAATCAATGTCAAGAGTGCCGACTATCAAGGTATTTATTGGAATGCAACTAAATACAAAGCCTGGTCAAAATTCATTTGTATATGAACGAGTCACTGTGTTCATAAGCTCAATGAAGTACAAAAATGAAAGGAATGACCTTTGAATTGATGCCAAGGTCAATTAGGTCTGGTTTTCAAACTCCCCCACCAAGTATGGATATGCTGGTGGTCAGAGTTAAAATTACAGCTCATTGCTAACATTTTGTTAAAGAGGAGATTTCTGACATGGCCATTATGGTGCCATGCTGGAAGTTAGAAAAGCACCATTTTCATTTAGAACTAGCTACAGAATGATACAGTGTATGACCACTCATTCAAGAGGAGAAGTCACATAAAGATTTTCAAGATGGCCATCAAGCCAGCCATTTGGAGGTTGGATCAGCTTTATTTTAATATATGAATAACTACATAATGCAAGAAAGAAGTTTTAAAAGTTACAACAACAAAAAAAAAACATGTCAGCATGACCATCGCTTCATGAGAAGTAGCTTTTAATGAGATTTTTCACAATGGCCACTGTGATGGCCATTTTGGGAGGTCATATTGGGATCATTTTTAATTTGAACCAAATGCATATAGTGAGAAGTGTTTTAGCGAAAATCCCATGTCAGTATGACCATCTGTTCAAGAGGAGAAGTAATAACAACATCAGAATCTCAAATCTACTCAGCTTCAGCCTTTATATACACCAGGTACCACATGACCTATCACATTACCCGATGAGTCTATTGATAACTGGACAATCCCATTCTTGATGTAGGGATGCTTTGAAAAACTGCTGACTTAAGATGCACGGAAAATCACTGCACTTTGTTGTTAACCTGTTATTTTTTAAAGACATCAACTCTTAAAAAAACCTGATAATTGTTCATCTAATTTGTATTGAACCATCAACAATAACGCTAATAACATTTTTTGCATTTGTTTTTAATGCATTGTGTAAAATTGTTGTTCAATGCTGGGCTAACAAACAAAAATAGACCAACAATGCCTGTTCAATCAATCGGCATACACACCCATTCACCAAACAATACCACTGTTGAAACATGTTAATTATCCAAATCAATAAATTAATTTATCTACCGAATAATTGCAAATTGTCAAAATTAATCCCACTAAAAACAACTGTTGAAACTATCCAGCACTGCTTTATTAACAATCATAAAATGATAGCCACCTTCATGCAGATGTGGACTGGCTGTATTATCAGCCAACTGTCACATGATCAATCAACTAGTAGCTGAAAATCAATCTATTTTCCATTAAACAATAAATTCTATCTCCAGTGTCTATCCCTTAATAAGTGGAATGAAATATTTTGTGTATGAATATACTACAGAAGTCTGGAAAATTAGTTGACTGTTGTTGGACATTAGTCAGGAGCAGTTTAGATCATTACTACATACATGTACAGACGTGACCTCAGCACAACCATTACAGCCCCCCCCCCCTAATTCATCCCCAACACCCCTTCATCTTACCACTGAAAGTTAACTCCATAAATATAAATACTTGAAAAGTTCTAAATATTTTGTTATGACTTTCTTGTTTCTTTGAACCTGCAAATAAATTTAACACCAATCGACAGACAAAATAACATTCTTTGAACCTGCAAATAAATTTAACACTGATCGACAGACAAAATAACATTCTTTAAAATGATCTGAAGCTGCATGTGCAGCATGTCAGACACTGCTGATATTTGTGTTTGATGTAACATAGGTAAATGAGAGTAATTGAAAAACAAATGTTGGAGAAGGAGAACAATTCTGTCACTGAACAGACTATAAAATCTGAGTACTCTTAGGGTACTCTCCAACTGATATCAAGGCTGGATAAAGTTTATGAATATAATTAGCTGTCATACTCCAACTGATATCAAGGCTAGATAAAGTTTATGAATATAATTAACTGTCATACTCCAACTGATATCAAGGCTAGATAAAGTTTATGAATATAATTAGCTGTCATACTCCAACTGATATCAAGGCTGGATAAAGTTTATGAATATAATTAGCTGTCATACTCCAACTGATATCAAGGCTGGATAAAGTTTATGAATATAATTAGCTGTCATACTCCAACTGATATCAAGGCTGGATAAAGTTTATGAATATAATTAGCTGTCATACTCCAACTGATATCAAGGCTGGATAAAGTTTATGAATATAATTAGCTGTCATACTCCAACTGATATCAAGGCTGGATAAAGTTTATGAATATAATTAGCTGTCATACTCCAACTGATATCAAGGCTGGATAAAGTTTATGAATATAATTAGCTGTCATACTCCAACTGATATCAAGGCTGGATAAAGTTTATGAATATAATTAGCTGTCATACTCCAACTGATATCAAGGCTGGATAAAGTTTATGAATATAATTAGCTGTCATACTCCAACTGATATCAAGGCTGGATAAAGTTTATGAATATAATTAACTGTCATACTCCAACTGATATCAAGGCTGGATAAAGTTTATGAATATAATTAACTGTCATACTCCAACTGATATCAAGGCTGGATAAAGTTTATGAATATAATTAACTGTCATACTCCAACTGATATCAAGACTGATCTGGATAAAGTTTATGAATATAATTATCTGTCATACTCCAACTGATATCAAGACTGATCTGGATAAAGTTTATGCATATAATTATCTGTCATACTCCAACTGATATCAAGACTGATCTGGATAAAGTTTATGCATATAATTATCTGTCATACTCCAACTGATATCAAGACTGATCTGGATAAAGTTTATGAATATAATTATCTGTCATACTCCAACTGATATCAAGACTGATCTGGATAAAGTTTATGAATATAATTATCTGTCATACTCCAACTGATATCAAGACTGATCTGGATAAAGTTTATGAATATAATTATCTGTCATACTCCAACTGATATCGAGGCTGATCTGGATAAAGTTTATGAATATAATTATCTGTCATACTCCAACTGATATCAAGGCTGATCTGGATAAAGTTTATGAATATAATTATCTGTCATACTCCAACTGATATCAAGGCTGATCTGGATAAAGTTTATGAATATAATTATCTATCATATCCTACAATTTTTAGGTGGTTTTATCATTTTAAAAATGGACATGAATCCATGCAAGATGATCCTCGTTTTAGAAGACCATTGTTTGTGATTGGTGAGTGGGAAGTGGTTGCTGTGAAGGGGGCACTTGAAGAAGCTGATTGATACAGAGGAGATATTCCTATTACCACAGGCATTAACTCATCAGCTGTTTTTCATATATATAGGTTTGTGCAAGATGGGTCCCACATTTGTTGACTGCTGATCAAAAACAGACTAGGGCTGAATCCATTTGATGTTTGGCTGAATCCTGTTTTCAAAGATTCCCTGAGGGGCAGATTATTTCAAAGCTACAATGCAGTTGGAAGTACAGTTGTCCAGTGCATGAACAACATACCCATAAGGTAAATAAAAAATAACATTTAATAATTGGATAATCAGAATGAGAAATTGTGTATAAGTGCATGGAGAGTACTCTGAAGGAATGCACTGACATACTGTTCACTAGTATTCAGAACATTTTAAATACTTCTCATATATTCCCATATTGTCTTTCATGGCAGTTTTGAAGTTATCATATGACACTACCTATACGCTAACATTTATGGCTCAATCCTTTTTATTTCATGAAAATGAACTCAGAAATGCAAATGGCAACAGCTTCCAATCGCTCTAATATACACAAGCCACTTGGTATTGTAATGCTAGACTGTAAAATGAAGTTGGCCTCATACTGGAACAGAACCATTAAATTTTTAGGGATGGAGGAATTTGCTGTTATAATCAAACATGACGTTCCCTGTTTTGCTGTAGTGCAAGGTCATAGTATCAACACATTTCAAACCATTGGGGCTTATTTAAATGACTCTGACTTCTGTCTTTTGGATTGTTTCTTGAAGATCACTCTTTACATATGTCATTAAAATTAACTTCCAAACTTGGCTGAGGCAAGTTTAGAGGTGACATTGTACTACATGTATTTACAGAGAATCCCTGAGGCAGTTTCAGACCTGTTGGTATGCTTGTTTCAAGTACATTACAAAGTCAACTGCCCATGAACAAGTTTCACTTAATTTATTTTTATTAATTTAGCCTAAATACAAGTTTCTTATTAGAAATTCCCAATGTTCAATTTGGGCATCTTATTGTTGGTCACAACTGCTCGACTCGTCTAATATGAATATTTCTAAAATATATTATATAGTGTTTCATATATTAGCATGATTTTATTAGTAAGAAATTAAGTATTTGGATTCAAATGGAATCTGGCAGAGAAAATTTTAGAAATTATGATTATTGTGCACTTTTTCAATGGAATTACTATTAATGCTACAATGAAATCGGTGGGTGGATATATATGTACTTTATTTACACTATTCAGTTGCCAATTATCTTGTACATTTACCAATGCATGATTCTTTGCACAGAATTAAATATGAAATATGTAATGGCAGTTTTAAGTATTTCTTGTTTTAAAATGTATGGATTAAATTGGTAACTGTGTCACTGAAGCCCATTTTGCCTCCAACCTCATCTTATATAGCTAAAAGGATACACATGCAATACTGTATTCAGTTAACTGACTTGTCTTGATATTGCACAATACATTACATAACACAGTGGCACTTTGTGGATCCAAACCATCGCATTATAGCAGGGTTTCACAGTATAACAATCCAATCAGGAGAAGTTGTGATAACACAATTTTCAAAATGGCTGCCATTGACAGAGGTCTGCTTGGCATCATTTTCATGAAGGACTATCCAGACATCCTTTTAGTGAGTCTTTTAGTGAAACCCCAATGTCAATATGACCATAACTTCAGGAGAAGTAGCAAAAACAAGATTTTCAAGATGGCTGCCATGTCAGTCCTGTTGGGTGTCAAATTGGCACCGTTTTCATTTAGGAGCAATTACATGTAATAAGGGGTGTCTTTGGGCAAGCCAGTTCTTGACACATGAATTAACATGGTTCTTCTTGTCCTAACGTGAACAACACTATCTGCAAATATTGTTCTCAGGATGAGAACTCACACCATCTCTCATGAGGAAGTGGACAGGAACAAAGATGGTGGAACATACAGAGTGTGATGTGCCATGTTTGTTGTTCTGTTATAAACTCTAGTTGGTAGAGACAGCACACCAAGGAATATCTGAGAATGTATACTTGGTGTCCGGGTGAAAATCCCAAAACAGTTTGCCCAAAGATGGTCAAGAAATCTTTAAGCAAAATCTCTATGTTGGTATGACCTTCAGTTCAGGATTTACACCAAGAATAAGATTTTCAAGATGGCCAACACGTGATAAGAAGTCTTTCTGTGAAAAACACCATGTCAATATGATCACACATTCAGGTGGAGTAGCAATAACAAGATTTTTAAGATGGCCACCATAGTGGCCATTTTGGATATTCAATAGGTGCTTTTGTCATTTAGGACCAATGAAACCTAAGAATGAAACTGTATACCAAGTTTCACAACTTTTCCGAAAGTAGTTTTCAAGTAATGATAACAAACAACTGCTAAAAGATGAAAGACAACGGATACAGTTCCATCATATAAGCTCTATTTGTTTCATAATTTCATGTGAAATGCAAGGATTTTCTTATCAAAAATGTACAAATTTGCAGATGTTTTGCTCAGTAAAGGAGAATGCTTATTTCTTTTGTTTTGTTAGATAGCACACACATTTATTGGTGTGAAAAGTTCTGACATACCTGTTTGAATGTCTGCCTCAACAGGATAGGTTCTAAGATTGGGTCCAGCTCTTCTCCCACATTTTCCAACAAACAAGGATTTCCAAACTGTTCAGAAATGTAAAATGTTCAGTCTAACAATATAAAATCACCACACAGTACACGTCATAGTTACTTATCAAATGTTAAAGTCTTCATCAGAATTTTTTATGCATTATATTAAAGCAATTATTTCATTTTTTATTTTTAACAGCTCAACACTAATTAAACCACTCTGTATCAATCAGGAGAGTGGCTTTTTTTTTATTTCTGTATTCATTTTGTTCAGTTACGCATACGCCTGGCCTTGTATTCTTTAATGTTTTTGAGTGGGAAGCTCAAACTCCAGCTCCAAGTTTGGAAACTTTAATAGTCTGTCAATATAATTAGAATAAATTAAGAATAAAGACCTTTCAGGATTGAAATTATTTAGGTCCTTCTACTAAAGTGCCAAATTTCTATGATGTAATTCCAAATATCAAATCTTAGTTTGGTACTTTGAGCTTGAGTTCCCTGCTCAAAAAGTTTTGAGAATTTAGGACCTGGTCTCAGACCATCTGATTAATGAAACCACCCACCCGAAGCCTAATAGGAATTTAGGACCTGGTCTCAGACCATCTGATTAATGAAACCCACCTGAAGCCTAATAGGAATTTAGGACCTGGTCTCAGACCGTCTGATTAATGAAACCACCCACCTGAAGCCTAACAGGAATTTAGGACCTGGTCTAATTAATGAAACCACTCACCCCAAACATAATTTACAGTCAAGTTTAATTTATCCAACTTCTGCTAAATCTCTTAGTGTTTTTTAAATACTATCTTATGAAAGGAAATTTAAATTAAACTCATTTATCCAGGTGTATTAATATTCTAAGAGAGAGAAGAGGGATACATGCATGGAGAGACAGGCAGACACAAGGACACAGGGGTGGATAGACAAAACTAATCCTTTATATTGCTGATTTCTCTGAGTGGGGATGTTACAAGAAGTGAATTTATGGGTGATGAATTCCTTCAAATAGCTTAATTTCAACTTAACATTATCCACAGACTAATAACAAATAGTTTCATGGCGTGGGGTAAAAAAAAAGTCTAATAAAATTTATAAATACTCAATGCCCATCTCTGTGATACTATACTATATCTCTTGCTTACTTGCAAACATGACATTATCTAAGTTATTACTTACTTGTCTTTCAACAGTACTAATTAGGTAATTTGTACATCCTGTCTTGAATGCATTATTTTGTTATGCTTGACATTTACACATCATTCTTTTATCATTTTTTGATAGAAATGGCCATTTTTTGGACCACTTTGCTTGAAATGTGTGATTATATTTCACTTTTTCAATGGCAGCACAGTCACAGCTGCTAGAGAATTGCAACCTTCTTTCCAAGTCTCAGATCATGGTACCTGATATGGCAAAGAATAACCACCATCCTCATCAGAAGTTGGAATTCCTGAATGTTCTAGAAATTGTTCTTTGCAATGTTTTCCTATAAAATGGAAAACTGACTTCTCAATCTTCAACATTATTCTGCTTGGAGACTAGAGATTCAACCATCAGTGTATGAAGTGACTGGGTTTTGTCTGCCTTATCCAATCAGATTCAACCATCAGTGTATGAAGTGACTGGGCTATGTCTGCCTTATCCAATCAGATTCAACCATCAGTGTATGAAGTGACTGGGCTATGTCTACCTTATCCAATCAGATTCAACCATCAGTGTATGAAGTGACTGGGTTTTGTCTGCCTTATCCAATCAGATTCAACCATCAGTGTATGAAGTGACTGGGCTATGTCTGCCTTATCCAATCAGATTCAACCATCAGTGTTTGAAGTGACTGGGCTATGTCTGCCTTATTCAATCAGATTGCTTGACTATTTGAACCTCCAAGATTCCTACCTATAAACACTACATATTATAAATCACATTTTAAATGGGAGTTGGTTGTACTTGAACACATGTACAAGATAAAGTTTCTGAGTGACACATATGCAAAAAACAATACATAAAACTTGCATTATGCATCTGATCAAGGGAAATACTCCAAACTTGAACTATCAGTGATTTGTTTGGCATGACCAGTGGTTTAATTTGTGCCAAGGCTTGAGAAAAAAATGGATATCACGCATTCCCATGTCCAAGAAGCAATACTGCTAGTGGTTCTTGTTGATACTAAATTATTGTTCAGTTATTACCACATGTTCTTATTCAATTAAGGAATTTCTACACATACATTAGAACTGAAATAATAGTACCTACTCATAACTCCATTATGGGTGTTTTCTTTTAAATTGCTGCACAATTGTCAACAAAACCAAATATTTGCTTTCATTTTAAAGACAACCATTTTATTTGGGATATATGCATCCAAACACATGCAGTAAATATGGGATATATGCAGCAGGATTATTCCATTTTCTTGCACATTCTTGATGCTTGATCAGCCAAACTATCACTTCCAGTACTGGTATCAGTAGCTGAGGCAACATCCCGATTGTCATAGTCATTCATTTCAATTCAAGTATTTCCTTAGGTGTCTAAATAAATTGTACTTGTATCAGAAATTAAGGTTTTACAGCTGGACCACTATGCAGAAGCTATACCTTAATTCCATTAATCTGACAATCAGGTTTATCCAACCTTTAAACAGCAACATATTATTATTAACTTGTGCAAATTTACAGCTGATAATCTCAAACTATCTACATACCTGTATACAATTCTCCAGAGTCCTACTGTAGTTGGGGTCTGCAAGTTTGATGATGGCCACCTTGTTTGATTTCTCCATGTTCTTAATCCACTTGTTAGCCTGCCCTTGGGGGTCAATCATTAGCGGCCACCGATTGGCATTCATTACTATGATGGCATTGTCAACAGAAAAGCTGGAAAGTTACAAGAAAGAATTTAAGATACATATCTGTAATATATCTCTGATTATTATTTTTACTCTACAAAAAATTTTTTAAAAAATCAATTAGCCTCAAAATGCAATAATTTTTAAATTATTCTTTTCAATAAAGAACCTGGTTTTATGGATACATTTTTTAAAATTGCTCTCATAAGTATATTACAAGTATGTCAATTTTAGCAAATTAGAATGGTAAACTTACCTTATCAGACCACCACTTTTGCCATTAAGAAAAAGGTCTCTCAAGACAGGTGGTCTCTCAATGGAGGTTATCACAATATATTGCAAAACTGATGCATTCGTTAGGAATCTCTTCATAAATGACAGGTGGTTTTCCAAAATAGTGATCTTTCAAGTAATATTTTTGCAATATATAACAGATTATAGTACACTTACTTGTCCACGGGCAGTCCTGCTATCTGCCAGTCCCTAATTTTGACTGGTTCTCCTAGTGTTGCATGCAGTGAAAGGTGCTCAGACAAGGGGATCTCTTTACTCTTACACAAACTGTACCATTCATTTATGCATTCCTGGAAAAAAGTAAAATGATGCAAATGAAATAAACAATAAATACATTTTAAAATATAGGACAAAAATACTATAAATGTTCCGGTAAACATCATACAAACTACCTTAATCCTTTACCTCATAGTGTCTGTTACTGTGTAGGCTGTCAATATACATGTGCCAAAATCAGAGAGTGCAGTAAGCTATAAATAGAACACCTGTTACCTACATGAAGAATTTTTTGTATGCTTTAAAATCTTGAGAGAACTCATTCACCATCAAGTCAGGGAAGCTGTATGACTAACCGTAGCTGACCTTTCTCAACCTCTAAATCTACCGGTTCATTGTCTCAGTCTATATACCTAAATCATCAGAATTTGATAAATTATCAAAACTCTGTGTTGCCTACATCCGTACTGGACCCTATATGTGACTTACTGAAGCCTTCATAGTCATAATTCTGATAATTTTTTTATATGCTTTAAAATCTTGAGAGAACTCGTTCACCATCAAGTCAGGGAAGCTGTGTGACCAACAGTAGCTGACCTTTCTCTACCTCCAAATCTACTGGTTCATTGTCTATGTCTGTATCACTAAATCATAAGAATTTGATAAATTATCAAAAATCAGTGTTGCCTACATCGATATCAGAGCCTATGCATGAATGACTTACTGAAGCCTTCAGTCATAATTCTGATCATCCATACTCGATAAAGTGCTGAACAAAATCCGTGGCCTCCATTATGGAGAGTCAATCCCAGTTACTTTAAATAGCAGATTATGACTACATCTTAACATCTTAAATAGCAACCATAATGTAATGGTCATCTACTTCAATGCCTGTAGTTTCTAATAGGTTTTTCCTGAAGGTGGCATTATGAAAACCAGCTCAAAATGGCTGATGTTTACTTTATGCATCGAAACACGCTTCCATGCGGATGGTGCACAGGTGTCAAAACGCACTTGTATGTGAATCAGATGGAGGTGTACAGTAGCACTTCCAAGAGAATGCAGCAGAGGTGTCCAAAAGCACTTATATGAGGTAATGGGTTAAATAGCAACCACATGATGTGACATAATGGTAATTTACCTAAATGTCTAAAGCTTCTAATAGGGGTTTTCCCTAAAGGTGGCGCTATGAAAACCAGCTCAAAATGGCCGATGTTTACTGCAGGCATCAAAAAGCGCTTCTATGCAGATGGTGCACATGCATCCAAATGCACCTGTATGTGAATAAGACCAGTGTCTAAATGCACTTCCATTGGAATGTGGTAAAGGCATCCAAAAGTGCTTTTGCTACGTAAAGGGTTCATGTTTGATGCTTGACTCCACCCGGAAACAAATTTGATAGGCACTGCAACTCAAGTATTTGTTTGTACATGAAAAAATAATTATTATTATTTTGAAGCACTGACCATGTATGAAAAATAAGAGGCTCGGACCTGAAAAAGATGCACAAGACTTATGATACTTGCCAACCTAACGGTACTAACGTACAAAATAAAATGGTACAATTGCAGTCTCATTTTGTTCATACATGCTGGTATTCCTTTTGAAAACATATTTTTGAGTAATAAGGAATAAATCATGAATGATTAATAATAACTAAGAAACCTCTATGTATTGCAGACAGGTATTTCCCCTGTCAACAGCATGTGAACCTCATGAATCTATTGGAAAAAGAGAAAAAGAACTCAAAAAGACTTTTGTTGTTATTAGTAAATGAGAGAGACAGAGAGAGGATGAATAAAACAATAATGTTGTGTTGGTGTGTAAGATCATGTGTATTCAAAAAGGTATTTCTTTGTTTATGTGATGGTGTGTTATACTGACAATGTGATTATGATGAGTGAACTTATATTCTTACAGCAACATCATTAATCTATTTGCAAAAAAAAAGGTTGTTGTTATTAGTGAATGTGTGCTTGTGAAAGAAAGAAAGATGAAACAATATTCAATCAGTGTGTATGGGACCAAGCATTTTAGTTTTTAATAAAAAAAATTATGGTCCCCAAAAAGCCTGCAAAAATACTCGTGCTCTGATCTGTATAGAAAAGGAATTAATTCTATTTTATTATCTGAAATAAAAATATCCTGGCTGGAAAGAAAATTCAAGGCATTCCACCCTCCCCCCCCCCCAATTCAGAGAAGTATTTCTTTGTCACAGTTGGATAGAGAGAGAATGAGGTTATGTGGCAATTGTAATCTTCATTGTTCAGTTGTCTAATAATTGTAATCTTCTTGTGTACTAGGGCACTTCTACATTCTATTGCCAATTAAGACCTCTGAAGAAACAGTTCATTCTTGTCTTAATTATGATATCAATTGTCACATTATGCCAAAAAAGACATGGCTTATTGTTTGTTCTAAAGGATTAGTCCTTACAAACTACATAGACCCATGCAGTCTATGCAGTTTGCAGTTGGTATTAGCTTTTACGCGAGTATATACGGCAAGTAGTTATGTGTAGTTGTACACTTTACGGTGACTGTCATTTCTAGTGACAAAGATGTATAGTTCATAGTGATTTAGCCATCAGAAGGGTTTAAGCTGTATAGTTTTCGTACTCTCTGATAATTACTATCAACATCTGACTCTGTAATCATGAAACTGATTGATCACAAAAATTGATCTCTGACTCAAGACCCCAAAATTAAGACAGTATACTTACAGTCTTTGAACATTCATGAAACAATCTCAAGCAAATTTTTAGAGTTTAGTGATTCCACCCTTTTCCACAGTAAAGTAATTAAAAACCAAAATGTCAGAATTTTTTGTCCTAGTTCAAATTCTGTGCAGAGAACATTTTGTGACTAGGCCTGGAGGCATTCACCTTCCATAGAAGTGTACTGTGGAGTGAAGAAATCCAAATCAAAGCAGGTGACCAAGGTTAGGTTAGTGTAAGACCTACCTGTCTATAAGACAAAATGAAAGGTCCCAGATAGGCAACAATACCAGCTGACAATAAAACATCACCCACTATATTGTCATATGTCTCACTCAGCTGCTCCACATTCTGGAATAAGAAACAATTTCATCAGATAATAGTTAATGTCAAAGTCTTTAAATATTTGTTTGTCGATTACAGGATCTATCTGTAGATGAAGTGCAAAATTCTGTAAGTTATGCTGACTCAACAATATAATTAATTTTTACAATCCTAAAGTATGACACTGTGCAAATTATCAACAAGTCCAAATCGCAAATCTAGACTTGTACAGCCAACATATGTAATACTGTGCTTTAATTTTTCATGAGCAATGATCAATTGTTTTTGTTTCTTTTTATAAAACTCATAAGGATACCTTAAGCTTCACTACAGAAATAAAAAACTAGCAACTAAAGTTGTTTTCAAATGGCATAGCAAATGATATCCGCTGCTACATAAAATATGCATTAACTCAAACTGACTGACAAATGGCTAAATTGGGTTCCTTTTATACTCACATCAGCAATTTGACATCTTTCATTTGTCCATTTATGCAAACAGTATGTCTTCAATTCATCCATGAAAGGTCAAGGTGTTCATAATGTAAATTTATGGCACCAGGTAGTACAGTAAAATGTTGATTATCCAGACCCACAACAGAGAACAATAGATTTCAACCAGATAAATGGAATCTTGATCAAAATGTAGAACTATGAATGGACTATCAGTGATGGACTGATACAATAGGTGTGATGGATGGTTATTTTATGTGTGGTCTTGTGAACACAAGTATCAAAGGGTTTTCATCAAGGTAAAATCTGATTGTATTCACACATGTGCTGGTAGGTGATTAACTTTTATCACCCATTAAAGTCACCACTGATCACTGATTGACAGTTAAATAGGTAGGCTTGGATTACATAATGTCTTTGATCAGACCGTTACAAGTCTTTAATCATGTTTGATTAGCTTGTGATTTCTGTATGACAAATTATGTAGTCATACCAGCACTCACTTAGGGACAATCTTGTCTAAGAACAAATTTTCTCTCTTTATATCTCCTTCACTCTCTCCCTCCTAATTACATTTGTAACTTCAAAAACATAATTTAGTTATTCATAATACCACTGTAATTGTAACTGAATGAGATTATATTCACATGCGTTTATTTCTGATTTCTGTTACTATGTTCTATATGCTGGCATCATGATCTGCAAATTAGTTTAATTTATAGATACATGTATATTGTAATATGTAAAAATTTGGGGGGAAACAGTAGTCCATATGAGTAAATAATCTTGATAATTGGCAACTGGATAATTGACATTTTACTGTAGTGGCTAGAAATTGGCATAACCCTACAGGGGTGACTGTCATTTAGTCATGTGCTACTGTTGTCTGCATCAGAAACTTGTCTGCATCATAAAGAGAGAGAGGTTTTAGAAAAAAAGATTTTTTAAAAATAAATCCAAACGAAATGTTTAAGATAAATAAGTGAAATGGTACATGACTAGAAGTCAGCCCAGATGTTAAAACCTGTGCAACTCTGCAAGGAAAACCATTTGACAACATGGTGGCAGTTTCAAATGAATGAATTAACACCCTGACCTTTTCAGAGCGAGTTGAATGCATACAGTCTGTGCTAACAGATGAAAGAATGGCATGAAATCATTAAAGCCCATATAAAAGGAGTACTTTTTAGACATTTTTCAAGATGTTTACATTAATAGATTTTTAGATGCAGCATCAAGTACAATTAAATGTGCCATTTCAAAACAACTATAAATGATTTAATTAGGTTACAAAAACTGTCTTAGCTGCCATAGAGCTACAATATAATGGAATTGGGGCACTGTCAATGGATACCCTTACAAAAGCAAATCACATATAAAAGACAACCTGCTGTGCTAGTTACAAATTGTTTTAACTACATGATGAAAATTGAAACCGAAAGGCTGGTTTCGACTGGGCACCAATAAAGGTCAGAATCACTATTTAACCGATATATTAGTCACAAAGTTGATTATTTAATGAAAGTTATAAAATATTTTCATATGCATGACACACACCAAACTGTGGACAGTAAAGACCCCAAACTGCCACTGCATCCTGATCCAGCAGATCAGAGTCTGTGCTGTTTATTACTGTTATACTCACGTATAAGCTGATACCAACTGCAAACTGCATCGACCCAGATCTGCCATCGCATAATGCGCCGGCAGATCTGGGTCTATGCAGTTTGTAAGGACTAATCAGTAGAACAAACAACATAAACTCTGATCTGCTGGCGCATTATGTGACAGCAGATCAGGGTCTATGTTGTTTGCATTTGGATCCAGCCTATACATGAGTAAATACGGTATATCTATAATTTCTAGCAAACACCCCAGACCCTGATAATGCAGTTATGCACTGACAGATCTGGGTTAGCACTATTAATAGTAGGGTACACTTTATATATATATATAAATACTAAATACAGCAGGGTTTGTATGCTTCCACTCAAATGAAATTTAAGTACTTTCCAGGACTTTCCTGGACTTGAAAAATAAATTTCCTGGACCTCAAATATAGACAGTAAAAGTGAAACGCAGTGATACAAACCAAAAAATCTGAAACGCTGGAGACTGGCAACACAACAGAGCAAGATCATCAATAAACTGATCATGCCATGACATCAGAAACCATACAACAAAAATTGGGCAATTTTGTCTTTTTGAGGGAACATAAAAAGTGATTTTTAAGGACTTTTCAAGGACTTTAAAACTAAAATGTAAATTTTCAAGGATTTCAAAGGCCATGAATTTAAAAAAGCCAAAATCCAGTACTTTAAAGATTTTCAAATAAGCATATGAACTGATAAATGTATTTTAGTAGATCCACACCATAAACAGACATTTAGGTACTACATAGCTGATGTCTGTTGAAGAATAAAAAGCCAAAAGAGAGCAAACCTGTGTCCATCTTTCCTTCTCACCACCCAGTCCACTGATTAGCTTCTCTGCTCTTTCTATTTTAACCTTGGTCAGCTCAATATTATCTTCAAGGTTCTGTTTAAGAGACAATATTTTAAAAAATCCTTTATTTTAAATTATTTTAAAAATTGTACATTAAACAGATGGAAAGACAATAAGACATAAACTGTAAATCAATTTTTGAAGTAAAATATGTTTCTTTGATACTATTTACCCAATCATGATATGTTACAAATACATCCAATACAATGCAAATCCAGCCTTCCCATTTTAAACAACAGTACCATGAAAGGTACATTATACAACTGCCCTGTGTTTAATAGTCCTCTATGTAGGCACTAGTAGGGCTTGGTTGACTCGGGAGATTATTGACCAATGGGCCACAATGACCATGACTTTGAACTTAACTTAGTGCACAGAAGCCTTTTTCTTATTAGATTTACCAAAACTGTGACCTCTGACCTTCAGACCCCAGAATTAATTGGTTTCCATATTACTCTAAGTACAAGCCATCCACAAAGTTTTGGTAAAGGAACTTATTCAAGAAAAAAAGGTATTTTACAAAACTGATTTTTCTTTGAGCCAGAATGACACTGATCTTTGACCTTTTAACCCCCAAATTAACTGGCCTCTTCCATGCCTTAAGTGCAAGCCCTCCACAAACTTTGGTCATTTTACATGGTTCAGTCAGTGATCTTGACATTTGACCTTTTGATTCCAAAATCAATAGGCTTCTTTCTTACCCAATGTGTAAGTCATCCACAAACTTTAGTGAAGGTATATGGTTGAAAACTGAAATTTTTGTGCAGATGCTATTCTTTTCTCTCAGTCACAGTGATCTTAACATTTAACCTTTGAACCATAAAATCAAAAGGCTTCTGAGTTACCCCAAGTGCAAGCCATCCACAAGGTCGTATCCAGGCAGGTGATGTAGAACTAATGTTATGGTACAGAAATCATTTTCATTCTTTCAGCCACAGTGATCTTGATCTTTGACTTTTTACCCCCAAATCGACATGTTTTTTTCATACCCCAAATGCAAGCCTTCCACAAAGTTTGGTAACTGTAGATGGTGGATAAGTAGAGCTATTGTGCAGAAATGAAATTGGTAATATATGGATGGACGGACATCATAACATAAAGCACTCAGCCTTATGGGGGTATATAAAAAGACATTCACCAGGTCTTTGGCTTGTTTTAGAAACAAAAAGTGCTAAAAGGTTGTCTGCTTACGTAGGTGGAAATCAGACTAGAATGGTCTCCCTTGTATAGAGGGACCATCAGTAACAACTGGAGATGTGCATGCTCTTCCTGGGATGAAACTGCAGGAAGGGCTTGGAAGAGTGTGCTGGTATTATGAGCATGTAAGTATTATTGAAGAAACATAGATACATCCCTGGAAGAGTGTGCACATCTGCCACAGTAGTGACTGATGACTTATGGGATTTGGTGCCAGTCCCTGTAAGGGGAAGCCACTCTAGTCTGATTTCTGCCTAAGCAAGTATAAGACCTTTTAGCTTTTGTTGCTAAAACAAGCCAAAAGATTCGGTGAATATCTATTTTTAGCTAAGAAGGACTAGATTTGCAATGTAGCAGATTTACTCCTAAAATATTTTGATCAGGTAATGTATCTGAAAGAGAAATAAGTTTTTATGCCACAAATGTCTTTGACAATATGATGCAAATAAAGGGCAGAACTTTAAGTCAAACAGGGCCCTTAACTTCATAAGGTTTTCCCAGAAAACAGTGAAAATCAAACTTAATCTAGGTCTTCCTAAAAAAAGATCCATTCCAAATTTGATTTAAATCCATGAAGTGCTTCAAAAGATTTTTAACAGAAACAAAAGGGCAAAGTTCCAAGTCAAATAGGGGCCATAACTACATAAACACTGGCAGAAAACAGTGAAAACTGAACTTTCCCCAGGTCGTCTTAAGGTAAAGACTCATATCAAATTTGATTTAAATCCATCAAGTCCTTTAAAACTGAGCAAAAGTGAAATTTAAGAGCAAAGTTCGAAGTCAAACAGGGGCCATAACTCTGTAAAACGTTTTTCAGGACAACAATAAATATTAAACTTGATCTAGGTCTTCCTAATCTAGAGCCTGAAACCAAATTTAAATTAAATCCATAAAGTCTTTAAAAAATTGCTGAGTCGAAATTAAATTCAAGAACACAGTTTTAAGTACAGGATACAACTCTGTTAAATTTAAGTGGAAAACAGTTATAACTGAACTTGTCCTAGGTCTTCTTAATATAAAACCTCATATTAAATTTGGTTTCAGATCCATGAAGTCCTTCGTAAGTTATTGAGCGGAGACAACATTTTCAACATATGTGACATGAGTGACATGGGTAACACTGTATGCCCATCCATAGATATGGTGGGAGCATGCAAAACTGAAGTACACATTCGTATACATATAACCATATACCTATGAAACTCACATCAGTATACATATAACCACATACCAATCAAGCACACATTCGTATATGTATAACCAAATACCTATGAAGTACACTATTGTATACATATAACCACTTACCTATGAAGTACACTATTGTATACATATACCAGTAACCACATACCTATGATATACATATAACAACATACCTATGAAGCACACGTTCATATACATATAACCACATACCTATGAAGTACACATTCATATACACATACCTATGAAGTACACATTCGTATACATATAACCACATATCTATGAAGTACACATTCATATACATATAACCACATACCTATGAAGTACACATTCGTATACATATAACAACATATCTATGAAGTACACATTCATATACATATAACCACATACCTATGAAGCACACTATTGTAAACATATAACCACATACCTACATGTATGAAGTACACATTCATATACATATAACCACATACCTATGAAGCACACATTCATATACATATAACCACATACCTATGAAGTACACATTCATATACATATAACCACATACCTATGAAGCACACATTCATATACATATAACCACATACCTATGAAGCACACATTCATATACATATAACCACATACCTATGAAGTACACATTCATATACATATAACCACATACCTATGAAGTACACATTCATATACATATAACCACATACCTATGAAGCACAGGTTCATATACATATAACCACATACCTATGAAGCACACGTTCGTATACATATAACCACATACCTATGAAGCACAGTGAAGTAATCAGAAAACCAATCATATTCAGTAGAAAACATTCATTGAAGTCTTGTACCCAGATGAATATTTTCATTTAAAAATCAGTAAGCTGAATTATCTTTCTAACAATATTTCATTGCATATATTCAAATTACAGATAGGAAAGATCACAAAAATCTATCAGGTAATTTATATTTCAGTTAATATAAGATGTCAAACTGTACCCAAGAGGAACTTGTTCATAATGGATCCCTAGGGACCCAAATGAAAGATATACAGTGGAACTTGTTCATAATAGATTCCCAGTGATCTATGAAAATGTCTTGTAACAGAATTTTAATAAAGCAGAAGAAAATTACATAGATTGCTTCATCACTTGGATTTAGGTAGTACTTTGTTATTATAATGGAAGGGGATACAAAGACTTACTGCTGCAGTTCATCTCACGGTAAGCCACACATACCACAAGATTAAGCCACACATACCACTAGATTAAGTCACACATACCACTAGACTAAGCCATACATATCACGAGATTAAGCCTTACATACCACTAGATTAAGCCACACATACCACTAGATTAAGCCATACATACCACTAGATTAAGCCACACATACCACTAGATTAAGCCATACATACCACTAGATTAAGCCACACATACCACTAGATTAAGCCATACATATCACAAGATTAAGCCACACATACCACTGGATTAAGCCATACATACCACTAGATTAAGCCATACATACCACTAGATTAAGCCATACATACCACTAGATTAAGCCATACATATCACTAGATTAAGCCATACATACCACTAGATTAAGCCATACATACCACTAGATTAATCCACACATACCACTAGATTAAGCCATACATATCAATAGATTAACCCATACATACCACTAGATTAAGCCATACATACCACTAGATTAAGCCATACATACCACTAGATTAAGCCATACATACCACTAGATTAAGCCATACATACCACTAGATTAAGCCATACATACCACTAGATTAAGCCACACATACCACTAGATTAAATAGTCTGAATCAGCTAGGCTGGTTAGAAAGTGGCTTTATATACCTAAACAGTTATATTCCTCCCTCTAACTTTAACATTTGTTCCTGAATGTCACCCAGATTCACCTCTCGGAGCAGTCAAAATCAATTCCAAACATTAGCCACCATTTACTGGTAATCTTATAAGACCCAAAAGTAATGTTACAGACTTGAAAAACCAACTCTCAGCATAAATATCCTTGGGAAAAATGAATAACATGCCCTATGTTTCACCTCATGAAAAATATTACAAACCCAGTCCCATAAACTATCTCAACTTGAAGTGTATACCTATAGGGAAACAGGGTTAAAAACCACCTGACCAAATAATTAAAACTACCGTATATACTGCAAACAACATAGACCCTGATCTGCCATCGCATAATACTCTGGCAGATCAGAGTCTATGTTGTTGGTTCTACTGATTAGTCCTTAAAACTGCATAGACCCAGATCTGCCGGTACATTATGCGACAGCAGATCTGGGTCTGTGCAGTTTGCAGTTGGTATCATCTTATACACGAGTATAGACAGTATTCCCTAACTAGAATCCTATTAAGGCAATCAAAGCCACCACTCCCTTTTTTTGTTTCAAGGCCTAAAACTATGGAAAGAAAGAAAATAATCTGTATCCTACTGGCCTAAGGCTAAGGCAGCTCTGGTGAGGAAAGATTCACCTTCAGTCAGGAAGCCAACCAAACTGACCGCTGCATACAAAACATGTAAAAGAAGACTATACAAGTTTTCAGATATCATTTGCAAGGTGAGTCAAGTTTATGTTGAGTAATCAAGTTGCATGAAAATTGATATCTGGGTTATTCCTGTTACATTATGAATGCAAAATTACATAACCTGAGTTTTTTTAAAAAGTTTTAATTTAACCCTTTACCTCACATAAGTGCTTTTGGACACCTCTACTGCATTCCAATGGAAGTGCTTTTTGATGCCTCAGTCCAATTCATATACAAGCGCATTTGGACGCCTATACACCATTTGCATAGAAGAACATTTTGACACCGGCAGTAAACATCAACCATTTATGAGCTGGTTTTCACAGATCTACCTTCAGGGAAAACCTCCTGTTAGAAACTACAGGCATTGAGGCAAATGACCATTATGTCACATCACATGGTTGCTATTTAAGATATAATTGTAATCTCTTATTTAATGTAACTGGGTCAGATTCTCCACTATCCAAATTGGAGGCCATGGATTTCATTCAGCACTGTCTTGAGTTTCAATTATTAGAATTATGACTATGAACGCGTTCGTAAGTCAGATATAGGCTCCGATATAAATGTAGGCAACAATGATTTTTGATAATTTATCAAATTTCGATGATTTAGTGACTTGATGGTGAATGAGTTCTCCCAAGATTTTAAAGCATATAAAAAGTCTCCCGTGACAAATAATTATACAACAATAAAGATCAGATTTTACTCTTAAATCTATCTATAGATAACAATTCTGTACAGAAAAGATAAAATGGTTAAAATTTATGTTGAACTTGACATATACTACACTGCTATAAATTTTACAGGCAGGCCTATTCACACACTCATTTAGGTAACAGGTGTTCTATTTATAGCACACTGCACTCTGTGGCTTTGGCACATGTATATCAACAGCCTATGCAATAACAGATGCTATGAGGTAATGGGTTAATAGCAAATTAAATCAACCTCACTTTACACTTAATTCAGAGTTAGAAAAATCCACTCATCTGCTCATCCTGATGATCTGGCTTGGTTTGGTGTTTTACAGCACAGCAATGCAAGTAAGTTATTTCGTGTCAAGACAATTGGAGTAAAGTGCCTTGCCCAAGGACACACTATTTTGATCTCACCATTCTACTTCAAGTGTCTGTGAAATACTATGGGATTTTATGCAGTGTCTTCATGCATCAGCCAAATGCAACAATCAGTCAAAGTGTTTGAAGAAATCAGAATTGTTCAGACAAGAAAACCAGCTGAAATAAATTACTATTACTTTGGTACACAACCATTTTGAAAAATGGCAAGTTTTGTCTTCCTGAATAATTGCTTAAGTGAATGCTTGACCCCTCAATTTGTGTATTTAAATATATTGATGTCTTGTGTCCAACTACTTAGGTTATTCTTAAATTTCTTATATGGTTTTATGAAGTTTATATCAACAATTGAAAACTGTTATCAGAATATCATAATGGAAGCTATACCTGTTTTTCATCCTGTTTCACCTCCAGATGTTCTGTCAAACCATTCAGCTTATTTGTGATGGCCTGAAGCTCACCCTGTTTTAGGTGGAGCTTAACCATCTGTGTGCGTAGTTGCCCCTCCGCCTGCTCCAGACTCTGACGCTTAGGAGCCACGACCTTTGCAACGCTGTCATAAACGTCAAGGGCTCGGATCCATTTACACAAACCCTCACAAGCAGATGACACATTTTTAATGATGGCAGGATCAAACTCAGGATTGTTAATGTATCTGTCACGGATCTTTTTGATAACGGCAACAGGGATATTGTCTTTATCATATTCCTTCAGAGACTCTAAGAATTTCATGTCACTAATCATCTGAAAATATTTTTAATAAAAAAATTATTAAAACATGCAACAGTGTTTGTTAAGGATGACAGGCTTAAATACATGTATCGCCAGTTATAGTGATGGAGAAGAAACTTTACACTGTATTATCAGTTTCTGAAATTAATTTAATTTTGTGTCAATATTTTTATTTTGAAATGAATTCAATATCTAAATTAGAAATATTTAGAATTTGAGGTGCAACTGCAGTTTCTAATACATTGCAACTCAACAATCCTTCTAGATTAACAGCACTCTCTCATTATAACACCATAAATGGAAGCCATGGAGTAGAGTACCTTATAATGAAACCAGCTTAAAATGAAGTTCATGATACATATCATTTTACTACTACCTAATGAAATGCAATCCATAACCATATTTGCCTTATTACAGGAACCATGATGGGACTTATACTGAATGAATACTGTAATCACCCTTTCATTGTTAATACTCATTCGTAATAATCATTCAAATCCACCACACTGTTAAAGAAGATGAATGTAAGAATAAAACATTCTTTTTCAATGACATCCTTGAAAGGAATCACATTAATAATAAAAACAAATGGTATTATTTGTTTACCTTCTTGACTGACACAATACTAATCTTACACTGTATAGCACTTTGTATCTTCACTCTTACAATGTATATCACTTTGCACCTCCACTCTTACACTGTATATCACTTTGTATCTCAACTCTTACACTGTATAGCACTTTGTATCTCAACTCTTACACTGTATAGCACTTTGTATCTCAACTCTTACACTGTATATCACTTGTATCTCAATTCTTATACTGTATATCACTTTGTATCTCCACTTTTACACTGTATATCACTTTGTATCTTCACTCTTACACTGTATATCACTTTGTATCTCAACTCTTACACTGTATATCACTTTGTATCTCAACTCTTATACTGATTAGCACTTTGTATGTCCACTCTTATACTGTATATCACTTTGTATCTGCACTCTTACAATGTATATCACTTTGTATCTGCACTCTTACACTGTATAGCACTTTGTATCTGCACTCTTACACTGTATATCACTTGCATCTCCACTCTTATACCATATACCACTTTGTATCTCCACTCTTATACTGTATAACTGTATATCACTTTGTATCTTCACCTTTACAATGTATTCCACTTTGTATCTCCACTCATACTGTATGCCACTTTGTATCTCCACTCTTATACTGTATACCACTTTTTATCTCCACTCTTATACTGTATGCCACTTTGTATATTCACTCTTATACTGTATACCACTTTGTATCTCCACTCTTATACTGTATACCACTTTGTATGTCCACTCTTATACCATATGCCACTATGTATCTCAACTCTTATACTGTATATCACTTTGTATCTCCACTCTTATACTGTATACCACTTTGCATCTTCACTCTTATACTGTATACTACTTTGCATATCCACTCTTATACTGTATACCATTTTGTATCTCCACTCTTATACTGTATACCACTTTGTATCAACAAACTCTCACCTGAGTATCCACAATTGAAAAAAAGCTAAATAAAATGGCTGCATGCAAAATTAATTTTTTTTAAGAACTGGAACATGAGACAAGTTCATCTCCAAAAAACACTGTAGTTTACATGTTGCCTAGCATTATCTGCAATCTACATGTTATTTATAACTAACCACCAGGATCTGTAATTGTTTTATTTATGAGTCCAAATATTAAAAAAAAAACATGAAGTAAAGAAATTCCGCAAATCAAAAGGATTAGAAAATCAACAAAACTGCCAAATCTGCTGTAAACTCAAAAACTTATTGAAAAATCGGCTTTTGCAGAAAATTCGACAGCTGTGGTCACCCTGTATTGGTGAGGATAAATTTTGGCACTTCCGTGGAAAAAAGTTTAGTAATAATAATGATAATAATGACTTTATTTAAACAGCGTGACAAAATTAGTTGCATGGAAGTAATCCTCTTTGTAGCCCTCTATTACTTGCATATTTACATACATATTACATATTTACATACGTATTACATAGTTACATACGTATTACATAGTTACATACATATTACATAGTTACATACGTATTACATAGTTACATACATATTACATAGTTACATACGTATTACATTGTTACATACATATTACATAGTTACATACGTATTACATAGTTACATACGTATTACATAGTTACATACGTATTACATAGTTACATACATATTACATAGTTACATACGTATTACATTGTTACATACATATTACATAGTTACATACATATTACATAGTTACATACGTATTACATTGTTACATACATATTACATAGTTACATACGTATTACATTGTTACATACATATTACATAGTTACATACGTATTACATAGTTACATACGTATTACATAGTTACATACGTATTACATAGTTACATACGTATTACATAGTTACATACGTATTACATAGTTACAGACACAAAAAAGAAAAACACATACAGGGTCTATTTTAGGATGCACAATTGTGGAATTCATGCTAAGTTTTAAAAAATTCCACCTAAAAAATAAAAAATAATGTGTGAATATTACACATTATATTCAAGCCCTTCCATTACGTCTTTATTCAATCCCTCCTATATTTAGAATATATTCCATTTTTCTTTGAATGGAAGGGGCAATTTCCCCTCCTATATTTAGAATATATTTCATTTTTCTTCGAATGGAAGGGACAATTTCCCCTCCTATATTTAGAATATATTCCATTTTTCTTTGAATGGAAGGGGCAATTTCCCCTCCTATATTTAGAATATATTCCATTTTTCTTCGAATGGAAGGGACAATTTCCCCTCCTATATTTAGAATATATTCCATTTTTCTTCGAATGGAAGGGACAATTTCCCCTCCTATATTTAGAATATATTCCATTTTTCTTCAAATGGAAGGGACAATTTCCCCTCCTATATTTAGAAAATATCCCCCTTTTCTTCAAACAGAAGGGTCAATTTCCCTCATAATGTTTCAGTTCTAGAATAGATCCTGCTCAAACAACCTTAATTCTTTCTAGCAGAAAAAAAAATAAAATACACAAGTTCATACTGTACAAAAAAACAGGCATGAAGAAATAAGTACTAATAATCTAAATTTAGATATAAACTTAATAAACTGAACATGTTATAAGAACATGCTAAAACTATAGGTATACACAATATAAAAATAGTGAGGCAGCCAAGTGGAAGGTCTGAGAATTGATACTCTGAAGTTGTAATGAATTTGTCAAATCAAAAAGGTTCCATTTGTTCATCCAGTGAATCAGATTATAATGAAATGTATTTGTATTTGCACTTTCTCTAATTTCCTTTGGGATTCAGTTCCAAATTCTTGACCCTGAATATTGAAAACCTTTCTTAAAAATTCTTCATTTGGTTTTGGAATGGAAAGATGGTTATCTGAAATTGATCTCAAATTAAGAGTGTTGCCTTGTTTTCTTGCATGAAACTGTTGTTTTTTTTAATATATATTGTGGGGTCATATTCTTTGAAACTCTGTGCAATGATTTAGCCTTTCTCAAAAATATTTGTTCACTTACTGTTAACATTTTAATATCATTTATTATTAGCAGGCTCTGCATACACACAAATGTGTATTTAATATACTATTCATGGTTTTTATTCTGTCACTTTTTGCATGTTTTGCAAATACAGTGAAACCTCCTTAAGGATGATCACTTGAGAATGTTGGAGCATTCAGGGGGTGAAAACTTTTTACTTGCTCAGAATAAACTCTTACTCAACTAACTGTTATAGGAATATAAAAGTGATCTCTTACTCAACCGGCTATTATAGGAATATAAAAGTGATCTCTTACTCAACCAACTATTATAGCAATATAAAAGTGATCTCTTACTCAACCAGCTATTATAGGAATATAAAAGTGATCTCTTACTCAACCGGCTATTATAGGAATATAAAAGTGATCTCTTACTCAACTAACTATTATAGGAATATAAAAGTGATCTCTTACTCAACCGGCTATTATAGGAATATAAAAGTGATCTCTTACTCAACCGGCTATTATAGGAATATAAAAGTGATCTCTTACTCAACGATCTATTATAGGAATATAAAAGTGATCTCTTACTCAACCGGCTATTATAGGAATATAAAAGTGATCTCTTACTCAACCGGCTATTATAGGAATATAAAAGTGATCTCTTACTCAACCGGCTATTATAGGAATATAAAAGTGATCTCTTACTCAACCGGCTATTATAGGAATATAAAAGTGATCTCTTACTCAACCGGCTATTATAGCAATATAAAAGTGATCTCTTACTCAACCGGCTATTATAGGAATATAAAAGTGATCTCTTACTTAACTAACTATTATAGGAATATAAAAGTGATCTCTTACTCAACCGGCTATTATAGGAATATAAAAGTGATCTCTTACTCAACCGGCTATTATAGGAATATAAAAGTGATCTCTTACTCAACTAACTATTATAGGAATATAAAAGTGATCTCTTACTCAACTAACTATTATAGGAATATAAAAGTGATCTCTTACTCAACCGGCTATTATAGGAATATAAAAGTGATCTCTTACTCAACTAACTATTATAGGAATATAAAAGTGATCTCTTACTCAACCGGCTATTATAGGAATATAAAAGTGATCTCTTACTCAACTAACTATTATAGGAATATAAAAGTGATCTCTTACTCAACTAACTATTATAGGAATATAAAAGTGATCTCTTACTCAACTAACTATTATAGGAATATAAAAGTGATCTCTTACTCAACCGGCTATTATAGGAATATAAAAGTGATCTCTTACTCAACTAACTATTATAGGAATATAAAAGTGATCTCTTACTCAACCGGCTATTATAGGAATATAAAAGTGATCTCTTACTCAACCGGCTATTATAGGAATATAAAAGTGATCTCTTACTCAACTAACTATTATAGGAATATAAAAGTGATCTCTTACTCAACTAACTATTATAGGAATATAAAAGTGATCTCTTACTCAACTAACTATTATAGGAATATAAAAGTGATCTCTTACTCAACCGGCTATTATAGGAATATAAAAGTGATCTCTTACTCAACCGGCTATTATAGGAATATAAAAGTGATCTCTTACTCAACTAACTATTATAGGAATATAAAAGTGATCTCTTACTCAACCGGCTATTATAGGAATATAAAAGTGATCTCTTACTCTACCAACTATTATAGGAATATAAAAGTGATCTCTTACTCTACCAACTATTATAGGAATATAAAAGTGATCTCTTACTCTACCAACTATTATAGGAATATAAAAAGTGATAATGTTAACAACCTAAATTATATTGCATGCAAAGTAGTTTTCAGAACTTATCCTGTGACTCTTCTAATACCAGCCATAAGTAATTACAAACTGAGACCAGTCTGCTCTCCCTCTAGTAACGTTTATTAGTTTTAAGTGTGGGAGCAAAGTGCTTGTGTGAGCTTGATCAAAACAAATGGAAAACTAACTTCCTGTAAAAAGTATGGACTTTCAAGGAACAATGTCAGGAATATTCAGAAAACAACATCCTTTTTATTAAAGAGAAACATTGGTTAGTCTGCATCACTGCTCACTTGCCCAAACAGGTGAATGATTGGAAAATTCAATCACCTGCCACAACTTTTTACTCATCATTTTGAGTTGTTTGAGTAAATTTTGAATCCTTAGTATTTAACATTTTTAAAACTTGATATTTTTACATAGCTAAGAGTCTAAACAATAGAAAAATCAAGTATGCATTGTATTGTGCTACTTTTAGATAAATATCTATGCTGATTTCAAGCTGGCTGCAGACCACTAAATACCTATGCTAATTTCAAGCAGGCTGTAGATCACTAAATATATATGCTGATTTCAAGCAGACTGTAAATCACTAAAGATTTCCTAAGGTACCACATACTTATCATTGACTTTATCATTTTATTTCAAAGGATTGTTATTGCAATTATTACACATGTATAAGCATTTTTCTTTTTAACTTTGTAATACGAGACTGAAGTCGCAACCATGTCATTTTACATCCAATTTCTCCCAGAGTTCATGGCGTTATTATACACTTAGGTAACAAGTCACATCATAATATAATGATCCAATCATTTCCAGCAGTACAGTAAGCACTGACTTTACAAAAATGGACATCTCTTAAACTGGACAATGCTGGGACTAAATATTCTGGCCAGTTTATAGAGGGCCAGTCTATGTAGGTTCGGTTAGTATTCAAAAAGCCTTACTGTGACTAAAGTACTTGGCCAGTATGCAGAGTAGGTCTGGTTAAAGACGGACCTGTTTAGGGCTGCTTCACTGTATATCCATACTTACCCCTACCTACCTACTTACCTCCCCCACCGAAATAAAAGCACCATGTAGAAAAGCACCTCACCAAAAGTGTTACATACCTTCTTGGCTGTAGGCCAGTAGTCTTCAACTGCTTTTCCATTGGGATCTGTTTTCTTTTCTGGCTTGAGCTGCTTCATGATGCAGACAGCTTCCATCACTAGCTTCACACCTGAGGGAGGGTTCTGCATTGACTTGACAATGGTGATGTCATTCTGTTTCAAGGTGTCCAGGGCAGCAATGGCAGCATTCAAGGCTGGCATGGCAATGGAAAGTTTTTCCTCACACTCGTCCTGGGTAAGGCACAATAGGTAATAAGCATTATGAACTTCTGATTTTAGGTGATTATTTTTTAAAAGAGTCATGAATATCATAATAATTTTTTTATGAATTGAGTAAAAGTAAATTTTTCTGACACATTAATATTAGGCTTCCCAGACATATTTGTCCAAATTATTAGAAATTTACATATAGGACATTGGGTCTAAAAAATATAGGGAAAAATATAGGAATTTTAAAAGAGAATCAGACAGTGTGGGGGCATTTTGAGACTCAACAATTGTGTTTTGTGGTCCCAAATGAGGTCAGTGCATGTGAGGTAGAGAGAGAAAACAATGCAACTTTTTAGTGATAAAACTAAACACAGAGAAACCTTTTTATTCTTAAAAAAAAAGGAATGAATAATTTTTCACATTTGAGTAAATCCTCAAAAATTTCCTAAAAGATAAACCAAGATTCCTTTAAAGAAAAGTTAAGATTTTATGACTGTATTTTAATCCCTGATGTCTGCTGAATGTTCTGTGAAACAATCATTGCTACCAACCAAGCGATAAGAAAAAGATTAAAAAATTACATTTTGAGGAAGAAATTTTGAGATGTTTTGTGAAACTGGGGCCTGGCCCCATATTCTTGAAACTCCAAACTTTGAGTATGCACTCAAACTCAAAATTGCCTTTGTCATAAGTCTTATACACTTAAACCTGTCGGAACCAGTCACCTTTATGTAGCAGTCATCAGGTCTCAACCGCCATTCTAATTTCTTCATGGCAAATGTTCTAAATAAAAGTCATATATATAATGGTCACCTGCTTTCCAATGTCATCAGTATGGTGTTTCCTAACCAAATAATAGTTTCTCACTGCTTTAAGCGGTCACTAGAACGTATAAACAGTGACCACTCTGTGTATGCAAATTAAACTTTTGTTTCATGAGGAAGGCGTTGTTTAGATAAAGGCATATCATGTGAATCAATCTGTAAACATTTCTCATTTTACTTATAGTCACCTCCAGCCACAGTCAGTGTAACTCATAATTGTCAATATGTCAAATTTGAAAGCGAGGCAGTTTTTATCATTGGAAGCTACGACTGAAGCAATTCATTTGCTGGATGGTGTGAAAAGATGCCATGTTGTCATAGCAGAAATGGAAGTAGCCTTTTGTGCCAGTGTGGCAGGTATAGTTCAATATCTTCATCTATTTTATTTCTGATGAATCAAGTTCATTTCTAATGTGTGATATGAGTTACACCCTTTTTATTAGGGTCTGGGGTCATTCATTTAAAAAACTTGTTTGTAAAGGCAGGTGAAGTTTCAGTTCATGTGCTACTAACAACTACTGTCAATAAGTGAAATTATTATTTTTCATGGTGTACGAAACAAACCAAGATCAGTGATTTTTTAAGAGTCAGTGATGATTTATTGGATGGATTAAAGTGACCAGGATATAGTAATCTTGTGTGGAACATAACTTTGTGAGAGAACAACATATAGTGCACTAGACTAAACATGTTAATAATAATAATAATAATAATAATAATGATAATGGTATTTGGTGCATGGTATTTGTTCAAAAACCAAGTCTTAAAAGTGAACTTGCATACAGAGGTCACCTGTGTACAAAGACAAGTTTGGTGTTTTCTCATGGGTGGCGATTACTGACAGGTTTGTATTTGTTAAACTGTTACCAAATAAACTATACATATTTAACACACATCTGTATGTAAATGTATTATTACTTTAAAATCTCCTATATTTTAAATAGTTTGTTTATTGTGAGTTATCAACATCTGATTATGAGTGTGCACTCAAGTTGAGAGGTTTCATGAATATTATGCCAGGCCCAGTTTCACTAAATTTCTCAAAATGTTTCTGCAAATTTATGATTGTACAATATCTTGATAATACTTATGATAAATTTGACATTTTTCTAAAAGATAGAGAAAGTAGAAAGGATGAAACACAACTTTGAAGTTTTTTGCACCTGAGAATCTTTTTATCCTTGAAAATTGATAAGGACTTGTGCACATTTTTTTCAGGAATAAAACAAGACTCTTTGAATCAGAATTCAAGATATTTTGACTGCATTACTGAGTGAAAGATTCATAATTGCAAAACAAGCAAATTGAAAGATATTAATAAATCTCAATTTAAGGAAGTAAACTTGAGATGTTAAGTGAAGCTGCAGCATAAAGCAACTGTAATGCACTTCCTTTACATTTTTGCACTGCCAGATTCAAACCCTGGAACCAACTAGTGCATATGTAAGTGGTTGCCTATTCAATGTTGTGGTTTTCCCTGGATTCTCCAGTTTCCTGTACCTAAAAGACCATCTCACCCACATGTAACCTGTTGACAATTTTTGATATAGGTTGTTATTATTACATACCCATTTAATCCGACATGGTTGAGCATTTGATATAGATGTTCAACCCGTATTTCCATATCACACACCCAAATTGGAACTATTTAGGTTCATTCATTGACATCTATGCAGCAATATTATTGGATTACCCGAATCAAACTTGTAAAAATCCCAATTTGTGTTAATCAGCTATATAGCTAAAAATATAAAGAAAACATGAAAGGTGTGTGCCAGTGGGATGGGGTGGGGTGGTACTGTAATAAATAATAAACTGCATTTGTTTTTTGTTCAGAGTTGTAGGAAAGAACTCATTTGACATTGTACATGAATATGTTTTGGCCGTACAGCCTCAATGCATCCCTATCTCACATCAAACTTGTTCTTTCTATTGACTATAAACAAAACATGTATGCAATTGTGTACATGAATTTAATGTAGCGTACATAAAGTATAAACCTACCTTTATTGCTTTGGCAGCTGCTGCAGCAGCATTTGCAACTTTCTCATCTTCCTCCACAAGCTGCTTCACCTCCTGAACCTCTGCACTCTCCTTCTCAATAACAGCAATCAGCTCTTCGGTCTCTTTGCTGGTCTGAATCAACTTTGGCTTCAGCTCTATCAGCTCTTTCTGCATTATGTTAATCTGAAGAGAGAAATTAATAATTTGTTTTATATAGTTCAATTTTATCAATAAAACCAGATTCCTAAAAATATTAATAACTGTTTTCACTTAATCTCTAACCTGAAACAGAATTAGGACTCATTAGGAAACATGAACGAGTAGTTATTAAAGTGCCTCGCATGCCACATTTTGTGATTGTGTTTAATCTTACTGATGTAGAATACGATTTTATTCTATATCTTTGCAACTGTACATAATAAGCATGAGGAGGCTGTTGATGAAAGATTTGGCAAACTGGATCAACAAGAGGCCCAAGTGTGCCTGAAATCACTCACAAATATGAAAAACATGAATTTTAACATCTGAAAAAAGGAAAGTACATATAGATGCAAAAAGACCTGATGAATACCTTTACTGAGACTTTACATAACTCAAACTATGATGAAAGATAATTACCTGGTTTTCTGAGAATTCTAACTTCTCCAGACCGACCATGTATCTGTTTTTCAGTGTTAGAATCTCCATTCTCTTCCTGTTCAACAGATTCTTGAATGTTTTGATCAATTCCAGGTATGATGTAGGGGTGACATAGTTCACACGCCTCATCGTTTCATAATATCTAAAAAAAGAGAAAAATCGAGTTAATAGTAATAACACTGAAGATATTAAATAAATCTGTAAGAAGCACATGCACAAAACAAATATGGACGGTGAAAATACCCTTAATGATCCTGGTAAACTGACACTACAGGATCCTGGCAAATGCATTCCCTGTTAATATCCTTGTATAGAAAAACCACATTCTAAGCATTTTCTGTAATAAGTGTCCTATCAGCTTTTTAAAATATTTAATTGAGTTTTTATGAGTGTCACTCTGTTTAGTAAAATACATGTAATTTTTGTAATTCTAAGTTTTGCAGTTATCTAACCACAGATCTACCATGTTTATTTGCTTATGAGTCAGGTCCAACTGCAAACAACATAGTTAATGCACTGGCAGATCATGGTCTATGCTGTTTGTTCTACTGATTAGTCCTAACAAATTGCATTAACCCAGATCTGCCAGTGCTTATACGATGGCAGATCTGGGTCTATGCAGTTGGATCAAACTTATAAGTGAGTATATATGGTAGCATAACAAAATTTCATGACTTGTAGTAAAACAAAATAAATATCATCTGAAATATGAGATGGATAAGCCAAGTAAATTTTCTTTTGACTTACTGCTCTGAAAGGTGTCTTATGCTCTGGTGGAAGTGTTGGCATATGACGACAGTGTTTTCTCGTATTTCATTGGACATTTCCACATCGTCAAGAAAAGTGTGAGCTACCAATTCCAGGGCATCTTCAGGCCATGCCTACAATTGAAAAAATTATGTAATATTGGCATCACCATTGCCAGTATACATTCCAAGTCTAGGCAACTCCAGAGAAAATGCCCTGACTACCACAAAACAAGATGCAAATGGGAAAAGGACTGAGGTACTAAAGGCACAGTATTTATCACCACTGTATATACTCGCTTATAAGTCAAGTTCAACTGCAAACTGCACAGACCCAGATCTGCCATCGCATAATGCAACATCAGATCTAGGTCTATGCAGTTTGTTAGGAGTAATCAGTAGAACAAATAACATAGACCCTGATCTGCCAAAGCATTATGTGATGGCAGATTAGGGTCTATTTTGTTTGAAGTTGGACTCAACTTATAAGCAAGTATAGATGGTAAATTACATCAAATTCTAACTTCTTCCTTTGAGAATATAAATCCAGTTTTGATTCTCACATAAAATAAAACTGGACATTTCTTGGCAAGACTGTTACTTTCCTTTTTAAGCACCATTCCCAGAATTGTAACTACAAAGTTAACGCAGATTGCTGGAAAAATACCTCAGTTGAACATAACAGTTACTGCAATTACAGTGATATATAATGGTGGCATTTCCTAATGATCTGAAGTCTAATGCATTCTACAATTAGTTAATACTGGCAGAGGAAGGTGAACTATATCAATTAGTACAAAACTGATTCTACTACATACCATGAACCAGTCAATGGTACAGCAGTTGATGAGGGAGGGAAACATCCTGATTCTATTCCGGAAGGCTTCACCAATGGGACTGAAGGCTAAAACTACGTGAAGATTACGTCTGATTCTCTCAATGAATTTGTTGTACATGTTTAGAGGTGTCCTCTCGATCTGAGAGTTCTCATTTTGGCACACAATTTGCATCTGTTGTGTGAGACAAAAAAAATGTATGTCACAATATTTTCATGAGCATAAAATGTTTGTGAATATCAAAAAGAAACTGAATTAATTAAAATACTGTTCAAGTTAAAGACTATAATGCAACACATTTTGACTTAGTCTATCAAAAATTTCTGAAAATATTATGTTATGCAAAATGTACTAGCTTTGCCAAAAAAAAAAATGATCCAAAAATAATGATTTACACTAAATCTGATAAGGAACTGTTGTTTTGAAATAGATTTAATAAACAAGGTCTGGGATTTCATTTGCTGAAGTGATTATAACTTACTGATTAGGAAAATAATTAAATACTTAGTCTACACACAGTAATTGTCCTTAAAATGGATATCATCTTCAGATAGACATATCCAATATTCATATGAAATTATTTTTGACAATTTCAGAAGAGACTGTCATATCATAGTAAATACTAGATGTGGTTAAATTGAAATTTGCCAGAAATAAATAAGAAAGGATATTCTAATTTTAAATGTTAAATATCATATTTGATATAATATCCACACATGCCATAATAAGTGTACACTCCTGTTTTGGGTCAAAACATGCATAAAACTAGCCACTTGTACATGTGCATCTCAATCCTAGCATGCCTTGTCGGAGGGAGGCAGCTGCTAGGTTCCACCTGGAACATCATGGTTTTCTCTAAACCTACCAACACGCATGCCCGATGTATCATTACTAATTACCTTTGTGACTTAAATTGATCTCAAATATGGGTCTTATATGTGTATTGGGCTCAATTACACTGAGAGGAGAATGAACCTTCAGATTTGAGACTTTCCAACCGAGATAGAGGGAGCTAACTCCTGTAGTACATGTATGTACATACACTTGATGGGGGGGTTACTATTGATGACATCATCAGTGTGTGCTTATTATTACCGGTATGATGAGCTTTAATGATATGAACTTTACCCAAATTAATTCTTTCAGCATACAGTATTATATTAAATATGTATTATATTATTAAATATTATTAAATATTAAATATATATTAAATATGGTATTATATTAAATATGGTATTATATTAAATATGGTATTATATTAAATATGGTATTATATTAAATATGGTACACATTCTAAGCTAGTTAAGGATTTAAAATGAAATGCCTACCTTTTCTATGATTTCAAGACGATCCTCATTATCGTACAAATTAGGAATATCCCCCGTGTTTAAGATCATGTTAATGTCTTCCAGAAAAGACTCGTCCTGTGAGGGAGATTCAATTGTTAGTATTCTGATAAAACAATGCATTTATTTTCCATTTATACATGAGAAAAACTTGTGATCAAATTATACAATTACATTCATACACTTGCATAATGTCTTAAATGTCAAATAAATACAATGAGAAATTTCAAAACTTAGTATGTAATTGGAATCCAAAAACTCAGTTTCATTTGATATGACAAAACCATGTGAATACTGCAAAAATAATCAGTCTTTCCAGCAATCCTTTGTCAAAAAGTAGGGATAAAGTAGGGCTACTTTTTAAAAAGAAATAGGGAAAATGTAGGGCAAAATAGGGATATTTTATAAAGAAAAATAGTATGAAATTTATATAAAATATTTTTAAAAAAGAAAAACCTCTACTTAACTTACCTTCATACACTTGAACAATTGCATGCTCTTACTCACATACTAGCCATCTCTTTAGTCCAGGTTGCCTTTATCTTCTTAAAGGTATGTGCCCATTTTATTCATGACACCATGTATTTTGTCCACATGACTTCAAATGATCACAGCAGAAACTATACATTATAATTAATGGCAACTGATACAAGTACAGTGAAACCCCACTATAGCACACTTTGTTATAGAATGAATTCAGACATAGCACAATCATGGCATGGCTCCTGAAATTTCATCTATTTTTTCGACCATGAAAAAATTTATATATTTTTCAAAGTATGAAAAATAATATGTAAAAAATTAATTATCATTTTGGGGTAGAGATATTGTAGGAATTTGGATATAACACGATCGTGGCATGGCTCATAAAAAATTTACAATAATTTCACAAATTTCTTGAAGTACTGCAAAGTTTTGTGCCAAAATAAACAAGAGTTTGATTTTATAATTTTATGTATTGTATTCTTGAAGAAAAAAGTGTCTTATGATCGAATCTTTCTTTATATGAAAAAAGATGTTAAACTTTTCTATTTATGAATATTCATTTCAAATGTGTCAGTAGTCAACACTGCATTTTGATCTTAGCTTATTTTTGAAAGATGTCAGCTCATTAAAAGTTGACAAGTGTTAATCTTATTATTATTGAACCATGGACAATAAAGCCAGTATGTCTTCTTTGTGTTTTTCTTCAATGCATTCTGTGTACAATTGTTGCTCAAAAGAAAGAAGATTCTCATCTGAATTTATAAATCAATTAATTGAAGTAATTGCTAATCATCAAAGTCAATCTCACTGCTAAAGTTCTTTCAAATTATTGGGCAATGATTTATAAAAACATTTTTTAAAAACAACAACAAAAAATCAAAAGCCGCCAACAGGCGCATGTGGGCTTGCGGTGTTATCAGACAATCATCACAATCAACTGAGCAGTGAATAATATCATGCATTCCCTATACAAATGACCCCGTTGTTCCTTAACAATTATTTTTGCTGTACTTGTTCAAACAAATAGGTGTCAGAGTGTTAATTAGTGGGTATTTACAACGGATAACGGGATACAGAGACGTAAAGCTTTTACTGTAAAAGAGAAGCTTGAAGCTCTAGGCAGGATTAACTCCCGAGTTAAACAAATGAAATTAGCTTTGAGATTTAGGTGATCACAATGCCTGCTCAATCAACCGTCATACACACCCGCTGAAACAAGTTTATGGTCCGAATTATCAGGAGCAGTTTTGGTCATTGCCATGCACATGTAACATACATGCCATATTTCCAGACAGTGTTGGGGGGTTTTGGACACTCAAAAAGTGTGTTTTGGGGTCCCAAAGGGGGTAAAGTGGGGTCAGTGCGCGTGACCCCCCAAAACATCATCCAAACTAGAATAAGCTATCTTTTCAAATCAGCCTATAGCAAATGACTGGAAATTCAAATCTGAATAAAAGAAAATACCATCTGTTTTCTCTGAAGCATTTAATATACTTACAAGCAAAAAAATGGTAGACTTAGCATTGTCAAATAATATCACCACACATATGTACACATGGTCACAAGCTCACATACATTAAATAAAAAAATACACCAAGTTACTGTCTTTAAAATCCACTTTTAATTACATGCAGTCTTTGCTGTTTTCAATAGTTCAGAAGTTGGTTTGAAGGTAATGCAAGTGTCATTTGTGTTCATCTAAGCACTCATCAGAGATTGAATGGTGGTGTTGTTCAACCTTCCCCGAAGATCTTGTTGAATTTTTCTAAGTATTGAAAATGATCTCTCAGCATCGGCATTGCTGTGAGGGAGTGTCAAACATGCAATGGCCACTTGAGTCAGAATATCAAATCTTGGTTTTCCTGAAGGAAGATGACAATTTCCCATTTCTGCCCAGAACTGGCTCAGGTATGTTGTTTCATTGTCAAATTGTGGTAGCTCCTGAAGTGGGGTAAGTATGTAGTCTTCTGTCTGCTCCAGCAGAGAAACTTGCTTGTCCTCTTGAAGTACTCCAAACCTAACAGCCAGATCTACAACTGAAAGGTGTCAATGAAAAAACTAAAATGAACTTACTTGTCAAAGAAAAGCATCTTATTTAATTTGGTAAAAATGTAATTATACACACAGAGTATGCAATTTACATGATGTAACTCTACTGCATTTTAAAATTTATTTAAAGACCTATAATTTGTTGGTATGCTTTGCCAAAAAAGGTGAGCGAATCCTGGTCAGAACGGAATTGTTCTTGCCAACCATAACACTGGCATTGTCTGAACTGTATCCAATGCAGTTGGCCCACGAGAGATGCTTTTCTCTATAGAAAAGAAAATATAAATCACATTAGGGATTGACCATTTGCACTTGGGGCAGGTAGTAAAAAACGTCTCTGTCCATTACAGGTTTTAACGTAATTCTTTATCAATACAAATCAACTGTGTAAACATGAACGCGTACTTATTATTGCCTTTAAATCGATCTATTTTGTGGCTAAAATCATACTGAAAAGCTTGGGGCAATTAAAACCTTGTTTTTAACAAGATTAAGATAACGAATAATAAAAAAAAAGAGAACTAACCTGAATACTCCATTCAGCGTGTCGAATATGTTTTGGCTCGTCCCGATGTTACATATAGGTAGTCCGACAAACTTTCTACAAACTCTCTTCACGGCATGGTCATACACCCGGACCAAAATAGCAACGGTCTTGTCACCTCCCTTGTTATTTGATTCATCAATCAGGACCGAAAATTTGTTCTTTTGGCATAAATCGGTTACTTGTTTGTCCAACATTGGTGCAATAGCATTATTTATGATATTAGTTGTTTTTGTCCTTTTACAACTGAATTTCTTAGCAATATCACTATCAGGGAACATTTCCTTGCATAGGTCTGTAAAATGATCTGCTACTGAAAATGGTAGATTGTGCTCAGCAACGAAATTGCAAAAAAGTACTTCTGCTCTAGTTACATTGTCTGTCGACGACTGTTTAAACAAGCTATTTAATTTGGGTATTGAGCTCTGCATTTTTGCCGTGTCACGATGCTGGGTGGTGTTGCTATGTCGATGAATGTCGTATACTCCAGAATGAATAATGTCAATATGGTGGTTGCAATATGTACACAGAATAAAATGTTCCCCCTTGATGCTACGCTTCACAAAGTCAAACTCTGTCAACCAGGAGTTCTGGAATTTTGTTTTGCTGGGCTTTGCTCGCTTCGGAGATGGCTCCATACTTCCTGAATCGCTACTACATGTACGTTTCGACATTTTTCCTTCGAAAATGAATCACTCTTGTACACTTTTCCATTTTATATATGGAGTAAAAATCCGACTTCAAAGAAACGTTGCCGCCGATCACAAACTTTAAAAAAGATGGCGTCAACATTCTCAAAGAAACGGTACCGCTGATCACAAACGTTAATGTCGGGGGGTTTGGGAGTCCAAAATCGTGTTTTTCGCGTGACACGTCGTGTTATGGCAAGTATGATGTAATCCCACCTCCCCCTTTTATCTTAACCCTTTTTATTTTCTAGCTTCAGATCATTCACATATACACAGAAAAGTGTCCTTCCAGTATTAGCACCGATTGGAACAGAACCATTTAAGTTGTAGGGGTGGAGTGATTGGCTAATATAATCAAACATTTTACTCCCTCTTTTGATCTGCAGTGAAGCAAAGTCATGGTTATAAACAAAACTTTCAATGAATATTGGATTTATTTTATTAATTTTTTCCTTTGTCTGTTAGAGAATGACTCAACTGTTTTTATGGAACTCACTGTGTACCCATACACTCAAATGGTTTACTCCCAAGCTGGGTTCAGGCAGTTTACATGTATACACACCTGCAGAATTTTCATCACAAGTACATTACGAGGTCAATACAGTACATTTTACCGCCTGTATGAATTTTCAGCTCAAGTACATGTACTTTTCAAGCCTAAATACAGGTTTCTTTTAGAAACTCGCAATGTCTGAATCATGAATTTGATTGCTGGTCAGAAATCAGACCCTTTGAACATGGCCAGCAAATATGAACGTTGCGGGGAAAAAAAAAACTTTTTCATAAGTTTGTGTGCTTGTATTAACAAGAAATTAAATATTAGGATTCGACTGGATCTATCAAACATATTTTAAAATATAAATTATGCTTCTTTGTGCACTTTTGATGGAATTACTATTATGGATACAACCAGATTCGACTGGTGAGTACACATACTCTTAACTATTTATGCTTAAGTTGCCACTTTCGTATACATAAAAATAAATATTAAATATGTAATGACTATTTTAAGTAGTTCTTGTTTAATATGAAACAAGTTTATAACTGTGTCCATTAAGTTTGTAGTATTGTTCCCCTCCCCTCCCCCTGGGGCTTGCATTGAATTCAGACACATAATGATCCATGACAAAATGACTAAATATTATACTTCTGTGTGCACATTTTCAATGAAATTATTATGGATCCACTTTTATGCAATGCATGAGATCGGTTGTTGAGTATACGTGTTGATACTTTAACTATTCAAGCTACACATTAGACATGTACCAATGCATGGTTCTCTGAATAAAGTAAAATATTTTATATGTGTAATCTCTGTTTTCACTACATTAGTATTTCTCATTTAATATGCATTGATTTAAGATGGTAACTGTGCCAATGAATCACGTAGTTTTGCACCCACTATTATAACCCCAACCCTCTCGTTTATTTTGGTGCTTGAATCATTTTCTTCAGCTAAATGACTTGGTTGGTTATAGCATGGTTTGGTGCATAGCACAATGTCGTTTTGTGGACCCCGACCACTGTGCTATAGCGGGGTTTGAATATACCTGGATTACATTATTGCAATTACAACAAGGTAAAAATATTTAATCGACTAGGACAAGCAATTTAATTGCGTTTCAGTTTCCAAAACTTCACCCAAAATCGACAAAGTCCAAAAGATTTATATTGTTTTAAATTGTCCCCTTAAATACGTAGTTGTACAGTTGAGGTTACTCACCTGTAATATTAGTGACCTCTATGGTTTGAATAGATGACCACTATGGTGTGAAGACATCTGTGCACATGCTCTCATGTACATTTACAGGGGTTGTTTCAAAATATCTTTAAAATGTTTTTGACTTTGTAACTTTTTAGTGATGTTTTAAAAACTAAACAAAGTTAAATTGCTTGTTCTAGTGGTAGTTTATTAACTATTTATACCTATTCGTAACTCCAATAATGTAATATAAGTACTCCTACCACTATTAATTAATTACAATGAATAGTTTCTGCTGTTCTCATTTGAAGTCACATGATCCAAATTCATGCTGAAATAACCAAAACGGGCAAATACACCTTACACATCCAGCTTCACATCACCAAGACCATACATGGATTTGCTTTGCTATGGTTGTTCATGCAGTGTATAATGAATTTTCAATATAAAACTGAAGAAAAGTAGATATAGCAGGGCCATTTTGGAGAAAAAGTAGGAAAAAACGGAGTTGGACAAAAAAAGTAGGAAAAGTAGGAAAAACTTGGGCCACTGGAAAGACTGAATACCTTTTCTGGAAAGAAGAAAAAAACAGGTGAATATAACTTCACTCTAGCAATATATTATGTGCACATGCTAAGCTGATATAAAATAAAGATTGCAGCAACAGACACAATTTGAGAGACCTAACAGGAAAATCATACATATTAAATTTCAGCTGAAGATTTTATAAGGCCAAGGTACTGAAAATCATTAAACTTTTGCGAATGTATCAAAACAACAGTACATTTCATGAACACTCTATTCAGATTAATAGCGACATAGTTACACAATACAGTACTCCCTCAATATACAACCCTACATTTTAACACAGTTCCTGTTATAAGACAAGTATGGTCACAGATCCCATTTCATTAAGTGGTAGTAAAATTAAATGTATCCATTGTCACAAGTTTGATAGTACAGTATACCCTCATTATAAGGCCCTTCATTATAACATCATATATGTGATTCTACCGGCGGTAGTCCAAAAATACCGTTTTAAAGGCCGTCCACCGCACATACCATTTAGTAGTTAAAATCTACCGCTTTTGAAAATTAAAAGAATTATAAAATATTTTTACAAAAATTATTTAAAAGAAACCAACATGGTATTTTTACACATTCTATCAACACATTAGAGAAACCATCCAGAACCAGTCTACTGGGGACCGGAAATGTTCCACCAGTAATATGACTGGTGCGATGATGCGTGGCAGGGAAATATGATTAGAATTGTTAAATAACAGCTGACATGTGTACACAGCAAGCCGCTAATTGATTATCCTATTGTTGGAATTTGGGGAGTTTGAGGCCAAATGCGGGATGTTTTTTGAGGTGTTGTAAGTAATAAACAGATACAAGGTGGTCCATGATGTCTTCTGAGCCTTTGATTAAAATCGACTGACCCTTGGCGGAGGGAAGATAAAACGAAGAGACCGACCATAAAAAATTATTTCGGCGACACACTAGAGTAAGTATTTTGATTTTTGTCTTGTTTAATTGTTATTGTATTGTTCTAGATGTTTTAATAGGACAGCTCTTAGATTTTTTTGTTCAATTCATGTCAAATGTCAAAACGTGTGCTTTCTCCCAATGCTAAGAAACCACCAGCTAAAAAATATTACAAGTTCAACAATGCTTGGATATCAGAATTTAAGTGTGTACAGACGAGTAGCATAGATCCTGAGTTTGCATTGTGTATTTCAAAGGTATGCATACATGTGATTCTACTTGCGGTAGGCCAAAAATACCGTTTTAAAGGCCGTCTACCGCACATACCATTTAGTAGTTAAAATCTACCGCTTTTGAAAATTAAAAGAATTTTTTAAAATTTTTAAATAAAAATACCCAAACACGGTATTTTTACATGTTCTGTCAACATATTAGAGAAACCAGCTAGGAACCAGTCTACTGGGGACCGGAAATATTTCACCAATACAACAACCGGTGCGATGATGCATTGCAGAATAATAGGATTAGAACTGTTAAAGAACAGCTGACATGTGTACACAGCAAGCTGCTAATTGATTACATTATTTTTGGAATTTGAGGAGTTTAAGGCCAAATGCGAGATTTTTTTGAGGTGTTAAAAGTAATAAAGGGATGAAAGTTGGTCCATGATGTCTTCTGAGCCTTTGATGAAAATTGGCCGATCCTTGGTGGAGGGGAGATAAAATGAAGAGACCAACCATAAAAAATTATTTTGGCAGACACACTAGAGTAAGTATTTTGATTTTTGTCCTGTTTAATTGTTATTGTATTGTTCCAGATGTTTTAAGAGGTTAGCTCTTACATTTTTTGTTCTATTCTAAACGTGTGCTTTCTCCCAATGCTAAGAAATATTACAAATTCAACAGTCCTTGGATATCGGAGTTTAAGTGTGTGCAGGTGAGCAGCAAAGGTCCAGAGTTTGCATTGTGTGTTTCAAAGGCATTTATCTTCTGTATTTCATAAACTATTTGAAGTTTTCATGCACATAAATTGTGTTCAAACCCTAGATAAAATATATAAGTTCAAAATATATTACAAGATAATTAATTTTAAAGTTTGGATAAATTATTTATATAAAAGCATAAATACATGATGTACTTTTTTTCATTTTTATTTCAAGTCTAAATTTATCTTCATTTTTTTAAATTTGCAGTGGTGAAACTTGCCAACATATTTTTGGATCTGAGCCACGAGGAGAAAGAAGCCCTTGAGGATGAGGCTCATGAATACATCTTAAGTCCAAGTTAGGAAATTCATCCTCGGGGTGAACATTGCTTGGAGGAGTATTGGAGAGTAGTCAGCAACCTTACAAACCCAGCAACAGGAAAACTGAAGTTGGAACTTCTTTGCAGACTGAGCGTGGTTGTCCTGTCATTACAACATTCTAATGCTGATACAAAGAGGACATTCTCCATTCTTTGCAAAATACAAAGTGATTCAAGGGGAAATCTAGACCAGAGAACTATTGAAAGTCTATTAAGTGTGAAGCTTAATAATCACAATGAATATCATCAGTGGTCACTAGACAGTGATCTTGTGAAGGAAACTATAAATGCTATTGGATTTTATAAAAGAAAAATCTTGGCAGTGAAACTATCAGATAAACAACCCTTCCTTTTTCATTATTCGACCGTATATTGAATAATAATAAGTAATTATTATTGTAATATTTTCCATCAGAATCCGAATCTGATTCATGTTCAAACTTGCTATTTTATTATAGTATGAAGAGAATACATATTATGGCACAAGAAAGCACTTGCTTTGTTTTCCATCCCCTTGAAACATTAAATTTATGCCGATAAAAAATCTACTGGTTTAGAGGCCAATCTACTGATCAAAATTTGTAAATCTACTGGTTTCAAATCCTAGTTCTGTCACATGTAAGAGTATGCATCTTTTGTATTTCATAAACTATTTGAAGTTTTCATGCACATAAATTAAGTTCAAGCCCTAGATAAAATATATCACTTAAAACTATATTACAAGATAATTAATTTTAAAGTTTGGATAAATTATTCATTAAAGCATAAATACATCATGTATTTTTTGTTTTCATTTTTATTTCAAGTCTAAATCAATCTTTATTTTTTTATTTACAATGGTGAAACTTGCCAGCGGATTTTTTGATCTGAGTCATGAAGAGAAAGAAACCCTTGAGGATGAGGCTCAGGAATACATCTTAAGTCCAAGTCAGGAAGTTCCTCCTTGGGGTGAACATAGCTTGGAGGAGTATTGGAGAGTAGTCAGCAACCTTAAAAAATCAGCAACAGGAAAACTGATTGGTTGTCCTGTCATTACAACATTCTAATGTTGATACAGAGAGGACTTTCTCCATTCTTCGCAAAATACAAAGTGATTCGAGGGGAAATCTGGACCAGAGAACTATTGAGAGCCTGTTAAGTGTGAAGCTTAATCACAATGAATGTCATTAGTGGTCACTAGACAGTGATCTTGCGAATGAAACTAAAAATGCTATTGGATTTTATGAAAGAAAAATCTTTGCAGTGAACTGTCAGATAAACAACTTTTCCGTTTTCATTATTTTACTGTATACTGACTCATATCAATTAATTATTATTGTAATATTTTCCATCAAAATCGGAATCTGATTCATGTTCAAACTGCTGTTTTAATATAGTATGAAGAGAATACATATTATGGCACAACAAAAAAAAAATTTGTTTTGTTTTCCATCCCTTTGAAACGTTTAATAAATGCCTATAAAAAATCTACTGGTTTAGAGTCCAATCTACTGATCAAAATTTGTAAATCTACTGGTTTGAAATCCTGGTTCTGTCACATGTATGTAACATGGTTACCATTTTAAGGAATATGGTCAGTGATCACATTTCTTTAAATGGTAGCAAAAGTATATGTATCATATACTTCATTATAAGGTGTTGTCACTATAAGGCAGTATACTCTATGGCTCCCAAGGACAGCATTATAATGAGGGAATACTATTATTTACTTCATTATAATGTGATCTCACTATAAGGCAGAATACTCTATGGCTCCCAAGGACAGCATTATAATGAGGGAGTACTTTATTTATATTGCTCATGCGTGAACTAATAATAACAATTTATACAGCTATTTTATTGAATTCACTGAATTAGTGAAATTTCATTATTGCTAAAATGCTATGATTAGCTGTGGCTTTTGTGGCCAAGTGGTAACAAACCTTAATCTGGTGGTCTCCAAATAGGAAGACCATGGATACACCTTCGTCTCCTGCCCGTCTCATCATTGTTCGGAGATCTTCCCTCCATTCGGATACTGTGTAGTTCTTTGTAATCTCAATTTGAAACAGTTCAAAATCTGACATAAATGCTGCAAGCCTTGTGGCACTCTGGCGTCCACTGCCACCAATTCCTAAAAGGAGAAATATTATATATATTTGCCATTGAACAAAATCAAATTTTCTTACAAAAGGGAAAATGACAAATTACATGAAAACAATATCCTTCAAAAGAGTTTCAAAGCAAGTGCAAAGTTCTTCAAGAATCCATGACATTTCTACTGGAAAAGCTTAGTAACATAATTTCTATCTGAATAATTTCTGTTGATAATTCAGTGGTGTTAATTGCCAGGAATTAGCTGGAGAGGGGGGAGCTCACCCCTTGGCTTCTAAAAAGGAGTGGGAGGAATCAGGAAAATTTCTGGGTGGTATATTTCTTACCCTTAACACCTGAACATGTACCTTTCCTTTTTTCCTTCCATGTATCCAGTGCTCTGTTGAAATTGAATTCTTTATATGAACCACCCTGTAGCTGTATTAGCATTATTATGTTGATATTATCAGAAGTTAATCTGTTTATGATTGCAGTGTGAATGTAAGTCTAAGCAGATAAACCCTTCTCACAATCTGCCATTCAGAGATGTATGTACATGGTTAGCTTTTCTAGCTGTAACATGAGCACAACCTATTAAGTTTTACTAAACATTTGTCTTGTTCTTTAGGGGTTTATCATATGCAGTCTGATTCCTAGCTGAATCCAATCCTGAGAAACTTAAATTGTTTTTGTTTGATCAGTTGTCCCCTATGATGTGTCCTAAGTATTTACAGTTTCCAAGTTATCCATGACACATTCAGTTTCCTGATCCAAGTCAGACGTCCCGGCAGAGGAACTTTAAGCAATCCCTTATCAACTCACAACCAGCCATTGTCTTGAGCACACCTGACTGTGATTCCGGTCATGTGCAGTCAGGCAGTGTGAAAGATGCATGGATCATGCTGGCAGACACACACAAAAAACCACCTAGTGATCAAGACTAAAGCAGAGCTGATTTCAAATAATGTTGATAGATGGTTAATTTTGTGTGATTAGTGCACTCATGCAACCTGCCAGCATTGCTGCAATTACATGCCAAAGACTGACACAAAATCCTAATCCTGAAAAGCATTTTTCCCAAACTATATCCCAAACAAAATGTAGAATGCATGGACAATAACAGTACCAAATATACTCATGTATAAGTCAGATTCAACTGCAAAAACTGTGTAGACTCAGATCTGCCATTGCATAATACACCAGCAGATCATTGTCTATGTTGTTTTACAGTTGCACCTGACTTATACATGAGTATAGACAGTAGTTTAATTTTTCACATTCCGGTGATAATTCCATTATAATTTAATCTCATAATCATAAGCTACTAATGATGTGCATGACTGCAATGGAAAATATAGGTCTTCTAACAGGTGACAGAAAGTGATGTATGCAATATAAAATATCCCAATACAAATAACTCCAGATGTTTGTTAACAATTATTCATGCTCTAGTCAAAAGGATTATATACAGTATTCTGATTTGAATGGAATCCAGCAGAGAAAATTCTAGTTTTGAATTTTATACAGATACCACTTAATAACCATAACATGTACATTTGCATTCATACTTAACCATAAATGTTATTTTTATCTTTCCTTATGCCATTTTGGGATTTTGTTTTTTTGCAATGAATTCAGATATATAATGATCTACAATGAAATTACAACAAATGATGCTTCTTTGTGCATATTTTCATTGGAATTATTATGGATTCACTGTTAAAGATGCAATGAGAATGAGATTGGATGGTGAGTACATGTATCGATATTTTAACTATTCATGCACTACATGTATGTCCTAGTGCATGGTTCTCTGCTTAAAATCAAATATTAAATATGCAATCACTGTGCTTAATTTTTTTTTCTTTTAATATCCATTGATTTAAGATGGTAACTGTGCTATTTAATATCCATTGATTTATTTAATATTCATTGATTTATTTAATATGCATTGATTTATTTAATATTCATTGATTTAAGATGGTAACTGCTATTTAATATGCATTGATTTATTTAATATTCATTGATTTGTATTTAATATGCATTGATTTCTTTTAATATGCATTGATTTAAGATGGTAACTGTGCTATTAAATATGCATTGATTTAATATGGTAACTGTGCTATCTAATATGCATTGATTAAGATGGTAACTGCTATTTAATATGCATTGATTTTTTCAATATGCATTGATTTAAGATGGTAACTGTGCTATTTAATATGCATTGATTTTTTTAATATGCATTGATTTAAGATGGTAACTGTGCTATTCAATATGCCTTGATTTAAGATGGTAACTGTGCTATTTAATATGCATTGATTTAAGATGGTAACTGTGCTATTTAATATGCATTGATTTAAGATGGTAACTGTGCTATTTAATATGCATTGATTTAAGATGGTAACTGTGCTATTTAATATGCATTGATTTAAGACGGTAACTGTGCTATTTAATATGCATTGATTTAAGATGGTAACTGTGCTATTCAATATGCATTGATTTAAGATGGTAACTGTGCTATTTAATATGCATTGATTTAAGATGGTAACTGTGCTATTTAATATGCACTGATTTAAGATGGTAACTGTGCTATTCAATATGCATTGATTTAAGATGGTAACTGTGCTATTTAATATGCATTGATTTAAGATGGTAAGTGTACTATTTAATATGCATTGATTTAAGATGGTAACTGTGCTATTTAATATGCATTGATTTAAGATGGTAACTGTGCTATTTAATATGCATTGATTTAAGATGGTAACTGTGCTATTTAATATGCATTGATTTAAGATGGTAACTGTGCTATTTAATATGCATTGATTTAAGATGGTAACTGTGCTATTTAGGCATATAATTTTGCACCCACTTCTATACCCAACTCCCAATTTGAACACTTAGGGGTTATGATGCATCGTTTTCTTCAGTTAACTTACTTAACATGTTATTGCATGATATGTTACATAGTGTGATAGCACTCTGTGGACCCCAACAATCATGTTATAGTACAAAGTTAAATAAATAATCAATCTTTGACATATATAAAGTATACTCACCCACAAGAAGACAATGCCCATTTGGTTGTTTAAGGACTCGGCTAATGCGAGAAATGTGTTCTATTGCAAACCTGAACATGACTAGAGACATTGGGGCTTTACTCATCATGTTATATTCTTCTAAGCAGGATTCAATGTGCTGAAATTAATAAATAGGTAAAAGTGCTGAAATTCTACACAGTGATTGAGACAACTCCATTCTAGAGAAAATTCTGTAATGAAAATATCATAAAGTTTTTAAAAAATCATATCACAACATTTGACAGATTAACAATATGTGATTTATTGGAAATGTTTTTTTTTTTTTATAGATTATTGATTGGCAATGTGCACAATATGCACAAGATATGAATTATAATGTGTGATAAACATAAAGTAAATATTTTGTCAAATTTTGTTTCTTCACTAAATTCAGATGAATTTTAATCTAATTTAAATTTTAAAATTGACAGGCTTCAATGCTAGGGGTCAAGTTAAACTGATAAAGGAGTAAGATGGATTATAATATATGAGTAAGAGAAGGACAAAGAAACCAACATTATCATGAGGAAGACATTGTGTGCTTCAGCTGTATTTTGATGACTGACATTTATTTATGGATCAATATATCTGCTAATGTAACATGACCTTTTGGTTGCTTGGACCAATAAATATGTTAATGTAACAAGCCTTCTGGTTGGTTGGACCAATATATTAGCTAGTGCAACGTGACTTCTAGTTGGTTGGACTGATACATCTACCAATATAACATGCTATTAGATTGGTTGGGTCCATACTTTTGCTAATGTAACATGCTTTCAAGTTGGTTCAAACAACACATCTGCTAATGTAACATGCCTTCTGGTTGGTTGGATTGATACACTGACTAATGTAACATGCCTTCTGGTTCATTGGAATGATACATCTGCTAATGTAACATGCCTTCTGGTTGGTTGGACCAATACATTTGCTAATGTAACATGCCTTCTGGTTGGATTCATTCACTTGCTAATGTAACATGCCTTCTGGTTGATTTGACCAATACATTTGCTAATGTAACATGCCTTCTGGTTGATTTGACCAATACATTGGCTAATGTAACATGCCTTCTGGTTGATTTGACCAATACATTGGCTAATGTAACATGCCTTCTGGTTGATTTGACCAATACATTGGCTAATGTAACATGCCTTCTGGTTGATTTGACCAATACATTGGCTAATGTAACATGCCTTCTGGTTGATTTGACCAATACATTGGCTAATGTAACATGCCTTCTGGTTGATTTGACCAATACATTGGCTAATGTAACATGCCTTCTGGTTGGACTCATTCACTTGCTAATGTAACATGCCTTCTGGTTGGTTGGACCAATACATTGGCTAATGTAACATGCCTTCTGGTTGGTTGGACCAATACATTGGCTAATGTAACATGCCTTCTGGTTGATTTGACCAATACATTGGCTAATGTAACATGCCTTCTGGTTGATTTGACCAATACATTGGCTAATGTAACATGCCTTCTGGTTGATTTGACCAATACATTGGCTAATGTAACATGCCTTCTGGTTGATTTGACCAATACATTGGCTAATGTAACATGCCTTCTGGTTGATTTGACCAATACATTGGCTAATGTAACATGCCTTCTGGTTGGTTGGACCAATACATTGGCTAATGTAACATGCCTTCTGGTTGGTTGGACCAATACATTGGCTAATGTAACATGCCTTCAAATTGGTTAGACTGATACAACTGCTAATGTAATATGCTTACAGTTGGATGGATTGATACAGCTACTAATGTAATATGTCTTCTGATTGGTTGGATTAATGCATCCATAAATGTAACATGCCTTCTGGTTGGTTTGACTAATACATCTGCTAATGTAATATGCATTCTGGTTGGTTGGACAGATAATTAACTCATGTAACATGCCTTCCAACTGGCTGGACAGATACATCTGCTAATATAACACTCCTTCTGGTTGCTTGCACAGCAGCAAAACCCATGACTGGCTCCTCATAACACACTACCATTGAGAATTCTATTTTTTACAATTTTTACAAAAGTTTCCAAAAATGTTTCAGCATGAGGTTAGTAGTCTTATGCATGCATCTGAGGATCAGAGAATGTGCCTTATAAATTAAGGCACTCTCAAATTTGCGCAAATCTATTCTTTCAATAAGAGATGAAAATGAAACAAGAGATTCTGTTGGTGGTTTTGTATTTGATACCAGGAGAATTGTTTTTTCCCTACCTGTTTAAGTTCATCTAGATTCCGAATCTCATCATACAGCTTTTCATCCTTCCCCTTGCTCAAGCAATCTCCAAACATTAAGCTGCGAAGGTTGTCATCTGTCACATTCTGCCCCTCTTCTGTCAGGTGCATGAACAGATTGTTCATCTTCTCCTTAAAATGAATTTCAAGAGCACTCTGAAAATAAATAAACAAAGCTAAAATTATCTGTCTAATTACAGGTACAAATATCAGATGTCATTTTCTCCCAATATGAGAATTGACAACTTAATGAACATAGGTAAAATGTGCAATCTATGTAAAATATAAAAAACTATTTTAATTTTTATTAAAATATGCTAAAAAAAATCTCATTAATATAATTTTAATAGAGAAAAGTTTGAAAGTCTACAATGTTTTTATATAAGGTCCTAGAGCTGTGGGGATGAAAATGTGTATCAATGAAGATTTATCAAATCAACAAGAGTCAAGAAATATTTGACAATCAACAAAAGTAGTAAATTGCTTAAGTTTCTAGTAAGCATTAGCCTGCAATAACTCAATGTCTTCAAAATGAATACTCAACCCTAGAGTGAAAAGACTGCAAAATGGGTGACCAAGATGGCCACAGTGATTCAAGTTATGAAGTGTATGTAATACACATCTACTTTGAAAGAATGGTCAAAATGTATAGCCTGTTTTGACAACAATGAAATACAGATGATTGTGATCTAGTTGTGGTTCATATTAAAGAGATGCATTCATATATATCAGTTTTAATGACTGAAAGTCAATGGTGTCAAGCCAGAAGAAATGAAATCACAGTGACCTACTTGTGCTCTATTGTGACAAAGATCATACCAAAGACAAATGAACTTCAAATTTGATGCAATTAATAGAACTGTACTGAAAATATTGTAGCTTGTACAAACTTAGCTGGCTTCCAAATAAAATATTTAAAGTAGTAGTAGCCACAGGGCTTTCCAAATCCACTTGCTCAATGCCCAGGACAAGCTCAAATTCGACTTAGACAAGCTCAAGTTTGCAAGGTACTTGCCCAAAGGCAAGTAAACAGAAAAATTTTTAAAAAAGAGAGAGAGAGAGAGAGAGGTCATGATCAATTCATAATGCTTTATGTTCTGCAATCTCACCACAGTACATATATCAATACCTTTATTTCATGTTTATATGTACTGTATTACATAACTGAAAGCAGTTTCTTTCATCTATCGACCCTTTATTTCACATGATATACTGTCAAAGTCTGTCATTTCCATCTTGTAGTTAATGTCAAGGTCAGTCTTGCATTTTCTCTTGCAGACATGAAAATATGAATATTTCCTACTAATAGCAAATTTTGACAAAAAGGAAATAAATATTTATATTTCAACTTATCAGTTACATTTTAATCATAATATTTGTACATAGACAGGATTCACAGACTTTAAAGTCCTAACCTGGCCACAGGAATTTTATGAGCTACAAATGTGCAGAAATTACCAACTCTGAACTATCAGCTTGTCAAAGATTGTTTTTGATGTATGTTGCTAATTTCAATGTGACTATGTGATAATTGTTAATAATATAACTCGTGAGATTTCTTTGACGTGTGTTTGGAAATAAAAGGCACTCATTTCTAATGATTAGCTACCTGGAAACAAGTGGTTTTTATCATTTATTGCTTACATGATAATTACAGGAGACTGACTGATACTTACTGATACTGAGACTGATACTTACTGTTTGGCAAATAATTACCATATATTCTCGCATATAATCTGATACCAACTGCAAACTGCACAGACCCAGATCTGCCATCACATAATGCGCCAGCAGATCTGGGTCTATACAGTTTGTAAGGACTAATCAGCAGAACCAACAACAAAGACCCTGATCTGCCGGTGCATTATGCGATGGCAGATTTGGGTCTATGTTGTTGGCATTTGGACCTGGGTTATATGCGAGTAAAGACGGCAAAAAGATAAAAAGAGTGCTCTCAAATCATTCTCAAAAGTTGGCTTGTCAAACACTGCTTAGATGCATGTCACCAATTTCAGGTGAATATTGGATGATGTAGAAGCAGAAGCAGACATGCAAGTGGACACAACACTCCTCAGAAAAAAAGCAAAGAGTGAATTTATTGATATTGGAAAATTTTAGCAAGGGACTCAGTTTTACCTTGTTTTCTTACTGGATGGATACTTAACTCTGCATGATCAATTGAACTTTAAGTGGAAACATATATACAGAAAAATATTATGATATATTAAAACATGATTGAAATTAAGTTAACACGGTTCTGTTCTTGGCTGTTGAATTTTTCAGTTGAAGGTCTTTTACCTCAATATCTCTGTCTCTCTCTTAAAAATCTAGCTATTTCCAAAATCCTTATCTATCTATCCATTTATCTGTTTTTATACATGTATGTATCTGCCTTTGCTCTTCTAACTATACCTGCACTAATCCTTCCTTTTTTTCCTCATCTGCATATTATCTACATGTACTATTTACATGTATCTTTTTTGATAACTTTAATTATCAACATATGGTTTTAAGGTTCAAACAAAGATGATAAAAAAAGTTCTATATTGTAAAATAAATATACATGTAATGTGATTTACTTAAAACATCTTGAATATTATTTTACAATATATTTTTACTTTAGTTGTAATATTTTGTTGTCATCTTTTGGGGCAAACTCAAATCCCCCAATGGCAAGTTCAATTTTCCAGTCAACTTTCCCTGGGCAAGCTGACTTTTATATAATTTTTAAAGCCCCGAGTCAAAATTATGTAAATTATGTAACTTGTTGGTAGTCATGACATGTGTCTCCTTTTACAATAGAGACAGAAGAAAAAAGCAGTAGTCAAATTCAATTATTTCATCAAATTTAGTAGCCATCTGGGAAACTTATTATCAAATTGCTATTTTGGCTACTACTAATGAAAACATAGCTTTGTTAATGGGTGCTGATTTAAATTCAAGATGAGGTCACTCTGACCTGACTTTAGGAAATGATCATTTTCATCTCTGGATGAAACCATTTAGTTTTATTTGTAGCAATAATAATAATAATAATAATAATACTTATTTATAGAGGGTCACTCATTTAGTCAAGGACTATTCACCCATGAGGCCCTCTTAAGAAGAAAGTATTGTTATGTATATGGAATCTATAATGTGCCTAAACTTTTGGTATATGACTGTACTTTAAAATTGTGTCAAATAGTAAGTTGGAAGTTTGATTAAAGATGTCAACAAGGTATTTACTGACATTTGAGTTCAAGGTCAGAGTTGTTTACCATTTCTTGAGGAAATTTCCATTTGAAAGGTGCATTTAGTACTGCATTCTGAGTCATAAGATGACGTGTTTCCTGTTGTGAAATAGGCCATTTGCAAAGAGTAAATAAGACCTTGATATACTCATTATCATCATTCCAGTTTTAAATCCTGTGTTAAAAACATTCTTGTATTTTATGATCAGTCTTTGGAATCATCAGACTATTTGGATCCTTAGTTGTGCTGTAACCTTGTAGTACTGTCATGCCGTAATGTTGTAATGCTGTATACATAATTTGAAAGGAATTGTTTATTGGAACATTACCTAAAGTACTCATTAACCTTTGGATTTATATTTATGACTTTTTAATACCTGTGGACATTCTCAAAGATGATCTGGATTACATTATCATTGGTACATCAGGACATTCCAGACTACCCATTCATTTGGAACATTTATTCATTCGGAACATTCATTCATTCGGAATATTCATTCACTCGAAACATTCATTCATTCAGAACATTCTATATTTAGTACTTGTGATTAGGACACTTAGGATTATTGTATTATTTGGATTTTAATTCACGTTACTGTAAGTGTCTTTTTAATTTTCACTTTAATTGTCTAGAAATAAATTGTTTGTTGATTTTACATACATTGCTGGTTTCACTATCTTTCTGTTACATTTTTCTTAAAACATAGAGTCATAACAGTATAACAATGTAAACCATACAAAAGATAATAGTACATGAAATTATTATTTAGTTTAACATGACTTGAGTATTATAAATACTAAATTCTATTATAATCTATTATTAACACATACATACTCATGATATCTCTTCTTAAATACTGTAATGTTTTCTGCATATTTTACATGTAGTGGAAGCTTGTTCCACAGAACTGTACCAGAGTATTGGAAGCTTTTCTTAAATTGTTTAGTTCTTAGTTTTGGTGGATGAAGGTTTCCATGTGTTGTTGATCTCAACTGGTAATGTGTTGAATAAGGCCTGAATACATCCTGAAGATACTCTGGTGCATCTCCATGTAGACATTTATATATAAGAAGTGCCTTGTGAAAATCAATTCTTGCATATATTGTAAGCCATTTTAATTCTGTAAACAATGCTTTTGATGAATAATCAATAATTGTATCTAAAATAATATGTACAAGTCGAATGGTCTCAAAAATAGATGTTAAAACAATGTTGAACTTAATGGATGAAATCCTGATGCCTCATGACATACACTGATGCATAAGCTGACATAAAGAATTACAAGTACTACACACATCTGTCCATAATGTGGATAAAGATGTATCAAGGCCAGAGTCATTAGAGATGACATATCTACCCAATCAGTATTAAGGCCAGAGTCATTAAGAGATGACACATCTCCCCAGTCCCCTCCTTATGTATTAAAGCCAGTCATTTAGAGATGACATATCTCCCCAGTCCCCTCCTTATGCATTAAGGTCAGAGTCATTTAGAGATGACATATCTCCCCAGTCCCCTCCTTATGCATTTAAGGTCAGAGTCATTTAGAGATGACATATCTCCCCAGTCCCCTCCTTATGTATTAAGGTCAGAGTCATTTAGAGATGACATATCTCCCCAGTCCCCTCCTTATGAATTAAGGTCAGAGTCATTTAGAGATGACATATCTACCCAGTCCCCTCCTTATGTATTAAGGTCAGAGTCATTTAGAGATAACATATATCCCCAGTCCCCTCCTTACATATTAAAGCCAGAGTCATTTAGAGATGACATATCTCCCCAGTCCCCTCCTTGTGTATTAAGGCCAGAGTCATTTAGAGATGACATATCTACCTAGTCCCCTCCTTGTGTATTAAGGCCAGAGTCATTTAGAGATGACATATCTACCTAGTCCCCTCCTTGTGTATTAAGGCCAGAGTCATTTAGAGATGACATATCTACCCAGTCCCCTCCTTGTGTATTAAGGTCAGAGTCATTTACAGATGACATATCTACCCAGTCCCCTCCTTACATATTAAGGCCAGAGTCATTAAGAGATGACATATCTACCCAGTCCCCTCCTTATGTATTAAGGCCAGTCATTTAGAAATGACATCGACCCAGTCCCCACCTTGTGTATTAAGACCAGAGTCATTTAGAGATGACATATCTCCCAAATCCCTACCTTGTGTATTAAGGCCAGAGTCATTCAGAGATGACATATCTACTCACTCCCCACCTTATGTATTAATTGTGTTAATGCAAGATACATTTACTGATAACATATCTCCCCTGTCCCCTCCTTATGTAAAAATACCTATTAAAAGTACCCTATGTTCCAGCACTATTATTTCGTTTAAAAACCTGTGCCATGATACATCACTCTCAATTTATATATTAATGCTACATTTTGTTTCTATGGTAACATAACTAAATATTAAATTTGAAAAATTCCAAGTATCAAAAGGTGCCTCTACATAACTTTCTTGACATATGTACCTAGATGAAATGCCACAAACAGTTCAAGAGTTTTGCTATGAAAACAAAAATGTTTACAGACAGACATAGCTACAGCTATATCTCCCCATATTACATAGATGGGAGATAATAACCCCTAAAAGAATGAATTTAAAATATCTGGGCACATGAGTGATTTAAAAAAATCATATTTCAAATTTTTGCTGTATTCTATTGGAAAATTGTGTGCAGTATCTTTATGTGCACTCACCTTGACCATCAGGAAAAATGTTTCCCTATCATTGTCATCCACCAGTCGGTCATAGAAAACTCTGTAAACTTCATGGACCCAGAGCCGCACAATCTTCTGAGATCCCTCTGTTCCCTCAGACAGTACATCTGGCTTCAAAAGTAGTACACCCTGCAAAAATACATGCAGTGAATTTTAAAATGTAGTCTTTTTTTGGGGGGGGGGGGGGCAAAACTAATTTTAATTATGCAATACTTACCCATCGCTATTAAACAGCTTTTACTTTTTCGTGCTGAAAAACCACCATCTGTTTGATGTGAATACATCCTCCCACGGAGTGGAGAATTGTCAGTATGACGCAATCCACTCGTACACCTCGCATGGTACATGCGTATAAGGGTCATCTTTTTCAAGACAATTATTATGCCATCTGAGTGGGATGGGAGGAGGGCATTCGGCAATAGTGACGGGTAAGTATTGCATAGGTAGAGGACCCCACATCCTGTAAGGATTGTTTGAGATGATAGGTAAGGTGGAGATACCGATCCAATCCCCTTCCCTAGTCTGAGCCCGGTGGGCAGATTCCAAATCCTGCTCAGGATGGGATGATGGAGGAGGAACTTGGACTGTACCCTATCCTCATACTGTGAGGCGACTGAGTGATAATTGGAGAACACCTCATCCTCAACTGATTCATCACTTAGAAGGGTGATCCCTCCCATCGGGGGGGGGGGGGGGCAAGTGCAACATGCTACCCTTAAAATGTTGGGAGCGGTGTACCACCTATCTAGCAGGAGGGAGCAACATGCCGTCATGGATATTAGGTGTGCAGTGCAACACCTCCCTCTTGGCATGCTGCCCTGAATGTGAGGAGTGTCTGACTCCTTTCTGAGGGAGGTGATCAACTCCTCAAATGTTCAGTCCCTCCTTCTGGAGGGGCCTCACAGGCCAATGAAGAAGTTGGTCCAATAAACTCCTGAGAACGAGGAGCACTCTTCTGGAGGAGCCTCACAGGCCAATGAAGAAGTTGGTCTAATAAACTCCTGAGACCCAGGAGCACTCTTCTGGAGGGGCCTCACAGGCCACTGAAGAAGTTGGTCCAATAAACTCCTGAGACCCAGGAGCACTCTTCTGACTTGAAGAGTCAAGTCTCTTGCAGAGCCCTGAGGGGTCTGTGAGAGAAAAAGCAGAAAATTCTGAAGATGAGGGAGATGAGGGGGAGGGAAGATTCCTCTGCCCTCAATAGGTGCAGCTGGAATCAGCTAGATTCCAGGTTACAGAAGGCCATAATTTGCAAAGTGCACAACAATTTTTTCGTGTGCACTTGGAGCACTTGATACAGTCTGGGTGAGTGTCCCAAGGGCCCTTCTTGTGGCCACACTGCCCTACAGACTGAAAAACAAAATAATGACAATATATTTAATGTCACATGTAAACCCACCTGGTTGTATGCAGTACATACTAAGTACACCCCTGTGTATGTATAAGGTAAACAACTGAATGACCATTTAGAATTTACCTTTCTTTTTCCTTTAGAAAAATAAGACGTTTCTCACTGTTTAACCTTTTATTGAGGAAAAATGCAGACACACATGCAATAGCAATGCAAAGCGAAAGCACTGACATTATTTATATACATGTTGAAGGAAACAACAATTTTTGTTTTAAAAACCAATCTTCTATTGTCAATCTATTTTTTTAAGTAGAAAGAAGAATGCACTGGTCTCTATATTAGGCAGGTTCTGTTGTTATTCCTTTAACACAAGGACGGTACCTTAGTTGTATATTGAAAAGTAAGAGAGTGTACCCAAACCCCTAAGGGTGTACCCAAACCCCTAAGGGTGTACCCAAACACCTAAGGGTGGGATACATGAGGTAATTTCATATGTCCCTTAAAGAACTGAATTCTAAAAGGGGGAAAAGGTTACCACATAGAAATTAAATTTACAGAATGCATAGTGTAACATCAAGATTCTAATTAACTGTAGAAGGGAGACCGCTAATGCAGTAGACACTCACAAGAAGCAATTTTTTTTTTGGTGATGATCTAGGCATATTGTTCATACAGCATGGTGTCCTTGAAAAGATGACCCTTCTACACATGTATCATGCAAGGTGCATGAGTGGATTGCATCATACTGACATTTCTCCACTCTGTGGGAGGATGTATTCACATCAAACGGACAGTGGTTTTTTGCCATGAAAATTAAAAGCTGTGCAATAGCGATGGGATAAGTAATTGCTGCTATTATACTATATTTTACATCAATTATACAACAATTTCTGATAATTTACTTTAGTATTCCTGAAAGAAAAGATGAGGTCTTTGTGGCAGAAAAACTTGAGAAATTAAAGAATAATGCCAACTATGGATGGGTAAACATTTGATTAACACTTGCATGTGCTATTGCTGGGGAATGAACAAGGAGTGCCAAATTATGAAGCCAGTTTGTCAATCACTATTCTGTCTAGGCCTCAGATGCCCCAGCCAATATGATGCCACTGACTATAGCACAATTCTAAGTCAAACATGGGCCATAACTCCATTTTGACTATGGTGTCTATACCTCTTTAGATGCCCCTGAATAGCACAATTCTAAGTCAAACAGGGCCTATAACTCCATTTGATCAAGATCTTCTTTGTTAAGCCTTATACACCAAATTTGGCTTCAATCCATGCTGTCCTTCTAAACTTATTTAGTGGAAATGAAAATCATGATTGACATGATGTAATATGACAGATGGACATATTTTTTCAATGCCCTCACTGCTTGCAGCATGTACATTTTGATTAAGTCCTCTCCATTGGCCCATCCAGATTACCCATCGTTATTGCGTAGCTTACTCTATCTCATGATGAAAAACATCATCTGTTTGATGTGAATACAGTAGAGTGGAGAATTGCCAATAGGACATGGTCCACTCATGCACCTACACAGAACAGATGATGATGCCAGGAGATCAGAGCGGGTTGAGAGTAGGTTGGCAATAGTGACGGGTTAAGTATTACATAATTAAAATTAGTTTTACCCCCCCCCAAAAAAAACTACATTTTAATGGCAGTAATACATAACCCATCACTATTGCATAGCTGAATTTGTCAGTTAGGTGGGTTGGTTGATGTGTTAAAACTGATCAAAAACAGAAAAATGGAATGTACTCCATATTTGGGGGAGAGATCCACTTTATGGTATGTCGGTGTCTCTCTGGGCCACATGTTTCACCGCAACTATGGGTCCCAGAGAAAAAATGCCTGCAGAGGTAGAAGGAGGAGAAAGTAGTACGTGATTGCCAAAATGCTGCCTTCATGACATTCTCCAAGGAAGAATGATTTAAGTAGGCCCATGAGGAAGTGATGGCTTGATCATCATGGGCTTTTAGTTTCATGAAGAAGAGGTCTCAATTGGTAAGGGACTGATGTTCTTTTGATGGTAGTGACAATCCACTGAGAAATGGTGGAAGCTGAAATATCAATGGAGCCCTTAATAGGAAGGAAAAGACCTTGATAGTTGATACTGAATATCCTTTGTTCTCAAAAAGAAACAAAAGGAAATCAGGAATGGAACTCACAGAGAGACACAGTGACAGCTAGAATCAACATCTTTCCTACTGCACCAATCACAGAAGATTCTACACCTTGGATGAAAAAGGTCTCCTATCCTGAATAATGCAACTGGCAACCTGGCCTAAAAACTTGTTCTGGTGGATAGATCACTTGAGATGAGCCAAGTGTGAAGGTGGAGCATGTGAGGGCTGATGTGTGGGAGGGAGCCCCTGTGTTGCAACAGAAGATCCCTTCTCTGAGGTAGGGACCTGGATTGATCTATGAGCAGGTCTAGAAGATTGTTCAACCCCGATCATTGGAGCCACAGTGAGGCTATGAGAATGATAGGAGCAGTGGAAGTTCTGACCTTTTGTAGAACTTGTGGTAGCTGTGAAAAAAGTGGGAAAGCCTACACAAATAGTCAATTCTTTCCTGGAATGTGGCAAACTCAGAGTGTGATGTTCTCCTAGGATGCCCAGTTGAAAGGTTCCAGACCTCTATGCAAAGAGAAGGGGCATGTGTGCCTCCTTGAGATTGGAGATATGTTATGACGGACATGTTGTCGGAGGATACCATGACATATTGACTCCTTACTCTTTCGATGCACCCTTGCTAAGCTAGAAATATGGCCTTCATTTCTAGATTGTTGATGTGGAGGGACGATTCATTCAGAGTCCAATGACCCTGATGGATTAAACCCTCTAGTTCTAAATGAGTGCCCCGGCCGGAATCAGACACATTGGTGAACAGATAGGAGTGGGAATTGGGTGTATGAATCGGGACCCCAGTCAGGAACCTGTCCTGTTTCATCCACCAGTGCAGGTGGTGGTGAAAATCTGGTCCAAACAGAATCAGAACTCAGAGTGAATCTCTGTGTGGTTTCCACCTTGCAAGAAGAAATGTTAGAGGGTGCAGATGGAGAATTCCCATGGGAACCACAAATCTGCAGCAGCGTTCAAGGTTCCCGGTCGGGAGAGGTAAAGGTGAGCAGACAATGAAGTCTGGGCTCGTAGCACCTCTAGAAGCATCAGGATTCATTCTATCTGGTTCCATGGGACCCAGACTAAGTTCTGGTTTGTGAGGAAATTCATCATCATGTAAATGAAGTCCTGAGTCAGAATGAACTCTGACTTCTCAAGGTTAGGTAAAAGGCACAAAAAAGTTACTGTCGACCAACAAGAGAACTGTACATGAACATTATGAATCAGCCAGTTGTCGAAGTACTGAGAATTGGAATTCCCAGTAAACTGAGATATGCCACTACTACTCCCATAACTCAGGTTAAAACTCTGGGTGCAGAAGCAATTGTAAATGGCAGAACCTGGAATTGAAAGACCTTTTGGTCCAAGCAGAACTGGAGGTATTTGCGATGAGGAGGAAATATTGGAATGTGCAAGTAAGCATCCTAAAGGTTGATGGAGACAGCCCAATCTGATGGACGCATTACATTCCGGATTGAAAATGTGGTCTCTATCTCGAAAGATTCTTCCAGAAGAAGCTGGTTTAAAGGAAAGAGATTGATGATGAGATCAAATTTCCCACTTTTCTTGGTGACCAGGAACATTTGGGAGTTGAATGCAGGTGATTGTTTAGAACCCTCTCAACTGCCCCTTTCTGTAAAAGGATGTGCACCTCTTCCTTTAATTTCACCAGATTGGATTGGTGAAAAAAACACTGGGGTCCATGACAGAGGGAGTTGTTCCCAGAACTGTAGTTGGTAACCCTTGCTCACAATGGAAAGGACTGACCCATCATCCATGATGCTTGACCAAACCTCTGACAAGAGGCCTAGACAAGAACCTATGGGGACTTTTGGAAGAGGAATGCACAGCAGAAGAGGGGTTGGAGTGGGGGGCTGTCCCCCCTGCTTCTTCCTTAGGAAAGGAAGTAGGATTAGAGAACTTCCTCCTTTGGGGTCTTTTGTGACTGCACCTTTGGACTGAGCTGCATCTGTTTAAAAAACTTTGCAGATGGCCCCTTACGGCGATTTGCATTACTTACTTCTTGACCGATTGTGATGGGACAGGAGTGGTTGCAAAGGATCTGTGTTGATGATCATTCAGATCTTGGGAAGCCACAGTAGGAATGAGTCCTCTGAAGAGGGTCTCTGGTTCTAAAGGAGCAGCCCTGAAAAGGTCTTTACTATGGTTGAGTAAGACCTTCAAGGAGTCCAACATAACATGATGGTGGATGTGCAGAATTTACTCTAGATTGCCAAACAATATCCTAGTATGAAGAAAACCTTGAGAGATTTCCTCAATTGTGGATGAATGAGGAAGTAACAGGAGATCTGGTTGAGTTTGGGTCCCCGATATCTTTTCCAAACTGGAAAGAATCTTCTTGGACTGTGCATTTGATGGTTTTTAGCACAAGTCAATGGGTACGAAGCAGTAAACGAAGTTTACCGCCTTATCTTAGAACCAGATCTCCTCCTCTTCATCCAACTGAGAGGGGGTAGTGGACCTGATAGGAGGTGTCAATGGGGCTGCTTTCACATCTAACTCGTTGGAGTCAACGAGGATAGATAGAGCATCATCTTCATCTAGTACACTCTGTACAGGGGAATGGCTGGGCCTCGCTATGTCTGTCAGAGGAAGTGGTGACATAGGAGCTCTGTGTGTACTAGAAGCTCCAGTGGGTAGACGAGATCTCCGGTCTTTCCTGGATGGTATAGATTATGACATGCCTCCAGCCTTCCTGGCTGATGTCACCTGATGAGGGGCTGATGGTGGTTCATGAGCTGCAGCATCAGCTCTACTCTGGGTCCATGGTCCAGTAGCCCATGGAGGCATGAAGGACCAATTCCCTCATGGTGGAGGGTCCCACATCCCATAAGGATTCATTGGGATAATAGGAAAGGGGGGGGATACCTTTCCAATCCCCTTCCCTAGTCTGAACCCCTTTGTAGTATAGTAAGATGTTCAATTGTTAAACTTTATTAAAGAAGCATGTTGCAAACACAAACACAACAACATGCTAAATATCATATATACAACAATGAAAAACACCAAATTTAGTCTTCAGACAACTGATTAACTCTTTACGACCTAATGATGTTATGACGCTTCTCTCACTATACTTACGAACAACATGCCTTTCCCCCTCCATGATGATGTTTGACAAGTACTGCATGTACATAATGATGAAATTTGGCGAGTTTAAATATATGTATATGTTTAGGAGTAGATTTTGTCAATAAAGGCGGGGCATTCTTATTTTCAGCCATTCGGTTTGAAAGAAAATCTGAGTTTTCAGGCTTTAGTGCTGAGGATTTACATAGTAATTCAGACATCTCTGACCCTGAATCAGAGTTGGGTTTTACCCAAGTAAACACAGAAAGCAAGGATGCACAAAATGGCAGTCGTTGCAAAATTCCCAGGTATAATCTTCCCGCAAATCCTAAATTGCTGCCTGATTTTGATCTTTGCACAGCAAAACCAGTGGATTACTTCTCTATTTTCATAGGAGACACCATGTTTGAGACCATAGCCAACGAAACCAATTTATATGCTGTTACGACTCTATGGTCTAAGAAAAATGTAACAGAAAGAAAGTGAAACCAACAAATCAAGTAAAAAATCAACAAGCAATTTATTACTAGATAATTAAAATGAAAAATCAAAAAGTCACTTACAGTAATGTGTTTTGAAATCCTAATAATCCAATAAGAATGATTGTTCTAATCACAAGTCCTAAATATAGAATGTTCCGAATTCACGGCTGTGTCCTTGAATGTTATGATGTGCTAATGGTCTCCAAAGTCCTGATGTACTAGTAATCTTGATGTGCTGATGTCAAAATGAAGTATTCCAAAATCTCTGAATAAGTTCAGTTAAATTCCAAAATCATTAATTAAAAATCCAAAATCCAAAAGTTTATGAGCACTGTTATAATCCAATGAATATTTAAAATAATTCCTCTCTTAGAATTTGGAATGAATTTTCACAACTGTAATAGCTCTTTACAAGACTGATGGTAATGTCAAAACTGAATAAATGTCCACCAAACATGGTATATATAAAGATTGGTCACATGACAGAATGTTCTAGAATGTGTGTCATCTTAATGGAATTTTACTTGTAAACAAAAATTCAACCTTGACCTTCAAATTGAGAAAACATATTGATCAAAACAACCTAATTCAAGGACACTAGTTAAACATGTTTTTCCTGATAAACATAAAGATTTAAGCAAATATTAAAGTGAAGAAACATTTATAATTTCCTAAAATATTTATAATATTATATAAACATCATACATAACAATGCACAGCTAAAACAACGGCAAGCTAACGTCACAGACAAGCATTGATCTCCTGTCTCACCAGACGAAATTAAAGCTTTTCTCTGTTTAAATATTATAATAATATTAATAATAATAATAATGACTTTATTTAAAGAGGGTGACACAATTAGTTGCATGGAACAAATCCTGTGTTCCTCTATTATATGCATATTTACATAGAGAGTACATGTACATATTTTAATAATAATAATAACAATAGTAATAAAGTATTGATAATAAGCTACATGTATATATGGACATAATAAACAGAAAGTTTTGTAAGAACATGATCCAACTATTATCATGGATGTCCCTCCAGGATTACTGGTGCACAGATGAATTTTTAAAATTAAGAAAAACAGATATGAAAAATCAGTATTTTCATATCAATGCACAAGCCTTGCAGGTGCAAAAGAATGACCCCAATTATCATCCCATTAACAAGGTGCAACCTCTTCACGACATGGTGTTGGCCAATTTTAAAAAATACTATCAGCATTCCACCGAGATTGCAATTGATGAGGCAATGAAGGGATACAAGGGGCTTTCAGAATTGAGACTATACATGCCTGCCAGACCAGACAATTTGGAATAAAGTTTTGGGCCAGGAGTGATGGAGTTGCCTCCTACATTAGCATTTTCCAGCTGTATTGTGGCAAAAAAGATCAGAGTGAACTCCAGATAAGGTATGGATTGGGGTATCGCGTTGTCCATGATCTATCATGAGATCTGGTGCGAAAAAAATCATCATTTATACTTTGATAGGTACTTTTCCAGTATTAACCTTGCTGAACACCTGAAAGAAGATAACATTTATATCTGTGGCACTATATGCAGTAATCGCAAAGGTCTTCCACCATTTATTAGGAAAAAAAAGTCACTGTTAAGGAGTCAGACACCAAACAAAGGGCAATCCACAACCTATGTGAAGGAATCTATTGCAATCACTGCATGGAATGACAACAACACTGAGATGGTTATTTACAACAATGTTGATGATGACGATAATGATGATGTAATCTGCGAGTGACAGGTGGGCAAAAGGTCAGTGCGACACAGCCAAAGTTATCCATTTGTACAATAAGCATATGAATGGAGTAGATATTCATGACCAGTTGAGAAAGCAATATGCTTGTGGATGACCAAGCAAAAATTACACCTGATACATTATTTGGTTCATCATAGATAGGTTAATGCTTACCTGATCTACAAACAGGCATCAACCAGGCAGATTGGCAGTGCCTGATACACACATGCCAACTTTATTCTGTAACTGTGGAGAGATCTAATTGGCAACTTTTGTGAAAGAAAGCAGTGAACTGTGAGGGAAAATGGTGGTTCCAAGGAAAATGGTGGTTCCAGCGAGATTCTTGTGCTATCTAATGAGTGACAGCATGCAAATACATGCTTACCTGGCCTAAAGAAGAAGTGTAAACCATGTTTTCAGAGAAAAATTTGTCATGAAACTGTCTATCGTTGCTGTATGTGCAATATCCATATGTGTTATGTCTGCTTCCTTGCAGTAATCAGGAATGAACCAATTGTGTTTCAAACAGACTATAAAATTTAGTTTTCTTTTTGCATTCAGAGCAACAAAATTAGATTCAGCTGTTGTTTACCTGTTTAGTTATGTTGTAAATATTTGTCATCTGGAAAACCTTGTTTCAAGTTGAACACCAATTTTCTGCCATTCGTTTTGATGTCTAATATATACGATATATGGACTAAGTTAACCGAGAAGAAACAGTGACAGGTCAGCATTTTATTCTGTTTATTTTATTTAAAATCCTTCAGGAGGCACCTTGGCTAATATTAAGCAGTATTACATAATGGCATCAAATGTCATCATTATGGTGTACAGGAAGTACATAAATAAGTGGTGAAGAGTTAAGGGAAGGAATATATAGTTACTATTATGTTAGTGTGGGGTCTATGCTCCACATAAGACTTACCTGTAACCAGTTGTAAATTTGATATTGAGTATGAGTGTACCATAACCCCTTGGGGATGGGATACAGTGTGGTAACCTAAGTGATCCCTTAAAGAACAATATTCTGAAATTGGGGTTGAGAGCTTACTGGCATATGAAATTAAATATGGAGAGGAATAAATGTAACACCAAGATTTAATAATTTGTTAATGGAAAGACCGCAATGCTGTAAACACTAGCAACAAGCAATCTTTCTCTGGTCACAACTTTGACACAAATCCAATAATATGGCACCTTTTAAAAAGATTACTGTCTTTCACACAGTCATGTAGTGTGCATGAGTGGACTGTGTCCTATTGACAATACTCCACTCTATGGGATGATATATTCACATCAAGCGGATGAGATTTTTCATCACGAAAAAGAGTATGCTACACAATAGCAATGGGTTATGCATTACTGCTGTTAAATTAGTGTACCAATTTTCATAAGTGTAGCTAAAATAGGGTTCAAGCATGAAAATTAGGTTACAGTGACCTACTTTTGATATGGATTAGCTACTCTTCTTAAGATGCATTCACATACCAATTATCATGAATGAAGGTTAAATAGGGCCCAAGATATGCTGTAAATACAGTCTTTCTCATCTGAAAATTACATCAATGACCTACTTTTGATATGGGCATGTTTGAGTTACTTTCCATAAGATGCATCCACATACCAATTTTCATGAATGTAGGTGAAAAAGGTTCAAAGATACTGAGCGTGAAATCAACAGATAGCAGAAAATACAAGTCACTCATGCCAGAAAATTGGGTTAAAGTGACTTATGTTTGGTATGGTCGAGTTACTTTTTTTAAGATGCATCCAAATACCAATTTTAGTGAGTGTAAGTGAAATAGGGTCTAAGAAGTTGAGCATGTAATGAACAGGGAGCAGAAAATACAAGAGTCACTTAAACCTAAAATATATATCAATGTGACCTACTTTTGGTATGGCTGTGTTACTCTTTTTGAGTTGCATCCACATACCATTTTTCATGAGTTTATGGGAAATAAGGTCCAAGATCAGTAGGGTGTAATGATTGGATAGCTGAAAATAAAAAAGTCCATAACTCAAGTATTAAAATTAGGTCACAGTGCCCTATGTTTTGGTTTGGTTGAGTAGTTCTCCTTGAGATTCAACCACATGCAAAATTTCATGAGTGTTGGTTAAACAGGGTCCAAGATATTGAAGGTGGAACGAGCCATCAATCAAAGAGAAAAGTTACTGAGCATGAAAATGGGTCACATTGGCATTGTTTGGGTTTGGTTGAGTTACTTTTTTCGAGATGTATCCACATTCCAATTTTTGTGAGTGTAGCTTAAATAGGGTCCAAGATATTGGCATATTGATTGTACAAACACACATTCAGTGTATGAACAAACATAATACAAATTAACAAGAAAACACTATATCCCATTATGTGATAACTATGATAAGAAAAATAGGACATCAAAATATCCTCCTTCACCACCTAGATTAATATAGTTACTATGTAATATCAAGTACTACACATAAACAGAATAATACCTGAACCACTCTTGCAAAGTCTCTAAGGTTGAAAATGTAGTGCGACCTTGAAGGTGTGGGTAGGAAATTGTTGACAGCTTTCTGGTAGATTTCCAATGTAGCATTGACAATAATCTGAAAAATTTATTGAAAACAGATTATTAAAATGAAAACAACTGATATACTTTTACCCAATTTTGTGATTGTCCAGGACAGGAACAGCATTCAACTCATTGTAAACAATAATGTTGATAAATAAGCCTGGTCAATGGGTCTTTCAAGGCAGCAAAAATATGGCCATGTAAAAAAAAAGAACAGGAATCCAGTAAAATATCAGACCCATGATAAATGCCTTCATCACTGAAATTTCAATCTATACACTGAACCCATGTTGTAGTTTTTTTCTCCAAAACCTATAAAAAAAAAGACTGCTCTGACCGAAAACCTCACCATAACTGAACAAATTACTGCATAATCTTGGCGCAGAACTCAGGCACAGAGAAGTCCAAAACAAGTACAACAGAGATGAGGATGGTAACTCAGGCAAAGAGTAGAAGTCCAAAACAAGTATTGCAGATATGAGAATGGTAACTCAGGCACTGAGGAGAAGTCCAAAACAAGTAATACAGATATGAGGATGGTAACTCAGGCACAGAGGAAAAGTCCAAAACAAGTACTACCGAGATGAGGATTGTAACTCGGGGACAGAGCAGAAGTCCAAAACAAGTATTACAGAGATGAGAATGGTAACTCAGGCACAGAGGAAAAGTCCAAAACAAGTATTACAGAGATGAGGATGGTAACTCAGGCACAGAGGAAAAGTCCAAAACAAGTATTACAGAGATGAGGATGGTAACTCAGGCACAGAGGAAAAGTCCAAAACAAGTATTACAGAGATGAGGATGGTAACTCAGACACAGAGGAAAAGTCCAAAACAAGTATTACAGAGATGAGGATGGTAACTCAGGCACAGAGGAAAAGTCCAAAACAAGTATTACAGAGATGAGGATGGTAACTCAGACACAGAGGAAAAGTCCAAAACAAGTATTACAGAGATGAGGATGGTAACTCAGGCACAGAGGAAAAGTCCAAAACAGGTATTACAGAGATGAGGATGGTAACTCAGGCACAGAGGAAAAGTCCAAAACAAGTATTACAGAGATGAGGATGGTAACTCAGACACAGAGGAAAAGTCCAAAACAAGTATTACAGAGATGAGGATGGTAACTCAGGCACAGAGGAAAAGTCCAAAACAGGTATTACAGAGATGAGGATGGTAACTCAGGCACAGAGGAAAAGTCCAAAGCAAGTATTACAGCGATTAGGATGGTAACTCAGACACAGAGGAAAAGTCCAAAACAAGTATTACAGAGATTAGGATGGTAACTCAGGCACAGTTCAGAAGTCCAAAACAAGTATTACAGAGATGAGGATGGTAACTCAGACACAGAGAAAAAGTCCAAAACAAGTATTACTGAGATGAGGATGGTAACTCAGGCACAGAGGAAAAGTCCAAAATAAGTATTACAGAGATGAGGATGGTAACTCAGGCACAGAGGAAAAGTCCAAAACAAGTATTACAGAGATGAGGATGGTAACTCAGGCACAGAGGAAAAGTCCAAAACAAGTATTACAGAGATTAGGATGGTAAATCAGACACAGGAAAAGTCCAAAACAAGTATATTAGAGATTAGGATGGTAACTCAGACACAGAGGAAAAGTCCAAAACAAGTATTACAGATATTAGGAAGGTAACTCAGACACAGAGGAAAAGTCCAAAACAAGTATTACAGAGATGAGGATGGTAACTCAGGCACAGAGGAAAAGTCCAAAACAAGTATTACAGAGATTAGGATGGTAACTCAGACACAGAGGAAAAGTCCAAAACAAGTATTACAGAGATGAGGATGGTAACTCAGGCGCAGTTCAGAAGTCCAAAACAAGTATTACAGAGATGAGGATGGTAACTCAGGCACAGAGGAAAAGTCCAAAGCAAGTATTACAGCGATTAGGATGGTAACTCAGACACAGAGGAAAATTCCAAAACAAGTATTACAGAGATTAGGATGGTAACTCAGGCACAGTTCAGAAGTCCAAAACAAGTATTACAGAGATGAGGATGGTAACTCAGGCACAGTTCAGAAGTCCAAAACAAGTATTACAGAGATGAGGATGGTAACTCAGGCACAGAGAAAAAGTCCAAAACAAGTATTACAGAGATGAGGATGGTAACTCAGACACAGAGGAAAATTCCAAAACAAGTATTACAGAGATGAGGATGGTAACTCAGACACAGAGAAAAAGTCCAAAACAAGTATTACAGAGATGAGGATGGTAACTCAGGCACAGAGGAAAAGTCCAAAACAAGTATTACAGAGATGAGGATGGTAACCCAGGCACAGAGGAAAAGTCCAAAACAAGTATTACAGAGATGAGGATGGTAACTCAGGCACAGAGGAAAAGTCCAAAACAAGTATTACAGAGATTAGGATGGTAACTCAGACACAGAGGAAAAGTCCAAAACAAGTATTACAGAGATTAGGATGGTAACTCAGACAGAGAGGAAAAGTCCAAAACAAGTATTACAGAGATTAGGATGGTAAATCAGACACAGAGGAAAAGTCCAAACAAGTATTACAGAGATTAGGATGGTAACTCAGACACAGAGGAAAAGTCCAAAACAAGTATTACAGAGATGAGGATGGTAAATCAGACACAGGAAACGTCCAAAACAAGTATTACAGAGATTAGGATGGTAACTCAGACACAGAGGAAAAGTCCAAAACAAGTATTACAGAGATTAGGAAGGTAACTCAGACACAGAGGAAAAGTCCAAAACAAGTATTACAGAGATTAGGATGGTTTGGCATCTTATGATGATTCTACATGACTTTTCTACTGACAATGTATTCATCTTTGTTCAATACACAGCCTTTTCTACTGACAATGAATTAATCTTTCTTCATTTCTTTCCATAAACGCATCCTACCAGTTCAAACATTATTTCACTTTTTTAAATCAACTTTCAAACTATTTTCATTACTTAAACATTAAAATTAGTTTACCTGTTTATCAAAAAGAACTACTACCTAAGCCAGTCTATCTGAAATGGAATACTGTTTATTTTAAATTGAAGCCGAGGTCCTCAACTTTAGAAACAATTGTCATTCAATTGATTCTTAAAGGCTATATTTATTTAGTCATCCATAACATGCACATGTAATAGAAATAATTGACCTTCAGTATTATTTCCCTTGACTGATTTCCTATTGCACACATACATTCAGTGTGTGCTTCCCCCATCCCCTCCACAAAGCAATGTAAACAAGAAGGATTTTTTTTATTCAGGTCTGCTTTTGGTATAAATGCACTTGAAGTCTGTGTTGATTGCTGTTTTTCAAACCATCTTAAAAAAACATTAAAGGCTAAGGCAGCACAGAAGTAATTTAAATTTCAAAATCTTAGATTTGTAAGAACCATGAAAAGCATTCATTGACTCAGTGTTGCTGAAAAGCACTGGTAGGAAACACCAATATGCGCATTATGCAGTGGAACATCAATGTCTATGCTGTTTGTGTGTTCTTGATCTGTGTGGTTGTGTGAGGAGTCAGCCATGTTAATCACCAATGATGCAATCTGTGAAAAAAATAATATTCTGGCAAAAAAATGCACATTTGACCAATATTTATTGCAGAAAAAAATGAGTTTGCTGCACAACTTTTCTGCTAACTCGCCTAATTTTGAGACATTTTTCCATTTTTTCGATAATACCCAATCATAAAATGTTATTAGTACATCAACTACCTCAAGCCCTTGCTAGTAAAAAGATGTTCATCGAGTCTATTGGCTTTTTTTTTAGCAACAAAAGTGCTAAAGGGTTGTCTGCTTGCAGAGGCCAAAGTCTGACTAGAGTGGTCTCCCCTTGGATAGAGGGATTGTAGTAACTGATGATTGTTGTGATTTGGCAACAATCTCTGTATACAAGGGGAGACACCTCTAGTCTGACCCTTGCCTTGCCAAACAGATGACCTATTAGCACTTTTGCTGTAAAAACATGCCAAAAGACGAAGTGAATTTATTTTTTTAGCTTAGGAGGGCTAGATTTGCAAGGTAGTGGATGTACACCTAACATACCATGACGAAACAGCCGTACAAAGATTTTCAGTGTATTTGGTTAGGGATAAAAGTAAAGATCAAATGGCAACCCCCCAAAAAAGCAATTTTTTTTTTGCCAAAATCACATGTGTGTGTGTGTGTGTGTGTGCACTAGCAAATACAGCACATAGTTCACCCTAGAATATTTCCTCTGAGCAGCCTCAAATATCCTGAAGTGCCAGTCCACCATTGGAGAAAAAATATTCTTCATAGTCTCATCATCAAATGATTCAATGCTGATGATATTGAAATGCCGCAGGAAGCGTGGCGTGACATCGTTCCTCCCACCTCCAGGGGGACCCATTGCACACACCATCATGATATCTTGTAGCTCTAGAACGCTGGTGTCCTTTCTGTTTTTAGGGGGGAAAAATACCTTCATAAATTTGTTAAAAAAATTAAGAGACCAAATACTGTCTATATTTTGAAAAGACTTTTGAAGGGAAATACCAATACAAATTTCTTCCATGATAAGACAAGGGAACCAGTGTAATCAATTTGTCAAAAAGGAGATGGTGAGTTTATTATGAGACACAGATATCCTAAGAAAATATTTCACAAACTTTTGTAAAATGGGAGAGAGATTTATCATTAAATATGGGCTCATCATTGGAATAAATATGGCATTATAAATTCATACTTTTGATCCTGCTGTTTTAATCATGAAACATTCATCCCAAAAACATATTATTTATATACTCATAATTTATTGAAGTGATACACAAATTGATGATGGTAATTTAAAGGAAAACAACAACAAAAAATTATTAACAAAAAAAAAACTATAAGCAAAACAATGTTACTCATAAAAAATAACATAGGCCGAAGTTGGCTACCTATATTGAGTTTCCCATTAAATTCTGTGCAATGTAAGTCAATCTTAAAATATATTTTAATTTGATTAGAATAAGATCCTTATGCTATGTCAATATACAATGTAAAAGTCTTAAATAATGTTGCAAATGGTCATATCTGAATAACCTCAGCATTATTTAGTATTATTAAAAAGATTTTCCAACCAATAAAATTCCACATTTCATACACAGTTTGGGTTGTTTGTTGACTATACTTACGATGTTTTCCACAAAACTGGATGAAATAGATTCACGGAAGGAAATTGGCAGCAACAATTTTATTTGCTAATCAAAAGGTCGTTCAGACATAACCATCAATCTTGCTGTTTTAGACTCTTAGGGCATAGATCTGCTCAGCATTTGGATCTTATTTTAATCAGATTAATCGTCTAAATGTTTCTCTCTGGTGTACCTGTCAAACCAGTATCCTTGATCAATCCACTGTCTGAGTACTTCAATAGGAGGCTGGGCTCCATATTTCTCCTTGGCAGGCATATTGAGGTCATCTACAAACACAATCGTCTTCTTCCCTATTGGTGGTCCATAGATCCCCTTCTTCCTCCTGTGATAGACAAATATCAGCATGTGTAAATTAAATGTTCAGAAATATTCAAAGCCTGGTGTATGCTTGCAGTATTTATCCATGTAGAGAACACACCTAAAATCTATTTCTATATAGTCAAGTAGGTATACTCTTCCAGTTTTCAAAAAAAAAATATTTACAAATTTAAAAATTATAACTACAAACCTTGACAACATGCAAGCTCAGTTATTTTGAGCAGGTAAATGAATTTCAATTTCAGCAGTAAGTATAATTTGTAGTAGGCGACAGCAAACACAGAAATTCCTGTACAATTCAGCCATTTTCGCAAGTCACTGTGGGTAATTTTCTGTAAGTCATAGTGGATAAAACTGGTACAATATTATAAATTCACTAGTTCACCCATTTTATCAATGAAAATTTGTAAAAATGACCTAATACCAGCATACCTGCAATATTCCCAGACAGTGTTGGGGGATTTTGGGGACTCAAAAAGTGTGTTTTGAGGTCCCAATGGAGGTCAGTGCACGTGACCTAAAAAAGTGACGATGTCAAATTGAGAATAAGTTATGTTTTCATAAGAGCCTAAATAAAATTACCGGAAATTCAAATTTGATTTTAAAAAAAGAAAATAACATGTTTTCTTTGAAGCATTTATTATACTTACAAACCAAAAATAGTTGGTAGACTTGGCACTGTCCAATATCATCACACACATGTGCCCACACTCACATAAACACAATCACACAGACATTAAATAAAAAAAAAATACTAAGCTTCTGTCTTTCAAATCCATTGGACAGTGGAATATTTTCTTAACTAGATGCAGTCTTTGCTGCTTTCAATAGTTCAGTTGGAGGGGGTGAAGGTAATAATAATGACCTTATTTATTTTATTTAGAGAAGGTAATACAGATGTCAATCATGTTCATCTTGGCACTCATTTGAGACTGGATGGTACTGTTGATAAAACTTGCCTGAAGATCTTGTTGAATTTTTCTCAGCATAGAAAATGATCTTTCTGCATCTGCATTGCTGTGAGAGAGAGAGTGGCAAACATGCTGGGTGATGTTGCTATGTCAATGGATGTCGTACACTCCAGAATGACTCATGTTGATATGGTGTTTGCAGTGTATGCAAAAAATAAAATTCTCCCTCTTGCTGCTGCTAGTCAAACTCCATCCAGGAGTTCTAAAATTTTATTTTGCTAGGCTTTGCTCATTTTGCAGATGGCTCATCTTTTCCTAAATCACGGCTGCAGTTTGACATTTTGCCATAAGAAATGAACCACACTTGTACTCTATTCCGACTATCAAAATAATCATGTTTTGCATTTTATATATGGAAAAAAATCTGACTTCAAAGAAACGTTGCCGCTGATCACAAACTTTTCATAAAAAATGATGCCGCTGATCACAAACTTGCCAATAATCTTTAATAATGATGGCTTAAACATTCTCATTCAAGGCAATGATGTGTAATCACTTTTGTTCTTCAACACACATCTCTATGATTGTACCTAACTCAAATGAATTGGGTTGTTCCACTTACAGTACTTTACCTATGCAAATTAGCCTAATGGACTCTCCCACAGCAGAGTTCAAAAGGACTTGACATGGCATCATCCTAGCCGTCCTCGCACATGACCAGATTGGTCGCACGCGAGTTCAATCCAAATTCATCATCATCATCCTAGCTATTCTCAACCAATTAAGCAACATAGGAAATGGTGGTTGTTTATCTCTGACTGCTTAATTGACTCCATGATAAACAGCCCCAAGGATAGTTTTTACATGGGCTCTAAGCAGGACTGTTTGTTGTTTATACAGATTACATGCTTCGGACATGTATAGTGGTGGTCAAAAACTCAGGTTTATTTTTTTTCTCTCTAAGAATATTGAAAATCGTGTTTTTTTAAACACAACCATGTCAGGGGGGTTTGGGAGTAAAAAATCGTGTTTACTGCGTGACACGTCGTGTTATGGCAGGTATGTACCAGTCATTACTTGATGTCTTGTAAAAATTGCAACGAATTTTCCTAGAATTTCCATTGCGTAGGCTGTCTGATAAAAGTCATATTTCTAACTGAAATTGGAATTCATTTACCTGCTCAAAATACCTGAATTCTTATGTTGTCAAAGTTTGAAGTTATCATTTAAATTTGGCAAGGTAGTTTTTCATAAAACTGGTTGGAACTGTTTGCATCTGGATCAGTGTTACCCATTTCCCTAAATTTCTCTCTGGCCTGAAGGACCAGCAATTTTAAAAAATTCCAGGTCCTCCAGAACATTTACTGCTCCTCCAGGTTTGCTTTTGATATGCTTGGAACATTTTGAGCTGTCCACAAGTCAGAAATGCAAACAGACACTAATTTTGAATGCCAAGTTGGCTGCAAATACAGTATGAATACAACTATGATGATTATAATGTATATTTATATTTTTGGACAAGAAGCCACTAGTGATAATACAAAATGTTTCCAATTCAGGAGTGAAATATTTCCTTTGACTCGTCTCCCTCGATAACTTGCGCACAACGGGGTCCAAAAACATAGACCGCGCTATAAGCATGGGCCCGAGTTACCGAGGGACCAAAAGAAAATTAAGAAGGAATGCCACCCCCACTAGACATCAAGAAAACCGCAGTGAGTGTGTGGGGGTGGGGTGGGGGTGGTAACGGGGCTGTTTAATGGCTGAATACTCATATTATAATTGCTTTGGGAATAATTGTCAATAAAGAGCGTTTTTCTAATGCAGTTGTTCGCTTTTTTGTATAAATTACCTTTATTTTCAAGATACACAACCTCTGAAAGATCGTTAACAACATTAGTCCAAGCGGTTACAACAACACGTGCATGCCAGATTTCTCTCATGCTTACAATCAACACTATTACATACCAGATTTCTCTCATGCTTACAATCAACACTATTTCATGCCAGAATTCTCTCATGCTTACAATCAACACTATTCCATGCCAGATTTCTCTCATGCTTACAATCAACACTATTTCATGCCAGAATTCTCTCATGCTTACAATCAACACTATTTCATGCCAGATTTCTTTCATGCATACAAACACAAGTATGGATATGATGAGAGTTAAAATCACTAGTTAACCAAGTTTCAGTATTATATTCAATTGAGAGTTTTGCACTTCAACTTTTTTCATTTTGTAATAGAGTTAATGAGGTATTTTGACAATTGGTTACATTGAAAACTGAATAGAAATATGTCATGGTAAGTTCAGTAAATGACAATTTGCATGATCAGATGATTCATGTGGAAAATTATTTTAAATAAGCAAATATTTAAAATCAACTTGTGGCTTGGAGTTTGTTTTAGGCAATTTTCTTTTTTACTGGCATCTCCTCAACACTTTCAATACACTTATAAATGAACATTGCAGGCATGTTTTATTTATGACCTGTTCATACTGTGGAGACAGAGAGTGAGAGAAACAGACAAGAATAAGAAGAAAAAAAGAAATATGGAAGACAGATATATCTAAGGCAGAATGTTTCCTAAATGGGAAAGAAAGTAGTTCCAGAGGTAATACTGAGTGATTATACCACTTTTATTGCACCCTAGCGATATAAATTTTGCTCACACTAATAAATTTTAATATACCATTGTTAAATATCTAATAAACACTTTTATAATGATCTCTGTTGCAGTAAAACTGAATCAGAGTTTCCAACATAGTATTTTGTCCAGTGAATTCTAGTTTTGGGGGTTTACACTTACAACAAATTTTGTTAACACAGATTTCACCACCTGCAAGTGGTTCACTACAAACAGGTTTCCTTGTACGAATCTAAATGAACTGTAAGTAGTTAATTTGTAAGTACTAAAGTTAAAGTTATCATGAAATAAAATAAACATTATATATATATATATATATACCTAAAAATTTGTACGTCCTAAAAAGCATTAAAAATATGACAGAAAATATTAAGCATTATTCTAAACTGATTAAAGATATCCAACCTATCTAGCTTTGAGAAGATAATATCTTGAGTCTGATTGGCTGATGTCTGTGCAGAGAAGTTCACATTGTTAATAATGTATTTGTCTTTGGGCAGTTGCAGCAGGAAGCTGTTCGTGATGGCACTTTTGCCAGTCCCCGTTGGTCCAACAAATAACACCGGTGTCTCCTTCAACAGCAACCTCTCAAGGAAGTACATCTGACGCTCCGTCTCACTTGTGTTGATTATCAAATTGTTTATCTGAAAATAGTACAGGTATGGTTAGAATTTGTTTCTGCAGGTACCGTATTTGTTTGTAACAAGGAACCAAAATATGAAAGAGCATAGACCCAGATCTGCCATCATATAATGTGTCAGCCTATCAGGCTCTACACTTCATTCTACCTGTGGCTTCAAACGAACAGTGTAAACACTAGTATTGACAACCTGTTGAAATTTAGAGTGTTGACTGGTTTATCATAACTGATCAACCATCGATATTAATTGGTTGGAGATATTTTCTATATTATTTTATGGACAATCTCATTTTCACATATTTGGTAATGGTTAAGTTGTTCGTAGCCCATAAAATGATAATTACTTAATTTTTGTTTATGCACAACTGGATGTTCTTGATTTATTTTATGTACATATTGCCAGTCTTATAATGAGCTTTATCATGATAATGACAATTAATGGAGGTATTGGTGGTGTGGCAGGCTGATGTGATGTAGGATTATATTGCTTAGTCGTAAGCTAACACTTGTATAGGCGGGTTGTACATGTACCTGGAAATTGGTAGGCAGACTGGGACTTGTGCAAGAAGCTATTATTAGCCCCTTACACGTGCTGTCTACATGGGGTTTGTTGGAGGATCACATATGGTGTGCATGATCAGAACCCTTTCTATTGGTTAGCATTGGCAGCTGAATTCAAATGGCCAACCAAACTAGATGGTCTGGATGTAGCATCACATGATCATATAGAGTACCATGGATCGGTCACTTCTCTGGACGTTCCAAGGTACAGACATTGAGCACGCGGTCTCGGCATCCAACTAGTCTTATAGATTTATGCTGGCCCGCCACCACCCCTGACACCTCCCATTGGTGCCTACAGGGTGGGGTGTGCCCCTTGTATTTTCGTTACTTTTGCTTCATTATTTTCTCATGGGGCTGCCATGGGCTAGGGCGTATTTTCCCCCAATCGGCCACTCATCTGCTATACTAAAAACATAAAGGCCATGCCTGTTTAATACATTTCTCATACAGGTTTAAATAGACAAAAAAAATAAGAATACTTTCTTCATGCTGGGATCAGCCTAGCTCTATTCCACTAATCTGGGATCAACCCAGAATACACTCCTATGCGGGGATCGGCCTAGCTTAGATTTACTTAAGATGGGATCAGCCCAGAATACACTATGCTGGGATCAGCCTAGCACCTAGCCTACTTAATCTGGGATCAGCCCAGAATACACTCGAATGCTGGGATCAGCCTAGCAATACACTACTATGCTGGGATCAGCCTAGCACATAGCCTACTTAATCTGGGATCAGCCCAGAATACACTCGAATGCTGGGATCAGCCTAGCACAAATGTTACTCGAGCTGGGATCAGCCTAGCAGTCTACTTATGCTGGGATCAGCCCAGAATACACTAAATGCTGGGATCAGCCTAGTACAGATTCTACCGGAGCTGGGATCAGCCCAGAATACACCTGAATGACTAAGCACATAGCCCACTTAATCTGGGATCAGCCTAGAATACACTAAAATGCTGGGATCAGCCTAGCACAGATGTTACTTGAGCTGGGATCAGCCTAGCACAGTCTACTTATGCTGGGATCAGCCCAGAATACACTCTAATGCTGGGATCAGCCTAGCACCAATTGGGAATCATCATAGTCTCGTATAGTGTTTCATTCAGATTCTAGCCCATGAGTAGCCCCCACAGAGAGAGCCAAATATTTTATTTGTTTAAGTATTTGTTATTGTAGTTATACATTTTTGATGTAGTTGAATTGTTGAATCGAGAGAGAGAATGCATATACTCATGTAACCTTTAAGTTCTTACAATGCATATATTAAACCTTTCCTCGTATACATCTGTATTTGTGTTGTGCATAAACTCGAACTGTGTACCAGTACATTTTGTCATCTGCCATGTTGTTGGCACTTGGATTGTAATAAACAATAGAGGGCTATACAGACTGGAAGATATTATTCATTTGTTTTTACTTTTTTCTGGATGATTTTATCTCTAAAAGTATAAAAACAATAAAAAAATAAAACTAAAACCATTTATAATCATTGATGGAAAATCATAACTGCATGCATGGTTGTTTTACTTATCTTACTAATCTTTGATTATTTTGATCACACCACTAGTACACACTAATCTGTAAATGTATTATGCTGTTGGAGACCTAGGTCGATGCTGTTCACAAATGGGTAAATACAGTATGTTAAAAATTTTATCGTACTACCACAACATCCTGAAATAGACAAGAATTATAAAACAAAACCATGAAAACTAATACTACATTATGACTATACATAATTATATTGATGGGTTTTTTTCCTTTCTAAGGACTAAAGAATAATTTTTTAATATATGGAAGAAATGAAATGATAACTATCATGAAAAATGCTCTTGGTATGCAGAGAACTTTTTTAAGACTGCATAATTTTCTCTCTATTTGGCTTTCTTGATCTAGGAAAAAAAACAGAAAAATGATTTGATGATCAAAAGTCTTTCCTTGTTGTAACATCTGCCAAACGAAGCTAGCATATGAAGCAATTTAATATATGCCCATCTGTATGAACTGCCCTTGGCTTTTTCATGTGATCATAGAGAAAGAAAAGATTTGATGATCAAAAGTCTTTCCTTGTGGCAACAAGAATTATTGTTAAATGTGTTCATGATCTGTATAGACTGCCTATGACTTTTTCACAGGATATGCATCATGTGTATGCAGGTAATCTGCTTTCATGCATCTGCAATATGTTCCTAGTTGTTTCCGAATACCATATACATACTTTCATTGTGAGTGATTTAAGCAGGCCTGACGGTAAATTAACATGAAAGCATATTTTCCACTAGGGTACTAAATGTGATCATGTGAAGGAAACAAACAATGATACCAATGTGGAGAACACATTTACTATCAAAATGAAATGATTCAGATTCCAATAATATACAGGAAATATTCAATAGACTCTAAAATCTTGGTCTTCTGTTAGTAACATAGTATACCTGCACCACATTTACCCACGCATAAGGCACACTCAAATGGGAACAGCATACACCTAGATCTGTTGCAGAAAGTGCCAGCAGATCTGGATCAATGCTTGTTTGTTCTACTAATGATCCCAAGTGAACAGTGTGTACCCTGACCTTCAGATGCATTATGGGACATATGATCCCAGTTTATGCTGGTCATTGTTGGTGTACCACATTAAGCAGAGGTAGAACTGGTAGTACCATATATACTCGTATATAATACCAACTGCAAACTGCATAGATGCATTATGTGATGGCAGATCTGGGTCTATGCAGTTTGTAAGGACTAATCAGTAGAACAAACAACATAGACCCGGTTTTTGCAGGTGCATTATGCAATGGCAGATCAGGGTCTATGTTATTTGCATTTGGACCCGGCCTATACGTGAGTATATACAGTAGTCCCTTAACTTAGACTTTATTAGATAAAAGTCAATTGAGCTGTTACTGGGGAGTCTTTCAAGTATGTAAATTAAATTGTGTTCTGTCAATTCAAGTGTTACACTATGTCCATAACAGTTTCCAGAATCTTGTTAAAAGAAATTAATTAAAAACATAAATTAATTCATGTTAAGGTGCTGACTTAAACTACCATGAAATTATTGTCGTTTCATAGCCTTACCATGATACGGAGCTCTCGATCTATCTAGAAGAAACAGTCAAAAGAAAAAACACGCAAGTTAGTACATCACACACATGATTAGAAAAAAGATTAAAATCAAACCCCTGAATCAATTTTACAAGACTAAATGCTAATGCAATGTACTGTCATGCCCTAGTTTCTCTAAATTTTTCCTCAAATTGAGATTTTACATTATAGTGCTTATGAAACTTTTAACAGTATCAATATTTTCATTAAAAAATAGTGTAAAGGATACAATAGCACTTGTGAGTTTTAAAATTAAACACATGGAAACCTTTTTATTCTTGAAAAAAGATTTAAGGAATTGCTCAAACATTTCCCAAGGAATAAAACAATACTATTATTAGAAGAATTTAAGATATTATGAGTGTATTTCAATCCCTGATGCCTCGATGAATGTTCTATGAAAAATTAATTGCAATCAATCAAGCAATAAGAAAAATAATTACAACTTTCAGTTTGAGGAAGAAATTTTGAGATGTTTAGTGCAATTGGGAACAGATGTTTTCACAACATCATAGAATCCAGGGGTGGGTGGTGGGTGGGCATGGCGAGAATGCTGACCTTCATTCAATGTCTGTGGTTATTATGAAAAGAGTAAATTAAGGTAGTCATGCAGAGTGAAACAGCTGCTAAGATTTATGCCTTATTAGGTATATCCAAATTGTATATTATGATAATATTACATCTCTTCTCTGACCTTAATTCAACTGGGGCATTTTAAAATATAAGAAAGAAATCCATAAAATCAAGGTAGGATAATCAAAGCAAAGGGACACTACTCAGATTATACTTCTTGCTAATAAGAACTGCATTCTGACATAATCTTCTTAGCTGTAAGTTATTGAAAATTATTGGGCTTTATTTTGGGTGCTTAATGACCATGAATTTGTTAAAAAGATTTTTAAAAAACAACAAAAAAAAAAACCATATTCACTTGTAATAAAGTGCACCCAACTGTGAACAGCTTAGACCATGATCTGTTGTTACACAATGTTGGCAATAACAAGCTGTCAGGGCCATAACATGGAAATGCTTTGAGATCTCAGGCAAACTCAAGAGGGGCAATCAGAAGATACTTTTAAATCACATGATCTCTGTACTGTGCAAAACTGAACACTCTGTTACGCACAATCAAGTTCTCCATTACAAAAAATTGAAACTTCCACTTTGCATAACTGAACTCCCTGGCAAGCCAACAGGGTCATAATGTGAAAACATTTCACGTTCTTTAAACTCAAATGTGTGCATTTGAAGCTCAAGATTTTTATTACATGAGTTACAGAGATCATGTGACTGAAAAATATCTTCCAACTGACTCTCTCATGTTCACATAATTAAGCCTCGAGATTGTGAAGCATTTCCACTCAATGGCGATGATTGCTTGCCATAGTCAGCAGTTCAGGGTCTACATTATTTGCCTGAAATACCATGTATAATCAACCACTTAGTTCCTGACCTGCTGGGGAGTATGTGATTGTAAATCTGGGTCTAGACCGTTTTCAGATGGATGCCCATTATACACAGTCAAATACAGTACATGTATAAATGTACATAGTTTTTCTTTGATGCAGAATACTCTCATAGAATCCAAAAGTATATTGCAAGAGCATTTTGACCTAACAGAAATTTAAGCTTGTTTAGACACACATCTATCTAGTTTCAATATATCAGCCTGGAACATTTTATTGAAAGAAAATAAAATCCTTTGTACCACAGATGTGCTATTTTTAAAAAAAAAGAAGGGTGGGTAGGTGTCGATGGGTGGCTAGAAGGATATACGGAAGGTAAAAGTCTAAAAATCCTTTTTTATATATATATCTATATATATGTTTTCCTTTTTAGCACTTTTGTAAGGGATAATTTCTCGATTTCTTCTTGCAATAGAGTATTTCCAATGCACAGACTAGTGTCATATTTGTAAGTTCTTCACCTGCAAAGGCTGTATATGTAATTGTCCTTACCTGTGAAGTTGTTTAATCCATTCCAGTTATGTGACAAGATGACAGTTAGTTGAAGGTAAATCAAAGTTTTGATAGTTGTTAGAAAGTTTGGATTTAATTTTGGATATAATTTGATTTCATATGAAAAACTACACACCTTAGATTAGTATCTCAGAGTATTTTGGGACAAAATTGAGTTTATATAACGTATCGTTTAGACTTATCCTGCCATAGCTAAAAACAGTAGGTACTGAGAATACATCGCACAATCTGACAACCTAATAATCTGGTTCATTGTGTATCTCCATAACTGGAATTCATCTTCATTATTGACTATATACATGTAGTTTAACATCGTTGTTTTGTGTGATTCATTTAACAGTTCAAAAAATGAACTTTATGGCAGCAACAAATCAGTAGACCAAAGCAATGGTGATAGAATGGATGCGACTTAGAGACATTACAACTATAGAATGGATGCGACTTAGAGACATTACAACTATAGAATGGATGCAACTTAGAGACATTACAACTATAGAATGGATGCGACTTAGAGACATTACAACTATAGAATGGATGCGACTTAGAGACATTAATACTATAGAATGGATGCGACTTAGAGACATTACAACTATAGAATGGATGCGACTTAGAGACATTACAACTATAGAATGGATGCAACTTAGAGACATTACAACTATAGAATGGATGCGACTTAGAGACATTACAACTATAGAATAGATGCAACTTAGAGACATTACAACTATAGAATGGATGCGACTTAGAGACATTACAACTATAGAATGGATGCGACTTAGAGACATTACAACTATAGAATGGATGCGACTTAGAGACATTACAACTATAGAATGGATGCGACTTAGAGACATTACAACTATAGAATGGATGCGACTTAGAGACATTACAACTATAGAATGGATGCGACTTAGAGACATTACAACTATAGAATGGATGCGACTTAGAGACATTACAACTATAGAATGGATGCGACCTTAGAGACATTACAACTATAGAATGGATGCGACTTAGAGACATTACAACTATAGAATGGATGCGACTTAGAGACATTACAACTATAGAATGGATGCGACTTAGAGACATTACAACTATAGAATGGATGCGACTTAGAGACATTACAACTATAGAATGGATGCGACTTAGAGACATTACAACTATAGAATGGATGCGACTTAGAGACATTAATACTATAGAATGGATGCGACTTAGAGACATTACAACTATAGAATGGATGCGACTTAGAGACATTACAACTATAGAATGGATGCGACTTAGAGACATTACAACTATAGAATGGATGCGACTTAGAGACATTACAACTATAAATGGATGCGACTTAGAGACATTACAACTATAGAATGGATGCGACTTAGAGACATTACAACTATAGAATGGATGCGACTTAGAGACATTACAACTATAGAATGGATGCGACTTAGAGACATTACAACTATAGAATGGATGCGACTTAGAGACATTACAACTATAGAATGGATGCGACTTAGAGACATTACAACTATAGAATGGATGCGACTTAGAGACATTACAACTATAGAATGGATGCGACTTAGAGACATTACAACTATAGAATGGATGCGACTTAGAGACATTACAACTATAGAATGGATGCGACTTAGAGACATTACAACTATAGAATGGATGCAACTTAGAGACATTACAACTATAGAATGGATGCGACTTAGAGACATTACAACTATAGAATGGATGCAACTTAGAGACATTACAACTATAGAATGGATGCGACTTAGAGACATTACAACTATAGAATGGATGCGACTTAGAGACATTACAACTATAGAATGGATGCGACTTAGAGACATTACAACTATAGAATGGATGCGACTTAGAGACATTACAACTATAGAATGGATGCGACTTAGAGACATTACAACTATAGAATGGATGCGACTTAGAGACATTACAACTATAGAATGGATGCGACTTAGAGACATTACAACTATAGAATGGATGCGACTTAGAGACATTACAACTATAGAATGGATGCGACTTAGAGACATTACAACTATAGAATGGATGCGACTTAGAGACATTACAACTATAGAATGGATGCGACTTAGAGACATTACAACTATAGAATGGATGCGACTTAGAGACATTACAACTATAGAATGGATGCGACTTAGAGACATTACAACTATAGAATGGATGCGACTTAGAGACATTACAACTATAGAATGGATGCGACTTAGAGACATTACAACTATAGAATGGATGCGACTTAGAGACATTACAACTATAGAATGGATGCGACTTAGAGACATTACAACTATAGAATGGATGCGACTTAGAGACATTACAACTATAGAATGGATGCGACTTAGAGACATTAATACTATAGAATGGATGCGACTTAGAGACATTACAACTATAGAATGGATGTGACTTAGAGACATTACAACTATATCCATCATAGAAACTTTTTGTAGCCAAGACTATTGATGCAAATGCTTGAAATTAATCAGCCATATCACTAGAGCCACTCAGTGGATTTGAATTAAAAAAATTGTACACAATATTTTTCAGTTCACTTAGTATGTATATTAATTTAAATTACATATGCAAAAAAGAGTTAATTTTCCTTTAATTATAATTTTTCTAAGGAACTACAATTTTCAATTTTTAATAAGAAAGAGTTCTCTGATGAAAAATTAGAGAACAAAAAATATTTATTTCTATTGACTGACGGTGTATGAAAATTTAGTGCAAATGAAGAATTAAAGACGTTTTTAGTCCGGAAAGGAATATGTACACCTATAACTGTTGATAGCAACTTGCATGTATGTCATTCATGGTGAGCATGACTAAAGATGGAGAACCTTGACCTCATGTCCACAAAATTGTAAAGGTTACACATCTGGAAAACTTGTAAAAGAGCAAACCAATCACAAAATTGGTTAGATCTAAATAGGAATATGTTGGTATTTACTTAATATTGATTAGTTGATATATTTTGGAATACTTGATTGCATCTCCTTTCTTTGCAACATTTTGAATCCATTTTATAAGTATTACCTACCTTTCACTGAAGGCATTAAACAAGAAGGAATTTGTTTTTAAAAGCAAAAGCATGTCCCCCTCCTCTACCTAATGACAATTAATGCCATTTTGTGATACTGGTACTTAAGTTAAGGAAAGGAAAATCTAGCAAAGTGCATAAAATTAAATTTTGTTACTTGTGTGATATATAAAAAGTCCCTGATTATTAAGGTCTGGATTTTAGTATTCCTCTAATTAGATTGAAGCAGTCTGGTCTTGATTTTAGTATTCCTCTCATTGGATTGAAGCAGTTTGGTCTGGATTTAGTATTCCTCTCATTAGATTGAAGTAGTTTGGTCTGGATTTTAGTATTCCTCTCATTAGATTCAAGCAGTTTGGTCTGGATTTAGTATTTCTCTCATTAGATTCAAGCAGTTTGGTCTGAATTTAGTATTCCTCTCATTTAAGATTGAAGCAGTTTGGTCTGGATTTAGTATTCCTCTCACCAGACTAAATCACTTTGGTCTGGATTTAGTATTCCTCTCATTAGATTGAAGCAGTTTGGTTAATTCAAGTAGAATACATAAAGTTTCATCTTTACAAAAATTGGATAAGTTTGTCATTTGTTCAAAAGAGGGGCAAAGAAGTTAAAATCTTGGACAAAAACAAAGATTTTCCTTTGTATAAACACTCCAGACCAAATAAGTCCAATTTAAACATAACATCAGTGGCATGAAAATTTAACATAGTCATCTACATGTGCCAACAAACATGCATGATAAAACAAAGTTCAAACAACGCTGCAAAACTGGTCTGAAAATCTGATCAGATTACAGAGATATGAAAACAAATATGTTTACCAAATTTCATTTGTCTACCTGAAGTGAATTTTGCTTAATTGTGCTTACGAGGTTTTTGTCTATAATTTCTAAGTCCAAACAGTTCAAATTAGCTATAAAAAAAAAGAATTGAAACTATGCTACAATGGCTAGAAAATTTAATCAGGTCATCTACATATTAATACAAATATACATAAAAAATTGTCTTTGTCTACCTTAAGTAATGTTTGCTTAAATGTGCTTACAAGATTTTTGTCAAAAAAAGGTCAAACAAGTTCAAGAATATGTAAAACAAACTGAAAAATAAGGTCACAGTCGCCAGAACCTACCGTATATACTCGTGTATAAGCTAATACCAACTGCAAACTGCAAAGACCCAGATCTGCCGGCGCATAATGCGCCAGCAGATTTGGGTCCATGCAATTTGTAATGATTAATCAGTAGAATAAAGAACATATACCCTGATCTGCCGGTGCATTATGCAATGGCAGATCAGGGTCTATGTTGTTTGCATTTGGACCTAGATTATACGCCAGTATATACGGTATTCAGGTATTGGGACCAGCCCAAGGTATCTATGAATCAAATTTGGTCTGGTTTGGCTCAAAAGTTTTTGAGCCATCTTGCTTACAAGAGTGTGATGGATGGATGGACAGCACAAAACCAACATATCTCCCTCTCAGGAGGTGGAGGGGGGGGGGGGGGGCAGAGAGGGGGAGGAGGAAGAGATGGAACATAATTTGGTCAATTTGACCTGTTACTTTATGTTTGGCTACATCTCCTTGAAGAATCAAAAGTCTTTGTTTCAGAAGAAAGAAAGAAGCCATTATTTGAGTGTCAGACTTTAAAGGGAAGTATGTGTCCTACATTTTCTAGCGACAATGGTTGGTACATATATGATTCCTAGCAATTTAATCTACAAAGGGGTTTAAATTATTTTTACTCTCTAATCAATATCTGTGTTTTAAGGTGTGCACTTCCATGGGAGTTGTTTGGACCCTATATAAAAATGGACTGCTGACATAAAGGGGTTCCTTTTTACTGCAGTGGTATTTAGCATCAGGTCTGAAAATCATAGAACTTCTGAGCCTGAGTGTGAGTTTGAGATTATGTTTCAACCAATCACCAATAATGTTACTTCTCATTTCTGATTGGCTGTTAGTTTAAACAAAATCTTAGACTCAAAAGTTTTATGATCTCATGGCCAGTAGACAACACAATACAGTGCAATGTCAATTATCCATATTTATTGATCATATGGACAAATGGAGTGTCCTCCAGATACATAATTAACTGTGCATTACATTACAAGTTATTAAGACAACAAATTATCCAATAAAAATAATGGCTCGAGATTGGTTTGAATAACCAACATTTTACTGTAAGATCTCATTTTTCCAGGCTGATATGTCTGAAGCATGGCTGAAAATGTTCATTTGCTACTTTGTGTTGAAAGTGTAAATAATTCTTACATCCAATTTTTCACTTACGAATTAGTTATAATTTAAACTTAAAAATTACTTTATGGAACTGTTAGGTAGAACTTTTGCAGATTTACTAATATTTGAAATCACAAAAACATAATAGCCATGATTAGACAACTTAATTAGTATCAATATGTAAAACTATTTGATTTCTCAATCAATTATGAAGGAACTCAACAATTCAAACAACACAAAACTGACATAGGTAGTTGCAAGTAATGATATTTTATTCTGTCTGTACAGCTTTATAATTTACTAAATCAGGACTTCCAAAAAGTCACAACACCAGTGGATACTTTCAAGACAATTAAACCTAATGCCTGACATTTGGAAAACTGTATGAAAGAAATAGCCATCTCTAAAGTAAGAAAATTAAATCTGATTTTCCACACTTCTTTTTTCAATTTTCAAATCATCTTCTTGTAATATTTACTGATCTATCTTAACAATAAATTCTAATACTTATTTCAGATTACTTTTTAATTTAGAGGGAATGATGAGAGAAGGTAAGGTGATTGTTCTGGGTCTATTCTAGAATCCATGATCATGGGATTCATATTAATTTCTTAACAAGAGTCCCTTGAAGGGACTGACACTCGACTGTCCAAAAAGAATTTCCTGGAATTCAAGACCATTTCTTCTTTCTACTGCCGAGTATGAAAACCATTTCTGATATTCTTGAGCACTAACATGTTCAAATTAGCCGCTGTGGCAGCTATAATGGATGTAAGGTCAGCACAATTTTCATTTAGGACATTCCAGAGAGCATTAGAAGACGTTCGGTGAAAACCTCATGCCAATATGACCATCCATTCAGAAGGAGTAGTAATCACAAGATTTTCAAGATGGTTGTCTTGGCAGCCATATTTGATATAAGATTGGCACCATCTGCATTTAGGACCAACTAGAGATCATAAGAAGTCTTTTGGTGAATACCCTATTTCGATATGACCATCAGCTATGGAGGAGTAGTGATAACAAGATTTTTTAGATGGCCACCATAGTGACCATATTGGATGTCATCGCATCTTTTTCATATAGGACCAAACACGACATCATAAGAAGTCTACTAGTGAAAATGCCATGTCAATATAACTTTGCAATTATTAGGTGTAATGATAACAAAATTTTTAAGAGGGTTGCTGTTGAGTGTTGAAATCATCTCTGATATTCTTGAGCAATATGATGTTCAAATTAGCCACTGTGGTAGCCATATTAAGGACAAACCATTGTGCATTAGAAGACTTCTGGTGAAAATGTTGCAATGTCTTTACATTTCGGAAGAGTAGCGATGACAAGAGTTTCAAGATGGCTGCTGTGGTGACCATATTAGATGTCCAAGCAGCACCATTTTCTTTTAGGACTAATCAGACATCATGAGAAGTCTTCTGGTGAAAACCCCACATCGATTTTACTTTATATTTAAGAGGAATAGCAAGAATAAGATTTTCAAGATGACTGCCATTGTGGCCATATTGGATGTCAGATCAGCACCGTTTTCATTTAGGACCTACAAGACACCATAAGAAGTCTTTTCACGAAAACCCCATTTTGATTTGATCTTCCATTCAGGAGAAGTAGCAATAACAATATTTTCTAGACGGACACTATGGTTGTCATATTGGATGTCAAAGTGGCACAATTTTCATTCTGGAAAACCTAGACACCATAAGAAGTCTTCTAGTGAAAACCCCATGTTGAAATGATTTTCCATTCAGGAGTAGTGATAACAAGATTTTCAAAATCACTGCCATGGCAGCCATACTGAATGTTAGATTGGCACCATTTTAATTTAGGACCAACTAGACATCATGGATGTCTTTTAGTGGAAACCACATGTTGATATGACTATCCATTCAGGAGGAGTAGTGACAAGATTTTCAAGATATCAACTGTGATGGCCAAACTGGATGTCCAATCAGTGCCACTTTCATTTAGGATCAACTAGACATTATAAGAAGTCTTCTAATGAAAACCCCAGTTGATATGACTTTCCATTCGGGAGTGGCAAAAACATGATTTTCAAGATGACTGCCATGGTTGCTATATTGGATTCAGATTGGCACCATTTGCATTTAGAACCAACTAAACATCATACAAAGTCTTTTAGTGAAAACCGTATGCTGATATGACCATCCATTCTGGAGAAGTAGCATCAAAAGATTTTAAAGGCGGTCACTCTGGTAGCCATAATGGATGTTTGGGCAGCACCATTTGCATTTAGGACCAACTAGATCTTGTAATGAATTTGTGTGTAAAATTTCACTGCAATCCTTGAAGTAGTTTAGGAAACTTGTGTTGATGGGTGGTCAGACGATGGACAACAGATTGCAGACCATCTGATAAGGTAAAAATTCCAGTCAAAAATAATTCGAATGTCAAAAAAAATTGTGCATCATATTTTCACCTTTATTACTTTAGTAAATCCCACTTGCATTCAGAAAATTCGCCTTTTTTGTAGATAGAGGGGGAATTTTGCAACAAATTGTTCATTTCCAGAATAGACCCTGTTTGTTGGACGTATATGCAGTATTTCTCCAATGATAACTTCATGCTTGATAATAAGCCCAAAGCTTATCTCCTATTTTTAAATCATTCTGGCAAATTTTTATTTAAAAAAGCCTTGTTTAATTAACCCCCCCCCATCTTTCTTGGAGAAACTCTGTAATTAAGTCTAACAGACATGAACATTTTTGCATACCCTAATATTTAAATTGAGTGATATTCATTACTGGCATTTATATAAACAAACAGAAAATAAAAGAAAAAAGACTTTGCATTATGTTAAAAGAACAAAATAAATTTAAGAATGTATTTGGAAAGGCATGTAAATGAGAAAGAGCATCACTATCATGCAAATGAAAAATAAAATGGGAATGAAAGTAAAGTAATGATTACAATTTCACATGCATGATTGGAGAATCTCATAACCAAAAGCTTTTTGACTATAGGTTTTTCATGTAACTAATGGATACAATGTTTATGTACCTACACCTGCCTGCATGCATAGATAAATGCACCATCATCAGGGCCATGCACTATAGATAATGTATGATAATGGAACATGCAAGATGATATGATTCAAACTTTGAAACAAAAAGATACAAAGAAAATATACAATTTACAAAAGTACCTGTAAACAACATGTGATAGTAACATTTCTCTATCTGATTGATTACCGGTAAATTCCTACTTGACTTGACATCTATGTAATCAGCAAAACATGCTCAGGGTATATGTACTGTCCATGTACAGCAACCTAAATTCTTACTCACTGATCTCATATTAATTAATTTTTAGTAAATTAGGAAGACTTAGACAGCTTCTTACCAGACCTCTTCTTGAATGGAAAATATCTTTAATTAATGATGATAACTTTTGAAATGCTGGAGCATTAAAATCACTTAGAAAATTATGAGTTGGTGTACATTTTTGGCACTTAACTCTAGGCTGAGTATCTGTCCGCAAGTAAGAAAAGTATGAGAAAAAGTACCTTGTCACTAACTGTCCAAAAAAATAATAGCTGAATAAAGTATTTACAACTTAATCAGATTTGCACAGGTTCAAACTCAAAGAATCCTCTGATCAAATAAACAAAAAAGGGTATGTTGGTGAGTTAATTTTTTCAGTATGACACAATTGATGAGATAGTATTGGTTTTCTGCAACAGAAAGCCTACATGGTCAATTTATGACCGGCTAAGGATTCCCAAAGGTTTTGTATATTCTGTATTGACTTAATCATTTTCTTTCACAGGACTGTTATTGTGATTATTTTTCGTTTTTTAACAAGAAGCCCGAGCAGACCTGTGATCATTCACCTGGCTGACATCTGCCTAATAGTCATATGCTAAAGCAGTAGGTCAAGATATACGAGTCAAAAGGATGCTTTTTCTGTTGAAATTTCTTCCAATGCTGTTGATTGTATTTGTTTATGTTTCAAGTTTTCTCTAGTTTTTCTACCTACATCTATATTTGATTGTACATCAGCATTCTATTTCCGATACTGAAAGGCCCCTATGCAAGGATACTTTTTGTTAAGGTTATTAAAAATCTGTTCAACAGTTTTCTGAGATATAGTTGCATAAATGTTTTTCTACTTTTAGACTGGCATAATTTATATAAATATTAAAGACCTCTATGTTAGGACGCTTTCTGTGAAATATGGTCAAACTCAGTTGAGCAGTTTTTGAAAAGTCATTTAAATGTTTTTCTATTGTTAGTAATGGTGGCCACATTTGATGGCAGATCTGCATCATTTGTATAAATTTGATTGGTCTTTTATGTCAACATGCTTTCTGTCAAATATGATCAATTTTTTTTAAAGGTTTTCTAATTTTAATAACGCTAGCCATATCTGAAAGCAGATCAGCATCAGTTGCACAAACTTGAAAGCCCTCTATGTCAGGATGCTCTCTGTCTAATTTGGTACAATTCTATTGAGAGTTTTGGAGAAGTCATTTAAAGGTTTTTCAGTTTTTATTAATGGTGGCCATACTTTGTGGTAGATTGGAATCATTTGTACAAAATTGAAGATCATCATGCCAGGATGCTTTCTGTCAAACTTGGCTAAATTGTATTCAACAGGTTTGGAGAAGTAGCCTAGAGGTTCATATACCGTACTTTTAGTAATGATGGCCATATTTGGTGACTGATGGTCATATTTGATGGCTGATGGCCATATCTGATGGCTGATCAGCATCAGTTGTACAGATGTGAAAGGTCTTCATGCAGACTGCTTTCTATCAAAATTGGTTGAATTCTATTCAACAGTCCTGGAGAAGTAATTTAAAGATTTGTCTGTTTTTAGTAATGGCAGCCAATTTGATGGTAAATCAAGCATCATCTGTGCAAATTTAAAAAGTCTTCATGCTTGGATGCTGTCAAAAATGATCAAATTCTGTTCAGTGGTTTTGCATAGAAGTTGTTTCAAGTTTTTTTCTATTTAGTAATGGTGGCCATATCTTAGGGTGGATCAGCATCAAATGTAAAAATCTGAAAACCCTCTATGCCAAGCTGCTTTCTGTCAAAGTTGTTAAAATTTTGTTCAGCAGTTCTTGAGACGAAGTCGATTAATGGTTTTTCTACTCTAATTAAATGGTGGCAACATTAAATGGTGGATTGGCATCATTTATACAAATTTGAAAGGTCTTCATGCTTAAATGCTTCTGTTCAACAGTTTTGGAGAAGTCATTTAAAAGTTAACTTTTTTTAGTAACAGTGGCCTTATCTGATGCCGGAACACCATCATTTGTATAAATTTGAAAGGTTTTCATACTGGGATGCTCTCAGTCAAGTTTGGTCAAATTCTATTGAAAAGATTTAGAGAAGAAGCCGTTTAAAGGTTGTTCATTTTTTCAATCGTGGCCATAATTAATAGCAGATGGGCATTATTTGTACAAACTTGAAAGGTCTTCATGCCAGGATGATTTCTGTCATGTTTGGACAAGTTCTATTCAGCAGTTTTTGAGAAGAAGTTGTTTTAAAGGTTTTTCTATTTTTAATAACAGTGGCTTTTCTATTTTTAGCAACACCAGCCATATCTAAAGGAGGAGCATAATTTTTATAAAAATGTAAAGGTTTTCATGTCTACTATCAAATTTGATAAAATTCTGTTCAGTGGTTTTTTGAGAAGAAGGGTTAAAGGTATTTTACTATTTTTAGTAATGGTGGCCATATTTTATGGTAGATCAGCATCATTTGCACAAACTGAAAGTCCTTCATGCCAGAATGCTCTGTGCCACATTTGGTTTTTGAGAAGTTTAAAATAGCAATTTTTTATGGACACAGTGCACAGCTGATGCAGGGCCATACCATAAGCTCACTTTGGTCTTACAGTCAGGTGAGCTACTAAGAGACAGAAGGTGCAACCGTGTTATTTTACATCCAATCTCTCCCAGAGTTCACTGCACTACAATAAACTTAGGTAAAAAGAGATATTCATGTCAATGATGTCGGAGTGTAATGATCATGTCATTTCAAGCTGCACAGTATGAGTAATTTTTACTCAAGCAGACTACATTAACTGTTCAAATATATCATGTGAATTCACTTTTATACAATTGGTATGTTCATGGATTTTGTGATGGATTCAAGCCAGTAATTTAAATACCCCCCTCCCCCCCCCAAAAAAAATAAAAAAAATAATGGTTGCCATGAATGCTATATAACAGCAATAGATGTATCCATGAATTTTGGTTCCAACAAAAAAAAAATTTTTTCTTCTAAACCATGAGAAAATTACGCTGTTTACAATAAAATAATTCAGTTATTTTCTAAATCTTCCACTGTTACTGTGTCAACATTGACCAGAAATTCAGTCATATGTATCAAATCATGTTAATATTCCTTGAATTCCAAAGAATTTGGTGAAACATAATTTGCAACCTATAAGGAAAACTATAAAATAAGTGTGAAATAATTATAAGGAGTATGCACAGGATACAGGGATGTTTATGGGGATGAAGCAGGCATCGGCAAGGGATAAATGGTTAACTACAATATTTAGATACAACTGGCCAGGTGAAAATTTGAGGACTAAAGAGCAATATATAAAGGTCTATGGAATCTAAGGTGTGGCGTAAACATATGAACAAAAGTCCATTTCACGTAGATCCATTTCCTTGTATTTGATGGCATCAATTAGTCTTTCTGTATATCTAATGCTGTAAGATCACACAGACAACTTTTTATCTCTGATCCTTAACCATAACTTACCAATAAAGAATTCATTATCATCCAACAGGTTTAACTAAACAATACTGAAATATTTGTAATGAAATATGAGAATGCCTATATATATATATATATATACACACACACACATCATACATGTGATTCTAACAGCAGTAGGACAAAAATACTGTTTAAAAGGCCATCTACCGCACACACCATTGTATAGTTGAAATGTACTGCTTTCAAAATTAAAAGATTTTTTTTTTTTTAAATTGAAGAAAAAAAGGAAAGAAAAAAAAACAGTATTTGTATGTGTTCAATTCCCATTTTACTGAAACCAGCAGGAACCAGTCTACTGGGGAAGTGTTATAGCAAAATGACTGGTGCAATGATGTGTGGCTGAGTAATCAGATTACAAATGCTAATATATGTTCACAACAAGCTATTAATTGATTACTGTATTGTCGTAATCTGGAGAGTTTACAGCCAAATATGGGGTATTTTTTTAGGTGTTATAAGTAATAGAGGGATCAAAGGTGGTCCATGATGGTTTTCAAGTCTTTGAATAAAATCAGTAGACCTTTGGCGGAGGTGAGATAAAAAGGACAAAATGACACAGACACTTGTTTCTGTTAAAAAAATGGGGGAAACTTAATTGGTACCGAGTTGTTCAAGATGTTTTTGGAGGAATATTTTTGGGCAGCTCATATATTTTTCAGTTCGATTCATGTCAAAATGCAGAAATGTACACTTTCTCCAATACTAAAAATACTATAAAATAAACCTGCTAAGAAATATGAGGCTCAAAAATACATTTGAAGTCCAACTCAAGAACTTCCTCCTCTGGGTGAACTTAGCTTGAAGAAGCATTGGAGAGCAGGCAGCAGCCTTAAAAACCCGACCACAGGAAAAGTGAAGTTTGAACTTCTTTGCAGGATGAGTGTAGTTGTTTTGTCATTGCCACATTCTAATGATGATACAGAGAGGACATTCTCTATTCTTTACAAAATACAAAATGATTCAAGGGGAAATATAGACCAGAAAGCTGTTTAGAGCTTGTTAAGTGTGAAATTTAATAATCACAATGAATGCCATCAGTGGTCACCAGTCAGTGATCTTGTGTTGGAAACTAAAATGCTTGTGGATTTTATAAAAAAAAAAAAGCTTTGTACTGAACTGTGAGATATACAACTCCTCCTTTTTCACTGAATTGACAATACACTGACTAGTATTAATTGATTACTATTGTAACATTAATTGATTACTATTGTAACATTTTCCATCAGAATCTGAATCATGTCCAAAACCTGCCATTTTATTATAGTATGAAAAGAATATATATTATGGCAAAAAATGCACGTGTTTTGTTTTCTGTTCCCTTAAAACACATAGAATTTATGTCGATAAAACACTGACTGGTTTAGAAACCAATCTACTGATCAAAATCTGTAAATCTACTAGTTTGATGTCCTGGTTCAGTCACATGTATGAGTGAGTGTGTGTATGTATGTATGTATGTGTGTGTGTGTGTGTGTGTGTATATATATATATATATTTATAATTGAAAGGGACTCTTTTCTATATGTAAACACAGCACCTTCCATGCTTGCACAAACTTTGCATTAGTAAAATATGCACAACTGCAAAATATATTTATCCAGTATTTGACATCATTTTGCGGTATGTAGTAATGTCATACACATATTAAGACATACTGTATTGTCTCTCACAAAGTGTGCAATCATGCAACAGACTGGAGCGAAAGTTATTTCAATATATCAGTTCAGGGTCTGTCTACAATATTAAATGACTGACAGTTCTAACTAGTGTGTGAAGCCTTTGAACTTGACTAAGTATATTAATCCCACAGGGTTGTACCAATATTTTGGGCTCTTATATATTCTCACTTGAACTGATCTATTGAAAAAAAATACTCTTTAAATACATACCAGGAATAATCTCAAATAATGCATGACAAATGCATTAACATGAGATCTTACAGGTTTTTCTTGTCCTTATTTCTGACTGATATAAATTGTTGAGCAAGATTTCAAATTAAAACATTTTCACAAAATAATCACTAATTTGAGAGAGTAGCATGATGTAGGAGCAACTTGGTGCTAAAATATGCATGACAAGCATCTAAAAGTTGGACAAATAATTCATACAGATTCCAATTAAATTCAACCCGAATCTGTAATATTTCCTAACCCCCACCCCATCCTGAACACCCTCAAACTCAGGGATGTAAAATTGGCCTAATGTATTCTCATGCATGTTGAGATGACTAATAGAGGCAGGAGTCATGGATGGATCAGTGGTAAGTGTGCTTGACTCACACAGTGGTAAGTGTGCTTGACTCACAATTAACAGGGTGTGGGTTACCAACTACCTTGGTGTAACCTAAAGTAAAGGCACTTTACTCAGAACCTAAAGTAAAGGCACTTTACTCAGAACCTAAAGTAAAGGCACTTTACTCAGAACCTAAATTAAAGGCACTTTACTCAGAACCTAAAGTAAAGGCACTTTACTCAGACTGCCTTGGCACTAAATAACCTACCTGTGTTGCTGTGCCATAAAATACCAAACCAAACTATAATTTATCCCAAATTACAGGAATTTTATTCAACTTCTATTAGCTTGTCAATGAGCATGCCTCTGTAAAACTTTGTCAGCTTTCATAGGATAAGAAATTACAACTTTTTGAAAATAAAAAAACAGAAGATTTCTCCATTTGCAGCAGTAAGAATGCATAGTGAGCTTATCTCCTTCAAACAAGTATAGGATTGGAGTTAATAATTCCTGGTGTGTTGCCCCCCCCCCCCCCAAAAAAAAAAAAAAAAAAACTTGAATGTGGTTCAATAAAATAAACTGATATCCTTTTTGCACTAGATTCTATAGAGCTAAAGGTATTTTTCATTGCCTAATATGACCTTACCATTTCAGCAGACCAAAAGTTGTCCTTAAGTTTGTCCTTAGAGTCGATGATGAAAGAGTCCAAATAGTAAATATGACAATACTCAAGATATATATGGAAAACTATTTAGAATAATACACATTTTTTTCCAGTTCACAATAATTAACATGACATGTGACTACAGTAAGATTCTACTTTACTTCATGAAAATTCTGCTTGACTTAGCAGGGAGCTTCTGTAGATAACCATGTACAAGATGCAACTAATACCAAAAAGAATACCGGCAGACCAGGCCTAGCCTGGACATTCTAAAACTGGGCTTGAGTTTGACCTTGAGCGTGAGCTTTCACTATTAGCCAATCAAAAGTGCTGTTACAAAAGTGAAGTCCTTTGATTGGCTGATAAAGAATCTCAAGCTCAAACTCAAGCTCAGACGTTTTATGATGTCTAAGCCTGGAGATCAAAAAACTGTTGAGCTTGAGTCAGTGCTTGAGATCTTGTGCTGAACCAATTACAAAGAGGTTTACTTTTGTAAAGTCAATTCTGATTAGCTGAAAGTGGAAATTAAATCTATCATTCAGAGTTGTATGATCTCCAGACCAGGCCTCATATTTTCAAAACTTTTTATGCAACTTAAGTTCAAGCTCTAAAACTTTGAAAGTTTATACCTTAAATTATAATAAAGCAGTAATAATAATAATAATAATAATAATAATAATAATAATAATATAAATAATAATAATAAACGCTTTATTTTTTTTTAGGTAAATCAGTTATAATATACTAGTCTCCCCTGAGGCCCTCAGAATTGCCAATAAATAATAAAAATAAGAAAATAAAAAATATATAAAAATAAAGCATGCTTAAATACATTAAGTATAAAACCTTTAATTGAATAAATTTTGTGTTTTCAGTTAATTCAATATTGACAATGAAAACTGCCTTTCACGATAATGGTTATATGATTTTGTTTTGAAGACATTTAGATTTGTTTCTGATCTAATAGTTTTGGGGAGTTCATTTCATAGAATAGCACCAGAGTAAGCAAACAATTTCTTTCAAAAGTATTTGTTTTTTGAAATTGTGTTCCACAATGATCATTCATAATTGATCTCGATTTAGATCATGCAAATCGATAGTTGAGTGGTAAGTAACTTTTTACCCTCTGAAAAAGATAAATTTTTTGCACATACTTCAGAACAAACCTGATTCACTTGCCTACACCAGTCTAGATTCTTATCAACATAAACTTCCACAAGCTTTTCTGTGTCAACATTTTCAATTAGATTATCTTCAATTACACTGCTCAGATTTAGATTTCTTTTACGTGTTAATCTTTGCCTAGTTCTGAGCAACACTGTTTTGGTTTTTAGGGGTTTAATAAACATGTTATTCAGTGAGTACCAATATTCAACTTGATATGAATCTTAACACAATTGTTTGTTCAAAGTTATTACATTAGAATCAGACTTATGCAAAGTAGTACCATCAGCATACAGATCAGTTTTTGAATGTTTTACATACAGTGGCAAGTCATTTATAAACAATATGAATAATACAGGCTCTAAAATAGATCCCTACGGAACTCCTATGTTGATGGTCATCATTTCTGATTTAATGTGACCAATAACAACTTGTTGACTTCTGTCAGAGAGATATGATTTTAAACCATGCGAGTAATAAGTGAGAACATTTGTATTTTTCAAGTTCCCATGCAAGTATATTATGGTCAACTGAGTCAAAGCCTTTTTAAAATCAGGGTATATAGTTCCAACCAATTCCTCACTGGCCATAGCAAGCAACCATTCATCAATGAGCTTTGTTAGGGCAGACTAACAAGAGTTGTTCCGTCTAAATCTAGATTGGGATGGAAGAAATAAATGGTACTCGGAAAGGTTATCAATTACAGAGATAGAGATTTTTGGAGACATGTCTTTCAAACTATTTAGAAATGGTTGGCAGAACAGATATTGGTCAATAATTATCTGGATTTGATTCTGAACCAATTTTATAAACAAACCTAACCTTGGCTGCCTTCAGTTGAGATGGGAAGATTCCCTATGTAATGCTATTAATCATATAGGCAACATATGGAGCAATCATATCAGTACATTTATTTAAGATGAATGGACCTATCTGATCCACTCCAGTTAATTTTTTAGAATTTAACTTTTTCAGTTCACATACTACATCTAAACATGACATAAAAGTAATAGTGACTTCATAAAATCTTGTAACTTTTTTTGGCATCAATATCTGATATATTGAAAGTTACATTTGTTACAATAATGATGTGCTCACTGAATCTAGTTAACAATGTGGTGTGTATCATCAATTATTGTCCCATCAATTATTAGTTGATTTGGGATCTTACTGTTTCTATTTTAGAGTAAAATCCTTCAGAATTTTCCACATTTCTTTGTTTGGACTTGCATTTTCAACTGATATTTTATAAATTTCTTTTAGCATACTGAATCATAGCAATATATCTGTTTGTAGTTAATCCGACAAAACTGCAGTTCTCTCACAAAACAGAGAATTTCCAGTTATACACTTTGTTATCTATGCCAGTTTCCTTGACCATCTCTTCAATGTTTGAAATTACCTTACAAAACATGTTGGGCATATGGTAAAATACAACTAAAACAAACTGCCACAAAAAATATGCTTGCTTTGGTCCAGTGAATAGGTCACCATTGTGAACACTGTGTGAGCTGTGTATGTGATATAAACAATCTACTTTTCAGTGCCCTTCCCTGAATCAGAATGAAAAGTGGCACAAGAAGTACCTTTCACTACAGAGCCGTAAAGCTGTAATCATCTACATATGTCATATTCCAAGATTTATATGTGTTAAATATGCTTAACTATTATGTAACATTACAATATCTGCAATGTGACATAACCATACCTTCATGGGACAAAATCAAGACTGTTTGGGATATCTTGATGTTGTATGTTATATATCATCCCAACTGTATGTCAAATCTGCAGATCTGTCACATGACATCTGAATTTATTATGTTACATCAAATACACTGTACCTTAATGTGATATCTACAAGACTGTATGTGACATCTACATGTCTTTATGTATGCACATGTGTACATTACATCTGCAATCAATTGTATACCATCACCATGTGCTCCATGTGCCCTTGTTGTGCTACAGAGACTAAATTGAGTATTGAAAATTTTGTTTACATCATGTCTTCATGTTATATCTGCATATCTGTTTGTGACATCTGCAATGAATTGTATACCATCACCATGTGCTCCATGTGACCTTGCTGCACTACCGAGTCAAAATCAAGTATTACAGAGTCAAACTTAAGGAAGCTTGAAAGTTCTGCATATCATGTATGTGAAGTATACCAAGATATATGTGACATTATGTGACACTACTGTTCTGTGTAACTGTTCTTTTCTGTGACACTGTACTATTCTGTGGAATACTACTATTAAGTGACATCAGAATATCTTTATATGACATCACAATGTTTTTTATCCAACAGCTACATATCTGTATGTGAAATCTACATGTCATCTGATATCCTTCTATCTGTATCAATATGTGACAGCTGCAATTAGCTATTAACCATGTGCTGCTGTTATGCCTCTGATGCGCTGCTTGGAGCCAATTAGCATTGTCTATAGCTCTATCATATTGCACACTGTAAACAGTTATTACAATGAAATTATTTATAAATAGGCATTAATCAGTATAATTCAAGACAATTTATGTTCAGTGTAATTTTAAAGACTGTTCATCAATTTATTACTCTTTTGAGTAATTTTTCAAAATGAATTTTTTATATAACAAAGACACAAATCGACAATATTGTCACCAATAGTGTACTTAATATGAAGTAAGATTATGGTACTTATGGTGGGTTTCTTTTTGTTTTCTTTTAATAAAATGTTATAGTTTTTCATAAGTCCCAAGAATTAGCTATTTAAATATTTTGCTGTTCAAAATATTTGCTAAAGAATTTGCTGAAGTATTTAATGATTAAACATGGTTAATTGCCTTGCAATGACATATCTTGGTACATTTTTGTACATACAACATACAGCTTTTGAAAATATATTTTTCTTTATCCCAGAAGCTTACATATAAAATCTAATGCCTGATCTTGAGCAATGTGTGAAATCTTATTTTCCTGTGACCTAATATCTATGCAATCTATTAATCCAATTTGATTAATTATTGATCAGTGGGATCTAAGCAGAACTAGAAGATGCTCTTTGTGAATGTGATATCTTACCAACTCTGGAGTACAGTCTCTTATATACATGTCCTACATTGAATATTCAAAGTTTAGTCAGATTATACAAGTCAATTTTCTGTCCATTTAGAGTCTTTTCATACATTTTTAAGTTCTTCAAAATTAATCTAATGCTTTGGGTTATTAACATTTTTCAGTGAACCTGTTTTTAATTAACCTGAATTTTGATGATCTCCAAATATAAAAGTTTTCATTTACATGGGAATGTAAACTTATATATATATATATATATATATATATATATATATATATATATATATATATATATATATATATATATATATATATATATATATATATATATATATATATACATATACATATGGAAACCATACTATCATGCAGTCATAGTGCATTATGTAATGAACTGCAGTGTAGTGAGAATACTAAAGGTGAAGATCCTAAAATTCTGTAACATGTATATAAAATAAAATTTAATGGTAAATATATAAAATCCTACAAAATACAGGGGAAATTTTTTTTATATGAACTGCATTCCCTCAAAAAGAATGATAAAAAAGTAAATGAATGCATTACAAGTGTTGGGTGGGATAAACAAAATGTCAGTCAAATGTATAATAATAATTTTAGCACCTGCCAATTTATATAACAATTGGGATTAAAATAGCTTTTGCTTGATGAAAATGAATCATTGCTGTCTAAGATTATTTCATACGTGCAAGTAGAAATGTACTTATTTTGTACTACACCAGGATAAAGTGTGACTGCATGTTGCAAGCACTCCCTCATTATAACACTGTCCATAGAAGTCATGGAATATACCACCTTATAGTGATACTGTCTTATAATGAAGTACATTATACATATAATTTTACTACTGCATAATGAAATGGGATCCATGACCATACACACCTTATAACAGGAACTGCATTATAATGAAGGGCCTTATAGTGAGGGAGTGCTTTGTTATTACCTGGTCACATGTTCTCCTAGCTTTTGGAGCAAGAAACTAACACCTAAGCTCTAAGTAAAAAACAAGTGATATTCTGTAACTATCCTCCAAAGCTGAACAAGATGTTTCTTACGAATTTTCTCATTTTTGTTTCCTTTTCTCACATACTAAATTTCAATTAAAAAAATAACTTAGTATTATTTCTGTTTAGGAATCTTTTAACCTGGGTTGGAGATTTTTTTTCTCAAAGCTATGAAGAGAAGAAAGGACTAAGAATTCTAATGCATGATTATAACACATGGATAATCAACTACAGTAACAACTAATTAATCATAAATGGTATCAATTAAATATGTGCAAATGATTGTACAACAATTTTCCAAATGATGCAGGAAGATATGCATAATTGCATACCAGATGGCATACATATCTGTACAGTTGCAATGTATGAGAATGAGTCACTTAAAACTCTATGCTATATACATGGATGAATGGTACTAAACTCAATCACACATCTTAATTATTATTTTCTTTTTTTCATGCAGATACTTGTATCTCATAAAGTCACCCTTCTACAACGAAAAATTTTGCCTTTGGTAGGATAATGTAGCCTCTTGTAAAAGGATGGTCTCTTACAATCATGGTCTAATGAGAGATGGACCACTCATAGGCATGCAGAATACTTCAGGCTTTATGTATTAGCCAACTGCAATAGTTGCTCAGTGTTTGAATAAATCCATGCTGCTCAGACATGAAAACCAGCTGAGATAAATAATTGCTTCTCCATTGTCTTTCGTGTGCTGCATCATTTTCACAAAATATTGTTTATAGTAAAATTATGGGCAAAAACCTGCTTTAAATTGGATGCCGCCATCTTGAAAAGCACACTCAACTCAAGGCACGTTGTTGCCTCTAATTAAATCTATTAGCAAAGTTTTGTGAAAACAATGTAGTGTACCAAAGACACTAAATTTGCACCTACAGTATTTATCAAAACTGGTTTTCTTGTCTGAATGGCTCTGATTTTTTGAAACACTTCTACCAACTGTTTCAATTGGCTTTGGTTAAAGGTACCAATAGGGCAGAAAAACACAAATTGATCCAAATGTGCATGACATAGGATGATGAGATTGTATTAGCTATTTTGTAGTCGTTTACCCATACCATATTTACACATGTATAACACACTCAACTGCAAACAATATATACAGTAATTCTCCCATGATAAGACCAGGGGGCCAGCCTAATAGCCTGTCAACAAATAAGGTGTGAGCTTATTATCAGAATTAGATATCCTTTGTAAATATTTGCCAATTTATTTTTTTAATTAGGGCAGGCTTATCATCATTCAAGGGCTTATTATTGGATATATACAGTACCAAGGGCTTATCATTGGATATATACAGTACCAAGGGCTTATTATTGGATATATATAGTACCAAGGGATTATCATTGGATATATACAGTACCAAGGGCTTATCATTGGATATATATAGTACCAAGGGCTCATCATTGGATATATACAGTAACAAGGGCTTATCATGGCATATATACAGTACCAAGGGCTTATCATTGGATATATACAGTACCAAGGGCTTATCATTGGATATATACAGTACCAAGGGCTTATCATTCGATATATTCGATATATAGTAGCAAGGGCTTATCATTGGATATATACAGTACCAAGGGCTTATCACTGGATATATACAGTACCAAGGGCTTATCATTGGATATATACAGTACCAAGGGCTTATCATTGGATATATACCCTACCAAGCTCTGTCATGGGATCATGTACTGTCAGATAAAGATCTCCACTACTTTTTCTCCTTATAATTTCATTGAATGAATAGCAATAATGTTGATCTGTTGGCACACGATGCAATGGTAGGTAAGGGTACACTATGTCTGCAGTTGGGTGTTTATTGCACATGGATCAAAATATCCAGTTTGTACATGGATGGAGAAATGGTACACTGGGATATTATTCACCTATAAAAAGCATTAAATCTTCAGAACTGTGCAGTGATAAATTATTAACATTGGAAATCCACAAAATAGTATCCTAATATACAGATATATAATTAGAGACATGAACATATCAACAGTGGGAAAGCACTTAAAAGATAAATGGATGTTATGATATAGTTACAAATAAATAGGAGTATAATACATAAGTAATGACAAGGTACAACCAATCAGGTAATGGAAAAGAGCAACTACCAATGTATACACTGGTGATTTACACAGTATGTGGTAAATTTGATTATTTATATTGAAATATTTATTATGTACATAACACACATAACTGGTTATTTTGTCAGTGTCAAAATTGTGTGCTTCTGATCTGGCATTTTGACTGCATTTTAATTTTGTGCTGCTGTCCATTGGACATTTCTTTTTTTTTATACTATTTTATGTAATTTTTCTGAAATTTTCACAATGTTTTATTTTTGCAGAGAACTGATTAATTGCAAATTTAGGAAAAAAATAAACCCCATAAAGACAACCAGGTATACAGTATATTACATAAATCTTTCTGCATGTTAAATTGTATAAGCTACTACTTCAGACATGTAAGAGGTAAGCAATTATGCATTTTTAACCTCATGTATATATGCATGCCCACAATTTTTCTTTGTTTTCCCCCAACAATATCTCAAGGAGAAGGGGTAGGTTATGTGCATATTGCTGAGTCTTCATATGAAGCCCACAGACTTATGGTATTTGATTTTGCAACTGATACCTAGGGGAGATAACAATGTGAAAGTTCTCTAATGGAACCTTTGGTCGAATAAGCTGCTAGGTACATGAACTACAGGCATGTGTACAAGCAAACAGAAATTACCTGGATTTCCTGTTAGGTAAGCAAAGTAAATTGTAAACAACTGTTAGAGGCATCATAACAATGCAAGAAAGCATAGTTATACAATAATAAGATATAAAAAAAATATAATACACTATGTTGAACTACAATATTAAGTATCAATCTAAACATTCTCACAGGTTACAACTAAAGGTATTGTCATTACCCTAACTCTTCAGACACACTTATCATTTTTTTTATCTGAAAATTTTGTTATGCACCCTAAGTTTTTGGACAGCCATGGTCGTTAATTTTATTCTTTATTCTTATTTTTGGAAATCCATATTTTTGCACACGGTAAACAAGACCATTTACAGTTTGCATGAAGAAAGAGAAAGGTAATTTGATTCATTACAATGCCTGGTATCGATGACATATGTTGCCTATAAAAAAAACTGTCAAGAGTTGCCATTTTATTATTGGGAACCACAGTGTTACAAGTATATCTTGTGGAAACATGAAAATTATGATCTCTTAGGTTTTAGATCATATATACACCTCTCCCTCGATAACTAACTCATGCATAATGGTGTCCAAAAACAAAGACGGCTCTTTAAGCAAGGGTGCGAGTTACCTCCATAAATTAAGAAAGGGTAACCATCCCCACTGGACATCGAGAAAAACCGGGGGGGGGGGATAGTTTTTACTAATGAAGTTGTTCACTTTTTTTGTATACATTACCTTTATTTTCAAGATACCCAACCTCTAAAAGATCATTATCAACATTACTCCATGAGGTTTCAACAACCATCACATGTACATGAAAACATTGTGTATTATTTCACTGATTTTTGTTTTTGTTTATTCACAAAAACTAGTGATATTTATTTTGTGAAACAACCATCAACGTCGTAACTCAATTCTTTTTATTGTTCTATTAGTAATATATTAATGCCATGATTTTCATTGCAAGTAATAGTAAAACTACTTCTCATCCTTGAGGAAATCTCTGAGTACCAATTCAGGAATTTTACGTTCACTACAAACTCTGGAACTCACTTCTCCATAATGAACCATATCTGTGAAACAAAACTTTGTATTCACCAAATACTCATTTTGTTTGGTTGCCTTACTATCTTTGATCACATTTGTGAATGAGTAGGCTAATTTAAGGTAGTTTAATTATATTACTTACATATTAATATTTATAAGTATTTGATTGATCAATTGAAATGAATTGATGTGACACACAACCATGACTGCTAGCTCTTAAGCAGGTAGGATATGCATGCCTTTTACTTTTCTTTTATTCCACCCCTCTATTTGATTTGATACAAAAGACGTATGCAAAAGACGCAATTATCATGATAATACAAAGCAGGTCTGCTTTTAAAATACAACAAATACTTCTGCAAATCAGAGATCAAAACATAATCAGCCACTTAATTAGGTTCTCACAGAAATGCTCATGGACATAGCTGTGATGGCAGATTGACATTTTTTATGTTTGAATAGCAGATGGCATATTGCATTTATGATGATTACACTGAAACCAAATTAAAAGATTGAACTAAAACACGAATATTAATTGACAAAACTTTTTTAATTGGTGTTTATTTATTAAAGTGTTGCCACCAGTAGGCATTGGTGACATTTTCATTGATGAAAATTTCATAGAATATTGTTTATTTACTGAGTACTGAGAATGTTGTTTGCAAAGAAAATTAACAAAATATATGACTTATTAAAAGTTGAGAATTTTATGATGTTGATTCAAATTTCCATGTACTAACCATCATTTTTGATGATAAATGAACGATATATAGCATACATGTGATTCTACCAACTGTAGGACAAAAATACCGTTTTAAAGGCCGTCTACTGCACACTGCACATACCATTTTATATTTTAAATCTACCACTTTTAAAAATGAGAAGATTCAAACAAAATTTTTGAAGGGAAAAAAAAAAGTAATTTTATGCCTTCTACCCAAACATTACAGAAACCAGTCATAACCAGTCTTCTGGGAACCGGAACTGTTCCACCAGTGCAACGACAGGTGCAATGATGCATGCTGAGTGATTACAAATCTGATTAAGAATTGTTACACAACGACTGACATGTCTACACAACAAGCTGTAAATTGATTATCTTATTGTTGAAATTTGAAAAGTTTAATGCCAAAGGCTGGTTATTTATTGAGGTGTTATAAATAGTAAAGGGATCAAAGGTGGTCGATCATGGCTTGTGAGTCTTTGATTAAAAATTGGCTGGAGGTGAGATTAAATGGCGGGACCGACCCAAAAATTATTTCGGCAGAAACACTTGCTTAAGCGTTTTGATTTTTTTGTCTTGTTTAATTGTTATTGTGTTTTTCAAGATGTTTTAAGAGGAATATTTAAGGAAGCTCTTATATTTTTTGTCAATTGTGTTTTTCAAAATGCTTTAAGGGGAAGCTCTTATCATTTTTGGTCACCTGTGTTTTTCAAGATGTTTTAAGAGGAATATTTAAGGAAGCTCTTATCTTTTTTTGGTCAATTTATGTCAAAATGCGTTTTCTCCCAATGCTAAACAACAATCCACTAAAATATTACAACAATTTCAACAATGCTCGGAAATCAGGGTTTAAGTCGCTGCAGGCAAGTAACAAAGGTCTTGAGTTTGCATTGTGTGTTTCATGCAAGGTGGATTTTAAGATAGTGTATGGAGGAAGAAATAATATCACCAGAAATATGCAGCCACCATCACATAGGGGAAATCTGGATCAGAGAGCTATTGAGAGCCTGCATGTCATCAGTGGACACCAGGGAGTAAATTTGTGAAGGAAACTAAAAATGTTTATGGATTTTATTTTTAAAAAAACCTTTGCAGTTAAAAACTCATTTTGGCAGTGAAAAATCTTTGCAGTGAAAAAAGTATAAACAATTTTTCCTTTTTCATTTAACTGACAATTTCCTGACTCCTGTTAATTAATAATTATTGTAACATTGCCATTAGAATCTGACTTGTGTTTAAAACTTGCTATTTTATTATAATATGAAGAGTGTACATATTATGGTAAAAAATGCACTTGTTTTGTTTTCAATTACCTTAAAACACGTAAAATGCATGTCGATAAGAAATCCTACTGATTTAAAAGCCATTCTACTGATCAAAATTTTGAAATCTACTGATCTGATGTCCTGGTTCTGTCACATGTATGATATAGCAAGGCTTCATTTACCAATTTTGATCGTGATTTTCTTCACTTTCAACAAATAAAGGCCAATTTTGGGGGTATTTTCTAGTAAAAATAAAAATGGGATCCATGCCTGACCCCGCATTGTAAATGGGTTTGCGAGCTATCCAGGCACAAGTTACTGAGGGAGTGGTGTAGTTATTCTTTTCAAGTTAACATCGATTGATAGATTTTATAAAAGGGAAATTTATATTGATTGCAGTAAGAAGTTCCATTTTAAAATGTAGAATTTCCCTGTAGCTAAATTACAGCATTCACTGTAAAGAACAGATAAATTGATAAAACTGCAAAAAGATATGTAAATACTGTGACATAACACAAAAAAAAAACTATTTAATGAGCATGAACAACTTATCATTCTGAAAGCAGTGCCATGTAAGTTATGCAACCTGAAAATTACACAGCAAAACTTAAGCATTACATATGCTGCTGATTATGCAAACAATGTGCTCATTATGTCATATAATTTTAAAATTGTACAAACCCTGGCCTTGTCATCTATGTCGACAGGGGTAACGAGGCTACTCCATTGATTCCATGACCCATACTGCCTGCGAAGATAGACATGATCAAACACCAGGCCTTTCTTGGGAATCATCAGGTTACGGGCAATCTTTAAATCCTTAGGCCTGAAAAATATGTTTTGGATTATCAGTATATGAAATTTATGAGTCAGAAATAAGTTCATCAGCATATTTAATTTTCGTGCTTTTAGAATTAGTTTTTAACCAAAAATTTGAACGCATGATACAGATTTAATTAAAGTATATTTGTGAACACTTTATCCATCACACTCACATACTAGTTTGACTATTGAAAATAATGAAAAAGGAATTTATTAGTGAAACCAAACCTGCCCCTCAATTTTTTTCATTTACAGTTTTGACATTATCTAAATGTGATAAATTTATGATGAAATATACTATTATACCTTAAGGTGTGTTATTTACATAAATTATTGTTCCTCATTGATGTTTACTTAGATGCTGAGATTGTTTAAAACATACCTTATATACTTCTTTATAAAATGAGTAAAACAGCAAACAATACAGTCCCTGATCTGCCATCGCATAATGCACTGGCAGATTAGGATCTATGTTGTTTGTTCTACTGATTAGTCCTAACAAACTGCATAGACCCAGAGCTGCCAGCATATTATGTGATGGCAGATCTGAGTCTGTGCAGTTTGTAGTTGGACTTGACTTATAAGCATGAATATATGGTACTTATCATATTCTATATAATACATGCACTGTGTGCTTCACAAATTATTATTTGGGTAATTTTGATGCGTTAGTTACATAAATGATTGTTCCTCAACCATGTTTGCTTTCATGCTGAGACTGTTTGAAACAGTTTAAAACGTACCATATTCAACGTAATACATGCACTGTGTGCTTCACAAATTATCATTGGGGAAATTTGATGTGTTAGTTACATCCACTGTGTGCTTCACAAATTATCATTTGGGGAAATTTGATCAGGTAAAAGATCATCATATTAAGTACATGACGATGAGGTCATGAACATTTGTCCTCATCACGTGCTGTATGTACATACAAGACGAGTGAGCTCTCTTTGTTTATGTTGAGAGCTCTCAACTTTGACAGTTCATTCTCTCTCACAATATGGTCACGCTAAATAAAACACATGTAAGATCAGTTGTTGGGACTGACTGAACCCAGAAAGATAAGTGCTAATGAAGCAATAGGCATGCATGGGGGAAGGCTCTACAAAATCATGATGTTCTTAGCAGATTTTAGACTTCCCCCATAAGGCATGCTACAATTGAGACATGTGTGCTCACAAATGGATAATTTGTATATGGGTTTTGACCAAAAGAGGTGTATGTGCTTATTAAGATATGTGCAGGTATTACGTCAAATACAGTATAGCCCCAGAACCATTCAATTTTGTAACATTCTGAAGAAACAAATAAAAACTACCTAACACTTGATCTCAGTTGATTTGAGAAAGTTTATATATTCTTCTTGACCCACTATTGTAATATGCCAAAATCATCTATTTAAAAAAAATATGCTGATTTTAAAATGAAGCTTCACAATTATATTATATCCAAAAATTGCATTTTCAAAATTATGTCTGGTAAGTACACAAGCATTAGATTGGTAAGGCTGCATGAGACACAAGAAATTATATGCATGAATTTGTTATTAAAATGTAAATTCTCGTAAGATAAGCAATTTTAAACCATCACCAAGAATCACCCTCTTAAAACAAAAATGTGAATAGAGCTTGGTCCTCAAGAAAAAAAAAAAGATGTAGTAGTGACAGTGTTGTCATTTACTGGATGAAGTGATAAATTGTACCACTTATGGCATAAACAAGTAATGTTTTCAAAAACAGGAAAGCACGATAGAATTTGGGCAGTTGGGAAAACATTTTGTAAGCATATCTAGTACAGCAGGACAGCTGGCCTAATTGCTACATGCTGAACCAGTTTCCTAGTGAGACACTTTCCCAGTTCCTTTCAGCAATTTTTGATTGGTACAATACTTTGTCATCATTCAATGATCTGAAATCTGTAGTTTACAATTATATTTCTCCAAATGAAACTGGGCTAATAGTGGATAAAATTTGTTCAAAATAATTTTAGATTGTAAAGAAAACATTAAAAAATTTCAGCTATTTTCATGAAACAGGGCCAGATCCTATATGTAAAGCCCACAATCAAAGCATTGCTGAAAAACTTTCAACCAAGACCTTAACAAACTGTTGATGCTGCTGTTGGCACCAGAAAGTGACTTGTATGTCTTGCTTCCCATTAACATGGACTAGACAAAAAGTAGCAAGATCACTGGTATAAAATTTAGATTAATTATCAATAAAAATGGTCCACCAGCAATTCTTACACAGAATGTACAAAATGTATAATTTTATCATGGTATCTAAGCTAATGCATGTGTTCATAAAACGTCTCAACGTAAGATTGTACTAGACTCAGAATTTTATATCTCAAATTTTAAAATTTTTTTTTTATAAGTAAGGATAATTTATTGATGTTACAAACTATAATCACTGCTCTTTTCTAAAGTATACTTACTAACTGATTGTTTCTTTTGGTAAATTTGGAATGAGGCCCTAAAATTATAACGGAGTATGAACTCAAACTTGAAAGTTTTTATACAAGTGGGGCCTGCTACTTAAATATTTAAATATCCCACCAATCAAAAGAAGAAAACATCTAGCAGCGACACAAGTTTCTAATACAGTGCCATGGTAGCTCTTATGTACAGTGCCCCCTCATTAAAATGCTGTCCACTGGAGTCATAGGGTATACCACCTTACAGTGAGACCACCTTACAGTGAGACCACCTTATACTGAAGTACATTATACATATAATTTCACTACTTAATTATTTAAATGAAATGGGATCCATGACCATACTCACTTTATAACAAGGAATGGTGTTACAATGAAAGGCCTTATAGTGATTTGGTTTTTTGGCACAGCAGCAGAAGTACCGTATATACTCGTGTATAAGCCAATACAAACTGCAAACTGCATAGACAGAGATCTGCCGTCGCATAATGCGCTGGCAGATCTGGGTCCATGCAGTTTGTAAGGACTAATCAGTAGAACAAACAGCACAGACCCTGATCTGCCGGTGCATTATGAGACGGCAGATCAGGGTCTATTTTGTTTGCATTTGGACCTGGATTATATGCGAGTATATACGGTAGATTATTTAGTACTGAGGCAATCAGAGTAAAGTGCTTTGCCCAAGGACACAAACACGGTAGCCAACTCGGGCAGTACGGTTCAACTCCTACCCCCTTTCAGTCACAAGTTCAGCATGTTAACCAATGCGCCACCAAAGCTCCTTATAGTGATGAAGTGCTGAACCACTTAAAAGCTTTTTTTTTAAAAAACAAAAAACAAAAGAACTGCATAAATTTTATGTCATTTGTATAAGTTCTTACAAACGAAATACCATACTATACTGCATGTAAAACACTTATGTCCCTAAAGCTGGCATGACACTATGCTGGATACCCTGCAGCTCTTTCCACAACAAAGAATGCATTTTTAATTGAGGAAAACTCAACTCAATCTAATTTTATATAAAAAATTTAAAAACCTAACAATGTTGTCTTTATATAAAGGTAAATCATGTTTTCAAACTTTTCATTGATGTGTCTGTATTGCTTTTTCCATTACTGCTCTAAACAGGAGCCTCAATAAGTATATTGTGCACATCTTCTGCCCAGGTTAGAGCCCTATTTCAGCACAACTGCTGTCCCAGGTTAGAGCCCCATTTCAGCACAACTGCTGTCCCAGGTTAGAGCCCCATTTCAGCACATTGCTGTCCCAGGTTAGAGCCCTATTTCAGCACATCTGCTGTCCCAGGTTAGAGCCCTATTTCAGCACATCTGCTGTCCCAGGTTAGAGCCCCATTTCAGCACATCTGCTGTCCCAGGTTAGAGCCCTATTTCAGCACATCTGCTGTCCCAGGTTAGAGCCCTATTTCAGCACATCTGCTGTCCCAGGTTAGAGCCCTATTTCAGACCCTTATATGGGAAAATGATGACCAATCCAAAATTTGTGGTTTCCTCCAAAAGACCCAGCTTTCTTCACCTCAAAGATTGTATGTATGTATGTATGTATGTATGTATGTATGTATGTATGTATGTATGTATGTATGTATGTATGTATGTATGTATGTATGTATGTATATATGTATGTATGTATGTATGTATGTATGTATGTATGTATGTATGTATGTATGTATGTATGTATAGGGTTTAATGGCACATCAGCACAATCATGGCTATTTAGTGCCAAGTAAGTTTAGGTATCAAAAAAAAGGCTTACAGAACAAAGATAAAACCCAAAAAAGGTAAACTCCTACAATACAAAAATCCATTTTTTTATAATATAAAACACAGTATTTTAAAAAGTACAAGTCCTGCTTAGCCAGAACATCATAATGGGACACATTCCAGGGCAAAATGGCTGCCTCCATTAGTTGCCTCTTATGACATGCTGGGTGTGGGGGTGGGGGTGGGATATCACACCTATTCTACATTCCCAAGCCCACCTGGGGATTCAAAGACCAATTCAAAGCAACATATAAGCAGCTAAAAATATATCACGCAAGTTTTTTAACTTGCTGTACAAATTGCTAAAATCCAGTAACTAAACTATAAAATTGTGCTATAAACAACACTTATGGAAGAAATTTCAGGTTGAGAAAGGGATACATTTCCATCAAATTCTCCCAGAGAACTGTAAAAAAAAGATCAGGTTATTTCTAAAGTTAATAAGTGATGTAAAAACAACTTGACTGGTCAATACATATCCCATAATTTTCCTTAATAACCCCATGTCTAATGATAAGCACAACCTGACTTATACAGAAATTGGTGTAAATTTTTATTTAAGATAGTCTTTTTCACTGTTAAGCCCACCCACCCACTACTATCCCTTTTTAAACAGTTTACAAGACAGGTCCTTGGATTTATTATAGAAGAAATATGGTATGTTCAATTATTTCTGTGCAATTGTAATAAAAACAGTTTTTTGTAACAAAATGAAAGAAAGATGGACTTGATGAATGCAAGATAATGGTTATATGTTCCCTATATTGCTGTACTGGAAAGATAATCAAGAAACTAGTGTTATCAAACTTGTAAGCTGTATAGCAGCCATTTTTATGTCTAAATTGTATCAATTTCCCTCATTTAATTTTGTGCATCTTCAAACCGGATTTAAATGAATGACATTAAAATGATTTCCTGTAATAGACCATGGCACTGCAAGATAATGCAATCTGCCACCATACTGTGGGGTGAGGAGTGGTGGTTGTGGTGGTGGGTGTGTTTTTTTGGGGGGGCGAGGGTGTATTGGTGTAGAATTGAAAGAGGTTAGGATATGGACAAAACAATTGAGATTGGATATGAGGAGACCTAATTGTATATCAAATCTGTAAACAACACTTATTAGCTTTGTCAAAAAGGTTGCTGTGTACTTCATTTGCTGCTGAAAAACTGATGACAAAACTTAACTCTTCCATAATTCATTTTTAAAAACAGTAAAACCTGTGTTGAAGACCACTGCTATGAGACCATCTGACTTGACAGACCAGATTCTCAATGCATGAGTTTATTGATTATGAAGTGTTATGACCTGTTATGAGAGACCATTTTTGGGGCAGAAGTAGAGGTCTTTCAAGACAGGTTCTACAGTGCATTTGGAATAAAAGAAAACAAACAAGAAACAAATATATCAATTTTTGCTTTTGAATTTGTTGCCATGATTAGGACTATAACAACACTATAAAAAAATAAAAATATATAAAAGTTATCAATATCTAAAATTTTCAAAATGTTAGTATCAAAGTAGTTCATTCTTTAAATAGTTCAATGAAAAGGTCAGGTAAAAGAAACACATTTAAGCTTTATTTGCATTCATGTTCACTTGGTCTTTAAATGTCACTGCTCCATTTACAGATACTCTAAAAAAGAGGCAATTCCAAGTTAGTAATTCCCCAAAATATTTATAATTAGTAATTGTAATGATAGAAATCCTAACGTCTTTTATTAGAAGAATTTTGATTTTTTAAATTTGATTAGAAAAACTGTAAATCTGATAGTTAACCATCACCACACTAGTTAAACATTTTCTGTATGCTCTGTTGTTAACAAAGAAAAAAATTTCTGAGAATTAAGCACACTGATATTAAAGATATACAAAAAAATCAAATTGAACTAAAGCACAATATGATTATTTAATGTTATTCTGAATTTATGATTAGAAACTTTGATACACACAAAAGAATTTTCCTTGAATTCAATTGCTGAAAACATGCATAATTTCAAGTACATTGACGTCTGTGTATACTTCTGGAGTTAAATTTAAAAAATAAAAAAAAAGGAAACCTATGTTTTTAAAAAAATATAAATGCATCTAAAACATTGTCATAACCTTAAAAAGATCACTTAAGTACAGTTTAAACATGAATAACCAGATGCCTTTATATCAGTCTACAATTTCAAATTACAGTATAATGTTTGACACCAAAGGGACCTAACAAATCAGTTTGAGGGTTCTGTAGTGCAACAAGATTTAATATGATTATAAACATTCTGTCAGATCTTCAAAACAAGTTCAAGCAATCCAAGCCAACCCTGTTCAAGTAACTTGATTCTACTGTAGAAAGATTAATGTATGTCACAAGGTTCATCTTGGTCATAAATTGAATATGAAGTACATGAAAAGTTATAGAAGAACCAAGTGAGACTGTTACTGTTCACCTGGCCTAAGAATCAAGAAATATCCCAAACACATGACTTCAACTTGCGACACCATAAGTTTTACTTTACTCTACTCTTAAATAAAGATACAGAGTTACTACAAATTCATAATTTGTTTAATATTGTTTGCTCTGCTCACCTGCATAATTCAGTGATGTCAAACTAGTCAAGTAAGGTTTCTGAGTTTGGAGCTTTGAGTGCAAGGACAATTTATATGCCTTGTCAGTTTAATGACTAGAGTACCTGTATTAATGACTTGTCAGTTTAATGACTAGAGTACCTGTATTAATGACTTGTCAGTTTAATGACTAGAGTACCTGTATTAATGACTTGTCAGTTTAATGACTAGAGTACCTGTATTAATGACTTGTTAGTTTAATGATAGAGTACCTGTATTAATGACTTGTCAGTTTAATGACTACAGTACCTGTATTAATGACTTGTCAGTTTAATGACTAGAGTACCTGTATTAATGACTCGTCAGTTTAATGACTACAGTACCTGTATTATTGACTTGTCAGTTTGATGACTACAGTACCTGTATTAATGACTTGTCAGTTTAATGACTACAGTACCTGTATTAATGACTTGTCAGTTTAATGACTACAGTACCTGTATTAATGACTTGTCAGTTTAATGACTACAGTACCTGTATTAATGACTTGTCAGTTTAATGACTACAGTACCTGTATTAATGACTTGTTAGTTTAATGACTACAGTACCTGGCCCTTTTCTGATGGCCACAGGCATCTAAATATTTTATGAAATACAGAAACAGCCAATGTTTGGTGGAATATTAAATAACATGTTTAAAAGAATGAAAAGTTGCTGATTGGCTGACAAAAATTACCCCCAAAGAGTAATGCAATTTTTTCATCAGAAGCCAAAGAATGGGTAAATTTTACATATTAGTAGAGTTGAATCCAAAACTATTTTCATTTTATCACTGTCACTGCACAGGTACTACTGGATGTAAATGGTGAGGATAGATTTTTTTAGTGGGCACCTGCGTGGGGATTTATTTCAAAAACGAGCTGCATAGTACAAGTGTATCATTTTCATTGTTTCAGATGTTTTCCCTTGAATATATTTTGCACTAGATGCAAGTGTCTTTTGCCAGTCTTACCATAAAAGTATAGTAATTTTCCAAAACCATAACATTATAGTCAATGGGAATTCAATTACTTGTTTGTATCCAGATACTAGTTAAACTATACCAGGCCCCACTTTCATCAAACTTCTCAACTTGAATACATACTCAATTCAAAATGTCTTCTTGTTTTATGTTACAACCCACAATGACTTCCTACCCTGTTTTTAATGCAGTGTATTGGAAAATATTGAGGTTCCAAAACTTGACCCGAGTACGTACTCAAAGTTGAGACGTTTTATGCAGTGAGACTAGGCTTCTTAAGGCTACCGAATATACTCATGTATAAGCCGGTTTAATGCAAACAACATAGACCCAGATCTGCTGGCACATTATGCGACAGCAGATCTGGGTCTATGCAGTTTGCAGTTGGTATCGACTTATAGGCAAGTATATACGGTACTTGATTCTTTCAAAACAGGATGTTAAAGTCTTTACTGTATCAAACTGAGTAAATATTTAAAATTAAATCAAGATGTTCTGTTGAAGCTCCATAATGAACACAGGGTCAATGTAACATACATATACACAATTGTATAAAACTGACAACAAACAGTACAAAACTAGTTTTTCAACTAACCTAATGACTTCTGACTCTCACTTAATCTTTGTCAAAAGCAAAATACAAAACAGAGACAAACAGGACAAACAATAAACACAAAAGAAAATGTTGAATATACAACTTTACATGATTTATGGATGTAATAAAAGTATTATTTCAAAATTGTGGATATCATGCCTTATTGATTTGAACTCCGATGATAAAATGGCAATCTAGTTGGTTTTGACATACAAAAGCACCATGTATTTCTTAATATAAAGTGATGTAGCTGTAGATTATGTCCCTGATAATTTGTTCTCTCTTTATTAACAATAACCACACCAATAATACTAATACCAACAAGAACTACAAAAAAAGTAGTAATATTAGGTAAGTGAATGAATACTGAAATTAATGAACCAATTTTGAGATGGAAAAATATGGGCTCGAAACAGATAATGATTTTTTTGTTTGTTTTAATTTATTTGTGTGTGGGTGCCCATATGGAGTCTTCTTGATTTAGGCCACTTGGTTTAAGTGTTCTTAAGCAGCATATCCAGTAAGATTCCTTTTTTCCCCCCTGTTTTCAGAACTCCAGTTGCAGTTGTGGGCAATTGCAGTTAGTATAATGTCACTGATAGTATAGCCAGGGGAAGAGAAGTGTTCAGCTACTGGACTTCTGTCCAACTTCTTTGTCATCTAATCAGATCTTTGAAGATTGATCCTTTTGTGTTGTTTTTCAGTTTCTCCAAGATACTGAAAGCCACAAATCTTACACTTGATAAGATAAATTACATTCTCTGTTTTGCATGTTTTGTTTGGACCATGTATGTTGAATGTTTTGCTCGTCACTGTGCTAGAAAATGTGTTTGTCTCTATGATATGTTGACATGTTTTGCACCTTTTATCAGCACAGGGCTAATATGTGCCAGTACAGTCTTGGCTTGTGATTGGTGTTAACTTTGCTCTGACTGGGATGTCTCTGAGGATTCTCAGTCTGCTACTGCTTTGTTCGGGAGGATTAACTTTAGTGTGTCACACCATTCCACAATGGACCAGCGTTTCTGGCTGATTTTACCTACTTTTGGGTTATCTGGATGGTATGTCAGGATAAATGGTAATGAATTATACAGGATATTAAGTATGGCTACATCACTGTATATTAACAGGGTTAGAAGTGAAATTAACTTTTAAAATGTGAGGTTTCTTTTATAATGTTTTTCAAGCTTTTAAATCTTTTTTGAGGTTAAAGACATAAAGCAGTTACAAGATTATCTCCATGGTAAACATAACATTTATAAAATATTTGAAAATATCGCCATAAAGAGAAAAAGAACTCTGTTACGGAGGGGTAAAGAGACCATTCCATGAGGACTGTTTTGCACGACCTGGACAGACTGTCCACTAATACGTTCTTCTTCCCCAGAATGTGACGCTTTACGAGGAATGTAGTTGGCTCGGAGGGTTATCTTTTAGGAGACATCCAGCAAAGGAGGTTCCACCTCAATGCAAAGAGAAGAGGCATGTGAGCCTCCTTGATGTTGGAGATACTCTATGATGGACATGTTATCAGAGGAGACCATGACACAATGGCCCCTTACTCTGTCAATGCACCCTAAAAAACTTCTGGTAAAAAAATCTTAATCTGAACAAAGGTTGAAGCAAATGGACTTCAAACTGTGCAAAGATTGAAGTGAACGCAATGCTAATGCTGTTGATAATCTGACAATGATATGCCATATGGGTCTATCAAATGAATGATACAATAAAATCACCAGATGACTTTAATTTGCATAATTCATGTACTTTCTGGACCACTAGGCTAGCCTAATGAAAAACCAAGTGCAAAAAGCATTTTTTCTGGGGTCAGGGCAGAGCCGTTCATTATTACAAATTTTGAGGTTTTTTTTTAAATTTAGGTTTCCTTCAGTTTTTTGTGCTTTTTTTAGGTGTCTAAGGTCAAAATGAAATTTTAGGGTTTTTGAGGTTTTTGAGGTCCACTGCAGATCCTGTAATAAGAAACAGATAGCACTTTTGCTACTCTTTTTGTAGGTTAAAACCAACTAGATTTTATCATTGGAGTTCAAACCAATAAGTTGCGATATCCATAATTTTGAAATAATACTTCTATTAGATCCATAATTGTGTAAAGTTGTATATTCAACGTTTTCTTTTGTGTTTATTGTTTGTCCTGTTTGTCTCTGGTTTGTATTCTGCCTCTGACAAAGACTCAGTGAGAGTCAAAAGTACCTAGGCTAGATGAAAATTCTACTTTTGCACTGTTTGTTGTCAGTTTTTTGCATTTATCTTAGTCAATCCCTGACACACATGATCCCTTCCTGGATCCAGTGCACTTGAAAGGACTCTTATTCGCCATATGATTTGTATTCTTAAGCAGAAACTTTAAATTTTCATGACTACCTTTCAGAAATAAGTATGGCATTGGTCACTGTAATTCTATAATGTATGAGACTGTTTTAAATGCATTGACTGTAGAGCATTAGAAGGTTTAGGACTAAAATCTAAGAGGGAGTCAAAACTGATAAGATTTCATCTACATTTAACACCTCTTTCCAGCTTCTGAAGCAACTTTATATATCTTACCTCGGGTAGTTCTCTCCCCTGGACAATTAAACATGGCAAAGTGTGTGATATTAAAAATTCAAGGACATATGAAGTAAGATGGTAAGTTGTATTTTCTGTAATTTTTCATATCCCATCAATACATTACAAGTGTACCATGAATGGCACATTATACACCTGCCCCGTGTTTAATAGGCTCACGTTTGGTATGGCCGACTCTAGAGGTTAGTGACCAATAGGTTTCAATGACCTGGTCCTTTGGTCAATGTATGAGGTCTGGAATTAAAGTTACTGTGCATAAAATATTTTCTTATTAGACTTACCATGACTCTGACCCCTAGACCCCAAAATCTTTAGGTTTCTTTATTACGCTAAGTGCAAGCTATCCACAATGTTTGGTCAAGGAAATTACTCTAGAACAAAACTTATTCTGCAAGACTTTTTTTTCTTTGAGCCACAATGACCTTGACCACTGACCTTTTAACTCCTATATCAACAGGCTTTTTCCATACCTTAAGTGGAAGTACTCAACACACTTTGATCAAGGTACAGGGTCTAGAGTTAAAGTAATTATGAAATAACAATCTTTCAGCCTCCGTGACCTTGACCTTTCACATTCGACCTCAAAATGAATGGGCTTCTTTGTGTGTAAGTCAGACACAAACTTTGATGAAGGTACACAGCCGATAACTGAAATTTGTTGAGCAGAAGGCATTTTTTTCAGTCATAGTGACCTTGACATCTGACTTCACAGTCAATGGGCTTCTTACTTACCTGAAGCTAAAGCCATCCACAAAATTTGGTCCAGATCTGTGATGTAGAACTAATATAATTGTGTGAAAACCATTTTCTTCTCTCACTCACAGTGACCTTGAACTTTGAACTTTTAACCCCGAGATTAATAGGGTTCTTTCTTACCCCAAGAGCAAGCCATCCACAAAGTTTGGTAACTGTAGATTTTGGACAACTTGAGTAATTGTGCAGAAACCATTTTTCTTCTTTCAGTCAGTGAACTTGACCTTTGACCTTTTCACCAGATAATGGATAAGGTTCTTCCTTGCTCCAAGTACAAGCCATTGACAAAGTGTGGTAACTGTACATGGTGGACAACTCCAATTATTGTGCCGAAACCAACTTGGTAACTGGCAGGCAGACAGAAGGACAACATCATAACATAATATGCTCCTCCTAATAATGAGCATATAAAAATATTTATTGTACTTTTATTTTGATACAGATAATATTTTTACATACATTTTTGTACTTGAGAACAAACTAAAACTATTGTAATTAATACTTTTTTCCATAATTATTTGCTTATCAAAGAATAAATAATTAATAACAAATGTACAAAACAGCAGACACTATTGGTACAAATAAATACTAAAGTATAATAATATGAACTAGAACACTAATGTTATCATAAGATATGAAGACCAAAAATTCCCCGCTTTATTCCAGAATTTGCGGCAACAATGTCTAAGGATAAGGGAATCCCAACTTGGCATCCATATATCTGACCAAACTTCCCTGCTTACTTTTTTTTGGCTCAGATCAGAAATTGAAACAATGTATAATCTATGACCTTAAATATGCATGATATATTCCATTACTTTATGCAATAAGTGTGTAAAGGATAAACTGAACAAGTCCATTTCTCATTCTAAATCCAGTTCTCATACACCTTCTAACATCCATAGCTGACAACATCAATTAAGTTGACAAAAATTATCACAACTTTTTAACTTTTCCAGACTGAAAGCAAATTTGATTGGCCAACATGTTTTAACACTGGTAAATCCTGCATAATACGAGTTGCTAACAAAACATTTGGTGCATGAAGCACTCAACACCTGAGCATACCCCTCACTGCATGCTTAACTAAAAGTCACCATTAGTAGAGGTTAATATTGAATTTATATAATTTGTTTCTGTATCTGATAATTTACTATTAACAACTTTATGGATAAAAAGTATATTTTTAAATGTTATTGATTCTGTAAAACCTGCTGTAAACTGGTCGTCACTATTATGAATAAACATCTACCATAAAGTGAATCTGATAAAAAGAAATCAGATTAATGAAAGTAGACTGTATCATATTTACCTGCATAATAACAGGCATTTTAGTGCAAACAGCTTAGAGCCAGAACTGCTGTCCCATAATGCACTGGAGGATCTGAGTCAAAATTGTTCACTTTCAATTTACAGTAGAAGAAAGTATGTTTGACCCTAAATTTGCCAGCACACTGTGTGATGGCAATCAAAGATGATGTTATTAGCAGCTGCATGTGTATTATACACAAATAAATACAGAATTTACAAAATACATGTGGATGTTTTTCTGATATCATGCACGTGCATAGATGACAAGATTGCTTTTTTTGGTTTTACTTACTTCTGATTAGATTTGGCTGTGGTTCCATCTGTATCACACATATTTCTGAAAAACTCATCAAATTTTATTCTTGAGGTGGAGTCAAGCGTGGCACCTACTGACCAAACCACTGAGAAGAAAAAATAGCAGATGATCATGTTGGTTCGTTCCTCTAAAATCTTTTGGTCTGTAACATTTGGTGGGGGAGGGGCACTGCTTTCTTCACCTTCCACCGGCTCCTCTTCAAAAATATCTTCATCGTCATCCTCATCACCAATTTTCCTGCCATTATATTAATATTTCACATTTAACTACTATAAACTGGAATACATCCACCTTATTTTATTTTTTACAACTTTTCATTTTTGAAAACAGTAACATGTAAAATTATAAAATAGTATATAGCCACATTTCATTCTGAACTCTGATCTTTATTGGTCTCAAACAGCACCATAAATGGTACCTGCTGCATCTAAAATGTATTAATGCAACTGGCTTCACTACAGACAAAGAGAGTTCCTTTTACATGAACTTTAATAATTCCATACCATTTTTCCCCCCGTTCATGTGGACAGTATGCATTCAACTCACCCTCAAAGAGTCAAAACCCTCATATGTTAAAGCAGCTGCAATGTTGTCCAATAGTGTTTCCTTGCAGGGAAACAGTTTTCAACCTCTCAGCTTATTTGCATTTAATAACTATTTGAGCAATTTGTCTTAAACATTTTGTTTAGTTTAATAAAAAAGATTTTTATTATTATTAGCAAAAAAACACAGTACTGTATGATTGTAAATTAAGACACAAAAAAACAGTAGCATGTGATTATTTAAGGGAGGTAACCCCTGCAGGGTTGTATCTACCTCTCTACTTCTGGCCATTCTTCTCAGATGCTGAAAATTTACATTACAAAAGCCTTGAACTTTCGACTTTTCAGAAGGCATAGTGTCTGCATTAATAGTTATAAGAATGGTATAAAATTATTGAAGCCCAGGTAAAAAGAGCTCTCTATCCATTTTACAGGATGCTTGCAGAAATACATTTTTTTATGCTGTATTGATTACCATTTGTGATGCCATTTGAATATGACAACAACAACCAGTAACTATAGGCCACCTTGGCTGAGGAAGGATAAAACTATGCTGCTGACAGAAATAAAGGACCAAATGCAATATAACATTTATTAAACAAGTCCATAAACAACATATGCTGAGAGTTGATTGCAGTTATGAGGAATATTGTATTATTCAAAAGATTTCATGTCAAATTACACAAATTAAAAATTATATTCATGACATAACTGAATAGTCTTTGAGTCACTAAATTATGACACTAAGTCAGACCTGCCAACCCTAAAGAGACATTCTCAGCAAGTCAGTCGAAAGTTTTCAGTAAGTTGGACCAATTTTCAGTAAGGTGTAAAAAATATCAAGTACTGGCAACAAGTACAGGTTTAACAACCTTTACAGTTTATTTCTGTATTATAACTAAAAACTTACACTATACAGCTACTGTTGTGACTGGTACATGGCGCTTTTGCACTTTCTGAGAAACTTCTGGTCAAACTCCATTATTGAAGCATTCTCTTCCCTTCAATTTCATGACTAGTATTGCTTCCAAGGTATCAACTGACATAGATGATCTGGATTTTGAGTGGTTTTTTGCAACAAATGAGAACACCATCTCACAACCTTCATTTGAATGTGGAACAATAAGTACATTCTTCATGATGCTGGACAACAATTTGTATTTCAGCTGGCCATTTGCATCCTTGAGTTTACTAATGAGATTCCATTGCTTGTCAACTCTTTCAGTATTTAAGATCTCAGGATTCAACTCATCTACTTGGTAATTCAAAAACTCTGCTTCCAAGTTGTCTTGCCAGTTGGTTTCCTTGGGTTCCATAAACACAAATCTTGATGGGAAATACATGACACTGCTGAAATCAATCATCATTCTTTTTGTCACATCAGCAACTGCACTGTGCTTCGGAAGTTCATTATTCAGGGGAAACCTCTTAACAATGTAATCACAAACAGTTGTGTAATAGTTTCTTACGTCTCTATAGAATTCACAGAGGCTACTTCATAAAGCTTACTTTCAGCCATGTATTTTCTTGTTTCTGAACCTACTGTAAGTGTATCATCTTACTTTTGTTTCTTATAGTCATGATAATCAATATCAGTAAGTTCCTTGGCCTGTGAAATTTCTGTAGGCTTTACAAATATGACCAGCAATTGTTTGAATAATTCAAGCATGTTTTCTCGAAGTTTGTGGATCATAGGCTCTTCCTGCTGCAGGATTAGGTTATGCTTGTTAAATAATGGAATTATGTGGTCTAGGAATAAGCAATAAAGCTTCACCCTCCGTGACTGCAAAGCCATGTACACACTCTTAGCCTTTTCCTCCCTGTAACTGATTTTCTTAAGGGTCCCTCCTGTCATTTCTAACTAATGGTGTCTGAAATCCAGTATGAGCCTTTTCAACTAATTTCTGGGATTTAGCTTTCTCAAAGGAACTTTTCTTGGGTTTTGTTTTCTCAGTCTTTCCTGCTGAGATAGACTTGGAGGTCACCTTTTTAGCTGCTAAATGTATCAAATGGCATGAACATCCACTTAAGTACACAGAGGGATTCACTTTAGCTATATGTCCAAACACACCTTTATTGCAACCTGTCATCACTGAAACATTGTCTGATTCAAACGCAATACAGTTATTCCAGCTTACATTTCTCTTTTTCAAATCATCATTCAATAATGTGAAAATATTTTCCCCAGTAGAGGTTCCATCACATGCTGGAACTGACAAAAGTACTTCAATTACAACCCCCTCTGTGTGATCAAAATATCTAACAACAACTGGGTACAACTTCTCAGAATCATTGCTACCATCAGTTGCTATACTGAAAGGCTGGGATGAAATATTGCTTACAATGTCTTCCTGAATTGACTTGCAGAGTGTTGTAATACAATAGCAGTAGTTTTTGTTCTACAACACTGATAACTATTTGCTACTGACGATTTCGGAAACATGCGTTTGAATAGTTTAGAAGCATGGTCTGATGCAGCAAGTGCAACATTATGCTCAACCAAAAAGTTTGCAAAATAAACTTCAGCCTTTATGACCTCCAGTTCAGTTTCTGGTTCTGCAGATCCAAATCCCATAGAGGTCAGCAACTTACAAGTTGACTTCATTGCAATGTATTCTGTGTGCTTTTTGGCATTCACGTGGCGGCGACAGTCATCTCGCCCACCGTAGGCAATATTCAAGTCAACACAACATAATGTGCAATAAATGTAATGGTCGCCATTCTTGCTTTTTCTAAGCATGACCAAGTATCTGAGTAATCTTTTTTATACTTTTGTGACCACTGTTTTAACTTATTATGAGGCTGATTGTCCTTTCCACCTTCAACGCATTCTCATTTGGACGACATTTTCAGACGACCAGATGACAAAACAAAAAAGCGAAATCTTTATCAGGTAAGCGCTTTTCATGAACAACATAGGCAGGTTTAAAGCGTCTGAGGTACCACTATATAGTTAGTCTGGTTCCCTAACAAAATCCACTGAGTCTAAGATGAAGCCCCGGATTCGTACACGGAGTCTAATATGAAAATCTGGATCCGGACCGAACCATGACAAAAAATATCCAGAATAGACGAAAATGATCATATTTTCATAAGTTTTGCTATTATTCCGTAAGTCCATAATTTTAGCATCATGTTCGTAAGACTTATGGCAAAATCGTAAGGGTTGGCAGGTCTGCTAAGTAATATTGCTACATATCATGTCAGGGTCACATATAATTTTTATGACATCAGGTTATGACACAAGGAATATTATGTAACAATATACATTTATTGTCCTTGTTAGGGTGAGATATGACAATTTGTTCACTCAACGCAAGTCATGTTCCATGAGGGTGAACAAATCTTTATATCTCCCATAAGACAAGGGTAATATATTGTTTATAATACCAAATCAATCAAGACAGGGAAACATGATCACATGAGGAAGACACAATCATGTGAGACTCGATCACGTGAGAGAGACACAATGTTTCATTCCCTGACAAGTGACATTCTGTGTACCAATTACTGACACTCTTACTTTTGTATGGTATAATAAAGATGTTTTTAAAAAGAATCACTCACTTGACATCCTCAAGGAGACAGGAATATAACCTCAGCATACTGACAGTCAGGTGCATAGCGTGACAGATCAAAAGGTGTTTACAGTACTTCCCCACAAAGTTCAGACAAGGTGGCAGTAACCATTCAAACATCAGCTGTAATTGTGTATGGATACAGAGTGTATTATACATCAATGTTATGGAACATTGTTGATATCATTACATCATTTTAAGAAAAACTCCAAAGTGTCGGAGGTACAATGTAAGATAACAAATATACAATGTCACAAGAGAAAATTGATGATAAAAATGTTTAAAAAAAATTCCATAGTATTGCTATATAAAAATAATGACAGTGATGATAATGAAAAAGATGCTACAAAATGTGCTGCGGAAAATTATGCAATAATTTCTTAAATAATTGAAGTAAGGAAAGAAATTCAAACCTGTGCAAAGCAATAATTATTAAGAGATATTCAAACTTCACTGCCTCAAGAAAATCTAATTTCACTGACCCTGGATAGCACCTTATTATAAAAAAAATGGGGTCAAGCTGATAAATAAAAGAATTATTATTAAAAGGAAATTATTACAAGAAATGATGCAATGACAATTATTAAAAGAACTGACTATTAATAGAGTTTTTTTAAAAAGATAGTGTTATCTCCCTTAGTTTGACATAATGTAGGCCAACAAAGCAATCTTTCAAAAGAACAAATCATTTTTCAACAAACACTTTACCAAATACCAGTTATCATGATTGTTTGCAAGATATATCATGAATCACTCAATACATTGTATGGAAAGAGTTAATTTCATCATCAGGATAAATACTTGGTTTAAACCCTACTGACTGAGTCGTTACTTGGTTTGTTTCCTTCATGAAATTTGGCAATAAATACAGTGCGCAAGACTGACTTACTTTTCCATATCATGATTCAAAACTAACTTCAATTTAACTATTTCTGTAAATGTCTTTTATTTAAATCAGCAACATAAAAATAATGACAAAAAAATCCCATAAATGACATGATTACTACATACCAGACATGAGCATCTACCATAATTTTAAATCACATGTTCACAGCTCAAAATAGGTACCTTATTGCAAGAAAAAAAAACTGTATGGCCTAATAGTCAATATGCTGTTTGCATTTAGTTCACCTGATTGGAATTTCACATCGAGGTTAGAAACTGTATAACATCCATCCTCAAACAAGGATGACTTTACAGGCAAAAATGCATAATTTTCCAATGCACAATTGACCCCCAGGTGTGACTTGGGTGTTAATTAACATTTTTACAGTGATTTTGGGAAATGTTATATTATAGTTACATACATTTACGTGATATCCATTGCTTAAGTACAACCACTAACCATTTTCTTGAAGATACTTGTGCAAAAAAACTGCATGCAAAGTGGACATAAACAGATAACCAGGTACATCACAATTACTGATAGCAAGCCATTATATTTAAGATTTTTACTTTCTTCTATTTCTGTATTTAATATTGTTATAATACTTCTACTTTTACAATAAATATGCCTAAGAGATTCACTTCATTTTAAAAATAATAACTGACACATATAATTCCACAAACTTCCATCAGAATCAAATATTTCATATATATCTCATATAACCTTTTGGACAAGAGGTAGCTTTACCCCTTTCAGCCTCAAATATCTCAGAAATGGGAAACAACTATGTAAAAATGTACTTTTGTTCAAAGACAGTATCTGAAATACCGTATATATACTCACATATAAGCCAATACCAACTGCAAACTGCATAGACACAGATCTGCCATTCCATAATGCACCGGCAGATCTGGGTCTATGCAGTTTGTAAGGACTAATCAACAGAACAAACAACATAGACCCGGATCTGAGGCACATTATGCGACAGCAGATCAGGGTCTATGTTGTTTGCATTAGGACCCGTATTATATGCGAGTATATATGGTAAGAGTATGTATGTATGTATGTATGTATGTATGTATGTATGTATGTACTCGATTATAAGTCGACTCGACTATAAGACGACCCCCCCCCCCCCCGTTTTAGGGCTGCAAAAAGTGAATTTCGCTATTACCCTCCTATAAGTCGGGATGTATTTTACAAGTCAGATCTGTCTAAAGGGGTGACTTTTTAGTGAGTCAGAAATGCACTTTGGAAATATAAACAAGCCAAACTGGATAGATAGATAAGAAAAATAAAGACAAAACCAGTGTAAAATACAATTATATTATTGAGTGAAATATGTCACAAATTAATTGACAACTTACAATTTGTCCATCTTTGTGTAATAAAATCCATTGAAATCCATAATGCTTGACATTTTAAATCCATTTATATGATAAATCCACGAATTCAATTATAGGTCACATACCGGTATAAAAATAGAAGTTCATAATGATCAATTCACAATATCCCGTAATATGTTAATTCCACACGTCATACAAATAAACAATGAAAATTAAGTCCACTTTTTTGTGATTCACGGTATCCTATAAATGTTACTATCCAATGTCATCTGGTACAAAGTCCAAGAATTAATCCTCATTGTCTGATAAAGTTCTGAAATCCTACATCATCGTCTAGTCATTGTAAATCGTCGTCGTCTAGTCATCGTAAATCTTGTCCGACTCCGATTTTCGGATTTACTGTCATATGCGGTTGCTTATGCAAAGACTGAGCTTGGGCTCTGTGAGTAACACTTTAATCATAAAGTCAGAAATCTATTAAAGGCTGCAACTGAACACATGTCAATTGTGCGGCAAGATCACAGGGAGTTCAAATAGCCACCCTCTGTGACTTGGCACTGAACTCGCGGCTTGATCAAAGGGTTGTCACATGGGAAAACAAAGAGTGTGGTGCCTTTACAAGCATAGGGATTAAGTTCAAAGTATATGCACAGGAAGTTGTAGAACTCTACTTGGCACTGAACAAGTATAGATTGGTGGCTCGATCAAAAGGATTGTCAACTTGAAAACAAAGTGAGTCCCTTTACAAGCCAAAGGCTTATCGGCCCACGTGCACTGGCAGATAACTTGGGAAATATCACTTGGGAATTAAATCTGACTTGTGGAAAAGGAAAATACAAATTAAATCAAAACTTTTATTGCATCAAGCACAGTCTTTATACAGCAAAACACAAATATTAATACAAATACAGGTTGTTCGGACTTGCACGAAAATGGAGGCAATATACTTACTAGTAAACACCCACGGTAAACATTGACGGACACTTCATTTTGCGGTAGGTAGTATTTAATTTACTGGTAATATTTTCAAATTAATAAAATCCAAATAACTGTAGATACATGTATTGTGTAATGAATACCGTCATGAAACGGATAAACACAGTACATACCATATATGCATTACTGCATAGGAATAGTGGCATGAAAACGTAAAAATATATGAATTGACAGTATTTTTATGTACTGCAAACATCTAGAGTTTCCAACATTACCCCAAGATTTTTTTTATTTTTTTAATGTCGTGCTTATAAGAAGACCCCTACTCTGTATGAGTCAAATTCTAAGTAAAAAACGTCGACTTATAAGCGAGTATATACGGTATGTATGTATGTATGGATATACATGTATGTATGTATGATTGCATGTATGTATGTATGTATATATGTATGTATGTATGTATGTATGTATGTATGTATGTATGTATGTATGTGTGTGTGTGTGTGTATGTATGTATGTATGTATGTATGTATGTATGTATGTATGTATGTATGTATGTATGTATGTATGTATGTATGTATGTACATGTATGTATTAGTGTTTAATGGCACCTGAGCACAAGAATGACTATATGGTGCTGATTAAAAGTTCTAAAAATATAAGCATAAAGAATTGCATACAAAACTTTAGGAGATAAACTCTTCAAAATAAACATAAACATGAAGTACTACAAGATAAGAAATACAAGACTTTAAAATTCTTTAAAATGTAAATTAAAGACAAAGACTTTAAAATTCTGTAAAATGTATAAAAAAATTAAAGACAAATGTACAAAATATAAAACCTTCAAGATATAGGATAATTCTTTTATATGTAAACCACATTCCCTCAAAAAGTCCAAGACTTTCTCTGTTAGTATAACCATAAAGTTCCTTAACTGAGTTCACACTGAAAATTGTCTCACAGGGTGGAACTCGATACACTCAACAAAAATGTGTTCCACTATCAGTGGACCTTGGCAGGGTATGCACTCTGGTCAAGGTACACTCTTCAGGAGGTATATATGAGTCAGGTATGTGTGTCCTATACACAACTGTCACAACACCACCTCATCTCTGACAGCCTGTTTGTGGTGTTCTCATTCCACATATTTTGTCAAGTATACAGAATATGCTGATTTGAAATAAGAGAGAAAATGGAATTTGTATCTTCAAAGTAATGCTACTGAAATGATCTGAGAACATGTCCTATCTGAAATTGTAATTATTGCAAGTATTAAAAATCATCACTAAACATAAAGTTTAGCATTCATTTTGGTGACATTAATATAGGAAAAAACAATACATATTTTACACAAAGTACAATCACCAGAGATAACAAGACAAGAATTTTTCTTAAACTCTTTTGTCTGTAATCCACACCATGGGATATGGTACACTGCTTTTAAAAATCTTGAATCACAAAATCTCAAAATTACTGAAGACAATGACATTGCCAGCACAAAGTGCTAGTTATTCCTTGTTCTCGGCCGGTCCAGGAGAGACAATAAGCAGTGTAATTTCTTACCTCTATGGTTTCTTTTTGTTCACTGGTCAGTTTTTCTGGGAGGGATGTCTGCATCCAGGACTTGACCAATGGTTGCCACCCTAGCTGTAGTGGGTCCATGTAGATCATACCACATCTGCACAAGCGAACAAAGCACAATGTCTTACTACATTTGAATGTTTGAAAACAGTTATTTTTGCATTCATAAAAGGGTTCAATATGAATTTCCTTCTCACTTGACATCACTGATAATGATGCTTTTAAAACCCATTTCATATTTTTGGCAATGCACAGGAGTCGTGTGTGTGACATTTCATGACCACAAAAGATGTAAATGTAACTATTACAGCAACCACATGAAATTCAAATGACATTAGGAAACTTTGAATAGTTTATTTACAACAAGAAATAAAATCAGTAATTTTGTCAGGTTATAAACTGAATTGAACATTTGTGCTCATTCATATAATATTTATACAACCTGTTGAATAATTTCAATGTTTTGCATGACTTTAAATTATTAAAGTTGTTTCATTTAATTTTAAATGGAAGTAGCACTCATATTAAACAGGGTTCTCCAAAAGATTTCAAATCTTGGGATGAAGTAATTTTTAGTTGTGAAAAACTGAAGGTGAAATCTGGCATAAAAGGGGAAGAAACTGATCAGTTACTTTGATCTTGAAGATAACATTTTTACTTTGATGCATTAGATGCCATCAAATAGCAAAACATAGTTTAACATGGTTCATTCCAAAACATAGTTTAACATGGTTCATCCCTGAACATGAAACAGCTTTTAAGATATAAAGCAGAAATAAATACAACTACAAACCAAATGAAGGGTGACCAGTAAAGCTAAAAATTGCAAAAGCAAAGTGATTTGTCAATATGAAGATCTTCAGATGATGATTAAAGTTTCATGGCGATCCATTGAAAACTGTGAGACTAGTTGCGTTCACAAGATTCAGCCATACAGTACACTACATCAGGCTCCAATTCAAAAAGGGAAAGAACTCAAACAAAAATCACAGGAGCACAGTGATTTGTTGGTAAGTTCATCTTCAGGTGATGATCATAACACTGCATAAGTTTCGTTATGATACAAAAAAATCTGTGAGACTACTTGTGTTTAGAAGATTCTGTTATACAATGCATTCAGTTGCATGCCAGAAAGGGCAGTAAATCTTATACAAATTAAGGAACAGTGATTTGACAAATATTTACATCTTCAGGTGAGGACAATAACATTTACCAAGTTACATGGCAATCCATCACAAACATCACAACTAGTTGCACTAAAGGGATTGTCATCCACTGCATTACTCAATATGGACAAGAAAGGGCAATAACTCCAACAAAAATTATGGCAGTAAAGAGATTTGTTGATATGTACATCTTCTGGTGATATCCATAATATTTTCATTTCATAGCAATTTATCAAAAACTGCAGTACTTACAGTTGAAGTAACGAGAGTGTATCAAACACTGCATTAAGCTATAAGACAAAAAGAGCTCAACAAGAGTTATTCCCCTTACTTACCTGCTCACAGTGGCAGGAGAAGCCTGTTCAAGGTCCATGGGCTCAAAAATCATGTTCTGCTTGTTATTCATTTGGATGATCTCACCACTCATTAGGCACAGCTATATATAATATTGAAAAATAGAGGAAAATTTCAAATCTGAAATAAAATCATTGTTTGATGTTTTAAGTTATGGGAACCCCCCCCCCCAAAAAAAAATTAGAGTCCATGATCTGGAGTGTACTTTGGTCAAAGTTTTAAGGACTATTTTTTCTACAATTTCAGATAAGTGTACATACATTTCCTTGAAAAATTAGGATGCAGTTTCTTCCATTCCTGCAAATTAAATTAAGTTTTGAAGTATTCTGCTGCAATGACTCATAAATAATTTCACAACTGCATTACAGCCAACAACAAAAACTTGTTTAAAAAAACAAGAGTACCATAAAAAAGTACATTATATTCCCACCATATGGTAAACAGTATTATTATACTTCCTTCAAGTAAAACCCTCTGATTGGTCGGATACTCAGGTATTAAAAGACAAAGTGTCTGTTTAACATGTGTACTATGTTAATGTCGCTAAGTGACACTGCGAAGCAATACTAAATGATATGCTCCACCTTACATCAATAGATGCCTACTTGTCTCAAATGCAAACCATCTACAAAATTTGATGAAGGTAAAAGACAAAGAACTCAAGTTATTTTGCTGAAACCATTTTTCTTTCAGTCTCAGTGCCCCTCGCCTGCTGACCCCATAAATGATAAATGACTTTCTTGTCTCAAATGCAGACCATCCACAAAGTTTGTTCATAGGACTCGAGTTATTTTGTGGAAACTATTTTCCTTCTTGGAGTCCTCTGACATTGACCTTTGACCCTTTAACCCCCAAATCAATAGGCATCTTCCTAGTTACAAATGCAAGCCATCTACAAAGTTTAGTAAAAGCATGTGATATAGAACTTTAGTTTAATTTTTCCTTCGTTTTGTCCTTGTGCCCTTCAACTTTGTCTTTTGGCACCAAATGAATAAGTGTCTTTCTTGTCTCAAATGCAACCAGTCCACAAAATCTGGCCTAAATGGGTGATAAAGAACTACAGATATCATGCAGAATCCATTTTTCTTCATGGTGACCTTGACACTTGACTCTTTTACCCCAAAATCAACGGGTCTCTTTTTTTTTTTTTTTTATCTCAAATGCAAGTAATTTAAAAAATTTGGTCAACATATCCGGTATACAAGTCATATTATTGTCTGAAAACTTTTCCTTCTTTCAGTCCCTGTGACCTTGACCTTGGACCTTTTAAGCTTGAAATTGACATGTTTCTTCCATGCCTCAAATGCAAACAACTTACAAAGTTTGGTAATTGTAGATGGTAGAGAACCTGAGTTATTGTGCAGAAGCAAAATAGGGAACAGATGGATGGATCAACAGATGTATCGACACACAATGTAACATCATATGTTCCATTTTATAAAGGGCATAGAAAAACAAGGAGTCAAAAATATGAGATTATACAAATGACTAAATAAATAAGATATCTTTAATGATTATTTAAAGAGAAAGCCTTCTATGATCTAGCAATTAACAGAAGTCACAACTGTCTTCAAACAACTGAAGATAAACAGAGCAAAGACATGCTAGAGTCGTACCTTTTTATTGTCATCCAAAACTGTGTTCATGTTCTCAATCCATACTGCATCAACAGGGCCATCAAATATAATCCATTTTCTGTTCTCTGTTGTACTGGAAGCATGTTCTCGGAAAGCATTAGCCAGAACACCTGTTAGAGAATGATAATAAATCAACACAGTATTCTACAACACAGTTGTACAGTCAAACTACACGGTATTCTACAACACAGTTGTACAGTCAAACTACACGGTATTCTACATCACAGGTGGACAGTCAAATTACACAGTATTCTACAACACAGTTGTACAGTCAAACTACACAGTATTCTACAACACAGTTGTACAGTCAAACTTGCATTAAATGGTTCATCTTTTTTTTATCTATTGATTAATCACCTGCCTTAAGCAGCAACTTTTTCAAAATCCCTCAAACAAAACAGTAGTAGAAATAAACCTCTATAAGAAAACGCCTGTCTTTCATGATTATTTTTTTTCACTTCCAAGTGGAGTCTGCTTGAGACAGGTTTGCCAGTCTATATGAACATTTAAAACTTTAAAATACTAATGGTGATTTCATGCTCTGCTATCAACATAGAAGGGACAGAGTGCTAACCTTGCCCTTCCTTCCATCTAACTGTCCATCCTTGATAATTAGGTTTAGTTTCTATACCATTTTTTTGACACTGTTGAATGGTCTAGCACCATTGCTTGTGGATTAATCTTGATGAGTATGACACCATCTATTCAAGGTTAGTCACTATGGCCTACATTGCAGGCTTCAATGACTTGGCAGTGGCAGGGGATTTGTGTTTCATGAACACATTTCCAAGTCTGATAGTGTAGGATGCTTGACAACTATTAAACCCGACACAAAAAAGATGATTCTTTGCAGAACAGATAAATACAGTGAAAGATGTTTAAAATATTGCTCTCAAGCTACAGTCCTCATCATGTAAAAGGGCTTTCAAGAAATACTAATCTTACAAAATATTTAAAACAAGTAATAAATATCTTCCAGACACCTAGATTAATAATAATAATAATAATAATAATAATAATAATAATAATAATAAAAATAATAATAATAATAATAATAATAATAATAATAATAATAATAACTTGGCTCTATGGAATAGTAAAAAAAATAGATTTGTGTTTGTAAAACGCATATCTCCACAAAACAGTCTTAGTCCAAAAAAATTTAAAAATAAACAAAAATGTGAAAAATGTATATAATTACATCAAAATCTAATCATTCCTCTACATATATATACAAAAATGCATAACGTTACTTCTCTACCACAATTGGTTTTCACTAAATAGTGTAAAAACATACATAACAAACTTTGCTTGTCTACCACAAGTGATTTTTGCTAAATAGTATAAAAAAATTTGAAAAACTGCTCTAATGGCCTAAAAATCTAATCAGATCAGTTACTTATGACCATGATGAAATGTAAAATTTCATGGCTCTAAGTTCAATAGCTTGTGTGCTATCATGCTGTTGCAGAGGGGACATAAAAACAAAGTGGGGATATCAAAATTGGTTGAGTTAAAAGAACCTTAGATTCCTTGAATTGCTAGATGTATTGCCCTTTTCTGAATAATATAGCCTGTTAATTAAAGCGACAGAAGCCTAAATCTACAGTTAAATCTTGAATCAAGACATAAGTAAACTTACCATCAGTCCACTCATGGGACACAGGGTCAAACCGTCCATACAACTGTCCCATGGTTACAGCCTTAGGGTTGATGATAATGTAGTCCACCTAAAAACAGATATTTCATATCCATTGTGATGCTGATACTTTTTTCCTCTGCAGTTAACGAGTCTTATAGTAATAGTTTCACATCAGAAAGTTTTTCAAAACTATCGCAGAAGAGATGTTTATTTTATTTTTTCAGAAATTGTTATGCTTTGCTGAAATGTGTATTATTTTTTAAAATGCCAAGCACGAAACAGTGCCAAGGTTGTGGGCCTTGGGTTCACGGTGTACAACAATTATACAAAGTGAATGATAGTAACAAGCATACAAGTTGCATGAAACAGTTTACCTGTAATTAACAATATATATATATATATATATATATATATATATATATATATATATATATATATATATATATATATATAAAATTCCTAAACATATTCTAAGCATTCAAAGTTACACTAGAGGTATACCAAGTACCTATTAGCAATATCAGTAGGATTGAATAATTTACCATGTACATCAGGGGATTTTTATGTTCAATATGCAAATATATAAAATAAAGAGAAAAACAAGAGGAAAAAGACAAAGTGATAAGAATTACAGTAAAGTACTAATATCTCCTTGCACACACTTGTATGCATTTTGCTTCCTCAAAAGCATAAATATTTCTGCACTCATGTTTCTATAGATTATTTATCATATGATGTAAATGAAATAAAAATAATTTGTTACAATAAAAAAAACATGAATATAATCACACAGTGAGAATATACAATCTAACTTTTTTTCCTGATAATATTACACAACTATTCAATTTCTATCTAATTCTTATACAATATCCACCTTCTGTCAATTTTTTTCCCAGCTACAATTTTTAAGAAGCAATATAATTTTTCTACTTTAAAATTCATTGTAACTATGTATTTAAAAAATAACAGGTTATGTCTTGTTTTTCCAAAGCGAGAACTAAACATGTATTGTTTCCAAGAGAATTTTTTGTGTGTTCTAATATTTTGATTGGTAATGCACACTTCATATTAAAAGCTTTTCTGTACCACACAGATGCCCATGCTTTTATGGTGCCTTTGAAGAAACCTTGGTTCAAAATACATGAGCAAATTTTCAATTAAACAGGGGCCTTAACTCAGTGTACAAATTAAAATTGACATAGGTCTTCTTTAAATACACAAAACCTGTTACTCTCTCAATCTGATGTACCATCTATACTTGCATACAATCCAGGTCCAAATGCAAACAACACAGACCCTGATCTGCCAGCATATAATGCGCCAGCAGATCAGGGTCTATGTTGTTTCTCTACTGATTAGTCCTTACAAACTGCATAGACCCAGATCTGCCAGCACATTATGTGACAGCAGATCTGGGTCTATGCAGTTTGCAGTTGGTATCAACTTATACACAAGTACATACGGTACTGTGCACTCTGTTGGACAAATTGGATGAAGCTGAGAGGTAGAGGCAGTCAGATAAACAAATGGTAGATGGGCACTTAAATAAACAGATAAACAGAAAGGTAGTTTAGGAGGGAGAGAGACAGAGACAGTGAGATCATTCTTGAGAGACAGAGACAGCGACATCATTTTTGAGAGACAGAGACAGTGAGATCATTTTTGAGAGACAGAGACAGTGAGATCATTTTTGAGAGATAGAGACTGACATACAGCATTTTCTTCCATGAGTTTCTCAGCTTGAAGATCCTTCAGGGCCTCTGCCAGAACCTTAAAGGCTGACGTCTTCCCTCCAAGAGGGTCCCCAACAATCATGAGACCATGTCGCACTATGATCATATCATAAATCTGAAAAGTATTTTTTATATAGTGAGGAATAAACAGTGGACTTCTGAAAACTCAAAGCACCACAGGCCCAACATTTTTGTAAAGTTTTAGTCTGTTTAAGTTTTTGGAGGTTGCTGACAAGAAAATGTTTTCCAGTGACACTGAGCAAATCCTTCCAGTAATAATGAGTTTTTCAAGTGACTGATGTTATCGAAGTTCTAATGTACTTGGCTCATACAAATTGCAAAACTAGCCATCAGAAGAATGGCTGATCACCCCACATGACCAAAGCTATTACAAATGTAAAGTCAACATACTTTTACCTTAAATGACCTTGACTGATAATGATTTGACCAAATATCATTATGCATAAACCAAGTAAAATCTTAACTCCAGCCACCCTGAGGTTTTACCTTTTGATCCCTCAAAAAAAATGCAAAACTCTCCATGCTATTCAGTTGGAAGTGTGGTTGTGTAACAAAAATTGCAATTTCACTGCCAGCAACCTTGACCATTGACCTATCAACCCTGGAACTGATTAGGAGCTGCTACTGTCCTAGTGTTGTATACCTATGAAATTTGATGAAAATTAGGTCCATATAAATTTAGTTATTATGCAGAAACCAAGAATGCACTTTCAAGTCCATTGATCTTGACCTTTGATCTATTGATCACAGCCTCAAGAGGAAGCTGCCCTTCCTCAAGTGTAATGCAAGTATAAAGTTTATAAAATTTCAGTGCAGGAAACTTGAGGAAAGTGGACTTAACATGTGGAACCCAAAATGATAATTCTACCTACAGTGACCTTGACTGTTAACCTCTGGGCCTGAGAATCAATAGGGAGGTGCCTCTGCCCAAGTGTGGAGTACATATGAAGTCTGATGAAGTTGGATCCAGTGACCTTGATCTTTCACCTTTCAGTTTCAGAATCAATAGGGAACTGCTTCTGCCCAAACTGGACTTACCAAGCCGAAAGGAAAATCACAAATTTTCAGTTCTAGTGATCTTGACACCGGACCTGGAAGCCCCAAAATTATTAGGCTTCTGTCTCTTGCCATGGGTAAGGCACATATAAGGATTGGAAGAAAAGAAGACCACAGCAAACTAAAGTTATGTTGTGGAAACCACTTCATCTATGGACAGATGGACATTGCTATTGCTAAATCCCCTGACCTTCAGTCTAAACCACTTTAACTCTTTCACTGCGACTGATGTGTATATCTGCTGCATAAATGTGCCTTGCCTCACCAGTGACTGATAAATCCACTTGTAAACAGAGCACTACTACCCTGGTGACTGATATATCCGCTTGCTGGTTATGATCCCTATACCCTCCAGACGGATAGATCCGCTCTGTAAGTTCATGTTACAATCGGTCTTATTGGTCAATAATTGGAAGAAAAAGGACATTCAACCAATCAAAATAGAGTTAACAAATGACTGTTCTTATTAAATCCAGGGATTTTTTGCAATTTTGTACATGTTTGTTAATACATGCGTTTGTAGTTGACAGTTGCGTTTGTAGTTGACAGTGGAAACTGGCATTTGCTTACGATAGCAATTCAGATTATGAATTTTCAGGTTTTTCTGAGGACGAACTTTACAATATTGAATTAAGAAGTGTTGGTAGTGACACTGAGCTATCTTCTTTGTCAAGTCTGTCCGAAATTGAGACAGAATCTGATGATAAAGACAGCAAAGTGTGGACTAGAGAGCCACGTGCTTCGAAAGTCAACTTTCATTTTACACGAGGGGAATAAAGAAATTGACCAACAGTGCAATGTCTGTCTGTGTATAAACCATGACTGCTTCTATAAATACCATGAAGAACAAGTTAAGAAATAGTAGAACATAGTGACTACTGGTAGTTAAACATTTTTTTAGTAATTACATGTATATATTTGACCAATTACTTTGTATAATGACCGACAGCTAAATTTTAGTGTTTAAAAATAGTGTTTTGTGTTCTATTCATGGATTCTATACCAATCTTGTGGATGTCAGCAGAAAAAAAGAATCGAACAGGTACTTGTAGCTTTTATATATAATGGTTTTAGTCTATAAATCAGTCTGTTATACAGAAAATAACTAAGAATTAGCCCATATTCCCAAATCATCAGCTGAAAAGTTATCATTTGGCTACAGCAGCATCAGGCTCTGGTAGTCAGCCCCCAAATCAGCTGCAGTAGTGACCCCAGCAGGTAGGCAGAGTAGTGAGCCATGACAGTAGCACTAGTAGTTAAAGAGTTAAACAGTATGCAGGTTCAGATGCAAGGTAACACTGTCAAGTATTCAAATCATTGCAAAAACCTTTTAAAACAATGGTTGCCCCAATATAAAAATTATCTGAATATCACAAGAAAAGACGTTTTAATTTGAATTTTTTCGAATCACATACACACTTTTATATTCTTCATAACCTGTCATGCTTAAAAAAGTCTTGTCACACTTCATTAAAAGCATCTCTTGCTTAACAAATTAATTAATTTTTGTAAATCATTCTTGAATTTTGTTTCAACTGATGAAAATGTGTCAAAATTAAGACCATCATTAAAGATGATTTAGATATCCATCTGGACTTCAATTACTGACTCACTGAAATTTGTAAAATAGAGGACTGTTAAAGCATAAGTACCGAAATTAAATGCAGAAGTTCTCAATAAAACTGGTACATAGACAAAAAAAGGCAACAATTTTTTTATATCAATAAGATGCCAAACAATGAAATGGTTTTGATGAATTAGGTAAGGTCATGTACCTGTATAATTTTCTCTATGAACAATGGTAAGGTCATGTACCTGTATAATTTTCTCTATGAACAATGGTAAGGTCATGTACCTGTATAATTTTCTCTATGAACAATGGTAAGGTCATGTACCTGTATAATTTTCTCTATGGCTTGTGTACCTGTATACTTTTCTCTATGAACAAGGATATGGCTTGTGTACCTCTATAATTTTCTCTATGAACCAGGGTATGGCTTGTACACCTGTATAATTTTCTCTATGAACCAGGGTATGGCTTGTGTATCTGTATAATTTTCTCTATGAACCAGGGTATGGCTTGTGTACCTGTATAATTTTCTCTATGAACAAGGGTATGGCTTGTACACCTGTATAATTTTCTCTATGAACCAGGGTATGGCTTGTGTATCTGTATAATTTTCACTGTGAACCAGGGTATGGCTTGTACACCTGTATAATTTTCTCTATGAACCAGGATATGGCTTGTATACCTGTATACTTTTCTCTATGAACAAGGGTATGGCTTGTGTACCTGTATACTTTTCTCTATGAACCAGGATATGGCTTGTGTACCTGTATACTTTTCTCTATAAACAAGGGTATGGCTTGTGTACCTGTATAATTTTCTCTATGAGCCAGGGTATGGCTGGTATACCTGTATACTTTTCTCTATGAAACACGGTATGGCTTGTGTATCTGTATAATTTTCACTGTGAACCAGGGTATGGCTTGTATACCTGTATAATTTTCACTGTGAACCAGGGTATGGCTGGTATACCTGTATACTTTTCTCTATGAACCAGGGTATGGCTTGTGTATCTGTATAATTTTCACTGTGAACCAGGGTATGGCTTGTATACCTGTATAATTTTCTCTATGAACCAGGGTATGGCTTGTATACCTGTATAATTTTCACTGTGAACCAGGGTATGGCTTGTATACCTGTATAATTTTCTCTATGAACCATGATATGGCTTGTGTACCTGTATACTTTTCTCTATGAACCAGGGTATGGCTTGTGTACCTGTATAATTTTCTCTATAAACAAGGGTATGGCTGGTATACCTGTATACTTTTCTCTATGAAACACGGTATGGCTTGTGTATCTGTATAATTTTCACTGTGAACCAGGGTATGGCTTGTATACCTGTATAATTTTCTCTATGAACCAGGGTATGGCTTGTATACCTGTATAATTTTCACTGTGAACCAGGGTATGGCTTGTATACCTGTATAATTTTCTCTATGGCTTGTGTATCTGCATAATTTCCTCTATGAACCAGGGTATGGCTTGTGTACCTGTATAATTGTCTCTATGGCTTGCATACCTGTATAATTTTCTCTATGAACCAGGGTATGGCTTGTGTACCTGTATAATTTTCTCTATGAACCAGGATATGACTTGTGTATCTGCAAAATTTTCTCTATGAACCAGGGTATGGCTTGTGTACCTGTATAATTTTCTCTATGAGCAAGGGTATGGTTTGTACATCTGTATAATTTTCTCTATGAACCAGGGTATGGCTTGCATACCTGTATAATTTTCTCTATGAACCAGGGTATGGCTTGTACACCTGTCTAATTTTCTCTATGAGCCAGTGTATGGCTTGTGTATCTGTCTAATTTTCTCTATGAACCAGGGTATGGCTTGTGTACCTGTATAATTTTCTCTATGAACCAGGGTATGGCTTGTACACCTGTATAATTTTCTCTATGAACCAGGGTATGGCTTGTGTACCTGTATAATTTTCTCTATGAACCAGGGTATGGCTTGTATACCTGTCTAAATTTCTCTATGAACCAGGGTATGGCTTGTGTACCTGTATAATTTTCTCTATGAACCAGGGTATGGCTTGTATACCTGTCTAAATTTCTCTATGAACCAGGGTATGGCTTGTATACCTGTATAATTTTCTCTATGAACCAGGGTATGGCTTGTACACCTGTATAATTTTCTCTATGAACCAGGATGTGGCTTGTGTATCTGTATAATTTTCTCTATGAACCATGGTATGGCTTGTACACCTGTATAATTTTCTCTATGAACCAGGGTATGGCTTGTATACCTGTATAATTTTCTCTATGAACCAGGGTATGGCTTGTACACCTGTATAATTTTCTCTATGAACCAGGATGTGGCTTGTGTATCTGTATAATTTTCTCTATGAGCCAGGGTATGGCTTGTATACCTGTATAATTTTCTCTATGAACCAGGGTATGGCTTGTATACCTGTATAATTTTCTTTATGAACCAGGGTATGGCTTGTATACCTGTATAATTTTCTTTATGAACAAGGATATGGCTTGTGTATCTGTATAATTTTCTCTATGAGCCAGGGTATGGCTTGTATACCTGTATAATTTTCTCTATGAACCAGGGTATGGCTTGTACACCTGTATAATTTTCTCTATGAACCAGGGTATGGCTTGTATACCTGTATAATTTTCTCTATGAACCAGGGTATGGCTTGTACACCTGTATAATTTTCTCTATGAACCAGGGTATGGCTTGTGTACCTGTATAATTTTCTCTATGAACCAGGGTATAGCTTGAAGATTTCGTTTCTCAATATTCCTGACCAAAGCTGTTTCCAGGTCCCCATAGTCAGGTTTGGGTAACACAATGCCTGGGAACAAGTCAGAGATGATTCCCTCAAACAATGGAATGTCATGGGATAAAAACTGAAAAAAAGGAAATAATACTGCAAAATCTGTGTAACTATAATACAAATCTACAGTTCTTGGAAAAAAAAAATCACAGGGAAGAGTGTAATTATTAAATTTTCAATATTATCATGTCCTGACCAAAGTATTCACATGCATTTAATACCCCAAGTACCCCCTTGCAGGCTAGGGTATATAGAAGAGGCATGATGCACCATTCTATATGTTGTATGAGGCATGATGCACCATTCTGCATGTTGTAAGAGGCATGATGCACCATTCTACATGTTGTAAGAGGCAACTAACATAGCAGGAGCTGCAACGGCTCCATGGTTAGTTCGTGTGCCGGATTTTAATTTACTGCTAAGCTACACATTTCTGCATGTTCCTTTTTTTTTAAGAAATCTAATCCCTTACATCATTTATAAAACCTAACAAATACACTGTAACAGAGGTTGTAAGCAACTTCAAGGGAAAAATCTGGAGACAACATCACAAGCCCCATAATTTTCAATAGCCAATATGTTATTTTTATTGAAATGAATTGCCATCTGAAATTTTTTATCACCATTGGCAATTTTGGTGATCACCTTGCCAACATTAAAAGCCCACCCATCCACCCCAGGATTAAAGGACAGCAAGACTGTCTGACAGATATACTATCCAAGTTTTAAAGTATAAGCATTAAATGGGGAAACCAAACAAGATTACCATCTATACTCGTGTTTAAGCCCAGTCCAAATACAAACAACATAGACCCAGATCAACTGTCGCATAATGCACTGACAGATAGGGGTCTATGTTGTTTGTTCTACTGATTAGTCCTTACAAACTTCATAGACCCAGATCTGCCAGTGCAATAAGCAATGGCAGATCTGGGTCTATGCAGTTTGCAGTTGGTATTAGCTTATACGCGACTATATACAGTACATGGGCATTTTTATTGACACTGCTTTTATAAGAATATGATTTGCTCTCAACACTGTCGAATAAAGTATTAATGACCAAAATGATCATGCACAAAGCTACAATCCTTGGAACTGTTTGACGAGCTACTAAGGCTCTAACACAAGCAAGAACTCAGTAAATTATATTTCCATTAAGCCCTCTATTAACAAGTAGTTTAACTGCAAAAAAACCCCAACATATTTCCTTAACAGTTTTGAAAGGACTGATGTTAAAAAAAAGAACAGAATATCTTTATCTGACCCTCCTAACAAATTGGGAGTAAAGGACTGAAGAAAATAAAAATAAAATCTTTTTGCTTCCAGCTTCTGCTCACCTTTGGCAAGTTGACATCATTAATGGACCTAAGGACCAGGACATCTTCAGACTGTTTGGGGTACTTGATCTTGAGATTGCCTGCAGCCGTCAACACTGATTTGACAGCTCTCATACCATAGTCATAATGGTGCTGGGAAGACAGCTGCTCAGAACACAGCCTATAAGTTTCCACAATTTTGGTTGACAGACTCCGAGCATTCACAAATCCCATGGAGTAGAGAGAAATTTCAGCTATCATGGCATAGTCTGGGATCATCATAGCAACTGTTCGGAACAGCACCTAAAATTAAACAGTAAAAATGTAATCAATTAATATTTTTATAGATATCAGCATGATATTCAGACTGTAAATGATTCTGATACAAACTTTAAGACCTGGTTTTCACTGCACATATAGGGCATCCAACAAGTGAAACTTTGCTTTTCTACATCAATTTAAAAAAAAGTTGTGGCAGCTCTAACAACTTTTATTATCAGCTGGTGGTTTGAAGTAATTTTAGTTTAAAGTTTAAGTTTAAACTTGTCAAAAGTCATCTTTGAAATGGAAAAACCAGAGATCTCAGAGGAAACCACCAGCCATGGAGATATGACCACATATCATTGCAACTGATAAATCCTGATAAGACAGTGGTAAAAGTGACCACATTCTCACTATCAACTGTAAATGACAGTGGCAAGAAACCTCAGAACATATGAATAAATATTGGAACTTTCAACAAAATAAAAGAGACATTCATGTCCACTTTCTGTAGTGTTACAAATACAGCTCTTTGTTGTTAAAATTGCAATGAACTTGTAACCAAAGAAAAATAAAAGTTGAAATTTTGGGACTAGTCTTGTGTTTTTATGTACTAATCAATAAGTTATCATTTGTACATTTTTTATGCACTAATCAATAAGTTATCATTTTTACAGGTTTTATGTACTAATCAATAAGTTATCATTTGTACAGGTTTTATGTACTAATCAATAAGTTATCATTTGTACAGGTTTTATGTACTAATCAATAAGTTATTATTTGTACAGGTTTTATGTACTAATCAATAAGTTATTATTTGTACAGGTTTTATGTACTAATCAATAAGTTATCATTTGTACAGGTTTTATGTACTAATCAATAAGTTATCATTTGTACAGGTTTTATGTACTAATCAATAAGTTATCATTTGTATAGGTTTTATGTACTAATCAATAAGTTATTATTTGTACAGGTTTTATGTACTAATCAATAAGTTATCATTTGTACAGGTTTTATGTACTAATCAACAAGTTATCATTTGTACAGGTTTTATGTACTAATCAATAAGTTATCATTTGTACAGGTTTTATGCACTAATCAATAAGTTATCATTTGTATAGGTTTTATTTACTTATCAATAAGTTATCATTTGTACAGGTTTTATGTACTAATCAATAAGTTATTATTTGTACAGGTTTTATGTACTAATCAATAAGTTATCATTTGTACAGGTTTTATTTACTTATCAATAAGTTATCATTTGTACAGGTTTTATGCACTAATCAATAAGTTATCATTTGTACAGGTTTTATTTACTTATCAATAAGTTATCATTTGTATAGGTTTTATGCACTAATCAATAAGTTATTATTTGTATAGGTTTTATGCACTAATCAATAAGTTATCATTTGTATAGGTTTTATGCACTTATCAATAAGTTATCATTTGTATAGGTTTTATGCACTAATCAATAAGTTATCATTTGTACAGGTTTTATTTATCAATAAGTTATTATTTGTATAGGTTTTATGTACTAATCAACAAGTTATTATTTGTACAGGTTTATGTACTAATCAATAAGTTATCATTTGTACAGGTTTTATGTACTAATCAATAAGTTATTATTTGTACAGGTTTTATGTACTAATCAATAAGTTATTATTTGTACAGGTTTTATGTACTAATCAATAAGTTATTATTTGTACAGGTTTTATGTACTAATCAATAAGTTATCATTTGTACAGGTTTTATGTACTAATCAATAAGTTATCATTTGTACAGGTTTTATTTACTTATCAATAAGTTATCATTTGTATAGGTTTTATTTACTAATCAATAAGTTATCATTTGTACAGGTTTTATTTACTTATCAATAAGTTATCATTTGTACAGGTTTTATGTACTAATCAATAAGTTATCATTTGTACAGGTTTTATGTACTAATCAATAAGTTATCATTTGTACAGGTTTTATGTACTAATCAATAAGTTATCATTTGTACAGGTTTTATGCACTAATCAATATGTTATCATTTGTACAGGTTTTATTTACTTATCAATAAGTTATAATTTTTTAGGTTTTATGCACTAATCAATAAGTTATCATTTGTACAGGTTTTATGTACTTATTAATAAGTTATTATTTGTACAGGTTTTATGTACTAATCAATAAGTTATTATTTGTACAGGTTTTATGTACTAATCAATAAGTTATCATCTGTACAGGTTTTATGTACTAATCAATAAGTTATTATTTGTATAGGTTTTATGCACTAATCAATAAGTTATTATTTGTATAGGTTTTATGTACTAATCAATAAGTTATCATTTGTACAGGTTTTATGCACTAATCAATAAGTTATTATTTGTATAGGTTTTATGTACTAATCAATAAGTTATCATTTGTGCAGGTTTTATGCACTAATCAATAAGTTATCATTTGTACAGGTTTTATTTACTAATCAATAAGTTATTATTTGTACAGGTTTTATGCACTAATCAATAAGTTATTATTTGTACAGGTTTTATTTATCAATAAGTTATCATTTGTACAGGTTTTATTTACTTATCAATAAGTTATCATTTGTACAGGTTTTATGTACTAATCTGCAAAACATGAGTGAAAAGGCAGACTGATATTTGAAAGTAAAAAAAACAAATCTCTTGAAGAGATCATATCTTAGGTGTGTTCTTAAAAACTGGAATTATTTCAAGGATATCTGAATCAGACTAACATTGATTTTTAAACAGCTATAAATAGTACATAACATAAGTGGATGGGACTGCAACTATGGTACAGACTTCTTTGACTTGCTATTAAACAAATGCACTTGATTTGAACTAAAACTGTAAATTTACCACAAGGTTTATGGTTATTGTTGTTACTGTGGCTGATAAACTGTACAATGGAGTTGAAACATTCCTGCCTTTAATAGAAAGAAGCAATTATGAGTAAAATATTGAACTTTCTCAGATTGCAAAAAATCTGGCAGTCTGACTGTTCAGACAGAAAAATGTATCTAAATATACACCTAAAATTCAAATTCTAAGATAATCAGGCCAGTTCCAACTGGCTGGACCAAAGCATATCTTTTTGAGATACCTGAGCCAGATTTAAATTTGGAACTTCACATATCAATTGAACACAGTTTTTTTATGTCTGATAAAAGTTCCCGTTTTGCATGTATTTTGTCAATAATGTTGTTTTTATTGGGGGGTGGGGGTGGATACTGATGAGTTAAAAATAATAATCATACATACTTCACTTTCAAGATCAAAATCTTTCCCTACATTCCTGCAAACATGTAAACTTGGCAAACATCATATATTGCTTATAATATAACTGACGTCATTCTGTCACTGAATGAAGAGTTACCTTCAGGTTGTCTGGAAGCTCAGCTCTACCAGCATAGCCTGGATTCATGGTGATAAAAATGGTACATGTAGGGTCAAGAGAAATTTCTGTTCCCTCAAACACGAATTTCTTCACCTGCTCTGCTATGGCTCTCTGGATTGTCTGAACTTGCTGGGCTATCACAGACAACACCTGCAGAAACAAACAGCCAGGCTTAATATATGGCTTGTAAATCAAAGGTTTTGACCTGATTATACAAAAAGAAAAACCATTACCAAGGGAAAATACATGAAAAGATTTAATTACATTGCATACTGTAACTTAATATGGCTCAAACAATCACTGCATGCCAACAATATCTACAAAAAGATTTTGAAATTTTATAAAGATGATACAAAGTCGTTTTGCGTGTGGAAAGTTATTTTTGTACGACTGCATAGAAACATTATTGGGACAGACATGGGCAGAAAGTCAGAGGGAAGGAGAAACAAAACAAATTCAATCAATATAAGTAACATCTCTGTCAGGAATACCCTTCTTTAGTTAACTGAGTGAATTTTACCATATGGGAAAGTGTGTTATGTAATTTTTCATCAATAAAATTAACAATTTAGATAAAATAGTGACATATGTTCTCATGGTCTGAATGGCTAAATATAATCAACGCAACAAAGCTTTGACCAGTTCACATTCCAATGATTTGTGAGCTACAGCACCAGTATAGGTATAGGGGTACTAAAAGTTCCCCATATGAGGCAATTATGCCTCCCAATTTTCTAATTCACAGACTTTCAACAAAACAATTTCCATTGCAGGCACACCTAAAGGTTACTTAAAAGCAATAACAAGTCCGACTCCAAAATAATTTATATTTTTACCAATACATAGTGGTGTTTTACAGGGTCCAATTTTGAAAGTCTGCACCTTTATGAATTTATTTTCAAAAACAAGCTACTGTATATACTCGCGTATAAGCCTGGTCCAAATGCAAACAACACAGACCCTGATCTGCCATCGCATAATGTGCTGGCAGATCAGGGTCTATGTTGTTTCTTCTACTGATTAGTCCTTACAAACTGTATAAACCCAGATCTGCTGGCGCATTATGCAACAGCAGATCTGGGTCTATGCAGTTTGCAGTTGATATTGCCTTATACACGAGTATATACGGTATGTGACATAACTTTACACTCGGATTGATCATACACAAGATGCACATATATTGTGTCCTGCTTACCATTGTGTACTAATTATTTAAATGCAAAACATTAACATTACGATGTACAGAAATTTAATAAATTCTCTTTGCCATGCTGGCCTCCTTACTGACCTCCAATTCAATTCTGTTGAACTCATCGAAGCATGCCCAAGCTCCTGACTGTGCCAAGCCCTTGAAGAATTTTCCCATGGCCTTGTAATCCAGTCCATCCGAACAGTTGAACACCACACACTGAAATGCATACGGGTTAAAATACAGTCTTGATGTTTAAACATCATATAGGACCGTAGTCATGGTCCCTGTGGACTATTTTTTACATCCGGGTTATATCCAAATTCATGAAATACATAATAGCAATGTGTTTTATATCCGAATTGATATTATAACAAAGCACATTACAGCAATGGGCATCATATCCGAATTCATGTTACAATAAAGCACATTACAGCAATGGGCATCATATCCAAATTCATGTTACAATACAGTGCATTACAGCAATGGGCATCATATCAGAAATCATGTTACAATAAAGCTCATTACAGCAATGGGCATCATATCCAAAATCATGTTACAATAAAGTGCATTACAGCAATGGGCATCATATCCAAATTCATGTTACAATAAAGCGCATTACAGCAATGGGCAACATATCAGAAATCATGTTACAATAAAGCTCATTACAGCAATGGGCATCATATCCAAATTCATGTTACAATAAAGCGCATTACAGCAATGAGCATCATATCAGAAATCATGTTACAATAAAGCTCATTACAGCTATGGGCATAATATCCGAAATCATGTTACAATAAAGCACATTACAGCAATGGGCATAATATACAAATTCATGTTATAAACAAAGCGCATTACAGCAATGGGCATCATATCAGAAATCATGTTACAATAAAGCTCATTACAGCAATGGGCATCATATCCGAATTCATGTTACAATAAAGCTCATTACAGCAATGGGCATCATATACAAATTCATGTTACAGTGAAGCACATTACAGCAATGGGCATCATATCCGAATTCATGTTACAGTGAAGCACATTACAGCAATGGGCATCATATCCAAATTCATGTTACAGTGAAGCACATTACAGCAATGGGCATCATATCCAAATTCATGTTACAATAAAGCGCATTACAGCAATGGGCATCATATACAAATTCATGTTACAGTGAAGCACATTACAGCAATGGGCATCATATACAAATTCATGTTACAGTGAAGCACATTACAGCAATGGGCATCATATCCAAATTCATGTTACAGTGAAGCACATTACAGCAATGGGCATCATATCCAAATTCATGTTACAATAAAGCGCATTACAGCAATGGGCATCATATACAAATTCATGTTACAGTGAAGCACATTACAGCAATGGGCATCATATCCAAATTCATGTTACAGTGAAGCACATTACAGCAATGGGCATCATATCCAAATTCATGTTACAATAAAGCGCATTACAGCAATGGGCATCATATACAAATTCATGTTACAGTGAAGCACATTACAGCAATGGGCATCATATCCAAATTCATGTTACAGTGAAGCACATTACAGCAATGGGCATCATATCCAAATTCATGTTACAATAAAGCGCATTACAGCAATGGGCATCATATACAAATTCATGTTACAGTGAAGCACATTACAGCAATGGGCATCATATCCAAATTCATGTTATAACCAAGTGCATTACAGCAATTGGCATTATATCTGAATTCATATAACAAAGATCATCACAGCAATGGGCAACATATCTGAATTCATGTTATAACCAAGTGCATTAAAGCAATGTGCAACATATCTGAATTCATGTTATAACCAAGTGCATTACAGCAATGGCATCATATCTGCAGTCATGTTATAACAAAGCACATTACAGCATTAAGCATCATATCCAAATTCATGTTATAACAAAGCGCATTACAGCAATGAGCATCATATCTGAATTCACGTTATAATGAAGCGCATTACAGCAATGGGCATCATATCTGAATTCATGTTATAATGAAGCGCATGACAGCAATGGTCATCATATTCGAATTCATGTTATTAATGAAGCGCATTACAGTAATGGGCATCATATCTGAATTCATGTTATTAATGAAGCGCATGACAGCAATGGTCATCATATCTGAATTCATGTTATTAATGAAGCGCATTACAGTAATGGGCATCATATCTGAATTCATGTTATAATGAAGCGCATTACAGTAATGGGCATCATATCTGAATTCATGTTATTAATGAAGCGCATTACAGTAATGGGCATCATATCTGAATTCATGTTATAATGAAGCGCATTACAGCAATGGGCATCATATCTGAATTCATGTTATTAATGAAGCGCATTACAACAGTGGGCATCATATCTGAATTCATGTTATAATGAAGCGCATGACAGCAATGGTCATCATATTCGAATTCATGTTATTAATGAAGCGCATTACAGTAATGGGCATCATATCTGAATTCATGTTATTAATGAAGCGCATTACAGTAATGGGCATCATATCTGAATTCATGTTATTAATGAAGCGCATTACAGTAATGGGCATCATATCTGAATTCATGTTATAATGAAGCGCATTACAGTAATGGGCATCATATCTGAATTCATGTTATTAATGAAGCGCATTACAGTAATGGGCATCATATCTGAATTCATGTTATAATGAAGCGCATTACAGCAATGGGCATCATATCTGAATTCATGTTATTAATGAAGCGCATTACAACAGTGGGCATCATATCTGAATTCATGTTATAATGAAGCGCATTACAGCAATGGGCATCATATCTGAATTCATGTTATAATGAAGCGCATTACAGCAATGGGCACCATATCTGAATTCATGTTATAACAATGCACATTACATCAATGTGCATTGTACCTGAATTATTGTTATAATGGAACGCATTTTAGCGGGGTTCCCTGTAGTTGTGGTCCGTTTGGACTACTTGCCTTTCTATTTCAAGAAAAATCTAAAGCATTGTTAAAATGAATGCATTTTTTCTTAAAGTATTTAAGGCCTCTGATTCACCGTATAATTATCACAGTGATTTACATGTTACAGAGAGTGCTAAATGGGTGACAGTAACTAAACACTTTAAGATTAAAAATAACACATCTATCATACAATTAAAATGCAACATACAAAATTAAAAAATAAATATTAATATCTTGAAATGTTGTTAGTGTATCAAAGAATACATTTTATGAAGTCACAGCATACAGGCTTCATAATACAATGCTGAATAATGTTTTTTGTATATGCTGTGAGGTTATACAAATTTTGTTCATATCTAATATAGCAATAAAGATAGACAAATGCTACTAAAAAATGTTCATAATGTTTAAAATAATTGGGTGCAAGGTAAAACAATGGCTAGTAAAATGAAGCCTTGTTTATCCAATGTACTTATCTGTATGTCTCAATTAAAGAAAACATATCTCCTCAATTTTTCTTTGAAATGATTCATTAATCTGGATTCCTGGTTTCTCAGTATGAAAAAGGTAGCAATAAAGTGCCCAGGTCAACAAGGTTCACTGTATACTAGTAATTATTTCCCTGATAAGCCAACTTTAGTCTTGCTTAAATGACCTCTGTTCAAGTATCACTGTAATACAATATTAGGCATGGAAACAATTTAGTGGAATTTAATTAGTAAAATTCCAATAATCAAAACTTTTGGAAAGAGTGTGATTCAATACAAGTCAAAATCTGTTCATCTTAAATTTATGTTTATTTCATTGTTTTTTTTCATAACCTGGCTGTGAGACAAATTATTTAGAATGTAAATGCAAATCTGACCTGGAGATCACCAAACCTGTGTAACTAAGATGAAGTACAAGAATTCATGCTTGATCAATAATAAAGGTCTTTATTGTTGTACTATCCTATTTTATTGGCTATAAAAGAATCTAACTCAAACTCAAGCTACAAAATTATATGCTCTACAGGGCAGGTATGTGAATAAGCAAGACACCACTCATGTAGTTCTACTGCTATCAATGGCTTAGTTAATTACTTCAACATAAACCTCATTAGTATGATATTGCTCTTTAATAATTGTGGATGATATTTGATATCAAATATTCATTATCTGATGGAGTAATGCTGATGAGGCATTCAATTTACCTGTTTGGCCACAGCTTTAGCCAGATCTTTGGATGTTTCTGTTTTCCCTGTCCCTGCAGGACCTTCTGGAGCACCGCCCAAGTTCAATAAAAGGGCTCCCATTAGAGTTCTGCATGAAATTGAACAAACAAAAATAAATTCCCCACATTGTAAAAATTATTGCTTACAAACTTCATGTTCTCACAAGTTTCCATGTAAACTCCCTGGAAAAACTAAAAACACAAAGACAAAAAACAAAAAACTGGTGTAATGCATAATTGTCATGAAATATCAGCATTACCATAACATCTAATCTAATGTATGATTAACAATTACAAAAGTATATTTGATCATTTCAAAAACAGTAATTTATTTTCATACACAATAATGTGCATTTCTTCAATAAATGAATATCATACCTGCAAACCTCCCAGATAGTGTTGGGGGCCTTATGAGACTTAAAAAGTGTGTTTTGAGATCCCAAGTGGGGTCAGTGCATATGACCAAAAAACTGGAAACATCATGCAGATATCTCCTCATGAAAGCGTATAGAAAATGACTGGAAATTTAAAATTTGAATACAAGAAAATAACATATGTTTTCTTTGTAGCATTTAATACACCTATAAATAAAAAAAAATAGTTGGTAGACTTAGCATTGTCAAATATCATCACCATACACAGATGTATCCACACTCACATAATCCCAACCAGAGACACATTAAATAAAAAAAAATACAACAAGCTTATGTCTTTAAAATCCATTGGACCATGGAATACAGTCTTAATTCGATGTAGTCTTTGCTGCTCTCAATAGTTCTGTAGGGGGTTTGAAGGTAATGCAAGTGTTCTTTGTGCTCATTTTGCACTCATTAGAGACCGGATGGTATACTTGTTCAAACTTCCCCAAAGACCTTTAATTTTTCTCAGCACAGAAAATAATCTTTCTGCATCTGCTTTGCTGTGAGGGAGTGTCAAACATACAGGTCTGAAACAGTATCTATAACTGCAAACAGCAGACTGTGTTCTGCAAGAAAATTGCAGAAAAGTACTTCAGCTCTTGTGATATAGCCTGTCGAAGATTGTTTAAACATGTTACTTTTGGGACTGAGTTCTGCATTCATGCATTGTCCTGATGCTGGGTGGTGTTGCTATGTTGATGAATGTCATACACTCCAGAATGACTAATGTCAATATCGTGTTTGCAGTATGTGCAAAGAATAAAATGCTCCCCCTTGCCACTGTGCCACACAAAGTCAAACTCAGTCAACCAGGAGTTCTAAAATTTAGTTTTGCTGGACTCTGCTCGCTTTGCAGATGGCTCATGTTTTCCTGGAATCACAGCTGCATTTCAACATTTCGCCTTAAAAATTAATTACACTTGTACACTATTCCAACTACTGAAATATAAAATGTTTTGTGTTTTATATATAGAGTAAAATCAACTTCAACGAAACATTGCTTCTCAATACCAACTTGCCAATAATCTTAAAAAAAGATAACTTAAACATTCTCATTTAAGGCAACGATGTATAATAAATTTAGCTCTTCAACATGCATATCTTTGATTTACCTAACTTCAAATCAATTGGGTTGTACCACTTAGTGTACTATACCTATGCAAATTAGCCAAATGGTCTCTACTACAGCAGTGCTCAAAGGACTTAACATGATGTCACCCTGGCTATTGTCAGTCAATTAAGTATTCTGTGAAATGGTGGTTGTTTTTCTTTGACCGCCTAACCTTTTAATTGGCTCTATGACAATCAACTGCATTGCCCCAAGGATAGATTTACATGAGTACTGAGCAGGATTGTTTATACAGACTACAGGTTACTGGCATATATTGTGGTGACATGAGCACTAAACAGGACTGTTTATACAGGTTACAGGTTACGGGCATATATCATGGTGGCAAAGTATGGTCTCATTCCCTCTCTCTCTGTTTTATTTGTTGTTGTTGCTAAGATTACTGAAAATTGTGTTTTTTGAAACCTGACCATATGTGTGTGTGTGTGGGGGGGGGGGGGGGCGAGTAATAAATCATTAAACTTTGTAATTATCATCTTTCACACAAATTTTAAAAACATGCTGAGATGCTGCCAGAAATTTTCTTATGAGGGGGAGGTCCCCACATCTGCCTACAGATGGTGGGGTGGATCATGCAAAGTGGGGGGAAGGGGGGGGAAAGAAAACACTTTGGCAGCTACTAGTTTCCTTTCCTCATGCCAAGATGCTGGCTAAATTCTGCATCATTGCTTTCTGAGCTTTTTTTAGCTGCTGTCAAACCATCTTATCCTCTTCCCATGTATTATTCCACATAGACAATCGTGTTTGTGTTCCCCATTTTCCCTAAGTAACCACTTATCTTAAATAATAAGTGTTATAGACCTTTCACACTCCAGAAGTTTCCTTTATGGCTGATCAAGTGATCAATTCAATATACCCCTCTGTCCCCAATTGGGTTTTAAAAGTCGCAAGACTCTCGATCATTTCTGCCATAATCCCACAATCCTAAAGCCTGGCAACATCTCTCCAAATGTGTCTTAGGAATTTCTCAAAATGTACAATCATAATAAAAAAAACTGACCTGTAGCACCTGTCTGTCAGAGGTGTGATAACAAGTCTCCCAGTATTTCCCAGATACTCATATGCATATTGCACTGTTGTTGTAATCATGCGCACCAAAACAGTGTCATTCTCAAAATAATAACGTAGTTGACTGATCCAAGAGAAGTCCATGGGATTGGCAATCTTGAACTTGAACAAATTGCTCACCACATCTCGGGCTAAAATGATATGACAATATCACAGGAATGTTTAGAATAGAGTATAGCAAAGAAAGCTTGATTTTAATATATAAAGAAACATGCTGAATTTTTATAATAAAGATACATGAATGATAGGAACTAGTGATATATGCTTTGCATCTGTTAATTAGGGTAATTAACAAAATATTAGAGATGACATTGTGCAGCCTTACAAAAAGTCACTAAAAAGAAGAAATACAGTGAAACCCCGCTATAACATGATAGTCAGGTCCACAAAGCGCTATCGTGTTATGTAATATATCATGCAAAATCAAGACAAGTCAGTTAGCTGAAGAATATATTGAATGTGTATCCTCTTTGCTATGCAAAAACATGGCTTGGGGGCACAACATAACAAGCTTTAGCGATGCAGTAAAGAACTTATCTCGATATATATTAAAGAGAAATACACAAAACAGTGACTACATATTTGATATTTTTTTATAATTTCTTGCAGAGAACCATGCACTATTACATGCATATATAAGAAAACTGGAAATTGTGTAGAGTAATGTTCACATGTACACATTGACTGATCTCAGTTTATCTATAACAGTAATTCCATCAAAAGTACATGTGTACACACCAACTGATCTCAGTGTATCTACAACAGTAATTCCATCAAAAGTACATGTGTACACACCGACTGATCTCAGTGTATATATAACAGTAATTCCATCAAAAGTAAAAGTGTACACACCAACTGATCTTCAAAAGAAGGAAGCATACATTTCATTTGAATCCAAATATTAAACTTCTTGCTAATATACTCATGTATAATGGTAGCCTTAGCATTACAATGACAAGTGGTCTGCGTATATCAGAGTGATTTGTTGAAGCTGACGTATGTATTTCTGACTACATTTTAAGGAAATAAAAAAAGGACTGAGTCAGACTTGAAGCATTTGGGTACTGCCATATGATGATTTCAAAAACTAACATGAAAAAGTAAATTTTTCAGTAAATTATGTTTCTCTGAGGATACTTACCCAATAATATTAATGTTAGGAACTAAGCTTCACTACCTCCCGAATCCAGCCCTCAAAAAAAGACGAAAATCACCTTTTCCATCTATATTATATAGACTAAGAACATTAACTCTTGCCCATCACCTCCCCTTGCTACTGCCAGGTAGTGCTAGTTTTAAGCTGAGCGATACATCAACTAGGATGCTTGTATTTTCAGGGAGTTTGGGTTTTAAAGTAATGTGATCAGGTAAGTATTCTTGGAGAAACATAACTTACCGAAAAATTGGCTTTCTCCTTGAAATACATTCCCCAATCACATTCATGTTACGAGAATAGGTAATAGGAGGAATGAATGCTGACCATCCTACCTATACCCTGAGCATCCTTAGAGGGAAGAAAGGCTGGATTCCCTATGTGAAAGGGGAAAGATAACCCGCTATCCTAACTTGAGAGCAGCACAACTGATGGTCACATGATCTGTGGCCAGTGTGAATATATATATATGGTTAAGAAGAAATTAACGAACTCTTCTTACCGACTAAGATTTTCTGGGTGAATCCAGCAAAAATGATAAAAAATGCCCATGAGTAGGTTGTGCTGACCTCAACTGGATCTGGTGGTCATCTGTGCAACAGCCACTGGACCTACCAGCATACCAGATTCAAATTTTTCCTCTGCAAGGCTAAATCCCTGCAATAAAAACTCGAGAAGGCTGACTGTGTGTGCCAAATAACAGCTTCTATTATGTGTCAGATCGAAACATTGCATTCCAAAGCAAGGCTTGCAGAGATTCATGAGACGACTCTGTTCTTGTGAGACTTCAGAGCATGCTGAACATATTACCCACTTCAGCCATGATGAGAGGGCTTGAGGGGTCATATCCTCTTTCACATTCTACAAATATTCTCTGTGTACTTCAAGTAATGCTTGAGAGCATGGATAGGGTCCTGTTGGAATGCCTATCTTGATGTATCTATGCAGGAGAGAGTGCTTATAACAAATGTCTGATTGCCTACTGACAGCAACCTATTCTTCACAACAAAGCCTGACTGTGTCATTAGGACCATGGAACCATCTGATCTGAACTGCAGATAGTTCAGGTCCATTGAGAGGGAATGTAACTCACCCACCCTCCAGGTTGAAGCTAAAGCAATCAGGAAACATGTTTTGTATTATAGTAACTTCAGCGAGATTTTGGTTAAATGCTTGAAGATTTCTGAACCCATGTCAGAACCAAAGGAAGATTCCACTTTGGTCTACTCAGGTCAAAATTAGCCAGTAAATCTGATAGATCTTTATTATGACCAATATCCCCTCTGCCATGATGTCTGAAAGTGTTGGATATCATGGAGCAGTAGCCTTTGATGGTAATCAGGGCCAACTTTTTCTCCTCGAATAGCCAAAGAAAAAAGTCAGCCAGTTGTGGGATTGAGGCACTCAAAGGGATGATGTTGTTGACTTTGCACAAGTCCCTGAATACACACCACCTTCCCTCATAAACCTTAAAAGTGGAGGGCCTTTTTGTTTATGAGATTCTCTCAACAATCAAAGGTTTTAATTCTTCCCTTCACAAGGCTCCCATGACAAGAGCCTGGTGTTAAGGAGGAGTCTGTCTGGATGGAGATGGAACACCTGGAACTGTGACTGTTTGAGACGATTTGGCTTGGCCAGAATTTTCCTGGGCAGATCTATCGCTAAATCAAGTAGATCGTTGACCCAGGATTTGTCCCATAAGAAAGGGGCTATCAGAATCAGCTTGCAGTTCTGACCCCTTAATTTCTGTATTATCTATGGTACTAAGACTATGGGTGGGTAGGCAAAGGCCCATAATCAATCCCAAGTGACTAAAAGTGCATCCACAGCTCAGGCTTCTAGGTCTGGAACTATCAAGATGAAGGTGGGCAGTTTTTTATTTCACCTTGTCGCAAAAAGATCAATCATCAGATGCCCCCAAAGCAAGCAAAACTGATGAAAGACTCATTGTTGAATGGACCATTCAGTATGAATGATCTGTTCATTTCTTGACAGAGAGTCGGCCAGGACACTGAGTCTCCCAGGAATGTGTCTGATTTGCCAGGAATGTTTCTGATTTGTACGTTTATATTGAGTTGGGAGCACCAAAGCAGAAACTCAAACCAGAATGCATAGGTCAGGTGATTTGGTTCCACCCTCCACCCCCATTTGAGGAGGTAGGTCACCACCACCGAGTTGTCCGACATGATTAGGACTACTTTTCCACAGAGGCGGTCCTTCCAGAAATGAAAGGCATTGATTATAGCCTTAATTTCCATAAGGTTGATGTGAAGAGGTATTTCCTCTGGCACCACTTGCTGCTAACCATATCGAAGCCCAGCAACAGGTGGACTCCCCAACCATATGTACTGGCATCTATACATACTGTAACTTCTGGTTGGGACTTTTCCAGAGGAGTTCCTTTCATGAGTCAACCCTGGTTGTGCCACTGATGCCAGCATGATACTTTTCATATGTGATCCTGACCTTCTAACTGGACTGAAAAAGTGGCACCACAGAGCCAGCAAAGTCATCTGTAAGGGGCGCATGAAATGACTGCCCAGCAGAATCAGATTTACTGCTGCATTTAGTAATCTGAGGATTTGCAAAAACTCTCTCACTGATATCCACTCCCTGATGGAAGTGGACTTTGATGATCCATATGCGAAAGTGGGGGAGCCATATGAGATTGAGATTGGTGATAAACTCAATACCAGATGGACAAAACGCTGGGATGGATGGAGGTTGGACTTTTTCCTATTCACTAGAAAACCTAGATGACTCAAAAGGGATAGGAGATCATTCCTGCCCTTGACAAGAATAGAAATTACCATGGTGGATGTCGTCCAAATATGCCTCCGTCACTGTGGATGAAGTCGACCACGACAGGGTAACAATGCAGTTCATAATCTTTGTAAATGGCCATAGGCTGATGTTTAGACCAAATGGTAAATATTTCCTCAGTATGCAAATCGAAGGAATTTCTACAAACGCCAGGTGAATAGGGGCGTGAAAGAGTGAGACTGATGGCAAACTCATCAACTGATGGAGAGTCAGATTGATCATGCCATATCCATCTTGAATTTTGGCAGAACTATGTATTGGTTGAGGCGGCTTAGGTTGATGATCAGCTGAGATTGCCATTGCCCTTTTGATCAAAGATGAACCTGAAATAGAACCCTGAAGATTTAGGTTTTTTAACAATCTTCACTGCCCGTTTGTCGATCAATGACCAGATCTCCTGCTGCATAATTTCATCCTTCTCCAAATCTGAGTGGAGGAGGTTGAATAAATGAAATCTGAAGCCTCTCCTAAACAATTTGGATTGCCCAATCATTCTGCAGAAGTAGAGTGATCCAATGATAGTGGAATGTGGGAGTCTATAAGGCTGCCTCCTAAACTGAGTGGGTTGTTGCCTCCTGACATTTGATTGGAATCAAAACTGATTCTGTGATTGAACTGTAAATGATCCCTTATCTTTTTGTTTCTGAACATCTCTCCTTTCGAGTTGATATTGATTGGGCTTGTATGACTTTGGAGGCTTAAGGCAAGTTGGACGGGCAGTTCCTGAGCTGCCTGTCTCCTCACATCCACAATTTTGCTTCCAAACAGCAATGGCAGCCCAAAAGGTGTCATCTTCAGCGTCAGGGCATGATGCGGCTTAAGTGATATTGAATGAAGACATGCATCTCATTGCACCAAATCCAAGTTGGCATAGGCAGTCAAAACATTTGTCATAGAATGATGTGCTGCTCTGTTGATGACTTTTGCAATTCAAGCCACTGACTCCCAGGCATGATCATTACCTGATTTTTCAGCAAGCCAAAAAATAACTAATGATACTAAGTCCAACACTGATGATGTGGTTACGATATTACGTACCAGTTTCGATGTGGCATGAAAAACATATTTATCAACTTTATAGAATAAAGAGCAATCATATTTACAGTTGCAATATTCTTGTCTAAGGCTGGAAGCTCTCGTATGAAAGGCATCCAAGCGAGTTTTGTACCAGCAAGATGAAAAGATCACTGGTAATTGACTCTGTGCAAAGAAAGTCTTAGAACTGCCTGGATTGCACATCTTGTTGGGCAGATGGTCTACAATTTCTTTAATTTTCGAAGACTGCAGATGAAGTTAGAAGGAAGAATTCTCCTCCTCCTTGTCTAAGTCTACTGATGCCTTGACCTTATAGGTTTGACTGGACGTGGGTAGTGGAGGGCATTCAGCAAGTGGCAACACCTGATAAATTTCTTCCACCACAGCCATAAAGCTAAACTCAGTTCTCTCCATTGTTGGATCTGAGTAAGTTAAATCTTCAAGTTTATCCTCACACTCACTGTGTGGGTTAACCTCATTGGACTCTACTTAAATGTCCATGTAAAATATGCCCAGAGGCATGAAAGAGGCATTACAGTCATCCCTGGATGTATTATGGTACCACACCAATGAACATATGGCTATCTAGATGCGTAGGACAGATCTGTACCAGTATAGATGACTGGCTCGCTGGATGAATGGTTGGTAGGGGTTCGACAGTGTGGACAGTAGTATGGTCTGTTCCAGTACCGTCCATGCCGAAGGCTTGGTAAAATGGATGGATCTATCAGTATGATTCCCATATGTGTCCACATTCCTTGGCCCAATAAATCTGTATGTAGGATGGATTGCCAATGTGACCGATCTACAGTCACTGGGCACTAAGTACAGTTGACCAGATGGCTGGATGGGCTGGTCAGCAGCTGGGATGGCATCATAGGGCATTATGGCATGATGGAATGGATCATTGTAATCTGGTAAAAACCCCATGTGCCCAGACTTACAGGTCTGACGGCCATGCTCAGACTTGCAGGGCAGACTCACGCCTACTGGGCTGCCTAGAAATGGAAGGGCACTCCCCCATAAAGTCAAAATTATCTAATGAGGTGCAAGACAGGCATACATGCAGAAACTGCCCTATATTTAGTGACTACATCATTGCCTCCTGCACCAGGCAATGCATCTGAAATCTAACAATGGTGTAGGAAAATGCAAGAACGGCAAAACAGCAGCCACTTGTACCTCCAATTTGGCTGAAATAATGATAGCAGTATCATACGTCTTATTTTCAGTGTGTATGTGGGGCCAACAATGTCCCCAGCTAAATTTGCAATTGATTCTGTCTTGGGGTGAATACTCAATACATCAGACTACACAGTGTGAGACTTGATCCGTTTCTCTCTGTTCTTAACACTCTTCCATAAGACTGTTGACAAAATATACTCTGACCAATGTGCGCAGACACTGCATGTTCCAGACAATGTACATTTGATACAGGCAAGGCACATATCATGTGTGTCCTCATTGGCCTTGAACGTTTTGCAGTTGGTACATTTCGTCAGCATGGTTTAATGAAATAACAAGAACAATGAAAAAATTATTAAATTAACAACTCAAACATATATGTCGCAAAAACAACACTTGTTACCAAATGAGTGAACAAAACACAGTGAGCTTGAAAACATAAACAACAACATGCATCAGCAATACCGTTGGAGCACAAGGTCAGAATAAATGAAGTCCATTACTGCAACATAATTCACATAAATACTGATCAAAATAAAAAAATAATAGATTCCTTACTACACACAAGAATACCAAAATTGTGGATAGATGGTTGATAATCATAGGATTTTCAGGAGGCCTTTGGTACAAAGTTGCTTGTACTGGAGCGAAAGCTTAAAACTGGTGGCACCTGGCAGCGACAAGTGGTGGTAATGGGCAAGAGTTACTGTCCTTGGTCTATATAATATAGACATAAACGACGATTTTCATCCTTTTGGGAGGGCTGGATACTGGAGGTAGCGGAGCTCGGTTCATCAAGGATTTGAAGGAGAAATATAATGTGGGGGATATATTTACATTTATGGAGTTACGTGAGGTGAGATAAAGGGGGGGTTACGTGAGGTGAGATAAAGGGGGGCATCTTCATTTGATTATTAATATAAAGCAGCACTGGATAGTTGCAACAACCATTTGCTGTGGGATTAATGTTGATGATTTGCAATTATGAACAGTATTAGCTAGGTAAATTAAATTAATCAACTTGGGTGATGAACTTATTTCAACAATGGCATTATTTGGTGCATGAGTGTATATCCCAGTTGACAGCAGGCATTGGTAGTCTATTGTTTGCCCTGTATTTTACAACAATTTACAGAGTGTATTGAAGACAAACACAAAGAAGAATTATTAGCATTACTGCTGATGGTTCAAGACAAATTAGGTTAAGCTGACATCTTCCAAAAAATAAGCTATCAATAAATACAAACTTTTCTCTTCAAGAATATAACACATCTCACCAGATTAACAAATCAAACACTCTTTTACTTTGAGAATAAAACCTTGCAGTAATTAAAAAAATCAGTGGGAAGATATTAGTGAAAAGGTTGTAAAAATTCGGAAGCCACACCACAAATGTGTTGTATCTGAATTCATGTTATAATGAAGCATGTTATAACAGAGTTTGACTGTACATACTACACCGAAATTGAATAAAAAATTGAGACATTAATGTAAACGCATAAATGTGCCTTTGACTTTATAATTATCTTCATTATAAGTATCATTAGTGCAACAGAAAAGCTTCACAAAAAAAACTCTCTTATTTCTGAAACTTAGCAAAGTTTTCCAAGTAAGGGATGTAAATACTTACCATGCACATCAATGACAATAAGAGCACCCAATGTTATTCGAGCCATTTTTGAAAGCTGGCCACGAACCATTTTAACTATTTCATCAATCTGTTTGTTGCTCTTCTGCAAGTATGGTCCTAGAAAATTGTTCTTAATTGCCTGCCAAAAGATAAGCAAATAATTATTTAACTTGACATGAGGTCATTCTTCTTTTAATTTCATGAATTGAATATACATAGAGAAAATGTCAATCAAATACCTATGCACAAGGGGTGAAACAATACACCTGTGCCGCGTATCGATACGATTCATGATACACAGCCTATGATATGATACATTATCGATGCTCAGTTTAAAGAATAAGAAGGCAAACGATTATAATTATTCATGACTGCTGAAGATTAAAGTAACTTATATAGGGTAGATATCGTTTGTATCGATTCTTCACCTCTTGTATCGATACGTGTATCGATATGGCAAAAGTATTGATGCATCGATATATCGATGAATCGTTTCACCCCTACTATGCACATTAACCAATTTAAAAATGGTGTGCACAAAATCATATCAATACAACTCTAAAAAAAGTAATTTTATGTTTTTAATTTTCAGATTTCCACAAATTTACTGATTGGTTTGTACATGGCACAAACTGTCAAGCATTGTAATTCAATTAGAAAAGAAGTCAAATGAAGTAATACGTTATGAGGCTAATCAAAGGATAAGAAGTAGCGTGTATGTTTCGGTACCTGTACCCATCTGCAAATAGTGTTGAACCCAATCTGCCATTACTAGTGGTACCATGATGATCGATTAAAGTCAAAACTTAAATGCTTGCAGTCTAATTCCAAGCGCTCAATCGTAAGAATCAATTTTCTGATAATCGGAAACAGAGAGAATCCTCTAACCATGAATTTCCATTTAAATACATGAATAAATGAACCAAGTGTAATCCATAAATCATCAATACAATAAGCAGAGCTATTCAATTTAGTTTTACATCCGGCCGCCAAAAGGGATATGCATGTATTAACTGATCAGTATCTTGACCTGGTACCCATGGTTATATAAGCGTGGTTAGATACCATAAGTGAAAAGTGTCTGTTAGATGTAGATATGTCAAACACATGAAAATGGCAGACAATGAACAACAACAGATCTACAGCTACCCTGTGAGTAAAGCCGAATCTAAACTGTGATAGTTTTATGGTTTTATTAAGACCAAGGAAAGTCCATCAAGGAACATTTGGACATGACAAAATGTGTGGGCCAAATTTGTAAGAATAAATATGCATTCAAAGGCTTGTTATATAAGTTTGTATTATGTCTTTCTCAAAATCAAAATCTTAGTCCCTCCTCTCAAATTTCCATCTCTTTTCTCATATTTTCATCTCAGTGTTTCATTCTAAATGTCATGCTAAGTTAACCAATTGTATTTAATTATTGGTTACTTGTATACTACCAATGATTGGTTGTAAAATTTATACCAAATACCAACACTAGCCATTCCATAATGCGCCAGCAGATCAGGGCATATGCTGTCCATTCTACTATGATTTCAAGCAAACAGCAGAAAATGCAATATGCTGTTCCAGACCTTTCATTCTACTATGATTTCAAGCAAGCTGTGGAAAATGCAATGTGCTGGCACAGATTTTGGTGCACACTGTTCTTAAATATTATAAACATATAAATATTATAATTATCCTGAGTACTAAAATGGCACTACACTAGCATCAATTACTCTTGATTATGGCCATTTTATTTGAAATTAAACACTGAAGATTGTAATGTGCCTGGTTATTGGAAAGAATTGGTAATCCAGATATGGAAAAACATGTTCTTTGCTGATTGTAGGCTGCATATGAGGCTGGTGGTATAAAGAACCATAAAATAACTAGATATGTAAGTAAGCAAGTTCTAACAGAATACATGCACACACACCCACACTCCCAATATGAAGTGTAAATACATTTTTAAAACTATGGGGACACAACTCTTGTCAGGATACAAATGGATTCTATGTTTCATGAAAATATCTCAAATCGTTCTGGAGATACAGTGGTCCCACTCTTATAAGGCCATCCCTTATGCGGAAGAAAAGTGGCCTTATAAGAGGGGTGGTCTTTCTAGAGGGTATCACACATGTGAGTAATAATTACATTTAAAGTTTGAAAAGTGTAACTGATTTTTAAATATTTAATATTTTCATTTAAAAATCACAGTTGTGTTATGGAATCAATGTGATAAAACTTTTATTAAAGTTATTTAAAATAATTATGAATAACCATCAATAAAATCAGGCTACAAACATCTGGCTGTAACTATCATTGTCTGTCCATTCCATTTTCCCCCTGCTGTAGAGAACTTGTTCTTGCCACATACCAAATGTCACCACAGCGCTAACATCTCATGAATGGATACAAATTTTTAGTTATTATGCATACCTTTAAAATACCTCACAAAATGATCTTTAAAAGGTATGCATAATAAGTAAATATTTGTATATGTTCCTGAGTTATTAGCCCTATAACTGCCTATAGTGGCAACTGGTATGTGACGAGAAATGGTCCTTGACCAACAGAATGTATAAGAGAAGATGTTTATTTGAATCTTTCTGATATCAAATTTCTCCGTAGTAATCAAAGGACTCTCCCTCTTTTCATTTAGTCGAATTGATTTCACTTTTCCTTCTAAACTGAAATGTCTGATGACATTTTGCACTTTTTGCAACAACTTATTCCTTCATTGGCAATTTGAGTAATAACACGAGATGGTCAGTGTTTACAAAGGAAGTGAGCTTGTCATGTGACTGGCTGATTTTAGTCTGGTACACTTTCAAATACATTTTGTAATCTAAGCGAGAGAAGCCACAATGGCTAACATAAAATTATTACTTTATGGTGACTGGATGTCATGCTGACTTAAACTGAACAATGCTATGCTTCTCGGCAGTTAACTTTTGTCATCTTGATAATTACCAGTGGTAATAACAGCCAGTACTTTTCAAAGTGACAAAACCTAACATCTAAGGAACACACAGCAGTAAGGATGATCGGACTACTTACCTCTTTGTATGAATTAAAGCTAGGTACTTTATCAGCATGTTGGAACAAATGTCAACGAGGGCTGTATTTGACAGTTTTTTGCACAAAGATGCCAACTACTGGTTACGTTGGAGGAGTGGCCATCCTAGAGGGTACTTTTGAGCACAAGCCAAGGGATTCTGACTATAAAATGGGTGGCCACTGGTCAGGGGGGTTATTCAAAAGGAGGACACGTATTAACCAGACAAGAGTGTAATGGACAGATGGATAGATATACAATGTTTGTAATAAAAATGGGGATAACTCTTAAAATGCTGATCAGACAGACTCCATTGTTTACAGGACACAATGTCTAGTCATTATACAAAAGCATAACATGAAGATATTTCAAAGGGTTCAGGAAATATTATGTCAACAAAAGTGTGATGGACTGACAGATGGACAATCTAACTCCATTATACACCCTGCAAACACACCCCAACTGAGGTGGGTGTATAACAAGACTAGGCTGTATTTTCAGTTTGTTTTCTTTAGCTTTCGCCCATCAATTTGGGTCTTATATGAAGTAAGTCGTTTATTAAAATTGTTCGACTGCTCCTGTACAAGTTAAACTTTTCATATTAAGGTATCAGATGCAGTCATAAAAGTGTTCCAGGAAGTCAAATCCAAAATATTCTCAAAATGAAACTTGAAACAAGTTCCAAACCAAATAAATGATATAAAGATCTTTCTTTTACCATAGGCAATGTAAAATGTTCTTTTGAGATATTATCTTATTCTTCAGTAGATGTCCGACTTCAGATGGGACACTCATACAGTATGTACACAACAATGAAGTACAGTCTATTCCTTTGTACCAAACATTTTTGTAACCTCAAGGCACATCAAACCAACCCACCCAACACCAGATTGTATGAACAATTAGGTCAAGGATAATTAACATTGGATAAATGAATTGAAACTATATATATTTAAAGCATTTCATATCCAAATGAAGACATGGAACATCAGAATGTCAGTTAAACATATAGTTTTAAGTAAGAAAAGAACCGATTCAAGAAATTTTGTGGTATAAACACAATTGTTAGTTAAACAGGTCATATTAAAGCAAGTAGACTGTAATATTTAAGTCAGAAGTACAGCGGAACCTTGATAGTTCTAACACCAAGAATTAAAGTAAATCAGTTTGAGTGATCAATTTGTTTGAATGAATGAGGTTACTACATTAAAACCATTGTTTCTACCATATATAGTCGCATATAATCCTAGTCCAAATGCAAACAACATAGACCCTGATCTGCTGTCGCATAATGCGCCAGCAGATCAGGGACTATGTTGTTTGTTCACTGATTAGTCCTTACAAACTGCATAGACCCAAATCTGCCAGCGCATTATGCGATGGCAGATCTGGGTCTATGCATTTTGCAGTTGGTATCAGCTTATACACGAGTATATACGGTACTTAAAATACAATGGTGGACAACAAAATGCCAATAAACTGGCTTGTATCATTTGTTCTGTTTCAATACTTACCTTGTAAACACTGCTTTGTATAAGAATGATTAATATTAATGAAATATTTCCTAGGGCTATACAAACTTTCACTGATATTATGATTTTTACAAACCTAAACACTGATAATTGAATTTCTTATCAAGAAAGTTTAAGTTACTTGCTGTCAGATGAAGACATTACCTGAGTAACCTCTGTTGTCCAGTGGACTTGAGAGGCTGCCAGAACCACCTGACCTGGCCACTGAGTGACCCAGTTGTGTCGTTCAGTCTGAGTGTATGCCTTGATGGCTTTCATCATCACCTCCTTCAAGCTCACTTTCATTGTCTCTTCAACCTGAGGATAAATAATGATTTCATGATTTTAGTTTTGTCATAAAAATATATTTGAAAATTTATGTTTTATGTTTGAAAATTTATATCCTTAGATTTTATGGGTTACAACATAAAATGATTTTATGTGAACACAGCAATACAGGGGAGGGAGTGGGGTGGCATAAGTGGGGGGGGGGGGAGAGTTGGGGGGGTTAGGACGTTGGTATCAGCAGTTCTATTTGCAAGGAATTTGGAGTAATGTTATATAATGTAAAAATGTTTTTAAATTTGTTATGTTCAGTTACATATTTATAGATAATTATAGATCTTAAGATGATCATTAAAAACTGGCATCTTATTTTCATAAAAACCTCATCCAATGTTCTTTACTAATCTAGTCCTGACTTAGACAGTGAAAACCCTTTAGGGTCTATAATCTATAAATAAAAAAAAACATTACTTTTTCAATGTTTTTTTTTTTTGCTTTAAAAATGGTGCTTGATCAACAAAAGAATCAAGTTTACATCTTGTGAACTTGTGATGATTTCAGGAATTTCCTGAGATTTCAACAACGGAAAATTCCATTCATGTGGCACTTGGACAATGTTTGTATCAGAGAGAGGCTGTACTGAGCTGACCTCACTAGCTGTATTATGCTTCCAGTGGCACAATCAGTATGCAACATTACTTTTAATAGCACACTCACAGGCCCATATTAGTAGTACAGTGTTCATTCCAGAAACAGAAAAATACAGGCCCCTACCAGGTTAAAAAGTGGGGTCATTAAGAAACAAGAGTCCCTCAAAAGGACTGATGCTCAACTAGTCAGTAGAGCTAAAAAGCAGGGGTCACACATCCTTGCCTGTTTTTTGTTTATGCAAGAAAATGAAAACACATTTTATTAACAGCCTCTCCTGCTATGGACCTTCTGTACTGGGAATTTAATTCCTCATGCTGGAGTAACCATTCCACAAAAGAATTATATTTTGGACACTTGAATCTACATGTTTCCTCCTTGTATGCTGCTTTGTAATTAAATGAAGAAGTGTTTGTGCTAAAGATCTCATTTACTTTTCTTTTTGTTTTCTATCGTGAATCATTCACCATGTGCTCTTAAGTAATGCTGAAGCTGATCAAAAACATTAAACATTTCTGTCAGGGAATGAAATTTATTGTCTTGTGCTTCTTGGGCAAAAAAGTGCACTCTATTTAGTAAGCCAGCTTGGGTGTGCTTGATTTGGTCAGTCTAAAATGAACAATAGCAATCTTTTAGGGTCAATGGCACAGCCTAGAATGAACACTGCAGTTAGCCTTGGTAGTGTATCAGCCACATATACAGCCAGTCTACACGCAGGTGTACATGTACTGGCAGTCTACATGTAGGTGCACATGACAGTCTACATGTAGGTTCACATGTACTGATAGTTGACTTGTATGTTTACATGTACTCATAGTCGACTTGTAGGTGCACATGTACAGCCAGTCTATATGTAGGTGCACATGTACTGACAGTCTACATGTAGGTGCACATGTACTGACAGTCTATATGTAGGTGCACATGTACTGAGTCTACATGTAGGTGCACATGTACAGCCAGTCTATATGTAGGTGCACATGTACTGGCAGCCTGCATATAGAATTTGTGCAATGGAGTTTAACTCTTTACCTCATAAGGTCTGTTACTGTGCAGGCTCTTGATATACATGTGCTTAAGCCAGAATGCAGTGTGCTATAATAGAACACCTGTTACCTAAATGCAGGGGTGTACTGGATAAGCAACTCGGCCCCGGACTTATCTGCCGGGACAGGCCTGGGGTTTTGCTCACACCAGTAAAACACCGGTAAAAACGGATTTTTTTGACGGCCCACCGATGCGGCAGTCTGCCTGGACAGGCCCGGGGTTTTGCTCACACCAGTAAAACACCGGTAAAAACGGATTTTATTGCGGCGGCCCACCGGGATTTGTCCCGGTATGCCCAATGGTCAGTACACCACTGCCTAAATGACTCTATGCAAATAGGCCTGCCTATAAAATTTATAGCAGAGCAGTATATGTTAAGTTCAACATAAATTTTAACCACTTTACCTTGTTTGTATATATTTGTTATCTGTAGATATATTTAAGAGTAAAATCTGATCTTTGTAGTTGTATAATTATTTTTCATGGAAGAATTTTTATATACTTTAAAATCTTGAGAGAACTCATTCACAATCAAGTCATTGAAGCTGTGTGACCAACCATAGCTGACCTTTCTTAACCTCTAAATCTACTGGTTCGTTGTCTACGTCTATATCACTAAATCATCAGAATCTGATATATTATCAAAAATCTGTGTTGCCTACATCAGTATTGGACCCTATATGTTACTTACTGACGCCTTCATAGTCATAATTCTAATCATCCAAACTCAAGAAATAGCTGAATGAAATCCACGGCCTCCAATTTGGATAGTGGAGAATCCAACCCAGTTACTTTAAATAGCAGATTACGATATATATCTTAAATAGCAACCACGTGATATAATGTAATGGTCATTTACCTCAATGCCTGTAGTTTCTAATGAGTTTTCCCCAAAGGTGGCTCTATGAAAATCAGCTCAAAATGGCTGATGTTTACTGTAGGTGTCAAAACGTGCTTCCATGCTGATGGTGCACAGGCATCCAGATGTGCCTGAATGCAAATCGGATGGAGGTGTCCAGTAGCGCTTCCATGAGAATGTGATAGAGGCATCCAAAAGCGCTTATATGAGGTAAAGGGTTAACTTTAAATGGCTGATGGACTTTACTTTTAGGGGTACATTATGCAAGTGAGCAGCCCCAAAATGCCCATCACTCTCTGTCTGTTGACTGAATAATCTATGCAGGCTACCATAGATTGGAAAGCTTTGATTGCAATTCTTTATAGAGAACTGGATAAGCTGAAGATGCATTTATCCAACATGAAGTTTGTTTACTGCCACATGGGATGCTGCAGATAACACAGAGGATTAACTAATGCATGCTTTACATGTTGTGTATGCACAGCATTATTAGCCAACCTGCCAATTTGGCGCCTTTGATGTATGCTGTGTGTCCTTAGCTAGTAAGAAAAACAATAGCTGACACTGTTTGAATACAATAGCTGGCACTGTTTAAAATACAATAACTGACACTGTTTGAATACAATAGTGTATTAATTAGAGAAAAATGCAGTTTGTAGCAACAAGTTTTGGTAATGCCAAACTTGAACAAAATAGTATCACAAATCTCTAAGCTAATGAATATTGGAAAGAAGAAATATGTTTAAATGAAATTTTTAAACTGGGCCCATGGCATGACTGTGTTATTACCTACATTACCTAATAATATTTTCTGTTTTAAACCAAATAATGTTTTAACAAACAAATTTTGCTGGTTCTTTTGGTTTATAATACAATGTCTCCACTGTAATATATTTACTATGTAATGATTCAAACAGATTCCAGATTAGGTAATACCAGAATTCAGAGTTGGAGATATAATCGCAGTTCATAACAAACCCACATGTAAAGAATCAAAAGAAAGAGCAACAAATTAACTTTCAAATGATGCCAAATAAGGTAGATTTTTAACGTACTGTACAAAGATACAGCCAGAAAGGCAATGATCTCAAGACCTGATTTTCCAGTGTAATAATAATCACTGATTCTGGACTCGGATTCCTGGTTTGTGTTTTCAACTTTCACTTATTTGATCCAAAATCAGCCTGGTCAAAATATCTCACAAACTGAGTTAACTTTGGAAAATATAGCATAAATTGGACTTTTGTCAAAATCTGGCAATGAGTGCAGAAGCGTTGGGTCAAAAATATCTTACAGACAGAACTGGTCATTTGTCAAAATCTGGGAATGTGCGGCAGAAATCTTGGATCCAGAAATAATTTGTAAAAATCCTCCAATTTCTCTCCAATCCACAAATGCTGACAAAATAACCAATTAAGAACCACTTCCTCTCAAGAATATTATTTAGTATATTAGATTTTCTTGAAATTGCTGAGAAGTTGTAAAGAAATTTGTTCCTATCCCCTATCTCAGGTAAGACCACTTAAACAATTCAGTGCTAATTAGATCATAAACTGTAAGGGTATCCACTGATGATAAATTCACATGTCTCTCAAGTAGCCAAATAATGTTTTCAACACTTTTCTAAATAACTTTGTTTATTTTCATTATTATTATAATTAATTATTAATTATTATTTACCCAATTCAGGCCATTCACCTAAATGACTGATGGACACATAGATTCGAACAGAACAATAAGCAGAACTACATTCAAAGTCAAGTATTAAATTTACGAGAATTCAGTAATAAACCTCATCACAATGCATTCACATTTATCAATATGAAACAAAGAATCTTAAACTTGTGTTCAATCCACATGAAATCTATGATACTTATTGTACAATACAATGTGCTACTTATCGCAAGTGACTTGTGTCGTATAATTCAACGAGAACCTGGGGAAAACACTGCTTTAATGAAACTAAATAAAATCATAATTTTACTTGTTTAACAAATTTCAGGTTTAATGAACACCCATGTAAAATCCTTTGCACACAAACCTGAAGAAGCCATTTTTCCACCAGCCCTTTAGCATCAGCTGGTGTAATGGTCCTAGAAAACTGGACAACTTCTTTTTCTGCAGACTCCATGGATGTAATGATCTTGTCCAGAGTAAAGCCAAGCTGCGAGATGCCCTCAAAGCACTTTTTCAGATGAGGCTGGACTCGGAGTGGGTCCTTGGTCTCTGACAGTATTTCCAGCAATTCATCATTAGACAAGAAGAAGAACCTAAAACATGAAAAGAATTGTCAACTAAATGTACCGTATATACTCTCATATAAGCCAATGCAAACAACGTGGACCCTATTCTGCCATCAAATAATGCACCAGCAGATCAGGGTCTATGTTGTTTGTTCTACTGATTAGTCCTTACAAACTGCACAGACCCAGATCTGCCAGCACATTATGCAATGGCAGATCTGGGTCTATGTAGTTTGCAGTTAGTATCAGTTTATACGCGAGTATATACGGTAAATCTAACTCAATAAATCTGATGTGAATAGAGTTCTGCTGCCAATGAATTGCCCCATAAATCATCAAACTAAAGTATTATGTCACAATTAAATTACAAGACAGATCTGTAACAAAGTATTAATAGAATTCTGAAGCATGGTTACTCTAAGGGCTGTTACCCAGGAGTAAAGAGGGTAGGTCTGGAAGATACTTTTTCAAAGACCCCATCACCAATGAACTTTTGATTAGACTGGTCAACATTAAACATTTACGACAGTCTGGATTACCCACACCTGCTATCAAACACTATCATACCTTTAATTCCAGAACAGCCCAAAATTTGATTTTCATAGTGAGCTAAGCTTCCACTTTTTACATGACACATATACGTAAAATAAGGTATGTAAAAACTATACCTAAGTAGTTTGAAAACAATAGCACTGCCTTTATCTTCTGGTGTTTTTTGTGCATGTTCCATTACAAAAAAAAAAAAAAAACGAAAAAAGATAAGTAAATGTTCCTAAAATTTGTCATACATTATTTACTTGGTCATGGGATTTATTTACCATTACAAATCTAAGATTTGTACTCTTCTAACTCTGGAACATTGTTCTACACAGGCAAAAAACATATATGAGACACAATGCATCAAATCCTATAATGTCATTCAGAACACACACATGTCCAGTAAGCATCGACTGCTACTAGGTTTGAGCTATTTTGTATTATTTATTATTTATGCAAGTTCACAGGACATAATGGGAAGCAAGTGATCTATGCCTCTCACTCTCTCTCTCCCCCCACCCCCCAGTCAAAGTTCTAGGTTGTGAGGGTGTGTGTAAATGTATGCAACTTCCCCAAGTGTGCACACAAAATTTCCCAACTGAATCTAAACAAACCTTCCGAAACCTTTTTATCACACTGGGATTACCTAATTAGTCAAAGAATGAACACAAGAACTGACTATTGCTTAAATTTATGTTTTCATTATTTACCTTGGGAAGAATAGCCTCTTCATTTCGAGGTAGTCATTCAATCCCTTCTGAATAGTATCCAACATGCTCTGAAAATGTAGAAAATCTTAAATAAATATTCCAAAGTTACAATGTGAATAAGAGGACATAAGAATGATGGGTACTTCAGTAGATATAGAAGGTCTATGTAATTTTTTTTCTAGCAAGCATTTACGGAGATAATGCAGACAAAAAAAATTCCTTATTTCATCAGACTTTTATTTAATTTTCATGTACTGAGAAATATAGCAAGTACAATGAATTTTGCTCACAATGATATACTGGTTACAGTGATGCACATTCTATGGCTACTTTCAGTCCTTTGGAAAGTATTTACCCATATATACTTGCGTAAAAGCGGAGTCCAAATACTAACAACATAGACTCTGATCGACCATTGCATAATGCACCGGCAGATCAGGGTCTATGTTGTTTTTTCTACTGATTAGTTCTTACAAACTGCATAGACCCAGATCTGCCGGCGCATTATGCAATGGCAGATCTTCGTCTATGCAGTTTGCAGTTGGTTTTGGATTATACGTGAGTATATACGGTATACCTCTGTTACAATGATGCACATTCCATGGCTCCTTCCAGTCCTTTACAAAGTATATATACCACTGTTACGATGATGCATATTCCATGGCTCCTTTGAGTCCTTTACAAAGTATATATACCACTGTTACAATGATGCATATTCTATGGCTCCTTCCAGTCCTTTACAAAGTATATATACCACTGTTACAATGATGCATATTCCATGGCTCCTTTGAGTCCTTTACAAAGTATATATACCACTGTTACAATGATGCATATTCCATGGCTCCTTCCAGTCCTTTGCAAAGTATATATACCACTGTTACAATGATGCATATTCCATGGCTCCTTTCAGTCCTTTGCAAAGTATATATACCACTGTTACAACGATGCATATTCCATGGCTCCTTTGAGTCCTTTACAAAGTATATATACCACTGTTACAATGATGCATATTCCATGGCTCCTTCCAGTCCTTTGCAAAGTATATATACCACTGTTACAATGATGCATATTCCATGGCTCCTTCCAGTCCTTTACAAAATATATATACTGTACCACTGTTACAATGATGCATATTCCATGGCTCCTTTCAGTCCTTTACCAAGTATATATACCACTGTTACAATGATGCATATTCTATGGCTCCTTCCAGTCTTTTACATAGTATATATACCACTGACATTGACTATCAACTGCAATTCAATTTACATGTAAAAAATCTCTGTAGGAAAGCTTCAAGGCAACTATATCTCTTGAAACGTATTGGTCAGAAGTTAACTAGACTCGACAAATTGACAATCCTACATACTTTTATCCTCTCCAATTTCAACTTCTGTCCCTTGGCCTGGCACTTCTGCAGTGACATGAACACTACTAAACTCGAAAAAATACAGGAGCGTGCTCTGAGATTTGTGTATGATGATTACACATACAGCTATCATAAGCAATTACTTAAGGCAAAAATGACAGCCCTGAAAGTGCACAGACTTAGGGCTATGGCTCTAGAAACTTATAAAATTCTGAACAAATTAGCCCCAAAATGTTTGGATGATTTGATATGTCTTAAACAAAATAAATATAATTTTAGATATTCAAATATTTTAGATGTCCCAAGAATTAAAACATCAACATATGGCAACAAATCTTTTAGATATGCAGCTGCTGTTTCATAGAATGAACTACCTAATCACTTTAGAGAACAGTCAAATTTTAATTCCTTTAGATCATTAATATTATCCTGGAATGGTAAAGACTGTAAATGTAATATCAGCAAACAAATAAGCCCCCATCCCATCCTGCCATGATGACAACAACTAATATTTGTGTTACCATTTTGTTTTATGTGTCCTTGTCTTATGTACTATCAGGTGCCAACTGTGAGCTCCTTTCTTTTAAGTAATGCATAATCTGCATCCCAGCCTGCTTTTAGTCCAAAATTGGTGCTTTTGACTCATGCATTTAATATAAATTTCAATTGTTAACCTGTAATTTTGTAGTAACGTTTTTTTTTTTTGTTTTGTGTTTAAATACTGAATTCACTTTTAATTACGATGATTTTAAAATGCTCCGCATGTATATATTTTAAGTTATGCACTGTGTGTTTTTGTCCAATTGTATCTATGTATTATGTTTGTGTGTCTTGCAAATCTTTGTTTTAATGTCATTATTATTTTATTATGTCACGTCAGTAAAAAGTTCATTAGAGCTTATGTTGAACTGTTGTTTTAAATCATGACGACTTTAAATAAATCTTATTTATTTATTTATTTATTATTTATTTACTGTTACAATGATCCATATTGCATGGCTCCTTTCAGCCCTTTACAAAGTATATATACCACTGTTACAATGATGCATATTCCATGGCTCCTTTCAGTCCTTTACCAAGTATATATACCACTGTTACAATGATGCATATTCCATGGGTCCTTCCAGTCCTTTACCAAGTACCGTATATACTCGTGTATAATCCGATACCAACTGCAAACAGCATAGGCCCAGATCTGCCATTATGTAATGTGCTGGCCTCCCAGCCACATTTTTCAAAATTTTAGGGATTTTATAAGGTATCTGGTATCAAAAAAATAGTGAAAAATAAAGGGATCCTACAAGGAAAACATCCAAAATATACAGATATTGACAAGCTAATATTAACAATTGAATGTCACAATTTTAATTACTTGAAAACACAAATTAAACAGCAACATAATGCATTGAAATAATGAACGTAAAAAAGAGAGGATATCTACATTTTTTTAGTAGATATAAGGAAATATTTAGTGAGTGAAGTGGAAACATGAGTGGTAATAAAAAATGTTACCACTTCCTTATGTCTATTTTTAAAACAAAAACAAGTATTTTCTTTTTATTACATATTTCGGAAGGCAAAAACTGTTGACTTGCATGGATTTTTGCATTCTGTACCAATGCAATTAACAACTGTATGACTACATTAATAAAAACAAGTTACAAAATTTTACAATAATTTAGGATAGTGACTTGACAAATTTACCTTATACATTTAATGCTTGAAATTGTGCATTTTGTTAAATATATGACTATTTCCAAACAAGAAAAAAATAAAGCAATTTTTTTTTTCATGAGCACATTTCTTGCATAAATTGATACAATGAACATTGTTGGGGTGAGAGTAAAATCATAACAGAGCATTTGGATCCAACAGACTTCAAAGCATAACATCTTTAAACTAAAGATTTTAATTGTTGTAGTATTTTGTTTATTTATGCATTCAAATATGAATTATGTGGCCTTGGCAAGCTTGCAGTCTAGTTCAGTGACAGACACTGCACCCAAATTTTGATAGTCACTTAATTGATAAATTAAACTAGACCTACCAAGTCGACGTTTGATCGTAATTTCATGAACCCCATAAGTGCCTTAGTGATCACATGAGATGACATTGGTCATGTGACTGATCAGAACCATGGTTACATTGATGTGATCAGTTTGGGAGCAAAATTTAAAGAAGAAAACGACAAATATACAGCATAATTTATGATTTTCTGCATAAAAGTTTTTCAGTTATCATTCTTTTGCCATTCGTGAGCAATAATTTTCGTAAATTGGGGTACACATTTGCAGAGGCAAAGTGTTGCAGGCCATTTCCCAAATTTTTCGATTTTCACTGGACTGCCAAGTTTTAAGACAATGGAGGGTGCAAAACTGCCCATGACAGATCCCAGAGGGGACTGGCTTAATGAGTGAAATACTAAAAAACTGTCATAAATGAAAGGAAAACCACACAGATGATCTCGGCACGTCTTCTACTACAGTTTTGATGGGGAAACGAGTGTGTTTACCATCGGCAACTGCATCCATAGGTGCGCAGCCTAGCGAAGCACATGTTGGCCAGCTCGGATAAGCTAGCTTAAGGTGGCCATTACAACTAGAAGCAGACGTGACATCACTGTCTGGTTCTAGTAGCAGAAGTCACGTGACTTCCACCCAAAGTAACAATATGGCTGCTCTGGACAAAGAATTTGCTATGCAATGTCAGCTGTGGGCACTAAATGCAGATGTGGTGTCAAATATGCATGCACGATTGACAAAAATAGAAGAAATAATGGTCAGCATTGCTAGTAAGATGCAAATGAAGACCATACCAGCTGCGGATTCTGCAGGTACATCACACATTGGTCAGTCTGCTGTTTACTTGAATCACAAAGAAGGGGAGGTGGACTCGGATGTTGATAATGATGATATCACAGGGCTAATTATGCCAGACACAGACTCTGAAGATGTCACTGTAAATGACGATGATGAATTGTTTGCAGACGTTGAAAGTTTCTTGTTGGAGCAGCAAAAAGCAGGCCCAAATGTGGACCAAAAGCTGGCTGAAGTTGTCAATAAAGGCCTGCATTCTGTGTCAACTCCGAACAAGGTTAAACCTTTACAGGAGAAGTATCTCAGTGACAATTTAAAGGTGTCCAGAGTGAATATTGAGGTCTGGAATGCAATGTCCAAACAGGCCTAGATTGCAGATATTTAATTACAAAAGCTGTAGACTCAGTTGGGGCAAAGTTGGTCCCAGCTTTAAGGGCTATTGAACTTTTTAAAAAGCATCGGAACAACCTATGGGAATTACCGTTGGATTCAGTCTGGGATTTTGTCAATGACATTTTCAAATTGTCGTCCTTTCTGTTCAGCGATTTCAGCTTCAAGCACCACAAGCTCATAAAACCAGAGCTAACTGATGTGCATCAGCCCATCTGTGCTGCCTCAAACCCTGTCACCGACTGGCTTTTTGGTGACAACCTAAATGGGCAGATCACGAAGCTTAACGATTCTCAGAAGGTTGGAACTCAGCTGCTTGGAAAGAAACAACAGGATGGAGCTGAACGAAAAGTGGGCTCAATGTTAAAAAGCAGTGTGCCTTTTTTAGGACGACCCTATTATCGTGGCTGACACTCATGTAACCGGAATTTTCAGTGGCAGACCAATCACCACTCGAGAGAAGGCTACAAAAAAGTTCAGAAACAAGGAACAGGGTTTCCCAAACATCGGAAGGATCAGTAAGATCTTCCCAGGCCAATAGTGTGCAGCATAATGTAAGTACATATGATGTTTCTTGTAAGAACAACACACCAGACAATTTTGTTGCTGGGAAATTTCTGCATTTTTTTAAGGCTGGCAGAATATTACTTTGGATGTTTCAATTCTGAATACTGTTCAAGGTTATGAAAGTGAGTTAGAACAACGACCTGTACAGACATATTTACCAAACCAAATTAATTTCTATATTAATGGAGAAAGACAAATAAATGCTGAAATTCAAAAATTTCTTACAAAAGGTATTATTCATGGAGTTAATTCCATGCCTGGAGAATATTTTTCAAACATTTTCATTCGACCTAAAAGAGATGGGTCTGTGAGACTTATTCTGAATTTAAAACATTTCAATACAAATGTCGAGAAGATGCATTTCAAAATGGAAACTTTAAAAACAGCTGTTAGGGCCATGCGCACAAATTGTTTCTTTGCATTTGTTGATTTAAAGGATGCCTACTACTCTGTTCCTGTGGCTCAGAAGTATAGAAAGTATTTGCGTTTTATGTGGTTTGGGGATATGTATGAATTTACCTGCTTGCCGAATGGTTTGGCATCTGCACCACGCGTTTTCACCAAGCTGTTGAAGCCAGTTTTTGCATCATTGAGACAAAAAGGTTTCACAAATGTGGCATACATTGACGATAGTTGTTTGTTAGGGGATTCTTATGACCAGTGTAAGGAAAATGTTCAGGAAACGGTTCATACACTTGATGGATTGGGATTAACTATTGACCCAGAAAAATCTGTGTTTGATGCCACCCAAAACATAACTTTTGTGGAATTTTTGCTGGACTCTGTCACAATGACTGTCAGATTGACTCCAGATAAAGCAGACAGTATAGTTGCTATGTGTTGTGACATACTGCTATAGCAGTTGATGCTTTTTCATTAAAATGGAATTACAGTTGTCATTATTGCTTTCCACCTTTCAGTCTCTTGGGAGCAGTGCTGCAAAAAAATGGCCCAAGACGAAGCAGATCTAATTGTGGTGGCACCACTATGGTCAACACAACCTTGGTTTCCCAGCCTCCTGCATGCTGTAGTCGATCCTTGCTTTCTGCTGCCCCGCCCACAGGAGATTCTACACTTGGCACACAACCCGCAATGATGACACCCCTCCACAAATTGAAGATGGGTGTTTTTCATTTATCAGGACAGCAATCAAAAGTCAAGGATTATCAGACAGGGCTGCCATCATCATCATCAATTCATGGAGAACATCAACTAAAAAACAGTATTGGGGTCATCTCCAAAAGTGGATGTTGTTTTCAAATAAAAGACAGATTCATCCACTTGACCCACCTGTCACTTTGGTTATAGAATTTTACTTACTTCCAATCGACTCTAAGCAATAATGTTTTACTTAAGAGATTTATGAGAGGAGTGTTCATTACCAAGCCTTCGTTTCCAAAGTACTCGTGTGTGTGGGATGTGCAGCTGGTGTTTAAATATTTCCAATCTTTACAATGCAATGACCAGTTGTCCTTGCAGGAACTTACGATGAAGTTAACCATGCTGCTTGCTTTGTTGACAGGACATAGGTGTCCGACACTACACCTAATGCAAACAAATAGCATTCATTTTGCTGTTAACAGTGTACAAATACACATGCCTTCATTGCTGAAACAATAAAAACCAGGGCACCATGTGGAGCCCTTTGTTTTTGAATCCTATCCACATGACAAAAAATTGTGTGTTGTGGATTGTTTACATTGTTACTTGCAATGGACTAAAGTGTTGTGAAAATCCAATAAACAATTATTCATCAGCACACAATCCCCATATAAAAAGTTGCTAAAGGCACAATATCAAACTGGATAAAAACTGTTATGAGAAAGTCTGGTATGCTAATGGCATACAACTGGGTACAAATTTGCAGGCAGCTGGTTGGGCCAGTGCCTGTACTTTCAGGAAATTCTATTACAACCCATTACAGACAAGACTGAATTCAGCAGAAAGGTCTTGTCTGCATCCACAATTTCATAATGCTGATGTAATGTACTATGTTTTATGGGTTATCTGATTTACTAACAACACATAAAAGGTTTCTTCCTTTTTTCTTCTAGTTGTTGTTAATCTATTCCATGCATGGAAGCCTCTCTCTAAAATCTCATGGGACCACAAGGCACTTATGGTGGAAGTAAAATTGATAAATTAAACTAGACTTACAAAGTCGATGTTTGATTGTAATTTCATGAACCCAATAAGTGCCTTAGTGATCACATGCCCACCCTTGGTACTTCCCACCCGATAAGACATTGAGGCATCCATTTCTTATGCACTAAAGACTGATCAGTCACGTGACAAATGTCATCTCATGCAATCAACACTCATATATCTTTCATTTCTCCAATATTTTCAAACATGATTATCTGTGTGATGAGAGTAAAAATCGCAAATTAAACAATTCTTATTATTATATTTAATCCAGAGTTTGCCCTAAAAACTTGCATCATTTGTTGTAGTGTGTAACAAATATGTGTGACACCAAATGTTGAATAAAAACAGGTCATGTAAGCGTACTCAATGACAATTTGCACAAATTCATGTAGAATACTATTAAAAATAAAGCAATACTTGAAACCTCCTTCTTGTGTTTGGAGTTTGAGTTTATGCACCTTCTCATTGCTTTCATAAAAGTAGAGTGTTGGCATATTTTAAGACCTGTTTATCCTGATGGACAGAGTGAAAGAGAGTGGGAGGGAGGGAGAAAGAAAGAGAGAGAAGAAAAATGAATTAAGCCTACATATGGAACTATATATAAGGCCAGATATATTTCATTAATGTGAAAAAAAAGTAGTTCCAGAGATGATATCAATACACTAGCAATACCACTTTTATTGCAACTATGGTGATATAAATTTTTCTCACATTGATACATTTTGGTATCTCATCATGAAATATATAATAAAATTCATTACTGTTACTTCTTTTTTATCCTGTATTGAGCAAATCCATCATGGTTAATCATTCTATGTCCTTTTAATCCTTTTAATCAAAAAGACATTTGTAAGAAAAATTGTCATGTGCTTCTCCCATCAAAAAAATACATGGATATCATTGACATTTTGGAAAAATTATAAGATAAAAGTATGTATTAAAAAATATAGGGCTTTTTAGGGACTTTTATAAAATATAATGATGGCTGGGAGGCCTGAATGGGCTGACAGATCATGGTTTACGTTATATACAGGCAAATGTGGATATGAAGGTTTTTGAGAATTTAAGCAAAAATCTGACCTCGGAGTGTTGCAATTTTTCCAGCATCTGATCCTGAGATATAACCACCATAGCTTCTGTATTCTTCACTGCATTAATCATTATTGTCTTCCTGCAACGTGATAAAAAGAAAACATGTTATTTTAAATTAGAAAACTTTATCAGGCTTAAAATCTAATTTAATTACATGCAAACACTTAATTAATTGAATCAAAATATGCACATTATGTGATGATTTAAAAACTGATTCAATTAAACTGATTTAATTTGTTTAAAATTTGCAAACTGAAATAAAATAAATGTACATGTCACTAAGAAGACATGAGCTACACTTTTTTGCTAGTTGTGAGCTTCAATTTTGTTTTTATTTTACATATTAATTACATTAAATGAACATGTACATATTAATTACATTAACTGACACCAAATGATCGTGATTTTCATTATTTTCTATATTTTGTTAAATCACATAAAACAGAGAGTTAATACACACTATAACGGGGTAAGTCCCCATATTTTTCTAATTATTTATTACCACCCTGTCATGTCGAGTCTAAATGCCCCTACTCCCCATGCTCAATCTCTGTGTGTGGAACGGTAATATATAACCATGACAACACCTAATCACTGATTAAGAGTTAAAATCTCTAACTCAAAAGGTGTACAAGTTGTATACATTGTTTGATATTATACATGCATATACATGGTCACATGTACACACATGTATATACATGGTCACATGTACACACATGTATATAAATGGTCAATGTACACATATGCATATACATGGTCACATGTACAAACATGTATATACATGGTCACATGTACTCACATGTATATAAATGGTCACATGTACACACATTTATATACATGGTCACATTCACATGCATGCATGGATGGATAACTATTATGCCAAAAGTGATGAGATAACAATACAAAAATGCTTTGCTTACCAGTGGTTGTCAACTTCCACAAACATTTGTCCCTCTTTTGGGATCTGGTTGCGAATGTCTTCTGACCCAAAGATTGGTTCCAGGTACAGCCAGGCTGCCTGCACTTTCAGCCATGAGTCAAGGGTATCTTTCATGCGGTGCTGTGGAAATAAATTAAGGCAGTCAGAGAGAAATAAAATAATCCAATTTTTTTTTTCTTCTTTGAAAGTACAGTACAATGATGTATAGAAACACATTAAGGAACAGGTGATGATAGTGTACTTTTAAGGGATCAATGGGGCAGTGACAAATGTCATACTGGAAGACAAGCTGTAAGTATTATAATATTCTGGAGAGCAGAGCAAAAATAGGCTTGCCCTACATATCTGGGGGCCCTGGCTTGATCCCCACTTCAGATATCTTCAAGGATTCATGATTACCCATCCATGTGTCTGTGATTTTCCTCCAGAATCTCCATTTCTGAAGTCTTGAAGACCAGTCAAGCTAACTTCTGAGCCCTTCTGAGTATGTTACATAAATAAATTGCTATTATAAGTTGTTGAACAAAAAGAAAAAGTTTTAACAAACCACTAAGTATGGCTTCATGGCTTCAAAACTAGCCATTATATGGTTGCTGGGATAGATATAATGCCCTCATATTCATGAATTACATAGTCTAACTTCATCCTACAAATACATGCAACGATACCTTACTAAAAGAATTTGGAGTCATGCCAAGAAAGCAAACTCTATGCCAATGCTGTCCTGACCATCAGGTCTAAAACCTAGGTTTCTGTAACATTTTTACTGAAGATCCAACAAAGAGAAAGACAGGTAATTGTTTCACTATTTGCCCCTAGACCATGCTAATTTTCATGGGGGTTTTTCCTGATTGATAAAAAATTACAAACATTTGTCACACTTAACTGTTTTTACCTCAAGTAAGATAACATCAAAATTTAGCAAATTACTGTTAATTTGTTTTTACAAGACTAGAACATTGGTTTTTTTGTGCACTGTTTCATAAAGTATGCTATAATAATAATAATAATAATAATAATAATAATAATAATAATAATAATAATAATAATAAAGACTTTATTTTCAGAGGGTGTCTCAGTTACAAATGAGAACTAATCTACCCTGGGCCCTCAATTATGTATATATATATACAATACAAGCTAATAATAATATATCCACACACACACACACACACACACACACACACACACACACACACACACAGTACATAAACAAATTAAAATGAAAACCAGAAGGTGGGTGGTGTAACTTGTACTTTAGCAATTACAATATATTTTTTTAAACCTTTTTTTTTAATGATATCATCCATCTAATACACCTATTGTGGAAGGAAGAGATACTTGGAGCTGATTTAATATCATGTGGAATGTTATTCCAAACAAGAGCACCTGAAAATTGAAAGCTATTTTTAAATAGCTCCTTTTTTGGCCTGAGTACTTTGAAATTGTGACTTTTAATGATCTTAGATATGGAGTACCAGTAGATTCTCTTTGCTGGTAAATGGTGTTCAGGTAAATGGGAGCAGATTTTGTAGACACCTTATACATCATTTTGGCCTTTCTCAAGAATATTCTTTCATGTATTGAAATACTTTCATTGTAAGCATTTCATTTTGAACATTATCTATTTGCTGATCAAGAATTATTTTTACATGCCCTTTCTTGCAGTCTGCAAATTTTTCTCATATTTGTAGCAGACGTGTTCCCCCAAGTTATATTACAGCAGATACGGTTGAATGTAACTTGTAAAAACTGTACTGCAATGGAATGAAGGCCTTGATTTTCTTTAGGACCAGAGATAAAAGTTTATTTTCTTTTGAAATATAATTTGTATGATGAGACTATTGCAAGTTATTGTCTACAAATATCCCAAGAACTTTATCAAAAAACAAGTTATTTTCAGATCAATGTTGTGATAGAGAACATACAGCATATCAGTTTACAATCTTGCTCTTTTCTGCCATTTGTTATCAATAAGACTTTTCTTTTGTCCGTATTGAGGATCATGCCATTTTCCTTACACCATATTTGAAATCTGTTGAGAGCAGTTTGAAGGTTTTTATTAACTTCAACTTGATTGCTTTGAGCATCAGAAAAGGTATTGTCATCAGCATACATGTCAGTTGATGAGACTGCATCAACTATTTTTAGGGGGTGTCATTTATGAACAAGACAAATAACAAGGGCCCTAAGATATAACCTTGTGGTACTCCACAACTTATCATTTTATTTTCAGATAGGTGTCCATTTAATGTTACCTGTTGAGACCTATTGCTCAAGTAGGATGTAAACCACTTAAGAGTATCTTCACTACATTGATAGATTTTTAACTTTTCAAGAAGAATTTCATGATCTACTAGGTCAAAAGCCTTTTGAAAATCAATCTTTTGGGTACCAACTAACTTTCCTTCATTTAAGGCTTTCAGCCACTTGTCAGTCATAGATGTAAGTGAAGTTTCGCAAAAATTATCTTTTTGAAAGCCAGATTGATTTTCATGAAGTAGATTGTGATTGTTGAGACAGTTCATAAAAGAATTGTGTATATGCTTTTCTAGTAATTTGGAAAGGGATGGAAGAATTGATATTGGTTTATTACATCCTCTTTTAATTAAGCTTTATGTAGTGGTGTTACTTTGGGAGTTTCCCAAAATTGGGAAATTGACTTGTTCTAAAACTGTGATTACATAGAAAGGTAATACTATCAGCAGTAGCAGATGCAGCTGCCTTAAGAAGTCTTGGACCTATCATGTCAAGTCCTGTAGATTTCGAAACATCCATGTGTTGTAAGATAATTCAAAACAAACTTGGAACTCATTTCCGGAAGTTCAAATTTAGTATTATTTGGAGTTTTGTGGAACAAAAACTTTTTAGCTCTGAATGATCAGAGTCCAACTTATGTTCTGTAACTTTAGAGGCAATGTTTACAAAGAATTTATTGAAAATATTTGCAATGTCATATGGAAAATACACATGGTTACCATCAATAATTAGTGATGATATATCTGTCTTATTTTTGCACTTCCATGCTCCAAATCCCTTAAACATTTTCCAGATAGTTTTGGGGTTGCTTTTCTTGTCATCAAGAATTTTTAGGTAGTGGTTTTTGTTTGCTTGCTTAATCATTTTGCTTACTTTATTTCTCCATATTTTGTATTCATCTTCATTACCTTCAGATTTCAAGTGGTCTCATCTTTTCATAGTATCTCAAATTTCTGTGGTGACCCAGCCTGGTTGATGGAAATAATTCACTCTATGTGTCTTCAAAGGTTCATGTTTATTAACAAGTTCCAAAAACAGATCAAACCAAGTGCTTAAAATATCATCAGTATCATCAAAAATTGTGATAGTATTCCAGGGGATTTGCTCTAAAACCTTTAAGAAATTATCATTATTGAGAGTTGTAAAAAAACCCATATGTGATGGATTTATGAACATTCTTTTCTCCTACATTGTTGTTATGCTTTCTTTTGAGAAAAATTGCAATAAAATGATCGCTTAAACCAATTTTTGGAACAGAAATTCTTGAAACACTTTCTTGCATATTTGTGTATATATGGTCTATAAGTGTTTTTGAATTGGATGTTACTCTAGGGGGTTCATTATTTAATAGTGAAATTCCAAAAGGTTGAACAAAATCCAACCAATGTTTCTTTTTCTGTTCATTTAGGAGGTCCCTATTTATGTCACCTAATATGTAATATTCTTTCTCTTCATTTATAACTTTCTATATTTGAAATTCAAAATGTTCATTCCAGTCAGCATTTGAAAATGGATGCCTATACATGAAACACTAAATAGGGTTTGGCTTTTTCTGGGGCGATCTGAATCCATATTGATTCAACTTCTTTGGATTCAAGATCCTTCTTTTGTAACTGTACAATTTTTGACATACACTAAGAGTCCCTCACGTCCTGCCTCTGCGAACAGATTTGTCAAATCCATCTTACCAGTCTGACTTTTAGTCAATTTGTTTCTAAGATGCCAAATAAATGTACATTGTTACTGTTCTGTTCATAACATGTGTAAGCACTTTACTGTACTGTAACCGAAACCTGATCTAAAATATATAACAAAACTAAGAAACAAAAAGACCCCCTATTAAAAAAACTTACCAACAAATGGTCCCACTCATTAACCTCTTTTTCAAATGGACCAATAAAAGGTGATCCCTTCATGGTGGTTGTCTTGACAATATGGTCCTCTAGCTGGACTTGAATATCATCTGGGGCTGACAGGATGCTGATTCCCGTGTCCTTATAAGGAGCAAAGGCAAAATGCATGTTCTTCCAGTCATTCTTCATCTTCTCCAGGGCCTATAAGAGAGAAAAATATTTTTAATTATCAGTTATTTACAATACAGTAAACAATAATGATTATGATGATGATAATAATAATAATAACAATTGTTTCTCAGAACTCAGTGTCTTGCTATCCATATGTTTGTTAGTATAACACAGGTATCATACTTTCATAAACCTTCACACAAAACTTTAACATCGCTGACCACAATGCTTAAGCTGGAGAGACAGGTAAGACTGGAATTTCTCCCATATCAGTGTATTAACTTTAGACCTTTTGTAATATTATACAAAAGTTTCAGTTGAAGAAAGTAACAAATGTGGATGATATGTGACTTTCAAAAAGAATATAACACAAAACTTTAACAGTGTTCACCATGATTAAACATGTTTTCTGCTTAAACAGGTGAGACAAGCAAGACAGGAACTCCTAGGATATCAGGATATAAACTTTAGACCCTAGTAACGAATGCAGGCACTGATGCAGAAGATATGTCACTTTAAAAAACTTAAATGCAAAACTTCAACATTGTTCACCATAATGCTTAAGTAGGTGAGACAAGCATAACAGGAACTCTTAGATAATCACAGCATAAACTTTGGACCTAAAGTGATATTATCAAAAAGTTTCACTTGAATACACAACTGATGTAAAAGATATGTGACTTGCAAAGACTTTAATGCAAAACTTTAACATTGTTCACCATAATGCTTAAGTAGGTGAGAGGCAAGACTGCAACTCCTAGCATATCACAGAAAAAACTTTAGACCTAGAGTGATATTAGGAAAGAGTTTCACTTCAGTGAAGCAAATAATGTAGAAGTTATGTAACTTTCAAAACCTGTAATGTCAAACTTTAACACTGTTGATGCCGCTGCGGCTGGAAAAGTGACTACTAAGTTTATGCAGACGAGACAACAACAACAATAAAAATAATAATAATAATAGCAATAAGAATAATAATAATAATGTATGTAGGAACTTTCGAAAGTTATAAGTATTTGTAAATAGAAGCAAAATAGAAATAAAGATAAAGTCTTAAAAAATGTCATTAACATATGAATCCTTCCTATTAGGTTACTGACTTTGTTGCAATTCTTTACTGATCATTATCCAGTGTTAAAATTTAACCTTCAGAACCTTTAGGACTACAGGTCAGCAACTATTGAAACAAATAGAAAATTCCTTAAAAAAGTTGGTGGAACACTCTGAATATTGCTGGTTTCAAGCTATCAAGTAAGTGGCAGTTCAAACTCTGTCATCATCATCATCTGCAATGGCTTTACCTTCTCCAGGGCAAACTCTTTGCTGGCCTGGGAGCTGATCTCCTGAAGGCTGTCCAAGTATTTTTCCAGTCCCAGCTGCAAAAACTCACTCAGAGGGGTCTCATTGGTGGGACGCAGCCTAAAACCAACCTATAACAAAGAATACAGAAAAATACAATGCTCACATTATTTTTCATTTGCAGACCTGCCAACCCTAAGAAGACCTTCTCAGTATGGCAGTCAATATTTTTCTGTAAGTTAGACCAATTTTCAGTAAGGTTTAACAAAATATTATATATTGCTATTGTCAAATTGGAAAACATGCATTTGAAAAGTTCCAAGGTGTGATCTGATGCAGTGAAAAGTTTGTAAAGTACACTTAGACCTCAGTGACCTCGAGTTCAGTTTCAGAAACTGCAATTCCAAACCCCATGGAGGTCAATGGCTTCTTGCTAGATCTCTTAAATTGATGTTATCCTTGCTTTTAGTTTGTTTTTTTTTTAAATTTCATATGGTGGTGGTAATCATCTTTTCTATCGTGAGCAATACTCAGATCAAGACATTATGTCCAATAAACCTACCCAGAATAATTGTTGCCCTTCCTGATTTTTTTCCCAATAATCTGAATATTTCTTTTTATACTTTTGTCCTGAATGTTTGCACTTTATAAGAGGCAGATTGTCCCTTTTGCCATCAACACATTTTTCTTGTTTGACACCATTTCCAGATTATGCTGTAAGCAAAAACTTGATCATACAGACATTTTGTATAAAAACCATAGTCAGATTAAAGCATCTGAGGTACTCATGCAAAGTCAGTCTGTTTCCCTGACCAATTTGACAGATTCTAAAATGAAAACCTGGATCCAGACCAAACCCGGATGAGCCAATATCTGGATTCAACCACAACCATTTGTATTTTTTTATTTTTTGCTATATTATTCCATAAGTCTATAATTTAATGGTATTTTAGTCAAACCATAAGGATTGGCAGGTCTGTATTTGGCAAAATCCAAGTAAAACAGGAAGGAAATTAATTCTAATAGAAGAGCTATAATGGGTTTAGCTGCTTTTCTTTTTTTTCTTCATCTTGACACTTATTTTGAAAAAAAAATGTTGGTAGATATAAAGAGAGCTACATGAATCAAACAGCTGTATATACTCACTTATAAGTTGACATTTTTTTACTGAAAATTCATTTCATGCAGAAAATGGCTCTACATTTAGGCATGACATACTAAATACTGCCTATCAGGATATTTTTGTTTACATGTGACTTTTTACATCTAGAAATGCATATAAAGTATGCAATATGTTGATTATTTCATGTATTCATTACACAATACTTCCATCTAAAATTAGAAGAATTTTAATAATTATAAAATATAAAATTTAATATTACTCTCTGCAAATGAAAGTGTCCATCAATGCTGTTCACCATGGATGTTACTAACAGATACATGTATATTGCTTCCATTTTCATGCAAGTCTGAGCAACCTCTTCTTTGTATTATATTGTTTGTGTTTGATACAATAAAAGTTTTGATTCAATTTGTATTTGACTCTTTCATTAGCCAGATCCATTTCCTAAGTGACATTTCCTGAGTTATTTGCCAGTATGAATTGGATCTAAAGCCCTAGCTTGTAAAGGTGGCACCTGTCATGGTAGCTCAATTGATAGATTGTCAGACTCATAATTCAAGGGTTGTGGGTTTGATACCCACCCAGGCCAGTCAAGGTCATCTGCCTCGGCATGTCACTGGGAAAGGTTCCCATTTCCTTGACATGATATAGCCAATAATGTGTGCTCAAATTGCTGTTGAAACCACCCCCCAAAAAATTGTTTTTGTAGTTGAAAACTCCTTTGATCATGACATGAATCAGGCACATGTTCAGTGTTCCAGTAGATCCCATATTCAGTTAACTGTGTGTGCTTGTTTTGCAATGGACAACTCCCTGTGATAATGCCACACTTGACACCTGTTCAGCTGTGGTTGCCCTTTGATGAGACTCCCGAGACTGTATGATTGAAGTGTAACTTACAGAAGCCCAAGCTCACCCTTGAAATAAATCTTGCCCAAGTATTGTCAGTGTTCTGTTTGTTACATTGTCCCATGGAAATTGTACTTTGTGAACAGTTAAACTTTGATAGTTTCACAATTATTGGGAAAAGGAAGCATAATACTTACACAGAAGCATTAAAGTTGAAAGTTATAGACTTTGCAGAGAAACATAAGTACAACAAACAACATGAATTTGGTGTTTTGGAGAAACTAGTAGTTGACTGGAGCAAGAATAAAAAAATCATCCGCTGAGGATAATGAAAGGCATTTGAGGAACATTTGTGTAGTATTTCTCATATAAATGGATTTAATAAAAACCATTATCTATATCAGTGGTCCCCAACACGTTGCCCGCGGGTACCATACCACCCGCCAAGGTTTTTGGTGTGCCTGCGGAAGAGGTTATACCAAAATAATAAAAATTTTAAAAAATGGGTCAAGTTAATTGGTTGGTGCCCGCCACTCTCTCATAAACTCACAAATGTGCCCATAGGCACAAAAAGGTTGGGGACCCCCGATCTATATCTATGGATTTTATTACAGAAAGATGGACAAAATATAAGTTGTATATTTGTTTGTAATTTATTCCACACAATAATATACACCAGTTAGGACTTGTTTTTTTGCTCTATCTATCTAGGTAGCTAGTTTGTTTATTTATCGAAAGTGCAATAATGCCATGTTGATATGACCATCCATTCAGGTGAAATAGTGACAAGATTTTCAATATGTTCATTCAGGCAGCCATATTTGAGGTCAGACCAGAACCATTTTCGTTTAGGACCAACTAGATATCATAATTGGTCTTCTGGTGAAACCCCCATGTTGATATGACTTTCCATTTAGAAGCAGCAGCAATAACAAGATTTTCAAGATGGCTGCTGTGGTGGCCATACTCGATGTCAGACTTGCACTATTTTCATTTAGTATCTACAAGACATCATAAGAAGTCTTCTAGTGAAAACCCAATGTTGATATGACTTTCCATCTAGGAGGAGTAGCAATAAAATTTTCAAGATGGCAGCAGTGTAACAGCCATATAGGATTACAGGATCGCTACAATTTTTATTTACTAGTCACCATAAAAAATTGTGGTGAAAACCCAATGCTGATATAACTTTCCATTCAGGAGGAGTAGCAATAACAAGATTTAAAGATGACTGCTGTGGTGGCCATATTGAATGTCCGATCAGCACCATCTTCATTTAGGACCAACCAGATATTATAAGAAGTCTTTTGGTGAATACCCTATGCCGATATGACTTTCTGTTCATGAAGAGTAGCGATAACAAGATTTTCAAGATGGCTGCCATGGTGGCTTTACAGGATGTCAGATCAGCACCATTTTCATTTAGGATCAAGAAGATATCATAAAAAGTATTTTAGTGAATACTCAATGTTCATATGACCATTCATTCAGGAGGAGTAGCAATAACAATATTTTCATGATGGCTTCTGAGGCAGCCAAATTGGATGTTCAAGCAGAACCATTTTTATTTAAGACCAACTAGACAAAGTCTTCTGGTGAAAACCCCATGTCGATATGACTTTCCAATCAGATGGAGAAGCGATAACAAGATTTTCATGATGACTGCAATGCCAGCCATATTGGACATCAGATCAGCACCATTTTCATTTAGGACAAACTAAACATCATAAGAAGTCTGTCAGTGAAACCTCCATCTGTGGCCATAATGGATATCCAAGTGGAACCATTTTCATTTAGGACCAACTAGAGATCACAAGAAGTTTTCTGCTGAAATCCTGATGTCAACATGACCATTCATTCAGGAGGAGTAGCAATAACAAGATTTTCAAGGCTGCCATGGCAGTTATAGTGGATGTCTGCTCAGCACCATTTTCATTTAGGACCAACTAGACATTATAAGAAATCTTTCAGTGAAACCGCCATGTTGATATGACCATGTATTCAGAAGGAGTTGTGTTAACAAGATTTTCAAGATGGCCACTGCAGTGGCCATATTGGATGTCCAAGTGGAACCATTTTCATTTAGGAGCAACTAGACATCATAAGAAGTTTTCTGGTGAAAACCTCATGTCAATATGACTTTCTGTTCAGGAGTATTGATAAAAAAAAAAATCAAAATGGCTGCCATAATTGTCATATTGGATGTCAGATTAGCACCATTTTCATTTAGGACCAACTAGAGATCATAAGAAGTCTTTTAGTGAAAACCCCATGTTAGTATGACCATCCATTCAGGAGGTGTAGTGATAGCAAGATTTTGAAGATGGCTGCTGTGGCAGCCATACTGGATGTCTGAGCAGCACCATTTTCATTTAGGACCAACTAGATCTTGGGATGAATGTGTGTGTAAAGTTTCATGGCAATCCTCCAAGTAGTTTAAGAGAAGTAGTGATAACAAACTTGTGCTAATGGACAGATGGAAGGAAATGATGGACAACATGTCATACCATAAGCACTTCTGGTCTATGAATAGTAGAGCTAAAAACAAACAAATAACAGATATTTGAAGTTTGTCATTTAAACAGAGTAAAAATCAAATGAATTTTCTTGTTTAACTTTCATGCTATTCAACATTTGTCATGATTATTATCCTTAACACTAATGAATACTTCAATGAAACTAAATATTGTATCTAAGTCATGAAGGGCCCAGCACCGAGGCAAAACCTGAGCAGAATTTGAATTTGAAAAGGGCAATTACTCTGCAAAAAAAAATCAAATAAAACATAGAAAATACACATTTACATCTCATATATTAAAGAAATGGCAGCTGAATATTCTAACCCTTGAGAGCTAAGAAATGGCAGATATACAGTGAAAAATCTAATAGTGCCAAAATTCCTCAAAGGGCACATTTACTTCCATTCAATAAATGACATCCTAATGGCATATAAATACATAAAATTATTGCATAAGCAGTTATTTGGAAAAATAGTTAATACTGTGGGTCTTCATTTGTTACTTTTCAAATGATTTTAGTAGTCTGAATGTGGCCTGATTTTAATTTCTACATAAATTAAATATTGTCATTTTTATGGACCATGTGTCATTTGTAATGTGTTTTTTTTTTAAATACATGCAAATGACACATGGGACATGCCCTTCCTAATCGCTGCACAAGTATGCTAACAAAATAATCACAAAACGATTTTATCAGAGGTCATAACTTCATTATATTTGCAGGCACATGGTATGTACAAGTCGATAATACAGTGTACACATGTTGTATATTTTTGGTATATGTCTGCTATTATCCTTAAACAAAGTCATAATTTTTAATATGACATTTGAACTAAGAGTGCAGTTTATAAAACATATTATTTACCCTGTATTTTAAGGATTTTACTTTTTTAAGCTTTATCTTTCCTTTTTTGTATTTGTTATACCTTTGAAAGAATTTTTAAAATCTTTACTTTTAGTTTTTTATCTGGCCTAAGTATATGCTTTATTTTATTTGGAACGGTTTATCTTCATAAAAATTTTAGAATTTTTTTTAGCTTCATATTTTTACAACTTTTACTCAGCATTCAATAGCCAGGATTGTGCTTGTGTGCTGTTAAAGTGCACTATATAACCAGGATTGTGCTGACGTGCTGTTAAATCCTACATATACATACACTTCAACTACCATATATACTCACTTATAAGTAGGGTCCAACTGCAAACTGCATAGACCCAGATCTGCCATCACATAATGCCATGGCAGACCATTATCAATGCAGTTTGTTAGGAGTAATCAGTAGAACAAACAACACAGATCCTGATCTGCTGGCACATTATGCGATGGCAGATCAGAATCTATGTTATTTGCAGCTGGACCTGATTTATAAGCGAGGATACAGTATGTCATCTCTTATTGATACCTTTTCACTCATCATGTCCCAGTGCCTGTCCTTTATGCCAGGATTACAGAGGGCATTGATCAGAGGCATGTTGATTTTGAACTTTTCCAGCTTCCCTTTGATCTGGCCCGCAGCCTTCCATGGCCCACGGAAATCTGGGTGGTTGAACTGCTTCATCAGCTTGTATGCTGTCTTCCACAGTTGTTGAACCTGCAAATAGAAATTTGTTTATTTTTAGAAATCAAAATATTTATGAAATAAAATGTAATTATATCAATATTGGAATATTAAAATATTATTAGTTCTATATATCCAGATTTATTCTAGAAATAGCTGCCATAATTGTTTGCTGGAAAGAATGAATAATTACTGAACACCAGTGAAAATGTTTCAAATCCATATTCTAGCTGCAGTAAAGATAATTCATTCATCGACAAATCCACAAATCTTCCTGGCCATGATACACATATTTACCTGGAGTAGAAAGGCTGCTAAAGGGCATGAAATAATACAAAGGGCAGATATAAAAAAATAAATTGGTAACCTCAATAAGAATGCTTGGATAATTATTGAAAGCCAAAATGTGAATTGCTAAATGCTACAGCTTCATGTGAAATGCATCATGTAAAATGCTTTATGCATATATAAAATGTTGTTTTTTTAATTTTTAATCTACATGCTTCATGCGAAATGTGCAATATGCAGCTTGCAAAATGTTTTATGCAAAATGTTAAATGTTTTTATATCTGTCCAACTGTAGCAAGCTTTTATTCACCGGATGCAAATTGCAAAATACTGCATGCTTTATGCAGATGCTTCATGCAAAATGTTTTCTGTAGAATGCATAATGCTACATGCATCATTCATATTGCTTTCAGCAAAAAGATTTATGCAAAAATCAATTGTTTAAATGTATTTGTGCTACATTTTTAAAGTAAAATGCATTCTGTAAAATGTTTCATGCAATATGCAAAGTGCATTTTTTATATTTGTCCAATCAGAACAATTGACTGCATACATATCGCTAACTGCCATATGCTTCATGCAAACTGCTTCTGGCTAAACATTTTATGCAAAATACATGATTTTTTGTATTTGTGTGACAAATTTTATGCCAAATGCAACAACTAGTTTGCAAGATGTTATATGCAAATACTTTTGTATAATTGTCCAAACAGAAAATGCTTTTCATTCCCTGCATCATAAAATAAAGCAGTAAGCAAGTGCATGTATCATAAATCATTTTAACAATATGCATTTTGCATTAAACAATTTGCATTTATCATAAATCATTTCAAAATTCATATTTTGCTTAAATCAATTCACATGAATGATGTAGCATTTATACTGACCGTTGATTGATTATGTTGTCATACTCACTCAGTTGTTTAATCACAAATGACTTAAATAATAACATTTCAAAGACATTTCCACTTAAAATGTGATTACTTTTAAGTTACATTGGGTATGAAATTTCAACATTCTGTCATAATACAGCCACCTCTTGCTAGTTTCATATACAATTTTGTGCCATGAACTGTTTACAGTAAAAACTGCATTTGTTTCCTTGTAATTACAACAGCTGCACATGTTTGTTTTAAGCATTTGTTTTTTTTATGTGGCCATGTCACATGAGAAGCAAATGACACCTGGTAATGATGGGTTCAAGGCAAGGTATACAATATATACATGACTGTGTATTACAAGCTAAAAACTGAATGACAGACCCAACCAATCAGGGTCTATGCTGTTTGTTTGAAATCATAAAATGAACAAATAGTACAGACCCTGATCTGTATAGTGAATTATGAAGCATTATGCAAGATCAAATTTGGGTCTATACTGTTTACAGCTGGATCATGGTTTATACAGCCTCGAGTTTTTGGTAAGGACTTTTCAAGAATTTTCATGAACTGCTGCAAATTTTCAATGAGTATGTTTTTTTCTTACAGAAATTGAACATTCAACATGTTTACTTATTTATCATTGCATAAATAGGTACAAAAGTACACGTTAAACACTTAACTGCACCCAAAGGGATGCTACTCCATCTGGTAACCAAGTAGTGGCATGTGTCTTTTGATCCACTCAATTTTACTCTATTTTATTTACTATTTTTTGGAAAATACGTAAATAACACAAATTCTTAATTTAACAAATGATTTGTTTTATTCAGTTTCAACTTTTGTATTCCCTCAAATAAATTCAAGAAAAATGCAGTATGAACCATGTGGATGAGCATTATATACAACCAAATATGATAGTCACATATATATCACTACAAATAGTCCTAACAATATTTAGATCTACCTTTTGGATCTAAATAAAACATAAAGATAGCAAGACAAGTCAATTTCGAGAAGGTTTTTCTTTCACAATCATTCCATACAGTGAATGTGTAAGAATTATGATCAAAATATTTTATGCAGTTCAAATATTTACTAAAACACCTTGGACAAATTTGAAACTCCAACTGTAACTTTAGATTCCAAATCTTCTTGAATAATCTCGCAAGTATTTAAAATGTGCTAAGTATTCATGATACATATACAAAACAGAGGCAAAATCTAGGATGGTACAGCAGTTCTAAAATCAAACCTCTTCTGCCACATCCTCGGCATTGACTTCTAGCAGCGGTCCATTCAGCCACTTGTCAGCATGAGCATGGTAGTTGACAGCAGTACCCCACAGCTTATCAAATGGATCTTTTTTCAAGATAAACTCTTGGATTTCATTGTACTGAGTAGTAGTTTCCATCCCTAGCAACTGCTCCTCACGATTTATCTTTACTTTCTGTAAAAATTATCATAATTGTATGGATATATTTTCTTAGAAAGTACAAACACTTGTGGATACATGGGCATATAAAAGTATCTTTTTTACAAATTTGATTTTCCAACAAAATAGAAATAATGTATAGGGATGTCACCAAAATGCATCTACGCACATTTCAAAACTAGATTTGATTTTGTAAATCATGTATGCCCCTGATGCAACACAAAAAGTCTAAATCCTAGCAAGTTTCCAGAACTTATCAAAAAACAACTGAATTTTTTTTTTATAATGGCAGGAAAATCAGGTCATTTACATATACATACAAACATGCCTATAAATTTAATTTGTCTTCCTCAAGTGGACTTTGCTTAATCATGCTAACAAAGTTTTAAATTATAAAGTCCAGAAAGTTCCAAAATGTGTAAAAACATATTGACTGATTGCTGTAATATTCTGACAATCTCATCTGCACATGCACACAAACATGTCTACCAAATTGTATCTGCCAGAACTAATCAAGTCATTCAAGTCATGCCATATATTGTAGTCAGAAGTTATATTGGAGTTATCAAAGCTTGTTACTTTAATTTGAAAATTCTTGAGAATTACCTCCTCTTGGAAGTACCCAATCTTGCTCTCTATGCCTTTAAGCTCAGCTACATAATTATCTGCCTCATGAGCACGCTCCTTGTGTTGGAAATCCTTCAGTTGCTTGGCAACTGCATCCAATTCTTGTTGGAATTTCTTCTGCCAGTCACGAAGCTTATTCACATAGTAGTCATGTTCCCGTTGTAGTTTCAGCTCTCTGAAAAATAAATATTTTCTCACATTGTAGTTTTAACTCTCTGAAAAATACATATTTTCTCATGTTGTAGTTTTAACTCTCTGAAAAATACATATTTTCTCATGCTGTAGTTTTAGCTCTCTGAAAAATACAAATTTTCTCATTAATTATGGTACATGTTTAGCATAAAATAACTACCCTTCTGATCTAAATTACTGAATTGACATCGAAATTTAAAATTTCTCTATTTTATAAAAAATAAAATTTTTTGGTCTGTTTTACATTGTAGATAGAAGTCCTACTTACTACAGTACCTCAATGACTTTATACAACAACTTAAAAGTTCTATGGCTTTTGTGACAATTGTTCATTTTCATTGTCTATGTAAAATTATTTTAATAGAATTCAATTAAACAGGTTTTTGACAGACTGGGTTGTAAGTGTTTTTAGAGTATGTTTCTTTTTTTTCTTCTTCCAATTGGTAAATATTTTCGTTGTATTAAATGACTGATTGTAAAATCTTATAATCTCAGCCATGACAATTCATTCATACGTCCTACCAATAAGATATGTTAACCAAAGCTGTATCTGTAACTTCTGCTGTCACTTACGTGCTTGTGATCATGGGTAAAATCCGTTTGGACCAAGTGAATGTATTGTTGTTCAGCAATATGTCGCTGTTGGGTAGTTCAGCATAGTCCATGAGGAATGATAAGTTGGCTGCAGCCATTTCTTGCTTATCCTGGAGAGGAAAAGTAAGTAAGTAAGTAAGTAAAGTATGTAATTAAGTAAGTAAGTAAGTAAGTAAGTAAGTAAAAGTAAGTAAGTAAGTAAGTAAGTATGTATGTATGTATGTATGTATGTATGTATGTATGTATGTATGTATGTATGTATGTATGTATGTATGTATGTATGTATGTATGTATTAGCTTTTAATGGCACATCAGCACAATAATGGCTGCATGGTGTACAAGTAAAGTTTTAAAAATGTAAAATATAAAGAACTGCACAAAAGAAACTTTAGGAAGATAACTGCTTTCCTAATAAATGTAAACATGAAGTACTACAAAGACAGTTAAAGATAAAGGGTAAAGATGTTGAAATTCTGAAAAATGTATATAACATAAAAGATAAAAGTAAAAAATATAAAATCCGTAAAACATAGGGTCAAAAAGTCTTTTAGTGAAAACCCCATGTTGATATGACAATACATTCAGGATGTATCTGTATGTATTAGTGTTTTATGGCAGATCAACACAATAATGGCTATTTGGTGCTGATTAAAATTAAAATGCTAAAAATGTACATAAAAAGAGTTGCACAAAAAACTTTAGAAAGATAAACCCTTCCAAGTAAATGTAAACATGAAGTAGTAGAAAATAAAAGATAAATGGTAAAGGTGCTAAAATTCTGTAAAATATATATAAAAAAGATAAATGAAAAAAATATAAAATTCTTAAAATATAGGGTCAAAATTTGTTATATAAACCACAAAAAAAGCACAAGATTTTCTCAGGTGGTACATCATCATAAAGTAATCCTAAATCAGGTTTACATCAAAAGTCTTCCAGCACACTGGGTGGAAGTTGATACACTCAACAAGAAAGTTTTCCACTGTCAAGGCTAGGTGAAGTGCACATCAAGCCCTGGTTAAATATGCAGTTAGCCTATGTTATTAGATAAAACACTATCTTAAAAGACTATTGGTGGAAATAAAGGTTTATTTCAGAGATAAAGTTTGCACTTTTACATAGAACAGTAACCTCTGAGGACAGTAAAGCTAACCTACATAATTAGGATGAAGCATTGGCTATTATAGTGACCCACTTTTGCCATGGCAGTGTAATAATTGTCATTATGTACACAAATATCAGCTTTCAAGATGGCTCTAACAATGATGTCATAGCCACCAAAACCTAAACATAAAATGTTACCACCTGTTGATGCTAACAATACCAAATGATAATTTGTGATGCTCAAGTGCAGGCATACACTCTCTGACACCTTTTTGTTTTTTGAAAGTGTTTTTATTTTCTTAGTAAGTCTATAGAAAAGTTTTTTAAACTAAGTATAATATAATTTTGAAAACTCTAAGGTTTATTTATAGTCTTCAGCTGTTTTTCATTTTATTAAGGTCCCAGGAAAGAGAAGACTTTATACTGAGACTCAGTTATTCTTGTAAGTGATGGCAAGTATTCAAATGACTGTATTTTGAGTTATCTAGGTTTTACTGCTATTTATTTGAAACAACTTAAGTTAATACATGCATGTAGACCATACTATTTTGTTTCTGACAGGTGATATTGTCAAGTAAATAAAGATTATCTCCCTTGTTGCTATGTGTAGTTGAAAGGTGTTTGTGATGTTTGGTGTTTCACAGCACAGCAACACAAGTGCGTTCTTTAGTGCCCAGGCAACTAAATTAAAGTGCCTTGCCCAAGGACACATCACAGTAGCCATCCCAGGCTAATTAAATGGTAGGATTTTAACCCGCACCCTTTAGGCTGCATGTCTGGTACACTAAATACCAAACCACATAAAGAATTAACTTGTTGGCAAGACCCATCAACTGCAATACAACAAAAAACTCTCAAAGCTACTTTTTCTATTAAACAGCAGCTAAAGATGGTGTCAGACAATCATATACAGATATACAGCAAAACATGCTTAGTACAAATATGGATATAAGGAATTTTCAGTTACCATGAAGTGAATTCATATTCCCAAAGTGTGTAATAATACATGCATGTTATAAAAAAGATATCACAACTTATAGATACAAAAAAATAGTTTTGGGGTCCCAAGATGTTTGCTGTAAATAAGTTCTACTATCCTGTAAAATTCAATTCCACTGACAAAACAGAAGGCACCATGAGTCATTATTTCTGTTTTCCTTCTACCTTCAAGTCCATCAGTTCTCCAGCCCTTAGACTCTCCACATACTTCATCTGAGTCACCAGCTGGTCTGTCTGTTCTGACTGGTATGTGATCTTCTTCACGATCCCATCATATTGTTGGCAGATACTGCGATTAAACTTTTCACTGGTTGTCATGATCTTGTCAACCATCTCCTTAACAAGGAGATGAGCTCTATCAATCATGAACTAAAAATGAAGGATAAAATTAATGACCATTACAAACATAACTTCTGGATTTTGATGACTCATGAGTAACCTGACATATGCACTTCAAATAAAAATCAAAAGCAGGGCAACTTCATCAATTTTGTAAATATTACAAACCAGATTTATTAGAAATGGGTACATTACAAAGGGCCCCACTCACCACAATTGGCTCTGAAGGGCCTTACATGGAGGAACTTGCATTGGAAAACCAAAGTTAGGAGAAGACTGGCATTATAGGGCTGTGACTCCTCTAACTTATGATATATATAATTTAAAATCCAACTCCTTCAAGGTCTCACCAATACAAGCAACATCCCATGTAAAGAAATGAAGTTGACTGACAAGGGTCATAAATCTGTCCAAAATGGAGCAGAGTTAAAACCCATAAAAGGCACATCTAGGTTCATGAAACAATGTCATATTTAACTACATCAGAATATGTTCAATGGTTCTTGAGCTATGCTGATTACAAGGAACAACCCATGTAAAGATATGAAGTTGATAAACATGGGCCATAACTCTCTGTCCAAAATGGAGTAGACAAAACAAAATCCATTGAAGATTCATCTAGGTCTGAGAGACAATGTTCTTACCAAATTCCATTAGAAAATGTTGAATGGTTCTTGTGCTATGCTGATTGCAAGCAAAATTCAATTTTCCAGGTGAAGAAAAGAATTTGCTTGACAATGGCCACAACTCTGTCCATAATGTATTTGATGAAACTAAACCCATAAATGGCACATATACATAAGACAATGTTCATACCAAATTGCATCAGAATATGATGAATGGTTCTTGAGCTATGCTGGTTACAAGTAACATCCTATGTGAAGATATGAAGTTAATTGTCAAGGGCCATAACTCTATCCAAACTGGAGTTGACAAGACAAAACCCATAAAACACATTTAGGTTTATAAGACAAGGTACACATCAAATTGCATCAGAATATGTTAATGGTTACTGAGCTATACTGGTTACAAGAATCTGCTGTGGTCAAGATTTAACATTAATAAAATAAAGGGAATAACTCCATCAAAAATTGGACCTGAAAAGGCAAAACCTTAAATGGCACAAGTACAATTCACCTACCAAATAACATCCAATTTTATGTAATGGTTGCAGAGCTATGGTGCTCACAATAAGTGTAAATGGACGGATAGATGGATATAAAAGGAGATTAGCTCACACATCTTGATGCAAGGCCGTAAAAAAAAAACAACACTCACAATTTTCTGCTACTTTTCACCTCATCAAATATCTGTCGGCTGTTTTTGAACTCTGTTGGTATATTAATCCTCAATCTTATCTGAAAACTTTTGTCAAACTGCTGAGTTCTTATTTCCCCAAACTGTGATTAAAATGCACAAGACAAAAAATAACTAGAAAAAGATGAATCTAGAAAATGTACATTTACTGCTCAAAATGAATTTACAAATAGCATCAAAATCTATAAGGTCTTCCAGGTAAGATGTTTACAAGAGAAAAGTGGTTGCATCCAATGGATGGACAAATGGAAAGACAAACATAAAACGTTGTTGAAGCAGGGTTCTGCATCCCAATGCAGTGCTAATAAAAGAGGTCACAACCTGAGAGTATTGTTCAAAAGTTTCTGCAATGGACACAAATGAACATTGATTTGTATTACTTTGGTGCACTGGAGAAAATGAGATCTGCATTTTGATCATGCAGAGTAGGAAATGAAAAGTTCTAACTGATCACTTTCACTTTGTCAAGTAGTAGGCATGCCAAACTGATATTACCTGGTTGAATTCTGTACAGTCTAGAAGGAAGAAATGCATTGGGATATACACTGGGAATGAACCAATGTCAGATGCCATTTGCTTCAATTTCTCTATCTCTTTCACATACTCTCTCAGAGATCGGTCACGACTGATAAACTTCTTGACTTTCTCATCTGCCTCATATGACAGCAGGTGCTTGTATGGCTCATACACTGAGATGTATCTGGAAATGAGGTCAAATGACTGGATTAACTTCTGATCAAATATCAGTGTTTGTTTGATTGCACATCAAATTATACTCAATTAGACAAAACTGTTGAAAATATGGCAGCTCATATTTGCCAAAGGTAAGTGGAAAAACTTTGTGTTTTATTGGCAATTGATTTGCTTCAATTGGCAAAATGTTTAAGAACTCAGGTGTTTTAATTCATGTATCATTCAGTAAAAATTTATCTGACATTATGCTCAGTGAATACATCTGAACTTTTAAATCACAATGGCCAAATATGTATATTTTCTTTTCTGTCTCAGTCTCAGAAATGACCTGCCAGTGATAAATTTTCTGACCCCCAGACTCCAAAGAAACAAGGTTTGTGTCAACTTTCAAAGTTGTAGGGGTATATTTTTGTATTTTAAAATGATTAGAGGAGTTAAAAATAGAATATGTTCAAAGTTACAAATATAATAAAGTATAAAATAATCCTTTGTCTGTTGTAATATACCAAATATACACAGTCATACATAATTAGAATGAGAAACACTTATACAAAAATCAGTAACGATCATGTCAGTCTCACTTTCAGCTTGTCTGTCTCTTACAAAATACTGAACAAGTGTTTCTCTTTATTCAACACAACAAGAAACCTTAAACATCAGTCTGCTCCATGAATAACAAACAATTCCAGCTATGAGCTCATGACTGTCAAAAACAAACGACTCTTGAGATTTCAGTTTTGACTATACTATTTGAGATTTTGGGGTTAAGGGTCAAATGACTCTTCAGTTTTGAAATCTACTGAGAACCCTGACTTTATCAGAAAACAGTATCTACTGTGGTAACAAGCTCAATAAACCAGATACAAGATCACCTGATTAATATGTGTAGATCTAGCTCATTACTGAACTCGCATGAGATCCTGATCATATAAGCCCATATTCCAAGTTTGATCAAAACTGAATCAGAAATATGGCTTCCAGAGTGGTAACAAGCTCTGCCATAAGATGCAAGATCACCTTATTAATATGCATGGATCTCACTCATTATCAAACTTGTCTGAGATCTTGCAGATATAAACCCAAATTCCAAGTTTGATCAAAATTGGAAAGGAAGTATATCTTTCAGACTGGTAACAAACTCAGTCAATCAGGCACAAGATCACCTTTTTAATATGCAAGAATGTACTCATTATCAAATTTGTCTAAGATCCTGATGATAGAAGCACATATTCCAAGTTTAATCAAAATTGGATTAAAAATATGGTCTCCAGAATGGTAACATCCTCAGCCAATCAAATGCAAGATCACCACATTAATATGTGTGGATCTCACTCGCTACTAAACATGTCTGAGATCTTAATGATATAAGCTAATATTCCATGGATGCAGGGCCATACCATAAGCTCTCCTGAATTAATGGCCATGAAAGCTAAGAAAAGAGAGGAATCCATAAGACTTTTCAATTAAGAATGTAACATGCATATTATGTAAAAACTAACTTTTTCAACCCAATCTTGCTAAATAATCAGGCACATGTTATATTCATGTGCACATTGTACCCCTGAGGGAAATACAATATACTATGTGACTGTGTACTTGTTAGGTCCATGGCTATTGGCTATCACAACAGTCTTGATTCTCTCCTTAGCTTGCACCACAATTTCCTCCTTGATATCAACAGAGCTGAGGATTTTGATTTTTAGTCCCTCAATCTCCTGGAACAGCAGGTGCTCTATGCGGGGAAGGTCACGCACACTTTCCACTATCATATCGATAATCATGTAGAAAAAGTCACAAATGTTAGAGAATGGTGGTCGGAACACCACCTGCTGCTTTTCCATATCATCAACCTATAAAAAAGTAGTAGTAAATTCAGTGATAACATCTGTTTATAAAAATCAATAAACTACAATCATACCTTGAATTGCAATGAGAAAGACCTCTCTTTGATTTATGATTTTGGTGTTATAAAACATATTAGTCATTATTTTGGGTCTCTATGATACAAATAGATGAGGGTTGTATGTAGTCCCACTATATGCGAGTGTTTCCTACAATTAGTATAATGTTTAAGCAAAACATCTGAATTTCATATTTTGGATCAATTCCAATATTTCTCAAAAGCAATGGTTAAACTACTTGACTGACCAGTCAAAGGTCATGAGTTTAAATAACATATGCAACAATATGAAGTTTATTTGGCAGCCAGGGTCCTCTAGTTTATCCAACCTCAACTGTTATCAGGCCAAATTTACCATTTAGTTTATTTTTTTCCATAACAACACTTGACCTCAATAATGGTCAAACACATTGTTCATCTTTATGACAGTGCCTTATAATGATTTGATTGTACATGTATTTTGTGACTGATTCTGATATAAGAATTCATTATTTGATTGTATTTTGTGACTGGTTCTGATATAAGAATTCATTATTTGATTGCATATTGTGACTGGTTCTGATATAAGAACTCATTATTTGATTGTATTAGGGGCATTACAGTACTCCCCCTTTGTAATGCTGTTCATGGAAGCTATAAAAGTGACCTGTGTTAAATGTGAGGGTGCCTTATACTGAGGGGTGTTTCAATAAGGCTGTGTCATAATAATGCATAAAAACACCAAAATGGGTATTTAGTGAAGTAAAAATTACACATTATGATTAGTTCTTATTAGCCAAGAACTAAAATGAAGTGAAATAAATTAACTAGTAATGATAAAATAAAATTTAAGAAATGTAATGGGATCTATGACTAGAATAAATCCTGTAAAAATGTAATGGGATCCATGACTAGAATAAATCCTGTAAAAATGTAATGGGATCTATAACTACAATAAATCCTGTACAAATGTAATGGGATCCACGACTACAATAAATCCTGTAAAAATTTTAACCCTATAAAAATTTAAATACAGAAAAATCTTTGAGACTAATAAGTTTAATTTCCCCGTATTCATTATAACTTCCATTTCTGTAAAAGAAGAATTTAAAAATATTCAAACACATGTGATAAATAAAAAATTGTTTCTGATTGAAGGTACATAATATTTTATGACATTTTACCTGCTTTTCACATGTTTAGTATCTTATGTTTTTTAGATTTTAAGACAATAAAACATGACTTAATAATGTTTTGTGTCCTTTTATTTTCCTATCCAGTATTATAATTGTGACTCTCCTGGCAAACACACACACTACACAAAGATCAAAATGTTGGAGATCAACCATGAAAATCTAGTCAGGTTAATCTACATATACACGCAAACATGCATACAAACTTTCATTTGTCTATCTGGTTTTTGCTAAATCATTTTAGCAAGGTTTTTGTCAAAAAATAATTTTCCTGATAGTTAAAAAATGTGTAAAACAATATTAAAAATTGCTGTAATGGCCTGAAAATGTAATCAGTTCATCTGCATATAAATAAAAATATTCCTACCAATTTGTATTTGTCTGCTTTAATGGTTGTTGCTTAATCATGTTCACAATCAACAATTTTGCCCCAAAAGTTAAAAAATATGTAACAACCAAACAAATGTTTGTAATGGCCTGAGAATATAGTCAGGTCATCTAAAGTTTACACTGAATACAATGCCAACATTCGTTCACACACAAATTTAGCATTAGAATAGGGATGGCCGTATAGGGGGTTCTGACCTCACAGGAAAGATAGATACTAAATGAAAAGAAGAATACAGACCAAAAATGATTGAATAAACTAAATATTAAATTCAATTATTTAAAATTGAAAAAAATGTGCTGTTTATATCCTGTGTCATTCAATGAGATTATAAAATGTCAATTTAAGCCCATCTCAGAAGCCCATGTCACTCCATACATTTAAAAAAATCTCATAATTTTTGTGTGATTCCATGGTATTTTTTAAATGAAACATTTTTCTTTATTAAGATATCAAAATCTAAATCTCTAATAAAAGCTGTCAATTATTTGTAGTATTGAATTAAATGTGTACAAATTTCTTTGACATGAGTCCTCCTATCACATAAACTCAAATTTTGCAAGAGATTAATTGTTGATTTCAAGATTTTCACATATCAAAAATCTTTTCACACTCATGACATGAGTGAAAAGTGTTGGGAATTCACTGAATGTAATTACTGTTTTAAAGACCTATTAAAGGACAGGAAGAGGATCTTACTGCCTGGTGAAATCAACTGGCATTATATAGAAGCCAGCTGGTTTAGAAAATGACAGTTTTGTCCAAAATTTAGGCTGTTAGATAGTGGTAGGAGAGGGTGGCAGTATGGCACAAGAATTACATAATATGTAAACCATTCTGGACAATTTGATGGTAATTAAGTAAGGCTGACAATTTAACGTATGGCATTATAATGTGTGTACACTACTTTTGACCAATTATAAAGTGTGCACAATTTCATGGTTCTAATAGTTTTTTGATACTGAACAAAAATGGATTTGGTATAGATGGACATATGTACAAAAAGATATACAAAGACTCAGCTACTGACCAAGCAACTGAATCAACAGAGTGATACCTGAACAATCTTTTAACAAAATAAGCTCTCAAGATTTTTTGAAATTGTCACTGGCTCAGTAGAGGTTAGTTTCCTCTGACCTTTCCCACCCTGTGTTAGATATTTGGACATTTATGTTGGGGTGGGAGGTCAGACCACATCCCCTACTGAAATACTGGAATTTGCCAAAACCACATGGTAGCAGCGTAAGGTAGCCACTAACTTCCGGGATAGCAAGTGAAGCTACCTTACACTGAACTTTACCTGCATGAAATCGCAAGGAAGATGATGTATTTTCTCAGATATAACAAAAAAAAAACAACAACATATTTCATCTCTTTAAAAAGCCAACTACTCAAGCCTAAAATAAAGTGTTTACAAAATGGATGTCATCCTTGGCAATTTCTCATATTGCTTGCTCACATGATCCAAAATCACACAGCCTGAATTTTCCTTGACATCAGAGGTCAAACAAATATTGTGATACAAACAACCTATGAAGGAAAAAGACTGATGATAATTCAGTTGGTTCAAATAAGTAGATCACAAGATTTGGCCATTTTGTGACAAAGCAATGCTGCATCAAAGAGTAGAATGTGTTCAATACAATTGGCTCATATACTGAATTATACATGTTATAAATTATGTTCAAATCATCATGTACAAATAAATACATATTCTACTTATAAAATGTAGGCAGGTGGGATTCAATACAAGGTCACTTAATTATGTAAGCTACTGCGTAAAGCGACTACCCAATGCCACTACTGTGCTGTATTGGCAATTCCAACATTTCAATAGGTGATTCTGACCTCTAACCCCAACACAACTGTCCAAATATCTAACATGAGGTTGGGAAGGTCAGAGGAAACTTGGACTATGTAAAGGTAAAACAAATAAAATTTACATTATTTTGTACACAAAACAGTTGCTCTCACCAGAAAGAACTTGACCAGATGAATCTTCTGTGGAAGAGCCAACCCTTCAAACATGCTGTACTCCCTATCAAACTTGTTTCCCTGGTAATACTCCTCTACCATGGTTACAAGGTCATATATAGAGTTCTTCACACAACTTCTGAGTAAGTTAGACATCAATGTAGCTACACTGGCAAAGAAGTGATCCATCTTGTCAAGCCTCAGCTCCTAAAAGTACAAGGTAAAAAATCATAATTACAATACTCCCACATTATACGGTAATGCTGTCCATGGGAGCCATATAATATAACATCATACAGTGAGATCACCTTATAACGAAGTACATGATACATTACTCCCTCATTATAATACTGTCATGGGAACCATAGAGTATACTGCCTTATAATGAGATTGCATTATAATGATATGATACATTACTCCCTCATTATAATGTCATCAATGGGAACTATACTGTATACTGCCTCATAATGAGATTGCATTATAATGAAGTACATGATACATTACTCTCTCATTATAATGATGTCCATGGGAATCATATAGTATACTGCCTTATAATGAGATCGCATTATAATGAAGAATGATACATTACTCCCTCATTATAATCCTGTCCATGGGAACCATAAAGTATACTGCTTTATAATGAAATTGCCTTATTATGAAGTACAAGATACAGTACTCCCTCATTATAATGCTGTCCATTGTAAATTGCTGTAAATTGTAAATGTTCCCCACAATATTGTCTAAATTGTCATCAAAATTGACATCCACACCACTGTCATCATTTGCCACTTCTGTGCTGTCTGCCATGTTGATCTCTGCACGTTTAAACTCATGTTTGAAATCAAATTTTCAAATAACCAGTTATCATCAACTCAGTTCATTCTGATTAAGTAAAGATAACGATCCCCACTGCCTAAAATTTCAATTTTCCACACGAAATTGTCTTTATTTTAATAATAATAATAATAACGACTTTATTTAGAGAAGGTAACTCAATTGGTTACGGGAACTAATCTACCTTGAGGCCTTCTGTTATGTACAATATATACAGTATATTCAACACAATGTGACAAAAATGTGACAAAAATTTGGCTAAACAGTAAAGAATTGAATTATTCTGAAAATCAAACAAAGTTGTATGCTACCCTGGCTCATACTCTTTACCATAAAAAATATTGTTGCAAAGTCATTTTCAATGTTAAATTTCGAAAAATGTGATGCTTATAAAAATGTTGTATTTCATTAATAATGTTTTGTTTGATTGTGAATTACTTTATTTCTGAGGGTATACATTTTTGTGGTTTCACAAAAAATGACATTTTTTAGAGTACCTAATTTCATGGATTTAGACAGGGCTTCTATCACTTTCATTGAAAATCACTTTTCAGTAGGTCTTCAAATTTGTGGTTGGTGAAAACCATGAAATCCACACAAAAATTTGGTACCTGATGAAAAATACTGAATTGACAGTATTAAAAGAACACTATAAGCCTAGACATGGAGATTATTTTATGGAGCTAAGTGTATAATTCATCATAAAATGTTGTCTATCAGTTCAAAAGTTATATCGGATCATTATCATGCACCATAATCAACATAAATACATACATATGGCTTAATAAGCACACACACATCTTCTTGGTCAAAACCCACAAAAGATATCCAGTGCTGACAAGGCATGTCTCAGTCTCAACAAGACTTAACTCTTTAACTTCGACTGACGTGTATATCCGCTGCATAAATGTGCCTTGCCTCCCCAGTGACTGACAAATCCGCTTGTAAACAAAGCACTACTACTCCCAGTGACTGATATATCCGCTTGCTGGTTATGCTCCCTGTACCCCGGTGATGGATAGATCCGCACTGTATGTTCATGTTACAATCGGTCTTATTGATCAATAATTGGAAGTAAAAGGACATTCAACCAATCAAAATAGAGTTAACATGTGATTGTTCTTACTAAATCCGGGGATTTTTTTACAATTTTGTTCCATGTGTTAGTTAATACATGTGTTTGTAGTTGATAGTGGAAACAATGGCTTTTGCTTATGCTAGCGATCGAGAATCCGAATTTTCAGGTTTTTCCGAGGACGAACCTGACAATATTGAATTAAGAAGTGTTGGTAGTGACATTGAACTATCTTCTTTGTCAAGTTGGTCCGAAATTGAGACAGAATCTGATGAAGAAGACAGCGAAGTGTGGACAAGAGAGCCACGTGCTCCAAAAGTCAGTGTTTACCGAAAGTGTCAGCCCAACTTTCGTTTAGATGAGGGGAAGAAAGAAATAGACAAACAGTGCAATGTCTGTCTGTGTATAAAGCATAACTGATTCTATAAATACCATACAGAACTTAAGAAGTAGTAGAACATAGTGACTAGTTAAACATTTTTTAGTAATTACACGTATATATTTGACCAATATCTTTGTATAAAAGACTGACATAAATTTTAGTGTTTACAAATAGTGTTTTGTGTTCTATTCATGGATTTTATAAAAAATCTTCTGGATGTCAGCTGGATAAAAGAATAAAACAGACTTAAGGTAGTTAGAGCTTTTATATATGCATGGTTTTAGTCTCTAAATCAGTCTAATATACAGAAAATAACTCAAACAACTAGCCCATATCCCCAAATCATCAGCTAAAAAGTTATCATTTGGCTGCAGCAGCATCAGGCTCTGGTAGTCAGCCCCCAAATCAGCTGCAGTAGTGACCCCAGCAGCTAGGCAGAGTAGTGAGCCACTACAGTTGCATTAGTAGTTAAAGAGTTGAGGGTAGAAAATGGCTGCTAAAACCTGCCTAGAGAAGATCCTTGTTTTCATGAAACTTACCACCATCTATGTTTCCATTACCACTTAACTTTGTTGGTTAAATCAGTCTCAAAATTTTATCTTACATGTGCTTTATATATTGCGATCGTATCTGGAGATAGAATGAACCTCCTCAGTGGATAGCTCCTAACATACATAAAGGGAAATAACTGTTCTAGCAGGTACATATACACAATAGAGACATTGTCTATGACTTTGACTGTGTGTGCTTATAAGGATGAGCTTTAATCTTATGTAATTTATGCAAACAATACTTTTTTTTAAGCAAAGTCTTCTTATTAAGATGAATATGGTATATACATAAATACAAAAAATTTCATATCATTAGATCTGTTGTCTTTTTGGGAAGTAATTTTGACAAAATATTTTTATAAAGAAAGATTGCTACTAGGGTTTAACAAAGACTAGAAGATGCCTCCAGCAATGAAGCTTTGACAAGAACATAAAACATCCAAGGTAAAATTTACAAAAAAATCCTGGAACAAACATCATGACAAAATTGTTCAAAAGTAAAAAAATGATCTTTTCCTTGCTCATAATTAAAATATGTAATCAGTATATTCATTTCTATTTCCCTTTCTTTCTTCCAAAATATTCTGACATACTGGATTATCCTGTTGCATCCACACTTCAATTTCATCCTGATTTTCTTCCACTATTGCACAGCATTCTCGCAGCCAATCATATCGCAGCTTTTGTGAGCCACTCTTACTGGATTTGTGTACATGTTCAGTAAATGCTTCCATGGTGACTGGCATGACTTTTCTCAATCCAGGAATATCAATCAGCCTGAACATTCCATATCTGAAAATATATACATAAATCATGACAGATGGATAGACAGGATCAAATCAAGATGACCCTGATGCAAGAAGTACCGGATTAAAAAAAGAAGAAGAAAACAACAAAACACATCCATTGTGGTCATTTAGAACACCTCTGGGTTTTCTGCAATCACCAAATTCCATCTAAAATGTGACTGTTGAGATATGCATAGATTTCATGCAATTGTGACCACCTGAACACCCTCAACTGTGTCTGTGTAATAATGCAAGAACATATATCACCAATATCTAGTTGTGATTAGTGAATGCTACAACAACATTTTATGAAAAAAGTCGTGAATTTTAAAGCATGTAATACTTAACAATATGAATGAAAGTAAAAAAACTGTACGGGCTTAAGATGGTATGCCAGGCACATGTAAATAACAGATATCTTAGTCATAAACTGTGATAATTAATCAGTTTATATGGGCCAGAAGAAAATTGCAGCATTCAGCGAATTTAAACCAGAAGAAAATGGCACAACCTATATGTACTGACAAGTGGTTTACACCATCACAACAGAGGTGTAATTATGCTCACAGAAAAAAACGTGTTCAAATTGCCTACAACAATTGTATTTTCTTACATAAAGCATGCACCCAACTGCAAACAGTGTAGTGTTGAAAAATGTATATGAAGGTTAAAGTTCAAATAATGCAAGAATTAAAAAAATACTGCATTTAAGTACAAAAGTTACATAAGTCATAACATTATTTAAAAAAATAATGTTTAACATAATGGCATAACACAATCAAGATAATGCACCATAAAAGTAGTTTTGTTCTAAGTTTCATTGCTGTATTCTAGTAAGCAAATGCAAAATACACTGATTTTAAAAATATTGATATCAACATCAAATGAATATTGCCAAGTCCTTCAGACAAATGATTTTGCTAACCAGAATAATCTGTGCTAAGCAAGAGCACAAGGTACAATATTGTCTTGGTTATAAATATTAATTGAAAAATGACTCTAACCATATTTATACTTCCTTGAATGAACAAGTTCTAATGAATTATCATATATCAGGTATTTTTGTCATAGGGTTTACCATTATACAGTCAAACCTGTCACTAGTGGCCACTCATGGGAAAAGGCAAAACTGGTCATTGCACACAGGTGACCGCTGTACACAGGTTCACCTTTTAAAATTGTTTTTTGAACAAATACCATGCATGGAATATTATTATTATTATTATTATTATTATTATTATTATTAGATTATCAAGATTGTTTTAATGTGCACTGTACAACAAAGTCATAATTACGGGTATATGTTGTTCTCTCCCAAATTTATGTTCCACGCAAGATTACTGTATCCTGCTCACTTTAATCCATCCTATAAATGAAATCATCACCAACTTAAAAATACACACCAATCTAAGTTTGTTCATGCTATAAAAACAATATCTGGATTAGTCAGCATTCTCAACTCGCCAAAATCAAACAACAGTCAGCTTATGTGAGAAGCTTGTGATGAACAGAAAATCAAAAGAGGCCGTATATGGCTATTCATTGTGACCCATGAACCGAAACTTCACCTGTCTTTACAGACATGTTTTGAATATTGAATGACCCCTGATCCTAAGGAAAAAGGATGTAACTCGTATCTCTTCTTAAAAATTAACATTTTTTCTTCAGAGATAGCTTTAATTCACAGGAAAATAGTTCAAGATATCCAACTATACCTGTCACACTGGCACAAAAGATGACTTCCATTTCTGCTGCAGTAACACAACAGGTAATTTCTAAATTTCTTGGATATAAAGTGCACATGATTCATGAAAAATTGCACCCAATCCTTATTTTTTGTGTGATTATGCCTGCAGTAATTCAAAAAGTTTATGCAAAATTTTTAATTTTAGTGGGATTTTCACAATTGTATGTCCTGTTTTAATAGTGATGATTTGAAAGGCATTATGAGTCCATGATAAAACTGTCATTGATGAATCTCATTTACACATTGTTTGCATAGTATTAATGTTGACTGACTGGCCTGCTGTTACTTTATCCTGTCAAAGTTTTTTAAATAATTATTGTACCAGAATTCTCGTAGTTTTGATTAGCATACCACAAATCAGCTGCCTTGGTGTGTCCTTGGGAAAGGCACTTAGCTCTCATTTCCTGGGCATCATATAGCCAATAATGTGTTAAAAGTGCCATAATTTTGTTTTTAAATAAACAAATAAACATTTGATCAGCCTGCAAACCTTTAGATGTCTCAATAAACTGCCAAACAATCTATATGTGGTTTACATATACAAAGCCTGAAAAGTTATAGTACTGTTGAAGCCATTTATCACAGCCTGTAGTGGTTTTAGAATGGAAATTTTCCATGAAAAATATAAAAGCCACTAAAATAATTATGTTTCCCAACCCAAATATGAAAGTTATGGTGCAAACGTATGCCTTTCATTGGTTGGTAAAGCACAAACAATACTTAAGTACTGTGCAATGTAAAACTTTTCTCTATATCAACTGCAAGTGGATGTTTGAGTGTGGGGATGGCCGCTAGGTAACAATCACGTGAATTGATGGCAGAATGGATTAACTCATGTTTCCCAAGGGATCAATTGTTGTCCCTAGTGTATGATACATCACAAACATAATCTTCTTTGTAGAGAATGTCCTTACTTGCATTCAAACTGGTACAGAATGGTGTACATCACTGGATGGGTAATGTATAAATCTGTCTTCACAAAATCCCGCACTTGATTAACTGTCTCGTGCCATGGAAACCCCAGTCTGCCTGCAGATTTGGATGGCTGAAATAACAAAAACAATTAAGATATATAACAGTTTTATGGATTTACAAAGTCTCTCTCTCTATCTGTGTCTCTCTCTTCAAAAATTTACATACATTTAAAAGAATTTTACAAAAATAATATTTTCCATTACAACATTATTGCTAGTTGTCTACATACCTGTCATATAAACTTTACTCAACTCAAATCTTTCTCCAAACAATTCTAAGCAATCAAAAGGCTACATTTGTAAATTTCAAGTAATATTTCTACAGCGGGAGTAACTTTTGTTACTCAAGATGTTGAGTGAAGTCTTATGTTGGAGAGGCCTGACTTCTTGTACCATCATTCCCTGTCAACAGCATTATGATAACATAGCTTTCTACTTTTGCAGGCATGACAAAAAATCCTAGTAGATCAGGTTATATTTTTTGTTATACACAGACCCTGAAACAGGTAATTTTACCAGTAAAATGAATAGGGATGTGCAGTTATATTGCCAATGAACCAACTTTTGTGGTATTTCTATAAATAGTATACAATAAAATTTATACTTCAGCCTTCATTTGTTTCATTTTAATGTTTTTTCTCTTTCAAAGTCTGTTGTTCTAAAACCCCAAAAATATGTAATGGCCAAGAAATTGACTGAACTGTACATTATATCCCATCTGCACTAAGCAATGACCATTAATGGCAGACACAGAGCCTGAAGTCTTGCATGAGTTGCTGCTGAATAAAAAAGGCAAAAAACACTGATCTGGCATCATTTTTGGCTGAAATTCTTTAAGAAAGATGGAAAATTTTATTGACAACCTTTTCATTTGTGGGGAATGAAATGCGGAGGTGAAATTCATGGGTGCAACAATGAACATGACTGCCCACATTCTCCGGGATCTGACCATCATAGCCACCAATGAAGCCAGAGTTGAGAATATGCAAATTAATCATCTGAGCCCATTTCATATAGCTCAGATTCGCCCACATGTGAGGATGTTTCCCAAACATTGCTTACGTAAAGAGATTTTAAAGAAATTAAAGTTATATGAAATTTTGATTTCTTGTTCACACTTTATTATTATTTTGCACTTTCTCCAGATTTTCCCAATATAGCGCAGTACATATTGCAATATTGCAATACACTGTCCTGTATCACAATATACCACAACCATAGAATTAAAATGGAATGCAAACAGAATGCAAAAAGAATGCAAATGAATGAAATCTAGAATGAACACAAATGAAATTATCAGTTCACTTTTACGAAAACAGGCAACACAAATGCAAAATGCAGCACGATGAATGATAAACAAAAATAGAACAAAATGCGAACGCATTTCATGAATGGATTTGAAAATCAATTATTTTCAAGATGTCAATAAATTTCAATTCTAAGGCACTTTTGTATGATAATCCAGGATCAGATTTTTAACCCCTTACAAACCATGACATTGTTCTTGTCAAGACAGACAAAACAACCACCACTGATGTGACGACATCATCGCTGGTTAAAAATATATCGGTACCATCTTAATTTAAACAAAACGAAGAAATACAATTTGCTGACAAAAATACTAAACAACTATATTTTGCACCTATTCAGTTGTGACTATATTTTAAATAATTGTAAATTCAATGCTGCCTTTTGCCTTTCATGCATTTGTTATTTCATTAAAGCAAACTTTTATTAAGACAGGATACAAAAGCATAGTTCTCTCGCTTTAACACTCTCAAAAACTGAAAACCAGACATTGGTAAATGCATTTCCATTTTATTCCAAACAAACAAAAATGATGGATGATAGTGATAAACACAAAATCTGAACCCATCTCTGAGACCATAAACAAAAACTGAAGAGATGATAAAAAAAATGCAAACATGAATTAAATGTAAACAGAACACAAATGAAATCAAACAAAAGAAATTATTTGTTTCAGGGTCTGACTAATACTGTACCAAAACTTTAGTTAAATACAACAACTAATGTCGATGATGTATGAGCACAAATGATGTCACTATTGCCACCACTGCAAGAAAATTGATATCTAAGTCTTGTCAGTCAAAGACTAAACAGAAAAGTCTGACATCAATACTAGATTTAAAGGTGCAGGCTAGCTAAGTGGGTTATCTTATCAATCTGATTAAAATCGAGATCTCCAACATAACAGAGATCTGATGGACACCAATACAAGGTCATGTTCTGTTGACCTTTTGATTCACCTATAAATTATAACTTTCATGTTTATGAAAGTTAACTTCATTTGGGACATATCATTTCTAACGATAACTCTCCCTAACACAAACTGAAATACTTATTCTGATAGGTTACTAAAAATAAGTGGGCCAGGAATTCCTGTCAGATCTACTTATTAAAATCAGATCTTGATTGTAACCAGATTACTTATCTTACATATCTAGGCCTACACTTTAACAATGGTGGAAACAATGATTAAAAAAATGAGCATCCATATCTCTATTATTGATTTCATCCCAGGTATTAACCAATCAGAAGTGATTACTTGTTCCTCTGTCCCTTACCTTCGATGATAAAATCAAGATCTTAACAATTCTGTTTGGGGGTGGGGGGGGCCTGTCTTTTAGAGCTTGTAACATTTATTTCCCTGATTCTCTGAGCTTAATTTAAAATAATTTAGAACTTATTAAGACTGAAAAATTGCAATATAGGAGCATGGATAATATCCAAGGAAACAGAGCATTTTCACCCAACTGGAAAAAGTCTCGAACCTGTATACTCAGTCATGGATAGTTACCTTTGGAGGTATCGGAACCCCCAATCTTTGTTGTTCTGCAGAGTCCAGTATAATGTAATCCAATATGGCCTTCTTGATAGCAAATCTTCTGTCTTCCTCCATCTCCTTCAAAGGTATTGACAAAAATATAATTTGGAAGAAATAGATCTAAATGTGATGAAACTGATTTGAAGAACTTTAAATCACAGAACATAAACAGCATAAAATTTTCACTTATTTAGTAGGACAACTGACTTGCACAAATTTTGTCATATCAATAGCAATACACAAAATGAAGACTGCATACAAATAAGTCACAAGAACTTTATGTCACTATTAGACTGAATTTACTGAATTTGTGAAAACAAAATACTAATACAGTACTCCCTCAGTATAACACTGTCCTTGGGAGTCGTAGAGTAATACTGCCTTATAGTGAAATGTCCTTATAATGAAGTACATGATACATATGACTTTATTATTACTCCATGAAATGAGATTCATGACCATACCTGTCTTATAACAGGAACCATGTTATAATGAAGGGCCTTATAATAGGAACTATGTTATAATGAAGGGCCTTGTAGCAAGGGAGTGTTGTATTAGTAACCATGTTATAATGAAGAGTCTTATAGCAAGTAAAGTTGTATTAGTAACCATGTTATAATGAAGAGTCTTATAGCAAGGGAGTGTTGTATTAGTGACCATGTTATAATGAAGAGTCATATAGCAAGGGAGTATTGTATTAGTAACCATGTTATAATGAAGGGCCTTGTAGCAAGGGAGTATTGTATTAGTAACCATGTTATAATGAAGAGTCTTATAGCAAGGGAGTGTTGTATTAGTAACCATGTTATAATGAAGGGTCTTATAGCAAGGGTGTGCTGTATTGTAATAACATTGTGATATGCTGTGGTTTGGACATCAAATCAGCTGAATTATTATGACACTAAATCTAAGGAAAAATAGTGTGCTTGAGGTTTTTGTTTCTCTTAGACTAAAGTACCACATTAAACATGACTTTATAGGTATCTCTCCTCAAAAGAGCTAGATATAGCAATACTTTATAGACATCTCTCCTTAAACAGCTAGATATAGCAATACTTTATAGACATCTCTCCTTAAACAACTATATATAGCAATACTTTATAAGTATCTCTCCTTAAAACTGCTAGATAAGGCAATGCTTTATAAGTATCTCTCCTTAAAACTGCTAGATAAGGCAATACTTTATAGATATCTCTCCTTAAACAGCTATATACAGCAATACTTTATAGGTATCTCTCCTCAAAACAACCAGATAAAGCAATACTTAGATATCTCTCCTTAAAAAACTTATTGATATCTCTCCTCAAAACAGCTATATACAGAAATACTTCATAGGTATCTCTCCTCAAAACAGCTATATACAGAAATACTTCATAGGTATCTCTCCTCAAAACAGCTATATATAGCAATACTTTATAGACATCAGTCCTTAAAACAGCTATATATAGCAATACTTTATAAGTATCTCTCTTTAAAACAGCTAGATATATCAATATTTTATAAGTATCTCTCCTTAAAACAGCTATATATAGCAATACTTTATAGGCATCTGTCCTTAAAACAGCTATATATAGCAATACTTTATAGATATCTCTCCTTCAAACAGCTATATATAGCAATACTTTATAGGTATCTGTCCTTAAAACAGCTAGATATAGCAATACTTCATAGATATCTCTCCTTAAACAGCTTTATATATCAATACTTCAAAGGCATATCTCCTTAAAAAGCTATATATAGCAATATTTTATAGGTATCTCTCCTTAAAGCCGCTAGATATAAGAGCAATACTTTATATACTTTATAAAGCACATAAAACAATCACACCAGATCCACAATAAAGATCATGTGAATGATATATGCAAGTTAATGTGATATATACAAATTATACTTTAAAATCGATGAAACTATGGTATATTATAATGCAACGATCAAGTAGATTGTTAAGATGACAATACACTTTTTGGATGTTGCAGTCATCACTAATTTCCTCATTCATAAATTTAAAAAGAAAGAGGAGATGCCATATGTTAAAAGAATAGCAACATACTGCAATCATCAATCTATAATTAATATCCAACTGTGAACAAAATAGACACAGATCTACAATCCAATATTATACTGGCTGATCAGGCCTGGAGATAATAAAACCTTTGAATTTGAGTTTGAGCTTAAGATTTTCTTTTGACCAATCACAAATGATGTTCCTTTTGAAAGCTTATTCCTAACCAGATGAGGGTGGAAACTCAGTTTCAGACTCAGTCTCAGAGTTTTATCATCTCCCGGCCAGGAACCCATGTTGTTGAAATTATGAGCAGAACTAGAAATGTGTCCAGAAAACATGGATGCCCCTGCAAATATTATGCAATTGAAGAGAATAGTTTTAAGTCAAATAAGGGGCATAACTCTGTTAAATTTTGTTGAAAAACAGTGAAAATCAAACTTTACCTAGGTCTTCTTAAGGTAATTTGGTTTCAATTTATGAAGCCCTTCAAAAGATATTAAGTGGAAATGAAATTCATGATGGACATGATGTGGCATGACAGTATGAATGGACATGGGTAACTCCATTGATATGGCGGAGGCATAAAGAACAGTGTAGACACTGATCTGCCAACACCAGCAGACTAGGGTCTATGCTCTATGACGATGAGTGTAATAATAATAATAATAATAATAATAATAATAATTCTTTAACGAGGGTAGCTCAATTAGATTACAGATGTATCTAGTCTCCCTTGAGGCCCTCAGCTATTCTAAAACTAAAAACACAGATTACCATGCACAGAGACAAGACAATTGGAGTAGAGACAGGAGATGTTACAAGGTATACTGACATGTAAAGGTCAATTAAAAATCATGTTTCAAATATCTGAGATATTTTTCTTTAAAACTTTCAACAGAAGTGGCTGATCTAACAGATTTGGGCAAGGAGTTCCATATCTTTGCTCCAAAATATTTAAGACTAAATCGAAATTGTTTTCAGTCTTTTGTTTGGGGAGTTTCACATGGCCATGCATGGTCGACCAGAAGGCATATGGTCCATGGATTTCATCACAAATTTCTCTCATGTATTCAGGCATTTTCCAATTTATACATTTGTAGACAAGTACTGTATTCAGGCATTTTCCAATTTATACATTTGTAGACAAGGTCTGCCTTTTGAAAGTTAATTCTGTCATTTATTTGAAGCCATTTTAGTTCATGGACAAGGGTTTTAGATGCTGTGTCAAAAGGAGCATCCAGTATTAGGCGGGCTACTCTCTTTTGTATCTTGTTAATTCTTTCTAATTGGCTTTTGGGGCAGTTTCCCCATATTGTCAAACAGTAATCAATAATTGGCAGAATGTAGGCATTATAGTACATTATTCTAGTTTGTATGGGTAGGTACTTCTTAAATTTACCTAGTAAAGTTATTTTACTTGATAGAGACCTACAGACATATTCAATATGCTTGTCCCACTTTAAATCATTTTCAACTATCACTCCTAGGAGTTTTTCTTCTTTAACATTTTAAACGAGTTGCCCATTTATTGTCAGATTTAGCAGATTGTCAGAAGTTGAACGTTTCATTGATGAGGCTATTACCATACATTTTGTTTTTGTTTCATTTATAACCATTTTATTTTGATTTGACCACTTCTCAATGTTTCTTAAATCAGTATCTAGTAGTGCTTCAGCAGTAACTATATCATTTCCTGAAGCAGTTACAGTAGCATCATCTACAAATAAGTCAATATTTGAGTGCTTTGTCCACAGTGGAAGGTCATTAATGAAAATAAGAAAAAGCAGTGGGCCTAAAGTAGACCCCTGGGGGACACCATGTTTAATTTCCATGGATATGGACTGAACATTACCAATAGCGGTTCTTTTTGTTCTGTTGCATTGGTAGGATGAAAACTAGTTTAAGGCATTAGTATCAAATTTATAGCATTTTAGCTTAGATAAAAGAACATCATGATTGACTAAATCAAAAGCTTTCCTGAAGTCTAGGAATAATACACCTGTTAGACTCCCCTTATTGATTTCCTGCAGCCAACAGTCTGTGAGTTTTGTTAAAGCTGTTTGACATGAATGATCCTTTCGAAAACTGATTTGTTCTTTGTGAAAGAGTGAGAATGTTCTGAAGTAATGGTATACTTGCTTAGCAATCAGTTTCTCAAAGATTTTTGATAATGTACATGTAGGTAGAATGGAAATAGGTCTGTAGTTTCCTGGGTCCAACTTAGAGCCTTTCTTATATATTGGGGTTACTTTTGCTTCTTTAAATTTATCTGGGAAAACACCAGACTGGATACTCTTGTTAATGAGGTTAGCTATAGACTGAGATATAACAGGTGCAGCAAATTTTAGGGCCATTGTATGTCATACAATATAGACACTGATCTGCCAACACCAGCAGACTAGGGTCTATGCACTTTGAAGATGAGTGCATGTCATACAATGTAGACACTGATCTGCCAAGACCAGCAGACTAGGGTCTATGCTCTTTGAAGATGAGTGTATGTCATACTAGAGCAAATAAGGTAATGTCTGTTATGGAAAAACACACCACTTCCTGTAAATTAAATCATATTGTAAGTCCATTATCACAGAACAATAATGTAACCTACAGCAAAGTTTTAAGGAAATTCTGAAATCAACTCAATGAAATGTCCAATAAAGCAATTTTCTACAACTTTAATCTAATTTTAATTCTAGATACTGCCATCTGGGTAAAGTCAATGCAATCACATCCCTGCATTTGGCAAAAAAGCATAGGCTAAATAAGTCAACTATCCATAAAAAAGATTTCTGATAAATATTATTACAGTTCTTTGATGCCATTTTCTCCTCTGAGCTTTTGCTTTTTTTTTTTGTTATTAGCTGAAGAGAAGATAATTTTATTCAATTTTGCAGATTTGTATCCAACTTTAGACATGTTTTGCATCCTCCTTTATAGACTTCAAGTTTTTGCCACCACAAAGCAAACACTGAACATTTAAAGCTACTGCAATGTGAACACTAGACATGTGTTATATTCTGTGACATCTATTGAAGACAATACAATAATTGTTTAGGAAGGAAAGACCACTGGGGATTTTTCTAGCATATTTAAACAAGAGTATTGCGAATGGCAGATTATACACCCACCCTGTGAAGGCACTAGTAGGGCATGGGTGACTCTGAAGATTATTGGCCAATGGGTCTCACTGACCTGGGCCTCTGGTCAGGGTATGCGGTCTTCAACTAAATTTACTGTGTAAAAACTATTATTTTCATTTTAGGCTTACTATGACTGTGACCTCTGACCTTTATACCCCTGAATCTATATGCTTCTTTAGTACCCTTACTGCAAGCCATTCACAAAGTTTGGTTCAGGTCTGTGATGTAGAACTAATGTTATTGTACAGAAATCTTATTTCTTCTTGCAGTCACAGTAACCTTAAACTTTTACATTTTTGATCCCCAAATCAACAGGCTTTTTCTCACCCCAGGTGCATGCCATCTGCAAACTTTGGTCTAGATCTGTGATGTAAAACTAATGTTATTGTTCAGAAACCATTTTTATTTTTCAGCCACAGTGATCTGGACCTAGAACCCTTTGACCCCAAAATCATTAGGCTTCTTTCTTACCTCAAGTACAAGCCATCCACAAAGTTTAGTCCAAGTCTGTGATGTAGAAGCAATGTTACTGTGCAAAAACAATTTTCTTCTGTTAATCACAGTGACCTTGATCTTTTGACCCCACAATCGATAGGCTTCTTTCTTATACCAAGTGCAAGCAAGCCTTCCACAAACTTTGATCCTGGTCTGTGATGTAGAACTAATATTATTGTACATAAAAACATTTTTCTTCTTTCAGTTGCAATGACTTTAACCTTTCACCTTTTCACTCTAAAATTGAGACTTCTTCCTTACCCCAAGTGCAACCCATCCATAAAGTTTCGTAATTGTTGATGGTAGAGAACTTGAGTTATTGTGCGAAAGCAAAACTGCTAACAGACGGACAGAGAGATGGATAGACAAACAACATAATAACATAAATACACTCTGTATTTTGGGGGGCATATAGAAAGGAACACAGGTCTTTCATTTCGGGAAAAATCTTCCACAAAACATGTTTTTTGTGAACAAGAATTCCAGGAGTAACTTGTACAAATTGTGAATTCTGCATGATTTTGCAAGTGGGAATAGAGGCCCATATTTGGCACAAATAGGCTCTAAAAAAAAGACCTGATTATTGTTAGGACTAACCCTAAGGAAATTTTTGGTTGCTGGTGGAATGGCACTTCGGAGATCCGCGGGTACAAATCTGTAGATCCCCTGTAGTGTCTCATGCTCTATAGGTGATATCATGGAAGACTCTATAGCTTTGTCTATTAGCTGATAGTATCTGGAATAAAACAAGAGATTTTCCTGTGAAATTACCAATATAACACCATATATTTTAAAGAATTGATATTTATTTTACTTTTGTCTTTTATATTATATACCTTTTACAGCATTTTAACATCTTTACCTTATATTTTATCTTGTAAAAGTTTGTGTTTATTTGGAAGGCTTCATAGCCATATAGCCAGCATTGTGCTAATGTGCCATTAAACCCTATACAGACACACCAATATAAGATTCTATTTATCGCAGAACAAAACACTTCATGCATGTTAATACACTTGCTAAGAAAGTGTGAATTACAGCTTAAAAGTGTAATACAACCTCACATATATTTACAATGCTATGTCTGATGTCCTATGACAGGGGTGTGCATGAGCCAGAATATACCGTGATTGGAACTAAGTGGGCAGCACTGCAAAAATTGTGTCTATAATCGAAGCATAAATACTTATGTGTAAAGTAAGGACAGAGGCTGTAGGCCACACAAAATGTGTCGGCAGGCTGCATGTGACCTGCAGACCGTATTTTGTGCACCCCTGTCCTATGACGTAATATTACACACACATTAATACTAAAAATACCAAATGGGTTTATTAAACACAATGGTTAATATGGCATGTGATGAAAAAGTGTCAGGTTATGATGCAGTTGGAACATCCTCAGCCTTTTCCATAGCATGCTAGAAACAAAATGTTGGATATAAATAATGGCCATTTTAAGTTGCCATGATATGTGATCAAAAACAGCAATGTAAGCAATAGTTTGAGGTTATGGAAAGCAATTTGTTTAGTAAATTATGTTCTCCAATAATACTTACCAGATCATATTAACATTAGGATTACTCTTTGCTACCTCTGAATCCAGCCCTCCCTGAAAGACAAAAATGTCTTTCAATCTATACAAGACATAGACAAAGGGAAGCAACTCTTACAGGTTAACTCCCATTTATTCCCGCTAGGTGTCTACCAGTATCCTGGATGTAATTAGTTTTAACTTGAGCGAAACCTTTAATAGAATCCTTTTATTGCAGGAAAGAGTGGGAGGGAATTTTAGTAATGTGATTGGGTAAGTATTATCAGAGAAACATAGTTTACTAAAAAATGTGCTTTCTCCATCAAATATATTATCCGATCACATACAAAAAATAGGTATGAGGAGAGGAAATGCTGAGTATCCAACCTCTACCTGTGTCTCCCTGTAGGAGCATGATTGCTCTACTGAAAGGATGAACTTCTAACATTAGCTTAGCCAACCAAAGACAATGTGTTTATACACGTGCAAGATATATCCCTGTGGGATTTCACACATTATTACTGTCTTACATTCACAAGTTTCCAGGGCAAATCCAGAGAAAGTGGCAAGATCATGCCTGGATCTGAGACTCTGCCTTCATGAATGGAGCATGGTAACTGTCTGGGCAGCTACCAGTGACCCAACATGATTCACCTCTCTCTCCTTTGTGAGGCGATGTTACCCAAATAGAAGCTGGAGAAAGTAGACTGGGCATGCCAGTCAAATGACTCCACTATGTTTCGAATTGAGACATAATGTTCAAAGGCCACAATCATGGAAATGACTCATATTTCATGAGCTGAAATCTTCATTAGTAGTACCTGATCCTATGAGAATTCAGAGTAAGTTGATTTAATAACTCTCTTTATCTAAGCAGCAAGCGCTTGTGGGGTTATGTCTTGCTTTCCTACCTTAAAGCAGTAGGAATAGTCTGAGGGCATGTATGGGATTCTGCAGCTTACCTAGTGACAGCAACCTGTTGTTTGAAACCAAACCAGGTTGCTTCATTAGAATGACCAAGCCATCAGAACATAACTACATGTAGTTCGGATCCATGGACGATGCATGTAGCTCACTCACACTGCATGCTGAAGCTAGTGCTATCAGGAAGCAAGTCTTGTATGATAACAGCTTCTGTGAGGTGGAAGAAAGGGGCTCAAACATAGACAAGTGGAGCCACATCAAGACCCAGGATAGGTTTCATTTTGGCAAAAGGTGAGTGAGCATGGTCTGGATATGTCAAATTTGGATAGCAAGTCAGACTGGCCTTTGTTTCAGCCAATATAGTCTCTTGCATAACATCTGAACATGTCTGAGATCATGGAACAGTATCCATTGTATGTGATAGGGGCTAACTTCTTGTCTTCAAAGAGAAAGAGAAAGAAGTTAACCAGTTTGGGAAAGGAGGCTGAGAGTGGTGTGACATAATTGACATGACACCAGTCATTGAAAACTTGCCATTTCCCCTTGTATGTCTTCAAAGTGGGGGTGCCTTCTAGCTGTTGCAATCCACTCTATGATTGAAGCTCTGAACTCCTTTTCATGCAGGGCATCCCTGACAAGAGCCAGGCATGAAAAAGGAGTTTCTAGTGGCGATCTCAGCTGCTTGAGCAGCATGAGAGTCACAAGAATTTTTATGGGTACATCTGTTGCTAGCTCAAGCAGATCACTGATCCAGGGTTTGTCTCATCAAAGAGGGGTAATCAGAACTATTTTGCAGCCTGTGTCCCTCATTTTCTGAATTATCTTCCAAATCTGAACTGATGGAAGGAAGGCGTCTGCTCACTTTCCCTCCCAACTGATTGAAAGGGCATCGAAGGTTGGCATTTTGTTGTTCCACCTCATCACAAATAGGTCTAGCATCACTCTGCCCCATAGAGCACAGATTCAATGGAAGATTGACGAATAGAGAGACAGCTCTGTAAGAAACAGCTAGCCTCTCCTTGATAATGAATCAGCCAGGACATTCAGCCTGCCTAGTTTGTGTCAGACTTGAATATTTATCTGATATTGGAAACACCAATGAAGGTATTCCTATACCATGAAGCAAAGTTCTGGTGATTTCATCTCCCCCTTGTCCAACATTATCAGGACCATCCTTCCTTGGATGCATTCCACCCTTCATTTCCAAGAGATCGATATGAAGAGTCTTCTCTTGCAACATCCACTTGCCACTGGCCGTCACAAAGTCCGCGTGCTTCCCAACCTAACAAACTGGCATCTGAACAATTGTTATTTCTGGTCGTGGGGTTTCTAAGGGTATTCCTGCCACCAGCCACTCCTCATCTTGCCATTGGAGAAGGAAGTGTTAGATCTTGGTCAAAATCATAATATGGTGATCTAAATGACCCAAGATCAGGTGCCACCATGCCAGAAGGGCCATCTGTAAAGGCAGCCAATGTGTAACAAGTCCCCCATCCCAGTGAATCGGCAGAGGAGTTGAAGAAACTCCTTTGCTGAGACAAACATTATGGCTGATGCATTCTCTCATGCAAGAACAATACTTTTGATGTGTTTGGGAGGAAGACACACCAAGTTGGCATGTGTTAAGAAATCCATGGATAAGGTCTAACTTCTCTACACTGATTATCCATCTAAACTACGAATGAGGGAAAAAAGGTTGTTCATGTCATAAACCAAAACTGAACTTACTGAATGTTTTTGCAGTATGTCGTCCAGGTACACCACCATTGCTGCAGAAGAGGATGTCCTGAACAGGGATATGATGCAGTCCAACATCTTGGTGAAGGCCCCAAGGCTTAGAATAAGGTTAAATGGAAGGGTGTGGAACTGGTATACTACTGTACAGTATGTGAAGTGAAGGTATTTGCATGATGCTGTGTGAATCAGTATATGGTAGTATGTATCAGACAGATCAAGACTGAATGCATATTCATTGCATCACACTGAAAGACAGATGGACCTTACCATCTCCATCTTAAGTTTCGGGGCAGAAATAAATTGATTGACCCTGCTTAAGTCTATCATAGGTCTCAATTTACCATTGGATTTTATAACCTGAAAGATCCTGGAATAGAAACCCAGGGAATGCAATCTCCACCAACCAATTCAGAAGCAAAAGTTCTGTTTCCCTCTGTATAACATTCGCCTTTATCGGATTACTTGGGAGGTCCGTCATGAAGGGGGATGATGAAAGTGAATAGGTTGATCCAAGTCTGGGAAAAAGATAGAGACTGATGCCCACAAGTGGATCGCCAGCAGACAGGAGGAACGGCAAGTCACTGATAGTTGGTGGGAGGCCTGATGGAGGAGAAACCTTGTTTTCTCTTCCCCTCTTCTTGCCTGCCTGTGAAAGTTAGGGGCATATGGCTGCCAATAATTCACTTGGCCATGAAAATTCTGCCATTGCCAAGTACCACCCCTGCAATCTCTCTGGAGTATATCATCCCTTCTTTGATACATTCCCTGACAGGGTCATGCAGAGATAGGGGTTTGAACTGATAACTGAAGGGGAAACTCTTGTGCTGCCTGCTTTCTCAACTCCTCAATTTGACCCATGAACAGAACAGGAGAACCGAAAGGGAGGGAGAGCAGGGTCTCCGCATGATGTGGTTTAAGAGAAAAAGAATGCAGAAGTGCATCTCTTCTAATTAAATCCATATTACAAAAGGCCATAACAATGTTTGCCATCACGTGGTGAGCTGCCTTATTTACCAACTTGGCGATATGGCCTACCAAATCCCAGGCATGCTCACTTCTGGCCTTTTCGACTTGACGAAAGATTGCCAGAGATGCGAGGTCAAGTATGGAGGAAGTCAACACAAAGTTCCTGACCAATTCTGACGAGGCATTAAACACCTGTCTGTCCACTTTATAACATAGTGGAGCAGTCATGTTGAAGGTGGAAATGTCTTTGTCTAGGGTAGGTACATCTGGATAATAAAAACCTCTCAAGTTACCAGGGTTGCGAGAGATGCCTGGTAATCTCCGCAATATATGATAACTGTCCATGTCCAAATCCCTTGACTTTATAAGCAGGACTGATTGCGAGTGGAGGAGGGAATTCCAATGGAGGCAAAATTTCTTCAACTGCTGCCTTGACACTAAATTCTGTTCCATGGTCAGATCAGGATATTCAGGCATGTCTGTCTCATCCCCTTGTTGACAAGGGGAACTGTCCTCCTCCTGTACAGGTCCAGGGATATAACATACCATATGGCAATGATGACATAGTATCATCAGCATGTGTAATCATTCTTCCTGTCGGGTTTGCCATCAGCAGTTGTCGCAACAAAGTCCAGCACCAAATGTAGTGCTGCTGTGGAATGACAGTTTGGAATGGTCGGTTTGGCTGAGTTAGATGGCTCCAAATGTAATGCCAGTATGCTGTGTAACACAGAAATGGCTGGTGTGGCTGGCTGGTCAGTCAGCTGGGCATAAGATGCTGTCACTGTTGGTACTGTTGACAGACATGGTTGCCCGGCCAGCTGGCTGGCTTGCCAGTCCGAGATGATAAAGCATGACCACTAGAGCCATACATAGATTGTCTGGATGGCTGGACTGGATGGTCAGCAGCCAAGACGGCATATGGCAGATGATAAATGACTTGCAGGCCAATCCGGCTGGTTAAGTCAATGGTAATCCTGCACACCCGGCTTCAATATTTCCAAAAATATGCATGGGTGGGGAAAGGGACTTATACCCAGTGGGATGCCAATTTATATTTTCATCAAATTCGCTCATTAACATCTTTGACAATAATGCCTGTTGTAAAATATAAATCATTCACGATTCCAATACTTGATTGGAATGGTTTGTCATGGCATTATTTGGGTCTGCAGTCGCAGCCAGCACTGTTTTTGGTATTTTCATTGGGGGTGAAGGTGGCATCTTGACATCCCCCATATAATGTATTATAGCTTCCTAAGTGGGGTGGAGACTTAAAATTTCATGCTCCGATGATTTTGAGTGTGCTCATTTTTCTTGGCCCTTGAGCTGCCTTTGTAAGATGTTGGACCAGACATCTGTCCACAATGAACACACATTACATGTGTTTGAAAATGTGTACTTGGTGCAGGACAAACAGGTCTCATGATTGTCCCCTACAATCTTAAATTGTCTGCACTTCTTACACTATATTGTCATTTCTGAAATGAAAGAGAAAAGCAAACAAGTGGATACAACAAATAAACAAATTGCTGAAATAAAGGCAGATTCGGGTTACTGAGTCAACTTGAGAAGTGCAATAAATTGAAATATAACAGTGCACAGCAATTTCACCGGTGTGAAATTTCCATGTTACCAATCAAAATCACATGGACAATAATGATTGGTACAAAAAATACAAAAATACAAATAAATTCACTGCAAATGACAATAATGTTGTATAACAATGTTCTGACTTACTAAAAAGAAATGGTGGATAGTCAAAATTATGTAAATATTTAAATGGATTCCAGGAGGCACTGTTTACATTTTTAAGCAAAGTTTAAACTGGTTACATCCATGATACCAGTAGCCATATAGTAGGAATGATCTATAAGAGCTGCTTACTGTTGTCTATATCTTATATAGACGGAAAGTCATTTTTTGTCTTTCTGAGAAGGCTGGATTCAGAGGTAGCAGAGAGTGATCAGGTAATGTATTTGACGGAGGAACTGAATAATTTCTCCATTTTTTATTTAAAAGTTACAGAAATTACATAAAACAATTAAAAATGCAGGTATTTCATTCATTGTTGAAATGTTGTGAAATTTTTTTTTTCAACTCCTATTTTTCATTATGCAGATCTATTCTTTGTATCTAGCCAGGTGTTCATCTGCCAAAACTTACCAATTTGAGAATTATTACTATGATTACTTCTGTGTCTCTTTCAGTGAGTCAAAGTTATTAAACTCATACTGGAAAGTAATGCAGATTTTCGGAATGGTTATGATGTTCACTTAATAGTTATGTGTTGAGCATACTGGTTGGGAATCAAACTTAATCTTTAAACTTTCCTCTCATAAAGTCTATAAAATTTATGAGCAACACAACATTCTAGGGATGGAGATAATTGTGTTACGTGTGATGTACATATAGTAATTACATATCCTAGCTAATGGCGGGCAGGGTAGTAAATATCCTTTAAATAATTGTCTCCTGCTATATGCATATAAAACATCAGATTAGGTAGTTGCTTGTTTTGTTACATCAGAAAAAAATTGGAATTTGTTATTTAAGCAGAAAAATCAAATAAAATTTATTTAGAATTCTTTTATACATTTTCCATGTTTATTTGTGAAGTACAGAAAGTAATTAAATAAATATCATATGCCACAGTAGTGTACCTTCTAGAAATGTCATCTGTCAATACCAGTTAACAATATGCAAAGTGTGTGTAGCTATGTAAGACAGAGAAATTCAAAGTCATGTTCATTGGATATAAAATCTACAAGATTTATGAAATATATAAAGTTTAAGTTGTCCACTCCACTCTGCTCAGGCCACTCCCATGACAGGCACTCCAACCCCACCCCTACTATAAGAAACAATCCTGTCCTGTGTAATTTTACAATCACTGCCTTAATGAAAGATGTCCTCTTAGAAAGCCTTTTCTTGATTGTAGATTGGAGTGGTCTTATAAGAAGATGAACCATGTGATTGTAGATTGGAGTGGTCTTATAAGAAAAGAAGCCATGTGATTGCATATTGGAGTGATCTTATAAGAAAAGAAACCATGTGATTCTAGATTGGAGTAATCTTATAAGAAAAGGAACCATGTGATTGCATATTGGAGTGATCTTATAAGAAAAGAAACCATGTGATTCTAGATCAGAATGGTCTTATAACAAACTTAGGAACCATATGATTGTAGATTGGAGTGGTCTTATAAGAATATGAACCATATGATTGTAGATTGAAGTGGTCTTAAAAGAATAGGAACCATATGATTGTAGATTGGAGCAGTCTTATTTGAAAAGAAACCATATGATTGTATATTAGAGTGGTCTTGTAAGAAAAAGAGCCATATGATTGAAGATTGAAGTGCTCTTATAAAAAAAGGAGCCATGATTGTAGACTGTGGTGGTCTTATAAGAAAAGGAACCATATGATTGTAGATTGGAGTGGTTTTATAAGAAAAGGAACCATGATTGTAGATTGAAGTGGTATTATAAGAAGAGGAACCAAGTGATTGTAGATTGGAGTGGTCTTATAAGAAGAGGAATCATGTGATTGTAGATTGGAGTGGTCTTATAAGAAAAGGAGTCATATGATTGTAGATTGGAGTGATCTTATAAGAAGAGGAATCATGTGATTGTAGATTGGAGTGGTCTTATAAGAAAAGGAGTCATATGATTGTAGATTGGAGTGATCTTATAAGAAGAGGAATCATGTGATTGTAGATTGGAGTGGTCTTAAAAGAAAAGGAGCCATATGATTGTAGATTAGAGTGATCTTATAAGAAGAGGAACCATGTGATTGCAACATTGGAGTGGTTTTATAAGAAGAGGAACCATGTGATAGTAGATTGGAATGGTCTAATAAGAAAAGGAACCATGTGATTGTAGATTGGAGTGGTCTTATTAGAAAAGGAACCATGTAATTGTAGATTGGAGTGGTCTTATAAGAAAAGGAACCATGTGATTGTAGATTGGAGTGGTCTTATAAGAAGGGGAACGATATGATTGTACATTGGAGTGGTCTTATAAGAAAAGGAGCCATATGATTGTAGATTTGATCGATCTTATAAGAAGAGGAACCATGTGACACAATATGCCACTCACTGCCACCAGCTTGTGGCATAAAACATGATTCAACTCATCACAATTATATCTTCTAGGAACATCAGGTGTGGAAATCCAATACCCAACTTGCTTGACTTGTCACAAACTGCCAGACAAGTACAGTTTTCATTTCAGTTGTCAAGTGAAAAATTTGCATGCAATTCAAAGCAAAACTGTAAAATATTCATATTATTCCACAAAGAATAATGACTTCTGCTGGTGTCTAGCCATCTGATATCCAAAACCTAAGAGACAAAGATGAAATTTCCAAGCAGAAGTGTCTGAAAACTTCAGTCAGGCTGGGGCTAGATCCAGTGCCAGTCTTGTTTTTAAAGTCATCCACAAAGAACTGATTTCTGCTAATGGCCAGCCATTTGGTATCCAGAAACCTAGGGACCAAGATAAAATTTCCAAACAAAAGTGTTCAAAAGCTCGAAGCAAAAAGACTAGATCTTGCGCTATTTTGTTTCGAAGTTGTACAATTTACCATTATGTTTGAAATGTAGATGAATAAAAAAAAAATCAGTGTAGTCTATATAGTGGTCTCTCACTATAAATCCCTTCAGTATAACACTATCTGTTTCATAACACATGTATGAACATGGATTCCATTAAATTGGCCCCTCATTATAAATCCCCTCAGTATAACACTATCTCTTTTATAACACAGGTGTGACCATGGATTCCATTTAATTATTCCCTCACTTTAAAGTCCCTCAGTATAACACTATCCTTTTATAACACATCTATGATCATAGATTCAATTAAATTGGCCCCTCATTATAAATCCCCTCAGTATAACACTATCCCTTTTATAACACAGGTATGATCATGGATCCCATTACATTTGTTATATTTTGTTTTTCTATTGCTACTTAATTAATTTCACTTTCATTATTTCACTTTTGGTTCCTGGTTAATGAGAACCAGTTATAATGTGATTCAAATCATCCAGTATTCTATTTTAGTGTTTTAATGCATGATTAGGACTCGGCCTTCTTGGAACATGCCTCAGTATAATGCTCCCTTACTTATAACACATGTCACTTTAATAGCTCTCATTGAACAGTGTTATAAAGAGGAAGCACTCTATTAATTATATTTTATTATTAAATAATTGATATAATTATTTTGAATTCTGTTGTTTCCAAATAAAAATAAATCTGGAGACAGTGTGCCAGTTCACAAGTTTGATGTTTGAGTTCAGGGGTCTGAACCACCATGTGTGATCACATCATTGTTTGTTTCAGCTTCATCAATTACTTGAAAACATAATGTTAAAGATTTATTAAGTGTTCAGGAAAAATAAATCTGCATAATTTAACCTACTTTATTCTGAATTCATACATAATATTTCTGAACTGAACAAGGCCCATGTAAGCAGGTGCTGCCATTTTTAAACAGACAAAATAATAAGCAATCAGTATTTGTGTTGCAATGTACCATTAGTATGTGATATCAACCTAAGGTGCAAGTATTTGTAATTTTTAACAATGCAAAATTTGCAGTGACACCTGAATGGGTTGGTATGCATTCAAATTACTCCACATCATTTATTTTTAAAATTTCCCAATTCGTAAATTTTACATCACTGCTTGTATTAGTAGGTAGAATTTGTTGGTTTACCTGATTATACATGTTTAGAAAGTTCATGTGTTAATATGATTAGACTGTTTAAAAATCAAAGAATATAAGTCTGAATTAAATCATTAACAAGCAGAAAAAAAGATGCATGTAACTTAACTTAACTCTATTTTATTCCTTTTTATGGACAATTATGCAAAAAATAAAAGCCTCTTGCATTTAGACAAGTAAATTTTGTCTATTCACAAGTGGCAAATTTTGAGATTTTCACACCTCTGAACAATTCACACTACCGTATTTACTGTATATCTTGGGACAAGATAAAATAAAATGATTTTTTTCCTGTCCCATAACATATGGTTAAACTTTCTTTCAACTAGATCATATGTCCCAAAACTTAAGAACCGAAACAAACTGTTAAATTTGCCGCCCCCCTCCGCCCCCCCCCCAGCACTTCATGTTACAAAAAGGAAGGTAAATTAAACGTTTATTTGATAATAAACTGAAAGAAACTAACCTTGTACTGTTCTCATTTATTCCTCTTTTCTGTTCTTCATAAGCAATTTTATATATAAAAGACACAAACGTATCCACTATCACTAACATATCCACTAACACCACATGGTCTGGTAATGTAGAGTACTGGTAGTGTGTATCGCTTATGTCAGGTAACAACATTGACACATTGTTTTATTGATGTGAATATAGATAAACGAATCATGTTTGGTTGTCCTCATAAGTTTGAATACCGGTATATTATCAAACTGAAAATTGGATCCAGGAAAATCACAAACAATAGAAAGAGTGAGACAGAGAAATAACAACCGATTGCTTGAAGGCACCGGCAATTCACGCATGATCCGGTGTATGGTACAAAATAACCAAGAGTGTATTATATCCAGGTTAACAATATAACAATATTTCGCAAATAAAAATCATTATTAGGAAATACATTCAACGTGAGAGCAAATGACAATATTTTCACTAGCATGGGATACAGAACGTATTCTTAAAGACAATTAATGCCGTGTATACTATTTACTCTGCAGACATCAATGCCTGTTTGTATCAGTTATGATTACAGATGGCAAACAATAGAAGATCGGGTGGTGAATAAACACAGCTCATAGCGAGCAATAAACTCATTGTTTCAACTTACCAGTAGGATATAAAATACAAAGTTTATTTTATTACAAAGCAAGCAGACCCTGGAAGCTGACTTTGGATTCTTTTAAGTATGCAGATTTTTTATATAAAAAGTCGGCCGACTAAGAGAAGCCGGCTTTGGTTTCTTTTTAGCAGTATTCACAGGAATTTCGAAAATAAATTTAAACGGTGGAACAGTCGGGGTCTGTTAGTGACACTTTGAGCATACATTGTGAAATGTACCGGTATTAAAGGATTTGCCACAACTGAACAGGTGTCAATTGTGCGGCATGATCACAGGAAGTTCAAATAAATTCTGTCAGCTGAATATAGGACTCTACTTGGCACTGAATAAGTATCAACTTTGTGGCTCGATCAAAGGGTTGGGAAAACAAAGTGAGGCTGCCTTTACAAGCTAAGGGATTTGCACTGGCAGATAACTGAGGAAATATTAATTGGGAATTAGATCTGGCCTATGAAAAAGGCAAATAAAAATCAACTCAAAACTTTTATTGCATCAAACAGTGTTTATACAGCAAAACAAAATATAATACAAGTACAGGTTGCTCCGACTTGCACATATTTTGTACATATTGCAAACATCTAGTCTCCCATATTGCCCATAGATTTATCAAATTTTTTTCTTCAAAAGTTTGCAGTTAAGAATAAAAGTGTAAACAAACAACACTGACAGCGGTTTTTATTTTATTTATTTAATAAAATATAAGTGCGAGTGCATTTTTTTTTACCAGCTAAGCATCTATATTATGATTCAAAAGGTGTCCCAAAACTTACGACTCGAAAAAAACGATCTGTCTCAGAACTTACAGTGCACAAAAAAATTACTTTAAAAATTAATTTTTGGTGTCCCAACATATACGGTATCACAACATATACAGTAAATATGGTAAACTGTCTACCTTTTAAAGACCTAAAGTTTTTAGCATCTTCTTACCTTGGCCTGTCCTCCTCAGTGGGAGAACTTGGCCTAGAGAGACCATGAGTGGAGTAATAGAATGGATGGAAGACCACATTTAGAACTGCCGTCGTCTCTGGATCATGACGTTCATAGAAATCAGGTTCTTCTCCCTCCACTTCCCCCTCCTCAAGCTCCTCACCATTTTCTGATACATCTGCAATTTTTATTACAACAATTACTGAAAATATTCAATTGGGGATCATGAAAATTTTTTTTACAAGACTGGGGAAACTATGGTCCATTTCTGTGATTTTGTTGACCAAAGAAAGATTAATATTCCGAATAAGTCCAATCCCTACCTTCAAGATATGTTTGTGTCTTGAGAATGTATGCAATTTATACACATTTTCACAACTGATGAAAATGGAAATTACACCAGATACATAATAATCATAAAATCTCAATGACAGAAAAAACAAGTTGTGTTTATATAACATGTCTGCCTCCACTGCAGAAACTGAAAACTAAGTCCCCAAAAATTCATATCTGTAGAAAAAGTTAAAAAATTCCTATAATTACATGAAGATCTCAGCAGTTCATCTATATATGGATACAAGCATGCATATCAAATTTCATTTGTCTACCTCACATGATTTTTTACAAAATTGTGCTAACAAGTTAAAATGTAAAAAAAAAAAATTTATGAAAAATTGCTGTATGATCTGAAAAATCTAATCAAGTCATCTACATACAAATACAATTATGCCTACCAAATTTCATTTGGTTACCTCAAGTGGTTTTTGCTTAACTGTGCTAACAAGGTATTTGTCAAGAAAGTCCAAAAAGTTCCAAAATGTCTAAAAACTGAAGAGTACTGTAAACAATCATTATATGCCCACCTTGTGGTAAATAGTATTATTATACTTCTTGTATGTCAAGCCCTCTTTCACTGCTTGAATACTAAGGTACTAAATGATGTAGTAAAATTTCAACTCATGTACTATGTTACTATTGCAACAGACCATGAAATGGTAATTTTACCTAATCTGCATTTCATTTCCATTCCATTCACATTTTTATTTCAGCTATCATCTCAATGTTTTTTGTTTATGACCTCAGAAATGCATTCTGATTTTGCATTTATCATTTGCATTCATTGTTTCCTTGCATTTTCGTTCATTTGAAATGCATTCACCAAAATATGGATTTTTCATCTTCAATAGTATTAAATATTGAGAACTTATAATTGCTTTCTTATCTTGCCTTATTAGAAGTGTGCTCTCATAAAATAGAAATGCATACAATTCAAAAGATTGCATTGAATTTATGATAAATAAAAATATAACCACAACTGCAATAAAGGTACAAATATTGTTGCAGAGTATTTGTCAACAAATTGTATTTCTTATTTTGTTTCACTCAAATAAAAATTGAACAGACACAACTACTGGCAATGAGGTTATCACATCATCGGCAGTGCTAGAACAATGTTGCAGCTTATAAGAAGTGAAAAACTGTCTGCCAGTGTCAACAATTAATCTGATCCCAGATTACCGTGCAAAGGGGCTTCCAACTGAAGAAATTTAGCGACAGCCAAAAAGTACAGGTATACAGATTTGCAAATCCATTCAATTTTCATTTCATTTCATTCTCATATATCATTTATAGTTCTACGTTCTATATTTGCACGCTCCATTTCCATCAAACTGCATTCCTCATTTCATTTGTAATCATTCTGCATTCTGTTTACGTTCATTCTAAATTTTATTTTAATTTCACTGGTAAAATTACCCATTTCTGGGTCTGTAAGTGATGTTGTTGCATAGAACACTAAATGATACACTCAGCCTAATCAATAGGTGTCTTCCTTGTCTAGAATGCAATCCATCCATTGAATATAGTCAAAGTGAAAGACTAAAGTTATTTGGCAGAAAACATTTTTCATCTTTCAGTCTTGATGACCTTAACCTTTGAACTATTAATGTAGTACTGAACTTAATAGATATTTAATGTAATTAAATGATGTTTACACAAAGAATGGTCTCCAGTCAAAGCCTATTATGCAAGGTCATTTCATCAGACACACCCACAACGTTGGTATCAACTATCAGCCAATCAGAGATGGGGGATGTGTGCTGAGTTAGCCCAGGTAGCAGTCATTCAGTTACAAGTGATCAGCGTTGAGAGTGAAATTGTTTTGTTTACTTATTATCTTCTCATTATTTTGCAAGACTGCTGTTTCTTGGTACTTGACACTATTTTCAGGACTGGTACATAACCTACACTAGTAACATGTTGATATGGTTCTGAATTCCCATGCCGATGTCACGAGAACTTTGATTCATCTGGCTTAGTCCAATATTCAAAAGGATGAATTTGCCTGATTCTATCAAGTGGTGCTCATGTTGTGTTACTTTATCTGCTTCATTAACTATAATGTTCTGCTGGCGTATCACTGACTCTTAGGTCGACTTTTTTGTTTGTTTCATTTTACATTATGAATATAACGCACAACAGCTTTCCCCTTCTCATCGGTACCGTGGTCATAGATCAGCCAGCACCAGACAACAGTGAGATGCTCATGGACCAAAACAGGGGCCACGGGAAAACTGCTTGAAAAATATGGGAGATTAATATATTGTGCCAGCTTCTCTGAAAAAAGTCTCAGTTTATTCAATATGGCAGCCAGACACAAGCCTTTAGGCCCCTGGATTCTGGCCCGCCAGGGTATAAACATTTTCTCCAATCCATGGTTCAAGATCAAACAGTGGAACTGGTGCCAGCTTGCAGTTCCAGGGAGAGTCACCATCAGCTGGGGATGACATCATTACCCACAGACATGCCTTACAACTTAGATGATGTTAGGCTCGGTATTTCTGACAATCAGACATCTACAAGTACTCTGCAAGCAGCTATGCTCAGGATTCAAACTCAGTTAATTTGGCCAACAATGCAGGATATGTTGGTACTGAAGGGCAGTCACACACCCTCGCAACCACTATGTTGGCCAGGGAAATCAGATTGAATATGAACAGTGTTAGTAATATCCAATTTTCCATGACAATGGCATGTCTATCTCTACATTACCGGACACTGATCCCATTAGCCCACAAGGGCGCAAGGAGATCGTAGCAGAGCCAGTTTTCATGGAAGTAGCATATACAAGTGCGCAAATATCTCATGCATATTCATGGTTATTTTTGGAATTTAAACTCATATGTCATTGCTGCTCACAAGGATGTAACATGAGACCACCCAAATGTAGGTTAAAACTACGCATCCAGGGAACACAATTTGAGCACAATTTTTAGTTACGTTCCTTTCCTTTAGCATCGCTAGATACAAGCGATTATATGTGAGGCCTTCCCTTCCAGAACACAAGAAAATTGGATTTATATCAAAAGATACCATAAAATTGCATGCCCTGACAAAAGGCAGTCTCACATTCTATGAGTATCACAAGGAATTTTGCACGCAAGCAGCTATATATTTCAGTATCATGATCATTAAATTAGTCTGGAGTAGAACTGACCCAAGCTACAAATTTATGTGCTATCTGCTTATAAAGTAGTTGCATGTTTTTCCAGCACTGCCTTCTACAAAACCACACTGACCGACATTATTAGATTTCAGGAGGATTATAGCACCATCAGAAAATGATTCTGATCTTATTAATGTTCTCCGCTATGGATTTCACACTGGATTTTATCATCAGCCTAGTACATCTTCATTAGAATGTATACAATTTGTTATATCAGTCAGTCATGCTGACAACTCTGCTTCAAAGATTGGCAATTCTGCCTTGACAATTCTGTCATTCAGTCATACTGGTGATTCTGCGTCATAGATACTATGTCGGCTATTCTGCCTTGACAATTCTGTCATTCAGTCATACTAGCGATTCCGCCTCACAGATATTGCATGCTTCCTTACCATCTTACCTCAACTAACTTCATGCAGCGGAGGGTGAGACCCAAGGAATGCCAAAGATATATAAATATGTACTGTTTAATAATTGTATAATAGTTGCATAATTAAAATTTTTACAGACTATACTTCTTTATTATTTCTTCTTATGCTATAATGTATCTTATGTACAGTTCACCTGTCCATCTGTCCATCTAGCTGTAAATGAGTATCGAGTGAATTAATGGTTTCAGTTCATAGTCCACCTGTCCATCATTCCATCTATTTAACATTGTGTAAAGCAGTTTTTAAGAAATCATTTTTCCTTCTTTCAGTCCCTGTGACACAGACCTTTTACTTTCCTTTTGTCAAATGCCATCCATCCACAAAGTTTGGTCAAATTATGTGATAAAGAACTCAAGATATCATGCAGAAACCATTATTCTTCTTAGAGTCACTGTGACCTTGACTTTCACCTTTTGACCCCAAAATCAGTTGGTTTCTTTTTTGGCAAAAAATGCAAGCTACTAATGAAGTTTGATAATGATAGATGGTGGAGAACTCAAGTTATTGTGTAGAAATGAACTTGGGAACAGACAGACAGATGGACAACATAACATTATATGCTGCCACTGCCTTAAGGTGGACATGCAAAAACTACAGTAATGATACGAAAATCTAATCCGGTCATCTACATATGAATACAAATATGCCTAAAAAATATAATTTGTCTAACTCAAGTAGTTTTTACTTATCTGTGCTAATAAAGTTCATAAATGTTTGTAAAAAAATTTAAATTGGTGTAATGGCCTGAAAATCTAATCAGATCATCTACTTATGACCATGATAAAATGTGTTTAATTTCATGGCTCTAAGTCTAACAGTTTTTGTGCAGTCACACTACAATGGATTCAGATTTGGGACAGCTGTAAGGATGTATAGCCTTACAGACATATGGATGAACAGCAGCCAAGCAATATACTCCCTTCTATCACAGTGGGGGCATAAAAACTGTGGAGAGTTAAAAATTCAATTTGAGATGCTTAGTGAAAATCAAAGAACTGAAATAGATACATAATCAGTATAAGAAAATAAAATCACGTATATACAGTATCAGCAGAAACAACTAGCACTACATCAATGGCCCACTGTCAAAAATCCGGTTTTTGTGTTCTTTTTACAGCCAATTTGCTCAAGTTGCATTCAAGCCATTTGAGACAAGAAAGCATTCTTAACTAGTTATGTGTTCAGCATTGGCATTTGATTGGAAGACTTGACACTAATGCTGCAACACTAGGCAGAATCAAACATATTCTCAACTTCTAACCTTCTGTAATGACCTCAGGCACAGGGGTCATCTCTCTGAAGTAACCTGATGCTGGAAGACCACTGTCGTAACTATCATCCATACTGATAGTACTCTGCCGTGGTGTGATGTTCTGTTGAGGTGTCTCATTCTGTCGAGGTGTCTCATCTGTCTGAGGTGTTCCACTTCGATACCCATAACCTGGAAAAAAATGTTATGATAAGATGGCCTAAAGTTCTTTCCACTCTGCATTCATTATACACAGGCACATAAACAAAAACATCCATGATCGGGACCCATTTCAAGACATATGACAATAATACTTATAATTAGGTCTATTTGGACCTTTTGATTTATGTACAAATTATTTATAGATACATACAAGGATAGTTTTCTTTGTGATGTGAATTAAAATAGTTCATACATTGCATCTGTTTGGGCTTTTATATAAGTTCTTTTGCAAATATACAGACATTCATAAAGAATGCACATGTAAAGTAATTATTTTTCTGCATGACACATAACATTTTGTTTTATGTGTTAACAATATGGCAACAGGTTATACTGTCTAATGTATGGATGATCTCTCTCTCAATAAGTCACATTCCTGTCATGCTTCTACAAGACAGCAAGTAAATCTCAGGAAGAAGGTAAAAATAAAATGGTGAAAAACCTTACTGATACAACCAATAGATGTTTGCTAGAGCAGGGCTTATTCTAGAACTGAAAATTCTGAGGAGAAATTTCTCCCAGCCATTTATAATATAAAAAAAAGGAGGGGGGTAATTTATAAATATGGCAAGATTTAACACAGCAAACAAAGGTAAGTTCATAAATTTTGAGTGATTTATTTTAGAGATTAGCATGAATCCCATATGAATTCTAGAACAGACATTGCTAGAGGTAATTATGCTTATTATGATGCAACATACAAGAGCTGTCTATATGCACCATACTGATCAGTGTGGACCCAGATCTGCTGGTACATAATATACATACTGGTACATAATATACATACCAGTACAATATACATACTGGCATGTGACAAGTGCAGATCTGCTGGTACATAATATACATACTGGTACATAATATACATACTGGTACATAATATACATACCGGTACAATATACATACTGGCATGTGACAAGTGCAGATGCAGATCTGCTGGTACATAATATATACCGGTACAATATACATACCGGTACAATATACATACTGGCATGTGACAAGTGCAGATGCAGATCTGCTGGTACATAATATACACACTGGTACATAATATACATACCGGTACAATATACATACTGGCATGTGACAAGTGCAGATGCAGATCTGCTGGTACATAATATACACACTGGTACATAATATACATACCGGTACAATATACATACTGGCATGTGACAAGTGCAGATGCAGATCTGCTGGTACATAATATATACCGGCAGATTATTTCAAGCAAACATTGTTGACACTTACTCTGCTGGCAAATTTTGAAATGGCATACATTATATATGAAATTCCTACCCAACTTAATAATAATAATAATAATAATAATAATAATAATATTAATAATATTAATAATAAAATAATAATAAATTCTTTATTTTATGAGGGTGACACAATTAGTACAAAAACTAATCTCCCTTGCGACCCTCAATTATCTATGTATGTACAGGTAAATATATAAAATACAGCTGGCAAACAAACATACAAAAAAGGTATTATGGATCAGTGTACACAAGAGCAACGGAATATGGATTGAGCACACAGAGCATATTTGTGTACACAAACATGCATGATTTACAACTTTTTCAAACACACACACACACGACCCAAGAGACATTTTATAATATATATATATATATATATATATACACACACAAAATAAAAAATAAAAATAAAAAATTCAGTAAGCATTTCTTAAAAATGTATCAAATTAGTAGTCATGATATTCAATATAAAACAACAGTACTGCAAATGGCAAGTCATATGCCTGTCTCGTGACTTTATATTTTCTCTTGCTATGACCTTGATCTTGAGGGAGATGGCATAGCTATGATATGTGACACACTGCCTGGTCATGATATATAACTAGTTAAAGTATTATTAAAATATCTTCTGTGGTTTTTGGACCATATTTAACATCGAGAACATGAATCACCCACTGTGGTTTTTGGACCATATTTAACATAAAACCAAGAATTGCCCACTGTGGTTTTTGGACCATATTTAACATAGAATCCATGAATCACCCACCGTGGTTTTTGGACCATATTTAACATAGAGGATATGAATCATCCACTGTAGTTTTTGGACCAAATTTAATGAATCACCTAGTGTGATATTTTATCAGATGGTAGATGATGCTAATTATGACAATGTGAAAAAACTAATTTGGTTCATAAATGCACTCATATTGAAAAGGAGATAATCATTCTTCACTAATGTTCCAAAGATGATCTAAGGACGACAAAAAATACGGAAATTTCTAAAAATACATTTAAAAAGAACAATCAAGTACAAGCATCTGATCATTAAAAGATTTAGAAATATGAATAAATTACATATTTTGCAAAATTTTAATTCATACACTACATCAGCGGTGATTTTCGAAGGTAAAATCAAACTTTAGAGGGTAATTTTCTTTGATTTGTGTAAAGAATATACATCCTGTTAAGTAAAAGCATGCATAAATAAATTATCTGGGTTTGATTATTTTTGTTCTTTACTGGAAACACAGATTTTACCATGGAAATCAATTGGTTACGCTTTTTCTTTTGCTTCTGTAGTCTAGAAATAGAAGAGACTAAATTATATGCTTTTGGGAAGATCTTTATGAGAAATACATGTACCATATCCAACCTAATAACCACCCAGGGGCACTCTGAAACTCAATGTTTGGGGTAAATGCTCAAGATTAATTTTTGTTCTTAGAAGCACCCTTCACCCTACTACCCCTACCCTTCCCCCCACACCCCACCTTTAGCTGCATGGACAACTGCCTGTTTTCAATCAACTGAAAAGTTTCATAGAGAACTGTTTCCAGCTTTAATTTAATTTTGAGTGTACAGCTTTGTCACATACCGAGTAATTTTTATGTGTGTAATGGTTGATAATAGTTGGAAAATGAAGACTGTGATGATAGCTTCTCCTACTTACTGTTTACAATGAGGGGAAAAAAACGCAGCTATCCAACACTGCTTATTTATGTATAATCGAGCCATCATAAATTAGAGTATGCCAACAAAAATGCAAAAATACAAATTACAACAAAAATCCAATATATGGAACAGTACAAAAATCAATTTGCAAGATTGCATTGTGATCTGTGGTCAAAAGTAAAACAGATGGTTATCTGTAAATTATACATACCAGACCTTCATTAAAAATCCATATTTTTTGTAGGAATTAGTGTTTACAGATGTTTACAAACATTGTCAGATTGGCCAAACTGGAAATTTGCCAGAGGGCAGATGGGCCATGGATTTTTAGGTAATATTGTAAGGAGAGGGCCACCTGATCTAAGGGCAAATCCAACTTTTTGGCGCAGTCCAACGCTGTTCATAGACACTTAATCCTTATGCTAGTTATATTAATCTAAGAAGAGATAATGGACCGACATGATAGTCATTATTTCATTTAAGATGCTCAACTGATTCAAAATTATCAAGCAATGATTAGCTTATATTTGGGAAAACAGAATTTAAGCAAGTACGAAAAGCTCATGCACATGCATGTACATGGTCAGAAGAGTACATACAACTCAAATCTGTTACAAGTCTTTGAACAGGGGTGACCTGACAATCAATGGGTTGACACTTTTTATATTTGGCCAAGGTCTGTTATTTCAGAGGATGCCACAACAGATGTAACATACAAGCAGTATTAGAGCTAGCTGCTTCATTTACTGTATTACCTCCTGTGGCTCAGAGATATAGATCAGTCCCAATGCACTCTCCTGCATGTCGTAAGTGGCAACTAATGGAAATAGAAGCCATGGTGACTCAATGGTTAGTGTGCTGGATTTGTGCCAGAAAGAGTGTGGGTTCAAATCAGTCCAAGTCGGCTATTGTGATGGGTCATTGGGCAAGGCACTTTACTCCAACTGCCTTAGCACTCAATAACCTATATGTGTTGCTGAGCCACAAAATGCCAAACACCTTCATTTATAGTATATCTAAGCATATGTTTTCTTTATGAAAAATTGAGAGGAGAAACCTTAAAAAAATCCATCAATAAAAAAATTTTCACCAGAATTTTTCCATCATAAATAAATACTTTCAGTAGGTTATCATGCCAATTACTTTAAAAAAAAATTTAAAAATGGGGAGGGGAGTGCTTATTACAGTCAGATAATTTTTACATTAAATATGGTAAGCACTCCTTGCAAACTGTATTTTAAATGGGAAAATTCCTAAAGAGAATTTAAAGATACTGAGTACTGTACAGTACAAAAAGAAATCGAAAGCGAGAGAGAGAAATGGATGTTTTGATACAGGATTTGGGTCATAACTGAAGACATTGGTGGTGGAAGAGGAGAAGCTCTACGTGTGAATGGTCTTTTGACACAGGGATTTGGGTCATAATGGGAAGCATTGGTGGAAGAGGGGAATGGGGTCCTTTATGCATGTATAAAATATGACTTGTAGGGGGGAAAGTTGTCAGGACACTATTCCATACCCCTAACATGTTTTAGCATAAATATCAACATAATATAAAGAAAGCTACATCAGGTGTGACTTAGATCATCAGATTTGTCAAACATTTATCTGTCTTGTTCCATTCAATAACTTCAGGATCTTATCTTCAAAGATTAAATATGCTTGTTAACAATGAATCTGAGCTGTGACATGCAAGTTACACTGAGGCTGCACCTAACCACAGCTAATCTGATTGGCCAGTCACTAAAAGTATTTTGATATTTTGATATTTATTAATGCTAAAAAAAGAGCCAATAAATGACTGTAAAGTTTTAAAATTTTGATGAACTATATATATTTACATCATTCCTCTGTAATTTTTAGTAGGAAAAAATGGCTAAATCACACACACACACACACACACACACAAAACACTGACATGAACAACTGAAGATAATGAAGAAAAAAAAAGAAAAGTCCTAATGATAAGGAGAATGTTTTTCGATGACAACCAAATTCATACTGGAGAAAAGGAGTACCTGCCCCCTTTGATAGTGGGGTCTCTATCTTTAAATAAATGTGAATAACCAATTTCTTTGGTATTTCTTTTATCGTCTCTTTTTTTGAAGAAAAATGTGAGACATTGCAATGCTGATGTCAGGAGCAGTGGCGGCAGCAGCAACACTAACACAGTGTTCAAGTTTTTTTAAGCCTATAAATCCAAAAAAGGTTAGACAGAATTCAGTGGAACCGTTGCTTATAATAGCAACAGTTATATCTTGAACTAATCTAATAATAACAGTACTTCAGAAAACTTTATACATGTACACTACATTACTGAGATAATTCATGGAAATAAATTGAATACTTTCATAAGAAAAATTATTTATAATGATACAATTAAGAATTGTTGGCATCTGATGCTAAAAGCCTCGTAAAGAATAAGGGAATCTTCATCATACAAACGAAATCTTTTGAATATAAGTAATAAACAAACATACCAGTTTTGATAAATATGTATCATACTTTAAGAAATATGGAATATGAACTTCCTCTTATGCATTTATGTGTACACTGTAGTAGACAAACAAAACATGTCGCTAGTATATGGAACATTGATGCATCACGTTTCATGTTTTCCGCTATATATGATGTCATCATTTCACATTAAAAACACAGTAAAGACTAATAACCATATAGAAAAAAAACTGTTGTATGAAGTACAGATATAGTAGATACATTTGGGAAAATATCACTAAGGTCTGACTTAGGTCCGATTTTAGTCAAAAGTGAATCTAGTCCTTTGAGCATACAAGATTTATGTGATGTACAGTATCTCCAGCAGGCTGTGATTTACAGTATCTCCAGCTGGCTGTCTTTTACAGTATCTCCAGCTGGCTGTCTTTTACAATATATCCAGCTTGCTGTCTTTTACAGTATCTCCAGCTGGCTGTCTTTTACAATATATCCAGTTTGCTGTGATTTACAGTATCTCCAACTGGCTGTCTTTTACAATATATTCAGCTGGATGTGATTTACAGTATCTCCAGATGGCTGTCTTTTACAGCATATCCTGCTGGCTGTGATTTACAGTATTTCCAGATGACTGTCTTTTACAATATATCCAACTGTCTGTGATTTACAGTATCTTCAGCTAGCTGTCTTACAATATATCCATCTGGCTGTGATTTACAGTATCCCCAGCTGGCTGTCTTTTACAACATATCCAGCTGGATCTGATTTACAGTATCCCCCAGCTGGCTGTCATTTTATTTATTAACTTAAGTCTTTGTCAGATTTTGTCAATTCAAATAAACACAAGATTGTACCATATATACTTGCGTATAAGTAAGATCCAACTCCAAATAACACAGATCCAAATCTACTGATGCATAATGTGCCAGCAGATCTGGGTCTATGTTATTTATTAGGACTAATCAGTAGAACAACATAGACCCTGATCTACTGATGCATAATACGCTGGCAGATCTGGGTATATGCTGTTTGTTAGGACTAATCAGTAGAATAAACATACACAATGTTCTACTGGTGCATTATGTGATGGCAGATCTGGATCTATGCTGTTAGGACTAATCAGTAGAATAAACACAGACATTGATCTACTGGTGCATTATTTGATGGAAGATCTGGGTCTATATTGTTTGTTAGGACTAATCAGTAGAATAACATAGACCCTGATCTGCTGGTGTATTATGTAATGGCAGATCTGGGTCTATGTTGTTTGTTAGGCCTAATCAGTAGAACAACACAGACCATGATCTGATGCATAATGCACCAGCAGATCTGGGTCTATATTGTTTGGAATGAATCAGTAGAACAACACAGACCTTGATCTATTGATGCAATATGTGATGGCAGATCAGGGTCTATGTTGTTTGCAGTTGGATCCTATTTATATGTGAATTCTTACAGTAAGTGAATTTTCCAAGTAATATACTTTTTACTTGAGACTGCACAGAAAATAGGTAATCAATAACACAAGAAAATCCTCTTATGCAACAGACAGCTAAACATTTTGCATCAATTTTGCTCTCAATTTAGGATATATTCCAAATAACTTCACAAAAAAAGTAGATCTAATCTTTCAAATATAGGCTCAATTTGTCATCACTAATTCATGTATGAAAATATTTATATACAGAAATCAACACCTTTTGAATAGCATCAATAGCACAGAAGACCTATAAGTAACATGAAAGCTGAGGAAAAAAGCAAAACTTTTAATTTAGCACACTTTACTGGAGCTATAATACAAACCCACTCTTTACGCAACAATTTTACTTTCTTTATAAAATAAACACTATTCAGGAGTTACGGTGTATTTCACTTTACATGAACTTTATTTTATTTGACAAGTCTCACTGTAACTGAAGTATGCTGATTTTGTTCGAATCATTTCAGATTTACATTTTGTTGTATACAATTCATACACTTGGTATTCTAAACTTGTTGATACTCATCTGCTCATAAGGTGAAGTCTAAACCTGCTTAGATACACCTATATGTAATACCTTTAGAACAGAAAATGAATGCAAGGTTTTTAAAAAATAGGTCAGTTCAGCAATACATATAAAATGACTGCCAATTAAAAAATGAATTAATAAAGTCCCTAGGGCTTTTCAAGCACAGTTGCTCTTTAGAGAACAGATTATTTATGATGGTACATATTAAATGTATAAGATTTAACTGGATATCCTATGTCGAACCAAGTCTAGTTTATCCCACACAAATCATTCTTATTACAAGCATTGAATAATCCTGACTTTTGGATCAGCAAATTTGATTTTAAATTACCAGTCCTAAATAGCAGATTAATTTTAATTTCATTAAGCTTATCATATATCTCACTTTTTTACATCTTTTTCTCAAACAAATTCTGTTCTAAAGATCTTATTTTAACACTCAATAATGATCATCAACTCAGAATTTTCAATGGACTGAAATCTTTCACTGAAGTAAATTGATGCAACTGGAATAATTGTGATTGACCTTGAGTAGCATTGAATTCACTCTTACAATCTAAAGACAGCAATTTCAAAATGGAACCAGGAATAATTAGGTGCTCCAAGTACACTGAACTGGTCAAAATATGGTGCATACTTTTTTTTACAACATTTATGTTCAAACATGTTTAGCTATAATAGGGTATAATACCCATAAAAAGAGAAAATGACAAGTACGATCTATACAATTCTATTACAATTATTCTGCTACTATTAAGCCAATCTTGACAAGTAAATTCAGCACATGAAGTTTATTATTAGCTGTGGTTCAGCGGTTATCATGCCAGACTAACAAATAAAAAGATGTGAATTAGAATCCTACCATTGGATCAGTCCAGGTCAGCTACTGTGGTGTGTCCTTGTGCAAGATACTTTATTCCAACTGTCTTGGCACTAAATAACCAACTTGTGTTGCCTTGTCATAAATCACCAAACCAACCCAAACCAAACCAGATGCTTCACTAATTTTTTATTTATGTTGCCTAGACTGCTAATAAACAATGAAGGACCCAATGGTCCAATGAAACACAAAATACAAATTTTAGTAAAGCATTAGGCACAAACATTTTACACTATTTACAACAAATGTACTTCAATTGTCTTGGCACTAAATAACTTCCTTTTGTTACTGTGCCATAAAATACAAATCAAATCAAACCAAATCAGATGCTTCTCTAATTCTTTCTTTATTTTACACATCTATGTGTTGCCAAGAGAGGTATAAAACAAGCAAGGACCTACTGGTCCAATGAAAAACAAAATAACAAATTTTGATCATGTATTCAGTGCAAAAATTGTACACTTACTTATCCCCTGCAGTATTGTGCATGGACACTGTTATTTGTGTACAAAAATGACAAGGGATAAAAGTAAACATCATGACTTTTATGTAAATATATACTGGAGTCAAAAAAATACTTTTTAACTTTGAGGCAATCAAAGTCTAAAACCCAAGCCTCTAATGTTCTCAATTTCCTTGTTTTTAGAAAATCTGTGAGACTTTTGTGCTCAAGAAAAACCTGCTGTACCTATATTGGTATACTTGGAGCTACTATCTATCTATATTGGTATACTTGGAGCTACTATCTATCTATATTGGTATACTTGGAGCTACTATCTATCTATATTGGTATTCTAGGAGCAAGTTCAAAACAAATAGAAATATAACTACCGTATATATTCGCGTATAAGCCGAGTCCAAATGCAAACAACATTGATCCTGATTTGCTGTCACATAATGTGCCAGCAGATCAGGGTCTATGTTGTTTGTTCTACTGATTAGTCCCTACATAGACCCAGATATGCTGACACATTATGCAACGGCAGATCTGGGTCTATGCAGTTTGCAGTTGGTATTGGATTTTATGTGAGTGTTAACTGTAGAAATTGTGTTTGTAAAACACATATGTACACACTGCTGCTATGTTCTTAGCAGAGTGCTTTGCAGTCCAATTTTGATAACTTGTTATAATGTCATGAAAATCTAATTCATCTACATACAGTATGCATATACAAATATGCATACCAAACTTCATTTTTCTTCCTAAAGAGGTTTTTGATACATTGTACTAATAAGGTTTTTGTTAAAAAAAAGTCCATAAAGTTAAAGAATGTGCAAAATTTTTACAAATTGCTGTTTTGACCTGAAATTCTAATCAGGCCATTTACAAGTGAATAAAAATAAGACTACCAAATTTAATTTGTCTATCTCAAGAGTGAATAAAAAAAAGACTACCAAATTTAATTTGTCTATCTCAAGAGTGAATAAAAATAAGACTACCAAATTTAATTTGTCTCAAGAGTTTTTTTTCTTAATCTTGCTAACAAGGTTTTCCACAAAAAAACAAAAAAAAAATCCAGAAAGTTCAAAAATGTGTGAGGGAGCTATGGTGACTAAGCGGTTAGTGTGCCAAAACTCACACAGAAAAGGTCACAGGTTCGAATCCTGCCCAGATCAGTCCAGGTCCCACTCCCTTGGCACACATATAGCCTTTCATGCATTCAAGTGCTGTTAAACAGCACACAAACAAATCAATGAAGTGAAAAGAAACTGAACAAACATACTGTAAATGGCACATATGCCTATCTTGTGTTTTTTTCCCCTAATAATGACTTTTAATATTATAAAGTTATACTCTGAACAAGGAAACAAGTCACAGAATTACATTTTCTTTTGCCATGACCTTTTTTCCTTCTTTCAGTCACAGTGACCTTGACCTTTGGACCCCAAAACCAATAGTGTTCTTCGACACCCCAAGTGTTACTGTCGCAAGCCATATGCAAAAATCCACTATGCTCCTATCACCTGTGGCTGTTTGCAATACAATTTTTTCCTTTCTCATGAATATGCATAAACTTACATAATCAATTACTGTGAGCATGAGTAAAATTTTCTCAGTGTTGACTCAACATGACCTTTCATGCTGTTTGAATGAGCCAATCAAAGTTTCTCTTCCAAACACAGTGACTTATTGAGCGATAAAAAGTGCACTTTTACTAATGTGTAGGAGATTGTTACATCATGTTGTTGATGACATATTTTTGTTTATGCATATTCAAGAAAAATGAGGAAATCTTGTCACAGGCAGCCATGGCTGAATAGGAGCATAGCAGAGTGTTGGCCTGGCTTGTAATGATGCCCAAGTGCAAGCCAACCACAAAGTTTGGTAACTATAGATGATAGAGAACTCAAGTTAATGTGCAGAAACCATTTTTTCCCTTTCAGTCACACTGACCTGACCTCTGACCTTTTGATCCAAAAATCTATAGGGTTTCTCTTTACCCTAGGTACAAGCTATCCAGAAACTTTGGTAACTGTAGATGATGGAGTACTTGAGTTCTTGTGCAGAAACCATTTTTCTTCTATCAGTAACAGAGACTTTGACCTTTAACTTTTTGACTCCAAAAACAACAGTTGTCTTCCTTACCCCAAGTGCAAGCCATCCACAAAGCTTGGTAATTGTAGATGGAGAACTTGAGTTATTGCACAGAAACAATTTCTCTGCTTTCAGTCACAGTGACCTAGACCTTTAACCTTTTGACCACAAAAACAACATGTGTCTTCCTTACCCCAAGTGCAAGCCATCCACAAAAAGTTTAGCAGCTATAGATCATGGAGAATTCAAGTTATTGTGGAGAAACCATTTTTCTTTTTTCAGTCACTGACCTTGACCTTTGACCTTTTGACCCCAATATCAAAAGGGTTCTTCCTTACCACAAGTGCAAACAATTGACACAGTTTGGTAACTGTAGATGGTGGATAACTCAAGTTAATGTGCAGAAACAAAGTAACAGACAGACAGATGGACAGCATTACATAATATACTCCACCTTATGGTGGGCATATACAAATGTGTTTTTTTTAAATTTAAATTGCTGTAATGGCCTGAAAATCGAATTAGGTCATCTACATTTGAATACAAATATGCGAACTAAATTTCATTTGTCTACCTCATATTTTTTGCTGATGACTGATTCCCCCGAATGACTATAGATATTACAAATGTAAAATGAACAATTTTGCAATTTTATGTTCAGTGACCTTGACGTTTGATCTATTGATCCCAGACTCAATAGGAACTGCCCTTTACCAAATGTAATTCAACAATGAAGTTGATTTTAAAAATTGGGATCAGGAAGCTGGAAGGAAAGTAGAGTTATCATGTGGAACCCCCAAAATAATTGTAGCTCATGTGACCTTGACTTTTAACTTCTGGGCTTGAGAATCAATACAGAGGTGCCTCTGCCCAAGTGTAGACCACCTATGAAGTCTTATATCACTATATCCCCCCACAACTTCAGTCAGGCAGAGGGGGAGGGGGGAAATTAAAAAAGTATATGTCCCAAAAGTTTCAAAATGTTTAAAACTTACCTGATCTAATTAGATCTGAATATGAATACAAATATGCCTACCAAATTTCTTTTATCTACATTAGGTGGATTTTTTTTAATCATGCTAAAACAATTTTTTGAAAATGTCTCGGTCCTGACAAATGCAGTAATAGCCTGAAAATCTAATCAGGTCATCTACATGTACTTATGACCATGATAAAGCCTGCAAAATATCGTGGCTGTAAGATTGATCGTTTTTGTGCTAACACTCTAAAACAGATTCTCTATGGACAGCATCCAAACAATATGTTCCCTTTTGCTGTGGCAGTGGGGGCATACAAATCTCACAGAAACTACTTTGGCAATGAACTATACACAGTGTATGTAAATAATTCTTTCAAATATAACAATATATTAATCAGAATTGTAAAAAGATACTTATAATTGTGTTATATATTTTGTACTTAAGTTTGACCTCTATTAAGGTACATGTGTAATGTAAAATGTATAGTGTTTCACATCATTAATCATTGTAAATTTAAATTTACTGGAGAGATCTCTTGTTTGCAAGTCAAGAATTTCATCTACCTTGTCCCTGATGGTCGAGATGACCTTTCGATAGATTTTCTGTGTAGTTTGTGTGACAAAGCATAAAGTTAGTTCACCAATCAATACTGATTAACATAGACGCCTAGAAATGATCATATGCATGTTATCCACTTAAAAAAGAATGGATTTCAACATTGTGAAAAATCTATTTTTGTGTTCATTTACATGCTACGCTTAATTATCAGATCAGGTGAAAAGATTAGTAGTAGTAGTAGTATTGTTGATGTTGTTATTGTTATTATTATTGTTATTATTATTATTGTTTCTATATTTGACCAAATCATACCAGGTTTTAGTCATTTGATTAAATGTCATGTGGCAAAAGATTAGTGCTTGTTTAAGTCATTGTCAAATAATGTCAATGTAATTGCCACTACCAATCTAATGAAAAGCAGTAAAACATCAAATACATTTAACTACAAAATTTCAACAGTTTATATTGTCAGCACTAGTTAGTAAAACCCCTTAAAATGACAATTAAATTATAAAGAACATCTACCGGTAGGTATGTAATTATTAGCATTTTAAGGCACCTCAGCACAATAGTGGCTACATGGTACCTACTAAGGTAAAGTTTGAAAAAAAATGTAAAAATGAAGAATTGCACACAAAATTTTAGATAAACCCTTCCAAAAAAATGCAAACATGAATACAACAAGATAAAATATAAAACTTAAAGGTGTTAAAATTCTGTAAAATGTATACAATATAAAAGATAAAAGTAACACATGTAAAATCCTTAAAACATATGGTCCAAATTTTTTATATAAACTGTATTCCCTTAAAAAGTCCAAGATTTTCTCAGGTGGTACATCATCATACAATTTCTTCATGGAGTTTGCATCAAAAGACTTCTGTCTCACTGGGTGTAAGTCAACACACTTGACAAGAATGTGTTCCACTATCAGTGGACATTGGCATGGCATGCACTATGGTTGAGGTTCAACCTTCAAGAGGCATGCACAAGTCAGGTATGTGTGTCTGATATGCAATTGGCCCAATACCACCTCATCTCTGCATTTTGTTCTAAACTAGGGATGCCACTCTCCAATAGTGGGTTTCATTTTCTGACATTTGACTGTGGAGTTTACATTCCACATTTTGTCCAGTATGACAAACATGCTAATTTATACAATACTAATATTTGAAGTCAGTGTATGGAATCTTCCATTTGGAAATGGGTGACTGCAGGGCAGCTTTGGCTGCTTTATCTGCCCTTTCATTAACCTTGATATCAATCACAGCCAACAATACAGAATACTTTGTCCAGATTGTATGAGCACATCATGTTTCTGTAATATCTAGGATATTAATGGGTTGTGAGATTTAAGGTTTTGCTTTCAATGTCGAATGGGAATCCAAAAAGACAATGAAATTTATTGTTTGAGAGGTTTCTTTGTAGTTTAAAGCTTTTAATATGACTGTTAATTTCTGCTGTAAAAAATGAGGCTTTATACGGTAACCGGCTCGAGATGGTGCCATGGAGTATTGCAATGGCAGCTCCAACTCTGTCTCCATCTTTCGAACCGTCTGTATACAGGGACATACGGCTACAATAGGAGGCTTTGATTTCATTAAAATTACTCTGATAATGGAGAGGATTTGTTGAGACCTTTTTGAATTTGCAAAGGTCAAATATTATCTTTGGAGCTTTTGATAACCATGTTGGTGATTTGGGAATACAGAATTTTGCAATATTTGCAACACTGATTTGTGCTGCTTCAATGAGAGGACAAATTTGTATGTCAAAAGGTGGAATGAAATTTAGTTTCTGAGTGAACAAAGTTTGGTATTTGAGGCTAAAGTTGATATCATATGCAGGAATAGATGGAATAGAAGATAGTTTGGCAGTATACTGAAGAGCCAATTTTGTTCATCTGAGATAAAGTGATGGTTCATTTGCCTCAAAATAGAGGCTTTCTCAAGGGGAAGTTCTAAATGCACCTGGACAAAGTCTAAGTCCCTGATTGTGCATCAGATCAAGCATCTGGAGGCAAGATTTACAAGCTGATATGTACACAATCAAGCCATAGTCAAGTTTAGATCTTACTAATGACCTGTATAAATATATAGCAAGAACCTTGGACCTGCTCCCCAATCTGTGTTTGCCACAACTCATCTTAAATCTAGGGCTCTTTGACATTTGTCCATGGGGTATCTAATATGTGGTAGAGAAGTTACTTAACAGTTTAAAACAAGCCCTCAAAATTTGGTCTCCTCCACAACAGGAATAAGAAAACTGTCAAGATAGAGCTTTGGTTCATCATGAAGACAATGTAATCATATAATGAGCAGTCGGTTACAGGATTAAGGCATTTCAT